>JAQPZY010001341.1:590000-1925000 GCA_029931535.1 Margaritifera margaritifera
CCAAAATACAATTTACATGAGAAGATTTTAAATTGTGATCTAGTGTTTCAGCTTTTTTTGGTTATTAGTGGTGGAAAGAGTGAAATCCAGGCTAGGTCACGTCCATTTTTTCTTGTGTTTTTTCTTAAAAGTCTGATATGCCGCTGACTTAAAAAAAAAATATATATACTTTTAAAAAATGAACGTGACAAAACTTGGATTTTACTGCTTTCAGCACTAATTACACAAAAAGCGGAACACTATATCACCATTTAAAATATTATCGTGCAAATTATATTCTGTCCGTTGCCCATCCATGTAATTCCTCATTTAAATGGGACTTCCAGCACTAAAACACAGATGAGACGTCTGCTTCAGATCTTGACAGTGCCAATCAAAGATCGGTATTTTGATTGAAAAGCGCGCGTTCACAAAGAGGAAAACCAGAGGATCGTAGTGGTTACAAGGACAAAAAGACGACAGTTCCTGTCCTTCTAAAACGCTATTTTCATAGATAGATTTTAAAAAATAACCTGGAAAGTGCAATCCATGTGTTTCAAACATTGGACGAACCAAACAAAATACAATTTGCCACAACTCAGTGAGTTTAATACTTATGGGAATAGCGTTCGATTTGAGAGTTCTTGAACTGCATTCTCGCTTTCTCAAGGTAGTATATCGATATCAGCGTTATGCAATATTCGTGTTGATTACCTGCACTGATGTCGAGCATGGTTTTGATTTGAATATCAACATTTGTAAACTGAATTTACTCAAGAATATTTACTAATTTTGCTAATGAATATCTGCAGCGTTTCTTTTGTAAATATTCAAGAAACTGGCCTCTGCCATCCAAACTGTGGTATTGTATTGGATTTTGTTGTTGTTGTTGTTTTTTTTTTTTTTAAATCTTTTGGGATATAAACAGTGGTGTACTGGCCATTGGGCATACCGGGACTAATCCTGGTGGGCCGCCGCAAAAAAATCCGTTTTTACCTGTGTTTTACTGGTGTGAGCAAAACCCCGGGCCTGTCCCGGCAGACCGCCGCATCGGTGGGCCGGTGGGCCGTCAAAAAAATCCGTTTTTACCGGTGTTTTACTGGTGTGAGCAAAACCCCGGGCCTGTCCCGGCAGATAAGTCCAGGGCCGAGTTGCTTACCCAGTACACTCCTGGATATAAATAAGTAACTGCAGCATCAGAACATGAAATCAATGTAAATGAACTAAATGAAATATTCGATTGGTGCAGGCTTAAGAGTAATTTAGAATCAATACCTTAGTTTTTCTGGCACATTCTTTGACCATGTAACATTTTTCCTGCACAGAGGCAAATCATGAAATCGGAAAGTAAACTACAAACACCTTTCCCAAATAAAGACATGATAATGAATAAATGTAGAACAGGATCACAATCGCTGACACATAAGGTTGAGGTTTCAAAAAAGATGTTTACGATCGGTTATCTTATAATCTTGTAATAACTTACTAATAATTCAATATCGTGTGAACATTTACACACCTATAAAATCGAACTATTCAAGCTTACTTTCTTATGACCTACTGATCACGTGCAACAACTGAAACAAAAAATTAATATTTTACAAACTGTAATCTTTGATCACGTGACGACAACAAATTTATACAAGTATAAAATCCCACTTATTCTCACGAGAAGTCACACAACTGTCAGTTATGAATTTCACACTGATATAAATTACTTCTAATTTATATACCAACTGTAGACATTAAATAACACCAATATTTCTTTGAGCGCCAAAACTCACAACATGTATAGAGCTAAATTATTGATATATTTATAATGTCCACTTGCAACTGGAGATTAAAAGGACTTGACAAGGCGCATATATATATAAAATATCTATGTAATATGTGAAATGGAATACTCTGACCATCAGTGCCAATTATTCGTATTACGAAGCAGTCAATATTAATTTGGAGAGGGTGGTGGTGGTGGTGGTGTTTTCGCAAATCGTCCTGCATACAATTAAGACTCTTTCCCTGACGTCGTTACAGATGATATCATACCACTATCACGAGACTGTAATTGTGTCTTACTTTTAGCTTGACACAAACAATTGTACCCTTCATTTTTTCAGTGCACAAAAAATCAACCCCCTACACACAATATCAACTCACCCCCATTTCCTGTCAAACATTGGCCAGCATACTATTCTGTTGGTTACAATGGAACTAAATATAGATCTCAAAGTAGACTACAATTGACCTTACTGTGTGTCACTTAACAAAGTTACACGCACGTTCTCATCAGAATTCATCGGATAGTTAAATATGACGCCAATTAATATTGTTTCCATTTGTCATACGTCACTAGGTATTGAGGAAGTATACCCAGTAGAGCAGATTGAAGATCCCGAATATTAGAGGGAATACGAATCGAGAGGCGACGTCCAACTTCACGGCACATGTGACAATCGTGTCTTTAGGCGCTGGTTTGTTGTCGAGCGAAACCTTTCCTTCTGCGTCGACGATTGTCTAAAAATATAGAAAGAAAAGTTCACATCTTACACTCAAGAGAGAGAGAGAGAGAGAGAGAGAGAGAGAGAGAGAGAAAGAAAGAGAGATTATATATAAAACATTCTGTAGAAACTTTTGTGTACTAGTTAAAACTTCGACTCAGAACTTTGATGATCGATCAAATTTGGTTCGATAGAGCTGCGATAATAAACTGTTTAAGGACTTGATAATGAACACCTATCTTTCTTCAAACTCAATGAAATTGGGAAGAAATTTCAACCGTCACTTTGAATTTCAAAGTATGAATTTTGAGTCAGCAAATTGGTTTGTGCTCAAAGATACATTTATTATTTTGGGTCTAATTTTTCTGATCTTACTAAAAATTTTATAGAACCACGGGATATTTTTTATATAGGGATCACTTGGTGTAACTAAGAGGAAGTACATAAAGAAGTCATGAAAGTAGATAAGTGATTTATTCTATTGACATATATTCAAATCTTTAAAATAGAATAACAGTGCCATACTTTCCTCGATCTAGTGGCTACGTAAAATGTTCAACCAATTACCGGCGGAGTAATAGCAACATATGTTTGTTTATACATGGTAAAATAAGTTTCAGTACCGGTTTTGCAACGGGATAAGACTCCTCTTCTTCTTTGGCAGGATTATCCCGCGGACTCATAAACAGTTTGAGCAAAGAGAAATGTTTTCCTGGGACGTTTCTACTCGCGACATTCACCATAGCAAATTCTATTAGTGCTGCAAAGACAAACACCAAACATGTGGCCATCCAAATGTCTATCGCCTTCGTGTAGGAGACCCTAGGAAGTGACGTATTTACGATGGAACTCTGGGTAGAAATGGTTAGCACGGAGAGCACGCCCAGAGAGACTCGACCTGGCACAGAGTTGACGTTCAGCCAGAAGGAAACCCAGGAGAGCATGACGATTAGCATGCTGGGAACGTACATCTGGATGACATAATATCCAATGTTACGTTCTAGATGAAACTCAGCTTGTAAGCAGCTGTGATTTCCTACATGCAGAAGAAAAACAAATATCAGTCTTGTTAGAGCAGAAAAGTTTGCTATTTTAAGAAAATGGAATAACATTATAAAATTATTGAAATCAAGAAAGTTAGAGGAATTATAGTGTTTATCATACATTCGCTGACATTACCATATAGAGCCATTTCGTCCAATTCTGCGCATCCGACGTGACGTATTTGCAACGTATTTAGGGCTTTAACGTATTGCTTTTAGATAACTGAATTCCACATTAAAAATCGATATTTTATTTGAGTTTGATATGAAAATGTCCTATTGTACCTTGAATTTGTGAAATCATACGCTTCTGGTTAATTGCAGCTGAAACAATAAGTTTAGCACTGCAAGAAAATAAAAACCATTAGCGGGAGGCATTTTTTTTTACCACTTTGTACCACTCTTACACAAAATAAATTATTCCATTTTTAGAAAACGCGAGGTCTAGGTCAATCACTGACACTTTGATTTGATAAAATAAACATATTGTGCTAAATCTTTTAAACTGTGGTTTTTGCTTGAGTGCAAATGACAACTCAGACTATGCACAAGTTATCCAGTAAATAATCAAGAAGGACAATTGAAATTTGAAAACATAATTACCTACATATGACTGAATGAGTAAGGAAAATTACAATTCGCTGCTGAAAACAGGAAGTCCGTAAAACAGCGCTTGCGCAAAATTAGATTACAAAACTGAATTCGCTAGAGCATGAGGGGTATGCTGTTTCTGCTTAAATTTTCTGGCAAATTTTCAGTAAAAAATATAAGAATTGATTTGCTTATTTAAAGTGAAGGTATATGTTTTCAATGCAAAAACCAAACAATTAGACAAATAACGGCATGACACAATCCTGAGGTGTATAGGATTACCCGACATCATGGTACATGTCAGCTGTGGATGAACGCATTTTTGCATTATACAAATATTTAATTGAAAGGAACTTTACTATCCGTCCCCATGCAAGTTTCTGAGAACGAGTATGTATACGTTTTACATGTATCAGGAATATCCAGCAATGCAGTCACGCTTAGAAACTGACAGTATCTCTTTAAGATTAAACAAATATTTAATGTCACATTAGATACCAAAATATTACATTATTTGATATTAGCCGACCTGTTATCCTGTGGACTCGAGTAAATTCCTTGTATTTCTTGTCCGTTATCCGGAACTGTGGAAGAACGATTCCAAAATTGACGACCACGGCGTCAGAATTGTTGGACCACAGTAAATTCAGCTTGTCATCTGTATATCCAACTGTTAAAATGACAGAAAGGAGTATGAAATGAGTATGACAATTTTAAGCATTTGGCATAATTGTATTGTCTATCTATCTATCTATCTATCTATCTATCTATCTATCTATCTATCTATCTATCTATCTATCTATCTATCTATGCCAACTGTCCAACTCTCTCTCTCTCTCTCTCTCTCTCTCTCTCTCTCTCTCTCTCTCTCTCTGAGCCATATCTTATGTCTGTCGCTCTTTCTGCTCATTAGTACGTTTGTCATTTACATTCGGATACGTGGGCATATGTATGATTTTTATATTATTTTGAAAGAGTGTACTGAAAGAGATCATGTGACATATATACATGTACTAGGTAAAAACGTGTGTATTTGAGTTTTAAATACTAGCAAGAAAAAATGTTAGTTGGATACCAATCAAATATACATTCAGAATGAAATCCTACGCAGGATTCATAGATACATAACCATTACAAAATATTTACATCTACTTCATAATTGATGGTGTTCTGGACTAAACAAGTTTGTTAGCTATGCATTATTATACACCAAGATTACAAGCTGCGAAACAGACATTCTACAAACTGTTATCTATTGTTGCTTTAAAACTGGCGATATATTAGCTGTGCAGGAGTGTGCATCAGTAATTTGCACTAAGGTATGTAAACCATGCCATTGTCAATAAAACTGTCAGACCTCAAACTGTTTTCACCAGAATGTTTTCGGTTTTTCATGGAAAAATTAACCTTACCCTCTCCTCCACCTTAAGTCTAGAACATTTGTGTTTTTTAAGTTCATTGTTTGTATTGCCAATTGAACGTTTGTAATATTGCTATTCAAATACTACAGATCACGAAAATAATAGAGCATTACATGTATATCTGCAAAGAAAAGTAGTCAAGGTATCACTGCATTAATTACTTGTTGACATATATTCCTTCAATGTTCCACATCCTTTTTATGAAATCCAGTGCATTAGCTATAAATTAAGATGCACCAGGACTGTCTAATTTATGTTAGGCACTAACTTGGACATAACATATCCAAACATTAGCATAGGTTATGTTGCGTTTTGTGCAAATAGATGCATCTGAATGAAATGAGTGGACTTTTAAGTGCAAGTGACCTTTCTGGAATCGGCCGAATCATGTCTGTTTGCTTTGCCATTCAAAACAAAACCAAAGAGGAATGCCAATACATAACATAATAGTTATAGAGTTTTGCAATTGCTTTGTTCCTCTTGAATTAATTTTACTTCAAGGCGATAACAAGTTTTGGAAGGCAAGAGGAAGAGTAAATATTGCTCTTAATGAACAATTCTCCTGTTGTTTTAAAACTGGTACGATTAAGCATCTAAATTAAGAAAAGAAAGATAACATT
This sequence comes from Margaritifera margaritifera, assembly GCA_029931535.1. NCBI lineage: Eukaryota > Metazoa > Mollusca > Bivalvia > Unionida > Margaritiferidae > Margaritifera > Margaritifera margaritifera. The sequence goes on from JAQPZY010001341.1 coordinate 596,153, forward strand.
TTGCACCAACGTCTTGGTCCAACCGGAAACCAATACACAGATTCAGTTATATTAGACGTCTGTTGATACCCATATGTTAAAAGGTATTAATCCTCTTCGCAACCAAAGTCGGTCATTTCAAAGCCGCCTTCAGCCATGTTTTACCAAACTGACAGCACAACGACATGTTGAAGGAAACACACGGGAGCTCCAATAACATCAAAGCAAAAACATGTCTCAATACGGAAACAAACGCGACCGATTTCGCACTCTTCGCCGCGCGTTCAGGGTGAAGGGAATCAGAAATATCGTTGTTGTGACTAATAATCCGAGCACCAAAGACCAAAGCCAGCTACTTGTCGTCAGGTTTCCAAACCTGGGCGCCAACCATGTCATTGTACCCGGCACTGCTTGGCTGGTATTCACAATTGCTCTGAGCGGTGGTGCAGCAGCGCATGACGCTAATCGTATAATCGTGAGAAACATCTGCCTCACTATTGTCAACAAGATTAGCATAAAGCTTGAGGGGAACGAAGTGGTCTGTATTGACGATGCCTATGTTTGTGGCGCCTACAACGATTTCTGGATGATTGACAAAGGGCGGACTAACGGACTATCGGGGTATACAAATCACCAACACTGCCGCCATACGTGTCAGCGCTGGCAATGCCGTCGTTGATACCCACCCCAATGCGTCTGTCGCTGGCGCATTTCGGAACCGCTTCCGCGTGCCCCTCGACCACGATCAGCTGAACGATCACATGCCATATTACCAGTCCGGCGTTTCAGACAGCCTCTCCTTTAAGCTGACGTTTAATGACTACGGCAGGGTGATCCAGAGCACAAATAATGGGACGAACAACATTACAAGCAGTATCTCCCTGGAGTTCGACGTTGTAACCCACTTAGTACTCGCACGCATGATCAGGCAGCAGTACATCGGAAAAGTGGCAATCGTTTACCACCGAGTGCTGCGCCATCGCAGGATGGTGCTGAACAAGAACGACCCCGTGTGGAACATCAACCTGAACACGCCGGCAAAAAGCATGAAGGCGATAGTTTTGCTATTCGAAGATGAGACGAAGAGCGCTGTGTTCACGCGTGGTACTGAGTATTTTTACAACCCCCTTATCAACAAGGGGTCGGTGACGATCGAGACGTCTCAACCCAAACTTTGTCCAGGGGCAGCTAAGGTACAAGCAGTGGGAAGATGTCCTTATAATAATGGTGAGTGAGTCTCTCAAGGACGCAGAAGTGTTGCTGCTTGATCTTGTCGTCTTTTGGAAAAACAGGTTTACCGTCGTCTTCAACATGAAGTCGACGGAATACCACACGCTCCACGGGTCTGGAAGACGCATATAAAGCACCAGCGAAGGTGTAACTCTGCAAATCGAAAAACAGTCCAGGCGAAACAGGCGTGTTGAATGTGTACAGATATTTCGTCATGAACATGCTGCTCAACATACAGAATGGCCTAATCGTGTCGGCGATTTGCTAGCCTACACTTATGTTCTGCGACCTTTAATAACTTACAGCTACACTGCGCTGTGGCAAGAGCGTATTTGCCCGCGAACTGCTCGAATCGACCTTTAGGGGCCTCTTTGATTGTATTGTCATTATCTGCTCTACTATATGCCTGAACAAGGCATATAATACACCGTGGGCCCGCGGCGAAAAGGACACTGGAGGTTCTCTGGTAAACCCTGAGGGCTATGATGTGGATGACCTGCTTTGTGTACTTGCTAAAAGGTTCGAGAAAATCATCACGCTTTTACTACTCGACGATTGCGCCTTTCTTTCTGGCGTCTGGCATAAGGAAACGGGCATTATTAAGCTTGCCTATGTCAGCCACAATGCCGGAATTAGAGTGTGTGTTATAACACAAAAGTACAACGTCGTTGTCCGTGACTTCTGCAAGATGAGCTCGTGGATAACCCTCTTTTACTGTAAAGATGAAGACTCATTTAGAGACACACTAAGAGAAAACTATATCACTGAAGCCGAGCGTCGGGCAGATGCCTATGAGTGTCTCCGAAAGGAGATTTTTGGTAAGCTACTCCCTCGCACAGATCCACCAATGTCATACCAGTTTGGTCACATCTGTGATCTTGACACCCCCCACCCACCTTTGCGGGTTCGAGATTGTAGAATAGGCTCGATACGTCCTCGCTGCCTGTCGTAAGAGTCGACTGGGTGGAGTCAGCCTGCTTGCCGTGGATTGTGTTTCGTGTCTTTGCAGGAAAGGATTCTGGTAGTTGAATAGAGGAGAGGCAGAAGGTTGCCGCTCTGATGCACACACTACTTTGGCTTCAACTTCAGCTAGGCGGGTGTTCAGAAGGTCTGATCAATCAGCTAGTCAAGGCAATCTTTAAAGACTCAGTTTTGTTGATTTGTATAGTTATCAAAAGTCACCTTTGTTATTAAAGCAACAGTGTTGTTCTTCAAACCTTACAAAGGATATAGCCTCTGAGGGCGGTGGCAAGGGCCAGTTTTAAGTAAAGTTTGTCCTTTGCTCGAGTAAATCACTCAGTGTAACTCTGACATGAGAAACGCAGTAAATTAGCGTAAATATCTGTCCCACTGTTGGGTTCCGAGGCGAGTTGAGAGCACAGGTGAGGAATATTTTAACATTACACTATGGGAAAACCAACCAAACTTTAACCAATAGTATGAGACCTGGTCTTAAAAGGATAAGGAATAATTCAACCAGCGACTCTGATGAAGAAACTTGCCCTAGTCATGGAAATTTGCTGTTTTCTTATCAATGAATCCAATGATTAGAATAAAAAGCTAATAAAACTGTCACCCTTTGTGATAGCTAAAGCACTTCAGGGCGGCTTGGTTGGAGAGCCAAGAAGTGTAAAACAAAACTCAGTTCGGGTCAACTACTTGTAGAGTGTACCTGCAAAGCTCACTCGGAAAATCTGCTTCGCTCTAAGCTGTTTGTGGAGGTACCCATTAAGGTATTTCCACACAAATCTATCAACTGTTCGGTGTTGTTCGATCTAGAGATTTGGATGGCTGCTGTGAGACTGAGATGCTCGATAATATCAGCTCTCAGAATATGACACAGGTGAAGCGAATCAGCATTTGCCGTAACGTCAAGCTGATTTGCAAAAACACTTATATCCTCACGTTCAACTGCACCACTTCGCCTACATCGATTAAAGCCGGTTCTAAAATATCTCTGTCGACCCTTTCATTCCTAATTCTTTGCGGTGTTTTAACTGCCAGACATATGGTCACCACAAAGATGGCTGCAAGAAAAAACCGGTCTGCCTGAGATTTGGGCGGCAGAAGGGTCACGAAATATTGTCCTGCACAATGAAAGTCTCTTGTTTAAATTGCCTGGGAGAATATTTCTTGTACTCCGGAGACTGCCCTAAGTGGAAACTAGTGAAGTATATCCAACGCGTTGAACAGGAGAAATGCGTGAGCTTTCCTGAGGCCAGGACAATTGTGGAAGCCACAGCTCCACTGAACACAGCTGGCAAAACCTATGCCAGTATGGCTAAAGTGGAGAAGAAAATTTCCACAAATACTGTCTGCACCCAGACAGATACGCATGGCCGGCAGTTCAAGCCAAATTTACAGTTTTAACGCCACCAAAACCTGTGCTAGAAGCCACCCAAGCTGAGAGTGAAGCACGTAAAGCAAAGTATCAGAGTAGTGTGACAGTGTAGGAATTGAAAAAACTATTGCTACAAACGAAAACCCACCTAAATCCAGGCAACGAAAAGAGCAGCAAACCCATGGACCTAGTGGACATAGAATCAGTGTTATACAGAAGATTCCCAACTCTAATCCAGATAAACCGATTAAAATCGGTCCAACAAAAGAGCAGCAGACCGCTGGAGCCAGCTGAACTGCATACTCTAAGACAAATAAAGAGAGGATTGAAGAATCTACCGGACTACCCAAAGGATCTGACAATCCTATCAAACTCTTTAACAAGTTTGGGAGACAAGAGAATATGGACACTGGACATTCGCCTGATATCGCATCAGAGAAACCTTCACATTCATAAATATGTATGCCACTATAATACAATGGAATTGCGAAATATTGATGAAATTAGTCTTCTACTTGAAGACCATGTCCAATATCTGTTTGTCTCCAGAAAGCCGTTTAAAAAAAACGATAGAGTTAATCTTAAAAACTTCACCCCGTACAGCAGTTTTCCAAGAAATGCTGATAAGGCTGCTGGAGGAATTTCAATCATCATAAATAATAAAACTCCTCACAATCAAAGTAATCTCAATACTACTTTACATGCCGTAGCTGTTCGTGTGTCGTTACATAACACTCTTTCACTTTGTTCAATATATCTCCCTCCAAGCACTCCAATCAATCAATCTGATCTTGACCATCATGTTGAACAGATTCCAGTGCTTTTATTTTGCTTAGCGACTTTAACGGCCGGTATACACACTGGAGATGTAAAGATATCAACGAGAGAAGGAAGAAGATAGAAGACTTTTTGTCTAAAAGTACAATCTTTGCCTTTTTAATGATACGTTGTATACCTGTTTGTATGCTGCCACAAGATCCTACTCGTCCTTAGATCTGACTGTCTGCAGTCCCTCTCTTTTACTTGACTTCTCTTTTACTTGACTTCTCTCGGGAAGTTGGTGACGACCCATGTGGTAGTGACCACTTTCCAATATATTTAAGACGTAATATTATCGAACCTCAAGGACTCGGACAGAGATGGAACTTGAATAAGGCATATTGGGAAACGTTCAAATCCCTCTGCGAGTCCAAACTGACAGCTGATTGTTTTGATAACGTGGTAGATCCAGTACACCTATTTATGCAAAGACGCCATCAGGGACGGAAAAGGGTCCTTTAGCATTTCAATGCCAATCCAACAACTGAAAATCTGAATAAATACCGTATATACCAAGCTAAAGCTCGTCGTACAATTAGAGAGAACAAGAGGAAAATATGGAAATCCTACGTCTCTATGTTGAACTCTCGCTTCTCTATTAAATCGGAATGGATAATGGTAAGAGAAATAATTGGCAAACATAAAAGCAGCTGTATCAAGCATTTAAAGAAATCTGATGAACTGGACACAACCATACCAGAAATCTCAAATACATTGGCCGAAACATTCTCCAAGAACTCGTAACAAGAGAATTATTCTGTGGTAGAATATATTGGAGAGATGAGGTAGTATTGTGCCGATCACGTATCGGACACACATACATGACCCATGCATACCTCCTGAACTGTGAACCTAGACCGAAATGTGTACCCTGCCAGTGTCCAGCTAAGTCGATACCAGCAAAGTCCAGTTAGCCCAGGTGCCGGCGGTACTTCACACTTTTCTTCACATTGATAACCGCTTTGTTGGTGGGTATGGTCGATGTTTTTGAAATATAGTTCCAGCCTTGAACCGGGCGGTACACTGACACACCGAGGTGAAACACTTGACAGCGGACACATCCATACCCCAGCTCATGTATTCTTCAATTTGCCTTAGAATGGTGGCATTAGCTTGGGCAACCCATCTGCGTTACGAAAATAAGCCGTCACTCTGATGCTGTCTGCTAGCTTAGTCTTCGTCGTTGACGTTTTGCTGGCCTGGTACGGCTTTTGTGTAGCTGTGCCGTCAACACGAGGCTAAACGTCAGGCTATGTAGTATTTGCAGTTCCTTGTCGAGAATAGCTTGTGTATTAGTCGCCATTGGATTGAGGAATACCGAAGCTGCCGCTCGGAACCTGTGCTTTTCTTCCACAGTGGCGCGATGGTCTTTCACAATTGTCGTGCTAGCATTGGTTTTACTTTATCGCCCTTCTTCTTTTAAAGCAGAACATCAGCATCGATGCCTTCATCGGCTAGGACATTATCCTGCCATGTGTTCCGCAAAGCCGTCACTGAAATCTTAACCCTACGCCTCGCGTTCCGCGGGGCCGGAATTGGTTGGTGGGGCCAGAACTGTCTGTTTGTCCTTGCGCCTAGGAGCCGGAACTGGTTGTGGTGCTGTAATTGGCTGATGAGCCCTACTCGCCAGCAATGCTTCCAACGCATCATCATATTCACTTTGTGTTATATATGCGATAATGATAATCTCAAAACATGTATTAGCATTCCAAAAAGCACCAAGGCTCTGCAATATCTAATTCTTTGTTTGGTTGTGAAAGCATGAAATGCTTTTTAAAATTGAGCGACGTCGGGGCAGGAGAAGTAGACCAGGTATTCTTATTTGAATCAGGAATATTCTTTTTTTTTTTTTAATTTATTTATTTATTTTTACCTTGTCATTGTTGTGTATACATTGATTTATATGGCTAAGGAAATATCAGTGAACGCAATGGATTATCCTTCAAAGAGAAAATGTTCCAAAGTCCATGAAAAAAAACTGTTGTCACATATATACGCTTTTGGCATGCCACAAATAACTAAATGCGGTTTTCTGATTACCCTTACATACATGCGCTTTTGGCATGCCGTAATTAATGCAATGTAATTTCCTGGTTATCCTCGCAACATGGCTTTCAGAAAATTGAACCTTGTTAGTTTCTTTAAATTTTTTAATTTTTTAATTTATTTATGCATTTATTGTTTAGTATGCTACAAAGCCAAGAATGATGCTAAGTGCTTACATAATTTTTCATGCATTGGGAGATATTTCAGTATTTTATTGTGATATTGATATCGGACTGGTTTTAATATAATGGATGCGGATTTTTCAAAGTGAGGTGTAAAAAAAGCACTCCTGGTTCTATGCTTGCATGCACCTTTAACCGTAAACCATTGCAAAAGGCTATCACTAGACGAAACTAGTTTTGTGTGTAATGGGTGATCGTGGTGCCACGACTACCATACTATGCAATCCTAAACAGGATACAAAATAATTTATTTCTTTCAATTTTGTATCTCATTTAGCGGTTATTTTAGCTTTGCACTCTTTGCGTTCTTTCTCATCTGTCCAATAAAAATGGCCTTGAAGGATATATGTTTGTAGGTATACAGACCTATTTGCGATACATAGAAATCAGTGCTTCTAGAAATTGACATTACAAAGTATGTTACTAATGTTCCTCATGCTTTTATGCTTTGTTGCAGTAAAACCCTTAAGACATTGTGCAGAAGTAAGAAGCAGCAATGTTTACAGAATATGATAGCAGTGTCAATTCCCCTTTTCCTAATGGAATAATTGCTGTCAGACCCGGTACCGGATGTAGACCAGCATCATAACAATAACAAGAAGAATCGCTACAGGATCAATCTTTTAGAGAACAGAAGGGGTTCTCTTTATTTTCTTTATTTCTTTTTCTGAAAACATTTACGACTACTGAAGCTGTATTCATTTTAGCAAATTAGGTGCCTGTCGTGACGGGAGAGTTGGTTATTTATACAGTCTCAAAACGAGTAAACATCAGGATAATTGGATTACCAGGAATCATTTTCGTGTTACAAATTGTCTGGAAATACATGCTAATTTCAAGTACTTCGTTGTACTCATAATAATTCGACGTGAAGGCGAAAGAAATCTTTCGAATGTGAGCCAAAAGCCAATAACTCGAGTGATGAACAGCTTTCCTCTAATTTAAAAGCTAGTTTTATTTTGCATCAAACGGTTGTAAAATATGTTACAGCAAGATCTTGGTCTGACCGGAAACAATTCAAGAAACCAATAAGATTATAGTTAAGGAATTCTCATTCTCTCTTCTGTATTTGAATTACTCCCGAAAGTAATATTTAAAGACAGCGGAGCAATAAAATATCGCAGACATGCCATAGTTAGTCGGAACTGATTACAATTCAATTCAAATTTATTCATTAAAGGCACACATTCATGTCGTGAAAGCACATTAACAAGGGTATGGAAGACGTATATCTTTACAAAATCAATAACACAACAGAATATGACATTATAAATCTTGTACAAATATAAAAATGCATAAAGAGGTTTGATACAAAAATTAGAATACCTTCGTATGTAGCCATAAAATTCAATACATAAATGGAGGGTCTGCACTAGTTAGACACGGAACCAGTTACCGCACATTCACCACGCACGGAACCAGTTACCGCACACTAGTTACACACGGAACCAGTTACCGCATACTAGTTACACACGAAAACAGTTACCGCACACTAGTTACCCACGGAACCAGTTACCGCACACTCGTTAAACACAAAACCAGTTACCGCACACTAGTTACACACGGAACCAATTACAGCACACCAGTTACACACGGAACCAGTTACCGCACACTCGTTACACACAGAACCAGTTACCTCACACTAGTTTCACACGGAACCAGTTCCGCACACTCGTTACACATGGAACCAGTTACAGCACACTCGTTACACACGGAACCACACTCGTTACTTATTCTTGGTTCTGTGTGCAGAATTTTTGTCAGCTGCAGATATAAAATGTTCCTTACCTTCAGTGTTAAGTTTGTACTATGCTCGTTCAAAAATAACGCATAATCAATAATAAGTAATGCTCGTGCGGTAACCGGTTCCGTGCTGCAATCGGTGAAGACCATCTACACAAAAATATCAACGATTACAAGCTTTTCGTCAGATATGAAGGCAACCAGCACTCCTTTTATCACCTTGACAGATTATATAGACTATTAATACATGACGAAGTCGGATACAATATTCCACACTTATCGAAATATTTCTTTATTGGTATAAGTTTTAATTGTCTTAAAAGATCTTGTTGAAATACAAGTTATCTTAATCGTCACTCCTTTTTGCCTGGATTGACTGACTTTCCGCTTTCGTCCAGACTTTTATGGTGGACATTCGCTTTGAAATGAAGACTAACCATATGGAATGCATGAACAAAATAAAAAAAACAAGTCAGGTATGTTTGATGCAACCATTATGACTTGAATGGGTCGTTAATCATGGTGCAAAATGCCTAGACTCCTCAAACATGTAATATCTTCTCCAATTTCTTATGCAGTGTAATGAAACTGACAATATTTGAAACTTCCAGACGGTGCATAGCATCTTTTTACCCAGGCATATAAGGAACTTTGATCCTACTAGAGCTAATTGAAAGTAGCAATGGCAAAATCAAAAGCGAAGAAAGAAATCACAAAAGTTATATACGCTCGCCAATACAATGGGCTCCAACTCTTCCCTCATGGGTTTCGACAAATTTGTTTGTAAAAACGTGCATAGGAACATCAAATGTAATTATACATGTACTTCGTTTTCAAGGCGCACGACCAGAACCGGTTTGGGGAGGGAAGGGCAGAGGAGCAGCCCCCCCCCCCCAAAAAAAAAAAAAAATATGTGCTCGAAACAACCGGAACATTTCCCACAGTAAGTTTTCTTAACAGTTAATTGGTTGAAATTATGCCATGGAAACTCTTAAAATGCATGAATTTCTACAACCGCTAAAAACCTATCCCTCAAAAATAATTGTTAAAAATAACAAGTTACCCGCAACCAACAATGTTTACGAAGTTTTTCCAGCTACAGAATGCTACCACCCACTAAATAGTTTTTAAAACATTTACCGCCGAACAACCATACTGTCCTCATAAAAGATTCTTTTAAAAAACCTGCACCCAAAAATACAGTTTTTAAAAACAACACCCTGACATGAAATATTTACAAAATTTTGCGACTACAAAACCGCACCCTCTAGACTATGAACTTTTAGTATCGTAGCTCTAACTCGGGCTCGAGCGCGAAGTTAGAAGTTCTAACATGTTTGCAGTGCTAAATTAAAAAGAAAAAAAAAATCTGAGAAACGAAGGCCGAAGATTAAGTATCGATAATTTCTTCCGAAAGCACGCTTTTTAAACATGACATTAAAATAGGCAATATTTCAATCCGTTTCCGGGGTAACGAGTCCAGGACGATCGATCCTGCACAGTAAAGGCAATATTTCAATCAGTTTCCGGGGTAAAGAGTCCAGGACGATCGATCATACACAGTAAAGGTAATATTTCAATTAGTTTCCGGGGTAACGAGTCCAGGACGATCGATCCTACACAGTAAAGGCAATATTTCAATCAGTTTCCGGGGTAACGAGTCCAGGACGATCGATCATACACAGTTAAGGTAATATTTCAATCAGCTTCCGGAGTAACGAGTCCAGGACGATTGATCATACACAGTAAAGGCAATATTTCAATCAGTTTCCGGGGTAACGAGTCCAGGACGATCGATCATACACAGTCAAGGCAATATTTCAATCAGTTTCCGGGGTAACGAGTCCAGGACGATCGATCATACACAGTAAAGGCAATATTTCAATCAGTTTCCGGGGTAACGACTCCAGGACGATCGATCATACACAGTAAAGGCAATATTTCAATCAGTTTCCAGGGTAACGAGTCCAGGACGATCGATCATACACAGTAAAAAAAAAATATATATAAAAATTAAATGTAAAAAAAAAAAACTGCCAGGTCTGAACTATGCGTGACGTAGCTCTTACTCGAGTGTAAACCCAAATCGCTAGAAACTCGATTCTGAACTCTTACTGGAGTTTAAACCCAAATCACTAGAAACCCGATTCTGAGCTCTTACACATGCAGTGCTAACAAAGAAGCGCTACGGTGACAAGTAAAATAAAAGCTTTGGGGATATGACGAATGATTTCTGAGATAGATATCCTTACACGAAACCCTACAGCCACAACGTCCAAAACTCTGGTTTACAACACAAACAGTCCGAAAGGCCCGAGTGATACAATTCTTTTCCTCATACTTTAGAAATGTATGACCAGCACCACCACACTCGAACTTAGAACTCCAAACTTTAAAGTTAAAATTCAACCACCCAGACCTATCATCGTCATTAAATTGTGGGATTAACACACAACCATAAACATTAAAAATACAAATAAAAAAGAATTACTTGCGAATGTGGAAAAACTGTTAAATGGGCCTCAGTGTTCAATGATAAGAGAAGTAAATTTTTAAATTGAAAATTTTTTTGTACTATAATACACGACTTCAATACTAGATTAAATAATACCAAAACCTAAAAGAAGGGTATTGATGCCTCCCTTAATTTGTCTTCCAACGAGAAGATATATAAACAGAATGATCATGTAAAATAGAAATATAATTATCACCAGAAAGCACCAGAATTCGTTTGGAAGAGCATTAAATGATTAGAGATTTGAGGGCGGAAAGTGGGGGTGGGGGAGGGAAATAACAGGTTTTGTATTATTTATAAACGATGAAGTACCATACTTATTTAGCGATTAGAATCATAATTAGAAGACAGACAATAATTTATGAATTGATGTTACAAAACAAGGTCTCTAAACATAATGAACAGGACATCTAATCTAATCTAAGTACATGAGAATTAATTACTGGGTCGACATGCGGGTATATCTGCTGCGCACGAACGCCTATACCACCGACTTTGTAGCATCATGTTTTGGTGATGTGTGCATGGTCGAGATAGTATAGGGGTTGGTGCTTACAGGCAAGGCGATGGGTGCCGTAACCCGTGGATCTGGGTTCAAATCTCCGTAGGGTAATAATTATATATATATATACCAGTAGGAGAATAATACATAGAATTACCAGAAAGGGTAAAAATAAAAAATTTGTATTAATGATCAGAATAAAAATATTAATAAATGTTTCTTTTATGCCATAGACTGTATGATAAACCCACTAAAATCATCTATACAGACTATCAGAAAATAAACTAGACAAATATGAACATTGGTTTCCAACATAGACATTGATGATTTTGAAACTGAATTTAATACATATATCAATGTATACGAAATCGCAGACAAGCTCAAACAACCAGTTAGACTAACAGAAAGAGAAAGTGAGTTACGTATATTTGATAATAGTAGCTGATGGAGAGAATTGTCATTAATGTGGAATAAAGGATTTGTTAAGACTGGCGTTATCTAAAATTAGAGAAGTGTCTTAATCACTTTTATTCTGAATTATCATTGCGAGAACACAGCAGATTATGCAATAAAATAGACAACACAATAAGCATACTGCCTGAAATGGTCCTGTCGTTAAATTTAGAAACTACCATCATCTTCTCAAAGTCCCGTATGTCCTATATTATGATTTTTAATGCTTTATGGAGCTAAAAAGTAATTATAAACAAAGCCCGAATATATAATAGACAATAAAAACGGCATAACACACACCATCAGGATTTTGCCTTTTCATTAAATCAATTCACAAAGAATAAGAGCGAAGCGAACAAGTTTTACATGAGCCTATTGTTTACAGACGAGCATACTACATACATAAATCCAAAACATGTATACGAAAAACTAAGACCAATAAATGCTGCTGAAATGATACTAACGCAGAAAAAGACAAGAAGCATATGATTCCAGAACCATACATCATATTTGTGAAAAGTAGACTGATGAGTACGAAGAAGTTAAAACCAATTGTAAAGTAAGAGATCGTGATTAGTTAACAGGAGAATGCAGAGATCCTGCATATAACGAGTCTAATTTAGGTTAGCAACATCCTGCATATAACGAGTCTAATTTATGTTACCAACATCCTGCACATAACAAGTCTAATTTAGGTTACCAAAATCCTGCACATAACGAGTCTAATTTAGGTTACCAAAACCCTATTCATAACGAGTCTAATTTAGGTTACCAACATCCTGCACATAACGAGTCTAATTTAGGTTACAACATCCTGCACATAATGAGTCTAATTTAGGTTACCAACATCCAAAATATATACCATTCTTTATTCATAATTTATCAGAATACGATTTGTATCTGATTATCACAACAATCCAGATCATCAAGAAGTAGCCATAACACCGAATAATGCGGAAAATGCAGCTCTTTTTTATTTTTAAAGGATTTTCAAGTTGGTAGAATTGAAAAAGACGGTAAGAAGGTATCATACAGACGACACTCAGATTTCAAGATAGTTTCTGGTTTCCGTGCCTGTCTAGAACTTTAGATGGGTAACCGAGCAACAAATAAAAACCATCGAATAAAATTTAACATCTTTGAAAGATGATGAATGTTTTGGTGGAATTTAAGTAGTAGATTTAGAAATACCAACACATTTGCACGACTATTTTAAAGATGATACTTTATCACCAGAAAAAATTAAATCCTAAAGAATCGGATTTATCGTAGTTGCAAAAGAAATTGGTAGTAGATTTTTAAAAAGGTGCAAACCTTCAGTACCTAAATCATTGTGCAAGTTATAAACAGAAAACAATACGTTATCCACTTTCACAATTTAAAGTTGCATGTTCAGTTAGGATCAAACCTAAAAAAAAGATACAAAGAGCAGTTTTATTCGATCAAGAGGCATTGTTGCAAACATACATATAATTAAATATATCTTTGAGACAAGAAGCAACTAATGACTTTGAAAAGGATTTTTAAGTTGATGAACAATGCTGTCTTTGGTAAGTAGATGGAAACTATAAGAAAGAGAACGAATGAAAATATATGTACTAAAGAAAAGAAATATTGTAAACATCGAAAGGATATATCATTTGCAAGGAGAACAATCATAGAGAATGATACGGTATTAGTCAGTTTAGAGAATAAAAGAACATAGAACTAATAAAGTCAATTTTAGGGTGGCTTTACAGTAATACAAGTAAGCATGTTGTTTATATATGACATATTTTATAACAAGCTCTAAAACTAATATAAGGATTATACGACACTTTGAATGACAGATACAGATTCGTTATGTACCGTATATACTCCCGTAACACCGGGTCCAAATACAAACAACATAGATCCTGATCTGCCGTCGCATAATGCGCCGGAAGATCAGGGTCAATGTTGTTTGTTCTACTTATTAGTCCTTACAAACTGCATAGACCCAGATCTGCCGTCGCATAATGCGCCGGAAGATCAGGGTCTATGTTGTTTGTTCTACTTATTAGTCCTTACAAACTGCATAGACCCAGATCTGCCGGCGCATTATGCGCCGGCAGATCTGGGTCTATGCAGTTTGCAGGTGGTATCAAATTAAACGCGAGTATATACGGTATTCTGTAGAGACAGATAACTTCCAAAACGACATACAAGAAAATATTCAGTTTTCAGGACAAGTAACTACAAAAAAGATAATTTTGTTGGTGTTGCTCAGGTGAATATAAAGATACCAGGACTATTTAAAATTAGCTGAATGGTGTACCAATACAAGAACTATTTAAAAATGAGCTGAATGGTATACCAATACAAAGACTATTTAAAAATGAGCTGAATGGTGTACCAATACAAGGACTATTTAAAAATGAGCTGAATGGTATACCAATACAAAGACTATTTAAAAATGAGCTGAATGGTATACCAATACAAGGACTATTTAAAAATGAGCTGAATGGTGTACCAATACAAGGACTATTTAAAAATGAGCTGAATGGTATACCAATACAAGGACCATTTAAAAATGAGCTGAATGGTGTACCAATACAAGGACTATTTAAACATGAGCTGAATGGTGTACCAATACAAGGACTATTTAAACATGAGCTGAATGGTGTACCAATAGAAGGACTATTTAAGAATGAGCTGAATGGTGTACCAATACAAGAATTGTGTGGTCTTAGAATTAAGCTGTATGTTTTTAGGACTGACAAAGATGAAAAGCATGTATGCAATGGTATTAAAAAAAATCTGTGATAAAAAAAGAATCCAAAATGAGAAACGTACAAGATTGCCCATTTAGCCAAACTAAAATCACCAAGAGTACATTTAATCAGAGCCTACCATCACGAGATATATAATCTTCCGTTAAATATGGAATTTATCACCAAGATATATATATATATATATATATATATATATATATATATATATATATATATATATATATATAATGTTATCAAGCATTATCCTGTAGGATACATGGATAACACTGTCCCTCTCTTTGGTGTCTATCTGTAATTCTCTCTCTCCCTCTCTCTCTCTCTCTCTCCATATATATATATATATATACGAATAGATAATATTATCATACAGGTTAGAGAATTTTAATTCGTACTCTACGGAGATTTTAACCCGGATCCGCGGATTAAGGCACCCATCGCCTTGCCTGTAAGCACCAACCCCTATACCATCTCGACCATGCACACATCACCAAAAAAATGATACTATAAAGTCGGTGGCATAGGGGTTGGTGCTTACCGTATTTATTTGTTGCTAGTCAAAGAAATACTTCGCTGCTTATATAAACTGTTGCTTCATTTTATACCCCTATGAATAAACATGATGGGTAATTCTTCCACAGTAAATCATTTTATTATATGCTTAAGTGTGAAATATAGAAACTTATTGGGGAAATAATTTTCATATTTTTTCATTCCTATATTATCACATGTGAAAATATAAGAATTCCCATAATGCCATGCGACGCTTGATTGTGTCTCCATACAGAAGTTATAACTGAAGCAACAAAAACAAGCACTTTGCGAGCAGGAACAAATCAATAGAAACTGCATTACATTTTAGACATGGAAATTACATTTGTATGTGATGCATTGCTGAATCAAACTTGCTTTGTGGTTAGATATGATCAAAACGTTTACAAAATGTCAAAAATGTAATTTACTTCGACAGATTAGGTCATCCCAATCCTACTGCTCTCTTAAGTCACTCATATTTATATGATCAGGCTATGAAAGTGAATTGAATCTACGAAAAGGGGTGGGTGGGTGTTGTGCTCAAGAGTGAGTTTAATCTTCTAAGCTTCGATTCGGGAGCAAGTTTGGTATATAATAAAAAGATAATTTTCTTTTCCTGCGTAAATAAAGGACTTATATCATATCTTGTGGTAGCAAAAACGATATATTTTAACTCGTGGCTTCGCCACTCTTTAAAATATCACGTTTTGTGTACCACACGATGAAATATATCCGGTATTAACGTAGGAAACGAAAATATCCTCTATATATTTCCTATTGCTGAAATAAAATACTTTTCAGGATCATGGTCTCTGTATTTTTTTACACAGTATCAAGAATCCTTTTTAAATTAATTCTTGGCAAACCAAGTATGCTATTTGTCAAAGTTGTATTAGCTGTCACATCAAAAAATCTCTCGCTTGTGATGTAATACTGAAAAAAAGAAATTCGATTTCTGTACTTTTCGTTAAGATAATTAGCCATTACATCAGAAGCAATTGTATCGTACTGAAAACAAATATTCTCCAATTCATAAGTATGGTTTGTACCTTCTATAACTTCAGAGATTTGTTTTCTAGTGTAATTGTAAATCTCAAATCTAGAGGAAGAACGAACGGATACAATGTACAATGATCGTATCTGGACGTCAAGTGATTTTCTAAATATCGTACCGTATTCAATAAACTGAACAGCTTCGGTACCAGTATTTGTGTATTAGCCGCTCCGGATCTTAACTTTCTAAAAAATAATTATTAGTGATATGTTGCTCTATTTGCTTGTTCTCACAGACGCTGATAGCTACAAATCTCTGAACGTCAGCAAAACATTGTACACCTTATTGCATTTTTGTATATCGTTGTATCTGTTATACTCAGAAACTATCAAACTAAATTCCTAGTGATTAATCTCCTTATCGCTGTTCGCTTACTCACCATGTCATAGATACTATTTAACTTATTAATGGCAGAGGTTACTATTTCATAGTGTTTTAAAACTTTGTTCTATATTAGATTGTCTTTGAAAGCCCGTGCGACAAACCCTAGTAAAGTTGCAACAAAAAAAGGTAAAAGCTTGAGGGATAATAAATATTGTTGCTATTCCTGTGGTTCCACTACTAGTAGCTGCTATACCCATCTTACTTATAGCTGTTGTCATGCTAACCTCTACCCACCTTATATATATATATGTGGTTGAAATAAGATGGGTCTTATAATGTTGTTAATTTTGACTATACGACGTTGCTTTGTAGTGTTAATGTTGTATCTTATGTCCTTCCTTGTTGATCAGCTGTTGAAGGGGAGCATCGCTGTCTCAGACAGCTACTTTGAGCTGTTGAATAGTTGAAAAACAGGCCAGAGATAATTTGTTTTGTGTTAGTTTATTCTAGTGCTATCTTTCTCCTGATCTGACAATAGTCTACTAAAATCACTTACAGCTAATAACTAAACATCATTAACTTCAGCAGCAACATCATATCTCTCGAGTTAGAGAGCCTTCAAAGTAAATTACTCTGACGTGAACAATTAAGTTTGATTTGTAGTCATGCATGTTCAAATAATATTTCAAGTTCACTATCAAATGTTCATTAGTTACTTTTGTCAAAAAAAACAAAATTTGGTACCTGCCTCTGTTCCTGTCAGCTCCTCCGAACCAATGCAACTGTTGACTCTACCAGGAGATAACACACACACACACACACACACACACACACACACACACACACACACACACACACACACACACAGCCTTGTTAGAGTAGGTTCCGAAAATAAAAAACTCTGAATGCACAAAGGACATACAGTCATAATATAAAGTTCACAATGGTCTTGAACTCTCAAAATTGATACTACTAACACCGTCCATTTCTATCGAGTTTTCGCCGTTTCATTTTGCTTTTCACTTGGCTGGCTACACTGAGTAGACCCTTTCGGAGATTAGTTACGGTTTCCTGAATCAATGAATTATATGGTATGTTGACATCTTGCTTACATAATGCATGATAATTTCATTATATAATATATCATCTCATAAAGCGGCCCATGCGTTTCTTTCTTATCATACCAGAACAGCAAAGGAATGTATCATACTACTATATGGAAAGTTGTCGTTAAATGGTTCGTTAAGATTTTTCCAACTATTGTATCCAAGACATTATGGTTTCAGTTTTTAAAAAACGGGTTAGCGTTTTAATCTGCGGCATGATAAAATGCACTGAATGGTTTGGTAAGTGAAGATATGAAACGCGATAATTAACCAAACTGATTGGTCTATCAAATCAGTGTTTCGATATTGGACACGGTTTGATGTGATTAATGTAAGTTTAATGACTTTGGCAGCACATAATCGAGCCCTCCCCTGACTAATCGTCCCCCGACCTTCGATAACGAGAATATTATATACGCGCATACTGAAGGTATAGTCCAAATCAGAAAAGGGGACAAAATGGTATTGAAATAAACGGAAAGTAGAGCACTTTAACACTGAGGTAAATTTAGGGTTTGGACGGACGTACGTAAGTATGGACACGCACACGGACGCCAAGTGATCGCTTGTTGAGTTCCCGCCAAGACGGGATTGACAACAATGAGGAGGCGTGAGCAGTTTTTCTTTTTTCTTTTTGACAATTAAGTTATTTCCTTATTTAGAAGCATGACAAATACCCATTTTGTGGTAAGTTATTATTTCGTTTAAAAACTAGTAAGTTTGTACAGCGCCAGTAGTGATAATATATGTGTTACACATTTAACAGGTCTTAAAATACTGTTTGTATTTTCGAGGTTAAACATCTGAAATATTTGACATATTTCGGGTCTATAGGTCCTTTTTCACATAAAAAAGCATTATCTTCATTTTTATACGACATAATATTACACCCATAAATGTCATATTTTACCATGAAAAATGGGTACTTCCATTCAAAACAGTAGGATATCTTGTTAAAAAAGACAAATTACTTTTCCGTACTATGCAATCAGACATGTATATTTTGATGAATTGAAGAGAACACACTGCAATTTGTATAACTGCATTATGAAACACGACGTAATTGGATTAATTTGTTTTTTGCCCACCGCATGACTGTGTATAGGAGCAAAAAAAAAAAAAAAAAAAAAAACAACCCAGAAATAAAAGAGCAAAATACAGAAAAGTTTGGGTAAAATGTTGTATTTGAGCAGCAATATTGATGTTTATTTGTTTTTTTGTTATAGAGGCACTACTTGCATTGTTTGCTGTCAAAAAAGCGACTTGAATGATAATATTCCGATTCTTTGACTATTTATTAAATGAGGATCTTGTACGAAAAACAAAAGATAAATTTTCGTCCATGACTCTGTGAATGTTGATTTTTTTAGCATAATTTTATGCAAAAATGACATCGTACATCTTGAGTGTTCAAAAGGTGAAAACAGCCGTAAGATGTCACATGGTCTATGTGATCTCCTTTGACACGTGGTAGATGTATCAGTTACAGTATGATATAAATATATCATTATCCAATAAATAATTAATAACCATGCAGTTGATATATCTCTCAATCATGACCTTGAAATGATTAAACTCCGGATAATATAAAATGATTGAAAACGAAATCAGCTGATGCAGGCATCAAATTCTCGATTTTCAGGGACTTGCTTACTCATGGGTCAGTATACGAGTCTGTATACAAGGCGGTTCTCAAAAGATAAGGTAAAAATGGTGTGAAATTAGTTGAAGGGAGGTAAATGGAGGAAAATACTGAGAAAATACAATATAAAAAGGAACTAAGGGTTATTAGACATTAAATTTGTAAATTATCAAATAAATCATTTACAATTTCCTTTTCTTTATAGATCGCTGAAAAATAATTATTAAATCGTGATGTCCCCCATACTATTTTTTTAACTCGTAAAGTAATTTTCGTCAGCTTGGTTTTACATGCGTGTGTGATTATATACATAAAGAAGCGAACAAAGAAAAAATAATCCAGAAAGTGAAAGTGATGGAAGTATCTACAGTGATTGGCATAGACGAAATAGATGGGTATCATAATACGCCGAAAAACTTCATTCTGTCTTGATTTTTAATAATAATGCTTCAAATCATATTTTCCTTATCATTTCGTACTTAAAATTTTTGCTGAACCCAAATTGTGCTTCTTTCGTCCTAAGACATAAGTAAACGCTTTGTTATCGAGCGCTGAGATATAAAACCCAGAAAAGCATGTGACATAGGGGCTTCAGTTGAAGCTAAATTCAGCCGTGTAATTGATGCAACTGAACAAATTTTGATGTAAGAAATCTATCATAGCGACATGCCTCCTAATTCTTCGTACAAAGTGACGAATTCTGTCCCCGTGACGGTCAGCTGCACTTAATCCTCAGAGATGACCGTCCCCGGGGATTTGACAGACTAGAATTTAAGTTCCTGAAACTGTTTTAAATCTTACCGCACCGTCTGTACATTCAGTTTGCATTTATGTCGAGTTGTTGTAGAGAGACCTAGCAAATCGTATAATATTTTTATGCTGTAATATAAAGACAAATAAGAAAGATTTTATAAATATTATCTGTATCAAATGTGGAATTAATACCTGTTTCGTACTTCAAAGTTGTTAGGGTTTTACTTTACGCACTGGAAAGAATAAAAGAGCTACTGCTTTTATTGCCATAATGATTGAAAGTTGTGTGTAAGTCTTAGATCTTTTTAAAACACGGAAGAATATCTTTATGATGCTAGAGATCGGTAAATTAATGTTTATATTTTTTTATCTGTTGTTTTTCAAACGAATATAATTCCAAATGAAGCTAGCGATCCAAACAAAATGTCAAAAGTATGGATTAACTTATTCGGTTATCCTACAACTGGTATTTTTAGAACATCTACGTATAAAATAGGTCAGACGTTTAGGATTTTAAAATTTAAATCTATATGTGAAAAAGGGTACATACCTAATTTTACAAAAGAGATTTTACAATAAAAAAATAGACAGGTAATATTAAGTGACCCTGTTGTTTACAAACTGGATGAGTTAAAGAGAGATTTTACGACGATTAATGGTCGTTCTTCGACAAACAAGATGACGTGTGCGAGGTTGAACATAATTTGAAGACGAAAAGAATTAATATATATGCTGGTGAAATGGAAAGGAGATGATGATTCTTTAAGCGGCTGTGTACCTGCTTAAAATATAGTATCACTAAAAAAAAATCCAGACATAAAATTCCTCACTTCAAAATTAATAAAACTATTTTTAAAAAATAAAATAAAATAAAAAAATAAAAACAATTGTATTCGAGGGAGAGATATTTGGATATTTTGGACGATGAATTAATCCCATTTGAAACGTCTCAGCATGCATGCTGCACGGATTGGATATTTTTACTCAGAAATTTGCAAGCAGATAATGATACTTTAGGCGAAGAATGTTATAAATATTTCTGAACAAAATAGTTTCAGTATCTTCCCATTTTATTTCTCTAACGAGCATAAACAGACCAAAATAAATAGAATAATTGACGACTTAAAATGTTTGAATGGTGTGTATGGTAAAATGATTTTTGAGAGCAATAGCAACTCATTTGTTAGAAAAAAATACAGGCAATAAATAATGGTTAATATCAGATGTTACAAATGTTTGTAAGAAAGTCCGTGAACCAGGTGGAAAAACGAAATAGAAAATACCAAAGATGTAAGACAATGAGTGAATTTGCTAAAATCAAACTGGTATCGTTATGGAGGAAACATAAAGGTGAGGGAAAACAATCAGAAAAGAATTATTTGCGAGTGTGGAAAAACTATAACAAAGTCAGAGATCATAATCACTTAACTGGTAAGTACATAGATCATGCACATAATGTTTAATTTGAATTACAGACATTTAATGTTTATACCACTCTTTATCCATTATTTGATCGTGTTTTAAAATTCTGTTGCATATCCACTTTTTCTTGAAATATTCCTCAGCAAACTCTCGTAAAATTGTCGAATCCCGCTAAAAATCAGACAGGTTATAAATCATGTTGCTATTCCTGCGACACCTATATCAGCAGCTGCTGCACCCATCCTACTTGAAACGGTAACCATGCTAACTTCGTCTCAGTTAAAAAATTATACGTTACTTTATATTTATTTCTAACATCTCTATATTGTTCGGTCTTTTTAACCAAACAACTCTTAATTTCGTTGATATTTTGCACACTGAAATAAATACCATTGTCTGTAGGCAGTGTAGGATACAAAGGTGGTGCAGTTGGTATTGTCTCTCCCATTTATATGTATGAAATAGCAATCTCAGATTTAGCATTCTAAACAGACTTACAAGGCATTTTCAGTGGTTCGGATATATGTTTTTATTTAAATAATTTCTTTGATTTGCTTTACAACATTGAAATGTAATTATTATAAGGTTCACTAGGAATCAGGTGTGGTTTACTTAATTTAATTACACAATGAATTATTTTTATTTTGTCAGTTATGATCCCGTGTGCTATCAGGTAGTTATAGTAAACTGGCGCAATGAAATCGGAATAATCAACTTTACGACTTCAGCGAATTGTATGTTTACTCGTGACAATATCGACAACTTAATTATCTATTTCAAAAATATGCCGAATCAATAGATCCATGGTAAAGAGTCCTAATTATGTTGTTTGTTTTTCTTGTCATTTATTACTTTTCATTTTCACAGTTTTTCTGGTAATGAACCAGGCTGTTCTTCACTACAGTAACTAATTTATCTGGTCCTTCTTTGACAGAGTTTGGAACACAGCCAATTTTGTGTGTACATTAACAAACACCTAAAAGAATTATTCCACCACCCAACCATTAATGCATTTTGTTTGAACAACATTAATTTATTTCGTCCTTGTCTTAACCTTAGTGATATGGCTTTTGTAAATTCCTGTGAATGTTTTGCATGTTGTCTATCAAGTTTTTTTCTGTGTAAATCTATCTTCTTTTGTGAAGATACCTTCTCTGGCAATTCTACAATCTCCTCCGTTTTTTATTTCTATTTTAGAAGGAGCTTATAAGGTGAATGCAAAAGTCATTTAACGTTTATTTATATATTAATCTTCACCATGTTTTAAGTAATCTTTAGGCCGACTTAATTTAGTCTGGAAATTAGGTAACAATATTAACATTTGTGTAGTGTAACATTCATTAAAAACGAAGTTGTACAACATAAATCACAAATACTAAGACATGTTCAAACGGGAAAAGATATTTCCGAGTTTTATAAAGATACTAGTTGCCTCAAACCTTGTCGAAGTGAGTACTACAAAAATGGAGAGAAGAAAATAAGAACTATAAGAAATAATCTGGAGAAGAGAATAAATTATAATTTGTATTCTTTCCTCAACGTTTCAGAGAAGAAAACAGAGAGAACTATAATTAATACTTTAGGCATAAATACCATACTGACGAAGAACACATGATATCTCAATCAGTTAAAAAAATTATGTTTAATGCTAGCAAGACAACATTTAATTCTGATAGAGGTAATTCTTACTTTAATAATAAAGTCCCAGTAAAGTATCTACTGTCATTTGCTGTCATTTAACATTGTTTCAATTCTGTTTTTAATTAATTCAAATCATCAGTGGGGAGAAATGTACTCATCAGAGATCTTACTGGTAGACTGGAAACAACTGACAATGATTAGGAAATTTTAGTGAACCGTTCATGGACAAAGAATTCATAGGTTTAAATAATCTGTTTTTCGTCTATTTTAAAAAAAAATAAAGCTTCTGCTAGTTTTATCTTTCGTAAAACCTAATTCATTTTCAGGTTGTTTCGGATTCATTTCAATAGTGTAAAAATGGCAGAAGGTGGTGATTCTAATACAGATTTTGAACTACCTGAAATTTACACGAGAGATGGTTATGAGTACATTCAGTAAGTACAAAAAATTGAAACATATTTATAGGAATCTAACCTATCAACAGACTTTTTACATTCCTAATGCACAAATAATTAATGATCACCAAATATATACCACAAGTTGTTTACAAATAGACGAGCATTAACATCATTCGATTATAAATGATTTTATAATTGAAGATAACACATTACATTTTATGACACATACGGATACAAAGCATGAATCTAACATAGGAGTAAACCATGAAAATCTTAGCCGAGTTAAAAATAAAATTTTGATCTGTATACAACAACAAAAACGATTTGTGAAAATTAATAATAAACTAATATAGCATCCAAAGTTTATTTCCCCCTCAAAATTATGGGTTTTAAAAAAACGAGAGGATAAACATTTGTTAACCCATCAGATGAAGGTGATGTATTTCCAACATTATAAGAAACAGAAGAAACGCAACGGAAACATCAACCAGATCCAACAGTTACCACCAAACAGCCAATACAATTCCTGATGAAACAGAGATGCAAACAATCAAACCAAATGAACTATGTGACCATCAAGTAAGAGAAGCAGAAGTTTTTTAAGATCATAGAGCATTACCACCAAAGAATTAAAAGTGGATAACTTTCGCCTGCAAAGCAAAAATTCTTTATTCCGCAAGAAGAAAGAGAATTAAGAGGTTGTGTAGTATTGTAACAGTTGCTGAACTGGTGATAGAACATATGAAACCAGATGACAGACAGATAGAGGAAATAAAGAAAGATATCAGCAAAGAAACAAATGCAACCAGAAAAGTCAAATTTAAAGAACAGTTGTAAATTCCTGACACTAAAAAAGCTCAGGTACTTTGATATTTAACTGATCTCGAGCGTAACTTTCAAGATAACATTGAAAAAATAAATGCAAGAGTAAGAGAAAAATTACCGTTAGGTGAAAGGTTGAAAAAATGGTTCAAAGAGAAAGGTGGGACAATTGCCAGGACTATTACAGCTATAAATGTGACTATATTAACTATTGCTTTGTCTAAAGCATATTTTGGTAAAAGATTTAGATAGGGGTGGTGGAGGAAAATGCGCTGGTGGTGGACAATATGGCGTTGAAAAATGTAGCGCAGAGTCATTCGTGGACAAAGTCAAAGAAGACATTAAAAATATTGACAACTATTTGTTCGAGTTATCCAAAAAGGCAGTAGCAGGATTGCCTGGTGTCATTGGCAATGTAATAAACTGACCTTTGAAAACAACTGGACAGGTTTTTTCTTTCTTGGCTGATCATATCAGCTTGCTAGTTCTAGCATTAGATGGCTTATTGTTCCCAGTTCTGAGCAGAGAAGTAGACACGACAACAAAATGGAGAAAACAAATAATGACCTATTTAGAAAAGCAAATAAATCCAGATCTTGTAAGAATAAAAATGACTGTCTGTTTCGTTATCTTTTCCCTGTAAATCATGTGCATTTGCGATTACAAGACTGGCACCATTTTTGTTCTTCTTGTCTACTTAATTTAACCCACATTTTCTTCTTCTATTCTGTTGTCTATCTGTTGACCAATTGTTACAAACTGGTTATCTACTGCTGGAATCATATTCTATATCACGTAGGTATTTATAGCAGTGTTTTATTTGAGATGAAAACTCTCTGATAACTTTTAAAATCTGCTGTTACGGCCAACAATGCTATTCATTATATTGATATAAAAAACTGTACCATCACCACTAGCAACACAGCCTAGCCTAACTTTTGAATCTGAAATATATTGCTGGAATTTCATCATAATGTTTTCATCTGCGTCATAACATTGTTCCCCTAAAATTACTTTTCCCATTAATTATTTTGCTGTGTTTTGAAGAGTGGAAACGGGCTGTGCAACAGATGTCCTGTACTGAACTTAAGCATCTAAAATACAGATCACATAATACCTGATAATTTGATTTAATATATATATATTCCCTCCTTCTAGTTTATTACTATCAAATAAATATCAATATACCCATCCTATTTCTTATCACTTGTTACCATTAAGTTCATTTCATCAGTCGAATTTATTCTCCAGTTTTCAACAGTGCTTCCAATAACATGTGTAAGCTCTTTACACATTAGCAGGTGTAATCTCTCCGAAACCCTGATATAGCGGTTTATGTTCTTCAGATCCATTATCAATCAAGTATTTATTCTTTTCTATTAATCTATCTCCGGCGATGCTTTTTTGAGTGTTAAAGTTATTTCAGATTATGTTAAATTGTCATAGATTTATGTTGTTGTTGATTGCATTCAAATATTGTTTCTCAGCTAAAGGCATTAAACATACAAACAAACAATTTTTGTATGTGAAAGTAAGTATGAAACCTGTATACTGAATTTACGAACAGTGATGTGTTAAATGCCATTGAGATATTCCGCATCAGCACTGTCCGATTACGTGGATTCTGCAAACATTTCAGATCAAACTGTACACTGTATCTATTAACAAGAATCATCACTGTCAAATCGTAAATTATAATTATCAAAACTGCTTAGCGGCAAGCTTATATGTAAAATAATATCTTTAGTGTAGTAGATTTTTTTCTTTGTAAATATTTGTGCAATATCTGGGTTAACTGTAGCGCTAATTAATTCGCAGTGTTTGCTAATTTTTCTTTTTTTAAAAATATGAAATCCTATATTCAATTGTCACACATTGTTATACAGCAACTAAATCATAAAAAATAACACATTTAATCTCTTGTTTGATTCCTTGTTTATTTCTCTCTTCTAACGGATTGTGTAATTCCTCTCTAACTTCTTCATATGTAATAACAAGGTATCAATATCCACGATCAATATTATGTTTATCTGCGCATTGATGACATTTTTACCTTGTTCCTCTTTTTCATATCTTATATTTTCTTTTCTATTTTGCAACACCGTCACATTGTACAGTTTCCAGTTAATTGCCATGCTAAATTTACAATAGCAAAATCAGCAGAAATTAATAGTAGTTGAAAAAGCAGTAAGATGGTTGATGATTATCACTAACTTTCTACTCATATTCTTATATATTTTCGATGGCAAAGTCCTACTTATAAAGTACCTCCAGTATCTGAGAGTGGGTGGGAATTATCATCCATCTTACTACGCAGGTCAAGCAAGAATTTTTTTTTAATTATTATTTTTTAAACTGAATTTCGTTTATTTCTTAATCGCTCACTTTTGATGATTCTAAAAAGGAACAAAAAAGTCTGTAATATTTAGAGAAAACTAAATATTACAAATAATACCCTTCCTTTTGGTAAGCCGAAAGATGGCAATAGTGCCTTTGTGATATCTGAAGAAGAAGAAGAAGAAAAGAAGAAAAAAGATAAAGAAGAAGAGAAATATGGAGAGAGAGAGAGAGAGAGAGAGTAAAGAAAATACAAAATGGAATCCAAAATTAACAATAGCAAAAAGATACATGTAAAGGACTCACAACTTTCAATCAGAACTGAGCAGGTCTGTTTATCGAATGGGTACTTCTTCAAATCCATCGGGCAAGTCAAAGTCACTGATAATCTGCAATAAAAAGGGGTAAGTCATCCTGGTCCTAAACAGTCTTCGTTAATTCGACTCTGTATTTTGTAGACCTATTTTTACTATCAAGAAACAGAACAACAACAACAACAACCCCAAAAAACAACCAAAACCAAATACTTAAAAACTCTTTTAATACCTTCTTTCTTTTGATGTTATGTTTATTATTTGTCTTATGTATGCAATTCCATGCAAATATATTTTTAAAAAATTTAATACAATTTTTGACATTAGGAATTGTGTATATTTCGCTTTTTGTTTACTTATAAAACAATTTTTTCTACATAGGTTTCAGTAATCACACTTACAGATTTAACGGTCACACTTTCAGTTTAAAGAAATGAAATGTTCTGTGGAGTTATCAAGTGAACAAAATAACCAGGCGTTTTTTCGCATATAGTTTACACATTGACTTCCAATTCAATAGAGAAATGAGTCCGCAGTTTAAGGGACATGAGATACCGATCTTTTAACTCTTCAACATTCTCCTTCTTTAGGAAGTGGTGAAAATGATGAGGAATAGAAATGAACGCTGCAATAAAAAGAAGAGAAAAGCTTCACGGATTTCCTTGCAGACCAGAAAAAATTCATAATTTGGTTTTCCTAGTTTTAAAGTTTCTTCTTTAATATATGATGCAATTATGGGAAATAGCACTAATAAGAATTTTGAAGACATGTGCAAAAAGGTCCTAAGGAGAAACTTCAAATGTTTACAATAGAGTTAACAAATCGAATCTTAAAGTTGGACGACATTTAATGCATATATTTTATATTGCTGACACCCGTATTGTGTTATATCTAGTAGGTATGGTATAGAGGATTACAGTGTAAAGTTAACTACACAAATGTTAAATCTGACATTTATATTTTTATCTGCGAATGATCTGTTTATGAAGCAGGTGGTATTCTTTAATACCGTGTGGGCTTGAACCCACGCATGTCGAGTTCAGAGATACAAGCTGTTGACCAAGGCTCTAGCCCACTAGAATTGGAGTTTTGTAATGTACAGAGAAGAAGGTGTGTTATCATATTGTGGTGCTTTTCTGAGCATTTCATATTTGTTTTTAATAGGAATTGCTTTATCTTAAGTTTGATGGGTTACGTTTCATTGAATTTTGTATTCACAGTTGGTCTCCGGTGATACTTGAGTGGACTTATTTTTTGTTTTCCACATTAAAATAAGATATTTCATTATATACAATAATGGAAGGGTGGTGGTGGCAGTGGCGGGAAGGGAGTTGGGTAGGGTCGCCTTGTATTGCGAGATTTCCTCCTTTTTAGGTAAGCGCTTTACGCTCCATAAGCAACTAGAAAAATGCTCTATCGGCATGACTCTTTAAAAGTTCAAATCTGCTACAAGTATAGTATAGTATATATATATATATATATATATATATATATATATATATATATATATATATATATATATATATATATTGGCTTAATGACTCCTGAACACAATCCTAGCTATATAGTACCTATTGAAAGTAAAGTTCCAAAACTCTAAAGGTAAGCGATAGCTAAAGAGATAATCATATTTCCGTAGCTTACGTCAAACATGATGAGTAATCACGATAACCTTTTCTCCTCAGGGTTAACATCGCATTCACATACACCGATATAGTTATATAAGTGCCTCTCTGTCTTTCAGCGCTATATGGTATAACCATTAAGCACACAACAGGACTGGCTTTGCTCTGATAGTGGCGTGTGTTTGTGGATGGCATAAGTGAGAGATAAGAGTGGCTTTTTTTTTACCTACTTTACATCTGATTTTGTTGTCTTTATCATTCCTTCCAAAAAATAAAAGGTGCAATATACATAAAAAGTTAAACGTTTTGTGCAAGAGAAGACAAAATGAATTGAGACTTTTGTCATTCAGTGGTTTCCAGCAACCGCTGAAATAAGGGCCGGCCCGACCATATAGGCGAACTAGGCGGTCGCCTAGGGCGCCAGGCTTTAAGGGCAGCCAAATTAGACGGTAAGATGCGCCAAATTTGACGAAAGTGAACTTTTTGGCATGGTTAGCCTAGGGTGCCAAAAACCCTTGAGCCGGCCCTGGCTGAAATCAGAATATGATGAAATTATAATGTAGAACAAATTTGATTTCAGCCCAGTGGAAAGTAAATGCTTTGTTGAAATTATACAATGGTTTTAAGTTGCTTGAAATTATTCATATAAGGCGTCATTCCTCTTCAAAATGCAGGTGTTCAGGATGCATGAACCTTACATGTACATTAAATAATGGTGAACACGTGGAAGGAATGGACGACACGCCCAGTCAATCAGACAACTCAAACACAAACACTGATTGCTTCATGTGGCTATATTGCATTTGTGATTTACTGGTTGGTTGATTCTGAAAGGTTTTGGAGTTTCCGGGAGGACAAGTTGAGTGTGATCTCTAGATTATCGGGATCCGAGTTAACATTATTACATTTTCTCTTCACCATCACCCGGGACAAAGGCGGACATAAATAAAATTCCATCATAATTATATTGAATAGTTTTATACGGGGATTCCTATTTTCTCCTGTGTCAAGTTTCCTAAACAAAATCTAAATGAAGGTTACTTTTTTCATGAAGCGAATGAGACTGAAAATTTATATTCAGTTTACTTTCAATTTAACAAGCATTTTAGGCATATAACTGATACATTTTGCTCAACTTGAATACATTATTTGGTAAACATTATTATTAACACCCATCTGGTTACTGTAATGAGAGAGATGTCATAAAAAGTAGCAACAACAAGAACAAAGAAAACAAACTCATTTTAGTTTTAAATAGCCACCATAACCCATTCAATTTCAGACAAATTCCTGGAATGAAAACAAACATAGAACAGGCCGGACAATCATAAACGCTTTGAGTTTGAATTTGAGCTTGATATTTTGTGTCAACAAATCACAGAAGATTTTACATTTTCAAGGTCAGTTTTGACTGGCTGAAACGGAAAACTCCGTCTCAAACTCAAACCCAGACTTTCATGATTTCCAGACCAGTTGAAGCAGGCAAGATAACTTTTCGTGAATTACAATGCAAACAATGAATATCCTGTCTTTGCATCGACGTGCGTGTATGTATAACAATACATTCCTTGATTCTTACTGATCAGTAAAGATTTCAAGCATCAATTTGTATGTAACTTTTCGGGTTGAACGCAAAATATGGCAATAAAAATAGTACCTATTTTGCGGTAATTTTCCACACGCGGAAATAACTTCTAATACAAGCTGATTACACTAGTTTTTGAAATATGCTATGAATGTCCTTATAATCTACATCATGACTTGAGTGTTAGAATATTTTTTATGTTGTTTGAATATCTGTCAAATTCATGTGTGATTTGGCTGCTTGCTCTGGAATTTGATTAGCATGGAGTTCCAGTGGAATGGGGGTGGGGGTGGTTTCAAACTTTCATATTTCTCTTGACAAACTGGCTTCATATGTTTCTTATAAATTTATTTTGTGTGCCAATGGAAAGATCTACAATTACAAGTATGGCTTGCAATTCTTGAATCTTTGCAGCAATACTTTTTGAAGAAAAAGCACAATGATAAAGAAAAAATGCAGTGTGGTATCATACCTAAATACAGCCAAGTAATAAATACTTGCAAACTGAATCAGAGGCTCGTTCGTATTCCACAAGAAACATGAGACATGAGTACCAACCAATCAAGGACTTACTTCCTACCTTGTTGTATAGCTGATTGTCCCGTTGCTATAGAAACGAAGCATCCTGTTAGGCATCATAACATTATGGAAGGATGCTTTCTTTTCATTCGGGAAGTAAATGTCCGGCGTCCACAGCTTGTCCATATGGTTGCTGTCCATTTCCAGATACTCAAAGGGATCCATTTGAGTGTTTGCCATAGGACGAGTGTCCACCCAAGATAAATGAAGTAAAATCGCCACGGTAAAATCCTGTGGATGAAAAAGTGTATTCCTCATATATAATATGCTTATCTGTAAACTTACTCAACCTCTCACCTATCAATCTATTTCAGTTAAGCTGCTAATTGACGTTTTTTTTCTTCGGCATTCGAACCAAAACTCGAGAGATAGTTGTAACGCACTTCTTAGACATGTCATTTTGTTTATTTTTGTGCGGTAATCTAACCAAAATAAAATGATTAGCTGACTTTTAATTGTTTTGCATTCGGCAATTACATAGCTGCCTGATTTATTAAAACACGATGAACTGCTCTGTTGGTCATTACTCAACAGGGGTGAACAACAAAATTGAATAGCACACACGCACGCACACGCACACACACACACACACACACACAATCCATCACGTATGGCCACGTGGAGATAACCTTTGCACTCATAAATGGACGGCTGGAGACACAGTGGACACTAAACTGTCCGCATTTTAAAAAGTGGTTAGATAAGACAGTGTCCGGAATCGAACTCAAAACTTATGGATCACGAGTCCAATACATTATCCCTAGAGAAGCATTGATGGTATGCATATAATGGCAATATACTGGTAGAGTTATTTTGATAACACGTTCTCAAAAATCAAGTCGTTACAACAAAAGAAAGAAGAAAACGAAGCCGAGGAGAAAAACCACCGGTTCTCATAGACATGTGTGACCGAAGGGAATAACAAAGATCTTTCTTTGGCAAACATACAGCAAAATTTTCAAGATTCACACAAGTTATCTTTAGATGATGTTGATGAGATTAGACTGTTACAGAATCTTGTATTGTCACTGTGCTGAATTCACAGTAATAATATTGTTTCTTTAAAAATTAAAAGTCTCTTAGATAATGTTGGCGACTCATAAAGTTTCTATCGCCACAGACTTTTCACGTGGCAAACCACCAACAGTGTCCATACTGCCGGATTAAGACCCTAAGATAAATTGTACATTAATGGTCGGATCACAATGAACTATTCATCAGTCAGAAGCCAAAAAATATATCCTGTGCCAAGCATTAATGAACTTTGTATCGGCTTTGGCAAAAAGCGGGCTCGCTAAAGAAGGAAATTAACAGCAATATTCTACTGGATACCATTCTAAAATTAGATCTGAATCCGTCAGGCTTATTACATGTCCTAATATGCATCATTGTAGGAGAGGAAAATTCCACCCTAGGGTCAGAATTTTGCTTTAGACACGACGCTTTGCCGAGTATCTGACGCAAATAATTGATTCAGAGGGTGGAATTTTCCTTGCCAACACCGGTGCATAATGAATGATTATTTTTCTCATTGTAATGAACGGAAAATTAGGGTCGAAGTCAAAATTGCATATTGTGAATATTGATGCAACTTTAAAACAGCAAAACATCCATTGAAAATTTCATCATCTTAAGATAGAGTGTTAAAAGTTAGGTTTATACTGAAATATTCAGTGCAAACTTTAAATTACGTTTAAATACATATCAGAGCTCAAAGAACAGTAATAGACTGTCGATGTAATGGCGATACATAACGTCCAAAAATCGTGCACTGAAGATAGCTTGCGCAATGACGCAAATGTGAAAATAAAATCTACTTTTATTACTAAGATTAAATGATATAGAAACAAATTATATAGTCCTCTATTCAACTTTGATCTATGGTTGATTTTACTTTAATAAATAATGAGAAATGAACTGAAATAATACAACTACGATTTGTTTTCGACTTAAAACCGGACGACAGAATCTCTATCTGGAGCAAGGTCAATCTCGTTTGAGGGACACTAACTTTAACAGCTGTGCATTGTAGATTATAAATGTGTTGCAATTAATGTTTATCTTGATTATTGTGAAAGAATGCTCAAGTGATGATATAAATCAAGGAGTGTTTGCCAGTTTTTATACACTAGAATCGTACTTCACGGGCATATCATGACAGACATATGAGGCACGTGATGACAGATATATTCCCCTTCATTGTTCTACACTGGAAAACACGACTATGCACACGTAGGAATGTAAGAATATTTAAACTGATATATTGGTACCACACTATCGCTGAAAATAACTACCTTATTTTTTGTATTACATTTGCCTCATATTTCATGTACTTATTGTACCACTCTTGCGGTGCTGACAAGCTTGGATATATTTTACCAGCTGACTGTTTGAAGAAGTTTTCGATGTTTCGGTGTCATCAATCTATATAGTTGAACAACAACCATTCCATGAATATAGACAAGGAGTGGAAAACACGGTTTCATTACAATCACCAGCAAATTAGTTTTGATTAAGAACACCACCTTATGCTACAAGGAAATATGATTAGACCGACAATTACCACAAAAATCCAAATAGTTCTTTTGTAAATATGTTTTCTGAATAAAAAACCTCTCTTACGTTTCACTTTCTTGCACAGAAGTTGACTGTAACAGATCAAGAAATACTTAAGTCATACTTGGATGTTGATTTTCTCCTAACTGTACCTAATTACTTGTTGACTAAACGATTTAGAAGGGAAGCTTGTAATGTGCAACTACATCAGATAAATACGAGACTTTGAGAAAGTTTCAAACATTAACTCTATTTGCATCGAGCACAGTGTACATTATAGGGTACATGGTAAAATCAATTGATTAATTGATTAATTACATGATGTTTAATGGTACATCTACATATGATGGGTTATTTCCTGCTGAGACAAAGGGAGTAAAGCACCTTGCCCAAGGCCTGATCTGTGCAGGAATGAATGAATCAATTCTATGCACACAACCTTAACAGCTTGTGAAAGAAAATCAAACCAAACCGGCTGAATTCCTATAACTAACAATATAAAACGTAGCAAAATTTTGATAATTGTTTTATTAATTGGCTCTGATTTAGAATTGAAAAACAAAAAAAACAAAAAACAAAAAAACAAACAAAAACACAAAAAAAAATAACCTGTCGTTGTTACTGCGATCAAAAATTGATTTACACATAGAAGGAATTTGGGGTTGAAATTCACTCACCCCAATAATGAAATGTGCGTGTCTCTGTCAAGTGGCGCCCTATTGTACATGAAACATTTGCAATCGCTAATGCTTGTAAAAATAATTTGGACAAGATGTACAGCAGATCTTGTCTCATCGAATTTCTACAATTCTCAAATCGCTAAATGCAACCGATCTCGTTGTAATTGTACACTCATTAATCACATCATTATTTTCCTCATCCTGATCAGTTCATTAGTTCAATATTTTATTTTTACAATCAGTATTCTTCAGAGTAGAACATGACCGTTGTTTAATCTGGTATCACTGACTGATATACTGAGATACACATCTGGTATCACTGATTGATATACTCTGACCCATATCTGGTATCACTAACTGATATACTGAGATATATATCTGGTATCACTGACTGATATACTCAGATATATATTTGGTATCACTGACTGATATACTCAGATACACATCTGGTATCACTGACTGATATACTGAGATACATATTTGGTATCACTGACTGATATGCTCAGATACATCTAGTCTCACTGTCTCATTGTTTCAGACACACATCTGGTATCACTGATTGATATACTCTGACACATATCTGGTATCACTGACTGATATACTCAGATGCACATCTGGTATCACGGCCGATATACTCAGATACACATCTGGTATTATTGTCTCATTTTCTCGAATACACATCTGATCTCACTGATTGATATACTCAGACATATCTGATATCACTGACTGATATACTCAGATACACATCTGATATCACTGTCTCATTGTCTCAAATACACATCTGATATCACTGTCTCATTGTCTCAGATACACATCTGATATCACTGTCTCATTGTCTCAGATACACATCTGATATCACTGTCTCATTGTCTCAGATACACATCTGATATCACTGTCTCATTGTCTCAGATACACATCTGATATCATTTTTGTTTTAAACCGCTGATCTTAGTTGGATCTTTTAACTGATAAACAGCCCTATCATTGACCCAAACGTAGGACAAAGACAAATGACATATTTCTATATGTATGAACAAAATTGAAACAAAATCCAGCAAATGGTTTTAGTTCATTTATCAATTAAAACTCATTAAGCACACTTGTAATGCAATGTAATTAAAAAATGGTTGCTCCTGTAGGTGTGTATAAAGCTTACTTAATCGAAAGAATTGCCACGACAATGACCTATTTAAGCTTATTGAGATCTGACAGCAAGAGAATAATGTGTTTCTTCAGACATATATTTATATTAACTGAGTTCAATGACACTGAATCTAAACGTGTAGAGGTAGAAACTATTGCCGTCATGAACATCTTAGGAACTTGGACGGATGTCCAACCGAGGATTTAAATTTAACCAAATAAATATCAAGAACATTATTGCGGAAGTTTACAGATAATGTAAAAGTTATGTGTACTGACTTTGATAATGTGGAAGGCAAAAAATGTTTTTAAGGTGATATTTCAATAAATGGTGATAAAATTAGCAGTCTGAAAATCTCCACAGGTTTTAGAGGGGATATCCACACGAAGTGGTGTTACTAAAAATATCAGTATAATATCGGGAACTTTTGACCTAGTAGATAAGCAACGCAGGTAAATTATAATTTTTTTCTTCTGCAGTATATATTCACTTAAAAATAAATATCTCGATTGAGATATCCTAGGAATAAAATTATCTAAGTAAATAATGACATATCATAAGGATTACCGGCATTATCTGAGGGATGTCTCCTAATATTAAATCAGCCAGCTGACTGTGTCATTGGATTAAACCACTTAATTTACTAACGTAGCTGACTGTGTCATTATATTACCCCACTTAATTTACTAATGTAGTTTTGGCATATAATCCACATTTAAAACCGATTGAAGGTGTCCACAACTCTGTATCAGATACTGAATACAGTTTGGAAGACCATTGTAGGCAGACACAAAACTTTAAATATATATTTTTTATTTATACTTTTTTCTAATATAGAAAATCCATTTCAAATACAAAAAGGATATTATTAGGTAAGTTTTAACGTCGGTTTCTTATAACATAAAATGAGCTGATTTATTACTGCATGTACTACAAAGTCATTTCCCAACATGACGTACCGTATACTCTATAAAAAGAGTGTAATCTCGTCATCCTCTGTAAGGGCCATTTTGGGTCTTAACCTATGTCGGCCGTCTTTAAAAAAAATTCAAGTACAATTTCAAGAACAATTTCCTTAAACTTCTCCATAAAAATTATGATCTTGTTTAGTATTTTTACTTTCTTAAAAAGTTCTCTATTTCATGTGATTTTTATTTGTTATCTCTGCCACCAATTCCATATATTTTGCTGCCTGATCAAAAACACACTGCAAAATACACTGCCCTAGTTAAGTATCATAATTAGACTGAAGACGGAGGATTTATGTATGTGTGTGTGTGTGTATATATATATATATATATATATATATATATATATATATATATATATATATATATATATATATATGTGTGTGTGTGTGTGTGTGTGTGTGTGTGTGTGTGTGTGTGTGTGTTTTGTTTCTTTCTTTGCTGATCTACAAGCACAGCGACACATCAAAGTTATATCGTGCAAGTAGAATAAAATGTCTTGCCAAGGGACACACCACGGCAGCCAACTGGGGGCTGATCCGGTGATAGCTTTCGAACCATATCCCTCGCAGTAGGTTACCTCCCTTTTGTAGAATAAAACCACCGCCACATCCCGTAAATTTGCTAGTAAAATACCACTTGGAGAAAATTATACGCTTTGATAACTGCATCATACTCAATTTAGACTGCATTTGATGAGATCGTTTCTTCTCAATGGTTTTAGTGCAGAATGTGAAGCTTTTGCCGAAAAACGTATGAGGAAAACGTCAGGGGTTCTTAACTTGCAGTTATGGAGCACAGTTGTAACAATCAAGCGCATCTGAACCGCCATACATAAGTATGGTTCTGTATACCTGGTTTTTATATTGGATTTCAATCTGTGATGAGAGAAGTAAGCTATGATCCAGTCAACCCGCTCATAAGCTACTGTACAGAGACGTGGGACTAAGGTTCAGATGGCCCAGTGGTCAAAATAGACTTACAGCAAATATATATTCTGAAAGAGCATGAGCTGTGAGGAGCATGGATTTGAATCCGAACCCTTCTGGTCGCGTTGCCGGTACACTAACCACTAAGCCACAGCTGCTCTAGATAGACATGCAGAAAATATATAGAAATTAAAACTTAAAATTGTAAGTTTCCTAATTTCGAACCATCCAAAACATAAGACATAGGAATACCAATCATGATTTAATTAGGAGATCATTAACAAAATAGATACTGATGGTATGATTTGTAACAATAATTTTCTCTTGAGTATTATTAGTTCTTACTAATTTGAATTAGTCAAATAAATTTATATTAAAATTACAATAATGACATCATATTTGATGTCATCTATGCTATTATGTCATCTGCTTGATACGACTTGCATGCTTGTGATGGCTCATCTTATTTATACAAGTATCTTAATGAGGGTGATTTTTGTTTTCACTCAATAATTTGATTGTCTTTGATACCATAAACATCATGATACTGTCATAAAAAGATATATATATATATATATATATATATATATATATATATATATATATATATATATATATATATATATATTGCAAAATATTAGACAATTAGAACCTGTTACAAAGATACATGTAATAACAGTGATGGACCAATACTAACAAAACCCACATTGGGACTGGCGTTGCTATATTACTGCCGCAAGAAGACAAACAGGAACATTTAAAGCAATGACAAATTAACGGCATGATTGAAAAGTGAAGACTGTGTTACTGAATCGTTTTTGGTACCTTCGTAGTTGATGACTAAAGTATACACATAATGTTCATGTAATATAAAAATAATAATGCAGTGGTAAAACCAATAAATATGCAAGGAAGGTGGATTAGTAATTACGATAAACATTAGTAAGATTCTGTCTTCTTGCAGATTAATAGAAAAGTTAAAGATCAGCTTGCATTCTTATCACCTTTATCATATACGAACTGTCCCAAAAAACTATCACTGGAAGATTTATTATGTTTGTCCGTCTGTGACACTTTACCAAGTTGGTAAAATAATTCCATTTTGTGCAAATTAGTGCTTAACCTTTTGATATTTAAATGCAACATCGTTCATAACGTTATCTTTACTCCTGTCACAAAATTCAGTATATGATGCCCAGTTATGTAATTTCCTGGCACTTAGCGTTAATAATTGATTATAATAGCAACATAACCCAAACAACCCAAACCTTTTCAACCCAGTTTATTGTGAACAAATCCTTGCAGATTATATTGATATACCGAAATACGCCATTCGACCCTGGAAGCCAGAATCTACTTTTTTAATATTTATTTGTGTGCCCCCCCCCCCCCCCCACATCTTTAAGTGTTAAGGAAAATCCATTGCTATCCTTCATAGTGGAAGAAAACAAATGTATGCAATATATAAATGGTAAAATAATTAGCTTTTTTGGTAATCGATGTTCTCTTATTCTTCATGCTTTTATCTTGTTTAGACAATCTAGGCCTTTACAAAATATATTTAGGTTACTTTTTGCTGTTTTTCGGCATATGTTAGCCAAAGTTCATTCGTTTTTTTTTTTGTTGCCCCTATTTTATCATCTACCAAGTTCAAAAGAAATATTAAAATTAATCATTGGATATATCATCTATACAAGAAGATTACTTTGAGCACTCTTAGAAATATTAAAATTAATCATTTTATATATCATCTATACAAGAAGATTACTTTGAGCACTCTTAGAAATATTAAAATTAATCATTGGATATATCATCTATACAAGAAGATTACTTTGAGCACTCTTAGAAATATTAAAATTAATCATTGGATATATCATCTACACAAGAAGATTACTTTGAGCACTCTTAGAAATATTAAAATTAATCATTGGATATATCATCTATACAAGAAGATTACTTTGAGCACTCTTAGAAATATTAAAATTAATCATTGGATATATCATCTATACAAGAATATTACTTTGAGCACTCTTAGAAATATTAAAATTAATCATTGGATATATCATCTATACAAGAAGATTACTTTGAGCACTCTTAGAAATATTAAAATTAATCATTGGATATATCATCTATACAAGAAGATTACTTTGAGCACTCTTAGAAATATTAAAATTAATCATTGGATATATCATCTATACAAGAAGATTACTTTGAGCACTCTTAGAAATATTAAAATTAATCATTGGATATATCATCTATACAAGAAGATTACTTTGAGCACTCTTAGAAATATTAAAATTAATCATTGGATATATCATCTATACAAGAAGATTACTTTGAGCACTCTTAGAAGAAATCGTATTTGATATGCAGTTGATATGTTCATGTTCACACAGAAATGTTGTATTTCTCTGCATCTACCTGTAAAAATAGGCACCATGCTAACCAATGCTGATAATCTCCTTGACACAAATAAATCATCAAGATCACTTGGTTTTGTATTTTATACTATGTTGTAATTTTATTTTTGTACATGGCCAAATGAACAATCGACATACCTTTTATGCTTATACGGACTGTTGTGACTACATAGACAAAGAATGTTTTCCATCAGTTATGTGCCTTTATCTCTAGGTTGATATTTATTTTGTTTTGGTTTGTTTTTTGCCTCTCTTTTTTCATTTAAAGTTTGTTTTAGCATAGTTTAATTCGTCTAGATCAACGAGAACTCAATCGTCATGAAAAGAACCTTAAACTCATAATTCATTATGTTACCATGGTTACAGAAATATATCATTCAAAAATCTAAAAGTCAGTTTTATATTGTATGTCATGTATTCAATATTATTTGTAAGTTTCTCTAAATCAGATTATATTTGTATATTTTAAATGCCTGCAATTTAGGGCAACTCTCATCATTCCAACAACTAAAGAATTTGTGAGGAAAATTAAACAACGTCCCTGAGACAATTTGGACGTAAAGTGTGGATTTCTTGAGGGAAAGGGGTAAAAAGTAACAGGAAGTTTTAGCTGAAATTAATTTACAATATTTGTGTTTTAACATAAATATTAAAAAAGTAAATTTAATTAGTTATCTCAAAGACATTTTATTCAAAGTTAATATATGCCTTTTATCTTGCTTATCTAGATAAGATTATCCCAGATTATGAAAGGTATGAGATATATTTCTCATTAGTGTCGTGTAAAATACCGTATTTACTCGCGTATAAATCTCTACCAACTGCAAACTGCATAGACCCAGATCTGCCGTCACATAATGCGCCGGCAGATCTGGGTCTATGCAGTTTGTAAGGACTAAGCAGTAAAACAAACAGCATAGACCCTGATCTGCCGGCGCATTATGCGACGGCAGATTATGGTCTATGTTGTTAGCATTTGAACCCGGTTTACACGCGAGTATATACGGTAAGCTGGTAACTCTCTGTATTATGACATTCGATATTATGTTATCTCATGACGTCACCTACACTTAAACTTACCATGTTCACTTCATTGATGGAATCCACGCTATTGACGTAAAGATTACATTCGATTTCCGTCGGTCCTGTAAAATGAGAAAAGCACTATGTTTATAACTTCATTAGTATAAGAAGATAACTAAATAAAAAGAAAATCGCACGACCGGCAGCTCTTATTTACGAATGAATGAACAAAGTTGATAATTATGTGAAATTGATGTTCTCATTCAGGCAGAAAAAAAAAGAAAATTATTTGATGATTGCAAACATAGATATAAAACTTCTGAAAATCTTGAATTTACATTTTACATCCGACAAGGGCGTGAAGTTTGTGCACTGGTGAAACTGCTGTCATACTGGTTTATAAGAGAGTGATTTGTTTGGTATACAAACGTTTCTTTGAAATAAATTGTGTCTGATCTTTTACAACATAAAGCATGTAATACCGAAGGCACATATCGACGGTAGTTTCGTGTAGTCATAAAGATGGATGAAACACAGTAATTCAGAAAACCGCTGGTCACATAATCCTAACTTTCTGTATTTCACGACACCGGTAAAAGTTTGAGCAATTTATATACACCTTGCTATTGACAACTTAGATATTGGCACAAGCTTAACTTGAAACTGGAGGAACCTGCAAGAAACCACTGACCATATGAACGAAAACGTACAAAAAGCACATGCCGCAACCAGAATCTAAATAAATTCCCTCGAATGGTCGGTAATTTGACAAAAGTAATCAATCAGACGTCAGAACTTTGAGTTGAGTCTGCGTTTGAGTGTCAGAAATCTTTGTAATTGTTGGGCAAAGGATTAAACGGGGGCCCGCAGACGTACTAAACGAGTACATTACCGCAGCATAAACCAGGCACCTTCAGCACACAATACGAATATTAAGGCACGAACTTGAATATGGGGACACAGGGAAAATGAAGACGAACCTCGGACGTGCCACGACCAGTGGCACCGCGAGGGGGGTCGGGGTGGGGGCAATTACCCCCGGGCGCCAGGCAAGAAAGGGCGCCGTCGGGGTCGGGAGCTTTTTTTTTTGTTAACACCCCCGCGCCCCCCCCCCCCCCCCCCTCCCATCTAGCCTCCGATTTCAGCGCTTAAATGGGGGATTGGGGTTGCAGGTTAGCAACTGACATAAACTGTTCTCTGTGGCAAAGTAGGGGGCGCCACTAAAGAACATTGCCCCTCGCGCCGCCACTGGCCAAGACTGTGGATAATCAACATCTCATTTAGTTGTTTTTTAGCGCTGAGGATACAGTGTAGATATCTAAGATTAAAAAGCAAGTTGTTTTTGTTGTTGTTGTTATTTTCTGAAAACTCTTTTAGTCTTTTATTGAAATGTTAATCATTACTCTTCTTTAACTTATATCAGACAATAAACCCATGATTTTTTAAACTTTCCAATAGCTTCAAGAGTTTATATAAAAAAGCTAATTTAATTTTATGATGAATTAGTGAAAGAACACGATAAGCATTTTTGGGGAACAAAATAATGA
The DNA here is from genome assembly GCA_029931535.1 of Margaritifera margaritifera. Taxonomy (NCBI): domain Eukaryota; kingdom Metazoa; phylum Mollusca; class Bivalvia; order Unionida; family Margaritiferidae; genus Margaritifera; species Margaritifera margaritifera. The sequence continues at coordinate 638,116 of JAQPZY010001341.1, forward strand.
AAATAAAGGCACAAAAAGATAATTCTTTTTATTCAAACAGACAAAGATACATAAATATTTCCCATACTGATGGTAGGTTTAAGATCGTATAGATAAACATTCGTGGCTTGTCTGGTATGGGGGATTTTATACGCTGCTGAACTATCCGAATACTGTATTTGAGGGAAATGCCGAACGATCCAAATACTGTATCTGAGGGAAATGCTGAACGATCCAAACACTGTATCTGACGGAAATGCTGAACGATCCAAATAATGTATCTGAGGGAAATGCTGAACGATCCAAATACTGTATCTGAGGGAAATGCTGAACTATCCAAATACTGTATCTGAGGGAAATGTCGAACGATCCAAATAATGTATCTGAGGGAAATGAACTCTTCTAAATAATCTAAGATCTCTCTCTTAATCAAGATTCATTCTCTCGATACATATCAATAAAATCAACAAAATATGTCTTACCTTGAAGTAAGTAAAGTACATACATTTTAATCTTTCTGTGATTATGACTGGGTAAAAGAACGAGACATGCATTTCAAGCGGCAAAAACTCTGTACATTTTATTACAGCTTTTCTTGACGTCAAGCTTTTAATGTTAGACACAAGTATTCTGGAGTAAATTAGTACTTTGAATGTTAGACACAAGTATGCTGGAATAAATTAGTACTTTTAATGTTAGACACAAGTATTCTGGAGTAAATTAGTACTTTGAATGTTAGACACAAGTATGCTGGAATAAATTAGTACTTTTAATGTTAGACACAAGTATTCTGGAGTAAATTAGAACTTTTAATGTTAGACACAAGTATGCTGGAATAAATTAGTACTTTTAATGTTAGACACAAGTATTCTGGAGTAAATTAGTACTTTTAATGTTAGACACAAGTATGCTGGAATAAAATAGAACCTTTTGTTGATGCATTTTACTTTGTACTCTACTCATGAATTTATTATCCGACCATCGTTGAATAGATAAATAGATAGGTAATTAGGTAATTGGGTAATTAGATAGATAGATACATAGATGGATAGATAGACAGAATGATAGGTGGGTAGGTATTTAGGTGTGTAGATAGATAGGTAAATAAATGGACAGTCAGACATATTGATATATACATAGATAAATATATAGGTACATAGATGGATAGGAAGAAAATATGTAATTGTAGGTTGATAGATAGATTGGTAAATATATTGATTGATATGTAGATAGATCGATTGATAGATAGGTGGGTAATTGAGTAGGTGGATAGATATATAGAGAAATAGACAGACAAACACACAGACAGATAGATAGATTATTTTACGGTCAATATGTTCATAGTTTGGTGGACTCTTGTAGTTTCCTTTGGCCAACAGTTCCAGGTTCTTTACCCTGAAGCAAGAACAAAATAATCACAGCTAACCATATGACTTAAATATTATCAAAATTGTTGTGAATGTGAGATAATTAGATCCAAAATTAAAAGTAGTTTGCCATTTAAATAAATCGACTCAATAATTACTTTTGCATCTTCGTTAGGATCTACCTATATCTCACCTCAGGATAAGCAGAGTTCAAGACTTTGGCCTTTGATATTGGAGAATAGTTTTAGTGGAAAAAAAAGGAAGTTAGTCTGGGTTTTTTTTTTTTTTTTTTTTTGTTTTTGTGGCACGCAAATTATACTAAAGATTGTCTTCGCTTTTTTTGCGTACGAAATTCGGTCAGGTATTGGATTTGTTGGGTCACTTTTATATGCGGTATATTATCTGTCAATCATTTATGTTTCATATGAGATTGATCTTGGCGCAAATTCAAATCTGTTGCGATTATTAGTTAAAGGAGATTTTTTTTAAAAAGCACATATATAGTCCAACACCAATCAATGGCAAATACCATCAAGATAATTCATCCTGAAATAGAACTGGTGTATAGTATAAACTGTTGATACTGCGCCACCATCTGTAATGAAAAATCGGGAAGAAATACTAGCTCTCTATGATGTAGTATTAACATGAGTCACTGCGAATCTAAGCTACTTTGGTGAAATGTTAAAGACTTAGTTCGACGTACTGATTGATATATATTTTGTTTGATTGGAACTCAATTATTTATCTGCAGACACACCCAAGTACTACAGTTCTGACAAGGCTTTAAAACCACAGAGTGTCCAGTCTTATTGACAAAATGCAATGCTTTTTTATGTCTGTAATTCAGTTTCCCTCTTTATTTGTGTTTATGTGTGCTTCTATTCTCTAAATATATACAACGTTTGTAAACAGAATAAAGTGTTGCAATGAGAACTATGGTAGATAAAGTGCTGTAGCATTTATAACTGTAACACTTTAATATTTTAGTTCATTGCCGAATGAAAATGGCTTAAATTGCTTAAATGCTCTGTTAGACAATTTGATACTTTAATTAACAACAGAATGTCGTGAGGTGTAAACTAGCTTACCTTGATGAGGATTGTCTCCCCATTCCGTATACCCATGATGTTCCTCGCCAAAGGGCGCACATTCCGAAAAAGAGCATCCATATTCGCATCATTCCAGACTTCATACCGAATATTGTGCCTAAATTCCTAGGCACGTAACGAACCGCTAATTTAAGAGTTCCAACAAAAAATCTCTTGACTCTGACAAATATATAAAACGGTCAGGATTAAAACACATGACAAACTGCCCTTTTACAAGATGATCACTGCAATTCTGTGTTTATGATAATTAAAAGATCTCATAATGGAAACATTAAGCAAACAAGGAAAATATCCTCGACGTGATTGATTTTCTACTTCTTTCACAAATCCATCCAAAAACAAGAACAGTTATGTAAAGTCCCAGTCGTGAATATTTCAAATCGAATGCTCCAGTCTTCTCTCCAAAGACACATGGGTCAAAGTGCATCAAAAATACATTCGATCTTCTGCCAGAGTTACTAAAAGTAGGAAGATTGTTTATCGAGTTTCCAACAGAACAGCTGTGAAGACGATTTTCCGATAAAGCTTGGGCAAGTATTCATGATATAAGAAGGTTCGGTGAGGCTTGGTGGTGTGAAGCAAGGGAGGCCGTGCACAGGCAATAGAATGCTAGAGTATACAAACAACAGATACCTTGCATTGCTCATGAATATAACAGAGTCAAATAATAACACGTATAATTTTTCTCAATCAGCGTGCCGTTCGCTCGCTGTTACGTATTCAAGTATATAATTGGGTCATTAACTAAACATATATACTTTTACATTTCATGAATGGAAAAGTTAATTTCTGAGAGAAACAAATGCTCGATATCCTTTGAGATTACTAATAAAAGATCGTTAATCCGGCGATATAATAAATTAAATATCGATACATTGGTTTGGTGTTTTACGACATTTTATTTGCTTCTTTCTGATAAATATATATCGCCTCATGTCAAACAATTTACTGGCTCTTTGTCTAATATTTGTGGAATTCCTACCAATTCTATAATCACAACGTAGTTCTCACCAAGCTGTTCTTGAAGTATATACATGAAATGGATACCATGGTTGACTAGTATTTGACTGTACCTGATATATCCAATAATATATAAGCCTGATAACTGTAGGTTGCACCATCTTTATGCATCTTACGAACACGATTATTGAAACTATTAGTTCGTGGCATGTAAATGTATCCAAATTGTCAGACTATGATCTAACAGTATGTATATATAAACTCGTAAAGCAAATTTAAAACTATTCAAACTCGGAGAAAGCTATACTTATATAATTTACTGAAGAAAAATATTACCATGAAAACAGATCTTTTTCACAAACGCCGAACTTCATATGTTCACTGTCGTAATTAATGCGAACACAATAATGGATGCTTGCTTTTAGGGAATGAAAGTGTTGCAGTTTAAATTTTACATGGTAATAATCAACTGTTGAATGGTTAAAAAACGTATTTTGAGGAGATTATGTGTTTAATTTCTTATTAAATCGTCGATTGGGTAAAATTTTTAAGTCTCAGATTATAATCAGATCCATTTTTCCGTCTTACCAAGTGTCTCGTTGCTCATATATGGTCAGAGACGTCATTCAAAATGGTTTTCAACTCAAATGCTCGTGCAGATTAAGTTGTCGACAAGGTGGTATATGTACAAAAGGATTTCGATGAATACTTTTGTCAAATGTGGATATTCCATTATATATCCTGACAAGGTTAAGACATGGGTTTAAATATGTACTTATATTCAGGAACTTCGTAAGCTAGATTTTTTCACGACTTGCTTTATTGGATATCTGAGATGTTGACTGGAAAGAATGTCAAGGAGGCGGGGAGAGTGAGGGTTTGTTTTTCCTTTATCATATGGAAAGGAACTATCCATTTTAAAGCAATGATTTTCATCTCGTATCTTGCCAGGCAAATACATCAGCGGAGAAACATGAATTTAGCTAATATTTTAATAATTGATTTTAAATTTATTATTAAATACAGAGTTGATATATTAATATGTCATTTTGCTGACTATGCAATATACAAAACATCTATTTTGAATCATGGGAAGTTCCATATAAAATATTTCAGATAATAAATTCATGAATGTTAGATCTCACGTGACATTTTATCTTTTCATTCTCTAACCTATCATGGCACAACTTTTGTTGATTAAACCCTTCTTGCCAATCTATACCTCAGCATGAGTTCATTTCACTTTTATCTAGCTTGCGATGGTAACTTGTATATTAATTTTGGCCAGAAAGCCGGGGGTACGAAGGAATGGGGGAGGGGGGGGTAGGGGAGGCGGGAGCGGATAATCCATTTCATATTTGTTTTGATCCTGTTAGATCAAATTTATTTATCCAAATCACTGACAGATGGTAACTCCTTCCTGGAAAAGTAAAGCAGTAAATAGTTATAGTTAACGTAGATATCCTATATTTAGCGAGGCCATTAACGTTTGTGACTTTTTATATCCAGAAATTTTTTGTCTAAACAGATCCTCTTCCCAGCGTTTGTAAAGTAAGTACTGTGGAGTTTTATTGTAAAGCAAGATAAAGCGGCCTTATCATACAACCAGTTCTGACGTCTCCTAAAGGTTGGTTCTATAATTTAATCTTTGGTCGATGTAAACAGAACATAACGTATTAAGTGACTCATAGGAACTGCTCTTCCAGAAAAAGATTTCATTAGTTATTAAGATAGCCGTTCATACCTAAGCTACTGTGATAACCTTGTTCCTGGTTTATCGTAAAACCAAATTCCGTGGATTGTGAGATTAATAACTTTCAGGTAGAACTCTTTGACCTGCTCTGTAGTAGAATATTTGAAATTTTGCTTCTTTCCTGCTCTTAAAATGAATGAATATATATATATATATATATATATATATATATATATATATATATATATATATATATATATATATATATAAAATCTGAAATTGTATTCCATAATTATAGAGTCATACCATGTTTGGTAATATATAGAGCACTTCTTTGCTGATGAAGATAAAATAAACGAATAACATGTTTGAAACAACTCCCAATTTTAATTTAACAGGATTATTTATCCAAAACAAGCTGACATATTCTAATTTCAATGCATTTCTATTATATTTTATGCAAGACAGAGAAGCAATGAATGTAACAAAGAGCTGTAATAATTTGCTGCTTTTATCGTTTCATACAATCTACTGTTATTTTCTTTTCTTAAGTAATTGTGTTCTCTACATCATTTGTATCATGCATTGTACTTCTATTGAGAATGTTGGACTATTGGAATGAATAAAAATCTATGTTTCTATATGTATCATAGTATGACAAAAGTACCGCATTATCGAAAAGAACGTTAAGAATGTATACCCCGTTGCCTTTAAAGCAATCAGCACTTACCCTCTTAATTGGTTCTCTATTTACTGCATCATCAGACTAGGTTTGTTAACATTGATTGTGCTTGTGTTTCAGATAATGTGTAAAATATATCTTTCTAAGATCGTACGGTATTTCTTATCTCTTTACAATTTTCTACCCCAGAAGTTAAAGGCGATTTAAGATCAAAGGATAATATCTTATTCACAAACATTTCCCAGTTGCGTGAAATAAAGCCTTCCCGTATCCGTATTATTTTTAGAACTTGATGAATAAAAGTAAGTAATGTTTAAAACTTTTTAGACAATGTAGGTATTTACAATATAAGGCTTGATTATTTCCATTCTTGATGTTCGTAAAACAACTTAAAACAGCTTAGTAATTTTCATACAAACTATTTATTAAACAAAATGAATTTGAGTATGAGATCGTAAAAAACTGTACTACATATTCATAATTTGTTTTATACGTCTTGGATCTTAGACGAATTTAGCTTATGATATACTTTTGACGTAGACTACATTGTTTTCAATGTAAAATGTATTAGTTTAAAATTCTAGGATAACTTTCTGTTATTAATTATGCATTACAATTATTACTGTAGAACAAAGCATCAAATAATAAAACTTAAGTGCGTTTAAAATATGTTTGCAAAAGGTATGAAAATTGCGAGGCGTATTTCAAATAAAAACAATTAATTCCAACGAAAGTGTAGTGTATTGGAAAACAACTTGATTAGCATGTTATATTTATTTCTTGACACCTTTACTGTACTGTTTATTTACGAAGGCAGATAATGATCAGACAACATCTTACGATGTATCAACATCTAGACGAGACAGAAAGAATCAAAGAACATGATGCCCCTATAATTTCAGTATTTCGAGTTTGAAAATTTAAACAAAATTACAACAGTTAATAAAACTCAAATACAGATATAAAATGAATATGCTTTCTTAGGAAGACTTTATCATCTTTGCAAAAATCTCCAAATGAAATCTGTTATTAATTCTTTCAAAGACTTTAATTTGCTTTGTGAAAGATATGGTTCTCTCTCTCTCTCTCTCTCTCTCTCTCTCTCTCTCTCTCTCTCTCTCTCTCTCTCTCTCTCTCTCTCTCTCTCTCTCTCTCTCTCTCATTTCTTTATCTGAATCAATACGGTGATGAGAAAAACCCACAAAATTTGCACTGGGACGCAATTTCGGAGCTTTTCAGCCTTAATTTAGTTTTTCTTTCTTTATTTCTAATGTACAAATAGAGAGATATGATTCACTACCTTGCTGAAGTATTGGATGTCAGCCCTATCGAACATAAATCTATCTGTTTATGATAGAATCAGACTTTTATTGCCTTTCTAAAACTCACAGTATTGGAAGTCTGTGTGCATGTTTTTTTTTCAAAGAATATTTATGAATAACGTACCAATGTTTCACAGCTACATTTCCCCTATTTATATTTAACTAAGTTTTGTTGAAGTCTTCCCTCAGTAATTGACGTTCATTGCTCTGTTTGGTTCACTTTTCTTGATAGGAACTTTATCATTTGTACAAATATAATTTTACAACAGTAGTTAATGTAAATATAACATGTCCACAGCATTCTGGCTATATGCATATATATCTCCTAAAAAGGTTGTCATTTAACATGTGCTGTGTATATGAACATCTATCGTTATATAACATATACCGTGTAAATGTATAGCTATCTCCTATAAAAGTCGTCATTTAACATATACTGTATATATATATATATATATATATATATATATATATATATATATATATATATAGCTATCTCCTAAAAAGGCCATCATGTAACATATATTGTGTATGTGTATAGCTGTCTCCTATAAAGGTCGCCATTTAACATATACTGTATATATGTACAGCTATCTCCTAAAATTGTCGTCAATTTCACATATTCTACGTATATGCATAAAAAGGTCCTAATTACAGGACGATACTTTCTTATTTCAAATTAATTATCGCAGAAAACATGTGCCATGCGAAGAACAGGGTCCTTTAGTCATTACTTTACGATAAGTTATTCACTATGGACATTTTCTTAGTTATTAAATACAATTTTGTATTCATCGCAATAACGTATTCTACAACTAGTGCTATATAAAAATAAGATGACTGTAGCAAAATAAAATAAAATATACAAGGTAAATTTAGAAGAAGAGATAAAGAGAGGATAATTAACAAGGGAAAAGTGACTGACATGTTATCTTCATCAAAATACTGTTGCCGTTATATAGTTTAAAACAAGGCAGAACATGTATGGCTTTTGTATGCCAATAAATAATTAATACCAATAGACAATATGAAAAAAGATAACGAATTTTTTAATATTAGAATTAACTATACAGAGTCAAAATTCTACTTTTGATTTCAATAAGACTTCCAATCTTTATTGAAATACTCCCATTTACAATATATTTATGCAATAAACTTATAAGTTACATATACTCTTCTAATAGTCTTCTTGAAATTAGGAAAGGTATTGTTTTGCTCAACTTTTCATATATATGAAATATTGGTGTTCAATATAATTTAACTTTAATTCATTGAGTATTTGTTGTTTATCCGCGTAAACAGAGAAGCTTCATTTCTTTTCTGATATACATGCAAAGTTCGTGAGTCTTCGATAAAGATTGAGATTTATAAGGCGTCCTCGTTTGTCATTTTTGACCAGTCAGCATGTACCAAATGCCATTGTTATCTTATGTCTTTCAAAACACAGACGCGTTATGTACCAAGATTATACACATCATGGGAGCAGAATAACATAATTAGGGGACTGGATTATCGGAAAAAGATATACGTAATAAAAAGAATACAGACTCCATGGTCCCTGCTTCAGGGAATATAACAATAGTTTTATTGCAGAAATCATTATAGGGGTAGTACCTGCTTATGCTTCTTAAGCACAAATCCAAGACTGATAGGAGTCAAACTAGCAATGCATGGCTCCAAAAGTCTCACCATGCTATAGATAAATCAATATAAACTGTCCATTGAGAACTACAACATCGTATGCCTATGGAACGTATGTACTATATTGGTTTAGAGCGGTTAGCTCCATAATTTATTGACCATAAAATGACACAAAAAATCCACTGTAATTAAAAAAAAAAAATTCTGACAACGATAAAATCAACACTAGACTGATTTAAAATATGGTTTGTCTATTTATTCAGGCTGGCAGGGAAAAGCATGCTTCGGGACAGCTTAGTTCATCGATTGGCTACAATTTCTGCATTGAAGATTATTTTCCTCAAAGTTTTGAATTATTGGATTGTAGGCAATGGATATTTAAAATAAGACCTATCTGAATGAAATCTGGATAGGAAGTGAGAAAGAAATATATTTTAGTAAATGTCTCCTTCTCTAAATATATGTCTGGAACTTATTGCGATCTTCCTGTTTGAAATTTGTGCTTGTCTTAGAATGGTGTCCACCAAGTTGTTGTTACATTGTTGGTACGCACCTCTTGTAACAGGTGTACGATTTGGTTGATTATCGTTATCTAGAGGATGATCAACCTCGGTGTTATTGCCCGGATCGAGTAAATAATAAAATAAAATATGAAATTGTGTAGATGGGATAAATAGAGATCTGAGCAGAGATATAGAATAGAATAACACGACCCCCCGAATATGAAATATAACAATTTAATAAATTACATAAAACAAAATGAAACTTGTACATGACATTTGAAAGATACATTTCTTTTAGAAATCAATTACCGAATTTCAACAAAATGTAATTAGCCGATCTGTTTATATCGATAAGACTCAGTTCATCATGGAATCGAGTGAACAATCGAATCAATTGCCCAGCATGCCTGCATAACCTTGTTATTGCTGGTCATTCCCAATTCCTCGTTGCTGACAGGTCAGGGTTGATGTACTCCCCTTTTGCTTCTCTCTCTCTCTCTCTCTCTCTCTCTCTCTCTCTCTCTCTCTTATCCAATCATCAATACTTATTACGGGATGCCTCTTCACTCTACTCTCTAAGTGGATACGCATACGTGTATCGATGGATGCGTGGGTAGGTAGGTAGGTGGAGCTATATTCCATTTTAAAATAAACAAGGAGCAACCTAAATATTCTGTCAGATTTCCTTCTGGGGAGTAGAACATTACCCCACGCTCGTTACGTTAGATATCGTCCTTTTGGAATTCAAACAGATACCAAAGACTACTAGTTTCATAATATTAATGTCCTTTCTAACGGTTATTTCATCATGAACTCACTCTAACATCACACGTCTTGATTATACAAATGAACCAATGAAATTCAATTCATGGCTTAACTACATTAGTTGCAGTGAAGACTCAATCAACTCTTTAGCATACATAATTCATATCATTTAAGACAGGTAAATTCACACAGATTCTCGCAACTCATATCAAATAATGTAATGCATGAAATTATTAGAATACATGATTCCTATAACAATCAAGACGACAAATTCAAACAATTCGTCAACTCGTATAAAGGAAATTGTTGTACGAATTTAGACAAATTAATTCAAACAAATAATTATACTCGTATCAAGAAAATTGATGTACGAATTTAAACAAATAAATTCCAATAAATAATTATATTGATATCAACGATTAGCATGAGATTGACGCAAATACCTTGTGCTTTCAAGGCTCGCTCGCTTCTACCGCCAGAATCGTGTCCGTCAACTTCCAGACACCTGTCCCTTGAACAATTGTTTATACGAGAGAATTTCGCCTTATTCTGCTCGGAGTCAAGATCTCTCCTCTCGCAGGAAACTTGGACTGACTAAATTTTGAGATGCGGAATATTTAAAACATGAAATTTCGTTTGGGAAGCACACTCCTTATTTAGCGTAGCCAATCAGGATTAAACATATCTATCGCCTTTTATAAATACACGCCCATCCTGGTTAGCATAACCCTCTAGATTTCGCGATTCTGGAAAATTTAAAAAGATGACACTTATTGTGGCCTATGCGAGCTGTCGCCAGTGATTTCGAACTCACACACATTGTTTGATCTTCCTACTTTAGTACATTCGTGGTTTGTGCTTATCATGAATCTATAAGGATTGAGTTTTATTTTAGCATACACACAAAGCATTAATCCTTGTCAGGATGCTATCTTCTTGATGATAGTTTGTGTCTTTCAGCTGTAGATACGTGTAACACTTACCTTTGTTCCTCTTTCTTTCCATTATCCCTGTTCGATACATAGAGTATTTCATGTTGTTATATGATTCGTGATGTTTTTAGATTTCCATTATATCAGTAAAATCTCACATCGCATACTGGTGTTTTGATTAAGTAGTTTCTATTTCTGAGTTGCAGTTACATTGTTGTCTTAATTGACAAGTTGGCATAAATTATGAATATTGTGCATTGCAAATGATGAGAATGGTTCCATGTTCTTGTAATTCCATATATAAATTCTTATAGTAGATATATCTCATTACGAACTTGCCGATAATGTAATCCTGCGAAATTATTTTAACGAAGAGCGATTTTAATGTTTAAGCTACTCGCGTATATAAGGCGATACCAACTGCAAACTACATAGACCCAGATCTGCCGTCGCATAATGCTGTTTGCATTTGGAACCGGTTTATACGCGAGTATAAACGGTATGTCTTTATTGTGTACCCATACTTAATATATATATTCTTATTTGCACTATAATAAGCTAAATATATTGACTTTGTGTTGCTAGGTTTTGAGATATTTAAGCTGATCCGGGGATGTTTGACTGCAAAATTATAAGTGCGTAATCAATAAAGACTGGCTGACTATGTAAAAACCATGTTTGACCCAGCTCTACGCTAAGTGGATTGTGGGGTCTTAGTCTCAATGATGTACCCAGTATTCGTCTGCGTGGGAGTGAGGCTCCATTCAGGTTATTCGGCAAACTGGAAAAAAAAAACGTCTTATTTGGGTTCCCTCTTTGTTTTCTCGTCCTATTAAAATGAAATAAAACATTTACTTTTACCTGTTATGTGGACAGGTTAACTTCACACTGTGTGGTCAGGGTAACTTCACACTGTTTCGTGGATAGGAAAACTTCACAGTTATGTGGATATGGTAACTTTACACCTTGTACATGACTTAGACATTTCATTTTCTTATTGAATAGGTAACGTGTATTCATTTCATCTGATTAACAATATGTTGTGATTAAGTAGGCCATTACTAGAAAATATATATTCTAACATAAATTTTGTAGTAGATCAAAATGTTATATGCTTGAAATCTCAAGATTGTGTAGATGCAAAATAGGTGTCAGAAATTACTCAAGATATCATAGATCAGTATTTTATTTCCTTTCTTTGTAAATAAATTTGTTGTTCAATAACTGGGATTAGCCCCTTTCACTAATTCATTCCCCGCTCCGTCTTTCCATGTGACAGTGCTGCATCAGCTACAACGTTTCCTTTAAATCGATAGATCATATTGCAGAAAAGTACAGAACTTTATTGACTTGACGTATGCAAACAAAGCACATAGTCAGTAAAATATATAATGCATATACGATACATTGTTGCATAACTGAATGAATAAATGAATGAATAATGGAGATACAAATCTGCGTACACATAAATCTCCTCATCTCCTCAGGGTTGAGAAAGAAAGAAAGAGAGAGAGAGAGAGAGAGAGAGAGAGAATCTAAATTGGAATGCAATATGCTCATATTTACCTAGGCATTTTACACACTTGCTTTCTGCAAATAATAAGGATTAATATAATATTTTCTAAGTGATAGGTATAGAGGACAGATTAAAACATAATTATATTCATCTTCGACATCATTATTGACACAGAGTTTACATTTCCTATCATTCCGTGCGTTTCCTACATCTACCAGTTTAAATACTTAATGGGTGTGATGAAACCCTTAATTGACTTAAAGCCTTTCTGTGGCTGGCATTAGCAATCATTCTAAGATAAGAAGCGGTTTCGAAGATATCTTTTATATCTTTATACATATATTAAGTTTTCAAAACAACATCAGAACTCCAGTCAGAATGAAATATGTATTTTAGTCTTTGGTTTAAATGCGATAAAAAGGAAGATATCTGAACTGAATTATGGTAATAGTATACGTCTCCAAAGCCTGAGATCAATAGTATATTTCTCACATTAGAAACCCATTTTTTAAAAATAATTCCTTCCTTCGCAATCGGTAAGCATTAATTGGTATATTTTTCGAAGAATACAATTTGTGTGTTTAACAATTTTAACCAGTACTTAATGATGCACACATATCTATTTACAAAGAGTGTAAATAGTCTAAAATCTCCATATACAAACATTGTTGGTAGATAGCTTAACATCTTGTAACCACTTGCAATATTTTCGAAGTATATTTTCAGGTTTCAAAAATCTCCAAATTTCACAGCAATAAGACAAAATTTGAGATACAAAAGAACCAAATAAATTACACATTATATTCGCTGGACATTGTAAATTATTAGTATTATTCAAAAGTACGTTCATTGCTTAGACACCTTTGCCAGCAATATTTTCTGTAGCACATCGAAACAAGCCTCTGATGGTACAAGCAAGTCTTACATAATTACAATTATTCACAATGTCTAGAAATACACCTCTATATGTCAATAAAACGTCTAGTCTTCTAACTCTTTTGTTAAAAATCAAAACCTTTGTTTGATCAATATTTACAAATATAATCCATCTCACACACTTGCATGTAACTTATCTAAGGATGCGTGTAGACCACCAGTTATCTTTGTCAATATCACCGTATCATCAGCAAACAATAAAAGATATAAAGAGATTTCTTCTAAAATAATACCGCCTCTATATTTGATTGTGATGTAATTTCCAGCTCATTAATATAAAGAGAAAATAGAAATGGATCTAAGCTTTCGCGTTGAAGAAGCCCAAGTGAACAATCGAAATAGTCTGAGAGTGAGTTTAAGTACTTTACACATGACTGGATTGAGCTGTAAATAGATCCTATTATTATTAACATTTTGCCAGTCACTCCTCATTTTACTACTTTTTGACATAGACATGTCCTTTCTTCATAATCAAATGCTTTTTTAAAATAAAAAAGCACAAAAAGCGTTTTCTTTTCATCAAGAAGTTTTTTAATCCAGTCTACTGTACTATTATTCTTCTTAAAATGAAATTGTTCATCAGTAATAATATCATATTTAATGGCACAATAGGAGAGTCTTTGATTTAATAATCTAGTGGAAACATTTGCTATACAACTAAGCAATCTTATCCTTCTATAATTATTTGCATCGGATGCAGTGGTATACTGGCCATTGGGCATACCGGGACAAATCCCGGTGGGCCGCCGCAAAAAAATCCGTTTTTACCGGTGTTTTACTGGTGTGAGCAAATCACCGGGCCTGTCCCGGCAGACCGCCGCATCGGTGGGCCGGTGGGCCGTTAAAAAAATCCGTTTTTACCGGTGTTTTACTGGTGTGAGCAAAACCCCGGGCCTGTCCCGGCAGATAAGTCCAGGGCCGAGTTGCTTACCCAGTACACTCCTGATCGGATGGGTCAACAAATTTAAAAATTGGTATAATAAGACCCTCGTTCCAATTTGAAGGATAAATACCGATGCTAAATATTATATATAAAAAAGTTTTGCATGTAATTTGCTAGAAGTGCAAACGACTCAGTAATGTATTCATTTAAAACTATAGCAAAACCTGGTGCTTTATTATTGTTTATTTTATTTTGTGTATGGCTGAGCTAAGTTTTTCAATTGCAATTGGAGTATCCAACTCTACAAATATCGGTTTTCTTAAATACTCAATTCTACCTTCGTCTTGTGTTTTTATGCTCTGCTCTAATTGACCAGTATTCATTTCTGGTAAGGCTGTTGCGAGTTTCTAACAATTTTCATAAAAATCACAACGATCATTCGAATAATTACTGAAACGTTTCGGACTTTTAGAAAGATTCCAAACTTCACGTGGACTTTCTATTCGTAAATCATGCAATCCTTGCCCTCTGGACCTATTGCAGAGTAATTTACACGTTCGGCAGAACTTTTTTAATTATTTTTTCTTATTATTCCATTTATTTACATCGGATTTGAAATAATTGTAATTAATCAAAGCACTTTCATATAGTTTTCTGTTTTCTTTACATTCATCAATAAACCAAGGAGCATTATCTTTAATACAATCATTAAATTTCCCATCCTGAAAATGCATCGTTTATACAAAATATTGATATGCCATTTTTGTAATAAAGAGCGTCAATGCTTCAGGTTTTTCATTGATTATGCTTTGGTCTATGAGTCATATAGTAATAACATTGATTATACCTTGATCTATGAGTCATATAGTAATAACATTGATTATGCCTTGGTCTATGAGTCATATAGTAATAACATTGATTATGCTTTGGTCTATGAGTCATATAGTAATAACATTGATTATGCCTTGGTCTATGAGTCATATAGTAATAACATTGATTATGCTTTGGTCTATGAGTCATATAGTAATAACATTGATTATGCCTTGGTCTATGAGTCATATAGTAATAACATTGATTATGCTTTGGTCTATGAGTCATATAGTAATAACATTGATTATGCCTTGGTCTATGAGTCATATAGTAATAACATTGATTATGCTTTGGTCTATGAGTCATATAGTAATAACATTGATTATGCTTTGGTCTATGAGTCATATAGTAATAACATTGATTATGCCTTGGTCTATGAGTCATATAGTAATAACATTGATTATGCTTTGGTCTATGAGTCATATAGTAATAACATTGATTATGCCTTGGTCTATGAGTCATATAGTAATAACATTGATTATGCTTTGGTCTATGAGTCATATAGTAATAACATTGATTATGCCTTGGTCTATGAGTCATATAGTAATAACATTGATTATGCTTTGGTCTATGAGTCATATAGTAATAACATTGATTATGCTTTGGTCTATGAGTCATATAGTAATAACATTGATTATGCTTTGGTCTATGAGTCATATAGTAATAACATTGATTATGCTTTGGTCTATGAGTCATATAGTAATAACATTGATTATGCTTTGGTCTATGAGTCATATAGTAATAACATTGATTATGCTTTGGTCTATGAGTCATATAGTAATAACATTGATTATGCTTTGGTCTATGAGTCATATAGTAATAACATTGATTATGCTTTGGTCTATGAGTCATATAGTAATAACATTGATTATGCTTTGGTCTATGAGTCATATAGTAATAACATTGATTATGCTTTGGTCTATGAGTCATATAGTAATAACATTGATTATGCTTTGGTCTATGAGTCATATAGTAATAACATTGATTATGCTTTGGTCTATGAGTCATATAGTAATAACATTGATTATGCTTTGGTCTATGAGTCATATAGTACTGACATTGATTATGCTTTGGTCTATGAGTCATATAGTAATAACATTGATTATGCTTTGGTCTATGAGTCATATAGTACTAACATTGAAGTGTTCTTCCATTTCTCCTTGAATATCAGCAAGGTACGCAGTTTTAAAATCAGGATTCATTTATACTGTAGCGTTTTAAACTTAATGTATTTCTGCTGATTAATTGCGGCTTTTAACGAGAAGAATAATGAACAATGATTTAAAAACTCTGTAAATCTATGTACACTGAATTTTGTAATAAAGGATAAATTATTCTCAGTAGCCAAGACATGATCAATTGTAATTTCTCCATTTGCTGTGAAACACGTGTACTGGCCTTTGCCTGTATCGTCACCTAATCTTCCATTTACCAATGGTATACACGTGCTCTTACATAAGTCGAGTAGGTGATTTCCAAACTGTTACTGTTTCGGTCATATAGTAATGCAACATGGCTACACGTGCAGAACCGTCTGTCGAATCCAGAGAATTAGGTTGTCAAATTGTGAAGAAAAAGAAGACAAGAAGGACCACAGCAGGGGAGAGTATCTCCCCTGTGGTTAGGCCTAGTAATGCTGTGGAGTTAGATTAATTTAAAAGCTTGTCTTTGAATGACAATTAGTAACTCCATTCTCGAAGTTAACCAATATTGAGAGCATGAGTGACCATATATAAGCTACTGAACGCTCACTTGGTGAACTGCATGCACAGAACAAAACTATCAACAGAAAGGTGAAGTTGTTGGAGTACAAGTCAATAGACCAGGAAGCGAGAAGCAGGGGATGGAATCTTTTATGTGGAGGGATGCAGGAATCAATGAGGGAAACTTGTATTTACATAATTAATGATTTTCTTGGTTTTCAGCTTGACCTTGACCTTGACACTGACCCTGAGGAAATTTATATACATCGCGCACTTCGTGTCGGTAGTAGGTACATACCAGACCAGACCAGGGCATGGACGATGGAAGGACAACATATACTGATCCTATGACTGATTTAGAATGAAGTTGTTGGAGTACAAGTCAATAGACCAGGAAGCGAGAAGCAGGGGATGGAATCTTTTATGTGGAGGGATGCAGGAATAAATGAGGGAAACTTGTATTTACATAATTAATGATTTTCTTGGTTTTCAACTTGACCTTGACCTTGACCATGACACTGACCCTGAGGAAGTTTATATACATCGCGCACTTCGTGTCGGTAGCAGGTACATACCAGACCAGACCAGGACATGGACGATGGAAGGACAACATATACTGATCCTATGACTGATTTAGAATGGCTCTCTTTATCGAAGTCTGAAGGAGCTCAGCAGAGAACGAGCAACATTAATACCTCTGCGATTCCGAGAGTGATGGACCATGGACGAAAACGTGCAATACAAGTACTGAAAAATGGCAAAGGACGAGTTTCTAATCAAAACGAGAATATTCAGCCCACTCGATCGATTTTTGGACAAGCGAAAACATATGTTTCAAATACGCGTATGTCTTCACAGACGGTACCTGGTCAGAATGTCCCAAATAAAAACAATAACCATAATGAGAGGCAGAACACTGGGAACGATAAAAGGTTTCCACCAAGGCTACAGGTAACAAAATCAATAACATTAGGAAACAGGTAAGAAGACCTTATCGTTCTGTTGAACGTACAAGGACTCTTAACTAAACCCCTAAATAAATTAGAACTAGAAGAATATAAAATATTGTTTCGAAATAATGATATATTTTATTTGCGGAGACTTGGACAAATGAACTTTCAGAAGTGTCTTTTGCAAATTTAACTTTTTTGCATTCCATCGAGTTCAGAGAAAAAGGTTAGCGAGGATTTCTATTATATTTTATGAATTCGATTGCAGAAAGTATATAATTAATTCATTCCAAAACTGATGATTTTTTTATGTGTTAAGTTGAGATATAAAGATGTGTGTTTGTTTGTTTATGTTACGCTGTTCCCAAAGTTACAAGTCGTCCAGACATGATTGATATTAGTGTATTTGAAAGATTGAATGACCACATATCACATAATGATAGTTCAACGAGAAGCAATTGCTGGTATTCATGATACGGAGACTTTAACGCTAGGACTAACACAATGCCTAATTTTGTAGCAGACGATAACAGTGTTACAGATATACCGTTACCAGACGATTGTATATTCAAACATTTTATGCATCGAACCTCACAGGATTATGATCAAATGAATACATCGAACCTCACAGGATTATGGTCACGTAAATGCATCGAACCTCACAGGATTATGGTCAAGTAAATGCATGGGGTCATGCACATTTAGAGCTCTATAAGAAAACATCAATTAGAATAGTTGACGGGCGAGTATGTCAGGATAAAAATATAGGTGAATTTGCTTTTATAAACACGAAAGGTGTAAGTGTTGTCGATTGTGTATTATGTAATCAGTCACACGTTACCTTTGTTTGATTCTTTTATTGTAAGCCCACCGAGTTCTTATTCTGGTCATTGTACTATACATTTTAGTATGAAAGTAAATACTTATTTTTTAATATTAATACTTCTGAGAAATGCACTAGTACTTTTCATTCAAAATATACTTGGAAGCCTGATACAATTAATGAATTTATTGATGAATTAAGCTTCCCATCAGTCAAAGTGAATTTCGATGAAATACTGAAAAAAATTGTCTAATAATAATGTAAATCATAAGACTATTATTGAATGGATTACGGAATTATCAGAGGTAATTTGTTCATTAGCAAATGGTCTGCGTCGAAAACCCAAAATGTCTAAATATATTTATAAGCATAGACATTCGATTTAGAGTCCATTTTGGTTTGATGTTGAATGTAAAAGTATCAATGATATTGAAGAAGAACTTATTATCAGTGGTGTTCAAGGTGCTGACATAGGTATGCTACAAATGTTTATGATTTTATACGCAGATGATTTAGTTACATTTTCTGAGTCAAAACAGGGTCTGCAAAGGGCCTATGTGCTCTGAGTACAGATTGTGATAAGTTGCGCCTTGAAGTTAATACAAACAAAACAAAACTTATGGTTTTCCGTAAGGGACAAAGAATAGCAGATGATAATTTATTCTTCTATAAAGGTTTAGAGTTAGATTTCATACTTGCTCAACAAATGTTAGGCGCACAAGCTTTAAAAAACATTATTGGCAATGGATAAATGTTTATGCAAGTTTGGAAATGTGCCCCCAAAGATAAAATGTGGAATTTTTGACACTAATTTCACGAATTCTCAATTATGGATCAGAAGTTTGGGGATTTATTGAAGGAAATGCTATTGAACGGTTGCACTCAAGTTTTGAAAAAATCTTATTGGGGTTACAAAATATACCCAAAATGATTTTCTATATGGTGAATTGGGGACGACACCCCTACAGATCAATGGATATCACCGCGTTCTGAAATACTTGCAAAGCTTATCTCCTCAGATAATAGAAAATATATATCTGTCATATATAACTTAATGCTTACTGACATAGAAAATATATATCTGTCATATATAACTTAATGCTTACTGACATAGAAAATATATATCTGTCATATATAACTTAATGCTTACGGACATAGAAACAGAAAATATATATATGTCATATATAACTTAATGCTTACTGACATAGAAAGCTGTCCTGGAGATAAAGTTTGGGCATCGTTAGACCGGGGTTTATTAAATAGTCTTGGTCTGGGGGAAGTGTGGATAAATCAACCTGTTGGGAACACGAAGGTTTCCTTATCTTTGTTCAAACAACGACTAGCTGTCCAGTTTATCCTAAATTGGCAATAAAGAATCAGAGAATCTTCAAGAGCTATATTATATAGAAATTTGTCAGCACGTTTTGACTATAAGGAATATTTGGATATAGTAACAATGACAAGATGTAGAAAATCCCTTTAAAAAATAAGGATGTATGCCCATACTTTACAAACAGAATCAGGAAGATGGAAAGGACCACAATGTACTCCACTATATCAAAGGAAGATGGAAATTACCACAATGTACCCCAGTAGATCAAAGGAATATGGAAAGGACCACAATGTACCCTACTAGATCAAAGGACTTAAATTTTTTGCAAGGTCCTGGAAGATGAGTATCACTTTTTATTACATTTTTCACAATGAGATATTGAAATATATCTGTGGGAAAACATTATATCGCCACAGTGGCGACATCACTTTGGGAACTACTTTCTTTTTCCATTTAAGAAGAATATCTGTCCTTATGCGTACTATTCAGACCTGTTTTTCCATATTTAGGACTTTTTCATTTTTTCTTCTTCTTTTCCTTCTCCCTTTCTCTCTCTCTCTCTCTCTCTCTCTCTCTCTCTCTCTCTCTCTCTCTCTCTCTCTCTCTCTCTCCATTAGGATGAATATATCTTAAAATGTGTCCAGACTGTTTACCCTCTAGTATATATTTATACAATCAACGAGAAGGCGCCGTCAATAATGCATAAAAATGAATCACAAACAGCAAAAGCAGGCTTCAAGTATTACCTTTTTAATAATTAGTTTTCCACATGAATCATGCAAATTGTCAGTGACTGAACTTACATGACATATTGCTATTCGATATTCTGTCACCCATACAGTATTGTGTACCTGTTACACGCAATGACAAAGGGTGCACATTTTTTAGAAAAACTCTAGATTATATATAGTAATAAAATTGTTCAAGTAGTAATTTTAACTGTCATCATAATCATAATCAATTCTGAAAACGATAGAGAAATCAGGCATTGATTAGTGTGGATTGCAAACCGAAATTAAGTGACGATCGAAATTTGGGTGCAGCGTCTGTTACCAAAATAGACTGCAAGCTAGGCAACACACAATATCCTTACAAGTCAACTCACTATTATTAAAATCTGTTGTTTCATGATGTTACGTTCTGAAGTCTGCTGGAACGTTCTGTTATGTTTCTTCGGTAATGTTCACTGTATCAATCAGAGCAAGAAATGTGTTAACGAAAATAAAAATCTCATCATTTTCGTATGAAAACATCCATTAAATTGACAAAATACACAATTTGAAGAATTATATGTACAGTCTAAATTTGTAAAAGGTCCCTGTCCTAAACTTATTGTAAAAAATCAGCACTTCTTTTTATCGATGTAGTAAGTAATACAGCCGTTAATATCATTGACAAAGAAAGGAGAAACAAATCCATGCAGATCGATAGTTTTGCATTAAAATTATATAATAAAAAGAAAATCTACGTTTTTTTTTTTAGTAGATTTAAGGAAATATTTCACCCATGAAGTGGAAACATTTTGTATTGTCACGAGTGGCTTCGCCACTCGTGACAATACAATGTTTCCACTTCACACGGGAAGTATTTCCTTATATCTATTACAAAAACGAAGATATCCTCTATGTATTAGAATGATATTTGCCGCCAAGAAAGAAGTTTATAAACTCTAACATTTATTAAATTACTAAATTCCACGAAATCTTCTGAGGTTAGAAATCTGGAAATTATATTCATAGAGCACTAATTGAACGTAATAATATGATGAATATTACTTAAAATTACATAAAATTACACGATTTAATTAATTCGTTATTATTATTATGTTTTTTTATGATACTCCTAAGAAAAGCATTTTGAATACTGCTTCAATATTGATGACATTTCGTGCGTCTTCTCTCGAAAGAGCTTGTATTTAAGCGTATACACGTGATTGAACAAATATATTTTGGTGTATTTTACAGGTCACACATTAACGTGTTGTATACTTATTTTCTATCATACATTCAGGTATGCATGTTTATGTGCGTGTGTGTCTATATATGTTTATATGTATGACATATATGTATATATATATATATATATATATATATATATATATATATATATAGAGAGAGAGAGAGAGAGAGAGAGAGAGAGAGAGAGAGAGAATTACAAATATACACCAAACAGAGCGGAAAGTGCTATCCCTGGATTCTACAAGAGAATGTTTGATAACATTAACAGAATTTTTAAATACGAATAAATAATATTATCATACAGGTTACAGAATTTTAATGCGTACTCTACGGAGATTCGAACCCGGATCCGCGTGTTACGGCACCCATATATATATATATATATATATATATATATATATATATATATATATATATATATATATATATATATATATATACATGTATGTGTATATGTGTATATATGTACGTATGTGTGCGCATGTGTATGGGTTTATGCATATATAATGTTTAAGTGTATATATGCATGTATGAGTGTGCATGGGTATATGTGTATGTATACGTAAGAATATATCTTAGGTATTGACTTAATGTTTGTAAATGCTATAGATTTGTTTTACTGTATTTATTAAACGTGTCAACCATCACTTTTTGTTCGAAACTTAAATTTATATGTATAGATTTGATGATGGCCAATCGGCTCAATGCAAAATAAAGTTCATTCATTCATAATTAGCACGTGCAACTGGAAGGTCAGTAGTATTTACCTCATCATGCGTTATGAAGGTAGAGTCATTTTCTATGTTATCCGCCTTTATGAAGGTAGAGTCATTTTCTATGTTATCCGCCTTTATGAAGGTAGAGTCATTTTCGATGTTATCCGCCTTTATGAAGGTAGTCATTTTCTATGTTATCCGCCTTTATAAAGGTAGAGTCATTTTCTACGTTATCCGCCTTTATGAAGGTAGAGTCATTTTCTATGTTATCCGTCTTTAGACCGGTCCTACTATTAAGACTACGCGCTACTATAACGGTTTTTCCCCTGTGAGTGTAATTACTGACTTTCATCTGTAGTTTACCAAATAATTCGATCATAAATCGATGATTTTTCAGGTGGAATATAAACAAAGCAAATATAAATATCATCATCAAAACAAAATAACCTTTTTCTACTTTTAACCAAACAATTCAAAGTGACTTTGTAAAACTTGTATAAACCAGACTTTGCTTTGCATATAATACAATACCTCCACTGGCACTTTTTGCCTTTTCCTTAACGAATTTTCTGGGGAAATGATAAACTTGATAACCATAAAAATCTATTTGAACATTGTGTTTAGTCCATGTTTTTAACAAGCGTATTAGGTTGAATTTTGAAAGAAATTCACTAAACTGATTTGTTTCTTTTTCTCTTCCGTAAGCCCTTCTACATTCCATGTCAATATCTTAATCGATCTGTTTTTCTCTTCGCTCGCCTATCCTGATTGCATCTCTTGAATTACCGGGTCTCTCTGATCATCATGTTCAACGTAATCATGGTGCTCGTTATGTACGTTGCTTCCTCTGTTTTGGCTGTGGTTGTGCCCGTCTCCTTGCCGTTGTTCACTTTGTTATTCACTCTGTTCTCTTTTGTGAACCGCGGTAGTGTTACCTGTTTTCCATTTATGAATAGCTTATCCATCACCACAACCGCCTTCTTTACCACCGCATTTGCTTTGTTAAAGATCGGAAATAAAGTTTTGCATTTTCTATACAGTTCTTTGGAAAATGCTCGCTTAATCCGGAAGGTGTCTGCTTAAGATGTCCAGCGTTTTTTCTAACTTTTTCTCTATCCAGAAAGTATACAAACTTTGCAACGATGGGACAAATGTTTTTCAGTGTAAATTTTCCAAGTTGATGCGCCCAGTATAATTTAATTTTGTATTTGCGTTTTTGACCTTAAGATTTGTTTCGCAGAATTCCAGAACCTTTTCCACGCAGTTTTCCTCTTTTCTTCATCGATATTAAAAAAGAACAAATTATCCTACATTGACCGATACTTAAGGTCGGTGACCTAATGACTTAAATGATTATTGAGGGTTTAGATCTGCTTCATGTCCTCAACTATGGTAGTTTGAGTTTTTCCCGTGTCCTCCAATGTATCAGAGTCGAACTGACGACTTTCCTCAATGGCGCGAAATCTATTGTCAGGTGTAGAAAATGTTGCTTCGATTGTGTCCACCTTTAAGCTCAACGTTGTCTAGTTTCTTTAGTCTCTCTTCCATTCTAGACAATTCTGTAAAATTTGCTCAAGTGGATTACTGATCACCTGCTCACCTTGTCTTGGTGATTGCAGTAGATGATAGTAATGCGGTGGGATCCCAGGGGGCGGGATATAAACTGGCTGGGAAATTTGAGAATACTGTGAATATTGTGGGTATTGACCACCGGGTGACTGATTGTCAGACATAATCGCAATCTTTTGCTGTTTTTGATTAGGAACACTGTCGCGTGTTGGGTAGGGGTTGGGAGAGACAGTCTGATCCTCCTTGCGTCTCCGATACTGGCAAAATTCACGCATGCGCAGAGACTGTCCTGTTTACGTGACAAAGATAACATTAAGAAATTCATCAGATTTTCCGCTCTATCTATCCGTGTTTTTGATATTCATTCTTGATAAACGGTAGATATTTTCATGAGCCGAAAGCGAGCACGCGCCGTGTGTGTGTGTGTGTGCGTGTGTGTGTGTGTGTGTGTGTGTGTGTGTGTGTGAGAGAGAGAGAGAGAGAGAGAGAGAGAGAGAGAGAGAGAGATAATACGCGGAACATTTTCTTTAATTTTTGTTCAGATTCAACATAATATAGTTTTCATATACCTCAAACGTTAAGCGAGACAAAATGTTTCGGAGAGTTTTTCGAAATTCCATCTTGAGGGATATATCGAAAAAAAATCCCATGAGGTACATATAACTTCCATTGTGACAAGCACTGATTTTTGTATTCGGTCTTTTCCAGGATATTTATCATGGCCACGATCATATTACTAGCTCTCGCTCTCAAGTATGATTTGTTTTCTGAACAGTTTCGCCAATATTACTGATGAAATGATCCCGTACATAGACCTTGAATTAACACTTCCCGACACCCCAGTGTCAATATTCCCATCCATATTTGTCTGGATAAGTTGCAATATTGACTATGGCGAAACATCAGACCAGAACTTAAAGTATCTGACGGCCAAATGTGGGAAGATGAGTAGATTTTGTCTGTTTGTATCATGTGAAATAAATGCCAGTCAAATAGAAATATCACAACAAATACTCGTGTGTTATCGATTACCTGCTGGTTCATCGACGATTGACATGTTTTGTTATAAAACCCGCAGTCGTTCAGTTAGAGTCGGCTTTGCTCACCATAAGAAACTAAATTATCAATTAGATTTGTCATACATAGCTCCCTTATATTCTACCTGATGTATATTATTTGAATGGTTGTGTTTTGTCAAAGTGTATTTAACAAAACAAAACGATTCGGATCTTATAGGGGTAAAGCCAATATACAGTCTGTACATGCAATAACCATACTAATAACACACGCTATAAACTCTATAAGCGATTGCTTCAGAACAAACACTTCCACATGAAATGCTTCTTAACAACACTGTTCAACGCGGAGCAATTTTGTTCAACGCGGAGCAATACGTTCATCTTTGTTGAGGTTTAACTTAAAGATCAGATAAAACTACACTGATGCCTTTGAAGATGTGTCATGTAGGAAAAACCAAATAGAGTTTGACGTCAATGTGAATAGAATAATTATGTTTGTGATATATGGCCCTTAGACAAAAAGAATCGGAGCAATATAACCAATAACTATGAAACAGCTAGATTGTTTCACATACCGGCTGTTTTATATACGATTAATTAAAACTGGTTGTTTTTTCTTCTTCTACCTTACTTCTGCAGCTGCTGTTGCTATTACTACTACTGCTGCTAATACAACTGACATTACGAAGAATGCATCAAATTTGCTGTACAAGTTTCATGTTGTATATAATAATAATAATAATAATAATAATAATAATAATAATAATAACAACAACAACAACAACAACAACATCACAACAATAACAATAATAATAACAAGAATAATAATAACAACGATAATAACATAAGGAAGAAAAACGTATTTAATGAAGGTTACATATTCAGCTGATGCTATCTTCCACATGACCCTCAGAAGAGAAAGAGTGAACATACATGTATATAATAATGTACGCAAAAGTAAAATGTCTTGAAGAACTAAAACAAAACTAATGTAACCCATTTATACTCATAAACACAACGAATGTATACTCTAATGTAACCCATTTCTACTCATAAACACAACGAATGTATACTCTAATGTAACCCATTTCTACTCATAAACACAATGAATGTATACTCTAATGTAACCCATTTCTACTCATAAACACAACGAATGTATACTCTAATGTAACCCATTTCTACTCATAAACACAACGAATGTATACTCTAATGTAACCCATTTCAACTCATAACACATATTTACAACTGTACTCACTCTCTATAAAAGCACTGTACTAGACGCAAAATCCATACAAGAAATCTAAGAAAATAACCACTATTATCTGAGTTAATTTGTAGATGCATGCACATATTGTATGTATAAACACACACGCTCAATACACATTCATACATCTACACATATCAGAAAGATTTAAACTTACCGCAATCTATTAAATAAAATAAAAAACATAACTTGATAATTAAATTGATGACGTAAAATCAGCAGATTGAGAGATCCAGGTCAGAATTATTGCTCGACGTTCAAATAAATTGTCATCAGAAATTTCCTAAAATTGTACTCGAAGCTTAACATAGTTGGCATTTCTCTATTTTTCGTGAGAAAGGGCATTCTGTATATGGACACCAAAGTAACTGAATTATCTTTTTTTTAAAAAGTTCTAAATTTGGTCTGGACAAAAACAGATTTTCCTTGGAATATGATCTTAAACTATTTTTGGGCAACTTAGAGATATACGTTTTACTAAAGATTTTATATATGTTGGAGCTAAGCAAGTTAATGATTTGCATACTATGACTCACGTGTGATATTTAACTCTATGTGTAAAGGATAAGAAGTCAAATTCCTTGAAAAGGACTTTGCTAGGTGTCATAGTGAACTTATTCAGCACTATTCTTAAGGCCTGCTTATGCATTCTTTTTGAGTGACTTGACAGTTCCTTTGAGCGTTGTCCCCAAATAAGTGTACGATAATCAAGAATGTGAGTAAAATATGCATTGTAGAAAGTCTTTTCAGATCTTAAAAAATATATATGTTAAGCCTTCTTATTATTGAAACTGCAGGGGCTAGTTTTAAATACACATTACAGATATGTTTAGTCCATGTCAATGATTCATACACAAGTACACCTGAAACTTTATGTGATTTCATTACATTTAAAATGTAGTTATCTATGGAAAGATTAAAAGAGTCCTGAATTGCTAACGTTATTTGGCTCCTAAGTAACATGCAAGCATTTCTTATTAAGTGCTATGTACTTGATAAGACATCACTTTTCCATACCGCTTAAGTATTTTCGTAAATGCAGGTCTATCTCTGTAAGGTTATTTTCTTTTGAATACATTGTAGTGTAATCAGCATACATGTAAGTATTAGAATTATTTACATGTAGTGGAAGGTCCTTGATGTATATCATAAACAAGATAGGACCCACAATAGAGCCCCGTGGCACACCTGTTACAATATACTGTGGTGTTGAAAACAGGTTGCCTGAAATTTATATTTGCTGACGAAGTTCAGCGTAAGACTCTATCCATTTTAGACACAAGAATGACATATTCAGTAATTTAATTTGTGCAAGGTACTTGATGGTCAACAAACTCAAAGTCATGAGATCAATATATGTTGGAAGAGTGCATACCATGCCAGTGTCAACTGACAGCGGAGCACACTGTTGTTGAGCGTATCGACTTCCACTATGTGAGAGCAAAGCATTTTGATGTGAACTCCATTAAAAAAACTGTATGATGATGTCACACTCGAGAAAATCTTGGACTTTTTTAGGGTGTTTGGTACCATATGTTTCAGGGATTTACATACGTTTTTTTATCTGTTATTTTAAATACATTTTACAGAATTTTTAATATATGTATTATTTACGTTTTATATTTTATCTAGTTGTACTTCAAATTTTTATATATTTGGAAGCGTTTATCTTCTTAATGTTTATGTGCAATTATTCATTTTAACATTTTTCGAACTATACCTTTAGTTGGCTCCATATAGCCACTATTGTGCTGAGGTGCTGTAAAAAGCTACTACATAGATACATTGGTTTGCGTTTTTTGCATTGGACCACCCACTGTACAAGAGCAAATTCACTAGCAGCATCAGAAGTAGCAGCAGCAGCAATAAAATCAAAAATGACAACAAGAACTACCATAATGATAAAATCACACACAACGATTGAGCCAGTCTAGATAATGTTTATTCATTCTGAAAGCTACTGGAAAATGCAGAGTAAGAATACTTTACAAGTAATTATAAATATTTAAGACTAACTGGTATATTGATGTGTTTGAACCCACTACTATACACTTTGCATAGTCTAAGTGAATGGATAACAATGGAAGAAAATAGCGAGTTACGTCCATTGTTTCCTACAGGTGGCGCTGTAGAGCACTACGATTAAATAAATTGTACGCAGAGTGGAATGAATAACTTTTTAAATGTATACTGTAAAAATTCTTCTAATTGCAAATGTATATAAATATTATACAGGTACGTCATGTAAGAATCTGAAGGAAGATGCATATGAATAGCAAATACACAAACACTAATTTTGCGTATTGTGTTTTGCATGAAAGGGTAATTGCCCCTATTCTTCACTGGTATTATCACCTTCAAAAACCGTAAAATTTATTTTGCACAGTGATTTTCTTTTTCTTTACATAAGTTAGATGACACACAAAAGTTGTTCTTTAGAGACAGGTAATGTCGTTTTTGCTATTACTAAAGAAAATATTATTATTTTCTTTTTTAAGAAAATGTTTCAAGATAAAATTTGAAAAAAGAATGTTGACAATTAACAGATTTGTGAGACTTTAAGACTAAATTAACACAGTGAAACTTTACTTTAAAAACAAATTCGTAAACATTGTCAAAGTTTACTTGTTTATGCATTTAACTTTCCATTAATCAGTCCTACGCCATAATTTCCTCTAATGACTCCACTGTTACATTGAAGTTTCGTTGTAAAATATGTGGATGCAAATCAACTTTTGGAGATCACTGTATGCCCTTCCGTTCGGGTAACATATATGTTATTTTCTACATTTTTAAAAAATTATTTGTATCATTCAAACAGGATGTGACGTTTATGAATTGAGAATGATTAAAAATTTTATGGATCCGCACATTTACGATTAAATGCAAAAACCAAATTTCACAAAACAAAATCGGATGAATAAGATGTGAAAGAGAAAGAAGACATATGATGCATCCAATGGAAAGCAGAGAAATATGGGGCGTATGTTAGGTTTTATGGAGCGTATGTTAGGTCCAATGGAAAGCAGAGAAATAAGGGGCGTATGTTAGGTCTTATGGAGCGTATGTTAGGTCTTATGGAGCGCATGTTAGGTCTTATGGAGCGTATGTTAGGTCTTATG
This sequence comes from Margaritifera margaritifera, assembly GCA_029931535.1. NCBI lineage: Eukaryota > Metazoa > Mollusca > Bivalvia > Unionida > Margaritiferidae > Margaritifera > Margaritifera margaritifera. The sequence continues at coordinate 667,734 of JAQPZY010001341.1, forward strand.
GAGCGTATGTTAGGTCTTATGGAGCGTATGTTAGGTCCTATGGAAAGTAGAGAAATATGGGGCGTATGTTAGGCTTTATGGGAAACAGAGATTTTAAAACTCTAAATGCTGAGATCTAAAACACTGCTACAAGGTTTAGCCCAGTGAACGCATGATAAGATATTATGCAATATTAAATTTCAATCTACAATACATAAACATATATTACAGTTCGTATATTAGTTGCTATAAAACCTTGAATTACTAGTAAAGTCATAAGTCATGTAAAATTATTGAAACGTCTTTGTTATGTAATGCACACGCAAGATGAAAATTTGAAGGGAAACCTGCACTTAAAATAAATCATACTATTAATTTCGTTTGTGAATTATATGTCAACTGTTTATTGGCATATTTTCTAATTGAAAGTCTATTTGAACACGTTTGTGGCAGGAGTTTCTTTAGAAATCAATATTTTAATTCGGAGATCAAAGAGACCATAGAATCCCATCTTTTCTTAATATGATTTTGTTCACATAAATCAAGAAATTGTAATTTTATAGTGATTACATTAGCCTGGATAACCCGACACGCTTTGGATTTCATCGCTATGCTAATGGAAAGCCAACCAGGACCTGACAAAGAAAAGAAGAAAAAAAAGAAAAAAAGAAAACGAAAACAGGATGGCGCTGTCGGCGTTTACAAGTTAAATGGAATTTTACAATGAAAACAAAGCATACGAATTCACACCTTCAAGGTAAACCAAAGTAAACTTGACATCAGTCAAGAGGAATATAGTAAGATCAATTTCTTGCACATTATGACGTAATAATCATGATGATGTCAACACTTGCTCAGTGGATGGGTATATTTGTCGATGACAGACATATAAATGGAAGATGCATGAATAAACACAATGAACTAGTACAAATCAATATCTATACATACAATGTCTCAAACTTGCCAGTGCCATCCCGTGCAAATTTAGTTATAGTTACGAGACAATCTTAGATTACATTTATATACAACAACTTTTGCTGCATCGATAGCACTACCTTCAGGGGTGGAACCACGGGTTGGGGTAGGGGGTGGAGCCGGCGCCCCCCCCTTAAAAATTAGCGCGAAAAAGAGGAAAATTTCCTGGTGTAAGTTTTCTTTACAGTTAGGTGATTAAAAGTATGCCCTTAAAATGCATGGGCTTCTGGGGGCTTCGCCCCTTGGGTCCCTAAAGGGGGTACTATCCCACACATCCCTTGCCTACTTGTTTACGCCCTTCTGGATCCACATCTGACATTGATGCTACACGTTATGAGTTTATTTGCCACGCCGTATTTGTTATCTCAGCTGTTTTGGATGAACGCCATATGACTGTTCTATAATCTTTGCTTGTGACTCAAAATTACTTACCGTATTACTCGCGTATATTTTGTGTCCAAATGCAAACAACATAGATCCTAATCTGCCGTCGCAAAATGCGCCGGCAGATCAGGGTCTATGTTGTTTGTTCTACTGATTAGTCCTTACAAACTGCATAGACCCAGATCTGCCGGCGCATTATGTGACGGCAGATCTGGGTCTATTCAGTTTGCAGTTGGACCCGGTTTATACGGCAGTAAATACGGTATGTTCTTTTTTGTGATTTCTTTTATAGAACAAACGAAAAGTTTACAACCAATCAGTGTTTATTTCCGTTCTATTCTGTGCTGTTGATGATGGGGTCAATGTTTATGGAACTATTGAAATGCTGTGAATTTTCAAAGCACTCGAAGAGACTTTTGCAGATAAATGAATTAATTCTTTATGACAGACGATACTTTTGAGTTTACAGGAGAGGTATTCAACAGGTCAATAAAGAACTTGGAAACGGTGTTGTCCTAGCAATAAAAATGCAGAACTCCCACATTGATACACTATAAGTGATTCGGAAGTTTTGTTTTAAATTTTGTTGGAAATACTAAGCATACATGAATTGCGTTAGTGCAAAATTAATTTTTCTAATATGAAACATATTTTTTTTTCGGAATAACTTATACTGGCTAAAACAACAAATAAATTCATCTGATGATATATCGATAAGTTGCATAACTATTGACAAAATTTATTTTTCTGTAATCAAAATTAAAAATTAAACGTGCATGAGCGACGAACAGATAACATATATGACTGTGTTATAAATGACACCATATTTTTTATTAACGAACTTACATTACATATGTTACATAAGGGCACACAAAAACTTGCATAATTTCTAAACAGACGCACACAAGAAATGCTATCAAGCAGTCATTTGTAGTAATTCAAAAAGAAATTTCCCATAACATAAATCCCTATAAATGTTATAAATAAGACCTTATACTTGTATTTGAAAGTAGAATATTTACACCATTTAAATACAATGAGCTGTGATTATTTCAATTCTGCAATGGAATTAAAAGAGTTCACTGTAATTGGTCCACTGCAGTTAGCTCTAACCTCAATCCATATTTTAATCTAATATTTTGCTTTTGAGCACTATTGATCAAATGAGATTTTGCACAGATTCTTGCACATCAAGTCCGTGAATTTTGAATATCAATAAGTTTAATGTGTTGTGTTTATTGCAGAAGATATTCCCAGATGGTTCACTGACGACATGACGCTATTACATTACACCGCAGTGATGACTCAGGAGGCCGCAATTTCTCAATGTTCGTATGCAATTTTGATTTATCCCAGAAATCAGTCGAAGAGATTTCGTTCCCAAGAGACCAATGTTAAAGTATTAATTCAAAGTTGGCATTTTGGTGTTTCAAATGTCCAGATTGAAGAAAAATAAATATTTTTAGTCCAACACAAGCATTTCTTTCTTCATGTAACTTCTTAGGCTAAAAGAGGTGAAAGGTTATTTAATCTCACTGAAGCCGCTATTAAATCCAAGAAGCTTATTAAGCACACACTTCTAAATTCGTTTAAGTATCTGGCTGTTCTCTCTAAACGTATCTAAGTATCTGGCTGTTCTCTCTAAACGTATCTAAGTATCTGACTGTTCCCTCTAAACGTATCTAAGTATCTGGCTGTTCCCTCTAAAAGTATGCCAATCGTCTATTCTCCTCTTGCTGGGGTTCCTGCTGATTCCATTTGGGTGTAGAAGTAAGACCAGTACACGATGTTGAATATTATGAATAATGTTGGAAACAAAACCCTCGATGCCACATCTACACGCATCCCCAGTAGAACACCGGAAGTTATCTTTTTTCGTGGACTTCGCGGGCTTGATTCTTCACCCTCCTTTGTGTCGTTGTCCTTGACAAGAGCCTGTTGGTAGAAATTTCATAAGTAACGTCTGTGGTAAATGTTTAATGTGCTTCACAAAATGCCGTTTTCGTTATGTTATATAATTTTTTATGAATACAGTAATGGTCACTGGGACATGCATATTTGTATGTATGTATGTATGTATCTATATGGTTTAACGGCACATCAGTACAACACGTTTTATATAGTGCCGATTACAAGTTATGTTTTATAATGTAAAATTATATGGATTTTTTTATTTTTTATTTTCTGGAACATATAAAATTTCAAATAATTATCACATGATTATGACAACGACCAATTACGTTAGAACAGAAAAACATGTAGCTGAACAAAACTTTCCTAACACTGAAGTAATTAGGACTTTATTGAGAATGTACAACTCATCAATATGTATAGCGGGGACATCGAATTGACGCCTTTGTAAATGGGAAAAGTTCATGAAATTTATTTATTCATAGCTGTTTCTTTATTACAGTACTTTGAAAGTTCCTTCACCTAGTATTAAGTAGAACTCGGTTTTTGTTGTTGTCACACAACTGCTTGAACACTAAAACTGAACTCTGATTAAAAACTACATGGAATGAAAAAATAATGTGATTAAGGAAATCTCTGTTCCCGGATCTGGATTTGAATATATATATATATATATATATATATATATATATATATATATATATATATATATATATATATATATACTTTGCTATTTCAAATTTATTAATATTAATCTTTAAAAAAAAATTTGTCTAGGTCGAAGTTGAAATTATGTGCTCAGGGCAGTAGGTGACACTTAGACCTGGTGTGACCCTGCCGCCAGAACAAAACTCATTGTAAACGTTCCTTGCTTTCAAAGCGAAAGAGGAGGACTACTTGGTTAAAGTTTCCTGATCTTAATTATTTCGAAACGTATTTTCATTATCTGAACACAATTGCAAATGCATAGCGACACTAGTGAATGCATGATTCACTGAAAAAGAAAGAGCAAACGATAGTAAATTATGGACTATGTATAAAGCAACCTGCTTAAATTATAACTTTTAGACTTCAGTGATCAGGCTTTAAAAAAAATAGCAGCACTAGCTAAAATTTCACAGCCATTTTACAAGATGACTTCAAGATGCATCTCAGCCTTATCTAAGATGGTTGATCAAATGACACGACTTTTTCTTTGAGAAATAAGATAGGGTAAGGTGTGTCTGATTGATATCCAAACGAGAATTACAATTTACTACTTCAAAAAACAACAGATTCTAGTATTTATCAAAATTTTCGAATAGGACTAGTGAATTAATAAAATGCAAAATCTTTGAAATTGCATGGTTTAAATTGTTTCAGTGAGTATCTGACTCCAAATACTTACCTCTTTAGTCTGCGTATTTTTCTCCGGGTCCGCTGGAATTTGAAATACATTTTTAAATTTTACTCCCTTATTCATGTCCTTTCTGGTGAGAAAGTTTACCATGGCGAATTCGATCAGTGCAAAGAAGACAAAAATCAAGCACGTGGACATCCAGATGTCGATGGCCTTAGTGTAGGATACCCTCGGAAGTGACGCGTTTACGCTCGAGCTCTGTGTTGTCATTGTGAGCACCGTGAGTACTCCGAGAGAAATTCTTCCGGGTACGGAGTTGGCATTGAGCCAAAATGAGATCCAGGACAGCATCACTACAAGTATGCTTGGAATGTACATCTGTACAATGTAGTACCCTAGATTTCTCTCCAACACAAACTTTGCCGCCACACAACTGTGATTACCTACAATAAAACAAATAATATTCACAATAAAGATGAAAGTTAAAGCTTTTATTCAAAAGATTTGTCACACGAAAATGCGCACGTAAAAATTAAATAGGAGTGTACCACAAAGTAGTATAGTTTAATTTTTTAATTTTAATTTTTGATTTTAAGGTTAATGTACTCCTATCCCGCACGGCATACTTGATGCAGGTAATGCTGACCCCAAAAATGAAACGTATCACTCTTTAAAAATCTAAACTTGTAACTTATACTTCAAACTTTAAAAAAAATAATAGCATGCAAAGTTTATTGTTATTTGCAAGTTTTTCCGAAATAAAAGAGAGCTGGTGATTTTAACTTTTAGCGGTAAGGGGTTCATGCCAGCATAGAACATTTTTACAATAAATTCATTTTGATAGAAAATAAAATTCAAAAAAGTATGCATTGCATGTTTTGCTCAATATATATATATATATATATATATATAATGTATCGAGAAGCTTTTATTTCAGTTGCTATTATTCTATCTGTAATTTAAGCTCATGACTATTAATGACTTATAAGAGTTGGTGCAATTAACCAAACAAAACAGACCAACATATCTAATAGCTACCCGGTTTAAAATTAAAGACTCTTGCATGTAATTCGCATGATTACATGGATATTATGCTATCACATTTTGCATATAATTCGCATGATTACATGGATATTATGCTATCACATCTTGCATGTAATTCGCATGATTACATGGATATTATGCTATCACATCTTGCATGTAATTTGCATGATTACATGGATATTATGCTATCACATCTTGCATGTAATTCACATTATCACATGGATATTATGCTATCCCATCTACAGTTTGTTTTAAAAAGCATATTTGACGAATGATGGCTTCCATACAAGGTACATGCATTCGTACATACATACATACATACATACATACATACATACATACATACATACATACATACATACATACATACATACATACATACATACATACATACATACATACATACATACATACATACATACATACATACATACATATATACATACATACATACATACAAGATAAGTGTGGTGTGTATGAAAATATATAGGTAGATACAAAGAAAGACATTTCGAGCAAATTATCTTCTTCTGTTCTTTCCTTTCGTGCCTTAAGATATTTTTGGTTTCCATTTCGCAAGGTACAGGCTATTTAACATGAATATTCTTTTCGTATTTGATCATGATGGATCTCTATACGAGTACATTTATATCTTACACATTTACTTAATTATCATCGAGTTAGATGTCTCATACTGGGGTTTTGCTGCTTGATTAGAAACATTTAAATTAGAGATTTGTTTTTTTTAAGCCAGGATGTTTGATTGACTTTGTTTTCATCGAAAGAATGTCATCTATTGAATCTCTTTGATAGACAGTTTTTATGTATGGGTAATTTTCCTGGATGGCAAAAATGCAGATAAAAGAGAGTAATTTTATAAATCCTTCGTAATGCTTTTGTTTACTTATTGTTAATTGATTAGTATCGATTTCCGTTTTATGCGTTAATTATATCACGGCATTATTTTCATAGTCATAAAAAGTCCATTTTGTCAAACCGAGAAAAAACAAAAACAAAAACAAAACAAAACAAAACAAAACAAAACGTTAATATTAATCAAAACCCGACAGGAACATCCGTGTAATTGTTTATACTACATTTAATTTCAAACTGGACTAGTTATTCCCCTGAAACTCCAAAAAACGGTCTTTTATGAATGTCAGTCATCGAAAACTATCAGAAATCAAAAGGACAAAGTTACTTAATAAAGATCAAACAAATAAATAAAAAAAACTAATACAAGGAATATAGCAGAAAATCGATGGTTAAGATATTCAATGGTGACATCACCGCCGAACACAATGGTAAAATTGACCACACAGCAAAACAATCAATGCCCATAATACTGAATATGAAAATTATGCAATCAAAATAATTGTTGAGTGTTAAATATTTTGATATTATTATTTATTTACAGAATTTTTAATACAACTGTCACCTCTCGTATACACTGTGTCCACCTGTAGGCCGCCATATTTTCTTTGTGCCATATACATTTTAATCTCATAGCACCAATTGAAAACCTGGAGTAGGCTAGCTTTATATATTTTATTGTTTTAAATGCACTTCATGTTTGTTAGTTATTTAATTTTTATTTGTTTTTAATTTATTTTTTGTATATTTTTTTGTAGTTGGGGTGTGACTGTTGTTGGAAACAAAAGCATCGGTAAGAAAGGAGAGCATACACCGTTTAAAAGAGGTACATGTATTGAAATTAGTTGTACACCGTAATACCCGTCATGCTAAGCCGAAATGTTACATATGCTTATCAGAAAGTAGTATCACGTTTTCACAAACAGAACCATTCTGACCGAGTTCAACGTCATTGTTTTCGCATTTGATGACAAAGTTCTAACAGGCGTGATTTGGCCCATTCTGGAAAGATCATTTTCAGTCAAGAATGACGCTCTTTATATTAAATTCTTTTCGAAACAATGCTACGCAAAGTGAATGTATAACTCTTAAACTAGAGCTCATGAAAATGGAGAACCATTCAGTATATACATATATTAAGTAGTAAGATCGGGACAGCTGTTACATTCTAATCGAAATGTTATCTCTAAGGCATGAGTCTACTATATACCAGTATATTCTTCTGTATCTGATCATCATTAAATATAAAAGCTTAAATTTGGAGTTGCAAGGTTTCAAACTCCCACCCAACCCCATCCTACCGCCGCTACTGAAGCAGGTATTGTCTCTCCTGTTGGATTTGCGGTCGCGAGTGTAACGTTGAAGAACTACTGCTGAATGAAAACGCTCCCCGATGATTTGCGAAACAGATGGTGATTTTGAGGAAAATTATAACACTGAATGAACTCCCGCTTTCGAAGGGAGCCGCCAACTGCCTGCGTGGGTGGCTACTGAGCTACGGAAAAAAAAAACATAGTAATAAAGATAGGTATTACACCAAAGTGCTTTAACATTATATATATATATATATATATATATATATATATATATATATATATATATATATATATATATCCGTACAGACAACAGTAGATACAGAGGTAGCTTATTCTGACCGGAAAATTAATAGAAAACTTCTGTCTTTACTGCCAAGAATCACATCTTAATTACCCTAATTATACTGGTGCTTGAACTGCTATGACTACTGCATGTATAACAGTATTCGATGGTTAAGAATTTCTGAACAAATATCCATTATGTACCGAATACGTAAATGTTTACGCTCTCACACAGTTTTCGATAACCGAGAGCAAATTATAGTTACTTTAAATACTAGGGCTAATACAGTATGAATTGCATGCATGGCATATTTCTACAGAGACCATCCATTGCTACCTCGGAACAAAGACTTCATCCCCCCCCCCCCCCGCTTTGTAAATATGAAAACCCCTGCTACAGTAATCAGAAGGTTGTTCTCCCAAGTTGCTTGCTTTGAACATTACATTAAATGATATAAAAAGTTGAATGGAATCAAATTTGTCGACATTCTAAATTTGGTTCATAAAATAAACATTCCACAAGTTCTTCGTGTTAAAACTGATTCCACGAGTTCTTCGTGTTAAAACTGATTCCACAAGTTCTTCGTGTTAAAACTGATTCCACGAGTTCTTCGTGTTAAAACTGATTCCACAAGTTCTTCGTGTTAAAACTGATTCCACGAGTTCTTCGTGTTAAAACCGATTCCACGAGTTCTTCGTGTTAAAACTGATTCCACAAGTTCTTCGTGTTAAAACTGATTCCACGAGTTCTTCGTGTTAAAACTGATTCCACAAGTTCTTCGTGTTAAAACTGATTCCACAAGTTCTTCGTGTTAAAACTGATTCCACAAGTTCTTCGTGCTAAAACTGATAATTTACAAGCTACACGCTCTTCTTACGCAGAATGAGTACAGTAATTTTTGTTTTCTTTTTTATAACATCACTCTTTCCTCTTTAACAATACAAGGAAATCCAGAACAGTCGCTTACATCTGTCATACTATTTTCCACACAACAAAGTCGATACTTAAAAAGAGTAAATTTAGACATTGTATCGGTGTGTTTCTGTTTGTCTTTTCTCAATAACTCTTGGTGTTCTCTGTGTTTAATCAAGTAAAAACAACAAATTTACTGTCGTCCTCAACATTGCTGTTTCATACCGGCTTGATTTTATCGAGTTTATAAAAACGGCTTACATTAGATATTGCAGCATTAATGCTAATGCTTATATATATATATATATATATATATATATATATATATATATATATAGTTGCATAGGTGTTGGTGCATACTTCCTTTAGGAGGCTGGCAGACGTTGTAAGGCTGAAATAATTATGCGTTAACAAATGTATCTGTCGACCTGTCAACCGCATGGTTTCTGACTTTGGAAATGAATAACGGAATGTTGGTATTTCTTCTAGCCGGATATTTCTGGAAGGCAACATCTTCTGCACCTAAAGGTCATATTACACATACAAATGAAAAGAGAACATCCATTAAGTGGAGGCAAAATACGGAATCGTTCTATCTCATTCCGAAGAGAGACAAACATAGGTTTCTATTATGTGACGTTTCGAAAAAGACTGAGGAGTTTCCTACTTATCAAAGAGATAGCGGAAGATTAATCTCCTTTTTGAGCAAGCTTTGACACTTCTATATCAACAATCTTTTTTTGTGTTGCAAATAAGATACACCGGTTTCCTTCAAGAACAGAGACTGGAGAACAACATGGTCATGAGAAGTGAGAAGTCTCAAAAATTTTGCTATTATGTTTAAACAATAAACGTTTTTAGGGATACTGTCATGAATAATCAATATGTCAAAGTCTCTCTCTCTCTCGACCAAAATGTTTTAGTCTCAAATGATAAATCACATATTTATAAGTATGAACATTTAAAACATTTTGTAACAGAGGCAGACTTTTCAAATTATTAACCGAAAGATTCCATTTTCATCTACTGGAAAATAACATTTTTATTTAAAACTCGAAGCTTTCTTATTGGATTAATTGTTTCCGTTACATTTTCAACTTACAGCTCGGGATTATATCTCTCGCATACATATATACGTACATACATACATACATACATAGATACATAGATACATACATACATACATACATACGTACATACGTACATACATTCATACATACGTACATACATACATACATACATACATACATACATACATACATACATACATACATACATACATACATACATACATACATACATACATACATACATACATACATACATACATACATACATACATACATACATACATACATACATACATACATACATACATACATACATACATACGACAAGGAATAGTAAAGCATGATGTGGTTCTCACCAGACCCACTGTGACGCCGGAAGAATTCGTCCAGTATAATGTCCTTAACCTCGAACTGTGGCAAGGACTCTTTGTTTTCCCCAACCAGTTCAACAGCAGACCGGAACTCAGTGCGGTTCGCCCACGCCAAGATTATGTTATGCTCGTTATAGCTGACTGAGAAACAATGAATGCATGAATTAATAGTTTATTCATTTTTTTTTAATCTTAGGTTTGAACAGAAATCATTATTTATGCATATATGGAAACTTCATTTACCATTTGCTTGAAAGAACTAACGTCTCTCATTTGTGTTGACGTAAACTTGCCGTTGTGTGTTATCGTGGAGACAGATGGTGCTTGCGACATGTACGGAAACAACATATTTAGTAACTTGTAATTAATTTGTATTGCATTCATACCTTATAATAATACCGTCTGTACTCACGTATAAGTCCATACCAACTGCAAACTGCATAGACTCAGATCTCCCGGCGCATAATGCGCGTGCAGATCTGGGTCTATGCAGTTTGTAAGGACTAATCAGTAGAATCTATGTTGTTTGCATTTGGACCCGGCTTATACGCGAGTATATATGTCGTATAATGTCATTGTTTCTGTAGATCTGAATATTGGAGAATGTTTCAGTTTTAAATAAACTCATTTATACGGCTAAGGAAGACAATTAATAGATGAATATTGTGTATCTGTTACTAATATGACACATATTTTCTTGGAATAACACAAGGAACACACGAGATTGTAAAATATATGTTAAGAATATACTCACAGCTTTCCATTTCTATAGCACAAGCCTGTCTGTCGAAAGGGTAGTTTCTCAAATTCATATTGCACGTAAGAGTTAGTGTTAACCTGTAACAAGAGCGAGATAATAATAATAATAATAATTATGATACTCCTCAGAACAGCAAGGATACTAAGGAAGGTGCTTGAGACCTAAGACCACAGGAAATATCCGAATCTTAGGTCACCAGATCAACCAAAAGAATACCATCATGAGGAAATGGAAGAGAGACATAACATTCATTATTTATGCAATAATAATAATAATATTAATAATAATAATAATAATAATAGTAAATGCGAAAAGAAGAAAGACGAAAAAGGTGATGATGAAAAAGATTATCGCTGTCAATATTATAGTAGCAGTAACAAAGAGGTAGGAAGAACACTTCTGATCTGCTAAGAATAATTACAAATTAACATTTGAAACTCTGCATGAACACTACCTAATAAGTCGATTTTAGATGAAACATTTTGATATTGGCCTCCTTCAAACTTGCACTCTTTGAAGTAATGGTAAAACGATAGGACATGGTTAGAATTGTAAGAAAGAACAATCAAATAACGAACAAGTGGGAGGATTTTCAGGTGAATTTATCCCGGAAGTTTAAGTTGGATTGAAACCCGTATGCTGCAAGTATATTTCTGAAACATTTAGCGAAATCTTAAAATCTATTTAGCAGGCAATATTCGGCTTTTAGAGCCTTGTATATAAAATGACCAATATAAGACCAGACCTGGAATTCCTAAAGAGTTGTCAAGAAAAAATTCAAACTTTTTTCTAAACTCAAACGCAGGCTTTTGCTTGAAATTCATTCTTCGGAAATCTTAGTTCCACCTAAGCATTTCCTTTCAAAATAAGCACCAATATTTTGCAGAATCAAAGTAGGCTGAGCAGACATTTTCATTAAATTATCTTTCACAGCTTTGGAGTTATTTGATCTTAAAGTTTAAAGTACATTCCGTTTCGCGGTCTGGAAAGACTTAATAATTCAAAGCCAGGTATCGCAATCTCGAAACTTTTAAGCACTAAACCGAAACTCGAGCTAAGAGTTCGAAAACGTTTGCAATTTTGTGACTTTTAAATCAAGTTAGAATCCCGGAGTTTTTAGTAAAGTATAAGCTGAGGCTCTTCTAATATCGTTGCCAGATTTCGATAAGTTGAAGTTGTCAGGGTATCATATGTGATTCTGTTTTAAAGGTTGGGCTTGAAGTTGGTAGGGTATCATATCGGTTTCTAGGTCCTAACGGTTGGGCTTGAGTTTCATGGTCAGAAATGTTCGAGAATATAAAGGCACGTATATTAAACGTTTTCGTTCGTTATGACGTGAATGTCACAATGTATCTGTAGTGAAATTATTGCAAAAGAATTTGGATGATTGTACAATACAACTCCTTAAAGTTTTCTACAAAACTCCCTCATCTACGGTACGGAATGAAGTCTTATACGCCTGGCTATACCTGGTGGAATAGGTCACTTTTCCGTTTCTGTATATCCTCAACATCTTGTTTGGCATGAAGACATCATGATAGTAGGCTTTCTTTTCATTAGGAAAATAGAGATCCGGAATCCATAACTTATCCAAATTTTTGGAATCTATTTCGATATATAGGTCGTTGTCTATCTTAGGATATATCCTGGAGAAACGAGTGTCGGGCCAACTAAGATGGAGGAAAACTGTCACCGTAAAATCCTAGAAAGAAAAATAAATAATAAATTGAATCGTAACTATTTTAAACCTGTTTCATAGAACACGTTCTATAAAAAAGATTGCACGCTAATGGTTGCGTATGTTGCCCTAAATGTTGAGGAAACGGAAGTACCTGGTGGAAACCGGTTACTTTGAATGCGTAACCACTTATCATTGCATGCGCAGTCATTGGGTATCGATCGAAGGACGTGATAGATTCATAGCAAGTGCGTCACAATTTTTATAACCGGCTCGCTAAATAATAATGGTGGTAGAGTTTTTAAATACGTAAGGAGTCGTTTTGATGAAAGTGAAGGTATTTTACATCATCGGCAGATTACAGATCGGTTTAACTAATTCTAGGCAGGGTGCGTGAGGTTTCATTATAAACGTTTCTTAGTAATAGAAATGAGAAGAACTCTATGAATAATAAAATGCTAACATTTTTTCACATTCAGTATATTAATAAATGATGACCGATATCATTCTACAAAAGTATTAACTTTTCAGTGTGGAGTCAAACCTTTATCATGTCTTTGGTGTGGATATTCCTGACTCAGGCTACCTGGGGTTATAACAATTCTGACATTTTTATTCCCTTTGGTAATATTATTATTTTATTTTTAATTGGCAAGGGTGTTAGACACTGTTCTCAGTCTCGAATTAGAGACACAAAGTTTACTCCAGTTTTCAAGATGTTGATAACCTCTTGTTACCGAAATTTACGGAGACAATTTCAAAGTCTGAAGCATAACATATTGTAATCAGGCAGAAATGTAGACGTTATATTCCTCTCAAATCTCGGACCAGAAGGGTTAAATTCTATGTGCATTTTACATGGTTCGGAAATCTAAGCTGCATTAAGAGGGCATTAGGTAATGAATATCGATAAAACTGTATGCAAGTATTCCAATCGCTAGAGGGGTATCAGAGTCAGCGTCAAGAAAATGTCATTATATATGTTTATCTCTCATGTTGTTTTTATTTTTTATTTTCATATATTCGTGCTGAGTTCAATTCGTATAATTTACAAAAACGTCTGCAAAGCATATTAGAGCATAAAGTTTCTGACTTTAAATTCGCGTAGCCTTGACGTCGAAAGGTTTATGTTGAGTGAGACTTCCGCTTGGTGTAGATCTCTCAAAGTCTCGCGAGACTCAAGTCGAAAGAGGCTATAAGTCTCTCCAACACACTACAAGGATCGGCGTGTGAATCTAATTGCGCAATATCTCGTGGTGCTTCTACAATATTCCATCTCGAAAGTACTTTGATGGGGTGATACAGTGTAAAAAGGAGTAAATGGTCCGTTTTATGGCAGGGAACTCAATCGCACGCTAAAATACGGTAGGCAAATAGAACCATGTAAAAAAAAACATTACGATCCTTTTGGGGAATTATTTACACATGTTCAGGAAAATAAAGATCTCGTGTGGCTTCAAGCTTGAAAAGTGAAACTTGGGAATATTTCGCCAAGACTGAGTCATCACAGCCGAGTTGCGGTAATGGACGCTATGATGGTGTGTGATGTTCATATGGCGTCATTTGGTAAACACGGTACATGTATATGCAATGACGGCTACTGTATTACTTCCGATGTGTTTTTCTGATCATTGTCGGAAAGGCCAGCGAGTGTCGTAATCGATAATTACTTCTGGCACTTTTATATAAGCACTCTAGAACATACCTTTGGTTTTTCTTCTTATAGATACCCAGGGATTCTCTAGTATTGAGTGACACACTGAGTTCTGGTCAGTGAGTTGAATGTATATCGTTACTGTTGAAAATAAGCATTCTGAACAAAATATATACAAATATCGTAAGTGAATTCTGATACCAGTGCAATTATATCATCTCGTATTGTAAAGTGAAAGAAAACAACAGATATAGGATCTTCCAAAAGAAAATTTAACAACAGATGGGGCGATTTTTATTTTGCATAAATATTGATGAAATGTTGTTGTGTTGAGTTGTTCGTCCTTTTAGTTCGAAGATGACCATGCCATCCCTAACTGGCTGGGTTTCTATGAGTACGTGAGTGGCTGATCAAGCCAATGTGTTGTCTGAACTATCTGTGGCACACTGGACAACATATGCCGCTTGGGGATGCTTGATCAATAGAGGACGTGCTTCAGTTGTGAGATTAACGCTGCTCGCGCTTCTGCAATTCTCCTCTGTTCAAAGTCTGTAATTCCAGTATGGATGAGACTGCGCCAGGTGGAGCAATCCTGTGCGAAATCTTCCCAGGACTCAGGGTCAATGTTGAAGTGTTTCAAGGATGACTTGAGGGAATCTTTGAAACGTTTCTTCTGACGACCGGGAGATCGCTTTCCCTCTTTCAGCGCGTCGTGGATCTTCTTTTGTAGCCGCTCTTCTGACATCCTGGTGACGTGGCCTGCCCATCTCATCTGTGATTTTATAAGCAGAGAGTGGATGCTTGGAATGCCCGTGTGAGAACCTCAGTGTCTGGGACCCCTTCCTGCTATCTTATCCTCATCAGTTTCATCAGGCATCCAAGAGAAAATGGTTGAGCTTCATGGCGTCTGTACACCGTCAAGGTTTTGCAGACCTTCAGCTTGGCTTGCAGACTGATCCCACTGTGTTTCTACACATTTGCGTGTAGTCTCCCAAAGGCCACACTTGCTTTAGCAATTCTGGCGTTGTTTTCGCATTGATGTGGACTGCACGTGACAGTGTACTGCCGAGATAGGTGAACTTGTCCACTGCAAGGAGGGTTTGACCATTTACGGTGATGGTAAACTCTACGTAAGGCTTTCCTGGTGCAGGTTGGTGCAACACCTCTGTCTTCTTAATATTGATTGTGAGACCGAAATTGTCACAAGCTGAAAAGAAATGGTTCATACCCTGCTGCATGTCATACTCAGATTTGGCATTATGGGACTATTCGTCAGTAAATAGGAGATCACGAACAGTCATTTCCTATAGCTTAGTCCTTGCTCGAAGTCTCCTCAGATTGAAGAGTTTGCCATCAGCCGGTAACTGATATCAATTCCAGTGTCATAATCACGGAAGGCATCAGTAAGCATGGCAGAAAATATCATAACCAAGAGGGTTGGAGCCAACACAATGCCTTGCTTGACCCCATTAACAACTGGGAATGGTTCACATGACTCCCCGTGATCCACGATAATAGCGAGCATGCCGTCATGGAAATGCCAAACCATTAAAATGAATCTCTCTGGGTCGTCTGCTAGGCTCAATCTGGATTTTGAGCTTGGAGACTATGAGCCTTTGATTAGTCAGTATTCTGCACTTCTCATGGCCTTTGTCAGTCGGACATCCTGCCTGTCTCTTCTTTTAGCGATGACGTAATCAGTGAGATGCCAGTGCTTGGAGTGTGGGTGCAGCGATCCAAGACGTCTTGTTGCGGTTTGGCAGATGGAAGACTGTGTTCGTGATTAGGAGGTCGTGTTCAACGCATTTCCTCAGTAGGAGGAGTCCATTGTTATTGCATTTGCCAAAGCCATTTTTGCCAATGACACCTGACCATGTCACGTGATCTGTGCCAACTCTAGCAATGAAGTCACCAAGGATGACGAGCTTGTCTGCTTCCATTACTTCTGCCATAAGAGACTCCAGGTCTTCATAAAATCTGTCTTTGATCTCATCTGGGTTGGTCATGGTGGGTGCATAGGCGCTGATGATAGGTGCGTGTCTTTTTCCAGATAGTGGGAGTCTCACTTGCATTAGTCTGTCATTCACGCCCTTTGGGAGATTTGTGAGCTTGCTGACTTGCTGTGATCTAATGACATAACCAACACCAGCTTCACGTCGGTCTTTACTTCGGCCACTCCAGAAGGTGTAGCCGGCTCCTTCTTCGGTGAGTTGTCCTTCCTCAACAAGGCGGGTTTCACTCGGGGCTGCTATCTGGATGTTGAATCTGGCCATTAGTGTGCGCACATTCCAGGCACCGATGGTGAGTTTCGTCACCTTTGTCTTCTTGTTAGATTTTCGACCGCTAACGTGGGATCCCAGTCAGCCGAGGTATGCTGACCAGGGTTAAGCTGAAGCAGGCAATCTTTAGGGCACATTTTCTAGCCTCTTCTTTCATGATACAGATGTGAATAATGTGATAGCCAGGGCATAAAACTGATGAAATAAAGGGTCCATGACATCATACATTTCTGAAAAAAGCCTAATTGAGCTGTTTCATTTCGAAGCACCAGTAATAAATAAAAACGCGACTTTATAAACATTATTTCTTATATCTGAACATCTAAAGTAATGAATGAGTTTGCACCAACAACTATTTTAAAAAGATGATATTTCTTTTCTTCTGAGTATCTAAAATAATTGATGTTTTGCACAGTTTTTCATCATAAAGGGTATTTTGCATTTGTTACCTGGATGAGAACATTGATAGTGAAGCAAATATTAGTAGACGTAATTTTTACAATCGGATGCCTAAAGTCACAGAAAACAGTATTTCTGACCAATATTGTCAAATATTTAATGAAACACGGACAAAAGTACAGCACACTATGTTAGCTTCGCTGATGAATCCATCAGTATCTCACACTTAACAGCTATTAACTCCTCTGTCAATAATAATAATAATAATAATAATATTAATAATAATAAAGGTCCAATATACCATGTTAGCCTCGCTGATTGAATCAAAGCTGTCCACCAGTAACTCACACTCAACAACTGTTGGCTCCTCTGTCAACATAATAATAATAATAATAATAATAATAATAATAATAATAATAATAATAATAATAATAATAATAATAATAACAGCAACAACAACACCTCTTTCCCATGTCATCTCAATTTATCTCCAGCTTTTAATTTATTTATTTATTTTCGTTTATGTATATGAGATTGAAGACAATATCCTGTTTTGTTGTTTAGTTATGTTTTAGTTAAATTCATCCGGGAAGAAATTACTGATCCATCAGAAACTACTACGGTATAATTGTTGATCGATGGTTTATCGATATGAAGATAGTGATTTATGCCAATATATTAACTTATTACTTAAATTGCTGACACTGTGGGGATAATAGTAGTAATGATGATATATCGATGGTTTATCGATATGAAGATAGTGATTTGTGCGAATATAT
The DNA here is from genome assembly GCA_029931535.1 of Margaritifera margaritifera. NCBI lineage: Eukaryota > Metazoa > Mollusca > Bivalvia > Unionida > Margaritiferidae > Margaritifera > Margaritifera margaritifera. Next base: position 685,740 of record JAQPZY010001341.1, read on the forward strand.
TAACTTATAACTTAAATTGCTGACACTGTGGGGATAATAGTAGTAACGATGATATATCGATGGTTTATCGATATGAAGATAGTGATTTATGCGAATATATTAACTTATAACTTAAATTGCTGACACTGTGGGGATAATAGTAGTAACGATGATATATCGATGGTTTATCGATATGAAGATAGTGATTTATGCCAATATATTAACTTATAACTTAAATTGCTGACACTGTGGGGATAATAGTAGTAACGATGATATATCGATGGATTCCTGTTTAACGGCACACCAACACATGAAAGGTTATATTGTGCCAAGGCAACTGGAATAAAGTATCTAGCTCCGAGACACGCATCACGACGCCCAATCCTGTCTGGTCTGGGTAGGATTTGATCCCACACCGTTCATGTCGCGAGTCCGGCTTGCTAACCACTGAACCATCAAAGTCGTAGTAGTAGTAGGAATTTGTCATTGTTTTTGTTGCATTTGACGTTGTTGTTGTTGTTGGTGGGGATGAAGAAGATGAAGGTAAAGAAGAAGAAAGAAGAGGATGGAGATACATGTCCTAAGACAGTACATACCGATATCGTAGTTTGGAGGCACCTTAAATTCTGCATTTTTGTTGGTTATTATTTCGATGAACTCAGTCCTAAAATTAAAGGAGCAAAATCGTTAGATGTACATTTGTTTTCAAAACAAAATGATAAATAACAACCTAGCAATGAACAAACATGCACGCACTTGCAAGCGTATTCATTTAAAATGACTAATGCCACGCACTTGCAAGCGCATACATTTAAAAGGACTAATGCCACGCACTTGCAAACGTATAAATTTAAAAGGACTAATTCCACGCACACACACCTCTAAAAAAAGATATAGAGATCTCTATTATTCATCGAATCATTTTGGAAATATTAGTGCATAGAACAACTAGTCAAAATCCAAATTAAGAATTAAAAAAAATTTCAGGTCATGCTTCTTTCTTAATAAATATTTCATCGTCCCTGGATGAAACTTAGGATTTATCAAACACTTTCAAGGTCAGTTTCATTATTTGTTAGTATTGCTGACCGAAAACTTCAAGGTTGAAAGTATCATTACTAAAGAAAAACTAACTGCATTGTTTGTTAAAATATGTATCTCTCCAAAATTACGACATAGGGTGATACAAACTCGCCTGAACGCAAAAACTTGGAAAGCGTCAAGAATCCCATTCGTTTACAACACTATATGATTTATTTAGCATATAGGATGTTCTTTTTATATGCTTCCAAGTTCAATACAGTAATGATGTTCCATTAGGTATAAGATTCGTCCTTATGTCATAAACAAAATAGATCATTATTCCAAGAACATTCACGACTTTTCTCATCGACCATGAAAAGATATACATACAATAACACATGCTATGAACCTTTCCGTTATGGTCCAAAACGTGAGAATGTTGCTCCAAATTATAGCCTTAATAATCAAATTCTTAACCCGATAACTTCATCTAAATGTCTTGAGCATGACAGAGTGATAACAAAAATGTATTAAAATGCGACACAGAAAAGATAAATCTGAATCTCTTTCCTAAAGTATACAATTTGGGATAAAGCATTTGCTATAAAACATTGGAAGCTTTTCAGATGTTTAGATTAATTTACAGTTTCGAACCGGTGTAATTAACTGCTTCTTCCGGATTTAAAATCCCTGAAGATTTGTAATAGCATTCTAGCAATAAACAGCTGAAATTGAATCTGTTATTTAATTGTGGTTGTGCACCACTAGACAGACCTTCTGTAAGCAAAGATTTTGCGAGATGAATATAAAGATTTCCTGCAGCAAAACATTGATGAAACAGTGTACGAAGTAGTTTACTGCTGGTCCATTGTCATAAATAGTTGTCAGATTTCATATTTTGTTATGAAGACTGGTCTTATTTATGATCTGTTTGATTTTCCGTATAAAGCTCTGTGCAGCTAACTCTTTATACAAGTTTGCTTTTAAAAATGTCCTCGCACAAGAAACAAACTTCATTCCACGTATTTCCACAACTATTACAACTCTAACTTCCGTCATTCCAAGATGATGCTACGCGACTATATACACAGAAGGGCGTCTTTAGTTTTTGTTGTTTTTTTACGTACTCGGATCAATTTGTTATTATTGTTTCTGTCATTCTGACGGATATAAAGATAGAGAAAAAAGATAAACTTTGCACACCAATGAAATTTGCTTCAATTATTGGAACATAAAAAAGTGACAATATAATGAAATGGAATTTTGAATAATGGCGAACTGATAAAACATGTCCACTTTTGTACAATTAACGTTTACTGCGTAAATAGAAATGAACGGATATATACGTTATGACGTCATCGATAAGATGTCAATTCTTACTTCAGTGTGTCGTAGCACAATGAAATCTGGAAGAATTTGGACATAAAATCACGTGATTGCGACACCTGTCTCTGTTCGTGATACTAATAGCAAGAATAGTGCTTTAAAAGAAAATGACAAAGTCAATGAAAGTATCTGACACCTTGGAAGATCAGTAGCGATTATGACCTGCCGTAAATCGGTCTCGCCAGATGTCTGTGTCGGTATGAGCTCAATAGTTGTTCCATATAGAAAAAATCGGTCACCAACATACATTTTTCTCAACGTATTTGATAAGGGATATCTGCGATATTCAACCTGTTAGTGGCGTAACAAACGCCTAAGCCACCCCCGCAACTTCCATCAAACAACTTTTTTTTTTAGTTGCAGGGGGCCCCAGAATTAAGTTTTGCAGCGGCGGGGTGGGGGTGGGGCGGAATTTCTTGCTACGCCACTGCATCCTGTGCTTATGATGAAGTTTTAATACTTAGCTATTATTTTCTTGGCATATGGTGACGGGACACTGTTTCCTAAGCTTTCCATGAATTAACCGTAAAATGGGGATAGGAACTGAAGTAATTGATGCCCCCCCCCCCAAAAAAAAAAACAAAACAAACAAAAAAACAAAAAACAACAAACAAATACACACCAACCGATAATTTGTGTTCGTGGTTTGGGATTCCTTTGACATTTAAGTATGTTAAACCTATTAATTTTTTCAAAGTTAAATACTACAGCATTTAACCAGAGGTCATCCTTAGCAAGTTTTACTTTATTTGCAAAGGCATTTAAAATATATGTACTACTCTCTTGCGATCAATATAGACCGTTTATTTTTAATGGTAATTTAAAAGCGGCACGATATAGAATCTTTAACGAAAACGAAGAATTGCTTTGATATTGGTACATGAAGCGAGATTTTAAAATTTTGTTGCGAAAACTATTGCAGTTTTTGAAGAAAGTAACGGAAAAATCCCTGCATCTTAAGGCGCCAGAGAATGTTTACAACCTGACGCTCCTGCATTAGTGAAACTCATAAGTAGACATTTTAAGTTAAAGCCATCCGTTCGAATAACTTTGAAAAAAAAAGAATGAGAAAGATGTTCATATCTTTGAAGGAGGTGGTTGATATCATCCTGCATTTACATTTCCTGCATTTGTATCTATTATTGTATATAACCGTAAGCACATGTCATGAAAAAGATGAAAAAGAAACCTCTATATAGTTTCAATTAGGAATCACAAGATTTTTTTAATACAACCGCACTGCGTGTAGACTGCATTTTCTGGGAAAAAGGGGCGGATCCAGAAATATCCTTTAGACGGAGCGTAAACAAGTAGGGGAGTAGTAACTGGGACTGAATCCCCGATGGAGGCCTAGGAGGCAAAATCCCCAGAAGCTACCGCACTTCAGCGTTTTCAGGGCAGAATCTTAACCATCTAACTGTAAAGAAAACTTACTTTAAAAACGTTTCCGTTGTTTCACGCTCATTTTTAGGTGGGATGGGAAGTCAGCTTCGTCACCACTTTCACCCTGGGTGACACCCTGCTTAAGACTTATACAAGAGAGCTTTAGCAATAGCGCGAAATCTCCATTTAAAAAAAGTTTCAAATGAAAGATAATAAGCTTTATATATATTTTTTAAATTTTATATATGTGATATTTATATATCATCTACTCTTCGTAGTTATGATTTGATTCCCCACACCCCCGTAACGACTCTTTTAATTCAGATTGGATTTCCCCACCCACCTCAACTTCATGTTTACAGTTTTGTATTCGGGCAACAATATCGATTGTTTCCATCAGATCTTTATCAGCCCAATAATAATCGTTTGTTTCTATCAGAACGTATACAGCCCAATAATAATCGATGGTTTCTATAAGAACGTTATCAGCCCAACCATAATCGTTTGTTTCTATCAGAACGTTATCAGCCCAATATTAATCGTTTGTTTCTATCAGAACGTTATCAGCCCAATAATAATCGATGGTTTCTATCAGATCTTTATCATCCCAGCCAGTATCGCGATGAAACCAAGCTTTCTATTTTTGGGTTCTTTTAGTAAGTTTTTTTGGTCGTATATATATCTAAAAATCAACTGATGTAGTCAATGAAAGCTACCATTTTTTTGCGAATAAATTGTTTTGTTATAATTTATCCTTGCATAAAAATTTAACCTCTTTTATTTACGCAAGAAAGAAAGTAGGGATTCCATATTTAAAGAAAATAAACTTATGCCCTCGCTCTTTAACAAATCAGTAAGATGACCTACTTTATTAAATGTATCATTCATTACTCTATGTAATATTATTATGATGTAAATAAAGTATAGAAGAAGTAATAATAATATGCAAACAAATGAAACGATATGTAAAACTATTAGATTGTCAATTTGCAAGTATAATGGACTGTATGATAAGGGAAACTGATTACTCAAAATCCATGTTTAACATTGTAATTCATAATCAGTGTTCACTGGTCTATGGCTCTAATGCAACCGGTCTGTTTTTCAACGAGATTGAAAATGCAAAAACTTACTATGGTGTTGAATATAATATTTAGTAATATTATATTTTCATAATAACATCAATTAGTACTATGGATGAAAAAACTCATTTCCGATTTGAATCTTGTTCCGATTACTATTCAAAAGCAAGAAAGGATCTTATCTCGCAAGGCGCCAGTACGTCTTGGTTTTTTTTTTATCACTGATGCAACCGCATTAATATTGGATAATCTGTAGTTATACAAGAAAACAAAATAGGTGTTTTGGCGGGAGGATTTAACGCTTTAACATTAGTATGTTAGAATAAAACTTGGAGGATAAAATGTAGATAAAAATGTATTGATTTTCGAGCAAGGTAGTTAAGGTTACACTGATTAAAATGAACATATTACTGGAAATATAGAATACTAAACGGTACTTCAAAGGCAAGTGTAATAATATGGTTGATGTATTCACCGGTACAAGCGATGAATTTTTTTTTTTTTTAAATGGAGATACAATTCACCTACTAATTATTGGTTGCGTTTAAAGAGATACTGCAAGTTTTATTAACAGAGCTAAACCAAAACGTGTTCGAAGGTTGATCGCACCTGGTTTGATGTGGGGATTTAGCTAAGTTCAACCCACTCGACCAATAATAGCTTATTTGTAACATAGATAGTACCGACCTTCTGTAGCCAACCTATCGGTTTTCAAATTTGGTCTTTAATATCTTCTGAACTACAGGTGGTGAGAGATAATGGACTACATATTTCAGTTCTAGCCAAACAGATGTCACTGAACAGTGTTAAGGTTGTTATTCGTAGGTCTGAAAACTGAAGGTATGCAGACTGGTTTATTGATATATTAGCACCACATTAAAAGGTAAATACCTCATTCTCTACACCTTACAGCAGAACAGGTAGTAACAATGGAGTTATTCTAAAGTACAATTGTTTACATTCAAGATTAAACCATATAGAACGTAAAACATAAATGATTATCTTTATACCTACATGTTAATTAATATCAACACCTTCAACGATAGTTTTGGAAGATCAAAGGGAAAATGGGGGTGAAATGACATAGCAATAAAACTATGAACTGTTTTATGGCTCTGACGTAACTGAATATATTTGATTACGAATTTTCACAATGTCTCATTTTATCTCATCATAATAACGTATAATTTATATTGTGAATGAAAACACGTTTACAGTGTAATCCATCAATGTTGTTTTTGCTACATTGTTGTGTTTTTTTTTTTGTTTGTTTTGTGTGGACGAATTTCAAGGGTAAGAATGGCGGCGAGAGGTGAAGGTGACTGAGAGGTGACTGAAATAGCGTGGAGAAATTCTTTGTTTTCTTTAATATTGCCTGTGCAGCTTTTGGAAGGAGCTCATTGTTTTTCTTTTCAAAAATTTGGAAGAACAGACTGGATACCTTATTTGCCAATTATTTCGGTGATTTTTGCTCTTTGCATTGCCAAAATATTTATTTTATATGTCACAAGAATTTCACCGAGTATGCAGTGAGAATATTTCCCTGTATATTAGCAATGATCAAATGCATTGATCGAGCGGAGCCGATACAATTACAGGCCAGGTGTACTTTCTGAAGTTTTCTTCTTAGCACATACGCTGAGGCTGTTTCATTGTCGTAACAAACCTTATTGACTAATGTATACAATAATATACTTTTTCTTTTACAGAACTATCTTGACACAAGAGTATAGCTTTTAAAAAAATTCGACAAATTAAGAACTCAACATTCATGGCTTGTGAATGGAACAAATACAAACATGCTCTTTTATTTCCTTTGTTAATTGTAAATTATAGCCATCATTCAAAATCGAACTCGACTGTATTTTGCTGTGTATGCCTTCGAGAGACTGAGATGTTAGATTAAATTTGTGTTTGCTTGGGTAAAGAGAAAATAAAAATTAAGATATGGATGTTAAAGCACATAAACTAGGAATTACCATGAATTGAATGTGTAGCCTAAGTTTTGCAAATGATTCAGAAGTGTTGAGTTTCGAAACATCTGCAGTTCTCAAGAACCTGCCGCTTGCAGGTAAAAATATGAAAAGATCTCTTATTTATTATCATATCTTTAACAGCCCAGAACAACTAGGAACACATGATAATCACTAGAAAGACTCAAGAAATAACAGGCCAGAACAACTAGGAACAAATAACAGGCCAGAACAACTAGGAACACATGATAAGCACTAGAAAGACTCTAGAAATAACATGCGTTTCAACTTTTAAAAAAAGTAAATCCCTACTTCATTTAAATTCTCAGTCGTAACAGCTTCTTCAATACAGCTGGAACATATAAGAGCACACTTCCAATTAGTTCCTCGATTTTTATCAACAACTTATCCTAAGACAATAATACAAAAGAGTCAATCATATTGTTAATTTAGTCACAGTCATATTCCTAATAAGTATTTTTGGTACTGAGAGTAATGCTGAGATTATCCGGCACTAAGGTTCGTTGATAATCCGGGATATTACTGTCAAGCACATACATTTCAAATTCTTCTGAATAGTGATTTTATATGAATGTCTCCGTGTCATCAACAAGTCTAATGTAGTTTAAATTTTTTCATTCTTCGAGTACATATATTATTCAGGATACAATTGGAAAATGATTTGTGTAATTTATTTTCCACTATTAAAGGTTCGTGCTAAGATAGCAACATGTTCGATGAATCGGAAATCCGAAAAGAAGCAAATCTGACAAAAAACAGGATCTACTTAACAATATTATATCTGACAGGCATCGATACGAGGTCATGCGCTGTTGACCTTTTGATCCACCAATCAGATTACAGCTTTCATATTGCTAAAAGTGAAAAACGTCATTCGGAACATATCGTTGTTAACGATTACTTCATCTTACACGAAATGCAACGCTTTATCTGGTAGACTTCTAAAAATAAGTTGACATGTAATTTTAAGGTCACCAGAATATAAACGTTTTGTCGGTGATTGTTTGATCTATGTTATATCCCAAATTTCGAGTTTAGATTGGAAAAACAGCTCTTGATATAACTACACAACCTAAGTGAATTAATCTGAATTCGGAACAATTCAAGCATTTCAGAACAATTCAAGATATATATGTATATATATATATATATATATATATATATATATATATATATATATATATATATATATATATACACAGTGCTGGATTACCCAAAAAGGCAGACTAAGCACGTGCTTAGGGCACCAGCAAAACAGGCGCACCAAAAAAAATTTAATAAAATAAACAAGAAAAAAAAAAAAAAAAAAAAAAGAAGAGAAATTACGGCTTAGTATTGTTTTTATTTTGAATTACATGGGTGGGGGGCACCATCATCTTTTCAGTGCTTAGGGCCTCTAGAAAAGACAGAATACAAACGTTGTAAAAACAGCCAACACAAAACAGAAAACATATTTGCTGATATGATACTATATTGTATCAAATGAATGAAATATTTAGCAAATGATCTAAATATAAATATACAACATGCTTAGAAGCAATGCATCCACTTCTTGAAAACAATAAAACAATATATATATATATATATATATATATATATATATATATATATATATATATATATATATATATATATATATATATATAAACAAAAAACAAAAATCTTACAAAATCAGTTCTTGGAAAAGTTGATCTGCTCATGGGGTAAAGAAACAGCCACTACACTGTTGTCACATTGAAACCCAATTACAGTAAAACTTGTCTCAAAAGATCACTCATTCTGTCAATAAAATCATGATTTCTTAAGACAGTTGGTCTCTCATGACAGGTTATAACACTATATGATTAATAACGCTGTTCTTAGTTCAACCAAGCGATAGTTGTACCCCATGCAGACAATGTAAAACATATATACATAAGTAGTGGAGCAGATATCTTACAAAATGCAAATGTAGAATGAAAATAAAATGAAAACAAATTAAGTGTGTCAACTGATAAAATCAAAGGGGATCAGGTCGAAAATAAGACAGACAGACAGAAAATATTTTCTCCTTCCTCGAACCAATTTATACAATGTTAATGAAAGTAAATCATTCCAAGATTAGATCCATTAAGTATATGGTATCAAGAGCTGATAGTTGTAGAAGTTTTAATTTGGCAGCGAAAACTGCAGTTCTGTGACCAGAGTGTACAGTCCGTTGTCAAAAAATAAAAGAGGAGCTTCTATTATACGAAGCGACCCCCCCCCCCCCCCCCAGCTACAAATACAAGATACACAACTAATCACAAGACAGTAAAACAATGTGCCAATTTACATACAAAGAAAAACATATAAGCGAGACCACGAACAGTAAGAGTTAAATTAAATCGGGCATGAATAACAACGATGTTGAATCACGTGTTGAATCACGATAAGTCGTCTACAGCTCAACTGCATACATAGACTCATGTTTGCAGGGATCGCTTTATTTTGACCTATTGTTAGTTAGATGGGACGTTTGTCAAAAAGCAATATGAAATTTACCGTCATGGCTTTACAGAGTAATAGTACCCCACCTATCCCCTAACCGATTCAGGCATAATAAAGTCTCCATTGTCTCTCATCCGTGACCAGGACGTTTTCGTGAAGCGAACTTCTGTCATTGGATGAAACAACCCACTCTACGTAATTTGATCAGAGTGATTCTATAAAGTTTTAACTCGTCCTGTACAAGAGTAATTCAAATTATTTTAAAATAGTAGCCATTGTCTCCAAGGTTCCCAGAATATATGGCACGAATGGCCGAATTGGAGATACTCTTAATAGTGCAAAGTATATTTTGCTATTCATTTTATTATTTATCATCTTACCACAGTGCATTAATAGATTTTTCAAACCAACGAATTAATCTAGACTAGATAGAAATGAGATGCAGTCCTTATTTAAAATTTCCTCCTGATTTATAAGTTTTTAATATTCGACATTTCTCCACAGTTTAAAAACCCACGAAGATTTGTATCAACAACTTATTTCAAATGGAACTGATCAATTAAATTAAATCACGTGGCTTATCATGTTTACTGAACATACTGCAGACCATGTGTGCAGATTGGGTTGATTGCAAGATGAAGCTAAACTGACAGGAAATAGTTTTAATAACGTGAATATTTACCCTCAGATACGGCCATATCAGATGCTTTGGAATTTTTTTGTGCTTTTCGATAAATTCCAATGAAATTTGTATTAACAAGACTGATTCACGTTGGGACCTGATGTTTTCTTACTCATCATTTTCATTCAGATAAGATCTCTGAAACCATTTTTTATCATCTAATTTTTCATCAGCAATTTTATTCCATCATTGCCCATTATATCAATTATATGATACACATTTAATGGGATATGCACTTCAAAAGCAATTAAGCGGGCAATTTACCAAGTAAACCGAAGTCATTATAAAATATATTGTTGGTGTCTAGTAGTTGGCTTAATCGAAATATTACCTTACTTCCATCCTCAAGAGATCAAACAGAACCACATACAAATGTTCATTAGTAAAACAATGGCACTGCAATGGAATAATTGACAGAGACATTGAACTTTAATGAAGTTCCGCCCAGGTCGTTGTAAAAAAGGAACAAATTCGACTTGTCTGTGTTTCAAACAACAAATTAATTATTTTCTTTTGAATTAGTTTTTAATGTCTGTATTGATCGCATGAGCATTACTATTTTTTTTTTCGTAAAATATCAACATGTGAAAGCAAAAAAAAATTATAAAAAAATACAAAAATACAAAAATTCTCAAGACAAGAGAAAATATCAATATATTTAATATGAGATAAATCTCATTAATGCCTGAATGAATTTTACCAAAATCTAATGAGAGGTTCAAATTCTACCCCTCTCTTGGCCCCACCCTAACCAGATCTCTGTTCGCCCCACCAAAACCAAATCTCTCTTAGTTTTGCTGTAATTTAGTCTTATTCGGTGAGCTGGACCCTCCAACCCAATCAGAGAGCAGGGTTTTACAACATCGGCCCAATCAGAGAGCAGGGTGTGTGTGTGTGTATATAAAACCGGCCCAATCAGAGAGCAGAGTTTTACAACACTTGCAACAATGGTTCTTTTATGCGCAGACTAAATTTTTTGCAGTTTTAGAACTTTGTAATTTTTTTCTTTGTTTGTTTTTGTCTTTGAACCCACTCCTCTCCACCTCCCTCCATGACACTTGTTGTCTAAATGTTTATTATTTACAATCGCATATTATAAGTATAATGATCATGTACCAAGTTAAATGCTGTATATGTAGTTTGAATTTCACTTTTTGTGTGCTACTCGTAGGGCCAACCTTCAGTACCAACGTAGGCACTCGTTCTCAAGTTGCTGATCTTTTGTTACAATTGACCAAAAGACAATCATAAATAAATCTGTCTGTTTTACGCAACTGGAAAATAAAATAACGAAATACGGCTTTTTAATTTTTCCATTTTCATCTACTATGAAATTCTGATTTTGTAATCTCTGTTTTAACTTGCACATACTTTTTGACAATATTTCTGTCATTTTTTGCCAACTGATGGATCCACGTTTGCCAACTGAAGGATCCACGTTTGCCAACCGATTGATCCATTTTTTGCCAACTGATGGTTCCACGTTTGCCAACTGATGGATCCACGTTTCTTCTCCGGCTCGTATCTTCTTGTAATTTTCGTTATAGAAGTAGAGTATGAATTTACAATGGTTTACTTTGCGAATCAAAGGAATACATGCGTGATGTGAGCCATAAATATTTGCATCAGCCATTTCCAATAAACATACATCTTGCAACAGATGGCCTAAACTTGATTGACACGATGATTAGAATTAACCAGATAAATCCATGGCACACTTGAGGCTATATCTTGAACAATGGCTGATATCAACATTTCAGAGATCAAATTAGTGTAGGTAAATGCCTTGGTTCTAATAAAATACGATGCGCTGATTGCCATCATAATTTGAACATATCATCCTCTAGTCTTAAAAAATGTAAAACAAACACGCTGTGATTGTATGGTATAAATACAAGAGAACGAGTTGACTACAAGGAAAACAACCGTCAGCCAAGTTTTAACCCCACCCCCCTATTCTTTTGAAAGTGTCCTGGAAGCAGGCAGGTCAGGGGAAGACTTTCTTACTTTCTAATCGCAAACGCTCTACCTTCTGTGTAATTACATTCTGTAAAAGCATACTATACATGATGCTTAAGGTATACTTTGTCCCCTATTAGTGCGAAACAGTGCATTTTTGTAATTATTATCAGGGTAACACGAGTGAGCGTAAATGCTAGAAGGCATTTCGTAGACTTAAGACTTAATGATGGTTATAATAAACACACGAATACAATGAAACAATTATATTGTAATAATATAAGGAAGAGCATGAATCTAAATGTAACTGTTAACAACAGGGGTAAATAGAAAATGTTCAAACATAGGTTTTAAAATGATGTTCAAGAGAAGATGAAGTCTACTAAATCATATGAATCATAATAATTAGTTAACTCAATATATATCTCTTTTATTGGAAATATTCGAATGATAAAAATTATCAGACTTACGGCTTGATTAATTAAAATGTAACCGACGTATTTGGTAATTGATTAAGAAATCGGAATGGTGTGATTATTATTTTTGTTGCAACGTTAAATACTTGTTCATTTTGTCCGTTATTTAGGTAATGGAAGTTAATAGTACCTAATCTTTGTTCTAAATGGGTGATGTATAGTATTCTATGAACACAAATGTTATTAATTAGTCTAAGTACTCTTTGGATGTGGATTTCTTTCTAGATTTATGACCATATTAATTAGTCTAAGTACTCTTTGGATGTGGATGGCTTTCTAGATTTATGACCATATTAATTAGTCTAAGTACTCTTTGGATGTGGATGGCTTTCTAGATTTATGACCATATTAATTAGTCTAAGTACTCTTTGGATGTGGATGGCTTTCTAGATTTATGACCATATTAATTAGTCTAAGTACTCTTTGGATGTGGATGGCTTTCTAGATTTATGACCATATTAATTAGTCTAAGTATTCTTTGGATGTGGATGGCTTTCTAGATTTATGACCATATTAATTAGTCTAAGTACTCTTTGGATGTGGATGGCTTTCTAGATTTATGACCATATTAATTAGTCTAAGTACTCTTTGGATGTGGATGGCTTTCTAGATTTATGACCATATTAATTAGTCTAAGTACTCTTTGGATGTGGATGGCTTTCTAGATTTATGACCATATTAATTAGTCTAAGTACTCTTTGGATGTGGATGGCTTTCTAGATTTATGACCATATTAATTAGTCTAAGTACTCTTTGGATGTGGATGGCTTTCTAGATTTATGACCATATTAATTAGTCTAAGTACTCTTTGGATGTGGATGGCTTTCTAGATTTATGACCATATTAATTAGTCTAAGTACTCTTTGGATGTGGATGGCTTTCTAGATTTATGACCATATTAATTAGTCTAAGTACTCTTTGGATGTGGATGGCTTTCTAGATTTATGACCATATTAATTAGTCTAAGTACTCTTTGGATGTGGATGGCTTTCTAGATTTATGACCATATTAATTAGTCTAAGTACTCTTTGGATGTGGATAGCTTTCTAGAGTAATGTACTTAGTTGTTTGCAATGCAAAACAGACCAAAATATAATGGCATACAGTCATGCAGTCCTTTCATCGTTTACATGTCAGATCGCACTGCACAAATTGGGAAATACAAACTGAGCATTCATACCTTTAAATACGATGTGTAAAGAAACAAGCAAACAAACGTATAGCCCAAGAAGGGGGAGGGGGTGGGGGCGGGAGATGGATGAATGGGGGGGGGACAATGGTCAAGGACTTTAGTGAAAATATTAAGCATCTTGTTTGCTACAGGCTTCAAAAGCATTGTGTATTTATAAGAAACTGAACTCTAAAGGTTTGGCTATTAAATTCTTTAAGTCATTTATATAGGTGTGTCTGATGTTCCTTGCTTGAAGAAAGGTGCTTGTTTCTGATAAAAATGAAGTACAGCGAGGAATACAGCTTTTTTTTTAAAAAAAAAAATTTTTAAATTTGTATTTTGAAAATAAGTTATGCAATACTCCATCGAGTCCTAAACTATTAATGGTTACAAATTAGACAATTTGTACGTATAAAACACCAGCTCTACAAAGTAAATGTAGACACAGGACTTGCAGAAAGCTCGAACTATAACTTTGTTTGAATATATCTAGTATTTAATTTAGAAATAAACGTTTGTATTTATAACAATTTTACTCTTAGTTCATAGAATTTTAATTATTTCTTAAAGTGTGTAGTATATGTATTCAACCTGTACACCAGCTAGAATGTCTTAAACACTAATGTTTAGATTGTTAAACTCAGTAAAATAATTTGATAAAACTGAGAATTTCCCGAAATTATTTTCTGTTGAATGAAAGGTTATGCTATAAATTAATTAGTTTGCTTACATGATACGTTTTAAGCTTTTTTTTAACAGATCAAATGGTGAGCTCCATTACGTTACGTGCTTTTCAGCCTATCAAATCATTCCGGTTAGGAATTAGAATGGGCTATATGGAGAATGGTGGATAATTAATCAGTAACCTTTGATCTGTTTAAGAATACGAAGATTCCAGCTAACGAGAGCTTTCACCCAGCAGATTGATACAATGCTTTCTATGTTTTGAATATTCTGAATTTCAAATGTTTCTTATTAGACGTGTGCAAAAACCGCGAGACACTTACAAAAGAAAACGCCAGGGCCTTAGCCTTGGCATGAATATGAAGTCTGTATGATTTGCAATAAGTTTGCATATTCCCCAAATAGTATGGTATGAACCAAGATAAAATATGCAAATAAACGACATCTGCATTGCTTATTTTCTATTTTATATGCAATTCTGTGTGGGCAAGCTGAGATGAGCTGTCAATTGAAACATCAGATCCATATTCACTGCGTCTTAGTATGAAAGGAAAGCGCATAGAGTTACATCATTCTGTAATTTATTTTAATGAATATGCAAAATACATTTTAGTAATTCTCCTAGGAATGAATGTGTGATTGTCGATCGAAATTTGAGACACGAAGATGCATTATGAAATGTAAACCTTAGCAATATGATATACGTTGGCAGCTATGGATGATTGTTATATAATTAAAGAAGTATTTTTTTAAATCGACACTTACTGCGCAGCTCGAAATGACGCGATCATTACATGGATACAATCGTAAATAGCTTTAGTTTTACGTCAATTCATGTCACCCAATTTTTATCAGAAATCTAATTATGAGTAAGCCTCCAGAGAACTCCATTTAATATCTTATTATGTTTGAAACTACTGTTATTTCGTATGCGCCACTATCAATACAGATTATATCTGGAAAAACAAACAGGGATTTTGAAGTAGTTGAGGGGCTCTAATTAGCTATGATTATACAAAGAGGCACAGAGAAACAACAATAACAAGTTATACATATCTTCATTGCCAGCGGTCGCCATATGCGTCTGATATGCAGTTTCTTGATTGCCGTATTTGACAAATTTTATAAGTTCCTATTTGCCTTGAAATATGAATGGTGGTTTTATCTGAATCCATGACAAAACCAAAGCACAAGTACTCATATGGCATCAGATTACACAAATGAGTCTTTGGACAAAAGTAATATAAAAGCTAGAGCAACTGCAGGGGCTCGCCATCGCAAATCTCTATGCTTTTTATTGAATATTCCAACCCTCACTTCCATTAGCCCTTTGTCCTCCCCCATCCCCATCCCCACCCCACCTCCCTACAGTGACCCCGGGGTCCTTGTGCAAAATACATCACATATATGATGCACATTCCTGTAAAGTTTGGTCAGAAAATACTTGAAAAGTTAATTGTAATTTAAATATTTGTAAATCAGACCTTTTGATCCCCTCCCAGAGACTACAGCGGTGGGAGCGAAGGAGTACACCCCTCTAGCAGGTGACTACCCCAAGTATAACATAGCTACAAAGTTGTGTGAATTTCAACCCATCAGTTTAGGAGAAGTTGTGGTAACAGATAGATGAAGTGATTGACGGACAGACGCAGGGTATCATAATCTCACCCTCGGAAAGTATTGGGATAAAAGGTAAAGTAAACTGTATTGTTCAGAAAAAAATAATTTACATGCGACATCGTATCTCGTCTAGAAATGAGATATTGTGGAAGTCAATATCATCCGAGATAGCTATAAAGTCTGCTAATCTTTGGTCAAGCATTGTTAACATTTTTTTTAAAGGAACCTTGCATACTTTAATATATCAATCAACAATGTTGATCAACGACAGACAGCGATAACTTAATCTCAAGATTAACCTAATAATGACAGAATACGATTAATACTGAGTTTAAAACAGCCCCGTTCATATTGTGCCCAAGATAGGGATATCCTATCTGAATAGTATCAATTTCGGTATCATACTAGTGGAGAACTGTCTCGCTTGAATACCAACCAGGGAAATGCCGTTTTAAACAGCAACTTGGTTGCCTTCGTATCTGTCAATACTATCTAGACAGTCGGTGCTACAAGTGTAATATAACGGCCACGAAAGAGGAATATAGAATTTCTAGCTATTCGTTCAGGTGTTTTATAGATCTATATGTAATGCCAAGTAGGGCATGGTTGATTCTGGAGATTATTGACCAACGGGTCTCAGTGACCTTGATCTTTAGTCAAGTTGCTCGATCTTGAAGTAAATTTACTGCGCAGTAACGATTATTTTCTTATCAGATTCACCATGACCTTGACCTTTGACTTGAAGACCCTCAACTCTCTAGGTTTATTTCTTACACTGAGTGCGAGCCATCCACAAAGTTAGGACAAGGAACTAAATCTAGAACAAACGTTATTGTGCAAAACCCATTTTTCTTTTAGTCACAATGACCTTGAACTTTGATCTTTAGAACCCAAAATCAATACGCCTCTTTCTTATATTAGGTGCAAGCTCTCCAAATATTTTGGTCAAGGTACGCGGTCTTAAACTAAAGTTCTTATGCGAAAACCATTTTTTTCCCCATTCAGTCACATTGGTCTTGACTTTTGACCTCAAAATCAATAAGCTTATTTCTTACCTATCATGTAAGCCATACACAAACTTTGGTGACGGCATAATGTGGAAAACCGAAGTTTTGCATATAAACCGTTTTTCATTCTTCGCTAAAATAACTTTGGGTTTTTTGACTCCAAATCAGTTGGCTTTTTCATACATTAAGTGCAAGCCATCCCCTAAGTTTAGTCTAGGTCTGTGATGTTGAAGTAATGTTATTGTGTGGACACCATTTTAATCTTTCAGTCACTGTGACCTTGACCTTTTACCTTCAGAGCACACAATAAATATGCTTTTTTCTTATTCATGTTGCAAGACATTCACAAAGTTTGGTAAAAGCTGGTTGTGTACAACTAAAGTTATTGCGCGGAAATGAATATGGTAAAAGACGGAGGTATGGACGGACAAAGTAAAAACATTATATGCTCCACCTTTTGCTTGGAGTATAAAGAATGAGTTTAGGAAAATATATCAAGGCTTGATAAACTCTGTGAATCCATCCTTAACATTCTGACTCGGAAGCTCTAACCTGCTTTTCAAATCAAGATTAGAAAGCAGTATTTTGTGTTAGTAGCATGCTTAATCTGCAGGAGTAAAATAGATTTGCTACTAGATATAGACTTTTTAAAATAATGACTAAATGGTCAAGAAAATGAAAATAAGGGCTAACGTTTTATCCTGTCAAAAGTTCGGAGTTATTGCATTGTCTTAGATCTTGTTCTGGACCAAAACATTTAAACATTTTATACAGTACGTGTAGGATTTGCTTTCGTATATGTTGCGAAATTCCCATGCAGTTAATGTCTCTTAGTGCAGATGTATAGTTAAGACATATTTATTGCCTTTTATGAAGCATATGAAGCATTTGAGGTTG
This sequence comes from Margaritifera margaritifera, assembly GCA_029931535.1. Taxonomy (NCBI): domain Eukaryota; kingdom Metazoa; phylum Mollusca; class Bivalvia; order Unionida; family Margaritiferidae; genus Margaritifera; species Margaritifera margaritifera. The sequence goes on from JAQPZY010001341.1 coordinate 703,552, forward strand.
GACTACAAGTTCTCTTTAATACAGCCCCCTCCCAATAATTGACAAATGTACGTGAGAGAGAGAGAGAGAGAGAGAGAGAGAGAGAGAGAGAGAGAGAGAGAGAGAGAGAGAGAGAGAGAGAGGGAGAGGGAATACTTATTATAATACATACAAAGTGTCCCAGATGCCATATTACGAAAATCTTCCAGATTCTTTGATAAAATATTCCAAAGATTTAAATACACTAATATTTGCATCATATTAATATTTGCATCATTTGAAATAAACAAAGAACGATAAATAAGCATATCCGTCGATATTGGAAGTGATATCTGATTGGTAGTTTAAAACAAGTTCATGCGACAGACAAAATACTAGCTACATTCTTCGAAATAATGGTATGCGGTTTCGGATGCCTTGCCACAATTAAACAAGAATTATTCAATTATATAGTTGACAAATAAATCATTATTCAGTTTGCTACAATTGTTTCTAATTCTGATGTGGAGGAATGATAATTTTCCTAGGGCCATATGTGTAGTGTAGTGGTGAGTTATTTTTGTTATATGCTAGTAGTCGTTTAAATCCCTAAAGAGTTGGGGAATTCTTATGCTTTCAGAAAGGTTTGTTTCCCACAAATATATAGAGGATATCTACGTTTTTTTAGTAGATATAAGGAAATATTTCACGAGTGAAGTGGAAATATTGTATGGTCAAGAGTAACGTCGAACTTATTCTTTCCAGTGCAGCAAAAACTCAAAGAGACAAAATTTGGCCTTGCTCGTGATTACGCTCAAGAAATAGTTGCTGCTCGAAAAACTTTACTGATGGAAAAGAATATTATGAAGAGGAAACACCCGAAATTAAAGATCTTAATCAAATACCCCGCTAAACTGATGGTTAATGGACATGTGTACGAGGTTCAAGGCTGTATTTCTCAAGAGCTTTCAGTGTTGCAATAGGTTAAACCCGAACAAAAACAGGTGTACTAATGGAGAACAAAATCAAATGTGAGTCATTATATATGTGTGGCTTAAATCCTGTTTTTGGTACAGTATATGTGCTCCCTGCTGATTCTCTATGTTATAACCCAGATGAAGTTAATATGTTTGAAGTAGAAATAACAAGTATGTGTATTTAATAAAAATATGTATTTCCTAGTCTGCAATGCTAGAACTTACATCAAAGACGATTTCATAGACCTTTAGGATTTTTTTTCTCGCAACAATTTAATTTTTTTTACTCTGCGACTCTTTTGTGATTTCATCTGCACTTGATCAATATAATCTTGCCAGACATTTCATTTTGCAAGATACTGTGATCAATAATGACGGTAACATATGACTTGAAATTTGCAAAAGTAACAATCTTTGTATTTGTAATGTTAGATGAGGGGAGGATATGAATTTTGGTACGCCAACATTTTGGTATGTCGTTGTTATAGATTATTCATTAGCTTCTGCACCTGCTTTAAAATATATTGATAATTTTAGCATTTTGGAATTAGACCCACTTTACACTGACGGACATTCTTTGTTAATAACAATTCTGATATTTAATAATAAAATCACATGCCGATCAAAATACACTGCCAAGTAATCTTCTATATACTGGGCCAAGTTGGAGAGAAATCAAAATTTTCGTTCATTGAAAATAAATATAAGGACAGAATAGATGGGATGACGCAAGGAGAAGATACACTCAAGAAAACATAAATTCGTTAAATAAGGGAACTATCAATAATATATGTATTAACAATACCTAGACTTTTCAATGAGTCAGAAGGAAAAAAAAAACATTTCCATGTACTTCGAGGGTAAGTAAAACATTTTCATGTACCTCGAGGGTAAGTAAAACATTTGCATATACCTCGAGCGTAAGTAAAACATTTGCATGTACCTCGAGAATAAGTAAAACATTTGCATGTACATCGAGGGTAAGTAAAAACATTTGCATGCACCTCAAGGGTAAGTAAAATTATTTGCATGTACATCGAGGGTAAGTAAAAACATTTGCGTGTACCTCGAGGGTAAGTAAAAACATTTGCATGTACCTCGAGGGTAAGTAAAAACATTTGCATGTACCTCGATGGTAGGTAAAAACATTTGCATGTACCTCGAGGGTAAGTAAAAACATTAAGACTAAGGCCGATAACAAACCTTGGTTTGGATTTAAATGTCACAATGCACGAAAAAGTATCATATGGCTAGAAAAATATACAATATGAATCCTTCACAAACAAGAAAAGCTAATCTTACGGAGACTAGTAAGAATTGTAGGTGGATTATGAATCACTACATTAGTAAATATAACCACGTTACTTAACTTGGAAAACTTAAGAACAAATACCGAGAGATTCTTAGAATATTATAAACAGTATCGAACAAAATAAAGACAACACAAAGATTGAATTGGGCACGCTGGACGAATATTTTAAATAAAGACATTACAAACATTGAATTGGGCACGCTGTACGAATATTTTAAATAAAGACAATGCAAACATTGAATTGGGCACGCTGTACGAATGTGTTAAATAAAGACAATGCAAACATTGAATTGGGCACTCTGTACGAATATTTTAAATAAAAACAATGCAAACATTGAATTGGGCATTCTGTACGAATATTTTAAATAAAGACAACACAAACATTGAATTGGGCACGCTGTACGAATATTTAAAATAAAGACAATACAAACATTGAATTGGGCACTCTATACGAATATTTTAAATAAAGACATTACAAACATTGAATTGGTAACGTTGTACGAATGATTTAAATATTTTAAATAAAGACAATACAAACATTGAATTGGGCACGCTGTACGAATATTTAAAAAAACGTTAACGAATATGCTGAATGCATTGACAGTGGACTTAAACAACGATGATGAAGTTCTTAACTCACCTATTACAGAAGAGGAGATTTACAAATGTATTAAGACATTAAAAACAATTAAAAGATTATCTAATAATAGAATCTTTAACGAGTGTATTAAATCTGCTTCAGATATATTGATATATTGTTTATATCTCTTTCTTCAACCTGATATTTGATGCTGGGAGTTTTCCTGACTTTTGGCTTGAGGGCATTATAAGATCAATTTACAAACTCACTGGGGATCCCACTCAAACAGACTTATCGCCCAATAACAATTTTAAGTTGTTTCAGCACACTATTCACTGCTGTATTGAGTCTCAGACTGCTGTATTGAGTCTCAGACTATTCACTGCTGTATTGAGTCTCAGACTGCTGTATTGAGTCTCAGACTATTCACTGCTGTATTGAGTCTCAGACTGCTGTATTGAGTCTCACACTATTCACTGCTGTATTGAGTCTCAGACTGCTGTATTGAGTCTCACACTATTCACTGCTGTATTGAGTCTCAGACTGCTGTATTGTGTCTCACACTATTCACTGCTGTATTGAGTCTCAGACTGAACACTTTTTGTAGGTGAACAGAATTTTCGATGAAAACTAAGCGGAAATTAGAGCAAGATATTCAACAAAAGGACATATATTTGCATTATATGCGCTGACCGGAAGTTTGAAAAAAATTATATAAAAAAAAAAAAAAAAAAAAAAAAAAAAAAAACCTAAAACAACACTGTTTAGCTGTTTTATTGATTTCAATCAAGCTTTCAGTTCAGTTTGCCGGGCTAGGTTTTGGATGAAATTACTAAACAATGATGGGAATGGAAAAAAAATGCAGGATTATTTACAACTTATACCAAGACATGAAGTTCCGTGTAATGTAAGCAGGCAAATCAAAAGATGTCTTCTATAGTCTTTGCGGGATAAGACAAGGTTAGAACCTTTCACCAGTTTTATTCCCATTACTTCGCAATGACCCTGAAAGGCTTCTGCAGCAATATCAATGTATTGGGATACACATTGACTCCGCAAGTCATGATGCTGTTATATCTCTTAAATTGTTAGTCCTTTTTATCCAGACGATACTGTTTTCCTTACACAGATGCGGACTCTTCAGAAGAATTTAATGTTTTTTTACGAGTATTCTAAATCATGGAAGTTGAATATAAACTATACAAAAACCAAAATCATGAGTTTCGGTGTACGAAACAATGATCGCTCTGCTTTCAAACGGGGTGAAAATGCCATATCTATTTGCAATGAATTCAAATACATTGGAATCTTTTTTTACAGGAACCTCAGATTTGTTAAAGCTATGAAAAATTATGTCGAACATGCCCAAAAAGCAATGCATCTTTTAGACAAATGGTACGTAACTTGCATATTCCAATAGACTTACAACTACAACTCTTCGATCATACAGAATTGCCAATTCTGTTGCACGGACGTGAAATCTGGGGTTTTGAAGATACCAAGATTATTGAGAATTTGCACAATGAATTTCTAAGACATATTACAAAACACAGGAAAAGCACTCCTATATACATGCTACATGGTAAACTGAGAAGAAAACCAGTTGAGATTTATGTTCAATCTAGAATGATTGGCCTTATATTGAAATAGCAAATGAGACAAAAATCGATGATACTTTATATAAAATCATGTATAACGTTTCAAATGATTGTTATACTTATAAATGGGTTTCTTGCTTTAAAAAACATTTAGATTTATGTCGGTCGGTGCGATCTTTTTTTTTGTACCAAGATTCAATCAGTAACCCTAGAGCCACCGAAGCCAGTATTGTAAAAACATTGATTTGTACATAGAAGAATGGAATTCGAAGGTGGATGATTGCTCCAAGGGAAGAAACTATTATACTTTCAAACAAACTTGAATTTTGAAGATTACATAATATCGCTACCGAAAATGATATAATTTCTCTATTGAAATTTAGGACTTCTAACCATGAAGTACCCGCTGAATCAGAGCGCTGGAAACATATATCATATGAAGATAGAATATGTAACCTATACAGATGGTCAGACGTGGGGGAAGATTTTCACTATATGCTTATCTGTTTCCATTGTATACGAGTCAGAGTCGAATACTTGGATTCCCATTGTTACATTAGACCAAAGCTGGCGAAGCTTCAGATACTACTCTTCACAAGAAAAATTTCAAAACTTATGAATTTATCTATATTTGTTAAAAGCATTATGATTTGTATGTGCATGAAACATGTTGACAAAATTTTATTTTCAAAAAGGGTAGTTTGGGTTTGTTTTACTTATTATAACAATATTCATTTTTTGCACCTGTTTATATACTGCGTTTACAATTCCTTTTAAATCTAAATTTATTGAAAAGAGTGGCAAAACCTAAACCTTGCTATTTTCATTTTTTATGCTCCTTTCTATATATGTTGCTTATTACATATTTGGAATTGATGCAAATTTCCCCGATGCGTTTGTATAATATAATATATCTCTACCTTTAAATAATAGCGGTGGAAGTTTCCTCACATGGTAAAGTTTCTTTCTGATATTGTTTAACACATGAGTTTTGTAATTTTAAACCTATTTATTTATGTGTTGAATTTACTGTGCCTACGAATGTCTAGTTTACTTTATATGTGTATGAATTATGTACACTCCAGACAAATATTAAAAAGTATATAGTCTCTCTCTCTCTCTCATTGATTGATTGATTATAGTATTAAGTAATTTTAAGTTCCCTAATATGTCACCTTAAATGTAATTTGTGTTTTCTCATATGCCACCTGTAGGTGGCCTGCGAAATATTGCATGAATAAATTTGTGTTAGTTCTGTTCTGTTGAATAAGCAATCAGCAGATCAGTTCTGCTTTCTCAATGCCCATTTGAATTGCACCTGTCCGAAGTGATTCTTTGTCAGGTGTGGAAATAATCCACCTTGCCTTACTTATCTTAAGGGTAGATACTTTCATGTTGATCCTGACCTTATCTGATAGCAAATCTCCACTGTCCTCCCGTTCATATAACTGAGTAATCACCTGGGCCTAATACCACTCATGAAAGAGTAAACCGAATTCCTCTTAGGAGAATTACTTTACAAGCAAATCTGGCGCTTCCGTGCATGCGGCCGACACAAAGGTGTGATGCTTTCTTCCTTTAAATGAAACAGATATCAGTTTTTCCACGAGATGTGCTTTAACACCTTCTTTTCACACCAAGGGGCAGAGATTCACGTACAGAGATCACCTGATATCAGAATCCGGTCAACAAAAAGAGGACTCCTTAAGAATAAGGGGGTATGAGATTTTGCTTCAAGTTTAACGCTCTTTGACCACTGTGTCAGAAATATCGTGATAGCTGAGAGACTGAAACAAAATCACAAACTTTGATACCCACGATTTTAAAGTTAGTCACGGTATATGAGATGACGATTTTCCATCGCATATAAAAGTTAAACCAAAGTGGGATTTTTACAATATGTAAAAGAATAATTTAGGAAAGGAAACTTGCAAACTGGTAGAATCGGTTTTATTAGGATTTGACATTACTAGACACCAGGCGTTATGATTTAACATTACTATACACCATGCATTAGGATTTAACATTACTATACACCAGGCATGAGGAGTTTCAAGATCAGTATTTTAAACTATTTTATTTCATACAAATTTTGAACAATATCCCATAAAAATATCTTAACACTAAGCATTTCATCAGCTGTATCATTTGTATATAAAATGCAGAAAAGTGGCCGTAATACCGTAGTTCCATTTGGAACCCATACTCAAACTGGCTTAAATTCTGATTGGTATGAATTTAAAGCGAGGTTCACTTTTATATCTGCCAAGTAACATTTAAATCATTCCAAAAGTGGATAAATAATTCCGTACATTCTCAGTTTGTATAAAAGACTACGACGATGGCATGCGCGATCAAAGGCATTAGATCCGTCACAGAAAACAATACACACATGCTCAGTATTATCCAAAGATGAAAAAAACTGGTAACAAATGTCGATACCATAATAAACAGTTCAGTGACAGGGAAGTCATCCTGACTGATGCAGTATAAATGATCATTTTTTTTCATCATGATAATTGTGTACATGTTTACATCTGACCCTCTCCATAATGTTTCCTTCACAGTTCAAAAGTGAGATACGACTATAGTGAGATACAGCAGTTTTCTAAATCGTGGGGAAACGCCTGCTCTATCAGCGGAGACTTGATGTTTTACATGACTTGTCAAGATGCCAGAGAGTACAGTGTTTTCTTTTGTTCTTGTAATACGAGATTGTAAGATTGATTTGAAATGCAAAGGAGTTTCGTACTTAGATCCTTTCAGTAGGAACATAAAGTTCTTCAGCATTTACACCATTCACTTTTGCTGTTTTAGGTGAGGACGAATTCGTATGCCAAAAGGTGGAATGCAATCTGGTCTCTGAGCGTACAAAGTTTGGTATTTGGGCCTAAAGACTACATGCGGGATTAGATGGATTTAAAGATAGTTTGATAGTTTACTGAAGAGTCAGTTTAGTTCGTCTGAGATAAAAAGATAGTTCACTTGCCTCAACATAGAAGCTTTTCAAAGTTCTAAATCATCAAAGACAAGGTCAAAGTCCCTGACTGTGTATCCGATCGAGCATCTGCATGTAAGATTTACAAGCTGATCAGTACACAACTGAGTCAGAGTCAAGTGTGAATCTCACTAAAGACCTGCATAACTGGAGCAAGATCTTCTGATCTGCTCCCCACTTTTTTTTTGCAACGACTCGTATTAAATACAGGGCTTCTTGACATTTTTCCTTGAGGTATATAATATGTGGTAGGAAGGTTAGTTTAAGATAAAAATGAGCCATAAACACTTGGTCTCCTCCACAACAGGGATGAGACAACAGTAAAGATAGAGTTTTGAGTCATCCTGGATTCGAAGTAATTGGCAGCAGTACGTGCAAGCAGTTTTAGATTTCGAAAATTTGAACATGTTTACTTCTGCCCTTTTGTGAACTCGATTTCAGCACATTTGTACTTGACGTTAAAAAGTATATATACTCTTTGTACTCTTTGATCTGTAGCAGATCATAAAGTCGTCGAACTATCACGAGCGGTCAGTTCCTGGGTTAAGGCATTTCACTATACCGTTAATTGTTATGCTGTATAAGGTGACTGGTTGACTGACAAATTGCAGCCCTGGGGTATACCTACCTTAGCTCTAAAAATCCTATCCCCCCCCCCGCAAAATTGTATAAAGTTTTTCGTACCTTAGACCTACGTTGATTAGGTCATTCATTTTGTTGTACTTCCATGTGGTGTCATAAGCTTTCTCCGAGCTGAAAAAGATACTACTATAGGTTCTTTCTTTATGAGAGCTCCTCTAACAAATGCTTCAACTCTGACCAAATGGTCTATTGTGTTTCTTTGCCGGTTGAATCCACATTGAAGGTTTGACGGTAGTTTGTTAAACTCAAAATACCAGAGGAGTCTATCATTTATCATTTTGCAAATAAAGCATGTTAGTGATGGGACGGTAGTCTGATGAGGCGGTATGGTCCTTTCTGGGTTTAGGAACTGTTATCACTGTTACTTCTCGCCAAGGTCGCGGTAAGTAGCTAGTTTCCCAAATTTTAATGAAACTGTTCAGTAGTATATTGAGAGCTGAATCATGTACCGTCCTTACTCGTGTACAATTCGCATTCAAATGCAAAAAACATAGACCCTGATCTGCCGGCGCATTATGCGCCGGCAGATACGGGTCTATGTTGTTTGTTTGTTCTACTGATTAGTCCTTTCAAACTGCATAGACCCAGATCTGCCGGCACATTATGCTACGGCAGATCTGGATCTATGCAGTTTGCAGTTGGTATTAGCTTATACGCGAGTATATACGGTAAGTGTTTCAGAAGTTAATAGTAAATATCATCTGGACCTGCTGAAGTGTCATGCAGGTCTCTGACAGTGAAAGATTTATTGCAATCGTCAGCGTTAGCAGATTTTGAAGTTTAAAATAATCTTTTCTTTCAGGTTTTTGACAGCGGAAGTTTTCAGAATAATTATGTTCTGAGGAGGTTTTTTTAAACAATGTTTCAGCCAATGCATTTAAGATTTCTTGTAAAATCGTGACTGTTTCGTCAGATTTTTTAAGTGTTAGAGACAGTTAATTTTATTTTTGCTAATGATTTTTTGTACCATATGCCATACTGATTTACTAGAAGAGCGAAAGTTCAACCTAGATCTCCATGTTTTCCTCTTGCTCTCTCTAACGGTACGACGAGCTTTAGCTTGGTATATACAGTATTTAATAATGTTTAAAATTGTTGGAATGACATTGAAATTAATAAAGACTTCTGTCCGTTCTTTGATGACGTGTTTGCACGCATCATAAAACCAAGGCTTGTTGATACGTGTAGGAATCGCCGAAGTGTCTGGTATAGTATACCCAGCAATATCCTGGAGTATCTTTTGTAAACGGGTATTGGATCCAAAATATTTTCAAAACATTCAACTGTAAAAGTTGATTCGCAGAGGGACCGAAACGTTTCCCAATATACCTTGTTAAATTTCCCTCTCCGCCCTAGCCTTTGAATTGTAGGAGTACAACTTCTTAAGTATATTGGACAGTGGTCACTACCACAAACGTCGCAACCAACGTACCAAGAGTAGTCAGATAAAAGAGAAGGATTGCCGATGATCAGATCAAAAGACGAGTAGGATCCTTTCGAAGGATGCAGCCAGGTATACGATTTATAATTAAAAAGGCAATGCTTACGCTTTAAACCAAGGTCTTCTATTTTTCTCCTTCTCTCGTCGATATTTTTGCAGCCCCAAAGTGATTGGTGGACGTTAGAGTTGCCAAGTGGTAACTGTTTAATAAGATGGTAACGATCAGATTTATTGATTGGAGTGATAGAAGGGAGATATATATTGAGCAAAGTGTAAGAGGTTTATGTATGGATACAGCCCGGAATGTAGTATTGAGATTAACTTGACTATGAAGGGTTTTATGTTTTGTAATGATGGACACTTCTTCAGCCGCCCAATCAGTATTTCTTCAAATGTTGTAAGTTATGAATTGTTTTAGATTAACCCTATCGCTTTCTTTTAAACAGGTCCCCTGAATGCATACAGCTATTGGGTCAGGTTATTTAAGTAGAGGACTTATTTCGTCAATACATGCGTATGAACCTCGGCAATTCCATTGTATTATGGTGTCAGATATATTTATGGAAGTGATGGACGTACATGACATCTGAAAGGTTTCCCAGGCGCGGTATTTGGAGACTCTCCAGTGTCCATACTTTCTAGATTTCGAGATTTATTCAAGAGCTTGAAAGGGTCGTCAGATCCTTTCAGAAGTCTAGTAGATTCTTTAATTCGCTCCTTATTAGGTTGAGCATGCATTCCACCCGCGCCAGCGGTCTGCTGCTCATTTGGTGAGCCGGATCTAAACGTTTCTCGCTAGTAGAACTAAGTTTTTCTTATGAAACACTACTACTGTGACCACTGGAGCCAGTGATTTGTTGTTCTTTTGTGGTCTGGATTTAACTGATTTTTCGTCTGTAGCGTTGGGTTATTATTTGTCATACTGTTGCATGGATCAACTGACTTTTCTGATTCACTCTTGGTTTGGGCGGTTGCTTGCACATGTTTTGGTGGTGTCTAGACTGTAAATTTGAGCTCGCTCTGTGGTCAGATAATGTTTGTCTGGTACAGTCACAATTTGTGGAAAGTTTCTTCTCCACCGTATCTGTGCTAGCGTAGTATGTGCCGGCAGTGTTTAGTGGAATTGTGGCTTCGACAAACTTTCTGGCCTCAGGGAAGTGCAGTCCTTTATCATGCTGTACCCGGTGTAATTTCTTCACCTGCTTCCACTTAGGGCAGTCTCTTGAGTAAGAGAAGTGATCCTCCTGGAAGTTCGCACAAGAGATTTTCTCCATGCAGGACGATACATCGTGACCCTCCTGCCCACATATGGGGACAGACTGGTTTCCTGTTGTAGCCACCTCTGTGGTGGCCGTATTTCTGGCAGTTAAAACGCAGAAAGGATTAGGCATGAAAGGTTTGACCGGAATATTACAAAATCCAACTTTGATCGATGTAGACAAAGAAGCACAGTCGAGGGTCAGAATGCAAACGTTTGTTTGAATAAACTTGCCATTACGGCGAATGTTGATTTCGTTTCACTTGATAGACATTCTGAGACCTGAGATAGTCTCACTGCAACTATCTGAATCTCTAGAACGCGCGACCTCTGTAGAGGAGTTGAGAGATTTGTGTGGAAAGACCTTAACGGGTATCTTCACAGATCGCTTCGAGCAAAGCAAATTATCAGAGTGAGCTTTGTAGCAGCATTCTACAAACAATTGACACGAGCTAAGTTCTTTCGCACTATTTGGCTCTCCAGCCAAGCCCTGAAGTGTTTTTGATGTCACAAAAGGTGATAGCTTTTTTAGCCTTTGATTCTCATCACTGGATTCAGTGATGAGATATCGTAGCCAATTTTCTTAACTCGGAAGAGTTTCCTCTTCTGAGTCACTCTTTGAATTATTCCTTATCCTTTAGAGAGCAGGTCTCGCACTATTTATATTTGGTATTGTTGGTTGTCAAATAACGGAAGGCTATAATTTCGTCACCCATGCTCTCCACCAGCCTTGAAGCCCTACAAAGGGCCCACATATGTTAATATACTCAGCAAAGAAAAACCCTTACTCGATTGACTTGCCATCACCCTCAGAGGCCATGTCCTTTCAAAAGCTCCAAGCACAACACTGTTTGTTTGTAAAAAAATCATAATGGTGAACTTAAAAAGTATGGAGACCAGTAAAATTAAATCTGTCATTAGCATAGCCCATAAAGCCATAAACCTTGGTGTAACTAACCGATTGATCATAAAAGGCCCTTCTGGCCATCTATCAGCTGTCTCCACTTAGTCAACTCTTTTGAAATGCAAAAGGCGTCATCGCACCTATTATACATCCCCGGGCCCAAAGGGGGCTCAATTGTATGAAGGTTTACAAAGGTGTCGTCATCTGTTGAAACGTATGGCTAAAAATTGGAATTGCTATCTCAGTTAACATAATCGTCATGTTTATTTGTAAAGGATAACCATGATTTGTGCTAATATTTGACACTTGGGAAATTCAGTTTGAATCACAGCTATACATGATCCCCATAAATGGAACTTTCATTTATGGGGATCTTGGAGCACATTATCAGAAGTTATATAAGTATCAACCATATTATTTTATAATAGGTTTTGTCAGTATTGGAAGAACCGAGGGTTCTTCTGACCTGTCGCTAAAAGGGTGCAAGCTGTTGTCCGGCATGCATAATTTGACCGATTTAGTCTCTTTTTCTTCATTTATTATATAAGATTGAACTAGACGGGGTGAGGTCAGTATAGGGGAAGGAAACTTTCTGAACTTGGACTACTCCTTGATCACGTAGAGTTAATGTGCTATTGAGCCAATTGAACTCCTTAAATTTGACTGTCTTACCAGGGTTTGTCATCTGGCCTTATATTCTGAATACAGAGTTTTGCTTTTGCAATAAACGTTAAAGACGTAAATAACTGAACTGAGTTGTGGAGGTATACATTTTCACACGTTTCTTTGTGTAGGTCTGAGATAATACATTAACAATTACAGTCAAATGTCTCTTGACTTTCTTACTGTTTACAAACACATGGTTAATGTTCCACATAAATGTGCAGCCCCAGGTACCCGAGAGGTCTAAGGCGCTCGCCTTTACAGATCACTCACACATCTCACCTCTGTCCGCGTAAGTTCGAGTCTCGGCTCGACCAACGTGGGTATATGAGAAAGCTTGCCAGTAGCTTCCCGTGGGTCAGTGGTTCTTCCCGGGATCTTCTCGGGTTTTTCATCCACCAAATACACTGGCCGCCTTGAATAGCCTATAATGTACTGAAACATAGCGTTAAACCCACAGTATCATACCATTCTACTTAAATGTCTCGAAAGAAAGAGGGAACACATACAAAATTAGAAGCTCCTATTCATCTTATAAAGCTTGTGAAGTATTGCTTTCCCTTATTGCCATGCATTCTTTTAAAATGAAAAAGAAAACCTTTGTTGGTTCAGAGAACACGGACATAGTATTGCTCATAATTGGACGAGAAAGAAGGTATCTTCTTAGTTAATAAAGATGCAGCCTGCAGTTCATAGTCATTAGTTGATGTGCTCATAACAATATCAGCAAGATTGACAGTTCGTAGTCATTAGTTGATGTTCTCATAACAATATCAGCAAGATTGTTTCTTTATGGTGAAGACCATATATCACTTCTTGAAAAAACGAGTAAAATTAAAAATACAATATTGTTCTTGGAAATAAAATGCAACATACAAGCTAAATTGTTTAAGAAATTGTTCTTAATAAGTACTGGCAAAAATATCAGAGTTCTCGAAAAAAGTTTTCCAAAAATTGTATTCTTGGCTTTTATGCACTCAGCTTTCGTTATAATTATCGATCATAATTATCGATAGCTCATAGTAGGTTCCATTCCATGATTTAATTGTTCTATGATACCACTATAACAAGATCATAAACGATTCTCTGGTGTTTCCAGATTCGTATATCCTTGTGGAAACACCTGTTTCTAAAAAAGAGAACCAGATAACAAACCTCCAGCCAGAAGAGCTGCCAACTGTTTTTACGTACATACGTCAGCTAATTATGGCGCCAAAACTCAGTACGCCAAGGCTACCAGGTATAGAGTTACATCTGATATGATTTCGGCTGTGAAGCATACAGGAATAATTTTAAGATGGATATGTTAAAAGTACTCTTGATGATTACAGAATAAAGGGTTTCAACATTCGTCATTTCTTTTTCTCAAAAAGGACGCGATATTTCCATCTGAAATAAATCGAATTTTTATCATCAATAATATATGTAATTTGTCGAAAATGTTTCTGTAAAAGTACAACTGGAGTCTTTAATGATACATGCAGAAAACATTTACTCTTATTCTGCTTTGTTCCACTTTTTTTGTGACTTTGACTTTAAATCGAGAACATCCATTTTTCCTTTTTGTCTTGAGATTATTTATTTACTTTCCTTTAGATTTTTCTCGGAGAAAATCTATATTGAAAAAAAAAATAGTAAGACACGCCATGCATGTCATGGGAAATAGGAAATCTCTTCCTTGAGCTGACTGTAATATGGTATTTGAAATAGTGCCGTCCCATACCTTTCCTCACTCCAGAAAGTATAGGGGCTAGAATTTTTCTCTAATGCATGTTCTCGTAATAGACAGAATCAGCGAATATATGTGTTGTAATTCTGAGATTATTCACGTTGTTATTTGTTTTTTGCAAATAAATACCACCAGAGAAAATCTTGGACTTTTTGAGTTGATTTATGTCTGTTACCATATGCAGAATTTTAAGATCTTTATCAAAGTGTTCTATATTATTGTTGTACTTTATGTTTATTTATTTGGAAGTTTTTATTTCCCTAGGGCCATTGTGCAATTCTTCATTTTTACATTTTTTGAACTTTATACCATCATTGTGCTGAGGTGCCGTTTAAACGCTACTACATACATACATGCGTGTGCAGTTACACTTCACCTTGGGTTGAAAAAGATTTCATTAAAGGAAAATACAGGTTTATTTAGACTACATCGATTGCAGTGTAAACAAATCCACGGGAAATAAGAATGGCACGAATAGGTACAAAACATCCACTAGAACCTGAAAAGATAATAATAAGGGGGGGGGGGGTAAAGCAAGAAGAAACGATGCGATGATTGCAGTGATACATACATCAGGGCAAACTTATTTAGCATTTTTCACAAAAAGGATTAAAGTCGGCCTTTCTTATACCTGGTACAGCAACGTTAATTCTTTGAAATTGTCTGAGACGTGACTAAAAGAGAGAGTTATTACTAACAAATACGGGAATATTTACTAGCAAGTTCCTGAACTTCATGGTGCACCTACTGAGAAAAAATCCTCAGCTCTGCAGGGCTGATAGAGAACGAAAGATTATTTGATAGTATGACAAACTGTACATTGAATGACTGTTAGTTGTATGATGTTGACTAATTTAAAATGTTCTTTACTATTGTGTTATGAAAATCACACATTAAAAAGAAGTTAATCAGATCTTCAAGTGAATTCTGGGAAATAAATAGTTACTATGTTCCTTCATTTCCCATGCTTACCTGATGACATTCCAGCCTTCACTGAAAATTAGTGTCTGAAACCTGCAACACCCATTCTTTAACGAATATTGAATACAATTTGGGCCAATATCATCATGGTCAATGAACGATACAAAAATAAAAAAAATAGAAATTTCTGAAATAACAAAAAAAAAAAAAAAAAAAGACATCGCAAATCGCCAGCATAAGACGCAATGACGCTAATGAGTCATATGTAAGACGCAATGACGCTAATGAGTCATATGTCTGGAATTGTATTCTCGCTCAGCTTATTTAACACTTTTATGATACATTGTTTTACAAAGCTAAAAAAAGTGCCAGTATTTATTATAATAATTTTCTATTTATAAAGCATGCCGGTAGAAATCCAGAATTTGTAAATACACTAAAATTTTGTCTTTTTTTCTTCTTCTTCTTTCCTTACCTCTGTACTTGAAATAAACAGCATTATAAAATAAAACATCTATTTATATACAAACTTTGACATGACCGCTTAGTTTTATCCTAGATAAAACACTAAAGATCTTAACTACATTTGACTAACTATATTTGACTAACTATATTTGACAAAACCTGCCTGAAATGTGCAGTTGTTACACAGTCGAATATTAATTTCAGATGGATGAATTTCAAGGTACCTTTTGTCACCGATATGTCTGTATGGTAGTGTGTTCTGCGGGC
This sequence comes from Margaritifera margaritifera, assembly GCA_029931535.1. Taxonomy (NCBI): domain Eukaryota; kingdom Metazoa; phylum Mollusca; class Bivalvia; order Unionida; family Margaritiferidae; genus Margaritifera; species Margaritifera margaritifera. The sequence continues at coordinate 719,265 of JAQPZY010001341.1, forward strand.
ACCTGTTTCTTTGCTCTCGTGGAATATCTGGCGCCAACACGTATGGCATCAAAAGTAATATTTAGTTGTAAACAAAAAGGAATAAATCAAAGCAAACAGTAAAAATAGTGGCATCTACCCTCCACACACACACACACACACACACACACACACACACACACACACACACAGAGCTCCAACCACACAGACACAATCATGTTCACGTCCGCGTGAATGCTCCTTCTACGTAATGGCAATCTTAATGTCGGCTGATCCTCAGCACGTCGCAAAATGAGTCTATCTTGTTCGCAATTGAGTGCGGGCTTTCAACGAAAATATACGGTAGCTGACTCAATTCTGAATGTGATGAAATAACAGTGCAACTGTTTAATTATTGTTTTCATTGATAACTTTCTTTGCACTAAACGCAATTCGCATTGTATACGTCCTTCTCAGGACAATGCGGAGACCTCAAGAGACAAGGTGTATTACTACTTGTTATACATTTCATAATGAGACATTGAAACATATAAGTGGGAGAAAAATGATATCGCCACAGTGGCGACACCACTTTTATCGCCACAGTGGCGATATCACTTTTGGAACTACTTTCTTTTTCTATTTAGGAAGTATATCTGCCATTAAGTATTTTATTCAGACCTGTATTTCCACATTTAGGCCAATTTCATTTTTTCTTCTTGTTTTCTTTCTCTCTCTTCCCCTTGCTCTCTCTCTCCCTAGCAGGATGAATAGATCTTAAAATGTGTCAAGACTGTTAACCCTCTAGTTATACATTTATGTAATCAATGAGAAGGCGCCATCAAGAATGCCTAAAAATGAACCCCAAACAACAAAAACAGGTTTCAAGCATTCACTTTTTTATAATTAGTTTTCCACATGAATTATGCAAACTGTCAGTGACGGAACTTACATGACCTGTTGCTGTTCGATATTCTGTGTCACCCATACAGTATTGTATACCTGTTACGCTGTATCAATCCGCGCAAGAAATGTGTTAACAAAAACAAAAATCTCTTCATTTTCGTATGAAAACATTGATTAGCTTGACAAAATACACAATTTGAATCATTATATGTACAATCTAAATTTGTAAAAAGTAGCTGTTTCAAATTTATTGTAAAATTTGGAACTTCTCTTTATCGATGTAGTAATCCACCGTTAATCGCATTGACACAGATTGGAGAAGAATCCACGCAAATCGAAGTTTGTTCCTTAAAATATATATAATATAAGGAAATATTTCACTCGTGAAGTAATAATACTTTGTATTGTCACTCGTGGCTTCGCCACTCATGATGATACAATGTTTCCACTTCACTCGAGAAATATTTCCTTATATCTACTCAAAAAACGTAGATTTCCTCTATTTACTAAATACTGTATGGTGCTGAATAATTGTATTTTTGTTACACTTGATAAATTGTTTTGTAGCATATCTGTGCTAGATTTATTTTACGAAAATTCTTAACCTGATCAATATATTTCCAAAAAGCATGCTGGTACACTATACTGCGAGTGATCGCTGGGAATGCCCGATTAATGCTTAGATACCGCTGCAAAACACATTATGAGAATGATCTAAGATTCCAAATAAATGTCTTGCCAAATATCGATCATTGTTCGAACTTATTTTTTTGCATTTTGCTAAATGATGCTCGTGGCTGTAAACGAGGGAAATCATGTTTCGACATTATATTTGATTTTGTGTAACCATGAGGCAAAGTTTTGGTAATTGGAAATGATATTTCCGATCGAGTACTTCAGAAGGGCTATCTCAGGAGACAAGAGAAACAAATATAGAATTTTCAGACACGATTATATATGAACGACCCTGTATGTGCCAAAATATTGTTGCTTTTATAAGTTGTACTAATAATCAACGCTATAATTTGATCAACACAATGATAAAGCCGTTTCGAATAAAAAGTTTATAAAGGTTTATTGTCTTTCAAGCATAATGTCGCTGCTATCCTATGAAATATTACATGTAAATCATTAAGTAATTAAATGAAAGCTAGACTTGAATTGCATTGAACTGAATTTGATCACACACACAAAAAAAAAAAAACAGATCCAGCGGATGCTTGGAATAAATATAATCAAAATAATGCATCTGTCAGTCTACGGTTGTATTCTAAGTTCCCGATATTTTGACAGACTAATATCAAAAAGACTGTATTGCCAGCATATTCTTGATATGCAGAAGAGCTGAGGTATTTAGCCAAAAATATAAAAAACACTGAAACAAGCGAAAAAAAGGTAACATACATCCAATTCACGGATGGTTCCGATATGATGTGTCCCTGATCTACGTGGCTTTGTACAACTATGATCTTCTATATCGTCGTTCCATACCTGATATTTCTTGCCGGAAATAGCAAACATTTCCGAATAACTTCTTAAGAAAATTGAAACTGACGAAATCAGATTTACACTATTTAGTAAGTAAGTTTTTTGACGTATTATAATTATATAATGGAACTTTATTTTCATAATTTTGATCATAAAAACAAATCCTGCGTCCATGTTTTATTGGTTTACAAACTATTTGAGGCGGAGTTAACAAATGAATCGAAGAAAAAGATTGTTGGATGTATTATCAAAAAACCATCTCAAGCAGAGAAGCCTATACGCAATGTCATAACGTATTTAATAACCTGCCCCTAAATCTGCAGTATATTTTATTTGATATATTTCCATGATCTTAGAAAAGTGCGCAGAAATTAATACAAAAGTTGCATAATACCAAACACAGGGATAAAATTCTTAAAAAAAACTTTAATTAATTAGTATGAAAAGTCAAATACAAACATAAAAAATAAAATCTCAGATAAATCTTGTTACTATGTGCTCGACCATATCACTAGACATTTAATGAAATAACTATTATAAATCTGCCTGAATATCAAGTTACATCTTACAGTCGTATTTTCTCCCCATAAAACAATAAATAAATATCAAGTTATATCTTACAGTCGTATTTTCTCCCCATAAAACAATAAATAAAGAAGGGGTTTAAAATAGTATGCACTTTATAAATTCAACAACGCCAATAAAACAATACCCCCCACCAAAAAAAAAAAAAAAAAAAAAAAACAAGAAGAAAGCAATATCACACGATTGATGTACCATAATAATTAATTTCATTATTTTACACACACTAAATATGCTTTATGAGAAAGCTTTTTTACTATGATACCCTATGTACATTTCCACATTTAAGAAAATATTTTCATCCGATGAAACATAATTAAAAAAGACACCCCACCCCCGAAAAAAAAAACAACAAAGTACAAAACTCTCAAGCCTGGTGATCTACTAATATATGGTATGCTACATGCAATGAGTGTTTTGTTCTACGTGTATGTTTATTGCAATATATTGTAGCAATACTGTTAATTAGTATTATGGATATGCAGAAGGTTTGTACGATACTGCTTCCACAACTGTCACTTGTTATCAGTAAAAACGAAAGGACAGTAAAAGTCACAGTTAGAAATAGAGGAAGGAATGACTCAATCTCAGAGCGAGTCAGTGGAATATATACATGCACATTACTCGATTGTCACTAGATTAACTCTCCAAAGTTATTCTTCCTCGTTTAACGTTAAGAACATTTATTTTTTAATAAATAAATAAACCCAATTCAATATTTTATTCAGAAACACATCCTCTTAGGTTGCATATATACCACTACGATCTATAGACGAAAATCTTCAATAATAACTTCATCCTGAACTTTGTTAGAACTAGTTGGCTTCCAGTGTTTGCCTGCCCCAGTGTCGGTATCAAGGTCTCTATGGTTGCTGGGAGCAGAGGTCCTTCGGACACATTTTGCGCTTTAATACGTAGAAAATAATTCAAGGCTGATACGGATCATACTGGACCACAACACGGTACAGTGTCATAAGATTTCTTTTAAAAAGGCAGAACAAATACAGATACCGTTATCTTGTAGCTTAGGTCGCTGTCCATGTAATTTTTTTTAATATAAAGTTTTTCCAATAAGGGTTATAGCCAGTCTCTGAATAAAATGGACTGAAATGATACTAAGAAATGTTTCATAAAAAACATGCTCCTAACACAAGTATGCGTTTAAAAAAAATCTTGTATGTTCACTAGCTGTACACGAATTGATACATTTGAAAGTTTTATAAATATCCATATTTATTTAATTTGATTTAAATGAGAAAATGTATTGAATACAATTGGTTCTAATTAGCAGATTCATTGAAGTGTTTCCTCTCGCTTCCCGAATAAAATCCTTGACGATACAATAGCATCGTGTAGATTAGAAATGTAATGCACATAGTCTCGTTAACGTTTCAGATGCGGCTCTGTTGAAATCGAGAACTATCAAAACACTCAAGACTAACTCAGTAATCGCCTATTCCTCGCGTGCGTCTATTTTATAAGATAGTTAGGCCGTTTCCATGGTTGGCATTCAGAGAATCTTAAACCATCTTCTAGTTAAAGGTGTAGAAAACCACTGAATATAGCAACAAAATAAATTAAATGTAAACTTGTTTCAAAACCTTTGAGCACAACTGTAGCCGATATAAATTAATTACTTATGTTTTTTACTCCCTAAATCATAGTTTTGGATCTCCTTCAAGACAAAACCAAAGAAATTACTTCGTTCTTCAATATGCAACAGGTTTAGCTGCCAACAGAGCGTTAAAACTCAGGCATTGCTCAAACAACTAATTTCTTCAATTTGATCGCTAGGGCGAAACTAATGACAAAAACTTTCAAAGAATGTGTATTTCAAATGTTTGTTTATTATCATATGTCTTTATATTGTGTGTTATTTTGTCATAGGTATGAGCTATCATAATAATGGTTATTTCTGTAATCACAACAATTAAATATGATCAGTAATAATCAATCGGGATTAAAAAAAAAAAAAGAAAACAAGTCTAAACTTTTGAAGACACTTGCATTCAAAGAATTTCTGAAATACTTATTCGGTGTTTGTGTAATTTTGGTTAATAAAGATTTCACAACATCTTAGTGTTTCTGTTGGAGTTTTATATCATTCATACGTAGAAAATGCTTTGCGTCATTAAAACGTATTGTTCATTTTCCCTCAAATAGTCAAACTCACCGTACCGATTTATTTCATTTAACTTTGAAGATGTCTTACGATGGAACTGCAAAGTATGGAATTTTCTTTTTCACTCTAAAGGTCAAAGTATGGAAAAACTTATGAAACCGTTTGATTTTTTTTCTTTCGAATCAATACATATTCCACTTTCCTCTCCCTCATAGGGATTATCGTAGCATTACAATTCTTTTTAACACTTAATTCAATTTTCATTTTAGTTTGATATAAAATGCTAGCTCGTAATATACTATAGAGAATTAAGAAAATTCCCTGTGTACTAAGCCCAACGAGATATGATGCAATTTCAAAATGGTTTAAGTACCTTTGTTTTTCTTCGCATACGTTACCCGCCTGGCATATGCAACTGTCATCGATAACATTACCCTCATTTAACATAACAGCTATTCAGACTTTAAGTAAATATTGCGAGGAATGAAACTGGGCGAGGATAGAGAAAGTTTGATTTTAACACATGGCCTTTATCCGAAAAGGTCTATGACCGCCTCCAAATTCTTCGTAATTCACCCAAACAAAACAAAACAACTCTTACAAGTGGAGTTTGTATCATACACTTGTACCCATCAAGATCTGGCGTAAATAGGCCAGAATAATGCTTACTGTTTGGATGGAGATCCATTTAGAATATGGAAGAAATCGAAATTGGAGGATTTTCTCTCGGTAAATGGCAAGGCATTTTGTGGCTATGCTTTAATGCTTAAAATAGCTGGAACGTGCAGGTTTTGTTTTTTTGTTTTTTTCCTTTTTTTGTGCCAAATCAAATGAACTATTACAATGTTCAACTATATAATATTTTCTCATTGTTCTGATTGAAATTTATTGAAAGGGATCTTCTTTGTATATTAAAAATCTACCGAACAACAAAAGGGATAACGCGGTCGTAAGTAAACTTTTCATTCGTGTTGACTCATGACACACCTAAGCAAAAACTTACTATCTTAGTTCCACCAAGATTACATATGCAAACACCCAGAGCTAGTGTAAACCCATCTAGAAGAATTAGGAATATATATATATATATATATATATATATATATATATATATATATATATATATATATATATATATATTGTTTGCAACGTACGATGAGTTGAAACCAATTGCATACCTTCATAAGAGAACTGATTCTGCTGTAACCCATTCTGAGTTTTTTTTCTTCATATCTAAGTAATATTATTTTAAATTGTATTCTTCGACTTGAATTCTACCCCCTTGCATTCGTTATGAAAGATAAATACCTGTTTATATATTCGTACTGACATTCGTATGTAAACATATAATGTTAATTACATACAACTGTTGAACAAATTGCTTAAAAACTATACTGTATACAACAGTGCAACCCACCATACTGATATATTATAGACCATTTATCTCATACATATTTATTTTTAATCACCACCAACCTCGTTTTAGGACCTCAATAAGATTTCATCATTTTCAGTTTTAATGTTTATGGCCGCGAGGTAATGTTATGAAACTTCTTATATCATAAATATTTAATATTATTCCTAGGCAACTTTCTTTAATGTCGTTTCCGTATCATCCATGCAATCATTTACCTGAAAGGAAAAAGCCAATAAACACGAACGTCATACCTTGAAGCTGTATTATCTAGTATTTCCCACAGGTTTCTATTTTTCCAAATATTTATCTTATCGTTCGACTTTCTGCGAAGTTTCACCTGTAAACCCCACGTTGGATGTCAAGGACAATGTAGCGTTTCAGGAGATTGACGGTAAAACATGTTACTTTTGAATGTAAGGTGTAGATCTCTATATACATGCAGCTCAAACGTACAATGTTACATTGTTCCATCATTCTTATATAGTAATGTGGCTTTAGAAAACAACATAAAAAGCAAAGCTTTTAGCTTTAAAACAAATCAATATTTAAAAACTAGTCAATCTGGATGATGAACTTTTCGAAACGAATTTTATCTTTTATCGAAAAGACTACTTTAAGCAGAAAATTAAATTAAGAGAATAGTAATATATGTGCGTACAGTTTCATAACGAATATATAAAGATTATGATGATGATCACATTTTTCATACGTCTTAGTATAGTTTGAATATGCTTCAGAAAAAGCACGTGATACGTGTAACAGAGTATTTAATATCCAGCATATCGATCATGAAGATAATTTTCGATACACTGTCTTGGAAACAGTTGTGCCAAGACTCTTCACGCCTGACTAAGAAGCTAGAGTAATTATAATTGGTTACATTCAGACAAGGAACGGCCACATAAAACGACCACAATAGCAAAGAAATTGCGTACGGGGTAAATGAATTGTTTCTGATGCATTTATATTTATCTTCCAAAGAAAAGGTTTTGTTGCCACAATTGTTTTACAGGGCCAAACATGGTCGATATATATTGTGCTGAGTTCTTTAATCAATCACTAAACAATTAAATTTGTATTTGTACAAACATAAATTTTACATCCCTCTCAAGCGGCGTAGACTGTGCCACTTGAATGTAATTGAAGAATATATTAAACTTTGTCTCAAATATCAAAATAAAATTCATACTTTCCTTGTTTATCATCATGACATTACCAGATTTTGATTAAATATTTGATGTACCTTTTATAGCACACTTATAAGAGCATAGTTGTAATGCTATTTCATAATGTGAAATAAAAAAATAAGTGTACAGAATATAAAACAGATGATTTTCCTCGTATACTATTATTATTTCAGTATTTAAGAAAAGAAATGAATGCACAAACTGCTTCTGACTTGATTGAAAACCTCCAAAAAAAAAAAAATCCAAAACACACACACACACATCTTTTTAAAAGCTTTCCTATTCCTATCCACTAAAATATCATAAAAAATAAATTTAAGCTTGTGTATGTTGTTTGCGCAAGAAAAGGAAACTATAATGAACGCAATATGTCTTCAGACGCCAAAATTTGTGACAAGACAAATCGTCGAGATAGTTCTTTCTCAAAGGACGTGTGTGTGTGTGTGTGTATATATATATATATATGTGTGTATGTATGTGTGTGTGTAACAAAGTCTTTATGAGTTTCCATACATTTCTGTTAAATTTCCTTCATCAGTGGATTCTGAATGTAAAGAATTGAAAGGTGACAGCACGTAAATAATCAAACGTCAAAACATAAACGTACGCTACATCTCACTTTCACTGGAAATTTCTAGTACAATTCATATTGAGAATTAAGTCATTTTGGAGAAAGATTTTTAACTTTTTAATTCAGAATGATTCTTTTACCAGCATATGCAAATTTGTTACCATATACTTTCTCAATACCTTTAACAAAATAATCACACAAAGAATCGTTAGTTGTAAACGCTTTGCAGTAGGATCATCATCTTTTCGAGTTCTGTTTTTGGAACGGCTGGTATAAAGAGTCTCCTATTTGGCCTACATAGACAGTTTTTCTACACTCCTTACAGAATACAGAGTAAATAAGTTCTACTGATTGACAATATAAATAAATATATATATATATATATGTATATATATATATATATATATATATATATATATATATATATATATATATATATATATATATATCATAAGTGTGCGTGCGGACATTTGCTTATGAACACTAGTTGAATTGCATGATATAGTCTCATTAGGTCATATTTTTGCGTCGAGAACACAAAACTCATTTTGAAGAAATTAATCCAATTTAGATTTCGTATTGGAGGGCATAATTTAACTTATAATTGGTATGGATTTAGTGTCGTCTGCAACACAAAACTGTCAGAGAAATCGAAATCAATACCTTTATTATTGTCTATTCGCAGCTTTTGTGTCGAAGTGACATAACATTAGAGCTAATCTCCACCACCTTTCACAGGAAGCAGGCGGCTATTTCATCTTGTAAATAATACCTTCGACGACCGTAGTTCGAGTCCTAGTACCGTCATGTCATGCTCTTACTTATTTGGAATATTTGCGAGTAAAATAACGCTTTTTGTGCGGAGATATCAGCTTACAGACTTGCTTCCAGACGGAGGCACAAGTTACCACCATTTCAATCTAGTCGTTTTGCTACTTACTTCTGTGCACAACACCTGCTGAGTTTGGCATCCTAAATAAAAAAACAGAGGTTACTGAGGAAACACTAAATACCCAAATAATTCTGGGTCGTAAAGAAAGAGATATCAAACCAGACAAGATGAGTCCAAAAAGTTTTGTTTTCTCTTATTCATTTTCATATCCATACTCTACTTAATATACAACTATATTTAAGTTACTGAATAATGGGTGACAAAGGAATAGAAATTCATATATAAACATTCCACTGCGATCTCTTATCTTCTTGAGTCGAATTTTGATGCAAACGTAATGGTGTGCGAATGCTGACAAACCAGAATAAACTCATAATCAAAGCCGTGAAAAGATTGTTGTCCTCTTTCTGTTCGATATTATACGTCATGTTTAAAATCGATGCCATTTTGCATTTCAAGTGGATATTTTGATGGTTCACCTGTTATGAAGAAAACACTGGTCAGATCACATGACACGTGTATTTTATTGTCAAAGGTAGAGACAGTACGGGATGGGATGGATATACATTTTAACAAAGCATTTGTACCAAGCATCGTGATTGGTCACAATCGAATCATGTGTCGGAGAAAACTGGAAGTTATTAGTTCATAACACCAGATAGGAATCAATGATGTATTCATGCTCTCTTATTGTGTACTTTGACAGTATTCTGCAAACAATTTTTAAAATATGGTTCTATTATTTCTTGGAATTTGCCATTGCTTTATGACTATTTGTAATTATAAGCTACGGCGGTTCATGCAGTGTTTGGTCAATTTACAAGCTTCATGACTTCGGTAAAATATCTTATTATATATTTCATAATGAGATATTGAAATATATCAGTGGGAGAAAAATGACATCGCCACAGTGGCGATACCACTTTTGTCGCCACAGTGGCGTTATCACTTTTGGAACTACTTTCTTTTTCCATTTAGGAATTATATCTACCCTATGAATGATCTTCAGATTTGTATTTCCATATTTAGTCCTATCTTATTTTTTTTCTTTATTTCCTTCTCTCTCTCTCTCTCTCTCTCTCTCTCTCTCTCTCTCTCTCTCTCTCTCTCTCTCTCTCTCTCTCTCCCAACCTTACTCTCTCTCATTCTTCCCATCACAATGAAGAGATCTTAAAATGTGTCAAGACTGTTAACCCTCTGGTATACATTTATGAAAAGGCGTCGTCAAGAATGCTTAAAAATGAACCCCAAACAACAAAAAACAGGCTTCAAGTATTCACGTTTGTATAATTAGTTTTCCATATGAATTATGCAAATTGTCAGTGACTGAACTTACATGACCTGTTGCTATTCGATATTCTGTGTCACCCATGCAATATCGTATACCTATTACACTCAACGACAAATGATACACATTTTTAAGAAACACTCTTGATTACATGTAGTAATAAAATTGATTAAGTGGCGATTTTAACTGTCGTCACAATCATAATCATGTCTGAAAACGATGGAGAAATCATGCATTGATTTGTGTCGATTTCAAACCGAAATTAGGTGACAATCGAAATTAGTGTGCAGCGTCTCTTGCCGAAATAGACAGCAAACCTGCCAACATAAAAATTCACGTCTGAATGCAGAAATACAAAAATACAAAACAAATAGCAGCCAAAATCCTTACAAGTAACCTAACACTCATTAAAATCTGTTGTTTAACGATGTTACGCTCTGAAGACTGTTGGAGTGTTCTGTCATGTTACTGTAGTACCACCACCCAGCAATGTTGTTCGCAATGTTCACTGTATCAATCCGCACAAGAAATGTGTTAACGAAAATAAAAATCTCTTCATTTGAAAACATTCATTCATTTCACAAAATACACAATTTGAAGCATTATATGTACAATCTAAATTTGTAAAAAGTCGCTGTCCTAAAATTATTGTAAAATTTCGGAACTTATTTTTATCGATGTAGTGATGCGCCGTTAATCGCCCTGAGAACGGAGAAACAAATCCATGCACATCGGAGGTTTTTGCCTTAAAAAGTATATAATAAAAAGAAAATCTACGTTTTTTGAGTAGATATAAGGAAATATTTCACTCGTGAAGTGGAAACATTTTGTATTGTTACGAGTATCTTATATTGAAACCATATATATATATATATATATATATATATATATATATATATATATATATATATATATATATAAGAAAAGTCTTAAGTGATCACATGAATACGTTTCTTGGCAGTATACAATGAAAAGTAAACAACAGAAATACTGTGAATTCATTTATTTTCGAGAGTATCAATTTTCGTTATTATTCCACTTAAATTCGTGCATTTATGAATGGTCCTATTGTTTCTGAAGAGGGCTTATTGTTCGTTTTGTCGTTAATTTCGTGGTTTTTGACAACAACAAAATCCACGAAAATTGGTACACCGCGAGAAATGGTGAATTGAAACTACTGCAAGGAAGTTATATCTCATTTTTGTGATAATTTGTTTATATATAATGTAGATAAATATTAAAATCGCCAAGAAGATCTTATGTGATTCCTAGAATTCGAACGTATCGAGAAAAGAAAGAAAAAAAATAGAGAGGTGGCATGTTCGAAACGACCATGGAAGCAAACCGGATTAGGTTCAGCGTATAATACTATTTCCTAAGAAAAGTTAAATAAATGTGAGTGGGCTTAATAAAGGACATTTTGTAGACACGTTAATTGACATGCAAGAGGGACCAAGAAGCAAAATTCCATCATAAAATTATTTGTGAAGTAACTGAGACAATAATGACAATTAAACCGCTACTGGCGTTTTGAACAAACCCAAACCTGCTTGTGTATTTAGTGACTACTCACACCTACATGAATTTTAGTGTATGAAACGCGGTATTGGGTGTTCTATATTTGTTACTGTGCGCAAATTAACATACGTGCAAAATTGCTTTGTACTATTAGTTTTGCGCTTCTTTAGCTTTTGCACTATTCCGGATACGATGCGGGGCCCAGGGTGGCCTAGCGTTCTGAGGCGCTCGGCTTTACATATCACTCACATGTCTCATCTCTGTCCGCGTGAGTTCGAGTCGATTCGACCAATGTAGGTGTGTGAGAAAACTTGCCAGTGTCTTCCCGTGGGTCAGTGGTTCTTCCCAGGTTCTTCCCCCAACAAATATACTGGCCGCTATGTATAACCTATCATGTGCTGAAAAATGTCGTTAAATCCCACAAAATCAAAACAGGATATGATGCATATTGACACAAACACGTACAAGAAGGCCAACTAAGCATTACAGTCATGAATTCTCGCTAATATATGTCGATTGTAATCTCTCATCAGGTGCAGGGTCACAGCTGAGAAAACTAATCCAAGATATGTTATGATGGTTTCTTTACATAACAAAATATCAAAATCCGAGCGTGGGTGTATGGGAGGTAGATTGTTCTTTGCAATGGTACTTATACCATGTCTGTGATATTAGTCTGAAAAGAAGCACATGTATTAACACTTCAAATATCGGAAAATAAAAAAAATCAACCACTGAATATCTCAATAAAATGTAAGCCCCTAAACGTACTTTTGCGTTATAGATGCAATAGCTTACGCTTTAAAAACTTAACCTCTTATCAGATTCATTCCGGTAGATCTTGAATACAAACAGACCAAAAAGATACCACCTAATTATCTAGTATGTTACACATGCTAATTGTAAAACATGTGATGCCTGATTAGAGTTATATATAATCTTGCATCATATATATATATATATATATATATATATATATATATATATATATATATATATATATATATAAGCTTTTACAAGTGATTCTTGCAAACCGTTTCTGGAAACTACTTATCTTGCACGTTACAACATGCTAATGGTAAAACGTTTGTTGCGTGATTAGAGTTAAATATAATCAAGCCTCATATATATATATATATATATATATATATATCTATCTATATATATATATATATATATATATATATATATATAGTCTTTTACAAGTGATTCTTGCAAACCGTTTCTGGAAACGTATATCCATTGCAGAAGAAAGACGACGTAAACAATACACAAGATAAAAAATACAAGAAATTTTATTTAACGTCGACAACCTGGGTAAACATATAAAACACTAATTCTACACCATCTCTTGTACGGACAAAAACTTTTTTACCGACAGAAACAATGGCTGTTGTTTTTTCTTTGGTTGTTTTTTCTTCATTTTACAGCATGTACCGTGTTTTTATTTCAAGGTTTTGCAGCCTGCCCTTTATTATTGCTCGAAGTTGTATAATTTCGTGCATGCAGTAATAGCCCTACTAGTGAAACAAGTGCAAAAATTTGATTGTCTTTTAGATCATGCATTTAAAAATATTTATCTGTAATTAAATTCATTTCGATATGGGTATTCTTTTCAGTGTTTACCCTAAATGTCTTATATAGAAAGAAAAAAAAAAACAAACATCTAAGTTCATTTGCTCTTACTATTGCGAGAACCAGGATTTTGGCACAAAATTGAAATGAAGTAAAATATTTAAAACCCTACAACTTAATCTGCATTCATAAGACGACTATTCATTGGTATGATATAGCTACGAAGCGGTTTGTTTAAAGTTTGTTCAACGTTGCATACATTAGAAAACAATTATATACATACTATAGTTACATAAAGTCTTCATTAAAATTCAGATGACTTTTATCGACTATTCCAAGGTCGATGTGTTAATTTCTGTCATGATGCTAGGGGTCTATATTGGATGTCCAAACATTATATTGCATGAAAAATAGATACTTTATGTCATTAAAGGCAAGAAAACTGCATATTCTGAGGACATTCAAAGACAATTATAAAGGCAAATGCCTTGTACCTGTCTCTTTATAAAGAAACAGTTTTTGATTACGTATATGACAATCTATAGAATATAAATATAATCTAGGTTTTGAATGCAAATATCGCGATAAAAAGAGTATGTATGCATAGGGTTTAAAGACATGTCAGCACAATACTGGTTATTTAGTACCGATTAAAGACATGTCAGCACAATACTGGCTATAAAGTACCGATTAAAGACATGTCAGTACAATACTGGTTATATAGTACCGATTAAAGACATGTCAGCACAATACTGGTTATATAGTACCGATTAAAGACATGTCAGCACAATACTGGTTATTTAGTACCGATTAAAGACATGTCAGCACAATACTGGTTATATAGTACCGATTAAAGACATGTCAGCACAATACTGGCTATATAGTACCAATGAAAAATTCAGTGTTAAACATAATACAATATATGAAGATAAACCTTTTATTTGTAACGAACTAAATTTCTGCATGCAACATCCTTCAGTCCCAACACATATAAGAGTTGGTAACGTCTGTTGCCACGCAAAGATAAATTAGGCGTGGATTAGGTTACGGTAAAAAAAAGACTTACAATAGATTTGTGTACATCATATATTCTTTAGAAATGAATGTACTAGAGAGAAGAGTAATGGCTGTGAAATCACACTCCCTCCCCCTTTCTCTCTCTCTCTCTCTCTCTCTCTCTCTCTCTCTCTCTCTCTCTCTCTCTCTCTCTCTCTCTGTTTGAGAGTTGTAAGTAAAACGAGACGGCAAGCAATATTATATATAACATAGATATGTAGTTTACTCGTTTTAGACCGTTTTTTAATTTTGTCTTCTTTCTTTCTTCTGTTGTTTATCCTTTGTTTGTTTATTTCCACGTCATTTAAACATGTAGGAATCAAGAATTCTTCTTGGCTTTTGTGTTTAGTGTTTGTTTCGTGGATGTAAATTGTTTCTTCCCCTGACGAACAGCTTGTTTAGCTCAAAACGTTGGGAAACTGTTTTGCATTTGCGCTGATATCAATTTTTGTGTCATTATATATATATATATATATATATATATATATATATATATATATATATATATATATATATATATATATATATATATATATCCAAGACTACTAGTACAATTTATTATCTACTAGTCCTCCTGGGCCACTGCTAGTCCCCTACAAAATGGTTTGATATCACTAGTGTGACCTTTAAACTTGTTGGAAGTAACTATTACTCACCACAGAAAAAGAATTATAAATAATTTTAAAATTTTAAAACAGTGAGCACAATAAAGCGCGAAATCTAATGTCAATATTATTATTAAGACAAAAAAAATCGTACACAAAATATGAGTGATTATAGATGGAAATTGGATACTTGAAATATGAAGGACACAGTAAGGCGAACAATGTATGTATACTTAAGCCTTTTAATTGCTGGCAATCTTATGTCACTAATGTAATACATATTACACGCATTTATCGTGCATTTGTACATGAATATATTAGAATTATCTATTTGGTAAGTTCTGCTTCATATATGAAATAGTTCTTTCAGTCACTTAGCAAAGGGAGAATTTAAACAACAATTTAAAAATGTCCCTATGATATATTTGTAATAAGACACTTCAAGTAGATATAAAATAAAAAAGATGTGCTGATATTACTATTCCTTGACATAATGGTTACAATTATTTCCGAGTTATTGACCAATTAGTACTGGACGTATAATTTACATAGATAGCTGGGATTCATCTTAATGTGTGTAATCTATTTTCGATGAACATATTGTATGAGTTCTGGTTATTCACTGATGGTATTGAAAGATTTCGTATTATTTTGTGACATTTATCTGCCACTTGAATAAGCTATTTTAATGAGACTTGACTATAGTCATCCAGAAAAGCATAAATCTTTAGTCCTAGAATCGCGATGTCCACCATTTTTGATAGACAGTATTGTAAGCTAGTTTCAAATACGAAATTCATTTTTTTCTTCAAAATTGTTCTTACAATTCATATGTGCTCGAAATTGGAAAAACAATACATATTTATATGATTTTCATAATATTACATTTCTACGTGTGTATAATGAAATCTCCAATAATAATGGTGAATATTAGTAGTGGTGGTGGTAGATGGGATACATTTACAAATGTACAATGAAATGATCTTACCAATTATAAGGTACAACTTTAAAATTTCTACTTTTTGTAGTACAGTTTATTTGCAAACGGGCTAAGATCATTTTTTAAGTAATTCCTGGATATCACCGATAACATAAAAAAAACACACAAATCAATAATATTGCAAAAATATTCCTAAATGTAATAATTGTATTATAATTAATGGAATAAATATTGGAGATATGTGTAAATTTCTATCCATGTTAGAATAAAAACCCGAGTATTAGGTTTATGACCTTTGACCTCGTACATTATATTTTCTTGACCATGTATGTCACAGTTTTAATGTTGCACCAAATGAAAAGATTTTTTTTGTGCCACATAGTACGTCCCCATTTAATATGGAACTTAAATAGACCCAAGTCTGTCTCTAAAAGAAATAAATACACATACTTGATTTTAAAACGTGTTAGCATACCGAAATTTGCAAACCATGCCAGTTAACACACTTGCAAAATTGATTTTGCACTACTTCTGGACATAGTAGAGATTAACACGTGTAGAGGTGCCAACTCAGAAGTAAACTCCAAACATCTTGCTAATGCGTAACTGTTGCCATCCATCATCAGACGCAGATTCATATTTGAGAAAACTTATCCAAAGTATGTTATGATAATCGAAGCCCAGTGTGAAAG
Organism: Margaritifera margaritifera; assembly: GCA_029931535.1. NCBI lineage: Eukaryota > Metazoa > Mollusca > Bivalvia > Unionida > Margaritiferidae > Margaritifera > Margaritifera margaritifera. The sequence continues at coordinate 736,062 of JAQPZY010001341.1, forward strand.
TAGGAGGCGGAGAAAAAAATGGTGTACAACATCCAGACTGCTTTTCGCACTAGTACATGTACCAATTCTATGATACTAGTGTTGGTATAAACACAGACAACAAATCATCTAAAATATAAAAACATTAAAATAGCAATCCCTCAGTAACATTTAAAGTTAAAACCAATTTTCAGTTTATTGTGGTAGATTGTGAATACAAACAAACCGAAATACAGCATCTAGTTATGTTCTACGTTTCAAAACCAGAGACATGATAATAGCAAGGAAAACGCTGTGAGACGGTTGTTGTGTGATTCGAATCATCTATAATCAGACACCAGCACCGAAGGGCGGCGATAATCATTGAAATCTCAACATTGTTATCGCATACAATTTAATATGATTCCGGGAAACCGATTCCAGATCCATTTCAGAAAAAAGAAGGTACAAGATACAAGAATCTTTATTTAACGTTTGTACGCTGAGTAACATAAAAACCCCACGAGATATAAAGGAGCTATTTTAGCTACAGAAGCTATTTTCCTTTCCTACAGAAGCTATATTGCATTGCCTACAGAAACTATTTTACATACAGAAGCTATTTTACGTACAGAAGCTATTTTACCTTGTCTACAGTAGCTGTTTTACCTACAGAAGCTATTTTACCTTGTCTACAGTAGCTGTTTTACCTACAGAAGCTATATTGCATTGCCTACAGAAACTATTTTACATACAGAAGCTATTTTCCTTTCCTACAGAAGCTATATTGCATTGCCTACAGAAACTATTTTACATACAGAAGCTATTTTCCTTTCCTACAGAAGCTATATTGCATTGCCTACAGAAACTATTTTACATACAGAAGCTATTTTCCTTTCCTACAGAAGCTATATTGCATTGCCAACAGAAACTATTTTACATACAGAAGCTATTTTCCCGTGCATAAAAAAATTATTTTACCTACAGAAACTACTTTACTTACAGAAACTATTTTACGTACAGAAGCTAATTTACCTTGTCTACAGTAGCTGTTTTACCTACAGAAGCTATTTTACCTTGTCTACAGAAGCTATTTTACCTTGCATACAAAAACTATTTTACCTACAGAAGCTATTTTACCTACAGAAGCAATTTTACTTTGTCTACAGAAGCTGTTTTACCTACAAAAGCTATTTTACCTAAAGAAGCTAATGGTTACTTATTTATCTACTGCATGTACCCTGAGTTTATCTCAAGAATATGCAGCCTTCCTTTTCTAAACATTCAATGTTTTATAGTTTTATACAAGGAGTAAAAACCTTACTAGTGACACCAGTGCAAGAATGTTATTCTCTTTTAAGTGACGCGTTTTTAGATATATTTATTTGTAATGAACTTCATTTAAATATGGGTATTCTTTTCACTGACTGCCTTAATTATTTTGAGAAAAACAACATTTTCTGAACTGGGAGGCTCGTACAATTGCGAGGACCATGCATCTGGCAATAAATCAATTCAAAGAAAATAGTTCAAGTAATTAAATTAAATTTTTCATTGATAAGATTTTTAAAAAACTCATCGGTAAATATATAACTACATACAGACTAAAGTAACGTGCCCTACATTCATAAGATGACTTTCTTTTATATATTTAAAGCTACTTAGTGGATTTGTTCAAATACCGATAACTTTTATCAACGTCCCCTGGCAAAACATCGGTGTATTTTGTTTCTGATGATGCAAAAGGTTCTTATTGGATATAAAAACATTTTCCTTTACAAATTACAATATACTTTATGGTATTTAAAGAAAAGAAGAAGAAAACAAAATGCAGTGTTTCTCTGTCTCTTCGTGAAAAATTAAATACCTAATTGCATATCGTAAAATATGTGGAATATAAATATTGCTTGATTTAGGAAGTTGTTCTCGGCCCCCTCCCCCCCCCCCCCCGCGCGAAAAAAGAAGAAAATATATGAGCATGATCCTTTGTACTGACGTGAAGAACTCATTCTTTGTGACTTTAATGTATTTAATTAGTTCCAGACCGAATAGACCACATGTAACAGTTTACTAACAAAAGGCTACGTGTACTTCTGTTCTGCAATAGGCGAAGCTTGCTTGCTCGGCCAAATGTATGCGGTTACGATTAAAATGACGTGAAGTTGGCTTTTTGTTTTAAAAAAACTGAGTTCTACTTAAAAACGAACGTGCCAGTGAGAAGAGCTCTAATTGTCAGATACTGTATATCAATATAGAATAATTTATTATCTACCTGTCATTGCTAATCCCTCACGAAAAGGGTTTCTATCTCTGCAGAAATATTTAAAACGGTTGGAACTAATTATTTCTCGCCCTAAATAGTACATTATGAGTAGTTTTATCAGTTCTTTTCAAATAACCACAGAATGACGCAAAGACTAATCTAGGTCAATTTTATTATTCAGGCCAACAAAATTTACATAAATATAAAGACCGTTAAATGAAATTAACTACTTGAAAAATGAAAGAAATGGGACTAAGATGGTATGTGTGTTTAATTTATTCTTATAGCTGACAGTGTTATGTAATAAGTGTGTAATTACTGTTACACGCATAACATGCCTTTGCTTTGAAATATTTATATGGCCAGTAGTTTAACTTTATGTATGAAGTAGTTTATTCCGTAACTTGGCCAATAAGGAGGTGGGGTCGTGATGTAGTGGTGGTGGTGGAGGACGGGAGGGGTGATAAGTGTGAATACCAATTTGATTTTATTTTTTCCCTCTGATCTATTCCTAATTAGACAGTTTAACTAACATATTAAATAAGAAAACATGTGCTCATAATACCATTCCTGGATATATTAGTGAAAATTATCCATTTCATTTTAACCAACTAGTTGGGCACGTAGAATCTGCCAAATTAGCTTGGATCCATTCTAATGTGTTCACTCCAACCTACGACCCTAAGATTACTACTCCGACGCCCTATCAGCTGAGCTATCGCGGCTTCCTTATTTTCTGTTAACATATTTTTTTAGTTCTATTCAATAACTGATGATATTGAAACTTTCCTTATCTTGTTATATATATCTAACCTACTATTTATGTGATATGTATCTTCTGCTATAATAATCCATATAAATTAGAATTAGCCATTGCTATCAAGAGAAGCATCAAAACTTAGCCGTATCATCGCGATGTTTACCATTTTGGATAGGAGGTATTGGTTGCTTTTTTCGTAGTTTTTATTTATTTATTTATTTACTTTAAACGTAACCATCGTTCTTTCAAAATTCGTATGATTTTCACAATATTACAATTCTAGGTGAACGGAATTAGATCTCCAAGAGTGGTGGAAGATTACTGGCATCGTAACTTGCTAGACTGACTACCGAAACTCTAAATTGCACCTGTCCAATGCTAAACGTATCTGTCTCAGGCTAGCGGATTACCTTAAATTTGGAGTCCTACAATACGCAAACGAATACTCCATAAGTAGATAAGTGTAAATGAACAAAGTTCCCGTGCTTTGGTTCTGAACGTATTGGTTAAAACTCAGTGAAAATGTTAAAAGTAGTTTTGTAGTACTGAACAAAAGAACAAAATTGAGAATTCACCTTATGTAGATTAAACCAATTAATATTTTATAGTAATATGATACTCTCGTAAATGTCTTTGTCTTTATTTTGCATTAGATGAACAAAAAATGTTTACTGTGATGACTTGAATCAAAATTTTGTTTTGACATTTCATTTGGAAGAATGCCTGGAAGTACACTATTTTGTAATGGTTACAGTACAAACTGCAAGATCGAAACCAAAAGAAATCAAATATCCTCGTTTTATCGTGTGTTTGTATAACTTTCGATTTGAGGAAAAACTATATTTGGTGTGTTCACTATCACTCTTAAGACTCTCAACGATTTCAACATGATTGCTAAAAACCAGAAAGTTGGTTCACAAAAGCGTTTTATTTAGTAGATCATGAAATATTAATGGAAAAACTTAAGGCATACAAAATCAGTGATAATTCGCTAGCTTAGTTTGATTCTTACCTACCAGGAAGGCAACAGTGCGTTTCTGTGGCCAATGAAACATTTTCTTTGCAATACGTCAAAATTGGAGTCCCTCAACACTCTATACTTGTTCCTTTCCTCTTTCTCCGTTTCATCAATGATTTACCACTTCATATGAAAGTCAATAAAACTGACCTTTTTTGCGGATGACACAACCATACATGCCATCAGTGATACAATCCCTTCCCTTAAACAAAATTTACAACAGTAAGTTGAGGCTGTTGAACCGTGGTGCGAAAGCTTGTAAGTTTGGTCGCCATGAACATATGTAAGTGTGTGACTGTGTATATGTATGTTAAACGTAAGTAGGTGTGCTGAATGGGACATATATGTATATATATATATATATATATATATATATATATATATGTGTGTGTGTGTGTGTGTGTGTGTGTGTGTGTGTGTGTGTGTTTATGTATCTTTTATGATTACATATGAGTGTATCAGACACTGTAGTAAGTACAATTATATTTGTACATATACGTTGCATTTATAGTTTTAATATTCTATTATTGAGGACTACATGCAAGATTGGTTGATTCTGAACCAAATGTATTATCATCAGAAAATAACGTTATTATTATTATTATTATTATTATTGTTATTTTTATTCAGATCGAATACCATTGGGAAAAGTTTCGAACAGTTTCCTTAAAATATTTTAAAGTAGTCAAATATTATTGGATAGAATGTATTTTAGACAAGAGCAACGATTACAAATCTTTGGCTCAGACTGTTTGCTTTAACACCCTAAGCCAAAACTTAAATTACGCTTGACAAAAGCTAAATATAAAATACTGTTTATTTAAAATCAAGTAGAATGGATTCGAGTAGAATAAGTCTAATGATCTATGTCTTTCCTTGTAATAAAATTAATGAACTGCATTTTCCACAATTTATATTAAATTCATATTACTCCAGCTGTCAACATTATATTACAGTAATTTTTGGAATACATGGTGTATGCAAAAAATATCAATAATATTAACACGAAAGAGGGACGAATAATCATAGCTAATCGTGTAAACATTTTAACATTAACACGAAAGAGGGATGAATAATCATTGCTAATCGAGTAAACATTGACTAATTATCACTTTCCCCCAATGTGTATGTTCTCTGTTAAGATCTTCACAACATAAATTTCATAGAGAAGATTATCTCCTGATACAAGCGGTTATTCTTCTACTCATAAAGTCATATGTAGAATATAGTATACACACATTTTCTGGCAGTAGAAAGAACCAGAAGATCATCTGTATCACAAAAAAATACGCACTATAGATTGGTTACGTTAGTTTTGTTTCTGATAAAGCTAACTATATCATTGATAAATTACTCTACCATGGAAATCATGCTTACATTCTGTTTGATTTTGTGTATATAATGAGGATATTTACCAGAGAAGTAATACTGCCCATTAATTAACTTAACTAACAGAAATACACTATATGAGAGCTTTTTAATCGTAATGGCCAGCCTAGACTTTTGGGTTTCTAAAAAAATATACCGTCTGTACTCGCGTATAAATCGATACCAACTGCTAACTACATAGACCCAGATCTGCCGTCGCATAATGCGCCAGCAGATCTGGGTCTATGCAGTATGAAAGGACTAGTCAGTAAAATAAAAAAGCATAGACCCTGATATGCCGGCGCATTATGCGACGGCAGATCAGGGTCTATGTTGTTTGCACTTGGACTCGAATTATACGCGTGTAGATACTGTTGTATTAAATTCTAAATTCGAAATGATGCATTAATTCATAATGATAAAACAGAATGCAGACGATCATAAAAGCGTACAGACTTGGACCAGGCACAATCAATTATTTATCTTTAGTTGAGGATTGCAAACATCTTTTGGTTCTAGATTATTGAGGACTTATTTTGCCAACACTAGATGCGAGATCAACGGAATGTTGAGTTAAGGGCATTTTTCTTTTTGGTTACATTTATTTTGCTTTTTATTTCTTTTGTAAGGAATCGAGTTAACAATGTCACTATCTTCCTTGACTTTAGCCTGATCCCCGCGCAGTTAATGTATGCAAAATATTGACATGGGACAAGTCAAACTTTACATTAAAAAAGATGGTTATTTCATCCATATGAATAATTTTACGCAAATCGGTTTTTGGGTTCCGATTCCGATTCTAAAGTTTGAAGCTGTTACAATTTTAATAAGGGCCAGTTTTAACCTGTCATCACAGAAGAATGAAGAACAATCTTATTTAATTACTTTTTGTTGATTTAAAGTGTTATTGATATTTTAATTTCGAAAATATCGCACGAGAGAAAAATATTTCCCTCGATAGGGGTCTAGTGAATTATATTTCCCAAGTTAACGAATTTAAACATACGGACATTTTCGCGTGCCTTTTTATTATGAAGTGATCCTAAATTTCACTCATGTTGCCCACACAAGTTCAAGTTCAACCAATTAACAATTTTTTTTCTGTTGGTATTTGTTTTGTTCTTTTGTCAAATCAGCTGCTTAGTTAAATTCCATCTCCTATTCTTCTCTTTCAATTTTGTGTTATAAAATTAGCATGCAATATGTTTGTTGCAGTATCTGCGTCTCTATATATTCTTGTTTCCCAAAGCCTATTTACTATGCCTATTGTATTTATTTATATATTTATTCACAATAATATATTTATTTATTTATTATTATTTTGTGTTTTCTTGGCATGTCTCTTGAATGTTCTAATATTACACGTTGGAACTTTTCTCTATGTTGTCGTAACAATTACGGTTTCATTTTTATGTGAGCCTTTCAACCTATTTATCAACGGATTTCTTATGTTTGTAGCGATGATAGTTTCTTGAAAGGCGTTAGCATATGTGCGACGTTCGTAGCCTGACTCAAACGAAGTCTTAAAATACTTTAGAGGTTATATATACAGTGTATGTATGTTGACTTTTTCTGAAACATGCCACCCACCCCCAACCCCGCAATGTCAAAAATGATATTCATTTATACTATTCCGTAAAAGAGAGAGAGAGAGAGAGAGAGAGAGAGAGAAGAGAGAGAGAGAGAGAGAGAGAGAGAGAGAGAGAGAGAGAGAGAGAGAGTCTTTACAGAATTTTGTTCTTCTACAAATAACTTAACGGAAATAGTTACGAAATCCAGTCCATTCTACCTATACCATCAAAACAAGAGGAAACAATATATAAACAGTTAGATTTTTTGTGTAGTGGAAATCTTCAGAGCAACATCTGCCGTATGTAGTCATATCATCTAGACTGGTGTTTGCAATGTTAATATTCCGCTCCATTTGGAATACCGGAGAAACTGTGTTTAGAAAAATGGGAGCTAGTAAATGGTTATTATCTACAGTATGGCACTAATAAACAAACGTACAATTGATTACGTTTACAGAAATCTGTATGCCGAGTTATATAGAAAGTTGTGGCGCAAATGGTGTGTTTTATTATATTAAAGTCAACTATGATAAGTTAGGTATATACAATAATTCTGATAGCACAAGCATAATTCTTTAGATGTTATACCCTTCCTATAAGCAAGCACAACTTCTGTGAATAAGTCTTCCATTTGTGCTCACTCCTTTTTGCATTACTTACCAGTAAATAGTTGTTAAGATATATTTCCTGCTCGGTCACGCATCATTTGAAAGAAGTAGGTTCACATATTGGATTCATTGACTTAAACACATATTTGTGAATGTGAACCTTCGAGAGTGCGGCGTTTGAAGCAAACATAAGGTTTTGAGAAAATACAGGGATTTTTTTACCTTTAGTACTTGTTTAAATATAAATTTAGCACATACAATATTTTACACTGCGCAGTCATCTTCAAAAAGAATTATACTCACTTACAGAGAGTCAGGACCGATCAAAACAAATGTTATAATGCTACCTATTGTAACCCAGTCAAACCTGTATTATTAGATTTTGCAATTGCACAGGTTCTAGATCTGTAATTTCTTCAAATATAGATAGGAACTTGCATAATATTAACCGTTTAACACGCAGAACGCACGCAGGAAGATCCATAGAGACAAAAATGACATGCCACAATCATATCCATGAAATGGAGAGAGATTATTGGAAGGTTTATTCTGAGACATTAAGCTCAGATTGAAAGGTGTATGACTAATAGTGGTTCTTAGTAAATAATCCTTGAAAGGTTAATAGATTCCATCATATGCATTGGTGTGTGTGAAAGGGAAATCGCACCCAAGGGTCAGCCCACAAATTCTGATTCCGGGGGTGTGATTTCCTATTCCCACATCAACAAATATGGTGGATTATTTTTCTCTCATTTCTCACTCGAAAAACGTGTTGAAAAAAGATGACGCATCATCGGCATTGATATAGCTTTAGGAATACGGAGAATTTTCTTAAAGTTTTTATATCATTCGAAGGTGCATACAAAATGTAATTTAGAAAGAATTTGTTGTAAAAACGCAAGAAACACTGCAGACGTTCATGACGGCATAGTCGTTATGACGTTGTCTACAATGTCAATGAGTGCACTCGCGTGGAATAGGCGTGTCCCTTGTGTCTATCTCACATGGGCAAACTGTATTACATCTAAACAAAATTCAAACGAAAAACAGTATCATGAACATGGAGTTTTGTATTATAGGATAAAACAGAGCAGAATCTAACTTAGGAAGCTATCTCAACCAGCATGCTGTCTGGCGTTTTTATAGTGGTGATAGTGCTGCAGCAGACATAAGAGGTACTGGAGTGCACCCATACCTGGAGGATAACAAGTGTCAACACACAACAAATCAAACTTAGTATCTGGCCATTACAGAGCTGTACGATGACATTGCGAAAATGAGGGTTAATCTGTACAGCACCAATCAAATTAGCACACCTTCCCCACATCCACTTTATGTTGGTATAATTTGCCTTCTATGTACGTCATGCGTCCTATACTTTAATAGAATTTGCATTTAGAACAAAGGTAGCAATTAAAACTATTTTCAACTTATTGGAATTATTTTTGAACGCTCAAAATGAAATATATTGCAAATTATCTGGATGAAAATCCGCTATCAGATCACAATATTGCTACGATAGATGATATCTTTAGAGCTTGAGAGGCACTCTGCAACAGATTATATTTTTTTATGAAAGAAAACGAGTAAATACATAGTACTCAATCTCTGAGTCCGAATCATCAATGAAATGGGGGAATGGCAAATACATATGAGCAAAATAGATAGTCCTGATCTTCACTACCTGATAAAGATGCCTTGCATACGCAAGCCACATTACACGGTTGTTCATTAGTGTAGTAAGTGCAGCGATCATCACAGACTGCACTTTCAGTCACACACTAAGCCATTCAGCAGTTCTGGTCAGCAGGCGACAGGCTAATCATTTGAGGCTGATGGTTACTGGAATTTTTGCAGATCTGAAATCCATTATCTGTAGGCGGAGAAAGTTCTTGGATGGCATTCAGAGCATTCCACCATATGATTAGTTGATAGAAGAAACGCTGATCGCGGAGCTGGAAACTATTATCCTCTGAAGAGAGCTTCTCTGGTGGAACTTTCTTTACTGCCTTCTCGCATTTTAATTTGTTCAGCGAAAAACAGTCATTCATCCGTATGACGCTCCTACAAATTGGGTGCATACCAGCCATTGAACCTTCGATGGTGGTCCTTTCCTAGATCTGACAGCGATTGGAATGTCCTTGCCATTAGCATCATCAATATGTATGCAGGTGTTTTTCCGATTCCAAAAACATGAACTGCAACTATCACATCCTGCCCGACAAAAGACAAAAAGACAGATGCGATGCTGCTCTGCTAAAAGTCATAAGAAAGGGTGTGGGCAGATATGAATCTTGTCGACTCGGTGTGACTACCGAATCTATATGTGAGAACGAACATCGCTCGAGGATGTACGTTTAGACGATGGTACACTAAAAGAATCAACAAGTCCGTGTCCGGGCTACGAACAACAATTGTTCTTGCTGCATGGTTGACAGTAAAGGCTGCATGAAGAATCATCCTTGTATTGGCCTCCTTCCAATTATACTGTAGTGTTGGAACCTGGAACAGTGAATCCGCTATTACCGTCATTACGTTTTCGTTTAGTCCACTAACATACAGTGTCTGGTTGGGAATTCGTTCTGCATCTGCATTCTCAGGAATAAAGTTAGTTTAGTATTTCGCCATTTCTTCGTTGTTTTCTCTTCTTGAAAGAAAGTTCTTTCGGTCTTGGGAACTGACATATTCCATGACTGGTTGAATATGGATTCTCTGATTATAGGCAGTATCCCCTCTGTGTGTGCCGTTTGTTGTTTCTGATGCTGTTGTTTTCATATCAAACGCTATACGAATTTGAGAACATGAACCCATTGTCCAAGTACTCTGAAAAACATTTTTACAAAGCCCTCCGCCATATCAGTGAAACTGGTTAATAGAACTGTTACTTTGACAGAAAGCATCCGGATTACTGACATGGCATCAAATATAATGCAGTCTGCATATAATAAGGATGTTGCTGTTTCGTCAGTATGGAGCTGTTAGAAATACTGGGCGGGCAGGAGCATTTTCAAATGAAAGGACTCTTTTGGAGGAACTTTTTTGAAAGAATAGAGATCAAACAGTCTCAAGTATGTCACTTCACCACTGACTGCGACCTGTTTGACCGTACTATCACATTTTTCTGCATCTCAGATATAGTTTTCACATTGCATCAAGGCAATGGATTATAAAAGCCTTCTTTCTGACTTGTCATGTTCTTCTAAGTCGAGCAAACGTTCCGAAACAAATCTGGTGGCGAAGGCATCTCCCCTGTCAAGAGCACAGAGTAAAGGGATCGATGAAATAACTGTCTAAACTTCTGCAACATTTTTTTTTCATCAGCATCGAATTGCCTCTGAGCTGCCAACGACTTCGGGATGATGATGATGAAATGATGTTTCAATGTTTTTGGTCTGTCTTGGTGTTTGGACAAACCTCTTCATGAAAACTCATTGAATTCTTCAATGTGACTGACCCTGCAAGAAACCATCTTGTTAGTGCATTTCCTTTCAGCGTCAACCAGATGATTCCGCGAGCATCGTTGAAAGATTTATGTTCAGTGGCCTCAAGGATGTAATGAATCTACATGGAACTGAAGTTCCCGTCTGATAATTTTCCAACAAATAATCCTTCATTAAAGCCGTCAGTCACATGAGGCGGCAAGCTTTTCATTAGAAGCACAGAGACTGACATGTAATTGGCATATATTGATCTATTTGACGTCTTCAGGACCGGAATGAACGCTTCTTTTGCGGATTGATGAACATCAGAAAAACCAAATCTAGAGCAGAACAGTTTTAATGGAAAACAAAATCCTTGCAAGAAAGTCATCCCAAAACCTAAAACCTAGAGAGACAATTCTTCCTTTCTCACTGACCTATTCTTCAGAGGTGGTATGTTGTGAGAAATAGTACAACTCAAATCCTGTGTTACTAATTTTGGAGAACCAACCTTTGCGTCTGGAGAAAATTGTTACCAGTTCGTCCAGATGTTCTTGAAGTAGGTGTGGTATGCGTCCTTTATTTTTATCACACAAGGGGTTAAACTGAATGATAAATCTTTTATTAAGGGCTTCATCAATAAGTATGAATCCCATCAGTGCTCTGTCATAGTCTTTTTCAGACAGTATGTGTCGCACGGTGCCTTCAGCAAAACCATCTGATTCAGACATTATCTGTCTCAAACCAGCATCTCCAGCATCTCCATAAAGATATCCAATATCCGCAAACTCAGAGAGCAAAATGTGCACACCACCCGCGCAATTGTAAATCCGTTGACTTTGACAACGTTATCTCCAGTCTTTGCAAGGATGCCCACATCAAAGAGCACTGGTGCGTGTGGTTCACCTAGGGCATGCATGATCTCTCTAATGCTTTTCTGCGTGTTGTCGATCGTGTTGTAGTCAGTTGGCAGAGCCATAACAATAAGGCTAAATGCAATATTTGAGACCTCCTTTGGCGTCCATATAACCAATAACGAAGGAATCAAGGACAATGATGATACCCTAAAGTCATTGGCGGTCAAATCCTCATAAAACAACCCATCGCAATACAAATTAAACATCAGCTCCTTTAATTTGGCCTGCTTAACATTGTCATTAGCTACATGTTGAGTTGATGCCAATGTTATAGGTGGATCACAAATGGCCTACATGTTGGCTTTATACAGGGAAAACACGAGACAGACTTCCACCGATACCTTGTAGGGAAGGAATATGAAACGAAAGTTCTGAAGATCGAGGAATGCGGTGGAAGGACGTAGGCTTTTTGACTCGGGAGATATAAGGCAGTTGTCATGGCGTATGTTGTACGTCGGTTGTTCCTTCATTGTGATTCCAGTTATCACCAGCACCTACGATTAACCTCCCTCCCATTTGCGCCGAAGCAATTCAGCACATGATTGGCTATACATGGCGGTCAGTCTATTTTGTGGAGGAAGAACCCGGGAAGACCTCGGAAAACCCTCCGTTGGTACAGCCGAGACTCGAACTCAGGCGAACAGACGTGAGCTGATGTGTGAGTGATATGGAAAGGCGAGCGCCTTAGACCACTCGGCCAACCGGGGTCCCATTTCAGGTGGTATTAAAGCTATAGTATTTTGCTGCGCTGAGCTTACATGAACGGCGGCAGAAGTAAGGAAACGTGACAGTTCTGTGTACGATACACAAAACTCATCACATAAATATCGTCAATCAGTTTTTTATAATCATGATTTAAATGCACACTAGCCCTAGTTGTTTGGGGGAGAATACAGATGTTGCTGGTGTAGTAATACCGCAGACTAGAGCTATACATTTGGAATCTAGTTTAAAAAGCATTTTCACAGAGGCTGCAGACATATTTAATATTATATTCTCGTTGTTCAATACTGTTGCCAATATTGTGTCATTGTTTGAGTCCTCAGCTTCTTCTGCTACGACCTTGAGTGACTGACGTAGTTATTTTGCCATACGAAGTGCGTCTCCAACAGACATGAAAATAGAACATACTAAGTCAGAAAGACTAGGTTGGAGTATAAACGACACATCTGGCCAAATATAACACAGAAATCTTTTAAAAATTTAAATGGTGGTAGATAATGAGTTCTCCGCTCCTGCTTCGAGGGCTAGTTTGGTTAATCTCTTTTTCAACGTTCTGAGATAGTGAGCGTTTTTTTCTTTCATTGATTATCAAAGTTTCAAATTCCTGCTATCTATCTGGCTCCGTGTTGCTGCCTCTGGAGTGTTACGAGGAGCAATACATTTGGAAACAGTCTTTTTCCTGTGATACCGTGACTCTACTGCAACAAGATCTTCATTGGGTACCACAAGAAGCACACAAAGTAATCCCATACCCCACCTTTCTTCAGCAGCTCGCAGGATAATAGTGTATAAATTTGATGATTTAATTATCAAGGGTTGTTTCGACCATGGACAAGGTTGATATTTCCTTCTGAGTACAATTCTCTACACATACAAAGCAGTTCTTTTGCAGTCAAATGAATAAGTTTTTGACCTGGATCTTGTGAGTCATACATCCGGTACATTAGTTTCTCATTCGCCACTATGTGAAAGTTCTAATGTCAGACTATTTTATACATTGGCGTTCTGTGGCTAGCTTTATGTGATGCGAGCTGGTATACGTTACAAGACAATTTCTGTGATATTTAATGGTCAATGGATCACAAACAATACCATATTCATGTTTCAGTAGTCCAAATGCAATATCATCTTTCCTGACCTGACATGCTTCAAATATTGTCACCAACTTTGTAGGATCTGGCGAAACAGAGTTTTTACTTTGAAAAGTATCATAACAACAATTAAATTTTTATCTGTGTTACTTTCTTTTTGCATCCTGAAATTTCAGCCATTTTTTGTTCCGTCAGAGGTTTGGAAGTTTGATTTTGAGTATCCAGGATATGAACGCCTGATTTCAGCGCTAACTCGGATCAAAATTATTGACTATCAAGCAGACTAGAACATAAGATCCTATTGATACTATGAGTGATTCCTATCATAACATGTCCCTCATAAGTCGTTCTGGTCCAATTAACGTTCGTCGGACAGCACAACAATAACAGCAAAAATGGAATCAACAACAATAACGATAACTTGAACAAAGATAACAACAGTCTCAACACCACAATTACAATCGTGACATTCGTCCTCATGTCAATCAATCAGACATTGAAGATAAAAAACAGCAACACGCTTCGGGGTATGGGGGGTGGTGCCGGGTTAGGGTATGTGCCAAAAAGTAAATAACCATTTCATACCACTGACTTGATTTGCTGTTAGATCAGCGCAAAAAATTGCAGTTGACATACCTAAGTAAATCGGCACAAGCCACAAGCTATACGCCGCTACGCTCCTTTATCACCCGTGACTGCCTGTGCGGAGATTTCCTCGTTTCTCATGAGTACATTTTTCACGCTATTGTGACCCAGCATGACCTTTCAAGCTGTATGAATGAGCCAATCGAAGTTTCTCTTCGAAGCATAGTCACTTATAGCATCATGCATTTTCAAATTGATCAAATTCTAGCAATTATTTTAATATATGATGACACTTGTTATACCACTGGTATGGGTACCTGCGTAACTAGGCCCCTTTCAGCAACCGCTGGTATGGGTACCTCCTTAACTAGGCATCTTTCAACTACCACTGGTATGGGTACCTGCTTAACTAGGCCACTTTCAGCTATCGCTGGTATGGGTACCTCCTTAACTTGGACCCATAATAGCTACATAGCTGCAGCACTACGAGACTGTACAAAAACACTCAGTAAATTGATCATCCCCCTTCTGGGAAAGTACACGAAATGCTTCACTACGTGGGGTTTTATAAGTTATTATTATTATTATTATTATTATTATTATTATTATTATTATTATTATTATTATTATCATATGGCTCTAATCCAAAACTGTATGACCTTTACCATGGCGTATTGAACGATATACCAGCAATAACGACCTTATGACATGAGAAGACCTTCTTTGCTAAATAAATTTAGCACATTTCGTCAATTTGTATAGTTAAAAATATTATTTGGTACCAAGTTATTTTATTAGCATTGCCTACGAGATAAATAAAGTGAATATAGCTTAGCAAGCATTATACAATTCCCTGCAGGTTGTGAGGTACTAAATGTATTATGAATTGCAGCGTTCTATTCTTCTATACTAGTCTGCCATTTGCTTGTACTTCATAGTAATATATTAAGATAGCTGCATTAGTTGGATCTCTCTCTCTCTCTCTCTCTCTCTCTCTCTCTCTCTCTCGTGAGTTCATAACGTGGAGTTGTTCCAACATGCTGTGCCAAAAAGATATAACAAGGCAAGATCGTATGCAAAAACCGAATCCTAGAATCCGAAGTACACCATTATATTTTCTGTTGATCTAAGAAATATTTACCAAGAAGGTAAATGAATGTTATCTTGGAGCAGTATCTGAATCCTCTGTCAGGCTTTAACTTAACGATTTCTCCATGGATTCACATACACAGATATTGTTATGTCTTTTCATATGTAGCTATTCTAACATACCTTACTAATTGGGCCAGAAACATCTGAAAGAAAGCCCTCTCTTTATCACTGAAGCGAAAAGCTGAAAACGTGCTAAAAGACTTGCTTTCTGATGTAACTGATCGGTCATATGGGATATGTAAAATCATTTTAATTACATGCACCATTTTTGTTGCTAATAATATTAATTGAAATACGTGGGGGTGGGCCTCAGAAGAGAGATTAACACAATTTAACTCGCCACATTTCTTTTCATTACTACGGCCTTTGAAATTTTACAATGTAGTTGGGGTATTTCGTAGTGTGTCCTATGAGTTTCCGCTCTGATTTGAGTTGAATTCCATTCCTAGAGTTGAATTATTGAGTGAACTAACTAAAGAATACTACCGAAGAATTCAAAGTTTACTAAACGACCTTTAGGTGTAGATTTAATAAGATCTGACCTATCGCAAGAGCAGTGATTATTACGCCCTACTCATTAGCATAGCACTGATATAAAATCAAAGTATTTTATGTTGATACTTAACCTGTGTGAATTAGTGTTAATGTTTTAGTTCATACTATTTCATGAAAAAATGGTTGAAAAATGTTGAAGTTATGAATTTGTATACAATGTACAGTGCCAGTCTTATGGGCCTGAATCAACGCCAAGCTGCCAGTACCCCTGTAAATCACGTGATGCTAACACCTTTGTTATCGACATTTGTTAGGGTTTGGGTGACATATGGCGATATGTTTATTAGCCGCGATGGCTCAGGTGATTACCATGTTCGACTCATGATAGTATGGGTGCTGGTTTGAATCCTGCGCAGACCAACCCGGCTCGGTTGCCGTAGCGTGTGTCTGGGCAAGGCGCTCTACTCCTATTGCTTCGGCAATGCCTACTTTTCCATCTGCTGATGTGCCGATAAATACCAAACTATCTACCCACCTACCAACCAACCAAATTCTTTTCGTACGAGCTTCATCAAGCAATCTAACCTTAATTTGAGGAGCTTGCGACACATCGCTATCATTTTCTCACGAGGAAAAAGATGTTCTCATATCAAAATTATTTACGGTGAATTCAATATTTGTGCTGTGACAATGAACCGATTTCTGTGATGTACAAATTCGTTAATCTGAATAGGATCAGACGTGGAGTACAGTGGTAAGTAACCAGGTTCTAGAAGGTGGCAGATGGATGCAGGAATTGGATCAGATTTGGTAGCCAGTTCTAGACGGTGGCAGAAGCAGGTATTAGTACAGTGGTAGGCAGCCAGCTGTAGACGGTGGCAGACGCAGGAATTAGTACAGTGGTAGGCACCAGCTGTAGACGGTGGGAAAAGCAGGAATTAATTTATATTGATGGAGTTTGGAGTATTACATTAGAAATAAATAAATTTAATTCTACTGCTTTGAGAAATTGGTAAAATAATCAGAAAAAAATAAACAACGATAATCTTGTGCATGAGATAAAATAGCTTCAGATAATTCAAAAAGCCTAACTGACTATATTTAATGACGAAACGTTTCAGACCAAATATTACAAATCTATCACAAGGACTTAAATATGAAAAAAGGCAATTTTATTTATCTGATTAGGAATGACATTTACAGCCTTAAAGTTTATTTCATTAAGGTTAGTCGAGACGAAGATTTCTGTAGTCTGCAGATAATGAAGTAAAGAAGAACGGGTTATTGTTCTTGTGAAGAAGACATAAAGTAAAAAAAAAATTCCTGTCAAGATGAATTGTTCCTGAAAAACATTTGCAGACAGAACTGTTCTGCGACTCAGATGTAGTAGTGCTGAAGTGACAGTTGGTATGTTGTTCTAACAAGGCGATTAATAACGCAGTCCTTTTCATTTTGTTGTTCTTGCACTGACATATATTAAGCCAACAAAACAGCTGTCTAACATAAAATACACGTTCTCATCATGCCAGACTCTTCCCTTACGACATGATATATATATATATATATATATATATATATATATATATATATATATATATATATATATATATATATATATATATACTCGCGTATAAGTCAATACAACTGCAAACTGCATAGACCCAGATCTGCCGTCGCATAATGCGCCGGCAGATCTGGGTCTATGCAGTTTGTAAGGACTAATCAGTAGAAGAAACAACATAGACCCTGATCTGCCGGCGCATTATGCGACGGCATATCAGGGTCTATGTTGTTGTTTGCATTTGTACCCGGGTTATACGCGAGTATATACGGTATATATATATATATATATATATATATATATATATATATATATATATATATATATATACAAGCTATTTAAATATATTTCGTATATTTAATTACAATTTATTTACATCGATGGAAACAAATCTTCGTCATTATTCATTTATCATCAAAGAATATTAACGTTACTTTTGGTATAAAGGTACGGTATTTACTAGCGTATCTGTCAGATCTAACCGCAAGCAACATAGACACTGATCTGCCGTCGCATAATGAGTCGGCAGATCAGGGTGTAAGTTATTTGTTCTTCTAATTACTCCTAACAAACTGCATAAACCCAGATATGTCGGCGCATAATGCGAGGGCAGATCTGGGCCTATGCAGTTTGCAGTTGGATTCGACATATACGCGATTATATAAGGTAAACATTCTTCTTTAATAGCATTCAAGTACTACAACTCTATATGCTTTTCATTCAAATTTGCCTTGATGCATACTATTTCTTGACATGTTTAATACTAGAATCCTGAGATGAATAGCGGATATGGTACTAACGGTGAACTACAAAGAAAACAAAAGTTTTAAATTAACTAGTGTTAAAATATGCAACCAAATGAAGAACTAACAATAAGGTTTCGTTTTGAAGTATTTTAACTCCTTTGGAATGATGCTACCCACCTTTCTCTCTTGTAATAAAGGTGTATTAAATAAAACAGTAGTTCCTATTTTGATATCTGGCAATCGTCAATCACGTTTGGTTGGACCTTTGCCCTTATCGTTCACGTGCATTTTCTCACATGTACATTTTCGTCAAAGTGTACTACATTCTGTTTTTTAATATCACATGAAAGAAGGTGAGAGTTTCAATTTTCTCCTATAGCGTTACATCAAGTCTGAGAGAGAGACAACACATTATCGTCATGGCAAGTCAGAAAGATTGCAAGTTCTTGTTACAGGAGCTTCATTTCAAACGAACACCTCCTTGGAAGGTGTTCGTCTAAACATGTTGGTAGCGGCTGAGTGTATGTCTCTTTGGTGGATAGTAACTCCGCAATTGAAACCCGGCACTGGCTTATATTACATATTCTCAGAATTTCAAAAGGTAGTGTGAATGGAAATAATATGTAAAAGAGAGCAAGATCTAAGCTGGGTCATATCTGAGTTTTTGACATTCGGTATTTCTTATCCCCCTCCCCCTTCAGCCACTGAAGATGTGTAGGAACAACTCATTTTTTTCTGGCTATTGATCATTTTAATCCATTCATGGATAAGAGGCAAACTGATAGGAATGGAGATCAGGTGTTTTTCTGTCGGTAATTTTAATTAAAATAAAATTGTATAAGCGGTCGTCAGGTATTTTATTTCATCATTGCCCATTTAACAACCAACTGAAATTAGAACTGCACTCCACAAGGAATGAAATATTTAATTACCTCACAACAAAGTGTGCCTGGGTCATAAAAATCTAATTTGTGTCAAGTTGTCGGCTCAATTGAAATTCCTTACATTTCCATATTCCAATAATTGCAAAAGATCAATATACATTGCATAAAGTAACATACACACAAAGAGTAACACACGTAGAACAATAAATATTTACTTTTTTGCACTGAGAAACAAAACTATCCAGAATAAAGATGTCTACGCTAATGAAAAAGAACAAAATAACAAACGAAATAACTACACGTCTTGAAAGGGACCTATTATCCACAAACAAGGAGAACAAGTTTGGATTAATACTGGCAGCACTATAGCTCTAAACTTTTTGGTGTGACCAAGTTGACCACGTCCTTGCGAGTAGATCGGATTACAAAGGGCGCCACCTGTAGCGGTGCTCAATTTTTCTCTATTAGCTTTACATCCCGTAAAATAGAGATGAATGCATTTATATTACAAGGGAAGGTGGTGGTAAGACTTAATAATACAAATAATAATAATAATAATAATAATAATAATAATAATAATAATAATAATAATAATAATAATAATAATAATAATAATTAACATCCATACCTAAAAACAATTCATAATAAGAAAAAGACAAACGACATCTAGACCAAAGAGGCAAATACAGAAGTCAATATGAAGCACCGTTTTGTGTTCCAGTCTTTGAAGCACAGTGTGTTTTAAAATGTAATGTGCACCAGATATTTGCAGTTGGATTCGACATATACGCGAGTATATAAGGTAAAAATTCTTCTTTAACAGCATTCAAGTACTACAACTCTATATGCTTTTCATTCAAATTTGCATTGATGCATACCATTTCTTGACATGTGTAAATATCTACAGCTAATATCATGTAGATTCCGTATAGTACTTATATTTTTGTTTTGTTTGGGTTTTGTTTGTGTAATCGTTTTTTTTTTCTTTTTTGTGACTTTGTGCCCTTGAAAAAGGAATCGGTAGATTCCGAAAGCGCTTGGGCTGGTCTCACACCAGTTTTGCACTGTCTTTCAGTTTGTATTTCCTATCTATTATTTCCCCGACCAACACGATCTTTTTTGATCCAGTGTTTTTTGTAAAGATGTTATGTGCCGTGTAATTTGTAACTTGTATGTATGTATATATATATATATATATGTGTGTGTGTGTGTGTGTGTATATATATATGTATATGTATGTATAAAAGTTTTATTCAGTGACAGTACTGAATTCTAAACTTACGGTTTGCTAGTGAATTAGGGCCTAGTCCTACATTTGGCGTTTTTCCTATAATTTCTTTTATCATGGCAAACATCACTTGCATGTATGTCAAACTCTGATCAAAGCTTTACATGTCAAAAGGCTTCCCATCAACTGCAATTCGCATGTTCAAATCTTTACCTTAACAGGTTTGACTCGCGCATGCGCGTTTCTATTGCGACAGTAGTTTCATGAGTTTCATTAAAAAAAGAACCGAATTGTCTTTTAGAAGACATTAAACCGATACAAAATTTAAAATGATCTTCGTTTTTTTTTCAAATTGCAATCTTGAGTAACTGATACTGACCGATTTGACCGCAACATCCTGCACCCGTCTCTCTGTCTGTCTGTCTGTCTGTCGTTATCGTTTTATTTTGGATGATTAATTATTATCAACGTTTTATTATTATTAAGTTTTTATCATATATAAGTAGACGTTGCTGATCACTACCAAAAACAATTCGTTCGCACTAATAGTTTTTTCAGTATAAATTCTATACCCCGTACAAAGCTGTAACCATCGATACTTTGAATTATTTTCCAGTGCACGTCACCCATGATATTAGCATATGCCTAATTATTAACAGTCCTCTAGAAAACCCCATTTAATCTTTCACCATGTCATAAACTATTGATTTTATACGATAATGTCAATACTGATAATATCTGGAAAACATAGAGCTAATACGAAGTAGCTGTGTACCTCGAATAAGCTAAGCTTACAAAGAAGCACAGCGATAACAAGCTATGGATATCTTTATCACCAGCAATTAACATACAGTTCTGATATGCAGTTCCCTGACTGAAATTCAAATAGAGTTAGCATCGTAAGCCATGCCGAAATCAAAGTTTACGTGTTCATTCAGAATAAATTTGCTAAAATGGGTCTATCAGCAATAGTTAGGATAAAAACGACTGTGTTTTTTTTTTTTTTTAATTATTCTAAATGCAAATGACTGCAATATTACATAACATGTTGGTTAGTCACGCTGATTTATTTGGAAACAGTGTAAACATGGGCATTCGAGAGAGACGGTATAATACAAATGGCATTCGACCGATGACGGTGCGTTACATTCGACCGATGAAGGTTGCATTGCTTTGAGTGATTGTCTCTGTCGAATAGTTAACTCAATTGAATAGTGCTAAACAGCGCGGACCGTCATTGGTAGAAGGACATATTTAGTACCGTCTCGACAGAGGTCGAATGCATATATCGCAAAATTATATTTACCCTGTGGTAAAGTTTCTTGTTCAGACAAAAAAATAGATTTAAATCCGACCATCGTTCCTCAGCTTCATATGATCGGGCAGGTTTTGGCTGGTTTGGTTTGTGATTTTTCGTGACAGAAGCTGTGCTCAAAAACGGGAAATTAGCGTGTTGCTTGAGTACGTTTTTTTAAAACTTGAATGTCGACTCCTGAGCAGTCTCAAGCGAGTTTGCAGACACAGTTTGACAAGATGGACGCAGTATTGCTTCTTCTGGTCTAAAAGTGAGCAAATGTGTGATGTTATCATCAGAGTGGCGGGAGTATTTGATAATTGAAATAAGGCAGAATACAAGGCAAGGTCACAAGGTAAAGTCACCAGTATTGAGAACTTGCCCTGAACTGCGGATATTAAGACTTTAGTGACCTAGTTCGTATGTTAACATTTCGTGAGCACTCATATTCTTGAGTGTTCCTTTGGTAGGTGTTGTTGAAAATTAATAATTACAATTTGGCGGATCTTGTAAATATAACGATAATACACTGTTTAATGTGTGCAAACGTGCTGGAGCACTCGAGAATTACTTTAAATCCTCAGGTTAGGCCTTTGGCTTCAAAGTCTTCCCTCGTTCTCAGGAAAACGTTTGCTGGAGCATTCAGGAATTACTTTAAACCCTCGGCTAAGCCTTGTGTTGAAAGTCTTCCCTCGTGCTCAGGGAAACGTTTGCACACAGTAAAGAGTGTGTTGTCCGTATAGTATGTGTATAATAATCCATATGAAGTTTTCATTTCCTATGTCTTGCATCATTTACAACGTTTCACTTGTATATATTCTGACATATATTTTAGTTAATGGAAAATGTCGGTGCACGACTAACATAGATCAAGGTAGCATCAGGTCCAAAAAAAATGTACTTGCCATGGAATTTCAACCACTTTAGTATAGATATTGTCAGATGCAGTGGAAAGCCTAGCTATAAAGCATTTGCATTATCCTTAATACTGATCACTAAAAAAAAAAAAAAAAAAAAAAAGGTGTGATCTGAAACAAGTTTTACTACTTTTTGAGTATCAAAATGAACATAACAGTTATTGCTACAAGGAATATAGCTGCATTCATATAAAATGCGCATTACTACCATTCTTGTCAGAGCACAATGTAAAACCACCGTAAACGAAACACCCAATGGTATGTGCGAACTCTGCGGGGAAAAAAGTTGTAAAATATTTTCTAGGATTTTCTAGCACAGTTACAAAGAAATATCTGAATGTTATATCTGAATATACAGCAGTGCCATACCAGACTATTCATCACGTGCAGGGTATATACCAGTCAGTATGTTGGAGAGACAGCAAAATTCAATAAAAAAAAAAAAAAAAAAAAAAAAAAAAATCTTTAATGATCTGACATGGTGAGAGAAAAATACGGACGATTGTCAACACCTTCCACGACATTGTCTTAATTGGAATTGTACACAACCTGAACTGGAATTCAGAAACTTGGAAAATAAAGCTATTTGAGTCGTTGAATAAGGACACTCAAAGCAAACGTCTTGAACCAGGAGGAATCAAAACGGACTATTTTACGTACCTTGACAATCAAAACTATCTACCACGGCTGAAAGTTTTATTGAGATATATATTCTCTTTTCATGTAGTCCAGTAGTAATCTTGAAATATATGGTTACTTTTCCCTAAATTCCGTATTATAACTAGTAGATCACCATCTCAATGATTTATCATTTTCATTGTTAATATAATCGTTAATAATAATAATAATAATAATAATACAAATAATAGTGGTGGTGGTGGTGGTAGTAGTAGTGCGAAGAGAAAGAGAAGGAGGAGGATTTGAGAACCCATCTAATAGAAAATGAATAACTAGAGATCATACTAGTACATCCGGGATCACAAGTGATAAAAGCTTGTTTTTCACTCTCAAACATAAATGCCGCTCAGTGACCCATATTTATTTGGAATGCCTCCCTTTGTATCATTCATTTGGAATGCCTCCCTTTTTATCAGTCATTCTCAACCGTTTGTCGCATGATTTTTTAAATATATTTTCCGTCAGTTTAAATCACACATTTTTTGCCTTCAGTTTATGGATTAAAAATCATGTCTAGTTTTAATTATTCACATAATTTTTGTGTTTATGGTTCTGTTTGTTTGTGCAGCTTTCGTGTTAGCTTTTGATAATCGGATCATCAAAGTCCCTAAAGCGCTATGGCTACTTTAACACTAGTACTGAACCGCATTTTTCCATTTTAAGATACAATAGCGTCATAGAATTCACACATAAAGAGGTTATTCAGTTCTTCCTTTGGAATCTGGAAAATAAATAGCGGCAGCGGCCAAAATGTGATGTTAATTATGACTTGTTCCAAGAACCTCTTTCTTCATCTTATGTGCCTGGCTGATGGCATTCCAACCTTCTCTGATAATTAGTTCTACTGGACCAAGTATCTACTTGCACCGCCCAGTCGTTAAATTGTATTCACATAACAGACACATGTCCCTTTTGACGTCACGCATATAAACAAACCCTATGGGCACGTTGCATGATGGGATTGAAAACGGGGGAGGAAGTTGGTAAACTGCGCCACTGTTATTCAGTTGAATCACTAAACGATAATAGAAGCCCATTTTGGGGTGTTCAGAGCTGAAATAAAATGCCTAACTTCTGACTTGATATTTCCAATACTGTTAAACAGATGCAGGTCGAAATTCAGGTACCAAATAACATCATGTCTCTGCCAAATCAACTTGTGAAAATGGAACTCGGCCTTTGATTTTATGGTCAAGGTAGAAATTATCCTAATTTTCTGATCCTCAACAGTATCTTCATAGGAAATTGCTCAAGTATTTCATTAATGATGCAAACATTAAAAGTTTGTCTTATTACGATAAAAAAAAAAATTTCTCATAGAGAGATAAAGAGAAAATAATACTAATAAAAGACACACTTAGCAGAGGCAAACTAAGTCCGTTTTAGAATAATTTTAGTAAGTTTTTGTTAAAATTATTATTAAAACACACAGGCCCATTTTGATAATGATATTTATTATAAGGCATCTCAACAATAATCGAGATGGTTTGGGGCATTAGGTTGAATTTACTTATTATCCACTATTTCAGCCGGGCTACTGGCAATTGAGAACGGCTATTGCTGTCAAGCTATCCGTATCTTTACATTTGTGACGTCATTATGCGGCTACTGGCAATTGAAATCGGCTATTGATGTCAAGCTATCCGTATGTTTACATTTGTGACGTCATTATGCGGCTACTGGCAATTGAGAACGCCTATTGCTGTCAAGCTATCCGTATGTTTACATTTGTGACGTCATTATGCGGCTACTGGCAATTGAGAACGGCTATTGCTGTCAAGCTATCCGTATGTTTACATTTGTGACGTCATTATGCGGTTGGATTATTCATACTTCTCAGATGTAAGATTTCTAATGTAATCAACATAATCACAGGTAATCAACATAATCATAGGTAATCATAGGTAATCAACATAATCATAGGTAATCAATATAATTATAGGTAATGTATGATGACAAATAAAGATCCACAGAAAAATAAGAAATAAGAAATTGCTAGTATGAGACATGACAATGCCAAAGATACATATGTTCCGTCTTACATACTAATTTAGCTCGTTGAACACTTTCGACGTACAGTAATTGACAAAACTGCAAACAGTATAAGTGGTTATGGTACTGATACCTATACTAAAGCATGCCAGTACAAATCCAGTTTTTGTATATATTCAAGATGATTTTTTCTGTCCTCGTCTCTACACGCGAAATAAACCTTTTTATATATCGAACCATCTGTCGATTTAAGTGACATTTTTTATATTACTGTATAGTTTGATCCCAGATACAAATTAAAAGCCGTTAAACATTTGACAAAACCATTCAGAAATAAGTGGTTCACACACACACACATTATGCTCCAGGCAATACTTTAGGTAAGTGATTTCTCTGTGACGAAACATCAGCGCAGATGTTTGATTCTACTTTTTTATTCTCAATTTTCTTGAACATATGTTTTAGTCAACAGGAATTTCATACTGGATTCTAAGGAGCAGATGCCAAAAGTATAAATGCATTATTATCACTTCCTAGATACTCTATAGTGCTGAATAATTGTTTTTTTTAAATTGGGTAATTTTATTTTAACATAGCAGTGCTAGATCTTATTTACTTTATATCATAGATATATCGATATTCAGTATTTATTACCGAACTGGTGCGAGAATTCTCTGAGAACGTCCAAAAACACATGATGATTTCGATCTACCATGCCTAACGAAAATCCTGCCAGACATTGCCCAATACTCTACCTAAATTATTGTTGTTGCCTAGCGATGCTCATAGGGTGGAAAGAAGGGAAATTAGGCAGCTTGTTTACAGGTTAATTTATATTTTTGTATGACTATGAGAAACTATTTTGGTAATTGGAATTGACGCTGCTATACAGCTCATTTAAACGGGGTTATCTGTAGACACGAAATGACAAGATAACTAGTATGTTTTGACACGATTGGATTTCAGCGATCCGTTACACGCAAAAATTGCATATCAGACATGTATACTAAATTCTTGCAATTAATAAGCACTTTGGGAAAAGCTTTTTCACACGATTCACTTACCTATATTAACAAAAAAGATACCTAATGATGTCCCTCTTAATCTAAGATTTTTATATTATTATTACAGTGACGCGCAAGAATTGACGCATCTTTTACCGACGTCAACAACGTAATTCACCAATTAGTCAATAAGAAATTGTTTGTTTTATGTTTATCTTCGTCCGAAATGCAACGGTTTTGTGTCTGAACAAACGTCTGGGATATTCTTTTATCAATTAGCTGGTAAAAAGAGAGTGATCTGCTCTTGAAAGATCTTAAATGTCACATTGTAAGACTGGATGGCAGACGACACGAAATGTGAAATGGCTATATAATCATACAGGAGAGCTGAAAGTCAGAGAAAACTCGCAATTCAATGTCCATAAGTGTACCATTTCACCTCTCTTGAGTAAACGTAAACAACAAGGAAATGTGGAAAAACAGCGGCCGCAATGGATGGAGAAAGCTTCCCGATCATCAACTTCTGAGGGTGGTGAAGCACAACAGACGACTGAGTTTGAGAAAGATTACGGATATTTAAAATAAATATGCACCTGAAAAAGCATCCATGGGGACAGTTCAGCGCCTACTGCATGATTACGGTTTAAAGAAACGCCGATTTCGGAAGACAATGACGGTATCTGCTAATAGCAGAAAAATCACATGACGTGGTACAATAAAATAGACATTTCACGGTTGAAATATATTTGAATAAAGTAATATTTTCCGACCAAACCAAGGTCATTATCACTCGTGGAAACCATCTGTACGTGTGTAGAACTAACGAAGATGATAGACAACGCGAGTCCCTCGGACTACATTAAAATAATGTCACGGTAGGTGTCATGTTTTGGCTCTGCTTTACGTATCATCGAGTTGGTACTTTGGTCGAAATTAGGTGAAATATTAATAGCAAGAAGTTCATTAATACTCCTAACTTTCATTCATGGCCAGTTCTTACAAAATATTTTGCAAATTATTCAAGATGACAATGTACTTTGCCATAAATCTTTAGGTCTTGTGCCTGGAAACAGGAAAACAATATATCAATTTTTGAATGGTCATCACTGTCATCCGGGCTCAGCGTAATTGAAAATGTACGGCATATCCTCAAATCAGATCCAGAAGATTTGTGCATGCAATTAAACCTCGATAGGATTTAGCGAAAGAGGTGCAGACTATTTGGACATCAATCATTACGGACAATATCACAGCACCATTCCCAGGAGACTCGAAGAAGTTGTAACGTCCAGAGGCCATATTACAAAATACTGAAAATACCAAGTAAATGACATACTTACGTTTTGAGTTATTCTGTTCTAGAAATGCACACAAGGAGTTCATGACGTCGACTTCGTCAACTGTGAGTTAGTTACCTGTGGCACACCACGGTATAAACAAGTATTTTATGCAGTTACAATATTTGACTTCCATAGCATGTTTTGGTGCAGAACTTCGCTGCAAACAGATATATATATATATATATATATATATATATATATATATATATATATATATATATATATATATATATATATATATATATATATATAGTCTTTTGCAACCAGTTTAGCATAACGTTTTTATTCGCTTGCTACCTCTGTTATTTTCTATCTGTTGGTACCATTATGTTTCCGTACAGTTATTTACCGTTTTGCAACAGCGCTATCGTTTGCGTATTTGTTCCTAACAGTACCCGAATTTGGTTTTTATTCGCACCGTTTACGTACCGCCATTCCTAGTCTTTAGATCATTGGTACTTTTCGTCTTTATATCGTTTCTGAGCATTTGCCTTCCATATCATATCGTACACGAATTTTTTCGTTTTCGTGCCGTTTCCCATGTTGCAAAAAGTGTTTTAAGTAGTGGAAATAAGACTCTTATTTCGTACTAATGACCTCAGATGGACATATTGGCTGATAGACATATACTAGGAGCATACAATCATACAGATATAAAAGAGATAAAATTCAAACTTTGTTTTGATCTACACTATGGTTTGGTGATAAAGCCGTTCTGGAATATACAGCGCTAAATATGTATTGTTTATCAGGTATAATGTCGTTGACAATTTACACACAAATCAAGATCAAATCCTATTAAAAACTAGCTGAACTTAATCGAATTAAATTGAATCAGACGTAACGCCATGTTGTGTAAAGCAGTAACGAGTTACAAAGTTTCCAGCAGGAACCATTTTTAAATCTCTAGTTGAATTCCAAGTTGCCGCTTTTTTGACAAGTTAAGATACAGGAAATAGTATTGCCATTACATTCTTTGGATATGCTGTATCTGTGTGATTTAGCACAGATTAAAAGATACACCGACAAACGGCGATAATAAGATAAAAATACGTTCATCTCCCATATATTACAGATTGTTCCTGTATAGCTTTTCACTGATCCAATTCGCTTTGCGAAAACTAAGATCTTTTATTTCGATCCATACAGGTATTGAGTTTTACCGAATGTCATAACAAAGTTTCTGAAATACCCCTAATGAAGAATAGAAATAGAGATGCCCTTTCTTATTTGTGTCCAGTCCAAAAGAAATAAACTTTAATTATGTGTCATGACGTATGACAATTATATAACGGAAATTCATTATTATTACTTTGATCGTAAATAAATTATTTTACCATAGTTTGAGCAGCTTATCACTTTGATCGTAAATAAATTATTGTACCATAGTTTGAGCAGCTTATCACTTCGATCGTAAATAAATAAATTCTACAAAGGGAGGAGCCATAGTGCCATCTGTTTTTTTAAAATGTAAATTGGTCTAACCGCAAATTATATCCCGGATATTTAATTGTTTCTGTAATGCGTGTAATGACCTTACTAATAATAACACCAGGAAGAACTACAAAAAAACATTAGTAATGATATCTGAGTGAGTGAGTAATGAAAAAGTGGTGACTGTAAACAGATGATGATCTTATTTTTGTGTGGTTGTCCTTTTTCTAGTCTTCTTGGTTTATGCCGCTTGGTTTCAGTGTTCTAAGGCGGCATATCCAGTAAGATTCCTTTTCTTTCCTGGTTTCGGAAATCCAGTTGGGGTTGTGAGCAATTTCAGTGTGTGTTACATCACTGAAAGTGTAGCCAGGGGAAAAGAAGTGTTCTGCAACTAGACTTCTGTCCAGCTTCTTTATCATCCAATCAGATCTGTGAAGATTGATCCTTTTGTGTAGCTTTTCAGTTTTTCCGACATACTGAAGGCCGCAGATCTTTCATGTGATGAGTTAAATTACATTCTCTGTTTTGCACGTTCTGTTTGGATCATATATATTCAATTTTTCGCTCCTCGTGTGCAAGAAAATGTGCTGGTCTCCATCATATGTTGACAGGTTTTGCACCTTTTATCACCACAGGGACCAGATTATCTAGGATGATCTTGGCTTGTGGTTTTCATTAGCTGCGCTCTGACTAGGATGTCTTTGAGGTTTTTTTGGTCTGCGGTAGGCTACTACTGGTTTACCAACGAACACATGAAGATGCTTCAGTCGTTAAGAAAAGTTCACGTTAAGACCTTATAGAGTTGTCGTCCGTATAATTTTTGTCTCTGAGTATATGTCGGTTTGATCAAATGCATAGACATTTTCTCACAAAGTCTGTTTCTTTTGGAGCATCTGCATAGTCCCAGCTATTTATGTGTTATCGAACATAAGAAATGTATAATTTGTAGAGTCGAACAGAATTGTTGCCTCAGTAAGTCTGGATAGGTCATCAAGCAGAGAAAAGCAATTTTTCAGATATTAGACAATGTTCAATGGAATCAAAGCCTGGAGTCCCTTCAGAAAAGATAATTTTTGTATGTAACGAGCACCGCCCCTCTGCGCCAGCTTCTGATCCTGAATCACGTAAGCTTTTCTCTCCAATGGTCAGAAAACAGCTGTTGCATAATTAATAATTCGAAAACGAGATTCCACTCCACAGTTTCGTATTTTGCACATGGTCGAATTTCAAAAAAATAAGTTAATCAAAAAAATTCAACACATAATCATTTATTATTTAAAGTTGAATCCAGAAATGCATATGGTGGCGTAAATCAGTTTTGTGTAAGCATTCATTATGTACCAGATGCTGCTTGTATCTAGCTCAGTATAACTACTACAGGGTTCGAATGTGATACTATGCGCTCAGAGTGAATGCCCGGTTTTTAAAAGCAAAAATGTGTAACAAACGTTTCAGATAAAAGTTGTAAAAAAAGTTTATCAGGTATTTCATGAAATTGTGAATAGAGAAAGGCAAATCCAAGTACTTAAATCTTCAAAAGAGTGCCATTCCATGGTCTTAAATCTTCAAAAGAGTGCCATTCCATGGACTTAAATCTTCAAAAGAGTGCCATTCCATGGACTTAAATCTTCAAAAGAGTGCCATTCCATGGACTTATATCTTCAAAAGAGTGCCATTCCATGGACTTAAATCTTCAAAAGAGTGCCATTACATCGACAGGGCAAAACGACCGATTTTCGGCTATTTTTAAGCAATTATACTACTTTACAAGCTGAAATGAACCGGGCATGGGATAATTCTTACTTAAAAATAAGATAAAACCGTAAGCTAGACGGTTAGAGAATATTATTTTGGATCGTAACAGATGATAAAGGTCCCAGTATTGACTAGTTTCACCGCAAAGATAGAACATCATGCATACGACATGCGTGTGAGGACGTGAAATTAAGTGAAAATCGCGGAGTCTTACCTGAATGTCATCCTGAACGTAACGCGTTATATTGTCAAGTATTCTCTACTGAAGTTAAACTCCTATACATTTTCACTTCGAACGTAACGCGTTATATTGTCAAGTATTCTCTGCTGAAGTTCAACTATTATAAATTTTCACCTCGAACGTAACGCGTTATATTGTCAAGTATTCTCTACTGAAGTTCAACTCCTGTAAATTTTCACCTCGAACGTAACGCGTTATATTGTCAAGTATTCTCGACTGAAGTTCAACTCCTATAAATTTTCACCTCGATTGCCATTTCATTGGGTAACATTCACAGTTAAGAATTTTACATTTTATTCATAGCATTTTGACATTTTAACGCTTTTTTTATTAGAAAAATACCTTTATAAGCAAACATTAGGAATTGCAGCTTCTTGTATCACTAGGATACTTTTCCATTTATGTAAGTTAAAAGCGAAAACAAATTGCAGAGAAGAAATAAAGTTCCGAGACGGTTTAAATTCCACATGTTTCTCGTTGCTTACGTTCCATCTATCATGCTGGGAATGTATTTATCATCCATAACGTTAGCTATATTTAGCTTATCAGGTAAATGGTTTTCGTTTGAGTAAATACCGCGGCGAGTGATGTTGAGCGAATGTGGGAAGTGTTGAATTAGCACATTATCTTTATTTGAAAGGTCTCTGACCATCTAAGTTTCCTTCTCAATTCATCCGGACAAGATGAAACAAGATACTGAACATACAGATTATGTAGTATAGCTCTTTGCACAGCAAAATCAGATGTAGTAAAATCTACCGGCATGTTGGGTGTTATTTCGATGCCGGGGATTTATTGAGTATTTTCATAATAGGAACGGGTTAATTGAAAAACCGTTCTTGCGTGGGCAAAGTCATGTTTTTGTGGGGTGGGAATCCCAAACGTATATCACGGCATTATCTGTATTGTTGTTGTGTTGTTATATATATATATATATATATATATATATATATATATATATATATATATATATATATATATATATATGTATATATATACAGAGAGAGAGAGAGAAAAAATTAAGTTTTCATCGTGAACAAAGCGGATATAATGTGAGTAATACATACTGCATTTAAAATACAACAACATACACAAAAATTATTATAGAAAAAAAAACTTAGAGGAATCTGCATAAAAGTTCAAGCTTTACGTCTATTTAAGACTACATACTATGGAGGTAAACATTATATATAGGAACAAATAGCAGTAAGACCATTCAAAATACAATGTAATGTGCAATGCTGGTATATTGAACGTTACACAGTGTCTATCAAAATTTTCAAGCTATGTTTGATTTTCAGGGGTAGGGGTGCATTTTTTTATATGGGGTTGGTAAGGTTTTTTTGTTGGGTTTGCCATAGCCTTTCGTGGGCAGATTGGTCAATATAAAGACAAACGACATTATTTCGCGAGTCTACATACTATGCTTCATATATCTGAGGAACCCGATACGCTTCTAAATGAAAGTTTACCTGTTTTATATCAACATTCATGAGAAATATTTAAAGGTACGAAATTTTATATCAGCATTAGTGAGAAATATTTAACGGTACGAAGAACTTATGAAGTACCATGTTTCAACAGGAAAGAAATAAATAATTTGAACTAAATTGCTGGGTATACGTACCCAACAAAACTGCGACAATCGAGAAGTAGGAATAGTTTAAAAGATATGACAAAAATGCAAAATAGCAACCAAAAACTCAGAATGACATCAAAAGACATTGATCTAAAGTTGTTACAGTGCATGGATCCTAATATCGCTACACAAGTATTGGTCAGCTGGGGCTTAGCGACCTTATTTAAACACTAAAGCCATACTTTAAATGTACACAACACAACTTTATTCAGTTGAAATATCGGTAAATTAAAAAAGTAGCATTGTGAAATTTAGTTACCGAATATACTCGTGTAAAAGTAGGTTCCAACTGCACACAACATAGACCCTAATATGTTGGCATATTATAAAACGGCAGATCATAGTCTATGTTGGTTTGTTCTACCGATTAGTCCTAGCAAACTGCATAGACCCAGATCTGCTGGTGCATTATGCGACGGCAGATCAGGGTCTATGCAGTTTGCAGTTGAATTCAACTTATAAGCGAGTATATACTGTACCGATTTGCTATCATGGTTGCAGGGCCTATTAAGATTTTGTATGCTTGCTTGATTATGCCAAAGATGTCAGATACTAAACGAGCTTTGACAGTTGTCATTAGAAGCCCTTCAAAACCAAATAGTACCAACATGAATCCTCCAAAAGCTGCATTTCTCACTGTTTGTTTTCAAAGCTGCTTTCCTTAGTTAGCAAATACGCTCAATAAAAGTTGGGTAGATTGTTACAATTTCATGAAGCCATCGACTTAACTAGTACCATAAGAGAACAGATAAAACTGTTTTAGTCCAGAAAAATTCATACTTATTGCACACTCTAATGACGTTGGGGGAAAAAGATTGGATCTATAAATTTAACAGGAGTGGATACACAACGTTAGGTCTACGTCAATTGATGTTTAACATGCAAAGTGGAATATCTTCCTGAAACTGTTAGATATTCTCGCTGCCGAAGGGTATACATTTTGTAGAAAAGAGGACTCCATAAACCTATGTAGCGTTTGACAAATGATTTTAGTAATTAGCTTTATTCCTTATAATCGGGCGGTTATTTATATTGAAACAAACAAACAGTATTGAATCCGATGTGGAAAGACAGGACATAGAAAACAATCGGATTGCTCTCTTACAAACTGAAATGCTGTATATTTTGGAAAGTTACTTTATACGTGTATATTCTCTTGATGTGCTTTTATAACTAATATTAACGTATGCGTCTACATCCAGATGCTTTGTTTGAATTTACTTATCATGCACTTCTTTCTTGTGCATACAAGTATATTGTGTTTTCCTCACAAACATATTGGAGAAAACATTTTAAAATCCACACAAAATGCTCGATCACACTATAAAAGACCTTACCTTACTCACAACCAACGTTAGCCCACAGAAAAAAAACCCGCAATACGTAGCATAGTAAAAATCACATTTGATCCTTTACACCTCAAGTACATTATATCAATAAATAATTTATCTAGCTTTATATATTTCATCTACAAGCTGCTGTAAAGACCAGAAATGTGATGTTAAATTTCTGCTTACTATTTAGTAAGCATTTTTGTTTTACATTGAACGTCATAAACTTTAGATATAATATTACTAAATAAACAATTTACTTTTACTTTGTATATATTCCATCATTGTAATCAACAGCATTCCTAGAAATTAAAGTATGATCAATATGATAAACACATTTCTCACCACTGTCTGTCGATTATCCCGTTCCCATACAGCAATAAAGAGACAATCATAATTCGAACGTTTATCCCCAACAATTGTAAGTAAATTAATCTGTTCTTGCACATGAAGTTAGGAATAGCTGGACCCCTTTAAAATATAAAACAAATGCATAGCTCAGTGTCCTTCCCGTTGTGCTCATAAAAATATAACACAAATGCATAGCTTAGTGTCTTTCCCGTTGTGCTCATAAAAATATATTTAAGGTAAGCTAGTTACAAACGAAGCAAGCAACTACGAGGCCATGAAAGAATTCGTCGAAATGTCTTCTCTGCAAATTTGGAACAGCGTATACACTGCTTTACGTTGTTTCCCAGTACATTTTAGAAATATTACTATCTATGTTGCACTAAAACAAAGTCTACACACACCGAGAATTGCATAGTAGACCCGTTTAGATCACTTCTGAACTTACCGTTGCTTTTGTCAATAGAAAACGTTCGAAATTCATAAGGAAATGAGAGAAGATAAACAAATTCCTTGTCAAATAGATAATTTAATCTGCTCGAAGCAATAATGAGTTTTGTAAAAACATAACAAATAATACTGCAAACTTCATTCTTCAACTACATCTCTTACTGCATATCCAGGCCCGATAGACATTCATAGGGAACAGACAGATTGTACATTTTTGAAATAATATTTACTCTGACCCTAGTTCAGGTATTAGTACCGTCATATGACGTTATGACAACTTCTTTAGAATGTTTGTCAATACAAGGACTGGTTTTTAATACTCAGATCCAGTTTACAAACTTGCTTCGAGACGAAAGGACAAGTTACCACCTGCGTTGTACTAGTATAATAGTAAGACTAGACATATTTAAGCATAACGTCTGATGCTTTTGACACCTGAGATTGTCTGGGGATGACATTTACATCACTATACTTTCGGCGATGACGCATAAAATGAGTCTTGGAAAAGTCTACTTATTTTATGCCTATAATAAGTCAAACTTCAAAAGTTTCGGTATTTTTCAAAACCGATAAATTACATATAGGCATTATGGGGTTGCGGACTACATGCTAGAACTACTTACCTCCGAAACTGAAGAGCTTGACAACGTGCAAGAACTACTTACCTCTCATAAAGTGAAGAGACTGACAACGGAAGTACTACAGTCAGCACTGACAATTGTACGTTTTATAACAACACGCGTTATGTCCGGTTAGTCTTACTCGTTTTTATATCACTCAGATGAGATCCATACAACAGTAATCTATGACTATTGTTAGAATACTAGTAGCACACTAATACCATATGATTAAATTGTTACAAAACTTTGTCCATAGTAATAATTTATTTCTTTTCCTGAGCAACAATACAATTTTATTAGTTTGAATAAGTACACACAAGTATAATTTAGTAATATAAAACAAACGACAAGATAAATAATAGATGAAAGAGAAATGCATACATGTATATTGTCACTTTATAAATCTCCGATTATGATATCTTATTCATTTATTATTTTTCTTGTTCAGCTCATAATAGATACCGTTTTTAAAGTCACGTGGACGTTTTTAATGCTTCGCCTGTTGTGAACAAAAACTCTGGTCGCAGTACACTAATAATCAAAATCAAAGACAATAGAGGACTGATTCTCGTATTCAAGATTTAGATGATATATATATATATATATATATATATATATATATATATATATATATATATATATATAATCTCAAGGTAAGTAACAAGCTCAGTCTATCAGATACAAGATCACCCTATTAAT
The DNA here is from genome assembly GCA_029931535.1 of Margaritifera margaritifera. Lineage (NCBI taxonomy): Eukaryota > Metazoa > Mollusca > Bivalvia > Unionida > Margaritiferidae > Margaritifera > Margaritifera margaritifera. The sequence goes on from JAQPZY010001341.1 coordinate 772,151, forward strand.
ATTCCTAAATCTCACTTATTATAAAACCTGTCTGAGAGCATGATGATATAACCTTATTTACCAAGTTTGAGAACAGTTGTATCGAAATTCGGTCTCCATGGTGATAACAAGCTCAGTCAGTTTGATACAAGATTTATAGCATACATATGATTTATAGCATGCATATGATTTATAGCATGCATATGATTTATAGCATACATATGCTTAGATGTAGCTCAAGCTCAGTCAGTTTGATACAAGATTTATAGCATGCATATGCTTAGATGTAGCTCATAATCAAACTCATCTAACATCTTGATGGTATAAGATAACTTTGAACAAAATCGGATGAAATATAAAGTCGTTAAATGTTATCAACCTCAGGCATTCATATCCAAGATCACCTCATTAATAGGTGCGGATCTCGTTTATAATCGTACCCGTTTGAGATCTTGATGATATAAGCCTATTTACCAAGTTTGATAAAAATCCTATTAAAAAAAATACATCATCAGCCAGTCTAATGCAAAATCCCCTTATAAATATGCATATATCTTCCTTATAATACAATTCATCCAACATCCTGATAATATTAACTTATTTGCTGTGTTTGATCAAAAGCGGGACAGAAATACCGTCTCTTGAGTGGTAGGAAGCTCAGCCAATCAGGTGGATCACTAGTAATAAAACTCATGTTACATCTTTATAATAAACTTATTTACCAATTGTCAAAACTGAAATGGACGAATTCATCCAAGATACACGGTTATATTTCAAGTTTCATCAAAATCAGACCGTCAGTATTGCCTCTAGAGTGGTATAAAGCTCAGTCATTCTGAAACAAGATCACTCCATTCATTTTCCAACCCATCGGAGATCTTGATGACATAAGCTTATACTCCCAGTTGGATCACAATCGGAACAGAAATATGGTCTCACGAATGGAAACAAGCTCCGCTAATCTAGTGCAAGATCATGTCATTATCATCCATTGATCTCGATTTTTCCAAGTCTGATTAAATCTGACCAAATATATCGCCTCCGAAGTGCGAAAAAAGCTCAACCAATCAGATGCAAGATCACCTCATTTATATGCATGGATCTCGAGTATTAATTTGCCTGAGAGATTTTGAGGATATTTCCCATCTGTTCTAAGTTTTATCAAAATTTGACCAGAAATATGCCTTCAAAAATGGTAACAACCTCAGCAAATCAGAAACAATATCACATCATTAGGATGCGTGGATCTCGCTCATTATCGAAGCCCATATTTCAAGTCTGATGAGACCGAGACCGAGAGAACGAGGAATTGGTCACGAAATCTGCAACACGGTGTAACATTATCATGTCTCTGGACAGAATCAAGTATAACAGAAGTCTGACGTAATCACGTATTAGATGAAGCTATATTTGCTATGTTTAATTTTGAAGTTTATAACGATGACTAAAATGAAGAAAAAAATAAAACTTAATATGTTAATCTTTATTGCAGCCTAAGTCAAGTGATTATGATATCTCCTAATGCAAATTGAAACTTAGCTACAATGTATTGAAAATTATATCTTTGCTGATCCTCCTGAGGTAATAATGGTTACCACTCAAGTATGCTAACATTTCAAAATCTCCTCTTGAATTGAGGAAACAATCGTACCTGCATGACATTTAATGAATAAATCCTGATATTCTCTGGGATTTTTTTTATTATTGTTTCACTTGGTAATGTATATTGTTTTGTTACATTTCTAAAGATATGTAATCTAACAACTCTGTAGCTCAGAAAATGAAACGTATTTTTTTTAGAAAAGTAATCAAGTGAATAGTTTTACTCGGCAGAAGTAAACATATACATTAACCTTTCAACATCGTACACTGAAAAGTAGTAATTTCTCCTGAACAGGGTAAACTATCGAAAAACGGGCAATGGTAATACAGTTCTCAACCTTTAGACGCAACATGCGTAGTAACTCTTTGAAAAAAGTTACACAGTTCAACAAGTGTAGTGAGGTCAAATGAAAAGAACAATCTAAAATTCTAACTAATGTCTTATGGTTGCTTGATCACACCAAACGCTGATTCAAAACTGACAAAATATATTCAAGGTATGTGAGAGTATCCCAGCGTATTATACAAATAATACATATAGCTTAAGAAACAAAACGAAAAAAAAAACCAAACAAACAAAAAACATCAACCTGCTGTTTCGTAACGTTCCAGATCTTAGTCCATTATATTAGTTTGGGTAAACACAAATGTATTAACACCTTGAAATTTTGGGAGAAAAACGTTCATGAATAACTTCCGGTAAAATGTAGGTTTTCGAGTGAGTGTACTTGCACGTAACAGATGTAAACTCTTACGCTTTTTATAAATTCACCATATACCAGTTTATTTCTGATAGATCTCGAATAAAAGCAAACAGAGATAACCAAAAAAACAAAAAACAAAAAAAACAACCTTGTCTCTTCATGCATTCCAAAATGCTACTATCTTGACAGTGTGAAGCCCAGGATATGGCATTGGCAAAGCGAACCTGATGGAAGTATTGCTTTGTGTTTCGACTTATCTATAATCTGGCATCAGCATGGAAGGGTGCCAATAATGACAGATGTATTGACATCATTATAGCCTAGAATTTACGGACGATTTACATATACTGTTTCCGAATCCGCAGTAGAAAAAAAAAATGACAATTTTCTTTTTATCTACAGTATATATGGTATTTCAAGCCAAAATTATATTTCTTCTTTACGATAATGAATTTTAAGGTAGAAGTGTCGACATCACTTGTCAAATAAATGCATGAATTTTATTCTCAAAAAGATGACATAAGAAATATTTGTAGGTTTTGAAAATCATTTCTACATGGGAATATTTAGGATTTGTTTGTTTCTTCGTTTGTTTGTCATGTTTTAAGCCTTTGAAATAATGCACTTTGGAAACCATATCGTTTGATCTAAATAATTTTAGCGTCACTTTTATCGATTCTTTATCAATGCTCGAATAGTGACGATAAAGATAACTTGTGGTAATAGTCCAATAAGGAGAGAGGTACATGGCCAGACTGAGTCCAATAAGGAGCGAGGTACATGGTCAGATTGAATCTAATAAGGTGCGAGATACATGGCCAGACTGAGTCCAATAAAGAGTGAGGTACATGGCCAGACTGAGTCTAATAAGGAGCGAGGTACGTGGCAGACTGAGTCCAATAAGGAGCGAGGTACATGGCCAGACGGAGTCCAATAAGGAGCGAGGTACATGGCCAGATGGAGTCCAATAAGGAGCGAGGTACATGGCAAGAATGAGTAAAATAAGGAGCGAGGTACATGGCCAGACTTGAACAAAATCTAAGAATAGTTCAGACGTCATATATTTGCCTTCTTCTGAGTCATGGCTCCACGAAAGCAGTTTAGTACTATAACCATATGGGAAAAAGTGGGTGATGGCTTGTGTATTTTTATATCATCCAAAAACGAGAGAAAACCATATTTGAACACGCGGACTTTTTGCAGAAGTAATCGTTAGAAACAAAGTCTGATTTACGTAGTATTAGCTGATATTTGCTGTGTAAATGTCACATTCCATTGTGAATAACGGTGAAATCGGTTTCTTTACTCCAACGGAACAGCATCGACGCTTAAATGTGATGTCTTGTGTTCAGAATCGTGGAAGCCGGTGAATCGTTATTGCTTAACAATATTATCATTGTATGTTTCTAATTTGTGTATAACAATATCTCATTGATATATACAATACATAGCTAACAGTATCCGTCCCCATATTTTGTCAAAGGTTTTCATATGGTCATAGTGGGTCTGTTCCTTGCATCGACAATTTTGATTTTTGTTTTCGAACGTAATGTTGTCAGCCGACTTTAATACTCTTATATCATGATGTTATCATGGAGAGAAACACTGTATGATCTCTTCTAGTGATTATGTAACACACATTTTTATTTTTAACTAACACATCACCACACAATAGACTAACAAACGGAATAGGCGAAGTTTACGAACTGATGATCACGATACATGTTTTTAGTTAAGTCGATTAACATGAACACCACTCGAGAGTCTTACGATTGGTTAATATTACCGTTAACACTACTATAGAGTGTTACGATTGGTTACTATTACCATACACACTACTATAGAGTGTTACGATTGGTTACTATTACCATACACACTACTATAGAGTGTTACGATTGGTTACTATTGCCATAAACAATACTAAAGAGTGCTACGATTGGTTACTATTACCATACACACTACTATTGATGGTTGCGATTGATTACGATTAGCATAAACACTACTGTGAGAGGCATACATTTTACAAACTAAATGTAGATAAACTATTACTGTGTTATCAGGGCCGGATGAACCCATAGGCTAATAAGGCTATAGCCTTAGGCCCTCATATTTTGTAAGCCCTCCTTTAGGCCCACTATTCCATATGGAAGTAACAGCTGAACGACAGTAGCGCAGCCTTATCCTTAGGCCCCTCATAACCTTAATCCGGCCTTGTGTGTTGTATTATTATTTAACCAAATATATACCCCAGGGGAACCTCACTTATACATGCAACTGTTTTTTTTTTTTTTTTTTTACCAGTATCGCTGATCAATCAAGATTAAACTCTGAACATCCAAAGTCAAGTGGTCAGTAACCCACAAAAGAACAAGAAAAACTGATTGGTTGGTTTTCGATAAAAATCACAAAACATGAATTTGGGTAGGGACAGAAGATAGTTCTGCACATGCTTGCTTAGATGTAAGTAGGTCTGCAAAAAAGCAATAACAAATAATAATAATAAGAATAATAATATTAATAATTATTATAATAATACTTACAAAAAATAAAACATCTGTTGAAATTAGGAAGCTGAGATATACAAGGTAACTTATTTATACAGTAAATTGTTTTATATTTAATTTAAAGTAATTATTTGCATGATTTTAAACGAATGTCTGTGGTTTTTTAAAATACAGTTCCATGATATTTTATTACACTGGTGTAAACCAACAAGATTCTCTATGCTGAAATGAGTATTTACTGTATTATGTTGAATTTAATTGCAAATGAACACATATTATACTGTTGTTAGTTCATAACAATGTTGTATTGTCTAAAGACCTGAATATATATATATATATATATATATATATATATATATATATATATATATATATATATATATATATATATATAATACGGTGAAGAAATAAATAATTGAGTACTGGTATACTAAAAAGAGTTTTGTTTGTCTGTGTCTTTATTGCTTCTTTGTCTGTCTCTCTGTCTATCTGTTTGTCTGTTAGAATATGTTCATTGTGAGGAATTTCTATGTTCATTGTTGAATATATCTTCACACAGCTAAGTATTAGAAGTCAGATGTATGTAGTTGCCTGAAATTAAACAGTTACAACCCCGGTTCCATAAATCGGGTAAAACTGTAATTTATTATTACGTCATATTCAACGAATTTATAAATTTGCTTGATTAATGAATTGTCACAAGTTACTTTGTTCAGCAGATGAGTATTATTTCTGTACATTATGAAATAATAAAGCTGTCTTATATATATATATATATATATATATATATATATATATATATATATATATGTGTGTGTGTGTGTGTGTGTGTTCTATAGTAAAGATTGAATACTACTATACAAGTCTTTGATGTTTATTTAGTACCTGCCATTCAAGAGTGCAGTTGTAATGATAATAGAATATGCCATATTCTTTTCTTTACATGTTAATTAAATTTGCCTTATTCTTTGAAATTTAATAATGTGTGCTATATGCCCATGTACTTTCCCTGGTTTTCCTTATCTGTCTATCCTTAGAATTCATCTTGCTTTTCTCTAACTAAATGACTGTATAATGTTTTGACAAGAACAAGAATGGAACATTGTGATCTAATTACTATTTCAATAATTAGGATACTTAATATTCTTTTATTCTATTTTCGGGGTTTAATTTCATGTCAATTAAAACCCACGCCATGATTCTGCGTGTGTGTTTTCAATCACTGAATAAAGACTTTCAACATGTCCAGTATGCATATTTGTTCCTGGTTCGAACCCACTGCATATATGGACGCTTAGGACACATACTCCGACAAAATGGCTTCTGATACTTCTCTATGTCAAGATATATACAACAATGAACATAGAAAGTCATTACAATGAACGAATTTACAGACTGACAGACAGAGAAACAAAATACTTTTTAGTATACAAGTAATCATTTACGTAGCTCATTCCTGTATTTGAAACACACACACCACACACCACACACACACACACACACACACATATATATATACACACACACACACACACACACACATATATATACATATATATATATATATATGTAGAATAGATTGACATCCTCTCTCTCTCTCTATCTCTCTTTATATATATATATATATATATATATATATATATATATATATATATATATATATATATATATTGTAAATAACTAAATAACTACAATGTCTTGAATTCCGAAATTGCAAACAACAGTACAATATGTGTTAATTTACAATTAAATTCAAGATAATATAGTAAAAAATCTTGTTGGACTACACAGTATAATAAAATATCATAGAAAATCTTGTTGGCCTACACCAGTATAATAAAATATCATAGAAAATCTTGTTGGCCTACACACGTGTAATAAAATATCATGAAATTGTATGCTGTTAAATATAGACATCCATTTAAGATCATGAAAATAATTACTTTTTAAATTAAATATAAGACAATGTAATGTATAAAGAAATTACCTACCTTGTATATCTTAGTTTCTGGATTTCAACTGATATTATAGTTGTTTTTTTTTTTTTGTTTGTTTTTTTTTTAAATTTTTTTCTTGATTTTTTTGGAAGGGGCATCAAAGCAAGCATGTGTAGAACTAACTTCTGTCCCTGCCCAGACTGATATTTTGTGCTATTTACCGAAAACCAACCAATCAGTTTTGTGCTCTTTACCGAAAACCAACCAATCAGTTTTTCTTGGGTTATTTTTATGGTTGACTGACCACTTGACTTTGGATGTCCAGAGTTTAACCTTTAGTGGTCAGTAATACAGGTAATTTTTTTTAAAAAAACCCCAAAGAGTTGCATGTACAAATGAAGTTCCATGTGGGGTATATATGGGTTTAAAATAATAAAATAACACAGTAATAGTATATCTACATTTATTTTGTAAAATGTATGCCTGTCACACTACAATATAGGGTTGCGATTAATAAAAACACTACCAAAGAGGGTTACGATTTGTTACGTTGCCAGCAACAATCGCCTTTATATTCTATGCAGACACCCATACAATACGAAGGAATGGTTGTGTGTGTAGTGTCTGTAGACCCAATACCACCACCACCATCATTTACTCCAAGTCTACCAAGTCTAAGTATATTTGGGGAAATTGTGGCAAATGTGGCATTCGTATTATACTCAGGATCAATTCTAAATAATAAAATCAAACTTCATGAGACATAGTTGTCATGAATAAGTGTTAAATTTGTATATACTTCGTTATATTTCGCGCTGTAACATGCACCGTAAACAGCCCCCCCCCCCCCTCTCTTTCAAAAGAGGCGGTTTCAATAGCTGATTTCTTTAAATACACCACCTGTTTGTTAAGGAGAGTTGTGTCGAGGAGGTAGGCTTTCCTAGCAGATAGCTTCGATAATTAAATCAACCCTAATTAAAGAATGACCTGAAATAAGACTGAAAAAGACCAATGTCTAGCAGGCCAGAAGTCTTTGTATGAAAGATGAAAGATAATTGTAAGCTCTTTTGTTATTATGAATTTGGAACGTACAAGACTGTATAGTGTGCTAACAGATTCAACATTATACACAGATGGCGTACAGGGAGTAAGATCCAATCATAACAAAGGGCCATCAACCTCACGTTGACCAACCTGACATCTATCCTTTAGATTTTTCGCTTAATCGAACTCTAGATTCGAAGTCTTCTTTAACATGGAGAGTTACTTCTTAATAACAGTCATCTAACAAATAGAGCACATATATACTTTATCTACAGTGACAACAAAGTCATGTAAAATCATATCCATGAAATAGAGATTAGGGCAAGGTTTGTTCTGATCCATACACCTTTGATGGAAAGTTACATGACCAGTAACGGCTTTTGTAAATCATCCGGGCAAGATAAAACAATATCTTCAACGTGGGGTGTTGTATTATAGTGTTAAACAGAACATGATATAACGTAGGAAGCTAGCTATACTTGAGTGCTGTGTTGCGTATTTTTAGTGGAGATCCTGTGAGAAAACTGGGTTATTGATCATTCTCCATTCTGGTAAAGTGCAAGAAAGACTTTGTTTTGATATTTATCTTAATGTTTATGACCGGCAAAGCTTAATGTGGTTTTATTTTTTATTATAATACATATATTTGCGTTGATTATATCCTTAACTTGTCTTTAATGTTTTTACCATGGCGTATTCAACAATATGCTAACAACATGTCATTAAGATTTTTATCATGGCGTATTCAACAATATGCTAACAATAACCCTTCTTTTAATGAAAAGACATTTCGCATAACTCAAATTGATCACATTTATTTCGTAAATTAATGTCATTCGAAATATAATTTTCTTATGGTTTATATTGTAAGTATTGTGTACATGATAGAAACCTTGAATAAACCAGCATAGGCGGCTTTAAAATTACTGTCCTTTTTTGGGGAGGAGGTTACAGAAATTATAGTATGTTGCATTTTCAACTCGTATCCTCTACTCCATTTTTTTGCTTCCACCTTCTGCTTTCTATTATCTTCTTGGAGATGTTTCAGTTTGTAACTCTAGTGTTACGAAGATATTATAAAGAGCTACAAGTACACAAAAACTAATGTTAGAATATGAAGTATACTGTTATATTTTCTGTCAATTCAGAGGTAAATGTTATCTCGGAATAGTATCAGAATCGTATGTCCAGAATCCAGCATATCGATCTCTCCATCGGCCCCACTTCTATGAGTATATCTGTATCTTTTGATATAGCTTTTTCAGCACACTTTGATACTATGGGTATAAGCATCTAGTAGTGATGCAAATACTCTGAAGCCAAAAGCTCAACGTTTGCAGAAGCAATTACTGAAAGTATCTATTTGGCGAATTAAATCTTCTTATTGAAATGTTCCTTTCTTGTTGCAAATGATATTAACCGAAAACATCGTTTTCTCTAGAGGAGAAAATCCAAATATTGTACTCCTGACGCTCCTTCATCCTTGTTTTGACCGTTCAGTGAAATATAACAGGGTAGCGGTTATATTTCAACCTGAGAGTTTCCGGTCTGCTTCGATAAGAACACGTCCATAATTTAACACATTCATACAGCTGAATTTGGAATTGCAGTTAGCTAATAAGCACCAGCACAATCACTATGGTGTCCATTTTCTTCTTGTCATCTTTATTCTTAGTGAGTAATGTTAATAGAGGATAAGCTATGTCACTTTATCATTGGATAGACACCCCACTTTTTAGAGAGTCTTTACTCCTACAGTTGATATGTTCAGTAAACCCACTTGCAAATACTAGTTGAGAAAGCAAACCATAGGCGTAGCTATGATATTTTGCGCCCGGGGACGAACTATAAAATTGGCGCCCCAGCCCCCTCCCCGTTTAATCACATTTTTCTATTACATTGAATAAGGAAAACAATTTAAATTTTAATAAAACATTGTATTTAAAGAAGCAAATTTATAGAAATTATAGTACATGACCCACTCAGTCACTGTCGTAGACTGGTTTACATAGTCTACAAAAGATTTATTTTTCTTGATTTCACTGTCGCAAACTGGTCAATTACGCAATCAAAATCTGTTTTTTCCAATGTTTACTTATTATAATGTAACGTTGTAAGCCTCATTTTGGCGCCCCTGTACCTAGGCGCCCGGGGAGATATGTACCCCACTGCCACCCACCCCCCTAGCTACGCCTCTGAAGCAAACTTCACAAACATTCCTTAAGGTTTAAGTTTGACACGACTAATGTCCGTATTGTTTTCTTGGATGCTTCATCATGCGAGCTTAACTTTATTGTGGAGAAAGCGACACCTGGCCTTGTGATATGATAAAAAGTGTTGATCGTATCAAATATTTACAGTTAATTAATAAATCCTGCGTGGAAAATTGACCTGTTTCCACCATTACAATTCCGCTAATTTATCTGAGCTGAATAAGATGTGCGGAACAAGTAATAGTTCCTCCATGTCAATCATACTTACTTAGCACCTCTTTACCTATGACCAATACAAGGACTCCCAGCTGTTGCTTGGCTTGACTGATTGAACAGTGTTACAAAATACAGGTAAACATATGGGGGAAAAACTGTGAAGGTCCCACAAAGTAGACTAAATTGTAGAGAATATATATCAACTTAAAATTTTCATAACTCCAGAAGTAATGACTGGATTTTGTTCACATTTTGAAGTTAACTTTATTTTATTTCTGAAAGCAAATAGTCTGTAAAATTCCTAAATTTGTGTACACTTAGTAAATATTTTCCTATGCAAATAAGGTGGGCGGGGCTGGAACTATTAATAGAAACAAAAACATATACTGCTGGCCGCTAGCAAGGGCAGTAATTGGTTTTAATTGATGCAGTCCTGAGACTCGCATTTAGAAGAAAAAACCAGCAGTGATGAAATAATTGGAAAAAAGATAAAGAACAATATTCTTGTGTATGTGATAAATTATATAAAAACGCTGGTAGAAAAGAGAATTAAATATAAAGAATTTTAGATATTACTTACCATGTATTACATGACAAGAAGATTTTGAACAATGTATTTTTAATTCTATCTCGAGAACTTGAATAAGGAAAAGAAAAAAGTATTTGAATGAGAAAGACTTTAAGGTTCTAGGTTTAATTTATGCAATACACGTATGAGCGAAGGCGAAAACTACTGTAATCTGTTGGTAAAATGGGGTAATTCATGCAATACATACGTCGGAGCAAAGGCGAAATTATTGTAATCTGTTGGTAATGAGGTAAAACATAGAATAACTAAATATATAGCTAAGAAAATGTGTTTTTTTAAAACGCTCCTTTTGAAATGGAAAGTTATCTGAAACACATTTGTAGATATCAGTATACTGGAAGACAGATATATAATTTTTGAAGTGTCAGTCGGTATGTTATTCTAATAAGGCGACTCAGAGTTACTTGTACCCATTCATACCCTTGCAATGTTACATATCATGTTAATGAAATAAGCATCTAACATATAATACAAACTTTCATATCAGACATGTCACTTACTAAAAGACAAGTATCTTCTTTTTCAAGCTAGTTGGAAAGATTTTTGTATTATCTTATTCAAGCTATTTTATTGAAATGGACGGAAAGAAAACCTTGTCGTCAGTAATCATTTGTTGTAATATCATTGGAAAGAAGATTGGTATTCTTGGCATGAAAGTAGGCATCTCTCAAACAAGTAGCGAGTTAACACTATATTTGTATTTGCTTTTCAATCAGATTGGTATTTATTGATGTGAATTCTTTAAATGCTTCAAACAAGAATCCAGAGATAGATGGCTGATATGACAGTTGTGATAAACCAAATGGCAACAGTAGTTCAGAAAGTAAACGATGACCTGACAGCAAGGTCTCCTTTCGAAGCATAAACATTCCTTTGGTGTGATAAACCAAATGGCAACAGTAGTTTAGAAAGTAAACGATGACCTGACAGCAAGGTCTCCTTTCGAAGCATAAACATTCCTTTGGTGTGATAAACCAAATGGCAACAGTAGTTCAGAAAGTAAACGATGACCTGACAGCAAGGTCTCCTTTCGAAGCATAAACATTCCATTGGTGTGATAAACCAAATGGCAACAGTAGTTCAGAAAGTAAACGATGACCTGACAGCAAGGTCTCCTTTCGAAGCATAAACATTCCTTTGGTGTGATAAACCAAATGGCAACAGTAGTTCAGAAAGTAAACGATGACCTGACAGCAAGGTCTCCTTTCGAAGCATAAACATTCCTTTGGTGTGATAAACCAAATGGCAACAGTAGTTCAGAAAGTAAACGATGACCTGACAGCAAGGTCTCCTTTCGAAGCATAAACATTCCTTTGGTGTGATAAACCAAATGGCAACTGTAGTTCAGAAAGTAAACGATGACCTGACAGCAAGGTCTCCTTTCGAAGCATAAACATTCCTTTGGAATGATGCTACAAAACATTATCTTTTTTTTTTTTTGAAAAAGTCTACCCACGAATAGATTGGTTCCTCGTTTCGTATTTGCCAATCTTCAATAACGTATGATGGGAAGTTTAACCTTACCGTTGACGCACATTTTCTCACATGCTCATTTTTTTAATAGTGTGCTTTGAAGTAAAAACAAAAAGTAGTATACAAAGAAAATTCACCATTATGCGAGAAAGACATTTACATAAATATGTACATACAAGAATATATTGCTTCTCGTTTGTATCCGCCAATCTTCAGTAATGTTTGGCGGGAAATCTACCCTTGCCGTTGATGCACAATTTCTCACAGGCTCATTTTTCTAATAGTTTACTTCGTAATTCATATGAATACCACATGATAGAAATGGATATCTACGTTTTTGAGTAGATGTAAGGAAATATTTGAGTGACAATATAAAATGTTTCCACTTGATGAGTGAAATATTTCATTATATCTACTCAAAATGTAGATTTTCTTTTTATCATATTTTTTAAGGCAAAACCCTTCGATTTGCATGGAGTTTTCTCCATTCTGTGTCTGTGAGATTAATGGCTGTATTACTACATCGATAAAAAGAAGTTCCCAAATTTTACAATAAGTTTAGGACAGGGACTTTTTACAAATTTAGATAGTACATATAATGCTTCGGATTGTGTATTTTGTCAAATTAATGAATATTTTCATACGAAAATGAAGAGATTTTTTTTTCGTTAATACATTTTTTGCGTGGATTGATACATATAAAATTGCTGGGGTGGGGGTTCTATAGAAACACGACAGAACGGTCAACATATATCAGAGCGTAACACCATTAAACAACAGATTTTAATTATTGTAAGTTTACTGGTAAGGATTTTGGTCGCTATTTTATTTTATTTTTTGGTTTTAATTTCTGCATTCAGACGTGAATTTTGTGTGTTGGAAAGCTTGCAGTCTATTTTGGTAACAGACGCTGCACCCAAATTTTGATGGTCACTTAATTTCGGTTTGCAATCGACTCTAAGTAATGGCTGATTTCTCCATCGTTTTCCGATATGATTATGATTGTGATGACAGTTAAAATTGTTACTTAAACAATGTTATTATTATATGTAATCAATATTTTTTCTTAAAAATATGTACCGTTAGTCGTTGGGTGTAACAGGTATACGATACTGTATCGGTGACACAGAATATCGAATAGCAACAGGTCATGTAAGTTCAGTCACTGACAATTTGCATGATTCATGTGGAAAACTGATTATAAAAAAGTGAATACTTGAATCCTAATTTTTGTTGTTTGGGTTTCATTTTTAGGCATTCTTGATGTCACCTTCTCATTGATTACATAAATGTATAACTAGAGGGTCAACAGTTTTGACACATATTAAGATATATTCATTCTGCTAGGAAGAGAGAGAGAGAGAGAGAGAGAGAGAGAGAGAGAGAGAGAGAGAGAGAGAGAGAGAGAGAGAGAGAGAGAAGAATAAGATGATGAAGAAGAAGAAATGAAATGGACTTAAATGTGGAAATATAGGTCAGAATAACATACATAAGGGCAGATATACTTGCTAAATGGAAAAAGAAAGTAGTTCCAACACTGATATCGCCACTGTGGCGATAAAATATTGCTCCAACCAATATATTTCAATATCTCATTATGAAATATATAATAAAAGGCGATAGTTGAGAATACGTCTGTCCTATCAAGACCTATTTTCAGAGAGAGAGAGAGAGAGAGAGAGAGAGAGAGAGAGAGAGAGAGAGAGAGAGAGAGAGAGAGAGAAAGAGTTAAGAAAAATTAATTGACTTGTAATTTTGTCAAAACAATAAAGGATGAATTTTTTTTGCTTCGTTTCAAATGACCACTACCCAACCTTCTTCTTCGGACTGTTCAGACAACTTTTTCTTTTTTTTATATTTTTGTCCCTTCTCCTAGGGAACTTACTGTTGTACAAATTTCATATCGTTACACATATACATGAGTTATAGGAAATGTAACGTAGAAGAAGCACGAATAGTACTGTGTTCCGTTTTTCTGTTTCATTTAAAAAAAAAATTACTTCTCAGATATTAAAATCACAACAGTGTCTGATTATGAAGACAGGTCTTAATGACTGGACAAAACAACAGTTCTAGCTGAATCATTCAGCAAAAAGATTCTTCAAGATAAAACTTTTTAAATTTTTACAAACGATGAGACTTTATTGAAACTGAGACATATTCAATAATCTCGGAGTTGATTGGTTGGAAATATATTCGGGTAAAACAAACAGTTGTTTATAGAGATAATTTTAAGATATCAGGTATGACTACGTCAGGTATAATACCTTCATTTAAAGACTTTCTCTTTTTTTGAAGTGAATTGTCAAATACTGGATAAAAGATAAACTCACAGAGAGATTATACATTTATGGTTTTGACCATTATTTAATTTACACATTTTTAGAAATATGACTTGACCATTTTGAGAGCCACGGAGAGAATGAAGAAAAATCCCAAACCACTAGGAATGTTTTGTGGGATTTGTTTTTGAATTTATGACATCAAGCTGACATATGAAAACAGAAGAAAACAGGCAAATAACTAATTCTTCACGTCACATAAAGATATCTTCATCAATCATCCTTGAAAAGCAAAACATGTTTTGTGTTTTTATATTTTCAGGTCACAACGCCATATGTGTATGCTTATATTGAGCCATCATTTATAAACAATCGCTACAATATAGTGGCAAATAACGAATATGCCATTTTATCCATTCCATTGATTTTCTGTACGTTATTAGTTAAAAGATTAAGCATTCGAACTTTTGGCAAGTTATATGTGGTTTTACTGGTATAATATTTGTCTTGATGGTAAAAAGATCAAAATCATAAGAATATGTGGTTTTACTGGTATAATATTTGTCTTGATGGTAAAAAAAAATCAAAATCATATGAAAGTATTTATTCTAGACAAGCCAGAGAGAGAGAGAGAGAATCATTTACCTTGTGAAGTCTTTAATCTGGCCTTGAGCAGACACCGTATTACTAAATAGTTGTAGACATATGACACTGACTACGATAACGCAGTAGAATGCCATTCTCACAACAGGTACTATTTTCTCAAGAAAATTAGACACTTCTCCAAAACACCAAAAACCTGCCTCCTAGAATATATAGTTCGTCGTGTAACTGATACCTATGTCAAGGAATCGATCATGTTTCCATTAAGTAACATTTCATATAACGCTTTCATTTTGAGTTACATTTTCCTTTGAATTTACGTTTGCTAAAAGATGTTGACGATCGAATTCCATGACATAATTTCACGTAATAGTCCGAAAGATTGATATTGTCAGTGTTTTCTTACGATACTATCTCTGATCTGCTTCCTGTAAACATAGATCTGTAATGCATAGCTGTGCGATCCTATTTGATTTCTTATTGTAATAAAATACTGTCAGTTTTGTCAACACAAAGCAAGCGTCTATGAAAAAATTACACTGAACAAAGCAACAGTGTCTACCAAAGATCCATAAAACGTATTACTCATATTGACCCTTGGCAGGTTCATTTCGTATTTGTCAGAGTACAAAGTCTATAAGTTAACTAATAACTTAGCGCAGATACTGCCTACATGATAGAAGCTCGATGTATTTTATTCGGGAACAAATTGCTCCCTAACAACTATCCACATTTCAACAGCTGGCTCTGTGCCAACGTTGCTCAAAGTTGGTACGTTCTGAGCAATTCTTCTAGCTGAAAACTCATCGAAGACGTAACCGTCCCTGTTCGGAAAAGATTCGTATGATATCGATACAGACTGGTTCTTCGGCTAAGTATATTACTGATGAGACTTGATAAAATGCTGCTACCGACGATGTTCCAGCATCTGACCCAGTCAATATTATGTTTGTGCCTTATAACTGGAAACGAGCATTTTCTTTTCTCAGTGTAGGTGGCGAAAAGCCAAGTTCTCAGGGAGGAAACTAGAGAAGAATTACTAGAAATTACTCGAAGAAAAAATACAGCGAAGAAAATAAATTAATACTTATACAATAATTTTAATAATAAAAATGAAATTTTTTCAGATCCATAAGCTATCAGATACATATTACAAAGTTTAGTCGTTTGAAAATTTTATCCTGTGAATTTATTTATTTTCGTGTATTTCATTTTCGTGGTTTTATGGATAAAAATACATTTTTGTTGGTACCTAATTTCGTGGCTTTGGGAAGAAATCTTACTCTTTCCACAGAAGGATCTTTGTTCATTGGCACTTAAAATTAGTGGCTTGTAGCGACCACGAAATCGACGAAAATTGGCACCCCTTTAAAACTAGCAATTCCACAGTAGCTAATGACGTTTTTTCTAAACATCAACCACGTAAATTAAATAAATTTACCCTTGTTGTGCCACATTTGTTATAACGGACAGTTTTAAAAAATGGTTCTATGGTCAGGGAAAAGAGGTTACCAAATGTAATGACCGATACATTTTCTTTTGAAAATTTATTTGATGCAAGCTACGTTTCATTTGAATGTGTATGTCGTAGAATTATTTTATATTTTTACCTATCATAAAACGTATCGACGAAAAGGTACTAAGTGCTAAACCAGAAAATAGTATCGGATCGAACGCAAACAAATCTTCGCACTGAGGAAATTACAAATTGTAGTATTGTTTTGATGAAAAAAATATTTAGAGAAAATATACCAAATATCGACGACTCTCTACACCACAAAGAGAAATTTGAGCGGAGGGAGGTCGGGTGGTGTGTGACCAAAGGTCAAAATTATTTGACTATCCATGTATGAATGGGTTGGGTCTATAATTGTTTTAATACATTAGATGATGGAAAACTCCTGCTAACAACTTCATTGATTATAGTGTCGACAATAAGATGACCTTGTGGCTTTTCTACAAAATGCCATCGGAAATACTTGAATGGAGTGATACAGCGTAAAAAAGGGGGAAGTCGCTGGAAAATGGTGGAGAACTCTGGCACATGCTGAAGTATGTTTGACAAATCAGAATCATGTCAAAGCATTATGATACAATCTGACATTTTTTGCACTAGATCAGTAAAAGAAAACTCTCTAGTGAGTTCATGCTTGAAAACAAAAAGAAACTAATATAGTGGGACACCTGGGGGCAAAGGGGCACTTGAGGTTGAATATGAAATTAACATTATGACCCATAATTCCCCCTTTGGGAAATGTATGGGGTCAGTGGGAGATTAACATTATGACCCCATAGTCCCACTTTTGGAAAATTAAAGGGTGAATAGGAATTTAACATACACCTACTGACCAGCACATACACCTACTGATCGTGTCCCACACCTACCGACCAACACACCGTCAGACTGACCAGCACCCACCTCTACTGGGCAACACCCATACCTACAGACCAGCACCCACCTCTACTGAAAAGCACACACATCTACAAGCCACCACCCGCCCCTACTAATCAAAATAAAGTGTTACTGACCAACAACCATCTACTGACCAGCATCCACACCTATTGACCAGCACCCACGCTTATTGACCAACACTCAGTTTTGCTAACCAGCACCCACATCTGCTAACTAACATCCAAGCCTAATGACCAATATATTGTGTTACTTACCAGCACTCACATCTACTGACCATAAATCACACCTACTGCCCAGCACCCACATCACCTAAACAACATACACCACTACTAATCAATACACAGTTTACTGAACAGCACCTACACATACAAAGAGATGTTTAAGGGTAGGATGTAAAATTAGGTTGTAAAGTAATGAATATTAACACCTAATTTTAGACAGATAATCACTCACTTTCACCATCCATCCAACACCTCAGATTATGTTGCCTATGTCTTTTGTATGTAATTTGCATAATTGTACCGAAATTATAAATATCTGTAATCGATTCATACAATTTGTAATAACACTATAATGAACGTGAACAAAAGTAATGCTAAAATTGCGAAACTGTCACAGAATTTAGCCGTGATTAGAAAAAACCGTGAACATTATATTAGTATCGCCAAAATGCGGACTTTACAGGAAACTAAGAAAAATTCCAGAATATTATATTTAAAAAATAGGGCCTTGACTATAAAATAATGCTAAAATTACGAAACTGTCGCGGTATTTAGCGGAGACTAAGAAAAAACTCTGAACATAGATTAAAATGGCCAAGACTAAAAGTAATACTACTATTCCAAACCTAATACGGACTTTAGCGGTTACTAAAAGAAAAACTCTGGAAACATGTACAAATGTTGACCTAGATGAAAAGTATTACTAAAATTTCTAAACTGTCACAGACGTTACAGAAAACTGAAAAAATTGGAAACATGTACAAATGTTGACCTAGATGAAAAGTATTACTAAAATTTCTAAACTGTCACAGACGTTATAGAAAACTGAAAAAATTGGAAACATGTACAAATGTTGACCTAGAGGAAAAGTATTACTAAAATTTCTAAACTGTCACAGACGTTACAGAAAACTGAAAAAATCCAGAAAACATGTACAAATTATGACAGCCTAAACTAGTACTCAAATTCCGAAACTATTACGGACTTTAGCGCAGATTGAGAAAAAAAAAATTTGAAGAAAAAAAAGGTACAACTTGTGGCTTAGAGTCAAAGTAGTATTAAACTTCAGAAACTGTCACGGACGTTATCTGAGACTGAAAAAAAAAATCAATTAAAACGTAGAAAAAAATAATTTCTCAAAAAAGTAAAAATCAACCAATCTATAAATGTGCATTTATTAAGAAAGAAATTTTTTATAATTCAGCAAATTATTTCAGACTTAGCATAGACTTAACAAAGATTAGAAACAAATTATTTTATGTATGTATGTATGTATGTATGTATGTATGTATGTATGTATGTATGTATGTATGTATGTATGTATGTATGTATGTATGTATGTATGTATGTATGTATATATATATATATATATATATATATATATATATATATATATATATATATATATATATATATAATTTGCTTAAAAAACAATTATTGTTTACAAATTAGAAAAGATATATATATAAAATTTAGCAATTTAATATGTTTAAATAAAATATTTACAAAATTCATATTTTCAAAACAATTAAGCATTAGACAAAATTAGACAATTAGTTTTGGGGTTGGTAATAGTGAGTAACATTTTTTTTATTTCTAGAAACTACTGTGTCCCTGAAAAGGGCCGTCTGGGGTTAGCAAAGGTCTGAGTTACAATCTTTTGATGCAACCTTTAGAGTGATGTCGATTAACACTTAACACTTTTAACGGCCACCCATCACCCACGTTGAATATCCAACACCCACACATTCAAACAAAACGGACGAGGGAAAGGATATTTATATGATGATCACTAAAACACATAATTAAATTCCAACACCCACTCTTAGAAACAAAGCAGATGACGGAATGGTGATAGTTGAAGGTCACTCACACCTACTTATTGACAAACAAACACACCCTTACTATCCATCACCAGCACACATGTATGCAAACTCTTTTGAAAGGGGACAAAGGTTATGTACTTACTATTACTCATAACTTCAATTTAAGATGGGTTATTTACTCATGTGAAAGGGGATGTAATATATTTAATGAGTAGGATCACTAACACTTACAAACAAGCACATACTGTATCATCCAACACTCACTCTTACAAACAAAGCAGATGAGGGCAGAGAATGGGTGTATGCAATAATTATTAATACACATTTTCACATACATAAAATCCCAGATGACCTTAAAGAGATGAGAGCGTTATACAAAACATCTTTGGCAAATTCCAGGAGAAATACACTAGCTTTGCTCCCCAAAAAACCACCAAACCATAATCGTCATCATCTACAGACATTACAGCAAGGACAGTGACGACTGCAGCGGCAGTTGGACTCAGATGAGGAAAGGTTTAAGACAGTTACAGTTGAATATGGAAGATGTATGATTCTTGTGTGAATATTTTTTCAAAGCAAGGCCACTCATATCTTTCAGAAAAGAGATACTACTCAATTATTGTCAAATAAAAAATAAAAAAACTCCAAAAAGTGTGTGAGTATAATAATAATAATAATAATAATAATAATAATAATAATAATAATAATAATAATAATAATCAGGATCATCATCATCACAAACAAATCAAAAATAGTTTGGTTTTCACTTACGTTTGGTATTTTCTCGTGCATAAGAATCACAATAAAATTTTAAACGTGTCACAGAAGTGCATATTTTCTTGTGAGGGTCTTGCTTTGTATTTCTGAAATGGAACGAGTTTTTATGCTTCTTCTTCTGCTACTTCTGAAATCTCTTTTTCTCCTTCCTTTTTTCTTACTTCATTTTCCTTTTTCTGTGGAGGACACTGTGAAGGCCAAATATTCTTGATCGTGACACACAAAACATTCGTACTGGTTTTTGTTTAGGAACCGCTGTTCTCCTTTCTTAGGATAATGGGTTCCTTTCTTGGACGCTGCGGACATTCTGGGATCAGTGTCCTTTCTCTCGACAGATATAACAGGTATATTCACTTTTATCTCAAGAGGAGCTACGATTTTATATAGGGTCCAAAGAGCTCTTTTCCTGTCTGGATCAATACATTTTTCCAGCTTTCAGTAACGCTAGTTTGGAACTCTGTTTGTCAATGAACACATTTTGGATGAATTCTTTTCCTTGCATCAGGGTAGCATTGTTTAAAGCAGGCGGTCCTTGAGAGACAATAGGTTTTCAAACGGTGCCAAAGGGCGAAAGACTGATTTGAACATAATCCCCAAACCATGCCCTCGTTGTTGAAATTTTTCTCTGTACACTGGATCCACGTATTACAACTCAGTTGAGAATCATTTTCGAAAATGTAGTTCACCGTCACAATTCTTTTGGAGAACATATTTTGTCCCAGATCTCCTTTATACCAATATTCACACTGTCAAAATACAATTTACTGACAGGAATATAATGGGAATTAATAAATTTTCGATGAACATAAGAACTGTTTGCTCCTTCATCGTTAGCACTAATTATAGAATCCATTTTAAAGAGAATGACTCTCAGCAACGGAACAGCTGTGTTTCCCACCATGTTGTACTCGACGATATCGGAGTACACAAACATGAAATTGAGGTCTTCGTTCAGTTCGATGGGGTATCAAAAGTACTTGAAAAATGTGTTGTCTTTTGTCTGAGTGAGGGTGTTGTTTCCACTCATAATAGCAAACAAACTTGGAGAACATTTGATGGACAGCGTTTTGCTTTCGGATAAATCCATTTTAAGACAATAAGAAGTGGGTGATGCTCGATCAGTACACGTTTAATGGTTTGCTCGAGTGCCTCCCGAAATTGATCGTTGAAAACATTCCAAATCGTATCTACGAGATGTCGAGCATTAAAATAGTATCCTGCAGGAATTCTCATGTCATACACATTCAATCGGAACTTGGCTCCCCTTGGTGTATTATTTTGTAATAAGCAAGAATCATTTTAGTCCAAGTGTTGTATTTGTCCATTGAGTATTTATACGACGAGACTGGTTTTATCCTCGGTGATAATTAGTGCTCATAGATTGGATAAGTGATTTCTACTAGAGCCACTTCGTAGTGAGCTTCGTGGTCCAGTTATATGGCTTGAAGTAATTTTGTCGTAAAACAACACAACGTGTTGTTGGAAAGTACAGTCAAACAACTGTTACTAGGTTAAATCAAATAAAGGGTGAGTGTAGGATGGTGATAGGTGTTAATCCTCATACTTTACCTCCTAACTTTACAGCGTACCCTTACACATCTGTTTTTAGGAGTGGGTGCTGGTCAGTCGGTGTGGGTGCTGGTCAGTAACACTGTGCATTGGTCGTAAGTGTGGGTGCTGATCAGTAGGTGTGGATGGTCAGTAAGACTATGTTGGTTAGTAGGCCAAGGTGTTGGTTGGTAGATGTGGGTGATGGCCAGTAAGACTGCGTGTTGGTCAGTAGGTATGTGTGTTGGTCACTACGTGTGGGTGATGATCAGTAGGTGCATGTGCTGGTCAGCAAATGTAAGTGTTGGCCAGTAACAATGTGTATTGGTTAGTAGGCGTAGGTGTTGGTTAGTAGGTGTGATTGCTGGTCAGTAGGTGTGGATACTGGCTAATAGATGTAGGTGCTGGTCAGTAACACTCTATACTGTTTAGTATCGTGTGTGTTTGTTGCTAGATGTGAATGCTGGTCACTAGGGTTTGATGCTGGTCAGTAAGTATGGGTGTTGGTCAGTAGAGGTGGACGCTGGTCAGAATTGGCCGCTACTGATCAGTAGAGGAGGATGCTGGTCAGTCAGACGGTGTGTTGCTTGGTAGGTGTGGGTGATGATCAGTAGTTGTCTGTGATGGTCATTAGATGTGGGTGTTGGTAGTAACACTGTTTTGGTCAGTAAGCGTGGGTGCTGGTAATTAGGTGCGCGTGTCAGTAGGTGTGGGTGCTGGTCAGTAAAATTCTGTATTATTCACTACCTGTGGGTGCTGGTCAGTAGATGTGTGTGCTGGTCAGATGGTGCATGTGATGATCAGTAGATGTGGGTGCCAATCAGTAACATTGTGTATTGGGCAGTAAGAGTGTGCGCTTGCCAGTAGGTGTGGATTCTGGCTAGTAGGTGTGGGTACTGGTCAATATGTGTAGGTGCTAGTCAGTAACACTGTATCCTGTTTAGTGGTCGTAGGTGTTTGTTAGCAGATGTGGGTGCTGGTCAGTAGAGGTGGGTGCTGGTCAGTAGGAATGGATGTTGGTCAGTAGAGGTTGATGTTGGTTAGTAGAGGTCAGTACTGGTCAGTATATGTGGGTGCTGGTCAGTCAGACGGTGTGTTAGTCAATAGGTGTGGGTGATGGTCAGTCCGTGTATGTGCTGGTCAATAGATATATCTTAAATTCCTTTTGACCCATAATTTTGCCTGACCCTTATACCCAAACGTGGGACTATGGGATCATAATGTTAATTTTCCATTGATCCGATCTTTTTCTCAAAAGGGGCGGGGTCATAATGCTCATTTCCCATTGACCCCCAAGTGCCCCGCTATACTACTCTTGGGAGTGTTTCGGCTAAGAGTACGGCACTTCTATCGAATCGCCCGTAAAGAACGCTATGATGGTATGTGATGTGCACAGGACGTCATTTGCTAAATAAGGCCCCTGTATATGCAATGGATGATACTGTACTATCTGTATTTCCATATATAGACCTATTTCATTTCTCTCTCTCTCTCCATTAGGATGAACAGATCTTAAATTGTGTCAAGACTGTAGACCCTCCAGTATACATTTAAAAATCTTGATTAAATATAGTAATACAATTGTTTAAGTAGCGATTCTAACTTTCAACACAATCATAATCATGTTTGAAAACGATAGAGAAATCGAGCATTGATGAGTGCTGATTGCAAATCGAAATTAAGTGACAATCGAAATGTGGGTGCAACGTCTGATACCGAACTAGACTGCAAGCTTGTCAAAGCCACACATTCAAGTTTGAATGCAAAAATGAGCAAATTAAAGAACCCAATCCATACAAGCAAACTCACAATCATTAAAATCTTTTGTTTAAAGATATTACGCTCTGAAATCTGTCGGATGCGACCTTTCTGTGATGTTTCTACAACACCCTCACCCCAAAGATGTTCACTGTATCAATCCACGCAAGAAATGTGTTCACGAAAATAAAAGTCTCTTCATTTCAAAATAGTCATTAGTTTGACAAAATGAACAATTTGAAGCATTATATGTCCAAACTAAATTTGTAAAAGGTCGCTGTCCTAAATTTAATGTACAATTTTGGAACTTTCAACGTATTAATGCAGCCTTTAATCGCATTGGCACAGAATAGAGAAACATTGATGCAAATCGACGGTTTGAGCCTTTAAAAAAAATATATAATGAAACGAAAATGTATGTTTTTTTTAGTAGCTATAAGGAAATATTTCACTCGTGAAGTGGAAACATTTTGTATTGTCATTGATGATACAATGTTTTCCACTTCACTCGTGAAATATTTCCTTATATCTACTCAAACAATGTAGATATTGTAACATCCCCAAGGGTTTTATCGCAAAAGACCAGAGTTCACGATGTAAAATATTTAATAAAATAATAAAGATGAGATAGAACATACCTTTCAATATAGCATATTAAGTTACATCAGCACAGTGTTTGTCACAACACTATCAACTTCTGATACGATGTCACTCACAATAGGAGCCAAAAGTCACCGTGAAATTAATTATGTTATTCCTTTATACAATACCAGCTTAATTAATTGGATTGACTATAACACATTCTTACATAGTAGCGTGATCTCTCAATGTAAAATTTATTTTAGTGCTTAGTGTACTTGAACAGTGTGGTGGGAGATAGCAGGGGCTTAATGAAGAATTATTGCATAATAATTATAAGGCAGTCAAATTCAATGGCAATCATATAATAAATCTACTTAAAATTACTTGAAAATAATAATTTGATTTACTTTTGGAATTTTCTAGCATTAAACAAAATTTAATATTAGTTATGTAATAATAATGTATGGTTTCTGATTGGATTTTTGAATAAAAGGCCAATATTCTTTTGTGCTTAGATGTTCATATTTTGCCGCTCTGACAGCTATCTGCCACTGCACTGTCTGCCCCCGTATTATAGACTCCTGTTCACATCACATGACCTCTGCTAGCCAATCGATGCTTGTCAGTCTCAGTGCTAGCTATGGCGGTAACCTAGTCAACTGTTTGAACTGCACAGAAAAATGCCTTTGAAGACAAAATTAAGACAGAATGAAGTTGTCCTCTCAATGTCCGTGGTGTGCGTATTTACTCTTAATCTTATTTATACGTTATACCTGTAATTCTGTAAAAATTAACAAAACAGACAAGTGAATATCGATGTGAATCGAGCAAGAGTACAACATACTGATGATGCAATGAGTCGTAATGCGGTTCAAAATAGTCCGTATCAATCTTATACTATTTTGAACCCTTAAATAAACTAACAAGTTCTGCAAAGTAAAGGACTTTCAATATAGAACAGTAACATAAGTTCTAACTTATTGTTCAAACTAAAGTCCGACAAAAATGTTATTCTTCGGCTGGGCACATTGATTCCATCACAATCCTGTATCACACTGTGTCTGTAACAGCACTCCACCGGAGGGTTGAAGTCACTAATTTATGGACTAATATCATATTCCTGGCTTTGGCATACCATATTTCAAGAAGGTAAGATAATTCATTTCTTAAACTATTCATGAAAAATTCTTGCATGACGCACATGTGGTAGGACTTTGAAATTAATAGGGTACGGTAACGTTCAACATGTGAACTTCTTTCTACTTGTTGTTGACCTGCCGGGCCTTGTAGAATTTATGCCATCGAATGAATTCCTCAATACTCATCACAACAGTATGGAAATATAACGACTGGAACAAGTTTTTGTACTCATATTTAGTATAAAACACGGGATACACATTCATAGAAAATATAGATGGAGATTTAAGCAATGATGGGAGGGGGGGGGCATACGTTCAGGAGGAATGGAGAAAAACAATTCACACATGGAGGGCATTATCAGTGATGAATAAAAGTGAGTAATCAATGCTACAGTCTCGTAGATGAAGCATTATTTCACACCCCAACATTTAACATGAAATAATCTTGACACTCTGAATAAATAAATGATTCTATATGGAAAACTCCACTTGTAATATCATAAAGGTATTACACTTTCTTCTATATACTAAGAGGCTGAATACAAGAATCCAATCATGTAAAATAATATAACATGATATTAAATGTGATTAAGATCTTGAAGTCAAAATAAAAATAAAAATATAGAACAACAATATAATCCCATCACGAGATTTTATACCGGTATACCATACAATCTCTATCTGGTTTTTGATTTACCTCATAACTTCTATCCTTCGATGATCCTACTAACACATCGAATATGCTTATTATTGTGATCCTATGTACGAAAATCCATCATCTGGGGACATTGGGGCCCAGATAGGTACAAGCATTAAAGATATGCGTTCCTTGGCAGGAAAAATTCCTACCAGCCGTTTCATTAATTTCGGTGTCAGTCTATCCTGTGTTATATATATATATATATATATATATATATATATATATATATATATATATATATATATATATATATATATATATATATATATATATATATATTCCTGACCCCAAAGGGAAGCAAAGAATAATAAATGACACAAATTGATAACTTACTTGACTGTGTGTTGGGTGGGGGTGTATGGGGTAGTTGTGGTGTT
The DNA here is from genome assembly GCA_029931535.1 of Margaritifera margaritifera. Lineage (NCBI taxonomy): Eukaryota > Metazoa > Mollusca > Bivalvia > Unionida > Margaritiferidae > Margaritifera > Margaritifera margaritifera. The sequence continues at coordinate 798,641 of JAQPZY010001341.1, forward strand.
GCTGGTGATGGAGGAAGGGGTCAAGCAATTCCCTTCCAAGTCTCTCAGCGATGTTTCGAACGATTGTCACATTAGATAGTCTTACATGATTATTGTTTTACTTAATATACAAGCATATTTTATTTCTCTTTTGATAGCAAAAAAACTTCAGAACTGCGGAAGGTTTAGTATTCTGAGAGCATTGCGATGGAGGAATCAATCATGCCCTAAAAATGACGCAATATTAAAAATACGCACATTGTTTTATTACTTTCTTCAAGGGTATACCGTAGACTGTTTGTCTAATGATTGTAGTGACGTTAAGAATATTGTTCTAAACACATATTGGCACATCAATGTGGCGCAAATGACATGATTTACATCAAAATTTAATTTACTAAATGATATACCTGTTTCTACTATTTCGGCCATTGCTGTTTTGATAAATTCTTCCTCTTATAGTGTTCATATTTTTCAGGGTTATTTTTACTCACCTTCTACAACTTCTAATACAATTCCGCTTTCGGTACGTCAAAGATGATGACCTTCTATCGCATTGGTTGCATTTCTCAGATCTGATCTGTACAATAGCTAAAAGATTGTCGCCGACCATTTGGTTTGTATAGTGCGTTTTAGAGATAGTAAAATCTTACAATATTCTGAAAAGGGACAAATACCACTGATACAATTCTCTAAAGAGTGTGCCTATGTGTATATTTGATGTTGATGGTTCAGAAAAAGACTACATTATGTCTTTAATACAATGTCGTAACAGCGATTGATATCGTTTAACATGTGTCAAGTTTTTAGGGCATTGAATAGTCGGATATTTTGCGGTAACTATGAAAGAAGAAACTGGATCACGTCGATTAAATTTAACACGTTCAGTATGGCAACATTACCTTCGATCTTTTCAATGCTATTTTGATCTAAATATTTGTTTTAATTGTATTACTCATATAGAGTATGTCGTTAATTATGGCACGTAGAAGTTAAATTGGTTTATCCCACTGTTCTAACGAAACAGTTGACTTTAGAAACATAATGAACAATCACAAAATCCATATCAGAAACAAGGTAAACACAAAACTCGCCAGCCATTTCAAGTCAGCCGGACTCACTAGTGCCTCAAAATGTTGCCCACTGAGTCAAATGACAGATGGGCTGACAATGAATGTGGTCATAAAGAGAAATATTGGATACTGCTGATGTGAAAACATGGTGAATTTGGCGTAAACGAAAAACTCTTGTCCAAAAGTGCTCTGTTTAACCCACATTTCGCAAGCTTCTTCCCTGTCAGTTTGTTCAGTCTCACTCTCCTTTAGTGACATCAGTTTTTTTAAATTATTATTATTATTATTACGTCTTTCCAAAACCTTCTCTTGTACTGTAAATACTTTTATAGCCTTGTTTCTCGTTGTGGCAATTATATCCTAAAAAAAAATAAAAAAATTATCATCTTTAGATGGTATCCAATGAAATACAATCTCCTGGTGACTAGGTCACGCCAAGGAGTATAATTCTATTATGCTGACATGTATCACATCTCGTTCGCCTTGTTCATTGATAATATACCCTTCTCTGCTTATTTCTTTTTATTTTTCTAGTCATTTGCTTATTTCTTGTTATTTGGTTTTCTTTCTTTAGTTTAGACTTCATTATTATCGATAGTTTTTCTTCTCTGTGTCACTCGCTGTGTCTGTGTGTATTTTTCTATGTTTATGTTCTTTATGGTTCCATGAAGAAGACCTTGCTTTAGGTCGAAACGTGGGAAACTTTATTATTTTCCCCTCGCCGTCTTCCAACGTTTGTATCATTATATAATACTTGTGCTGTTTGTTTGCAATCACACACACATATATATATATATATATATATATATATATATATATATATATATATATATATATATATATATATATATATATATATTTATTTATTTATTTATATATATATATATATATATATATATATATATATATATATATATATATATATATATATATATATATATATATATAAGAAAGAGATCTGACCTGGTCGCAAAAGCTTGCTTATCTTCGAAGAGTACTTTCAAATGTTATGCGGAAAAGAACATGAGACAAAGAAAAGTAGTTTATAAATGTGTAGCACACACACGCGCACACTACCAATTGCCTATCCTGTCTCTTAATTGCTTTGTAACAAAATATATACAATTACTTTTCTTTTTACTCTAAAAGAAATATATGGAGACTCTGAAAGAAAAAGACGGAGATTTAAAGAGTTTCGAAGGAAACATTGCTCTATGCATTTATATTTTATAGAGGACAAACAGTTTTTGTGCAATATTAATAAAGGATACTCCTTAGGCTGAAGAAAAGAGACATCAATCGAGGATAGTTAGAAAAGCAATAGTCACTTAGACGAAGCTGTATTTTTGTAGGCAGATAAAAAGGTTGTTGGATCTCCTTTATTTCAAATGTTTCTGGCCGAGGCAGATGATTGGCATATATATTAATAAAAACCCAGAATCCGTTTTTCCCGTAACTACTCCGTGTAACACAAATAGCCCATAAGAGTCACTACTGTACTGAATGTTAGTCCACACGATGAGGTTTAAACAAAAATTTGTATCTCCCTTGCCCGCCAAGTATTTCAGTTAAACATTGGGGAAACGTTTCGTTTTAATTTTTTTTTCATCGGAGCAATACTGTAATTGCACCTTGGAGAACTTGCGATCCCTGCTACTTGATATAATCAGTTTGTATATGAATGTGTGGCATATAGATTTGAAATCGATAATTACCGGAGCTATATTCTTACATACATTTCAGCTAGATGAAAAAAGCTATGTTTAATGTAAGGACTGTTGATAATAGATTGTATAGCGTAATGCAGATTTCATGACCTTTCTCTGTTATATCTCTGAGAGAGATTCTAAATGTTCCACAGTTTGTTACATCTGTGATTTATCTCAGAATAAAATATCATACCCTGCTGTGAGATTCAAGAAACAGGTTAGCATAACTTGCCATTTATATGTTTCCCCTCGGTCCGATATAGGGTGAAAAATTAAAACATTCTTCTGTAGGCATTATCTAGTATTTTCCCCATCAGTGTTCCCTGGGCGAGGCGAGGAAAATCTGTAACATCAGAAGACCGCCTGAGATATGTAAATACGTCAAAAACACTTGGTTGACAAACACGTGCAGAAGTCTTGTGACTATATAATCATTCTATTGGTAGGAAATAATGTCCGAACTTTTAATTTCTATATAGTCACTCTATTGGTAGGACATAATTTCCGTACTTATAATTTGTATATAATCACTCCATTTGCAGGACATACTGTCCGTATTTATAATTTGTAAAACTTGAATATAAAGAATTAAAATACCATTCCATCTACAATAAAAGTCGTTATAATATTCAAGGGTGCAAGAACTTGAGCGACGAGTTCACAAGGAGTTTTTGTGTGTTCGGAAAGTGTATGAGCGATCGAAATTAAAAAAAAAAAAAGATAAATGAAAAAAAAAAAAAAAAAAAACAACAACAACCCGCCCTCAATTCACTGATGTTAATGTAAGTATGGTAAGCATACCAATAAAAATAAGGACATAACGCCAAATGATTCAGTTTGTTCTATCTATAGACCTTTCTTTTCTCCAGACTCACCAAATCTTTACTCATAGAGGGTGATGTTTTGATTTTCTACATTAGACACGTGAAAGATTCAATACTGAATTTACCGAAGAAGCCGGTGTATTTCGTTTATCACTTCACAGATAATAATTTGATTGCTAATTTGAGGCACAAACTGGAGTTTCGCCATTGCATGCGACATACGTCAGTCGACTGGTTTATGCGATAACGTCTATTGGTATATATAAATAAATCTATTATCTAAGTTAACGAATATACCAGTCTTATTGAATCTTCTTGAACCCTATTCTGTTATGTGTTGCTCATTGTAGACATGCATAAAGTGATGTAAGATACTTCCACTGGAGAGGAAAAGATGATCTTGTTAAATCTAGCGTGCTTTCAATCCAGCACACACGAAAACACAAAGGGTGGAGTCCTACTTTGCTCTTTGGCCTGGAACTTTGCAATTTTCTGTTCAACTGATCCGACTTCTGCGTCAGGTGGAAAAATCATCATAGGAACACTCAGGAAGTCTGAACAGGTTTGACAGGTTCAAACATCATGACTGATAATCCAGCCATACAGTTGGAATTATCTCTCCTTTGCAGTCTTAAGTTGTTTCTATCGTTAGGTAAGGCAATGGTGGTAAATAATGACCAGGGAGAGAAGAGTTGTGTAATTTGGTGGCAGGGTGTAGAAACTTGTGTACGAAATAAAAATAATGTAGGATACAATAATTTGCGCAAAACTATAAGTAGGATACAATAATAAATCCCATGACAGTATATGATAATATGTGTCACAGTATTTGGAAAGGTTCCCTCCCCCCGAATATTGACTTCTCCATAAGAACATAAGTTAGATAAGGAATAGTAAATTCTTTAACAAATTTCATGGACAAAGATACGAATTTATATTGCAAATTTTTATAAATATTTGTTGAATATAAAATTCTGTATTGATACGATCATATTCAATTGCTCATAAACAAACTAATATAGGATGTCATTGAATGATATACAATCTCACATTCTTTCGACTCTGTAGCGCTTTTTCTGTTTGATATTCGTAACATAAATTCGGAACCACAATTGTTCGAAGCTTATATTAGGCGAAACGTCTCCAAGACATTGCAGCTTATGCTGTATTTTCTTCTTCTACTGTTCCTTCTGGTGCTAGATGCTTCTACAACAACAGCAACAACTACAACAACAGAAGTTGCAGTAGCAACAAAAAACAATGGTTGAACCTTTACTACATCACAACCCCTGCTTCAACTGGTGCATCAACAACGCCAAGATCACAATTACACTACCATTACTAGTGCTACGATCATCATGACGATGTCAGCAATTATTGCACTCAGCGGGTGCCTGGCATCTTTTGCATGTTTTGAAACTGAAAATTTTCGAAAACAATATTCACAGCTATGATCTTGACAAGTACGGTTATTGCAAATTTACACTGAGTCAGTGATATTTTAACAGATTCGTGATCGTCTGTTATATTTTAATTCACTTGAATATCGCGGTAAATGGAGAAAAATATTCTGTATTGAGTATGCGTACTCGTTGTGGACAAATCTTAAATATTTATTCCATGACGTATTATCTTTTCTTTTGCGCCAGAGATATAAAGAGGCGACAGTTTTTAAAGCTATCTTTACATGTCAGACATGCACATTATAAACATAGGTAATTGGGAAAATAATCAGTATTTAACACAGAAACATTATACAAAGGAGAAATTCAATGCATTTTCGATGACTGACATATACATGTCAATACTAATCTACTGTTACAGTCTCCAAGAAAGAATTGTTGATAAGGACTGTTTTGAATTATTTTTAAATTATTGCTTATGCACGCTATAGAAATATGTAATATGTTCAAATTCTAGTATGCAGTGTTGAAGACTAAATGTATACTCCTTAAAACGGAACGGATGCATCACGATTTCCATCCGTATCATAGGCGTACTGTTCGACCATTTCACATCACATATATTTTAAAATATACGGCATCCAGATTTTAGGTTTAATTAGTTCACCGTGAAAGCATAGACAGACGTGAAGAATTCTTATCTTTACATACAAGCTGCTTGCTATAAATAGGGGCACTGTTACGATGGCAACATAATCATGTTAGGTCGACTGTCAAAAATTCACGCTATACTTAAAGAACTTAACAAATATACCGTACATACACCCGTAAAAGACGGGTTCAACTGTAAACAAGATAGACCCAGATCTACAGTTGCATTATGCGACGGGAGATTAGAGTCAATGTTGTTTGTTCTACTGATTATTCCGAACAAACTGCATAGACCCAGATCTGCCGGCGCATTATGCAACGGCAGATCTGGGTCTATGCAGTTGGATCCTACTTGTAAGCGAGTCTCGATGGCCTGATTGCGAACCGAGTAGATCTAGATCTGTAGTCGAATACTGCACAGGCAGATGAGGGTCACAGATTTTCATTGTATTTACTACTTCAAGAGAGCAGTATAGAACCTGCTCTGTCAGCGCATTATCTGACGGCAGATCTGGGTTTGTGCATAGTTTGGTGAAGGCTATACGTTTATATATGTGGTATTTATCTTAGGATAGTATATTTCTGATTTTAATTTTGACTACTTCTCGCAGATTCAGTCTGTGGTCTTGTGACAAAAAATATATATTTCGTCTGCTAAAACTGCATCTGGTTTATATCACTGTTTTCAATCGGAGCAACTCATTCCTTGATAGGAAAATCATAGATATTGTTAAAGCACGCTAGAGTGTTCTGTTTCCTAGATTTGGTTTATTAAATACTGGATACTGGTATTTTGGGGCTGTTTTTATTTCTTGAAGTATAGAGTGATTCCTTATTGGACCGTCTTTCTCAACTTCCAGCAAAAAAGGTTGACTATAATAGAAAAAATGTGTAGCCGGCACGCATAACGCAAAGAGAATAGTACACCCTACAAGAATAGCTAATTCTAAGTGCCAAGTGTGCAGAATAATCGGAATCTTTTCCTTTCTAGCATTTGCAACTTCGAGTCAATCCTATGGATCATAACTCGAATGTATGCCGATATCTGCCATTAGCTGCCGTTCGGTCCACCTTAGTTATTTACGAAACAAGGATTGATAGAGAAGTTGCGAATGCATCAAACTATTTATTCATATGCGACTTCTCGGCCAATCCCACGGTCAATCCAGTAGTTGAAATAGCCGAGGTGGTCCAATTAGATTTCGGTTTTTTTACTGCGAAGAAATATCCGGTGAACAAAATGTACGATTTTGTTGTAAAATTACAGCACCGAAATACATCCGAGGAACATTTTTGTCTCGCAGAAATAGCCGAGGTGGTCCGAATGCATTTCTACGGGAATGAATGGAAAAGTAATGTGCATGCGCAGTGATCTCAGGAGTTTGTATGGTCTTGAAATAGAAATGTGTACCCGGCTACCAAAATCCATTTTTTTTCACTCTTAATATTATTGGTTCAGGGGTGCTGTTTGTATTTCTTTAGGCTCTAAACTTTACACCCATTTTTCCAGTCAGAGGAAAGAAAAATAAAGATTGCTTTTCAATGTAAGATTATAATTCATAACTGTGCCTATTCTTACGTCAAGAAGTTTAAAATTTAATGCGTATTCTCTTTTTTGTAAAGATAATAATTGATTATCCACATATACATTTACTTGTACCAATAGTCTATTTTGATACAATGTGTAAAGTCCGCGATGTCTTACAGACGGGCAATAATACTGCTTTGTTAAAAGTTGACTGTGTGTTTTTAAGGGCACATCAGTACACTTTCTCTATAAGCTGTCATTTTAAATTTAAATTTTGTATAATCAATTAAAAGCGTGGAAGAAGAGAAAAATGTTTAATTTGGCTCGATTTCATGGATGGGAAACACAATAACAATTTTTATTGATGCAATTTCACTCGCGATTTCTCTTGGGACTGTTCTAAAATACCAGTGTTATTCTCGCATATGAATGTATTGGTTATTGAGCTCAAGATTCATCCCACAGCGATATTCAGAAGTTAATTTGTTCATGTCTGTCCCGCAGCATAACAAATTGTTAAAAACATTCAGGAACAGGTCGACCTATGATCGATTAGCTATCATTTTGGACCCTGATGATTGATTAACGAGATTTGATTTCCGCTAACCCCATCTTATTTCAATATTGCTGCCTCCCCCCCCCCTCAATTGTTTGATCGTTTCCTACGAGAAAAGCGCAAAGTTTCTGACGACCAGGGAAGTAACTCTAACAAGTGTGCCTTACATCAAAACGCATTATCTCCCGTAAAGTGTTTACATCCTCCTCGGCGCTTCTCTTTTGTAGTCCTCTCTTTCCTTCTGTATGTCATTTAAAATCTGATGACATAAAATGTAATAAAAACATTGTAAGCCAGAACTTTAAAAAAGGTAATATGTAAGATAAAACGGATATAAAACAACAATTATACAATACTAATCACCTGGTGCTACGATTTTTTTATGATAACATTTTCAGAATATCGGTTTTATATGCATCTAGCTAGATGTCCAAGCTCTTTTATTTCATAGACGAATATTCAGTCTGATTAATATCTAAATCTCTGAAATGACGGACACAGATATGAGGTCATTTTCTGTTGACCCTTCGTTTCAGAAATCAAATTACAACTTCCACGTTTATGAAAGTAGAAAACGTCATTCGGATCATAACGTTTCTAATAATAACTCTCCCTAACAAGAAATAAAACGCTTTATCTGATAGGTTGCTAAAAATAAGTGGACTGGGAATTCCAAAGGTCGCCAGAACATGAACCTTTATCGGTGACTGTCAGATCTACTTGTTATAAGTACACAAGTATCTTGTAACTTATTAACACATTGCATAATTATTCGATCAGGAAACAGGGTTGTGTGGCAAAAGCCGTGTCATAAATAATGTTCTCTCTCTCTCTCTCTCTCTCTCTCTCTCTCTCTCTCTCTCTCTCTCTCTCTCTCTCTCCAACTCATGTCACCACTGACTCAGACTTAAAATTGTAAATAAATATTTCCATCAAATTTTGGACTAGTGTCGACCCTTTGATCTTCATTGGACTAGTGTCGACCCTTTGATCTTCATTGGACTAGTGTCGACCCTTTGATCTTCATTGGACTAGTGTCGACCCTTTGATCTTCATACATGTATTATATTAATCTGTGCATAACACGTATCAATTGCGAACAGCATAGACCCGGATTTGCCGTTGTATCATAAACCGGCACATATATCCGGATCTACAGTCGTATCATAAATTGGCGTATAATACGTGGGTATGGCAGCGTCTTTGCTGTTCACTTGAATGATAAGTATAACAGACAGTATAAACCCTGATCCGCCCGCACATCACGTGATGGATGATCGGAGTTTACGTATGTTGTTGATAAAGCTCAGTTTGAGCTTACACTACAAGGACATGTCGGTTTGGAAAACGTTTAAGTGTTGTAGATGCTCTTTTTGACTGTGACCTCCCAAAAATAAAAGAAATTTACGTTGTTTGTTTTTTTTCTTTCTTTTATTTCTTTTTGTTCGTTGGCCAATGAAGGAGGACATACGAAGAATAATGTCCCAGTGGTTTAGGGATATTTATTCAAAATGCGTTTCAATACATGACTGCACGGAAGTTTTTATTGAATATCAGTCCAAATTTTAAGTACGTACAGCAACGTAAAGCAATGATAGTACTCACGGTACTAATGATATGAAAAAAAATGGATACAATAGAGTATATATGGGTTTGAAGGGTCATGATTGGTTGATAATGAAAAGTCAAATTTTAGCTAAAGGAATTTGTTGAGAATTTATCCTATTTGTAACTTAAAGAAAACAACAAACAATAAAAAAAAAAAAAAAAAAAAAAAAAAAAAACCAACAACAACGAACAAACAACTGAGACAATATATTTTTATGCAGTTTTCAGTCCTTTTACAGACTTGACTTTGGAACACTCAGTACAGAAATTAGCATCTGACTCTTTATGTGCGGAATTGAAAAGATGCCTTTCAAACATATGTAGATCAAAGAAATACCGCAGCGCATATGGTTTTCTCCACACAAAAAGCTTGCATCAAGGATGGGTCTATACTGAGAAATATAGGTTTGATCATGAATATTCAGAAATTTTAAGTTATTTAATTTTTAATGTGATGGTGTTTGCATAAGTTTACTATGGGGGTTAATTAGTACAGGGAGTCCTATAGAGTACAACAGCCTTGCAGTAGTATCACAAATGCATGTGCAATTAAGTTACAATATATGCAAAATTCAAAATTCTGGTTCTGTTTGTGGATAACAATAAAAATGAATACCTTCTGTCTACCTCAGATAGAGTTTAAGTGGAATATTAAACAAGTCCAGATATGGTAACTGTTGCCATGAATGGATTGGGGGGTAGGGTGGGATGGTGGTTACAGTGTTTGGATTTGACTATGTTAGGATGATGGGTAGGATTTTTTGTACATTGGTTAATATTTATGTATAAGCAAGCAAACAAAATTAAATTTATTGCGAGTATAGCACCATGCTTGGAGGACATCTAACAAAGTTGTAATTATAGGTCTGGCTACTTGGATAAGATAGGCATGGTGATGTGATACTTGCTGGTTGCCATAGTAAAGTTTGTTAAATATAGTAAGTCTTACATCAGTGCGCATGTCTTCCAAAGACCTCCAACCTAGATCAGCAATCATTTGTTTAATGCTATCATAGGGCGAGTATTTGTTCAAGACCCATCTGGCAGCTCTGCTTTAAACCATCTATATTTTTTATGCGTTATGGTGCGTATAGGTGTTCCAGAGAGTAGAAGCTTACTCGACCAGAGGTCTTACAGTTTTCTTATCTGCCATTTTCCTAACCTCTTCATGATTTGCTTTAATGTTACCCCCGGGGAAACCCAGTGTAGTATTTGTTCTTGTGGAAACTCTTTCAGTATTTCAGTATTTGTTTTCCAAGTAAGATCTGTGCTGATATCTACACCGAGGTATTTGGCACTATCAGTGGCTTATAGTACCTCACCATGCAGAGTATATTTGTGTCTAATGGGTTGTTTGGATCTAGATCTGTTAGCACTTGGCAGTTACCTGGGTTAACTTTCATATCCCATGCCTTTTCCCATAACTGTCATTTTATCTAGATCTGGTTGGACTTTGGCACAATAATCTACACTACAAACGGTCAGTTAACTGCCGTGTCATCTACAAGAAGTCAGACTTGAGACTGTATATTTTCAGGCAGGTCATTTAGCACGAAGATAATAGGACCTAAGACGGAGGATTGTGGAACACCAGATGTTACGGATACCTCATCAGATGAGAATGCTTCGCTTCAATAACAACACTTTGAATGTGACCAGTATGAAAGTCTCTGATCCAGTTTAGGGCATTGCATTGTACGCCATGTTTATGAAGTTTTAAAAGGAGTTCAGGGTAGATTACCTTCCAAATGCCTTACTGAAGTCACGAAAAATATGGTCTGTATGATGTCCCTGTACCAGTTTTATGGCTAGGTCTTCCACTAATTGGATTAGCTGCGTCTCACATGACCTTTTCTCTCGAAATCCATGTTGGAGGTCATATAGAATGTTTAGGAGTTAAACTGTCTGACTAGATTTGAGGCAATTATATGATACATCACCTTGCACAAAATGCATGTGAGTGAATTGGGCCTTTACTTTGCTAGGTCACTTTTATCTCCCTTCTCGAACAAGCGCCTAACAATAGCTTTAGTACATATTGCCGGTACTTTGCTTCTTTTTTTTTTTGACTTTCGATAATTACTTGAATAACTGTTTCAGCACTATGTTTCAAGGCATGTGGGCCAGACACTTTATCAGGTAGAAGGCATGTGGGCAAACCACTTTATCGGGTTTAAGGCATTTGGGCCAGGTACTTTTTCAGGTTTAAAGCACGTGGTCCAGATACTGGATGGGGTTTAAGGCATGTGCGCCAGCCACTTTATCAGGTTTAATGCATGTGGGCCAGCCACTTTATCAGGTTTAAGGCATGTGGGCCAGCCACTTTATCAGGTTTAATGCATGTGGGTCAGCCACTTTATCAGGTTTAAGGCATGTAGGCCAGCCACTTTATCAGGTTTAAGGCATGTAGGCCAGCCACTTTATCAGGTTTAAGGCATGCAAGCCAGCTAGTTTCTCGGGATTACGATTTTCCAAAAATTTAAGAATACCATTTATGTCCATATTAATAATGTGTATTAATGTCTATATCATCCCGTGTTGAGCTCAATTCCACGAGCTGAAAATGTATTCCCTTTATTTTATACATAAAACATAGTAATCATGTTTGAATATTTTCATTCTTCCACTAAAAAAAAAATAAGAAAAAATGTATGGATTTATATTTAAATTTTCATTGTAGTGTTGAACATATTTTATCCTTTCTGCACATGGGCTGACATCATATCTTGTTTGTTCAGCGCCCCACTCATACTCTTCATTGCATGGTTTCTGATATGGGATATAAATATTGGTATATTGTTTTGGAAATATTGAAGCTTTAAAAACTTAAGTGAATAATAATGTTCTTAGGAAAAGATTTATTAGATGTTTTTTTCAGTACTGGCGTCGGACCAGTGCCGGCCATTTCAATTATGTTTTTGATCCGTTCATTCTTTAAAATACCGATATGAAATGCATTTCTTACGACAACGATCCGTTCATTCTTTAAAATACCGATATGAAATGCATTTCTTACGACAACGAACCTGGCCATATTATGAATCTAAAAGGTAATCAAAACACACTATAATATTAACTTTGTAATAGGCATCCGATATTAGTATCGAAATCAGCTTTCACTATCGGACTCAGGACTAGTAACGGTCAACGCTATATACGTTGAATAAATCTATACATATCATGGACTTATGGCAAATTTGGGTAAATAAAAGTGTTACCGACTTTTCGCTTGATATTTTATTTTTTCTCGCAGCAAATACAACTCTCTGAAAATAGCGCTTTACGGTCATTACGCATGCGATTAGGACCGTGACACATTTTCTACAAGAGGGTCTATGGGGGGAGGGGGTGGTATACAATTTTGCACACGAAATGAAACGTTATTTGAAAAAATTTATCTAGAGCTTAGATCACCATTTTGTATTCAAACAATGATACAAAATCCCATAAGTCATCCTTCCCCTCCTTCCATTAACACAATTTTTTAAATTTTTTAATTATTATTATTATTTCAAATTTAAGTAATATAATCTATAATGGGACATTTTATGAAACATTTAATTTTGGAGATGGTTTTAAATTTGCATTTAGACCAGGAGAATACTACATATTTCCCGTTAAATAATTAAATTATATATATATATATATATATATATATATATATATATATATATATATATATATATATATATATATATATATATTTATAATATCATGTTACAATACCATTCTGTTATATACTGAAAATAAATACATTTCTTCAGGATGAGGCTTTAACTGCTTTTAAAATACAAATAAATTAATCCATTTATCTTTAAATTCATCTTTATTAAATTTCAAATCTTTTCTGAAGAAATATATTTTATTTAACAAATACTTAGTTTAATTATTATATATTGATCACTTCACATTTGTACACAGCGCAGTATTCACAGATGAAGTGTGATTCCGCAGCATCATCAGCATCATCAATGCCCACACAGACCTGATGGTACCACATACTACAATTGTCACGTTCTATCCAGCGAATGCATTCATCTTTCATATCTGCTAGTGGCTCCTCTTGATTACAGATACTGCATACATTCTTTTTTCATGCATTTTCTTAACTCCTGTGCCTGTCTCTTTGTTTCTTTCAATTTAGATTTGTTTTTTGCCTTTCCGTTTCTCTTTCCTTCTTTCTTTTTTCTCTTTCCTCTTTTCTTCTCAAAACTTTCAGTTTTCTCTTTTTCTCCTCTTCATCCTTTTCCTCTAACTTCTTACAAAACTCATCTGTAGTTATGACCCTGGCTTCTGTAACAAGCTTAATTTTGGCGGCCTGGAGTTTGGCTGGTACTGGAGGAAATATGTCAGAGAGTGATGATGGAATCAGGCTTTCTTTCACTAGAGGGTTACCACCGAGGAAAGAACTACATGTAGCACATGTTTTTAATTGATACACAACTTTGGGCTGAGTTTCCTGTCTGGCTGAAGTGCAAGGTACATTTTCAGCTGTTGACTTGGTTTGGTTTGGTTTGGTGCTTTATGGCACAGCAACACAAGTTGGTTATTTAGTGCCAAGGCAATTGGAGTAAAGTGCCTTACCCAAGGACACACCACGGTAGCTGACCCAGGCTGGTCCGATTGTAGGATTCGAACCCGCACCGTGAATCCGACACGCTAACCACTGAGCCACCGAGGCTCCTTTGCTGTTGACTTGTAAAGTGTGAATGTATCAGTTGCGATTTGTCAATAGCATTTGGATTGACTGGGTACAGACCTGTTTTTCTGAAGGCTTCTTTAATTCTGGCTGGTGAACAGAACTGATGAATTGCATGACTTAAAACCGCTGGAAATTTGGCCTTTTTCAGGACTTGATTTTTGTGAATAAAGCTAAGTTTAGTTGCTGATGTACTGAATTTATGTTTCAGGGGACCGTTCATGCCAACGTCAAGGGGCTGTAGAATGTGTGCTGTATGGGATGGTAGGCCAAGCAGTTCAATGTTGTTTTCACGTGCAAGTTTCACCAATTGCAAGTTGATGTGACTGTCATGATTGTCATAGACAAGTAGTACTGGCCTTTCTTTACCACAGTTTGGAAGAAAGAGATCTTTGAACCGGGTCAGAAACAGTTCCGAACCCGTGTAGCCAGACTCACTATAGGCAAAGTGCCAATTGTTGGGTACAAAATCTCTGTAGGTGGTGTGAGGAAATGCTTTTTCAAAAATCAGAAAGGTTGGCAGAACTCTACCATCAGCACAAATACATAAATGAACCGTTATATGGCCTGTTGATGATACAACTTGTTGGCCTCTTATGCCTATAACCCTTTTCCTTACCACTCCACCCTGTCTCATCTGCATTGAACATGCACTGTGGTTTATCTTTGAGTCCCAGCCTGTCCATGGTATTCTTTAGAAGTTTAAAGTACTGATCCATCACATTCCTTTTTGCCATTTCTGATTTGGAACGATCTTGTCTTTCCGGCTCTTTTTCAATGAGTACTGTGTGTCTTTCAAACAAATGTCGGAACCACCGATCAGATGGACCTGTGTTTAGATATGGCGCCCACTTTTCCTGACTAATGCTGTTACATACTGCCTGACTATCATCCGAGACATTGGGAAGCCTTGTTGAGTTATGTAATCCATGTAGTGGACCAATGCAGCCTCCTCTTCCTCAGTTACAATCCTTTGAGGTCCAAATTGGTGGTTACTATAAATAGTCTTCCGGGGGATTGCGAACTCTCTGGAAGCTTGAGTAATTGTCAATCTGCCTCTCTTGACTTCGGAAATAGCAGCCTCAAGCTCATTCATAGCTCTGCCTTTTTAGCATTCTGTTTTTGGATGGAAAGAGAAAACGAATGTGTGTGCGAGATTTCACTTCATTTCAAATCTTAAAATATAGGTGTGTATAATTTTATTTTATGACTTATGATATGGGATAATAATAATTCACCGCTGAGCCCAAATGACTCATTGGTTCCAAAGAACGACAACAATGGCATTCTCTGACTGACAATTTAAATTTATTTTTTTTATTAATTTTTTTTGTTTGTAACCACACAGTGCTATTGCACATTTGTGTCTAAATTGCTACATTTTAAATTGCATAAATAAACAAAAATAACTGTCTTCTGCTTTTGTCTATCCACGGGGTTAATGGGATATAAATTATTAGAAAGTAAATACATGTTTTCCAATTTCCCAATATTTATTTTAGTAAAATCTGATACATTTACTGATTATCATTGTCATTATGGTGTAGCATATACAAGGGACAAAACTCAAACAGGTCTAAGTTTGTTTTTGACAAGGGGAAATACTCTGTATCAATGGTGAAACAGACTATAGTACAGGAAATGATGTAATTAGTACATATGAATACTGTTAGAGCAGCAGAAAACATGACAAGACGTGATAGTGGAATTTGGAATTTAAAGAAAGGAACAAAACAAGAGTCATTATTTATTTTAGAATTTGGCATGATTAAAGGTAAGAGAGCTATTTTTTTTGTTTGGTTTGGTGGACAATTGATATATGTTTGACGTGAGAACTACAATACATCATAGACAGAGGAAGTGTATCAAAGGTCATGACCCCCCATGACAACAAATATACACAGGCAATAGCGTTCATTTTTTTCTCTTTTTCAATTTACCTATTGAATTTTGAGTTATATATTTTTTCTCTCAGCGTATTTTTCTTTTCTTCTAATAAATACCGATCGGAAGTGACGTAACGCGCGCGCTCACGTGAAAAATTACATTGGACGTCACAGGTCCGACGCCAGTAGTCATGATTCTTTTTTTTATGTTGTTGTTATTTTTGGCATTGACAGAAACGTGACATATAAATAAGATCATGAAGTTGGTGTATCAAAATGTTTAAAAATGCATTCATGTAGATGTCTGTAAGCAGATAGTGCATCTTGGTCAGAAGGGGAATGTGTCTATATTATAGATATCATTACCATGCCCGAATTAATATTCTTAAAGAATTTGACGGAGATATTACAATGACAAACATCAGTGTAATGGCACAGACAGTTTTATCTTTGGTGTTTCGTATATCCATCCCAAGAACTCGCCCTTATATCGTACTAGAAACTCCCATGAGCTATATAGTCAGCGCCACATATGAACTGGATCATCCTCGGTCTTAGACATGAGAAACCTCAATACTTTAGTTTTCATATGTACAATCACAGTATTTCGTTACGTGGTCACATCATGTGACATGTTAATTTTTAACAAGTTGAGTTTGGTCATTGATCCAGAAGTGGGCAATACTATTCTCCTGGTGAAAACTATGCAAAGATAAAACTAACTTTGTATTGATCATTGTTATAATAGACATGTTCTCCTAAGACATGTACTAAAAGCAAAGAGGCCTCATCCTGTTTTGCTGCAGATAGGCAAATAAAAGACAAAAGCGCCATATGGGAATTAAAATTTAACATGCAAACCCGTCTTTAGTATCCATATATAAAACAAGGTAGATAAACGAGGTAATACGTCCTTTAACAACCTCATATATCCCGTTTAACTTTAATGTTTTGGAAAATAAAATGATTTCTTGAGCAAATAAAGTACTTAAATATATTCTTCATAGATCTAACGGCAATTTGCAAACAGGTCTACACATGAAATGGATAGAACCGTATCATAATCATATATAGCACTCAATTACCTCAATTGCACCTTCTCTCATGAATTGCTTGGCGGGGTGGTCCCAAATGGCGGGAACCGTTATCACCCAGTCAACGTCGGATTCTATCAGACTACCGTCCTTCATGCTTTTTCTTCCTTCCTTGAGAAGATCGTCCTTCAAGTAGCAAATGGCAGCGGCAAATAGTTGGATCGCGGGAATACTGTGACCTTTCTCATGGTGTATTGCAAGGTCACGAGTGATCTGGGGTATAAAGTCAAAGATATTATAATTCGCTCTCTCTCTCTCTCTCACACTCTCTCTCTCTCTAACGGAACAAATTAATTCGAGGGCATTTTTAAAGTTTAGTTGATAGTAATGAGCGGAGAAATATTTGCCAACGTTCACGCTGTTAATTTTATTTAGTCAAAGATAACTAAATCAATAAATTGATCACTGGAATATTCTGAACTTAATTATTTTAAATTTTTCAGGAAAATATTACAAATATTGTAGGCAAACTAGTACATTATAAAATAAAAGTCTTAATAATAAATTTACTTTTAGCTACTTCTATTTTTATCTTTTTACGTCGTAAATGATTAAATGTTTGAAATATTTTTTTTAATATAACAGAATATCATTTATTAAATCATCTTTCTATTGTAGAGCTTTATTTTGAAGCGTCTGAAATAGTGCCAATCATTCAAGGCTTCTTCCGATTCTTCTCTTCCTCGTAGCCAAACACCTCAAATGTTTCTCCATCCGGTTGGAATAGAACACTGGTCAGAGCCTTGAAGGAAATGTGTTGATTGGAGTTCCAGTTTTTACAAAACACCTTTCCGGGATCGTTTTTAAAGGAGTAAGCCCAGCTTGAAAATGTAGTTCCAAAGTTAATCGCTGATACCAAAAAACCAGGACTCTCCGAAACGGCTGCCTGCACATTGTAAAGTGCGAAAATATATATCCGTATGGTGACTTAGACCAACTTATTATCTTTAACGAGGCGTTCATGGTTCGCTTTGTAAAAATTTCACTTATTCGAATGATATAAAGGGAAATGATGGATCTGGAAAAATAAGTGTAAAATCAGACGTGTGTGGCTCGGTCTGGCTAATAGACCACGATGCGTAATTGAACTTTGAAATTAGACAAGAGGAAAAAATCATGCTACGTAATGAACATTGAATATGAGAGTCACTAGAAAACGGCAATATGTTTTTCTTCTTTAGAATGAAATCTATATTCATAACGATATCTGTAAGAAAAGCATCAAAACCGTATCAAGTTTGCTTTATTTGTATAAGATTGCTAGGTTTAGTCATACATACATACATACATACATATACATACATACATACATAGGCAAAAAGAGAGGCATTGATTATTTTATCTCGCTTTATTTGTATAAGATTGCTAGGTTTAGTTATACATACATACATATATACATACATACATACATACATACATACATACATACATACATACATACATACATACATACATACATACATACATACATACATACGTACGTACATACATACATACATAGGCAAAAAGAGAGGCATTGATTATTTTATCTCGCACAAATTTACTCAGACTTACCATTTTTGGATCCAGCTTCTGGGCGTTTATATTACAATAAACAGCTTTTCTCTGAAAAAGTAATTTTGATCATAAATCTAATCGGCTGTGAAATATATTCCACTTTTCTAATGCTTCTCCGAATTTCAAAAAAGTCGTTCAAATATAAGCCGGATAGGATAACTAAAGAAAGAAAACAAAATAAGAACAAAAGTAAAAGAAAATAAGGAATAACGTCTTTTGACTTTTTCCCGTACAGGCAGATATACTAAACTGTCACTTCTAATAGTGCTTCATTAGTTTTTCCGGCATTTGCAACTTCAGTGACAAGTGCTAATTTTTGTAAAGTTTTCGATTGAATTCTTATATTTGATGTTTTATAATTGCAATCGTAAACAGTAGTTTTATGTTTGGCAATGAAGACACATACAGTCCGCATCCGATATATCGTCTTTTTTCGTACAAAGAGGAAAACGGCTAGAAATTGAGGGTGGCTTGTTGATCGAGTTTTGCCACTTGTAATTAGCATTTACGTGCATACATTACAGTATGAAGTTAGTTTGTTGTTCTTTCGTGTCATCATTGTACATCTTTGGGCATACATAAAAGGTGATGTAAAAATTGCATATGTAAATAATGAATTCACACATTAGAAAGCAAAACAATCGGGGCATATCAATTTATTGGCGAAAAGCGGGTTGCGACAGGTAAATGAGCGCAAAAAAAAAAAAAAAAAATATGAAGAAAAAACTGCCCACTGTATATGTAAGAAACACCAATTCAATGCCTGAATAGACTGGATATAATATTTTCATTCCAAAAGATCTATGTCCCAATGACGTGGACATGGACAGTAATGGCCAGACAAATCTTCGTGAAAAAAAAGTTTCTTCATGAGAAATGTTATTTTTTCGTGAAAATTACACCTTTTTTATCCCACAAAAAATGTCACCTTTTGCGTGAAAGATGTTCTTTGTAAAATATTACCACGTTGATGCCATGAACGGCCATTAGTACCTATCGACCACTTGCCTAGATTGCCAAGGCAAGGGCGAGTTCATTCTTGCTCCTCTTGATGACCTGACCACAAAGATATTCGTTTCCATACTCAAAGGGAACAGTTCCGATGTTGCAGCTCTGTGGAATTTCCCATCCGTCAATCCCTAGGGTGTAATAACTCTAAAACTGGCAAACATCAGAGCCTACAAAAGGCAGTACCTAAAAATAGACATTAAACTTCTTTATGAGCAACTGATTTCATGATCAAACAGCATTCGAGTTATATAAGAAGAAGAATTGCATGACAAGATCAAAGCAAAGAAATAGCTATTTTTTATTGGCAAAGAACAGCTTATCTGATCTTAGTCTCGTTGAAATATCTTAAGAGGACAAAATAAAATCACTCCCAAAACATGCTTTGCAAACAATTTTTGCATCAGAGCGCAAAAATTTTTGTCTCTCGTATATTTTGAAAACTTAAAACTACTGCGTTTTGAGACAAATACTTGAAGATCATATCCATTTCAGTATAAGGCCATATTCGGCAGAATTGCAAGGGGTCCGAATCTAGAAATTTACATCTTGTAGATTTTCAGAGTAAATCACCTTTCTATATAACAAGACCAGGGGATGACAATTCCATAGCGCAGCTAATCCAGACAAGGAAAAATCAGTGTTGGGCAAGTGAAATTTCACGCAACAAGCCCAATTGTTACATTGAAAAGAAGGAAAATATAGATTTTGAAACCATGACACATCCCCTCTTCCAATCCCTTTTGTTACTGGCAGACTAGAAGACCAACATTGTAATTGTTGCAACTGATAAAGCTTAAGGATGTCCACATTCTATTCAGGAGTCATCCTAATAATGGCCACGTCTGATCCGTATCACCCACCAGTCTGCTTCCCGGTTTTTGTACGTGTGGCCATTCTTTTAGATTGGACGTCGAGTTGTAGGAAGAACGTTTTCAGGTGGTGGTGGTGGTGGTTTGTGTGTGTGTGTGTGTGTTATTGACATCGTATAATTTTGGATACAGGCGTGCCGCCCAGAGTCGAAAATAGTTATCCAGTCATTGTAACTTCTAGATAGCATCCGTTGGCTAACTTAGCAGACGATTGTGTAGGCAACTTGTACATTGTATTCCTCGACAAACTTGGCTGCAACAAACAAATCCATGTCAACGCATTGAATGCAGGTGTGCAATTACATCACAGATTAGCTGTGATAAACTCTAAACAATCAATTATGGACCTACACAGCTGAGATAATGACCCAAATACTTAGAATTGAAGACAATTACACCTGAGTATTTACCGCCAGGCTTGAAAGATGTATAAAAACGGACGGGACGTACACGGATACCACCATATAGGGAACTGACACGCCCTACCCCCGCCCGCAACCGCAAGCAGAACAAGGCTCAAATTGCCATGCTTCAGTTAAGAAATTGCATCGTACAAAAATTAAATGGAGATAGACTTGGGAAAGGAACAGTGGATGGGAGCAAGGCTTGTGGCGAGCGACTGCAAGATTTATTGCAGCTTCTTAATGACACAGAAACGGATGTAAATTACCAGCGTTTTAAATAGTTTATAAAGTCATCAATCCATTTTGGTCATTTCTTTGTGCTAACTTGTTCAACACTGAAGCGATTAATACAATCTTTGGAACGCAGGTTATGGCATTTCCTGCTCAGCTTCAATGCTTAGAGTCTATTAAAAGAAAACGTACCGCGTGAGTAGTTTATAGGGGACGATATGGTGGGAAATGGAATGGTATAGGGGCAATAGTAATTTAACAATAGTGTTTGGGACACTGTGGTGTGGGACTGGAAATGTAACAATTCGGGTAAAAAAATGGACTCTAATGGGAATTTAACATTACATTTTTGTCAGTATGGAATCTATGAGAATTTAGCATTACGGATGTTACTACTGGAGTCAGCGAAAATTGAACATGATGGATGCTGCTATGGGGACCTATGTTAATTTTACATTACCGATTTCACTATGGGGGGCTATGGAGATATAATGTTACTGGTGTCACTGTGGGGGTATATAGTAATTTAACATTATGGGTGACACGATGGAGGTTCTGGGAACTTAACATTAGCGTTTGGGTCCTTATTGAGTCCATGGGAATTTAACATTACGTTTGGGAGGGTATATAACATTACAGACTAATTACAAACAACAACCACACGAAATTTTAATATGACGAACGACACTATGTGGCCCTCTGGAAATTTAACATTACGGCCTAATTACACACAATAACCACACTGAAGCTCACTAATATTTTGTCGTCCGTAAAAGCAACGGGGTGGGGTGGGGGGTGGATGTAACAAACTAGATTTAGTTGCGTGGCGCCGCCCACCTCCATTTCAGCACCTCCAAGGAGGAAAGAAAAGAGAGGCGGGAGACCCTAAACGAAACGGTCCATATCAGCTCGTTAGGGGTAGGCCTTCTGGCACAAGTGCGAGCTAATAGCACTAAAAGAAATGGAGAGCTCCTTGGGACAGCCCACCATGCGCAGACCGGAGACGCTCATAGAGTAAGAAATTAGACTTTTTTTCCCATCAGCTTACTATAGCGCATTTTATGGCAGAGCTTATTTTGGCAACCGTTATTTTCGAGGAGGTCCAGCCGCCCCTACTAAAGGACATTTTTGCCAGAGCTACTGATGTTTACGGAAATATTTTAACGAGCGGAGTCAGTGCCCACATGCAGCCCATATGGTAGTGCATTTTTATTTGCCATGTCTAGGTAGAACAAAACACTCCAATCAGAGATATGGTAGCCCAAACACATACAGCTGCTCTAGTAGCCTCTCCATTTCTTGCAGGAGCCATGGAAACAACGAATACGACCTTTGCAAGTATGGGTATCCCCCTTCTCACCAACATAAGCACTAAAAGAAAACAGTGGGAAAACCTGGCCAAATAGACTGGCCTTTCCTTGGTCCATGTAGACAGATCAAGGTTTCCATCTACGTTGCATAGTATGTCCACATACAAATAGAGCGCATCAAAGGCGTCCGGATTTGAGCCACAAAAGCAAAGTGCAAGGAGAATGCTTCATGCAGAAAGGTTGTGCAGTGCACAGCCTCAGAGTTTGGTTTTCGTGCATGCCCGGACATATGCGGAGAGACGATGAAGATATAGAGCTTCCTCCAGTTTGCTTCTACACGTGGCCACAATCCATGTGGCCAGCAAGAGGCCTGCACAGGTCCTTTTTGTTTTTTTTTTTACTGGGAAAGACTTTCTCATGGCAGTGTGTTTCTCATCTGGAAAGACTATTCGAACGGCCACCGTGTTCATGATCTGCAGAAGGCTATTCGCACGGCCGGCTTGTATATCATCTACGCAAAGCTCTGTTATACGGCTGTCGTGTACCTGATCTGCGAAAGGTTCTTCACACGGCTGTGTGGCAGTCTCGGGAATAACTAGTCTAATTCTCACGCAGTCGTGTACTTGCTATGATAGACGTGAATTTTTCGCATTTTAGAATTAAAGTTGTTCGAAAATCATACGTTTAGTCTTTTCTTCCATAAAGCATACTCATTTGTTTGCAACTGATTACTTTTAATGCCATATTTGCAAGTCGCTGTAGTTAAATCTGGTACAACTGTATACTCCTTCAGCCCCTATAGCAATGAAACTTTTGAAATGAAAAAAAAAATCTAATTCCTGTCATATTCATAATACCTTGCAAACAATTACCCCCAATGACTTGCAAAAAATGACCAATTTGTCAGGAATGTTTACGTTTACTGTCGTCTGCTATAAATTATACTTCTAACTGAACAAGTTACCGCTCGATCGTTACTTTATAAAATATTCCTTATCTTCAGTAGACTATTACCTTTTCACTGTTCTGTTAAAATAATAAATGCACAGTAAGTAACGATCGTGCAGCAACTTCAGCAGAGCCTCTACTGTCAGTAAAAAAGCATCACATGCGTAAAATTTAAAAGTGCAGCTAATGTCTCTTTGAAGATGTTTGTAAACTTTGTATTTGTCTCTAAGTATTGATTTATCTTGTTATGTATATTTAACTTATAATATGTCTCCATGAGGTAAGTTGTACTTACTTCATTTTGTAAACAACATATTTACTGCATTTGAGTTCAAGGTTAGACTTGTTTACCTAGCATTTAGTACTTAGATTGGAAATTTCCATATCTTGGCATGAGAAAAATCAGGTACACCAGTAAAATTCCATTTAGAGTTACTCATATTCTAGAATGTTTTGTCATGTGACTTATCTTATATTTATACAGCATTTGGTAAACAAGATTCCATTCCTATTCAAAACTTCATGTCATTAAGATCAGTCTATTAAGGATTTTATTTAGTAATCAGATGTTACAGTTGTGAAAATTCAGAGCAAATTCAGAGAGAGGAATTATTTTTTAGACATATTCAATGGATTTATCTAGAGTGCTCATTCTCATATTGGATTAATACTTGACTTTGGGATGTATGTGTTTATTCAAAGCTATTCTGAATTACATCATTCAGGCATATCAGAACATTCAAGACTACTAGCACATTAGGCCATTCAAGGCTACTAATATTCATTCGGAACATTCTATATTTAGGACTTGTGATTAGGACACTTATAATTATTGGATTATTTGGACTTTAATTCACGTTATTGTAAGTGTCTTTTTGAATTTTCACTGTAATTTTCTAGAAATAAATTGCTTTTTGATTTTACTTACATTGTTGGTTTCACTTTCTTTCTGTTACATTATTTTAAGACCTAGAGTCGTAACAATCTATTTATTCGTTCGTTTCATACACCATAATTGGGGCCAAAGCCAAAATACAGCATTTGTTAAATGTTTAAGAAAAAAGGAACCGAGTGATATAAAATAGGAGAGTGTAAATATCCAATTCATTCGCTCCGTCAAAAAAGTAGACAATATAGTTTACTTGAAGCTTTTGTACTTTAGATCTAAAAAGTAGAAGTTCGAAGTACTCAAACTTCCTAATAGCTAAAACTTTTTAGACTGTTATAAATATGTTCAACTGTCTAAACTCTAAAATTAGGAAATTTAGACTTTTTAACAAAAACTTAAAAATCTAAGAGTTCAGTATTTAGAAATTTTATCAAAAAATTGAAATTTGAAATTCATATTTTTTTATAAAAATCTCACAAATCTAAATATATTTGAAATTTGAATTTTTAAGTGTTACACGAACCCATCCAGTTCATCATTATGCTTCAATTATAATTGCTATTTACCATAGCAATCATTTTTATCCTCAATCTCTCTCTCTCTCTTTCTCCCACTCTCTCTCTCGGTTGGTCGTATTGTCTGTCAGTTCTACTATGAAAGACCCAGAGAGAGAGAGAGAGAGAGAGAGAGAGAGAGAGAGAGAGAGAGAGAGAGAGAGAGAGAGAGAGAGAGAAAGAGAGAGAGAGAGAAAAGAATAGATAGTATACATCTGGATCCACTGAGGTAAAAATGACTAGTCGACTGACCGAGAGAGAGAGAGAGAGAGAGAGAGAGAGAGAGAGAGAGAGAGAGAGAGAGAGAGAGAGAGATGCCTTCAGACATGTTTTAATGTTCTGTTTTAGAAACATGTTATATATTTAAAAAAACAACATACAGAAAATAGAGTACAGTATGTGTGTGCCACGTAGCCAAGGAATTGAGAGAGAGAGAGAGAGAGAGAGAGAGAGAGAGAGAGAGAGAGAGAGAGAGAGAGAGTGTGTGTCTGTTTGCAATGGTGAATTAGTATTAATTCATCGTCTTAAGCGTTTTGGTTTTGTGTCTAAGTATGTATATCCTTATATAAAAGAGACTTTTAGATGACAGTCTAAGTATGTATATCCTTATATAAAAGGGACTTTTAGATGACAGTCTAAGTATGTATATCCTTATATAAAAGAGACTTTTAGATGACAGTCTAAGTATGTATATCCTTATATAAAAGAGACTTTTAGATGACAGTCTAAGTATGTATATCCTTATATAAAAGAGACTTTTAGATGACAATGCAAACCAATTTATTAAGCTCCGTTTCAACAAATTCACCTCGATCGACCTTTCTTTCGTGATAGAACGTCCATGTTGAGTTAAATGTTTGTTTTTCCCACCTTTATGCATCCGTCATCGGTCACGAATCGTGGTGTTTTCTAAGTAGATGCAAATATACGCACGTCAATATACTTGTTATCCGCATGAGAGGGGCAGTAGGTTCTTTTTATTGAAACATTTCTACATTTTATATCATCTCCACTTGACACCCAAATGTCAAAAATATATCGACATATTTGCCAATCTTCCAGCTCATAGAACTTCTTTTGCGGACGTCTTTTTAGGATCGAAAATTTCAGTTATTGATGTCCCATATGTATACCTGCAAATTCGCTCGCAATGGATTTTGATCTGTGTCTAAAGAGAACGGCTACTTTCAATACAGCCAGACTGGGTTCATTTTGGACACTGTGCTGGACACATGGCGATTCCGCTAATCCTCCTACCATCAGAATGGTTTTGATGTCACATATGTTTGAATTACGCCGGAGATCGTTTAACTGACGTACAATACTGTTTATTGTGTCAGAGTATAGCTCGGCCTTAAAGAGGCTTTGACTTTCAACTTGTTTCCTCGGAATATCTCGATCTGGTCAGAGTATTCGGACTGAGCAATGGCATCTTTCAGATCCAAAACCTGTCTCCTACTGCAACAGCTCTATTAGAATAACTGGAAAGGTTGTCTGATGTTCCTTTGGAGAAATCTGAGTTTTGGCTGTGTTGAATCTTACGCTTCTTCACTTCAAAATCTTTAAAGAGAGACAGATAATCATATGTGACCTCAGAGCGAAGCTTACGAAGACTTTCTTTTTCCAAAAATACTTCTGAGTATGCGGTTTTCGAATGCCTTATCAACGGTGGTACCTTCCCAAGTATCCCCACTGGCTTTGTAAAGTTCCCTTAGATCACTACTCTCTAGTGCTTCGTGCTCGGTGACGTCCACCGTAGCACCTAGAAATATTACATGGAATTAAACTCTGTGTTGAAACAAAAGACGAAAATTGTCAAAAGGTACGAAGATTAAATGAAAACTATGTCATGTTAGCACACAACTTAATTTTAAAGTTTAGGTGATTTTAAAATTTTTAGTAAATTATCTCAAATTCCAATCGATGGCGCAGAATTGAAAAACGGGAGTTCAATTTTTTGACTATTTGACGTTTCACCATGTTGTTCAAAAATATCTGCAAAATATTCGAACACGTGCAACAATCACTTTAATTTGCATATAGAATACAGTGTGTAAGGAAACATGACATAAATTTCCCACCTCCATAGTCTACGACAACATATTTTTCTCCTGGTTGAAACGCTCCAAGCATGAAGTCATCACCACAGCCAGACAACCGCTTTTCTGAGGGTTTTTCATTACAAAATAGTGAAGCAGCCTCCGGCTCAAGAACAGTCGTCATTCTTTGTGAAAAAATTCCCTCCACACACACACACACACACACACACACACACACACACACACACACACACATATATATATATATATATATATATATATATATATATATATATATATATATCCTCTTAACACATGTATTAAAAGCAAAGAGATTAGAAGTTGTTTTCCTGGCGATAGGCAAATATTAGACAAGAGCGCCACCTATGGAATAAATTGATGAAGAAATATTGAAATCTCAAAACCGTTTTTAACATCCATATATAAAACAAGGTAGAGACACGAGGTAATACAATCTTCGACAGCTCACATATATCCCGTTTAACTTTAAAGTACAATGTTTTAGAAAATAAAATAATTTTTAGAGCACATACATTACACAAATTTATTGTTCGTTGATTTAACGGTTATATTTGCAAACAGGTCAACACATTAAATGAACGTACCCGTATCATGATTACGTAATACACTAAGTTTTCGCTATCGCAGCTTCTCTCGTGAACTGCTTGGCGGGATCGTCCCAAATGGCAGGAACTGTTATCACTCAATCAAGGTCTGATTCTTTCAGGTCATCGTACTTGATACTCTTTCTTCCTTCTTTGAGAAGATCGTCCTTCCAGTAGCGAATTGCAGCGGTAACACTTGGATGGCGGTAAGGCTGTGACCTTTCTCATCTTGTATCTCAAGGTCACGAGTGATATGACGTATAATGTCATTGATATTATAAATTATGTCTGTCTGTCTGTTTCTGTCTCTCTCTGTGACTAAAACAGAACAATTTTATTCGAAGGCATTATTTAAATTTTAGTTGATAGTTATGACCGGAGAAATATCAATTAATTATTCAAAGCAATATTCTGAACTTAATTATTTAAATTATTCAGTGAAATATTGAAAATATTGTTGATAAACAGTACATTTTAAAACAAAAGTCTCTATAAATAAATTTGCTGATTGCTGACTACTTTTGCCAACTTTTTTTTGTCAGAATATTGAAAGGTTTGAAATTTATTGTGTAATATAATATAATATCATTTATTAAATTATTTTTATATTTTAGAGCTTTATTTTGAACCGTCTTAAAAAGTGCCAATCATTCAAGGCTTCTTCCGACTCTTCTCCAAACTAGCTAAATCGGTTCTGGGTCTTGTAGCCAAACGCCTCAAATGTTTTTCCATCTAGTTCGAATAGTACAGTGGTCAGAGTATTCAAGGAAATGTGTTAATCGGAATTCCAGTTTTTTACAAAACACTCTTCTGGGGTCGTTACTGAAGGAATACGCCCAGCTTGAAAATGTGGTGCCAAAGTCAATCGCTGCCACCAATAAACGAGTTCTCTCTAACGCGGCCGCCTGAATCATTGTAAAGTACGAATATGCATATCCAAATGCTGACTTAGACTAACTTATTATCTTTTACGATGCATTCATGGTTCGCTTGGTAAAAATAAATCACTCATTCAAATGATATAAAGGGAAATTATACATATATAAAAAGGTGTGTTAAATTAGAAGTATGAATGGATAATAAGCAGCTGTTTGTGGCTTGGTCTAGCTAATAGGCCTGGATATACAATTTCACATTGACATTCCACAGGAAGAAATATACATGATACATAATGAACATGAAAGTCAGGAGAAAACGGCAATATGTTATTTTTCTTTAGAATGTAATCTATATTTATAACGATAATTGGAAGAATAATTGCGGAAGATTGACAGCTTTAGGTAAATATAAATACATACATAGATACATGCATACATAGGCAAAAAGAGAGGCATTTATTATTTTATCTCGCACAAATTTACTCTAACGTACCATCTATGGATCCAGCTTATTGGCGTTTATATTACAATAAACAGCGTTTCTCTGAAAAGTAATTTTGATCGTAATCTGACATGTGTAAAATACATCTCATTTCTCGAATCCTTTTCCAAATTTCTCAAAACTGTGTGAAAGAATAAAATTAGTTAAATATAAACCAGGTAAGATATCCATTAAAAAAAGAACCCAAATAATATAAAACAAGGGATAACGGCTTTTGAAATTCCCTACAATGGCAGATTTACCAAAATGTCACATATATTTGTACTTAATTCGTTTTTACCGTCATTTATAACCTTGGTGACAAGTGCTAATTTTGTACTATTTTCTATTGAATTCTTATATTTTTCTTTTCAGTAGAACTCGTCGACAATCGATCCATATTTGCCACCTACAGACACATATAAATGCGCCCTCGATGTACATCACCCACTTTAGTACAAGTAGGAAAATGGCAGGAAATCGAGGGTGGCGTGAGATCGAGATTTACCATTAATATTAGTATTTACGTGAGGTATACGCATATATTACAGTATAAATACCTGAGTAGACTGGTTATAATATTTTTATTACAAAAGATATATGTTTCATTGACGACGCGCATGTACACAAACCCTACAAGCGCGTTGCACGATGGGATTGAACGAGGTGTAAACTAAGCCATTCTCTACGTTGTGCGTCAGTTCAATCACTAAATTATAATAGAAAACGAAACCTAGGGGTTTACAAAGCTGATATAAGGCGTTTAACAAATGGCTTTGAATTTGAAATGTAAAGGAAATTCCTGTTCAAAATATTGCCGTGTTCCTACCAAACAAACTCTTAACATGAAAAGGTAAGTTGACATATCTAAGTACTAGACTCCTAAATAATGTTTACATAAATCCTCCAATCGAATCTGAAGTAGTTTTATATAAAAAGCATGTTTATCAGAAAATGGTTGTGGAAATATGGGCCTTTCAATTTTGAAAGAATAACCTGCACTATTAATGTCCCTCCAGGACCTCCTTTGACAGAAGCACTTGAGCCTAAGATCTGTGTGCATGGCAGAGAGAGAAAAACTGTATACACATTCAAAATGATCATTATTAATTACTGCTTAAGAAATTATTCTTAACTTTTGTATTTTGAAGTTGACACACGTCATATGTGAGGATACATGAGCGGTCTTGATATTTAAAATATTTCTATCACTTTTCTTCATAAAATTACAAAATTAAAATATCACAACGTAGGAGAGGGATTAAAATTTATTCATATTTTATTGATATTATATATACAATTTTTAAAGAGGTTCTACGTTTGGCAATAATCCTGTCTTCCATGTAGGTCTCAACGTATGTAGTTTATTTTTCAAATTGTATGTAGTACATTTTATGCAAGCCACATTAATTAAACCAGTCTTAATCTAAGAGTAGAAATCAGTAGAAATATTTTTCATCAGAATCTATCTTACAATGGCCGTTCATATCATTAACAACGTGGCTTTTCACTAAGAAAAGCGTTAACCAAAATTGTGACTTTTGTCGTGAGAAATGTGCCTTTTTGTCGCCAAAAAGTCTACTTTATTCGTAAAGAAACTGTTCTCTTTGCTAGGGTCTGTAAAGCAAAGACTGTCAAAATTTTGAATAAAATGTGATCAGTTTGTCCCGTAGATAGTGTGTACCATCACCAAAGATGGCAAAAAAAAGAATGAATTTTTATGAACAAATTCTAATGAGTCCTCTTTCTTCAAGAAAGAAATCAAACATTTTCATGAAGATTGCTACCGTTTATGTGAAAAGAAAACACTTTTCGTGAAATATTTTGCCCTAAGGTGTAAGCACACAGTTTTCATGAAGAAGGTGATATGAAAATTTATGAAAATTGCAGCTTTTTCGGGAAAAAATAACTTTATCGTGAAAGGAGTGTAGCTTTTCTTGTGAAAGGTTTGCATCAACGTGTGTGTAAAGCCACTTTTGTTGTGAAGAAAGTGACACTCGTCATGAAAACTGCACTTTTCAAAGAAACAAGTAATCTTTCTCGTGAAAGGAGTAACTTTTGTTGTGAAAGGTTAGCATGGACGTGACAAGGTACTTTATTCCTTAAGAAAGTTACATTATTCTTGATCATTACACATTTTTCACGGAAAAGTAACTTTTAAATGAAGATTTTATCAACCCCTGCTGACACCATGCCTGTGTTTACAGATTCTGTCTACATATGTATTACCAAATCTGTCTTTACCTGCCTAATCCAATTTGCAGATCTTAATCACTTGCCCGCAGATTTATGTGTACTACAAGTAGATGAAGAGAGTCAATAAACGAGCATAAATAAATGTACGTTAGCTGTATATGGTGTTGGCGGTTTTGGGGAATGGCGGATAGTATTAAACCCAGGCTTCACCTTTTATATTACATAATTATTGGTTAGGTAACCGGCGTTTTATTATCCCTTTATCTCATCAGCAAGTAAGGGTCCCCTTCAGATCTTGACGAAAACTAATTTCTCAGCGAAAAAAACGCTTTCTTCACGTAAACTATAAAAGTTTCATGATAAATTACTTTCTGCCCCAAAAGTAAAATATTATTGAAGAATATATATTTCTTACACAGAAACTATAAAGAAAAAGTCTTCACGAAAAGGTTACTTTCTTTTGCTAAAAAGTGCCATGTTCATGAAGAATGCAACTTTCTTCACGAGAAATAAGTGTCTGCATAAAAAGTTGCAAATTGTCCACTTAAATCTTCCTTCCTTCCTGAAAACGTGCAGTCTTCAGGACCAATGTCACTCTTATAACGATAAAGGTCTCGGTACACGTCCATGAAATTTTGTGCAGAAAAATTACTTTAATCTTGAAAACGTGTAATCTTCATGAAGAATGTAAACTTTATTCACGAAAATGAAGAATGTCACTTTTCATGAAAAAGTCCTTTTACATGTCGATGCAAGCCTTTAATAAAAAAAAAAAAAAAAAAAAAAAAAAAATTTGAGGGTGGGAAAAGTGCAATCGATATAAATAATGTAACTTTTTCAAGAGGGAAGTGCTTTTCCTCGTCGATGCAAACGTTCAATAATCATTCTTTACTTTTTCATGAAGATTTGGGCAGTAATAGCTAGTAATAACTTCGTGAAAAAGACTTTTTGTGAAAAATACCCTTTATGCACAATAAACGTTACCATTAACGTGAAAGCTCTTTTTCGTGAAAATGACCATGTTAGTGATATCAAAGGCCATTAAAACATATCATCCACTAGCATAGATTATCACTAGAAAAGGATAAATTCATTCCTGTTCCTTTGATGTTCGATTCTAAGAACTGATGAGCTGACCACAAAGATATTCATTTCCATATTCAGAGGGAACAGTTATAATGTTGCAGCTCTGTGTAGTTTCCCATCCCCCAAGCTCTAAGGTGTACTAACTCTAAAGCTGGGAAACAGGTCCTACAACAGCAACACCTACATAAGGCAGTACCTTAAACTAGGCATTAAACTTCCTTATTATGAACAATTAATTTAATTGTCAGACAGTATTTGATTTATATAAAAAGAAGAGTTGCATGAAAAAATCAAGGCAAATCAATATTGTTACGCGCACTAAACTAAAATGGAGATAATGGGATTCAAACAGCCATTCTTTCGCATGACAGTGGGACATGTTACACTACATTGGCTACTTGATGAATCCGCCTGTCACAAAATGAGTCTTTCCAGCCGATGCAGAGTATCAACTCTATTCTTTCCGCTACTTTTGTGTCTGTAAAGATTGTAATGAAGTTTCGAGAAATGTTTGGAACAAATATTGAAATTGTTAGACATTATATTTGTAACTGACATTGCGGTAAATAAACAATAAAGCATAAGCAGTCGAGCTAGATCACAGAAGGATGTACGGATGACAGTAATAGCAATTCTGTGACTCATTCCGCTGGCTTCTGACCTAGCTATCATAAAACAATACACAAGCAGTTCCATTACAGACGCATTCAAAAATCTCTTTTAAATTTGGCAAGTTAACTGAAACACATGAATTTTACGCTGACGAAAAATACTACGAAATGTGGCTAATAGTTCATTAAGGATATAAAACTACTGAAAGGTTATGCAGTTAAATTTATTTTCAGTAGAGAGAAAGACAGAAAATAATACTGATAAAAGTACGACTTCATAGAGGCAAAATACACTGCCAATCAGAACTCTTTGCAGCAAAGGTTTCCTAAAACCATAAAACTACAGGAGCACGACGGGATAAAGATATTTAATATATCTTAAACAGTAATAAAGAGAGTTTTTGAAATTAGGTTCAAGCAATACTCATTTGTATCTATGAACGACGGTTGCTGTCAGTCCCCTCCCCACCGCCACCATCGCTCTGTGTTTATATTGGTGACGTCATTATGCATTAGCCCTATAAATGAGTTTAAATAAAAGAGTTCCAGTGGCATACCAACTCTACTATTTAAAAGAAGTTATGACCCATCTTGAGTAGTTAAGGTCCACCCTTCTTTTTTTCCTCATGCCAAAGTTTGCACACGGTGTGCATATTTGCACGTGTGCATTTTTACATACGTATGTATTAGCAGATTTCTAATACATTCTCATGGGTTTTAAGACCGTATGCAAATTAGGTAACGTTAGGTACAAAAGTGATACTATTCTTGTTATATGCCTTCATTTATTTTCTCTATTGTGTGTGTCATTATACACTGTGCACACATTCATTCGATGTATGTGATACAATACAATCGAGGGCAGACGTTTCTCTGCTGAACCTTACCCCCTTTCAAATGTGTGCAAACACAAACCTACCCTTTAGTATACTTTTAACTCTCCAAAAAACTTCAGTCAGAATAAAATACAAGCCTTTACCAAGTATTAGATTATACTAAAAAAGTAGCATGTACTGTATAATTACCTACCAATGATTTACCATCTGCTTGATAGCAGTTATTTTTGTCCTTGACTTTACAGTACTATAAACATGCATACCACTGATGCAGATAGTACCGCGTAAATTCGCGTATAGGTCGATACCAACTGCATAGACCCAGATCTGTAGTCACATAATGCGCCGGCAGATATGGGTCTATGCAGTTTATAAGTACTAATCAGTAGAATAAACAACATAGACCCTGATCTGCCGGAGCATTACACGAAGGCAGATCAGGGTCTATGTTGTTTGCATTTCGAAATTATACGCGTTGTTTGCATTTGGAATTTTATACGCGAGTATGTACGGTAGGCCTTTTCCTGGAAGCTGTTGTCAACCCGGACAATATGCACACGTGATAAAACGTTTATATTCAAGCATACATATACAAATATACATGCTAATCTCTGATGCCTAATACACATGCAATTTAAATATTACTTTGCAGATATCACTTATAAATAAAATGGTTAACAAATTAAGTAGAAAATGTGAATTGGATCATTGTCTTTGTTTTTTAAATCCATATCAGAGACAGTGTGACCGTGTTCAAATAATTTTGGAAACATTGCTTCAAAGCTCATTCTATGCACGATGTACCATGAAAATGCATGTTTATATATATATATATATATATATATATATATATATATATATATATATATATATATATATATATATATATATATATATATATATATATATATATATATATATATATATATATTGAAGAATCATGACAGAGGTTAACATTGTCCTCATAATGGCTGTTAGCAGGGCAGGATTAAGGCCTTTGGGGGCCCTGGGCACAGCGGCTCCTTAGTTACAGTGCTGTTAAAAACACTGCATGTGAAAGCATACTATAATATACGGGGGCCCCTTAAGACCGGGTCCGGGGTCCTTTGAGCCTCGGGGGCCCTGGGCACGTTGCCCACCTTGCCCAATGGATAATCCGGCCCCGGCTGTTAGTGAAAGTCTGACAAACCACATTGATAAATAGGTCCGCCATGTTGTATAAATTTTCTCGTTAATTCCAGTTTTGATCTGTTTTCATATATGCGCTATTTATACTTTATGATGCATCATTGTTAGTGTTCATAACAATAAATGAATTGAACTGACTTGAAATAATTTGAATCGAATTGAACGTTGACAATTTTGTCGCAGATCGGATTGAAAGAACCCAATGAAAATCACGTTATGAAGCATAATAATTAATTACTAAGACCTACCCCACCATTAATAATTATGTTCATGCATCAAGTGACAGATTAGAGCAGATATCTTACGTATGCGTAATCCATGACTACAGTCAACCATTAATCTGGTAACCCACTTCAAAATTACCTAACAAATAAACTTTATATTTGTCAAACAATGGTTCTTTTCGGCCCTTCAGACGTCGGAACGGCAGTAACTACCAAAATGAGAAAATATAGACAAATACAGAAAAATATGAAAGACAATAATATTACTACTTATTGATGCTACAACATCATCATCATCAACAACAACTACTACTACAACTACTGCTACTGTTGCTATTAATACTACTACAAATAGTTATTATTAATGTTTTTGTTGTTGTTATATGCGTCCTCCCTCTCTCCTTTCACCTTACCTCTCTTTCCGTTCTACTTCTTGAAATAATGAAACTATTTTTTCCTTAGTTTTTCAAATTCAGCAATCAAAAAGGGTTAGTGTGGTGGTTCATTGAAAGAACAACCATTCAAACATTCATTCTTTGGAATATTTGTTGCATATTGGGAATTACCACCACCGTGAATGTCACTGCTATTTATAATTAATCCTGTTAACTTTAAATACTAAACCAGGAAGTAAACTGAATTCCTTACGGGAAGACGCGCAGTCAAATATACAGGTTCCTGTCTAGATTATGAGAATAATGCTGCCAGGTAAGTCTTTTTATCAACCTGGGTAAAATCTGTATACTAGGTAAGAAAAAAAACCTGTAGGTGTGGTAGATTAAATTCTACCGTACCTATGTTACTCGTATAAGAACATACCTAATGTTGAACCGCAGATAATCGGAAAACGAAAGAGTGCGGTTATATGCTGCAAAATGGCAGTTTTATTCAGCTGTAATAGATTTTTCTCGATATTCGCGATCTCGAAGTGGAAGAAATTTTGATCTGATTTAAGTAGTGACTAGAGGACTCTCTCTCTCTCTCTCTCTCTCTCTCTCTCTCATTTTTATCGAAGCCTAAATAACGTCTTTCCTTATCAGTTGTCTCCCCTCTTCTATTCAGTTAATACAATGTCCATACACTAGCGGCGTAGCAACCGCCCAAGCAACCCCCGCAACTGCGAGGGGGAGCGGGCAGCTGAAAGGGATGGGGGGGGGGGGGGGGAGGGAGGGGGGTAGGGCAGTAGGGGCCCCAAAATTCAAATGAAGCAACTTTTTATTGGGAGGAGTCCCAGATATAATTTTTTTTTTTTTTTTTTTTTTTGGGGGGGGGGGGGGGGGGGGTAGGTGATTCTAATTTCTTGTTATGCCACCATATACCACATGAATAATTATTAGAGGCGTCTTCTTTATTAGCTTGGTTTTTAACATACGGATATTTTTGGGCTGTTTTTCATTTCTTGAAGTGAAAGAGTTCTTGTTGGACTGTTGCTCTCAGCTTCATAAAGACACGTTTGCCTTAAAAGCAGTATAGTGTACCCGGAACGTTTGATGTAAACAGAATGGTGTGCCTAACAATATTGGAATGTCTTACCCACCTCGATGCAAAATAAAAGCAGCGCAACGACAAGAATTATCAATGATATCATGTCCCATTTCCTCTTCTTGTGCATGCATAGTTGAGAGGAGGTTGGGAAGGTGCAGGGGATTGGAGGAAAGGTAGAAAGCAGCAGTTTTAAAGCAATAAGCATGCTCTAAGGAAACTAACAACAATCTGCTTCAGATAGAATGATCTTATGTGTTCCAAGGACATCATTCTTAAGTCGGACATGGATTTATAGTGTCTGCGCAAATAGATCGGACACTGTGGGGTCAATCCATCTTTATTTCCTCCTTTTGGAGATTAATAACAACACAGAGAAATGATACAGACACGAGAATTACAAGGACATGATGTACATTTAAATATATAAATCACAAAATCATGCATACATAAACAAGAATACATATGTTTATGTGTGATTGGTATGATCTCTGTACCATACAGTGTCACCCATTGAGGAATGGTTCTGGCCATTTGGCAACCGCTACAGTCTCCCCTAGTAGGGAGAAAGGCCATATATCATCATCCCCTACCGGGTAAATGGTCTTACTGAGTACATTGTAATGGACTGAATAACGCAATCAATTTAGAAGGCATTAAAGGAGCACTACTATATGTTATGAAGAAATAATAACACTCTTGAAAACTCTAGAAAATTTTTGTCCTTGTAAAACACAACTTTCCCACTCATAAACTAAATATAAAACATTTGGGTTTACATAGATAATCAAAGTAAAACTTTCAGATTTTATGAGTGTCGACTTCGTTTTTGAGTTCTATAAATAGCACACAGAGACTCTATTGATATAAACATGAGAGTAAGGAAAACATTCATTCCAGAAGAAATGTGTCTTGTGGAAAAACTGGCTGTATACATAGAATTAGATCGATCAAGAAGATGAAGAGAGAATAAATAGTAGACAGTACAACTGATACAACGGATCCAGCTCGATGCTTCCAGCCTATGGAAAATGGTTTAAAGTAAGTTGACATGAGAGACAGAGGGGCATCTCAAAATAATAAATTACAAATGCTGGATTGTTATTGACATAGTTGGTAATATGATATCCTCTCATTGTATGCAACAACTTTAAATCACAATGAAATTTGCATACATTAGTGATGAAGGAATGGATATTCATTCCGTATGATGTATCATGTTATCATTACTGGAATGAATGCGGAGAGTGAAGAGGTACATATATCTCTTCATTTTGACCTTTAATTGTGTGCATGACTGCATGCAGTCTACATAACCAGAAATGGCTTAATACAGAATGCAAGTAATAAGTTCTCTCTCCACTATAAAATGAATAAAAAATTCAAATATTTTAATGTCATAGACTTAATTCTTAACAATTGTTTTGGACCAATACTTTGGTGTGTGTGTGTGTGTGTGAGAGAGAGAGAGAGAGAGAGAGAGAGAGAGAGAGAGAGAGAGAGAGAGAGAGAGAGAGAAAGGTCATAAATTATGCAGTCATAAATAGTGCACTGTGCTATATTGTTTCAGGCATTTCATATATAATAATTTAAAGCACCAATAATTTAAACATAATCGAACAGATAGCTTGCGCCAACAGTTTCATTAGCTAAATTATGTAGAAAAAAATTCAAAAAGTTTAGGAGATGCATTGCAAAAGTATTTATTTTTCTGTAAATAAGAAAGAACATTTTTAACTTACAGCAGCAGCAGAAAAAGATGATGATGTAATTATATAAAATGATTGCTATGAAAAAACTTACTGTTAAACCACAATTCAGTTGCTTTACTCAATATTTCTTCTACATATGCATTTAGTAGCACATCATACTCAGTGAATTTGTTTTACTTTTTCATTAGTTTTATTTTCTTTTTCAGGTATCACATCACATAAAAGACCTTTAAAATCCTTGTTTAACAGAACTATTCAAGCTACCATAGTAGAGGCCTGGCAGTGACTCTCACATATATTAGAATCCAAAACTCTTTTTATCTGTTTAGACTCAATGTGAACTTGGCTTATATTTTAGAAGTGTAACTGTTATGGTGAAGGATTCTCTGTATATTGTTACCTTTATCAAATTTGTACTCTACCTACACTGTATCCAATGAATAGGTTTAGTTTCTGTTTACAAAATACATTTAAATTTGTGTTCTTGGAAAGAGGAAAAAATTATGCTCTTGTATGAATGTTTGTATGTAAAACAGTGTTGCTGTCCAGTATAATAATATAGATAATAATTTCAGTATTTTTTAAAACTATCATCAGAAGGGAAGAAATCAAATTTTCTTTTTCCCAACTTTAATAGACTTTGAATACCTAGCACTCTAAGGAACTCAGCTTTATAAATACATGAAATCACCCACTGACAGCTTTACACAAAACCTCAAGACTTTACAAGTTTTTTTTGTTTGTTATCTAAATATAAAACTTGAGGTAATAATAATACATGTAATAATAATAATAATAATAACAATCACCTGCAACATGTATTGGTTGTTAGTTTCAGTTTCTTTTCCCATTGACTATGTATGTACATAAATACATCACAACCATTCCTTCTATAATCATGACAAATGAATGGAAAATAGCAATTTATATTTAATGACAAATATGAAGACAATTGGAATATCACATTACTATGGTAGATGGAAAATAATGTTAGCTAGAGTTTCTGTTGTTTAAAGTTGTGATAGAAGTATAAATACTATTGAAAATTAAAATAAAAGTCTAGTTAATATATTTAATGTGTGTAGTTATTACTTATATCTTTATGTTCAAATATATATAAATTTGTTTTTTGTGTCTCATGTCATGAATAAGCTGTTTCATGGAAATTGTACTTTGTCAACCAATCAAAGATTTATCTTTAAGTATTGATAGTATTTGAAATCTGTTCATAATTATTATTGACAGTCATAATGTTTAAAGAATTAGAAATAACTTTGATACTCATGCATTTTTAAAACAGATGGGGATTATGTTTTCTGCCTGACTGTCTGTCTGTCCATCCATTAGTAATGTAGTGTCTCTCCTACAACACTGAAGACTTTAAACTTTGGGATATGATTGGGTGGGGTGTCTTTTGATGTAAACAGTGGTTTTAAAATTTTAATATGACCCTTGGGGTTGGACCAGGGGTGGGGATATTTTTATTTTTTTAAATCTTGGTATTTTAAGTACTGTAGGTGGAGATCTGAAAGCTGGTTTGTGCCATTGTCAAGGCCAGGGCTACAATATATGTAATTGGCTTTTGGGTTACACTCTCTGGTCTTGCCCCATGGGTGAGCTTTGTGGGGATGTTGCCCCTGGGTCACATTTAGGAAACTCTCGAGATCCCCACCCAATAACCATATGTACGTCTGAAGGATATGAGATGAATTCAGACAAACCAGTATATGTATATCCAATACAGACCATGGGTCATGCCCTTAAGGTTCAGGACTTTCCCGTGGGTCATAGCTTGGAAACAATTGAGATCCCACCTTCTAACCTTATATTGGTTGAAGGACACGAGAGGAAATCATACATATTTCCAGTACAGACCCTCGGGAAGGAAACTTGCTCCTGGGTCATAACTTGGAAAGTGTTGAGATCCCCAGCCTTCAATTTATATAGGGTTGAAAGGCAAGAGGAGATAAAATTAGACATATATCCAGCACAGACCCTGGGTTAGGAGCTTTTCTCAAGGTCATAACTTGGAAACTGTTAAAATCCCCACCCTACAACTATATATGCATTTAATGGATCCAAGGGGATATATGCACTTGAACATCCAACACATATCATGATTCATGCTCATGGAGTAGGGTACTTGTCCTTGGCTCATAACTTGAAAACTATTAAGATTCACACCATAGAACCATATATACATATATATACACTAACTGGATATGCCGAGAGAAATACACATTTATAGTATTGAAACATTTGCCCTTGGATCAGGCCATACCCCTAGTGGCATAGATTGGAGGTATTTTGATATGCAATAATACCCCTAGTGGCATAGATTGGAGGCATTGTGATATGCAATGCCATGTCATTTACCTAGTTTTAGTTTTTTTCTGTATCTCACTTGAGATGACATTGAATTTGATGTTTACCCAAGCAATCATCCAGTGCCTAAACTATACAGGCTTCTTGAAGAAAACATGGAATCAGTGTGTATAAATACTTGTGTAATTGTGTATAAATATTTGTGTAATTGTGTATAAATACTTGTGTAATTGTGTATAAATACTTGTGTAATTGTGTATAAATACTTGTGTAATTGTGTATAAATACTTGTGTAATTGTGTATAAATACTTGTGTAGTTGTGTATAAATAATTGTGTAATTGTGTACAAAATCTTCTAATATTATTCCGCTTACAAGGGTTTACTTAAATCAACCTGTCGGCTGGATGATATTTTGTAAATTTACACATCAGAAGTGGTGGGTGTGTTGCCATCCTTTCTTGAAGGTCAAGGTCACAGATAAGGTTACATTTACTTTTAGTGTGTTGTTTGTAAATCTGAAACTGGTAGAATTAGTGGTAGGAAACTTGGTAAACTTTTACATATATGTAAGACAAGGTTTTCAAATTTACGACTTTCATGGTTCTCATTTCGCAGTCAAAGGTGGACATTATTATATTTGTTTGGAGCTATAACTATAACTCACAAACGTTTAAATAAAGTAATCGATATAAAACTTGGTATAGCTATACTTCATGACTTGATGTTGTCACACAGAAGCTGTTAAATTATTACAGATAATGGAATGAAATATTTCACTCTGTAAAATCATAGCTTGAGGTGTATCTTGTACCAATCATGTGTATCAATAGCATGTTCCAATCAGCAAGATTGAAGTTACATGCGAAGCGTACTCACTTTTTGTACTAGGACTGTAATGCTAAAGCCATTGAAGGTAGAGTTTAAATCATAACTTCTTAATGTGTCTTTGATTTTTCATGGTATTTTCATCGAGGTTAAGGTCATAGATCAACATTGTTTATTTTTGTGTCAGGGTTCTGCTCACAAAATCCCAGTGATAGTAATGGTGAGATGAAACTTTGTATATTCATGCACTATGATCCAAGGTCATGTCACATAACACACTATTTTGATCCAATTTACAATGTCAAGGTCATTTGCCATGATTAGGCTGTAGTTCAGAAGCTGTTTAAGGAATAAAAATGAAATATTTTGGATGGTGTGTCTTGTAAGACTCTCAAGATCCTTTCTACAAAGTTAGGGTCCCAGTCATCACATGCGTACTGACTGATACTGTCTTGGCTTTAACTTTAAAGCCATTAGAAGTAGTATTATCAAAAATGTTATAATTTTACATCTTTACTTTTTTGTGACTTTGATAATCTTAGTCCAGGGTTCATAGAGAGTCTGGAAAGTATGGAAAAGTATGCGAAAAAAAAGAATCCTTTTTCCAGACCTGGAAAAAGTATGGAAAATAAAGATTTTGCCCTAAAAGTCTGGAAAAAGTATGGAATTTTGGGTTGCTGTGTTTTATTTTGCTGAAGATGCTTGTTGCCTGGGCTGCCATTTGGTGTAGATACAGCCCTGCTGGTTCAGTGCGGTTGGTGAGACATGTGACGTATCATCCACTTGTGATTGGTGGATACTATTTTATATTATGCGGATACCACATGCTCATTTATTGTGACACAGACTTTGAGTATATGTGCCAGAGGGGTCTGGAAAAAATTGCAAACCAGTCTGGAAAAGGTCTGGAATTTGTTTTACTAACAGCTGTATGAACCCTGTTAGTCTCATGGTTATGGTCACATGCCATAATGCATATTTTTTGCCAAGTCTTGAACTAAAAACCCATATTTAGAGAGATGAAACTGAATATGCTCATATGCATGATAACCTGACAGTGTTTCATATACCACTTTCATGGCTCAATCATGAAGGTCAAGGTACTCAAATTTTGTATCCAGACTGTAAGCTGTTAAAGATATTGAGAAGAATGTATGTACTGATATATACAATGACTAGAGAGGGTCTTGCATACCATGTTCTGTGTCATTTCTCAAGTTCAAGCCATCAGCACTTCTGGTGACATGTTAAATTATGATATGAATATTGATGCATTTTATTACACCCATCTTAAATTGGACATATTATGTTAACACATTATCTGCCCATTCCTCTGATAACATTTGCTTGTCCAGCCCATTACTTTGTAACAGCTGGAAAAATTTTCAGGAAACTCTGCCCATGTATGTATCATGACTACATGGTGTGTCACATACCATAGACAGCTCTTGCCTCAAGGTTCAGTTCACGGCAAGGCAAGAAAAAATGTAATTCTGTGATTTGTAAATTGTCTGGAGGATAACTCCTGTACTACTGAAGATATTTCAAATGAAATTTTAACCAGTTATATATCATAACTAGAGTGTGTCACATACCACAGCCATGACTTCAGTCTCAAGGTTAAGGTCACAGCCAGGGAAAATATAAATCAATGACCTCAATCCATGTACAGGTATAACATTTGAACCAATGAAGATATTTTCATTACATATATATATAATTGACAGTGTCTCACATGTTTGTAGTCATACTCTCTGCCCCCAAGGTTAAGGTAAAAAACAAGGGAAGTATGTGACCTGCTTCCTTATCCAGGCTGTCACTTTTTTCCACTTCAGATAATTTGATGGATTTTTTTTACCCAGCTCCACACCTTATCATGCAGCTGGCAGGTTTCTAGCTCAAAGGTCAAGGTCACTGAGGTAAAAAAAAAGTTACAAGATGGGCATATAATGTGCTGTGTGGTTTTCTTGTTACTTAAAGCCTCATGGTTGTGTCACATCTCATTGTTTTGGTGCCACCTTCAAGATCAAAGTTGCAGACCTTGAGGGGGTATTCTATATGTATATACCTTCAATCCATGTGATACTGATGTTAAATATGTGGGTGTTTTGAGTATGTACATCTTGGCTGCCTCTGTCATGTGAGTTTAATGAACTTTCTGTGCACGTAGCTATAGTGGTTTGAGGTTAATACTGCATAAAAGGGGAAGGACATGCATACAGGCTGATTTTTTGTAGATTTCTAT
Source organism: Margaritifera margaritifera (assembly GCA_029931535.1). Classification (NCBI taxonomy): domain Eukaryota; kingdom Metazoa; phylum Mollusca; class Bivalvia; order Unionida; family Margaritiferidae; genus Margaritifera; species Margaritifera margaritifera. The sequence goes on from JAQPZY010001341.1 coordinate 842,180, forward strand.
TTTAAAATAACTTTCTGTTAAGTTCAATATGACACAAACTTTGCTACCAGAGAACTCCTCACATTAACATATTTGTGAAATAGGCTGGGAATATGAGGAGTGTTCCAACTGCTAGCAACTTCATAGAATGTGAGACATGACAAAAACAATATAATACATTATTCATTTATTATCTGTTCTGCATTAACTTAGAGAGTGACATAATTTTTGTTCCATATCAACCAGATCAAAAATATATTTTGACATCTTAAAGATTGCCCATATTTGGTGAAACTTTCAAGGAATATTTTGAGGCAAATTCAGTTTTTGATGGCTTCCACAGCAGCCATTCAACCTCCATACAACCAAGTAGAAAAACAAAATTTTCACATCTCAAAATCAAAGAATTGCAGGAAATATTTATCATGACATGATCTACAAACAAATGAGTGTCTCATGGTCTCAATGACAGCCAGGTGAGAAACATAATTTTGACATCTTCTCCAAACCCATTTCATTTAATATTATCGGACTTTCAGGAAATGCTCCATCTTGACATGTTCTTGTCAATGTTGTTTCTTATAGCATCCATAGTAGCTATTTATCTTTTGCATCAACCACGTGGAAACATATTTCATCATTTTAAAAACTACTTGGGGCAATTTAAATCAAATGTATCTTGGGGGGGGGGCTTGGATTTTTTTTCGAAACAGATTTTTTTTCTTCTACCCCAAGATAATTTATTTTTTGTAACTAATATAACGGATATAATAAGTTCTTTTTATTTACAAATCAGAGCAAGAATATTTTTTCCAAACTATTAGGGGCCCGGAATTTAAATAAAATATCCTAGAGTACAGCCCCCCTCTCAACAAAAATTAAATGACCGGTCTCTAAGTTTAATGCAACATGGAGAAAAATCTCTTAACATAGTTTAACCAGCCAATTGCTATATTTTTTTTACTTTTACTTGAATGTGAGCCTAGTGAGCCTAGTGAGCCAACTCATCCTCTTATACTTACTTGATTTTTTAAAGTATGTTACATTTATCCTTATTGAGATCACTTAATTTTTTAAAAAGGAGACAACCTTTGAATAATAGACATTATTCAAGAGTTGCGTCCTGTTCAAAATATTTCTTTTTTATACTTTAACGTCAACATGCGGGTGGTATATGGGATTTACTTTGTCTATCTTTGTGTGTTCATCTGTCTGTCTCCCTTGTTCGCGTTATAATTCCTATACTTCTTCACTTATTAACATTAAGCTTGTACTATGGGTGAACTTAGAATGAGCATGTGTTGTGCACTTAAATTGGGTCAATCTGACCTGCTTTCAGAACCAAAACAATGGTTAAAAGTTGTGTCTGGGCACTAATTACACTACATTTTCACCTACTGCCATCAAACTGGGACTAAAGGATGGGCGCGTGTTGCTTACCAGAACTAGATTGCAGTTACCTAATTTCCAGAACATATTTAAATTGCTTAAAAGATTTGTTCATCCTTCCTGTTTGGGCTGTTAGCTCATATATATTAAAAGATATTCACATGAAACTTGCACTATGTGTGCATGTTGGGATGAATATATGTTACACACAAAAAGTGGATCACAGTACCCTACTTTCCAGAATTTATTAACAATCTGTGCTCAAATTATAACACCTTTTAGCTAACTATTATACTAAGAATGCATCTTACAATAAAAATGCATGTCAAGTGCATATGGGAAATCAGTTATGTCACATATCAAAACTGGGTTGTTGAGACCTACATTCTGTGGTTAGTTTGCAACTCTCAAAGGTACTAACTGATATCACAGAAGTGAAGGTTTATTTTGTGACCTCCTGCTCACTAACAACTCTAGTTCGATAGTTCAACTCTGGTTTTTATGAGTAAGTCATACAAACAATCCGGGAAGGTGTAGCAGGTGCAATTGCACCCGTACAATTACACCAGATTCAATTTGTAAAAGATTTTTAAAAATCTGAACAACACAACTAGCTGACACAACTAATGAATTTTAACTGTCTAGTGTCCTTTGCTAACACAACTCCCTACAGGCTTGAATATATTTAATATTTTGATTTTAGAGACGAGGACAAAGTAATTAATTTTGACATATATGCACCTTAGAAAATTAAACTCTTTTGTATTTCAAAGCTAATCTAACTAGGATTGTACTTCATGGCCTAGATTTTTGTGCAGATTTTGATGTCAGGTTTTACCATGTCTTTAAATTTCTGGTATGCTTTATAATTTTCAAGGAAGGAAATTTAGTAACTTAATGAATTTTTCAAGTTCTATAAGGAGTTTTTTTTTAGTTGTCTCAGAAACTTATTAAAAATGGGTAAGGAGGAGAATAGCGTATTATTTTATAAAAACAGTGTGTTTAGTTTTCCTTAATACAAGGTTTTAGCAAATCAAGACCATCTCTAATGGATCTCAAACTATTTATTCTGCTTAATATTAACTGATATCCCTACCACAATTTATCTTAAAAACGCTTTATTACATCTTTTGCACTATCTTCGCCAATAGTATTATCAAAATATATTGCATACATATGTCAGCCCTGAATTCAATTCCACCTTCAAATAAATAAAAAGAAGACTCATCCTTTTATTATTTTTACGAGAGAGAGAGAGAGAGAGAGAGAGAGAGAGAGAGAGAGATGTTATAACGTAAACTTTCATCCTACTTTTAGATGCCCCCCACGATCCCATCACACAACAAATGGCTTGCATTATCTATTGCTCTTAAACTGCATATAAAAACTACTTTACTTTAAGGAGAATAAATTACTATGTATTAAAATTATTTCATCTCATCGGCGTCAGCAGTAGATAGTCTTTTATTATCACTGAAATTAATACGAAATCATCAACATACGCTCTACCTGCCATTTGTGCCTTAGATTACAAGTCCGATTCTTCAGGTGACCATATTACGCGTATCAAGCTCTATTTTTAGATGAGAAAACCCCTACGCACGTGGAAGTTTGGCCGTCTTTAAACGCGCTTTTTGGCTTCTTCTACATTGAACACAAGCTTAATTTCACAATTATTCGACATTATGAATCAAACAGAAAAACAAATGCAAAGTAAAATGTATGCCAATTTATAGAGTACTGCTCACTTAGGGTCAAAATTGTCCACTCCCTGAGGGTCAAAATTGTCCACTCACTTAGGGTCAAAATTGTCCATTCTATGAGCGAACGCTGACACGTGTTATATCATCATAATCTTGATGGCGTTTTCTAGGGATAAATCATTCATTCATTTATTCTCCAACTCAACATTCTTTTTCTGAATTTTAGACCTTTTCATTATTCTGGATAGTTGTTTCTTCTCTGTGCCAGATGTATATATGTATTGTTGTTTATGTGTGTTTGTTTGTCTCTGTGCATGCATTTAATTATCCTCTGTGAGGAAATCCATGCATTAGATCGAACCGTAGGGAAACTTTGTTACTTTTCCCTCGCCGTTATCCAGCCTTTATGTCATTATATATTATTTGTGTTAATGGTTTACATTCCCATATTGTTTCGTTCAAACTTCTTGGGAATCCGGCGCTTATTAAGGCTAGATCGTTAGTTATGTTAATGTCTTTTAATTGAAAAACACACACAGACACACACACACACTTTGTACTCTAGGTTGATATGCACAAATATTAAGGTATCCTATGACATCTTTATCAATTGGCATGGTCATGTTTTCTTTATTTTTACACGTTAGGTGATATGTACAGCAACAGAGCAAATGGACTCTTTTTGTAAGAAATTTCAACGGTATTAGGCTATTTCTGCGCTTTCAGGACTTTTTCTGTTGGACTACAAACTAAATATCTTGTAGCAGATAAACTCTTCGGTAGTTATTTTTTCCTCTGTCCTGGAAATCGTTTTTGTTTGTTGACTATTACCAAATAATAGCCAAATAACGCAAAGGAATTTCAAAAACAGAGAAACTCAGTCTATATGATGTGGTGCCTGTTTAATATTGCGAGGAAAAAGCTAATACAGGTGTGTTAAAGAAGATTGGGATACTAGAAAACCACATTTGCTGGCACTGTAATGTATAAAATGATATATTTTAGCGCATTTGTTCCGTTTATCTCTCCGATGTTTATATTATTTAACACACACACAAATACTGTAAACCAACTTTTGTATGTGTCTATCAAATATTGCGATTTTTCCCGACGCCAAATAAATGGAGATTTAATTTCATGGGTATGTTGCTGCTCGTACATCTAATTTCTCAAACTGTACTACTCGTGCCTATCTTGTTTCGCGGTTGCGATCCTTGGGCGATTTTCGCGACAACTAATGGTACACAAAAACGATTTGTTTACAGATTATATATATAGTAACTACAATCGGGTGGCCGAGTGGTATGAGGAGCTCGCATTTACAGATCACTCACACATCTCACCTCTTTCCGCGTGAGTTCGAGTCTATATGTGAGAAAACTTACCAACGTGTATATGTGAGAAAGCTTGCCAATAGCTTCCCGTGGGTCTGTGGTTTTTCCTCCACCAAATATACAGGCCGCCATGTGTAGCCAATCATGTGCTGAAAAATGATGTTAAACCCCACAAAACCGAACAACAATCACTTCTCTTCTTAAGTCTAATTTTGGCAACTTAATTTACTAGTATATACTTTTACATATTCATTAGGCGATCATCTCAAAGTAGATCTTTCTGATATTTTGTTTCTTCTGATTTTATATATATTCTAGATTTGTGAGGCTTCACATTTGATAATTCTTGACAAAGGGAGATTATTCAGCAAAATGTCGCGCAAAACCCTTGTGGCAGCCATTGACTTCGGTACCACCTACTCCGGGTATGCTTTTTCGTTCGGCCATGATTTTCAAGCGGATCCCCTGAGAATCAGCTGTACAAGCCACTTTCATACACGGTCTGGTGCCGGGATGTCTTTGAAAACTCCAACCTGCATCCTCTTCTCCTCCGACCAAAAGTTCCACTCATTCGGCTACGAGGCGGAAGAAAAGTACAGCGATCTTTTGATGGACGGGGAGCATCAAGCCTGGTACTACTTTCAAAGGTTTAAGATGATGTTGTACAACGGCCAGGTATGATTCAAACACTATTTTTTTTCTCTCTCTCTCTCTCATAATGATCCGCCAGTGTACCCATTTCTGCTGATGGAGTTGCCAAAACTATTCGGTTCGTCATAAAACAAAAGGAATTTAATAAAACCTCTACAACATATATGCCAAATTTTATGGCTGTAGAATAACATAAAGAAAAGTATATTATAATGTTGAAATTTGCGAGTAAATCTAGTTAGAACTATATCCGTACACTACATACAATAGTTGTTTTTTTTTTTTCTCTTCTACTTTGTTGGGTTTATTTCTTACTGAATCTAGGACTTGAAGAGAGATACAAACTGGCAAACATCCGACGGAAAGTCTTTTCCGGCTATCAGAATTTTCTCGTCAGCAAACGAGTACAAGGTTAATCACATGCTGTCAGCGATGGGCGATAAACTGGCCGGTGTTGGGCGCGATGACGTACATTGGGTACTAACAGTTCCCGCCATCTGGGACGACAAGGCAAAACATTTCATGAGGACGGCCGCTGAAATGGTATTCTCGTTCTTTAGACAAAGTCTTCATCCTTTTACAAGGCAAAAGCGTATATATGCGTACGATAAAATCTACTTTACCATAGCCGCAATCACGCCTGGTGTCTTCCCAGGATCATAGCATACATTTCCAGGTCTTTCTGCATCTGCAAATAGATCAGAAAAATAAAAAAACAAATTTTACGCGCCCTGTTATGCAGTGGCTTTCGTAGCTAAATTAGACTCAACTATGAAAAGGTTTAAGAAACCACAAGGGAGATAATTTTTTTTTTCAAGCATCTATAAGAAACACTTCATCTGTACATTAACCATATTTAACCATGTATTCCACTGTAGCATTATTCTTCATGACGTAAAATTATTAAGATGTTTATTTTGTTTGTAAAAGTAAGATAATATAATTGCATAAAGATTGTTTTCAAATATTTCATGAATTTGTCAAGCCAACTTTTAACCTACAAGATCACCTCATATTCTAAAAGTTCTTGAATTTTCACCAGCATTTAATATTGTCAATGAGTACCTTCACAGAAATGTAGCATTCGTCACTTGAAATTATCTGGAGAAAATGAAAATTGTTGCTACGAACGTCTATGTTCTTTGTCAGTGACAACTTATTTTAGATAAAGTTGTCCATCATGAAAGTTTTTCAGTTTTTTTATAATTACAAACATCTTAAGCAAAATAACTTTGAGGATAATTTTTTTTAGATACTCCCATTTCCCATGCATATTTTGAATAAATTTAAATAATATTTTTTTTTTTTTTCAAGGATCGAAATATCATTTTTAATACACTCCGCGTTGAGATATTCATGACGATTGATACTTTTCTATGGGTCGTTGATATCAGTTTGTTAAAGTAACACTCAGTTTACACTGGCATTATTTATTAAAAAAAAAAAAAAAAAAAAAAAAAAAAAATCAATTGGTGATTTCACCATTCATCCTTTTAGTTGATATGAATGTGCAAAGGAATGAATACAGCAATAAATGGACGGAAGAGTAAAACAAGAATATCGTATGCTCCTTTTCAATGGATGCTGTAGTGTTTTTATTCGACCAAACAACAAAACAATTATCATGTTAGCCGATTGCTTCCCAGCGCACATAATCACTGTTGTGGAGACGCTTCGTCTGAGGTGATCTTGGAACGATTTCAGCTGTAAACTTTGTACAACATTTCGTTACAAGTATAGAACATGCAACGTAAGAACATCAAAATGACTCTGACGGCAAAATGACATGCTAGGCTGACATTTTGAAGAGCTTATTATGTTTTAGACTTGATTCCGATGAAGCTTATCATTTCTCCACTTGATCCTTTCTTATAAACTCAGTGATTTAAAGAAATTGCAGAATTTTATGAATTCAAATGGTGCTTTGCCCATTGGAGGACATCGGCGTGGATGCTACGACATTCGCACTTGCAAGCGATGAAGTTTTTACGATGATCGTCTTATTCTTCTCAGTAAGAATTTCTGAAATGTTATCTTTTATAGAAATTGTTTACACCGAAATGTTAAATATCATGACACAAAAACTTAACTTGTACTCAATTTCCATAACCTTGCCTTTAGATTGCTAATAATCGAATACAACGGGCAAGGTAAGTTGGTTTTTGGTTATGTTATTTTACAGCATATCAACACAAGTAGATTATTTAGTGCGAAAGCATTGGCAAAAAGTGCCTTGCCCAAGGACACACCACAGCAGCCGACCTGGGGCGATCCGATGGTAGGATTCGAACCCGTGAGTTGGTCGTGAGTCCGGCACTGCGCCACCGCAGCAAAGTAAGTTGTTTCAGTGTGTCCACTCACTCAAAATTAAATTTGTGCATGTACCCAAAAAATATTCCTTGGTTCACTTTGTCATGATGCTATATAAAGCAGATTTTAAATTTTCGAATTATTTAACAAAAATATATGAAATTCCCGTCATCATGTTTAAAATACTCGTAGTGACCAACACATCAAATGACAAGACGAATCCGCCGATTTCAAGAAGGACCTTGAGTATTTATGGTATCCAACAGATGAACTCGGTCAAAGAAAATGTTTTATCCGTGGTAATTAAAGGACTATTTACATAGTTTTAATGAATTTTGACATAGAAACTTCAATGAGAAACATAGGTCCTATAAACTTACGAACTTTCTCTGTTAATCACAGAATTGTAAAGTGTACGATCTGGTATTGAGAACAAATACTAAATATTAAACAATTTATTTGTTCAGACCTAAAAAGTAACCTACATTTGTTTCGACTTCACACGAATGTAAAGTTTGATACAAGCGTATTACCTCGGGGGATACTCAGAAGAAGAAAAAAATCCAGACCGATATGCAGCCAGTGCAGTCTTGGGATAATTTAGGTTGAGCATTTACCTGTATAGTGTACACGATCTGTCTATTATCTTCAGTACCAGTTAGGAACATGTACATGATTATTATGTTCTGTACAACCATAGTTCACTATCCATAGAAATTAAGTCTCATCTAGGAAACAAAATCCATTCAAATGCTTCTGGTTACAGGTAAAACGCTCATATAGTTTGTTTACATGGATACACGTGCTAGTTTGTTTATTTCTTTCCGATTGCTTCTAGAGCGTCCAGGCACGTACTAACATTTACATTTAGTGGGATAATCTAGCAATAGCATTTGTAATAGTAGACTGATTTTGGCTATTGCATTTAAATTTTTTTCAGAAAAATCAACATTGTGCCAGAAATAGATCAAATGTATAACAACATCTGTACACAACCATCTCGGTCGTCATTTCCAAGATTTAGTGTAGATGTTTATTTATTTTCCACTGTTGTCATTGTTATCGGCATCGTCGTCATAGGTAGTGGTTTTGTTTTTCAATAACTCTATAGCTACTCGTTAGAATATTCCAGGTAACTGATTGCACTTCTTGCTGAAAGATAGGTATTTTGCCGTCAAGGAGGTGAGGAAATTGGATTTCTGGCATGTACAGCATTTATACATATGATTTTTCTTTATACTTTGTTTTATCTTGAATTCCACACTTATACGTTTAGATTGCAACATTGGAAGTAGCACCGCTTGACAGTAGTGTTTTATCTTTATATGTGTCATTCAAAGAAGAAGCTTGAATGGGAAAACTTTCTGAAATCCAAGCGCAGAATTCTTCGCTTTGAAGCAGCACACCAACGAAAGAAAATTGCGAAGCTATAGTATTACGTAATTTGCATGAGCGCTTGCACAAAATAAAGTACAATGGAAATCTTAGAAGGCTGACTTTTCGAGAGAAGTATGACATGGTAGGGTGTGAGTAATGCACAGAGCAGAAAAGTACGCGTGATTGTCGCATTACACAATTGGAGATCTGGATTGTACGGCCGCTACAAAACGAGGCATGAGAGAAAACCTTCAGATACACCTGCAACCAATGCTTCAATGAATTCCAAGTGAAACAAAACTTTCTGGGACTTCTAAGGAAAGCCCCATAAATGTTCCTTACGTAAAGCGACTTTCACCTATTATACCCGGCAAATCATTCAAAGTGCGCAATTGATCGTTAGATAGTTGAAACCTTCAGAAATCGACATCTAATAAAAACAAAAAACACTGCTCTAAATAAGGTTTTAGTCAAAGTTTGCAATCATCAACATTATTGGTCATTGTGAAAATATAATATTCATTTGGGACTGTATTTATGTGTGTTTTACTGAAATCAATGGTTTTAGCAAAATCACCTTAACTGAGCAGATGTTTTTGAATTTATTATCACTCAATCGGAGACATAAAAATAAGTAGTCTATATTTAATGTTCGTCCCGTTCTTAATTTGAAAACAGATATGACTTTTGTATAAAAAAAATGTCGCCTTTCTTCATCAAGGTCGCACATTACTCATCAACTAATTGATACTCATTTAGAAATGTACGAAGATCGGAGCGGATATCGTTCGAAACCCACGTCAGGCAAAGCGTCTCCACGGTAATAATAATAAACGTTCAACATTGTCTACAAGCCACTAATCTCTTCTAATTAGAGGACTCAGGGCAATATAAAACGTGTTGTTATCTGCTACACCTGGAATTTTGTTTTATGATTGTGTTTACTTTATACATCTTAAATTACAGAGTAACATAACTTATTAATTTGATCTTCGACAACACGCATGCAAGTAACATACTAATATCTGTCTTGCTTAAAGACATATGTACCATCAATAAAATTAAAACTTGCTATTTGGGACATATTGTGGGTCCATACCTATTTTTATTTTTCCCATGAAACATTAGCATTAATTTATACTGCGAATGGTGAAGACGTGGCTGCGTGTGATTGCTCTTTACTAATAATTTCCTACTGCCCTTGAATACGTTTGATAGGTTTGTCCCCTCAAGCAAAATCTGGCAGATTCTCACGGGATTTTACCGTCACTTGAAGAACCTTGGTCATGCGCACAGAGAATGTTAAAGGGTCTATTCACGCAATGAACCTCTTTGCGTAGGAATTATTTAGAAAGCTTTGATAGTGTTTAGAACTGCACACATTATATCTTGAATTTTGTTTTCTCCAACCAGGCTGGTATACAAGGTGAAAATCTATCCATCGCCTTGGAACCAGAGGCCGCATCGTTCTTCTGCAGATATCTCCCGGTGGAGAAATTGTCTGACACTGGAAGATCCGAGATCTCCTGCTTTGAACCCGGTAAAAGATACCTGGTTCTTGACGCTGGTGGTAAAGTCCTTTCCTTCAACCTTCTTTTATCTTATTTTTTGCGGTGGGGTGGTGGCGATGGTGGTGGTAAGCGAATAACACAGTGGGTTAGGGCACTGGTGTTTATGAGAGCTGAACAATATGTACCGCTACTCCCTGCACAGGTTCGATTACTGCTTGGAACGAATAACTCTATAACTTTTTTGATTATATAGGTGTAATTCTATCCTTTTGTCATTCAACCATGTATTCATTCATACAATGTGGAATACAGGGATAGCGCGTTCCTCTCTGTTTGTTACATAGGTATCAATTTATAATTATACTATCAAGTATATACCTTGCATTTCTAAAAAAGAAACCCAGTGGGTTTGTGCATATACATGTTGCTGAGTATTTAATTCCGCTTGCCTAGCGAGTGAGTACTTGTGCTCTGTGAGTTCTGTCCTTCTATCCCCTTCTCATATTCCCTCCCCCCCCCATTCCAACACACACACACACCCTCACCGATGGACGCGAGGATGTAGAATAGGCCCCATATGACTTCCTCCATGTCGTAAGCGGCGGTTATAGTTGAGGCGAACTGTTTTCCGTGGTATATGTCCTCTAATGATGTTCCAACTGGGAAGGTCTTGGACTCTTATATATTGCAGTTTATGCAGAACAATGTTGACATTATACTTAAATGAGTTTACACTTTTGTTTGTTTTTATCCTTGTTTTGTATGCCTTTCTGGATAGTTATGTTTTAGAAACAGTTTTACTTTTAATCTTTTGCTTCATGATGCATATTTACTTATTCTCTGTCTCTGTCTATGTCTGTCTGTCTGTCTGTCAGTCAGTCTGTCTCTCTCTCTCTCTATATATATAATATGTATGTATATTCTACATTTATATCAGGTGGTACGGTGGATATTACAGTGCATGAGGTCCTCAACAGTTGTCATCTGAGGGAACTTTATAAGGCGAATGGTGGGCCATGGGGTGGGACAACAGTTGACGAATCCTTCAAGGACTTTTTGAAAAGCCTTTGTGGTTTACAGACGTTTGCAAGGTTAGAGACAGAGTTCAAGGAGGATTACATAGATCTTCTCTGCGAGTTTGAAGTGAAGAAGAGAACTGTCTCTCCCGAACTAGACCAAAAGGTGACTTTGAAGATTCCAATCGCTCTCCACGAAGCTTTCCAAGATGACCATGGACAAAGTTTTCGGGAAGCTGTGGCTGAACGCGCAGATTTGCAGGGAAAACTCGTCTTTGCTGGAGACAAGATGCGAGTAGAACCAAGCCTTATGAAGTCTTTCTTCCAAAAGACATGCGACACAATCGTGGGCCATCTTAAAATCATGTTTGCTAAACCAGAACTGTCTGGTGTAACCGCAATACTCATGGTCGGGGGCTTCTCTGAATCGCCAATGTTACGCGACGCGATACAGGCACATTTCAAGCAGATGAGAGTCGTTGTTCCCAACGAGGCCGGTCTCGCTGTCTTGAAAGGGGCCGTTATTTTCGGACACCAGCCGAAGATAGTATCGTCCAGAGTCAGCAGACCCCGACATCAGCACAAGATGCGCAAAATATGCCTAGAACAGCCCTATTTCATGCAAATTAAATTAAAATACTGTTTTTTAATTAAAGCTAACGAAACCACAAAACTGCAAAACTACAAATATGACAAGAAAAGAGTCCGAAAATTCATCAGAATAACTTAAATACCATCTACTAGCTGAATCAAATCAAGAATACATAGCAATTTAGATTAAACAATAACTAGGTTGGAGCTATGCTTGCAGTAATATTGCAACAACTTATACGACAAATAGGACTTTTCCGGTTAACATGCGGCTGGGAATTCCCTCATGAATATCACCTGACACGGTTACAAATAATTGGCATATGTACCATTTATGACTGTAAGATATAACAGAGTATGTGTTTATTTATGATTGAAAATAGTCTTAGAAGCATGTGCTACGTGTATGCATTGTTTAAAACAGATGTATAAACATCCCTAGCACATGTAATTTCGCCTGTGAGTTGTAGGTGACCTCAAGTTGATTACTTATTCGTAATTTCCGTCTCAATTAAGAATAAGTTACCATTTACTTATTCTCAAGTAAAAACATGCACAATGAAATCTCTACTCTTTTCTGGGGATTAGTAGATTGAGGTCGACTTAGAGCCTTAGAATAAGTTGGAATCACCTTCGTTGAGCGGAATCCGAGAAATAGGAGTGTTCTTATTGGTACAGGCTATAACAAGCCGAACAGAGAGGACCGATTCAGCCAACAATTTGGACTACGCGAAGCCCTGCTTAAAGTATTCTAGCTTGAACCTTTCTTTGAGACTTTGTCATGAGGGATCTAGTCCAACAGTAGAAAATGTTTAGACAAAATATGTCTAGCGGGTTTTGAGAAATCAGAGGTTCAGTAGATGGTAGTTATGAAAAAGCCCGTAAGGTATTTAACTCTTACGTTCAACTATAGACCCTAAGATCTCCTTCTTGGAGTATTTTAATTTGGACTTGTGTTTCATAATTTGTATCTGGGGTCTGTTTGGAACTGTAGAATAAGTAGTGACGAAATTCAACAAGCGGAATTGAATAAATGGGAGGGTCCTTGTGGTTTGCTTACGTATAGCCTGTACAGAGATAACAGATGACATGAACACTTTAGACTATAACATCCTCTGCTTGAGATATTTTTTATTTAAAGTCCTTCTGGGTACCTTATATTCAGAGAACTGCTCAAACATCAGAAAGAACTCGGACGAAATATGTACCCTAAATAGGGAATAGATTAATGTAGCAGTTGGGCAGAATCACGGTATTTCCACATATCAATACTCAGAGCCACTGCTTGAAGCATTTTGATTTTGACCCCTTCATTTGCCATTGGTATTCTGAGATATGCTCGGATCCTTAGCATAAGTTTTGACCAAATTCATCGAGTGAATCAGTGTAACACCAGGGCAAAAATGGAAGGTTGATCGATATAGTCTGTATGGAGACAACCTATTACGTGAACAAATAGACATATCAGGGTCCCCTGTTGTATCTACTTTCATTTAACTCTTTTCTGGGCATCCACAGCTAGGGATCGATTTAGACCCTTAAAATATGTTGAGACCAACTTTGTCGAGCGGAATCGGACACTTAGGTGTGTCATTATGGTTCAGAGAGTATCGATCCAATCAACACTTTTGACTACGAGAACTTCTGCTTAAAGTACCTTGATTTAAAGCCCTTTTTGATAGGTTTGTAATGAGGTGCCACAACGCTAGAAAATATTTAGATGAAATTAGTCGAACCGGTTTTGAGCAGTCAAAGACTCAATAGACGGTAGTTATATAAAGCCCATATGGAGATTATCTCCTAAATCCACCTGTGGATTCTAACGTCTCCTTCCTAAATTTTAAAATTCCTGCAGGTTTGACACGACTTCCGGGCGCTGCCACTATCAAGGAGGGTGGAGACAAAGACTCCTGACGCCTGTGTCGCAGAGGATGTGCGAGAGGGAATATACTTGATCCCGGGATAAATATTCCTTTTCAGGGCTATATCTAAGAAGAAAATAAAAAGGAGGGGGAGGCTCTCATTTTGACACTTCGAGAGGCCCTTTGGCTAGATAACTCTTCAAATTGATTGATTTCAGATTGGTGACAACCATGGAAACTATATCTCGGACATTTTGCACAAATGCTCAAGCAAATTGATTGATTTCAGATTGGTGACAACCATGGAAACTATATCTCGGACATTTTGCACAAATGCTCAAGCAAATTGATTGATTTCAGATTGGTGACAACCATGGAAACTATATCTCGGACATTTTGCACAAATGCTCAAGCAAATTGATTGATTTCAGATTGGTGACAACCATGGAAACTATATCTCGGACATTTTGCACAAATGCTCAAGCAAATTGATTGATTTCAGATTGGTGACAACCATGGAAACTATATCTCGGACATTTTGCACAAATGCTCAAGCAAATTGATTGATTTCAGATTGGTGACAACCATGGAAACTATATCTCGGACATTTTGCACAAATGCTCAAGCAAATTGATTGATTTCAGATTGGTGACAGCCATGGAAACTATATCTCGGACATTTTGCACAAATGCTCAAGCAAATTGATTGATTTCAGATTGGTGACAGCCATGGAAACTATATCTCGGACATTTTGCACAAATGCTCAAGCAAATTGATTAAGAACATAAAAACATTAAAGGAAACTTGTGCCTAAGATTGGAATATTTTTAGAACAACACCGTACGCTAAGTACCGAAATATTTTCAACCTACAATGATAGGAAAGTTAGACAATTTTCAACATTATGATTTCATGCGACTTGCGCATTTTGGCAAATAGGAACAGCACTAATAAAGTAAACTAGGAATGATTTGATCAAGCTGAAGACGGAAGAAGTGGTCGTAATCCAGATTAAATAGTGCACAAAAGTTGTCCATGGCAGTAGCTGCAGATAAACGACTTAAATCCAAATTGAGTTAGTACGGTCGCTATATTAGTAGGCGGAGCAAACACGTCAGAGGTTCGGTCAATGGTTCCAGCCAGTATCATTTCCGTGCTAACGCATCATGCGTTCAAACGAAAATCACGATGATTTCGAATTATTTAGTGACATCTTTTTTTTTTTTTTTTTTAGATATGACGCTTTAAAAGATATTTTACCTCAGTCGGATGATAAATCCTCGCTGTAACAGTTAGTGGACCTTGCAACTTATAGTCGGGTGCAAAATCGCTCGGATAATCGGTTTGCACAGCCCTTTTTTTCCTGACATTTCTCAAACCAATCACAGGGGCTTGCATTCACACACAATCGCTGTATAGAGTACGTATATGTATGTAGGTAAATTTCCAATGCTATCTTTGTGTCACAATAACTTTTAACACTATGTGGTAACATAGTTGTGCAGGTTTCGTTGTCCTGAACAGAATCAGCTGATCCAAACGCTCCGATAGGGTTTTCGAAGGAAGATTTGGTAAATTCTCATTCTTTGACAATTTCTTAAGCTACGTGCCATATATATACATATATTCAACAATCAACAAGGGAGAAAGAAAAAGGTAATTTCCGTGTCCATTTTTTGTATGATTGTGCATTAGCCCCTTAATTATATGCAAGCGGGGAGAACAAAAAAAGAAGAGGTCGGCAAGAATGACATGTTGGTGTGGCCTTATAGTGGAATGTGTGGCCTTATAGTGGAATGTGGGACCTTATAGTGGAATGTGTGGCCTTATAGTGGAATGTGAATCCTTATAGTGGAATGTGTGGCTTTATAGTGGAATGTGTGGCCTTATAGTGGAATGTGGGGCCTAGTCAACGCGATAAAAAGTTACACAAGAAATATTGCATGAAACAGATTTTGTTGTATTTTCCATTTATGAAATCAATCCAAATGAAAAGATTTGTTTTTCTTCTTTCACGCTTATAATTGGATGCAAATTAGAAGGTCTGTGATAAGAATGAACCAAAAGGAAATTCTGTTGAATGATACGCTTCGCCGCCTGTACAGTACATAATTCGAAAAGCCGATGCTATTCGCACGGCTGCCGTGTACCTTAACCTGCAGCGGATCCAGCAATTTAGGGGGGTGGGGTGGGTGGGCGTAAACAAGTAACCAAGGGGTCTGTGGGAACCAAGGTGGCGAAGCCCCCGGAAACTCCTGCATTATATGCGTCTCCATGGCTTAATTTTAACCATCTATCTGTAAAGAAAACTTACTGTAGGAAACGTTTCGTTTGTTTCGCGACCATTTGGGGGGGGGGGCGACTCTGCCCACTTACTCTTCTCTTTCCACCTGGATCTCCCCCATCCGTTAACTGGGAAAGACTATTTGCACGGCCGCCGTGCACATGATCTGCAGAAGGCTATTCGCACGGCCGTTGCGTATATCATTTACGTAAAGCTCTATACGTCTGTCGTGTACCTGATCTGCGAAAAGCTATTCACATGGGTGTGTAGCAATCGCGGAAATAACTAGTCCAATTCTCACGCAGTTTAGTACTTAGTATTATAGAGGTTAAGTTTTTGCATTTAGGAATTAAAATTGTCCGAAAATCATACGTTTAGTCTTTTCTTCCATAAAAACATGCTCATTTTGCAATTGATTACCTTTAATGCCATATTTGCAAGCCATTGAGTTAAAACTGGTACAATTTTACACTCCTTCACCCCCTATAGCACTAAACTTTTTTGGAATGAAAGAAAAAAATCTAATCCCAGTCATATTCATAATACCTTGCAGACAATTACCCACAATGACTTGCAAAAAATGGGCGATTTGTACAGGAATGTCTACTGCTGTAAATTATACTTCCAAATGGACCAGCTAAAGGGCGATCATTACTTTATTAAATATTCCTTATCTTTAGTAGACTATTACCTTTTCTTACGTGCTCGTAAAAGAAAATTCATGCAAAGAATAAAAATGACGTAACGATCATGCAGCAACTGGTGCAGACCCTCTACCGTCAAGTCAAGAAGCATCACATGCGTAAAAATTAAAAATACAGCTAATGTCTATAAAGATTATTGAAAACTTTGTATTTATCTCTAATTATTTATTTATCTATCTATTCATTCATTTCATACATCATAATTGGTGCTAAAGCCAACATACAGCATTTGTAAATGTTTAAAAAAGGGTTATGGGGGACATGAAATAGGAAAGTGGAAATATTTTATTGATACGCTCCGTCTGAAACGAGACACAAGAGTTTACTTGGCAAGTTGGTATTTTCGGATATTTGTTAAAAGTCTAGAAAGTAGAAGTTCAAAATATTCAGACTTCCAAATAGCTAAAACTTTTTAAACTGTAAGAAATGTGTTCCACTATCTAAATTCTAAACTTTGGAAATTTTGATTTCTCAACAAAACCTACACATCTAAAACTTCAATATTTAGAATTGTTACGAAAAATCTAAAAATTTAAAATGAGAAATTTAGATTTTTGACAACAATTCTAATAATCTATTAATGTTTGAGATCTGAATTATTAAGTGTTACACAAATCGATGCAATTCATTATTTTGCTTGACTTACCATTGCTACTGACCAAAACAATCGTTTGTATCCATTAATATCTCTCTCTCTCTCACTCTGGATCTTTCGTGGTAGAACTGACACACAATCCGACCGAGAGAGAGAGAGAGAGAGAGAGAGAGAGAGAGAGAGAGAGAGAGAGAGAGAGAGAGAGAGAGAGATGCCTTCAGACAGTTTTACACGTTCTGTTTTTGAACCTTGTCACATAATTAAAAAACCCAAACGAAAACGAAATACATCAAATATGTTACAGTATGGGTGTGGCACCTAAACAAGGGATTGACATAGGGGTACGTGTGCGCACGCGGGTGTTCGAGTGTGTGTGTGTGTGTGTGTGTACAATGCTGCATAAGCATTAAGTCATCGTGTTAATCGTTTCGGATTTGTGTCTAGGTATGCATACCCTGATATCAAAGAAACTTTTACATGACATACAAAGCAATTGGTTTGGTACATATATTTCATGACCAAGGGTGTTATTTATATAACAAAAAAGTACTACTGCTCCCTGGTGGGAAATTGACCATCCGTCTCGGTGATGAGAGGCAGGGATACTTGACACTATGCTACCGAGGAGTTATTAAAAAGAATGTTTGATAATGTCACGTACATACATGTTTTTTTTATGGTTTGTTTCTTAATTATTTTTCAATATTATGAAGGATATAGCGGCCTTAGTCTGCTCTGTCTCTTGATTATATAAAATATATAAGTTAGCTTAAAGACAAAGCGACATTAGTATGGTATGTCTTTTGATTATATGAAATATTAAGTAAATTGGTTTTAGAAGAAAGCGGCCTTAGTCTCAGTGTCTGTCAGTTGTTTTTACATAAATTATGACACAGTAGGCTTAGTCTGGTATTTTGTTAATTTTCAGTAAATACATATTATGACACAGCGAGTTTAGTCTGGCACATGTTTTGATTTTATTCATTAATTGTACCACACTATGACCTTAGCTTGATTAGTCTTTCAGTTATATCTAAGTTATAGTTAGAACACAGCCCCTGACAGTCACTCTCCCTGACGCACGCCAGTTACACATACAAATTCCCCCGGACAAGTATTATTGAATTTCACCTGCTTTTGACATTTTCATACATTGAATGTGCAATATTAAAAATTTTACCTCTCACTCCTAATGAAAGTAATTTATATCACAATATATCCCTTACAACATAATCAAACGATTTAGCAAAGTCAATAAAAGCACAAAACAATTTTTTACCAGTTGTGGACATATTTTTCCTAACACCAGCTTGATCTTCGATAAAAACCTAATGGCCCTCCGCCGAATTAACGAGTGTACTATTTAAAATGCTATAAAACAGTTTACCCATGACACTCAGAAGAGTAATACCTCTGTCATTTTCTATGTTATGTACAGGACCTTTCATACTAATAGGCATAACAATGCACTCAGACCAAATGTCTGGTAAGCATCCAGTATTGAAAATGGCATTCAAAATATAGAGTAGATATGATTCTAGGACATCCTTGCCGTATACCAAAAATTCATAAAATAAATTATCAGAGCCACTGCTTTTACTATTTAATTGCTCTTCTCAGTTCTCCAATCGAAATAGCAATATTTAATTCATCAAACAAAATGTGAAAGTCACTTTGTACATAATCATTATATAAGGCTATATCTTCATCATCCGCACTTAAAACAATCTTTAAATTCTTGTATTTATATAGCAGGTATTTATTTAGTGACACATCTCCTCAAAAGCTGCCAATATTCCTTAATTTTACCCTTACGAGATTCTAGTAGTTTATTCGTTCAGCGACCTATACATTTTCCTTGACAATATTTAATATGTGACTTACAGGATGAGCACATCTCAAATATATGTTTTCAGTTTTCGCCTGATTCATGTTTTCTCTGTACATTTCGACAGTCATAACATTCTCTTATTTTGCATTTGCATCCAACATCAAACCAAGATGTATTCTAACTTGGATGCATATTCTTATGCATATCTTCAGGCATTTGGGTTTTTAATAAAAACAAACCATATACATGTATATATTGTTGCGACTCTATGGTCTAAGAAAAATGTAACAGAAAGAAAGTGAAACCAACAAATCAAGTAAAAAATCAACAAGCAATTTATTACTAGATAATTAAAATGAAAAATCAAAAAAGTCACTTACAGTAATGTGTTTTGAAATCCTAATAATCCAATAAGAATGATTGTTCTAATCACAAGTCAAAAATATAGAATGTGTCCTTGAATGTTATTATGTGCCAATGGTCTCCAAAGTCCTGATGTACTAGAAATCTTGATGTGCTGAAGTCAAAATGAAGTATTCCAAAATCTCTGAATAAGTTCACATAAATTCCAAAATTGTCAATTAAAAAATCCAAAATCCAAAAGTTTATGAGCACTGTTATAATCCAATGAATATTTAAAATAATTCCTCTCTTAGAATTTGGAATGAATTTTCACAACTGTAATAGCTCTTTACAAGACTGATGGTAATGTCGAACTGAAAAAATGTCTACCAAACATGGTATATATAAAGATTGGTCACATGACAGAATGTTCTAGATTGGTCACATGACAGAATGTTCTAGAATGTGTGTCATCTTAATGGAATTTTTACTTGTAAACAAAAATCAACCTTGACCTTCAAATTGAGAAAACATATTGATCAAAACAACCTAATTCAAGGACACTAGTTATACATGTTGTTCCTAACAAACATTAAGATTTAAGCAAATATTAAAGTGAAGAAACATTTATAATTTCCTAAAATATTTATAATATTATATAGACATCATACATAACAATATATATATATATATATATATATATATATATATATATATATATATATATATATATATATGCTATCGAACTAATTACATGAGAATTCCGTAATCGATTCATTAACATTGTATGATTCCCATTAATATCAGATATTTCAATATTTCGTCAAAATTCTCTCTAATCCAAAAGGAGCGAAATTTATCAACGAATTCATTAATTACATTAGGCTTTCAAATATATTTTAAGTTAAAAATACTGGTGCAATTCTCAGAAGTATTAATATAACAAAAAGAATTATTTCCTTTCATACTAAAATGTATAGTATAATTATCAGAATAAAAACTCGTTGAATTTACAAGAAAAGAATCAAACAAAGGTAACGTTGACTGATTACGTAATACATGATCGACAACGCTTTTGTCTCTCGTGTTACAAAAGTAAATTTACCTATACCTGAATCCTGGCAAACTCGCCCGTCAGCTAGTCTAAGTGATATTTTTTTTACAGAGCTCTAAAAGTGCATGACCCCACGAGTACACTTGACCGTTGTCGCGTGGGGCTCAATGCATAAAATGCTCGGGCATGTAGTCGTCTGGTAACGTAGTCGTCTGGTAACGGGATACCTGGAAACTTGTTATCGTCTGCTTCAAAATTAGGCTTTATGTTTTTCCTAGCGTTAAGTCTCCGCATAATAAATACCAGCATTTGCTTCTCGTTAAACTATCAATATACGCTCTGTGCTCATTCAGTCGTTCAGATACTCTGATATCAATTATATTTTGACGTCTTGAGCCTTCAGGTACAGCGTAAGATTATGCTTGTAAATATCTGTATCAATTTAAAAAGATCAGAGTTGAACTTTAAGCATAATGAATAACAATCGGTATGAACTAATGTTCCCTTCGCAACACACAGACAGACAGACAGACAGACAGACAGACACACACACACACACACATATATATATATATATATATATATATATATATATATATATATATATATATATATATATATATATATATATATATATATTGCCAGCGATCAATTGAGCTAAGTTAATATAGTATGCTTGCGGTAAATTGGTTCATTACAATAAAGATGTTCCATTTCAACTGTAACAACGACTGGATCTATTTTAGCCAATCAAGTCAAATGAGGCACGAGTCAGTTTTCCCGTTGCAGCCTCTCTGGCCTTCAGTTGAAGCTCCGTTTCACCAAAGGTCACCTCGACCTCGACCTTCCTATTGTGATATGGAACGTCCATGTTGAGTTCAATGTTTGCTTTTCCCAGCTGTATGCATCCGTCATCGGTCACGAATCGTGGTGTTTTCTGAGTAGATGCAAATATACGCACGCTAAGATGCTTGTCATCAGGATGAGAGGGGTAGTAGTCTCCCTTTATTGAAAAATTTCCGCATTTTATAGCATCTCCACTTGACACCCAAATGTCAAAAATATCTCGACATATTTGCCGATCTTCCAGCTGATAGAACTTCTCTTTTGGATGTTGTCTAGGATCGAAAATTTCAGTTATTGATGTGCCATATGTGTATCTGCAAACCCGTTCCACGATGGATTTTGGTCTGTGTCCAAAGAGAACAGCTCCTTTCAATACAGCCAGACTGGGTTCAGCGGGGACAATGATATTAATCTCTGGGAAGAACTTTCTGACGCTGTGCTGAACACATGGCGACTCCGCTAATCCTCCTACCATCAGAATGGTTTTAATGTCACTTAGGTGTGAATTACACCGAAGCTCATTTAAGTGACGTACAATATTGTTTACTGTGTCGGAGAAGAGCTCGGCCATTAAAGAGGCTTCGACTTTCAACTTGTTTCCTCTGATCGTCTTGATCTGGCCAGAGTATTCGGACTGAACAATGGCATCTTTCAAATCCAAACCTGTCTCCTCCTGCAACAGCTCTGTTAGAATAACTGGTAATGCGATGACGAAGTTGTCTGATGTTCCGTTGGAGGAATCTGAGTTTTGGCTGGGTTGAATCTTACGCTTCTTCACTTCAAAATCTCTAAAGAGAGACAGATAATCATATGTGAATTCCGTTCGAAATTTACGAAGTCTTTCTTCACCGAAGATGCTTCTGAGAATGCGGTTTTCGAATGCCATATCTACGGTGGTACCTCCCCAAGCGCCCCCAGTGGCTCTGTGAAGTTCCCTGAGATCACCACTCTCTAGTACTTCGTGCACGGTGATGTCCACCGTACCACCTAGAAATAGAAAAATGGAATCAAACTCTGTGCTGAACCAAAAACGAAAATTGACAAAAGTAATGAAGATCAAATGAAAACTATTTCATTGTGGCACATAGCTTAACTTTAAAATGTTTAGACATGTATAAGATTTTCGTAAATTGTCTCACATTATTATCCATGTCGTAGAACTTAAAAACGAAAGTTCTATTGGCATATTTTGACTATTTGACGTTTCACCATGATGTTCAAAAATATCAGCAAAATGTTCAAACGCGTGCAGCAACCATTTTATCTTGCATACACACAGGCCTGACGAGAGGGGGGGGGGGGCTGTGAGTATATGTGGGGGGTCAAGTATCCAGGCGCCCAGCTATTTCCAGGGTCCCGCTGTCAACTCACTTATAAAAACAAAAAAATTAATCTTTGCAGTAAATGTTAAAATTTGTTCCTTGCAAGAGTCTAAATTATGGTAGATTACTACAGGTTTTATATGTAAAACTGTACACAGGTTTTTATAAACAAAAAATTGAACTAGTTTTGGGCCCCATGACTGCTCTGCCCAGAGGTCCGGAATTTCTGTTGGCGGACCTGGTTACACATGACACAAATTTCACACCTCCACAGTCTACGACGATATATTTTTCGCCTGGCTGAAACGCTCCAAGCAAGACGTCATCACCACAGCCGCACAACCGTTTTTCTAAGGGATTTTCTTTACAAAATAGTGAAGCAGCCTCCGGCTCAAGAGCAATCGTCATTCTTTCTGAAGAAATTCCCGCCTTGAAATAAAAGAGATTAAAGGTGTTGGGGTATATATATATATATATATATATATATATATATATATATATATATATATATATATATATATATATATATATACAAATTCAGTTTGGTCAGTGATCAAGAGGTCAAGAGGTTCTAAGATGAAACAAAATTTGCATTTATCAATGATGATTGACTAACTGACATGTTCTCCCAACACATATATTAAAAGCAAAGAGGTCACAACTTTCTTGCTGGCGATAGGCAAATGTAAGACAAAAATGTCACCTTATGAATTAAAGTGATGAAGAAGTACTGAAATCTCAAAGCCGTGTTTAAATTCCATCTCTAAAACGAGGCACAGAAACGAGGTAATACAATCTTAAACAACCATCATATATCCCGTTTAACTTTTAAATACAATATTTTCGATAATAAAATCATTTCTAGAGCAAATATAGTATAGAAATGTATTTTTCATAGATTAAACGGTAATTTGCAAACGGGTCGACACATTAAATGCATGGACCCATATCATGATCATGTAATGCACTCAATTACCGCAATCGCAGCTTCTCTCATGAACTGCTTGGCAGGATCGTCCCAAATGGCTGGAACTGTTATCACCCAGTCAACGTCTGATTCTTTCAGGTCACCGTTTTTGATATTTTTTCTTCCTTCATTGAGAAGATCGTGCTTCAAGTAGCGAATTGCAGCGGTAAACACTAGGATGGCGGGAAGGCTGTGACCTTTCTCATCTTGTATCTCAAGTTCACGTGTGATCTGGCGTATAAAGTCAATGATATTATAACTGTCTGTCTGTCTATATCAGTCTGTCTATTTCTGCAACGAAAACAGAAGATATTAATTTGATGGCATTATTTAAATTTTAGTTGATAGTACTGTGTGGAAAAATAGTTATCAACGCTCGCGTTGTTAATTTTATTTAGTCAACAAAAAAAAAAAAAAAAAATAAATAAATAAATAAATAAATATAGCAATTAATTAATCAAAGCAATATTCTGAACCTAATTTTTTAAATTTTGAAATGGTAAAAATATTGCAGATAAACTAGTACATTATAAAACAAATGTCTCTAATAATGAATTTGCTGCTTGCTGATTACTTTTTTCAATTTTGTTTTTTTGGTCATAAAAAATATAAACATTTGAAATATATTATATAATAAAATAGAATGTCATTTATTAAATTACCTTTCTATTGTAGAGTTTCATTTTGAACCGTCTGAAATAGTGCCAGTTATTCAAAGCTTCTTCTGACTCTTCTCCAAGCTGTGCATATCGGTTCTCGGCCTCGTAGCCAAACGCCTCAAATGTTTCCCCATCCGGTTGGAATAGTACAGTGGTCGGAGCCTTCATAGAAATGTGTTGATCGGAATTCCAGTTTTTACAAAACACTCTTCCGGGATCGTTATTGAAGGAGTACGCCCAGCTTGAAAATGTGGTTCCGAAGTCAATCGCTGCCACCATTAAACGAGGTCTCTCTGAAGCGGCTGCCTGCATCATTGTATAAGTGCGAATAATGCATATCCGAATGGTGACTTAGACAAACTTATTATCTATTACTATGCAATCATGGTTCACTTAGTAAAAATAAATCCCTCATTCGAATGATATAAAGGAAAATTATACATTTATAAAAAGGAGTGTTAAATTAGAAGTATGAATTAATAATAAGCAGTTGTTTGTGGCTTGGCCTGGCTTATAGGGCTGGATGCGCAATTTCACATTGACATTCCACAGGAAGAAATAAACATGGTACGTAATGAACATTGAATATGAGAGTTACGAGAAAAGGGCAATATGTGTTTCTTTTTTTAGAATGAAATCTATATTCATAACGATATTTGGAAGAAAAGTATCAAAACTGTATCTAGTTTGCTTTATTTGTGTAAGATTTGTAGTTTTAGGTAAACATAGATACATACATTTATATATACATAGGCAAAACGAGAGGCATTGATTTAGTTTATCTTACACAAATTTACTCAGACTTACCATCTTTGGATCCAGCTTCTGGGAGTTTATATTACAATAAACAGCTTTTCTCTGAAAAAGTAATTTTGATCGTAAATCCAATATGCTCTAAAATGCATTTCATTTCTTGAATGCTTTTCCAAATTTCTTAAAACTCCATGAAAAAAAATCGTTAAAATATAGGCCGGGTAGGATAACCATTAAAAAAACAGAATCCAAAGTAACAGAAAACAAGAAATACCGTCATTTGAACTTCCCCACACTGGCAGATGTATCAAAATGTCGCACCTATTTGAACTTAATTCGTTTTTACGTCATTTATAGTTTCAGTGACAAGTGCTAATTTGTTAATTGTTTGGATTGAATTCTTATATTTGATTTATTTTAGTCGAACTTGTGGACGGTCGGTTCATATTTGACACCTATAGACACATAATGTGCTCCCTCGATGTATCAACCGCTTTAGTACAAGTAGTATAATGGGAGGAAATCGAGGATGATTGGAGATCGAAGTTTGCTAGTTGTATTAGCATTTACGTGCAGTGTACACATATATTACAGCATGAATGCCTGAGTAGAGTGGTTATAAAATGTGCACTCCAAAAAATGTATGTCTCAATGACGACACGCATGTAAACAAACCCTACAAGCGCGTTGCACGATGGGATTGAACGAGGAGCATAATACGTCACTCTCAACGTTGTGCGTCAGTTGAATCGCTAAATGATAATAGAAAACCAATTTAATGGTTTTCAAAGCTGATATAAGGTGCTTAGCAAAATGGCTTTGTATTTGAAATGTAAAGGAAATTCCTGTACAAAATATTGCCGTGTTCCTACCAAATAAACTCCTAACAAGAAAATGTATGGCAATCAGTTAACATATCTAAATACTCAACTCCTAAATAATCTTTACGCAAATCCTCAAATAGAATTTTAAGTTGTTTTATACTAAAAGGATGTTTATCAGAAAATGGCAAAACATAGAATATCTGGCTGTGGAGATATGGCGTTTAAACTTTGAAGAATAGTCTGCACTGTAAATTTTCCTCCCATGACCTCGTTTTACAGTAGCACGTGCGTCTAAAATTTGTGTGCGTGGCATAGAGAAAAAATGTATTATTATTAATTATTGTTTGAGAAATTATTTTTATGTTTTGTATTTTGAAGTTGATACACACAGGTCATATGTGAAGATACATGAGCGGTCTTTTTGTTGAAAATATTTGTATCACTTTTCTTCATAAAATTACAAAGTTAAAATATCAGAAATGGGGGAAAGGATTAAAATTTATTTATATTTTATTATATTATATGTACATTTTTGTAAAGAGACTATAAGTTTGGCAATAATCACGTCTTCCGTGTAGATCTCAACGTCCATAGTTTATTTTTAAAAATATATGTACTACATTTTATGTTAATCCAAATTAATTAGATCAATCTTAAGCTAACATACAGAGTGTAAAAATCAATATAAATATATTATCTAACAATGGCCGTCGATGTTATTAACGTAGTGTTTCTTCACTAGGAAAAGAGTCCACGAAACAGGTGACTTTGTTCGTAAAAATGTGCCTTTCTCGTGAAAATGTATATTTTTTATTGCGAAGAAAGTGTTCTCTTTGCTAGAGTCTGTTTAGCGAAGACCTTCAAAATTGATCACTTTGTCAAGTAGATAGTTTGCACAATGTTCGTACAAGCCTAAAATGAATGAATTTTTACGAAGAAACTTGCTCTAATGAGTCCTCTTTCTTCACGAAAGAAATCAAACATTTTCATGAAGAATGCTACCGTTTATGTGAAAAGAATCACATCTGTCATGAAAACGGCACTTTAAAAATTTTTTTTATTTTGGTTGAAATATTTGCACCAAGGATTAATAGCCCATTTTTCATAAAGAAAGTCACATCATTCATGAAAATTGCGTTGTTTTTTTTTCGCAAAAAAACTTTTATCATGAATGGAGTAATGTTTGTCGTGAAAGGTTTGCATCTACCTGTAACGGCACTTTATTTCTTGAAGAATGTGACATTCTTCATGATCATTATACATTTTTCAGGGGAAAACGTAACTTTTTTATGAAGATTTTGTTCACCCCTTCTGACATTATGTCTCTGTTGACATACTATGTCTACATATGAATTACCAAATCTGTCTTTACCTCCCTGATTCGATTTGCTGATCTTAGTGGCCTGACCGCAGGTTCATGTTGTAAATGAATATTACTGTCAGTTTCACACCTGCCCTCTCCCCCAGCTCTATATTTACATCGCTGACGTAATTATGCATTAGGCCTATTATTGCGTTTAAATAAAAGAGTTCCAGTAGAATACAAAATGTGCTATTCAAAAGAAGTTATGACCAACCTTGAGTAGTTGCCAATGCGCAGTAGTCAGCATCTTTTTTAAGGACACGGTACTTGTGGGACATCAGAGCGGGATGGGAGGAGGGAATCTGGTAATAACGACTGTTAGGTATTACATCATTTAAATTAGCCCCCCCCCCCAACCCCCCCCCCCCCAAAAAAAAATCCATTTTTATATCAGTAATATGTAATCTATTGGGTAGCTGAATTTGACAGTTCTGTGGAAGACTGATGGAACAAATAAAACCTGTAAAAAACAATGAAATTAATCACCCTTACGGTAGGAATGTCCATCACTGTAAGATGTCTTCCGCTTGAGCCACCTTTTGTGCTGCGACTATGGGTCCTAGAGAAAATATGCATTCGTTCTTGTGCGCCCAAGAACGAAGTTAGATGGAGTAGAAGGCAGTGTGCCAAAACGCGGCCTTCATCACATCCTCCGATGACAAATGAATTAGACAGGCCAATGAGGTGGCAATGGCTCGAAGTTCATTGGCTTTAATCTTCATGAATGAAATGTCCTCTCGGTAAGTAACTTATAAGCTCTCTTGATTATTACGACAATCCACCAAGAAATATCAGCTGAGCCCTTTAGGTGAAGGAAAAGACTCTTGCCACAATTTCTTCTCCCGTAGAAGATGCCAAAGAACATTGTAAAGCCCTAAATGGGCACAAAAGACGATCTTGATCATCCTCAGTACATATATGACTGTGACTGGGGATCTCAATAGGGAATGGAGCTACCATAGAAAGCTTTTTTTTTCTCCCAAAGGAGAGGAACTGACTTGTAGTTGCCATTGAACCGTAGACACTCTTGTTCTATAGACAGGCATAAAGCTCGCTCCTTCGTCTCGCGGACGACAAGAAGAGCAATGAAACAGTTATGAGGGTAAGGTTCTCGAATGAAGTTTCACCCAGAGGTTCATAGTGAGATTTGGTTAAAAAGACCACAAAACACACGAGTCTCTGCAACTCAAAATATCCGATAAGGTCGGACATATGGCAATCTGAACCGATGACCAGGCCGTTTGAAAATTTGAGTGTGTTGGATAGGGCTGCCCTATTGCCATTACAGCTCCAATAGTCCAGTGGCTAGAGCGTCGGCCTCGTACGCAAGAGGTCCCGGGTTCGAATCCCGGCCAAGCCATTCTAAAAAAAAAAAAAAAAAAAAAATGAAAAATGGCACCAAGTTCTACCTCGTTTGACGCTTAACACTAGAACTTCCTTGGGCTGGACAGGCAGTGGGCAAGATAAACAAACTTGCAAGGGAAGGTTTAAGACACTCCCACCTCCACGAGTCTTCCTACCTATGGGAGAAATAGGGTGATGGTAACATGACATCACTGGGCGGAAGTCTTCCAAGTTGAAGTCAACGGCCAGGGCGGAAGGGTTCCAAAGAGGAACTTAACGGCCACATGTTCGAGACCAGGGCGAACCATACAATAACATGGATATCGGCTGTGGTCTACAGCCTGGAGAGGGATGGGCGCCGCCAGGTTGAAACGGCCCATGATACACCAATGATGACGAAATGACAATAAATAGATTTCACATACCGGATCGGTCGCAGCCCGGGTTACCAATGACCGCGCCATCCGCTGGACACCAGAACGGAGGTGACAAGTATGCTACGGGTGCAAATACCATCAAAGTACGGGCAAGAGATAACATCACCATTGGAACATGGAATGTCAGGTCATTAAGACCAGCTGCGAAACTCGAGGAGCTAACCCATGAGATGGGAAGATATCCTTGGACTCTGCGAGATGCGCTGGAAAAATTTCGGAGAGAGATCAACATATGACGGACACAGGATCTACTTCAGTGGGCATGAGAACAAGCATGAACATGGAGTCGGGTTTATGGTACACAAGGACATTGTGAGCGCAGTCATGGGTTGTCGACCAGTGTCTAACAGGATGATTACAATCCGCGTGAGGGCATCTCCCTTTAACATCACTATCATACATGTCTATGCCCCAACATCTGACCACGATGACGAGGAACTGGATGAGTTCTACGACCAGCTTCAAACTCTCATAGACCAGGAAGGATATTCTGGTTATTCAAGGAGACTGGAATGCTAAGGTAGGAGAAGACGCACAAGCAGACTGGCGAGAAGTCTGTGGTCCATACTGTAATAAGCAGACCAATGAGAGAGGACTCAAGCTCCTGGACTTCGCCACATACAATAACCTAGTGCTAACGAACACCCTTGGCCCCCACAAACTATCCAGAAGATGGACTTGGCACAGCCCAGACGGAAAACATCACAACTACATCTTGGTGAGAAAGCGCTTCCGGTCTAGCGTAAACATTGCCAGAACACGTAGATTCCCAGGAGCTGATATAGGAAGCGACCATGACTTGCTGATGATGACTATCAAACTTTTTCTGAGGAAGACCAATAGGCCAAGACAAGTTAGGATCAGGTTCGACCTTGAAAAACTTAAAGATCCAAGCGTGGCACAAGCATTTGAAGCATCAATAGGCGGTAAATTTGCACCACTGACAATTCTGGGACATGAAGAAATAAACCTAGACTCCTTGATCATCACCTTCAACAAGGCAGTAATAGACACAGCCGTAAAAATCCTTGGCAAGCATCGTAGAATAAAGAAGTCACAGCAGATATCCTTGACCTCTGCGATGTGAGGTGAAACTGCGGAGTAAGCGAGGAAACCATGTAGGAGCAAAAAAATACAGTGAGATTAACAACAGGATTAAGAAGAGCATAAAGAAAGCAAAAGAAACCTGGTTAGAGGACCAATGCAAGAAAGTCGAGAAAAGCCTGAACCAGAATGACAGTAAAAGGGCATACCAGTTGGTGAAAGACCTGACAACAGAGAAACAGGGGAGATCTAATACGATTCAGGACAAGGCTGGTAAGAGTCTGAGAGAAAACCAAGACATTCTTAACAGATGGACGGAATACTGTTCGGAGCTTTACAACCAAGTTACTTCTGGAGACTAAGCTGTACTAAACGTACCACTGACCACAACAGAGGTTGACCACCCGATCCTCAGGGACGAAGTAGAGGCTGCAGTAATGGCACTAAAGAAGAGGAAGTCAGCTGGGGTAGACAAGATACCAGCAGAACTTGTTCAAGCAGGAAGAACTTCCATGATAGACGTCCTCACAACAATCTGCCACCGAATCTGGCAAACAGGAGAATGGCCCACCCCATGGACCCAGTCTCTGATCGTGACTCTTCCTAAGAAAGGGAATCTACAACTGTGACAGAACTACCGAACAATCAGTCTCATCAGTCACCCAAGGAAGGTTTTGCTTAAGATCATCCTCAACAGACTGAAACCCTAAGCAGAGTACATCATTGCGGAAGAACAGTCAGGTTTCAGAGCAGGACGTAGCACTACAGAACAGATCTTCAATCTTAGAATCCTCTGTGAAAAATATCTCCAGCACCAACAGAACCTCTATCATGTCTTCATTGACTTCAAGAAGGCTTTCGACAAGGTGCATATCATGCAAAACTAATCCGCACTATAGAAACCCTCTGTGACAAGGCGACTAGTACAGTTCTTGTTAATGGCAACATAGGAGACTGGCTCAGAACCACAGTCGGAGTCAGACAGGGGTGCCTTCTCTCAACCACTCTCTTCAACATCTACCTGGAAAGGATAATGTCCGACGCCTTGGAAGACCATGAGGGCAGTGTCAGTGTTGGAGGCAGAACAATCACCAACCTGTGCTTCGCTGATGATATCGATGGCTTAGCAGGAGAGGAAGAAGAAATGGAAGCCTTAGTGAACCGTCTCAATCAAGCATCACTAAGATATGGGATGGAGATCAATGCTGAAAAGACAAACCTAATGACAAACAACCCGATGGGCATTCAAAAGGAAATAAGAGTGAATGGACAGAAGCTGGACACAGTAACAAGCTTCAAGTACCTAGGTGCTATCGCCTATGATGAAGGTTCAAAACCTGAGGTTCTTTCCACGATTGCGCAGACAACATCTGCTCTGGCTAGGCTGAAGCCTATTTGGAAAGACAGCAACATTACGCTTGGGTCCAAGATCAAGCTTATGCGCTCCCTCATCATGTCCATATTCCTATATGCATGTGAGACATGGACCCTAACCGCAGAATTAGAGAGAAGAATCCATGCTTTAGAGATGAGATGTTATCGAAGGATCCTGAAAATCTCATACTTAGACCACGTCTCTAATGCGGAGGTGCGCACTAAATTCCAAGGTGCAATTGGACTTTATGAAGATCTGCTCACTACTGTAAAGAAACGCAAACTAAGATGGTATGGTTACGTCTCATGCTCAACTGGCCTGTCAAAGACAATCCTACAGGGCACAGTGAGAGGAAAGAGATAACGAGGCAGACAGAAGAAGAGATGGGAAGACAATATCAAAGAGTGGACAGGCATGGACTTTGCAAAGTCCCAAAAAGCAGTGGAGAACAGGTAAAATGGCGAGAGATTGTCGCAAAGTCATCAGTGGTGCCCCTACGACCAGGAAGGTTACGGGAGAAATGAAAAAAAATAGCCCTTAATAGTAGAAATCGAGCATTTTCTATCTTCCAAAAGGAATAGACTAAAATCATCCACTGTGCTAATAGAGGGACAGCTAGGATTACCAATCTGACGCGACTTATTTGTCTCCATAAAAACTGATCCAATATGCTCCTGCGACCGAGGAGTGCCCTTCTGAAGAAACCTGAGAATTCATTAGATGGGGAGGAGGAAGACCCTTTCCTCCTCATCATTTAGGTGCGTCTGCTCTCTACGAGGTTCCATACCTCGTCTGACCACAGGCAGCAAAACGGACACCAATCTGTCCGTTTGCAATTGGTACATACAAGGCAGGTGGACTGAGTGTCTCGTGGAGCTTTTTAATGACCGTATTGTCCCGCACTCTTCCCTGTACAAGAATTCTCTGAAAACAAAGAACAATAATCGATGATGATTAAAATGTATATGAAATCCGTGAGGCCTAGGATCAACGCCAAGTAATGACAGCAATACTTTATTTTAGTATCGTATTAATCTTGGAAATAAAACATCAACAATACTTAACCTGTGCTAAAAAAATAAAACAGAGGGAATGCGAGTCCGACTGGCTCTAGTCTTATCCTAAGAGTGGTGTGCTACCTGTGGTCAAGTACGAACTGACATCAACAATACTTAACCTGTAGTATTGGTGACTATAGATATAATGATACCAGCAAAATGTAATGTAATATAATAATAATACATAAATTGAGTGGAGTACTATCCCTACTCACTATAACAGAAAGGGAGGGGTGTGCCGCCCGCCTGAGGTTGCAAATAGGTGGACAGTCATGGCAACTTGTACACAACATCCATCGACTAACATGGCTGACGGTAAAATGTTCATTCGTATGCAGACAAATACATGTCACAGCGCTGAGGGCAAGTGTGCAATTTGGTCACAAATTAGACATGCTAAACTCGATACGAACTCGAGACGATCAGTTTTGGACTATACACATTTAAACTGGTGGGATGTCTTCCTCCAGTACCGATATATAGATAATTGCCCTTGCCACCCCCCCTTCCCCCAGGTCAAGAACTGAGCTTAAATTGCCGTGCTGCGATTAAGAAACTGCATTCTACAAAAATTAAATGTAGATAGACTTGGAAAATGAGCAGTAACTGTGGACACTGGACGCGAGAAAGGCCTGCAATATGTATGGCAACTTCTTAATGACATAGAAACGGAACATAAAAAAAACATTTTCCAACTCTTTAAATAGTATAAAATTTTCACCAGTTCATTTTTCGGGCTCATATAGTTTAAAAAATTTTAAAATTGCAAAACGGAACTACGCTGGGTACCAATGGAAAGGAATGGTAATATCGCCCACGCAATCCCTGCTTTAGCACTATTTTAAAAATAAAATTAAGAAGAAACAATGTTGTGTTATTAGAACTAATCAAAGGGACAGAAGGTGTATACTATTTTTCATACAAACACACACACACATACACACACATGTATATACAAAGGTAGGGGTGTTGTTTTGTTTTTATGCGTGCAAACGCACATACTCATCTAAAAGAAAGGCCTTTAACATACATCCAAACACACAAACACACAAACACGTATACAAATGCGAAAGGGAGTCTGGTCAGTTAATTTCTTCATACAGAGTCATTCGGATGAGGTGAAAACTTGGTTTTAACCATTCATGCGGTCATGACGTTTAGACATTATTTTGCAATGCTAACCGTATTATACACTTAAAAATTAGGTTACAAAGGTATTATTGAACGTCTTTTCTTCAAAAATGTCTATATGCCCAAGGAGACTAATTAAGTATAGTGACTGAATTAAATGTATATATGCCCAAGGAGACTAATTAAGTATAGTGACTGAATTAAATGTCTATATGCCCAAGGAGACTAATTAAGTATAGTGACTGAATTAAATGTCTATATGCCCAAGGAGACTAATTAAGTATAGTGACTGAATTAAATGTCTATATGCCCAAGGAGACTAATTAAGTATAGTGACTGAATTAAATGTCTATATGCCCAAGGAGACTAATTAAGGATAGTGACTGAATTAAATGTCTATATGCCCAAGGAGACTAATTAAGTATAGTGACTGAATTGTCTGTCAGAATCATGGTGCAAAGACCAAGTCTTTCACCTCATCCTCATGATGGAGACATCATAGAAAAGATTTTTAAGTCACGAAAAAAATAAAGACGCCTATAGAATGATTCTTAGCGTGATTAAATTCACAGAATCTGAATTGAGGGAATTCAGGCAATAACTTTAATGACTTTAATTACTTTAATTACTTTAATTACTTTCATACAATCATTAGGCATGTAGCAATTGTTTTAATCGAATATCATGAATGTTCAACAACAGTGCAAGGGAGAGAACTTGCGATTGTCCTTATCTGCGTAGCCTGAGCATGCAAAGGAGTCCGAAAAATATTCCTATGATCACAAGAGCATAAAAAGTAGGTCACTTCACCTCCTCTTGATACAATAAGTAGCCTTACTAAATCAGAATCCCATAAGTGCTCAACAATTACAAGAATATTAAACAATGGTTTAACCATCAAACTTTTAGGAAAGCTAACGCATGTTTCACCTATTTATTTCTCACCTCGCGGCCCACTCCTTGGATGAGATAGGGTGTACTCATGTTGAACAATGGTAGGGGGTAGTGGGTTCTACTGGAGGTTTCGGACCCCTACCCCGTTCCAGACAGGTTTTGACTCACCATTATAGACATACGCTTTGAATTTGAATACCCAGTGTTATTATGCTGTGAACTAAGCCAACAAAATGCACCTAGAAAAATTAGGAACGGAAATTAATGTTGTCACCATAAGTGTCTTATCTCCTTTTATCTCATTTCTTTTACACGTTATATGAAGATCTGTATAATCACGTGTTCCTTACGCAGGAAACGATCACGAAGTCTGTGCTTGTTTGTTTTAGAAGGGAGAGGAATGACAAAAATAGCTTCCAATGTTTTATCCTCAATACAGACATTACTTACCTTATTAATGACGAAAAGAAAGACAAAGTCGGCCACTTGCAACCTAAAGAGATACTATGCCTAACACGCATCCCAAAATAAATAAATAAATAAAACCAAAATACTTCAGTCAGAATAAACCACAAGATTACTAAAACGGTACTGCAAGATCACCTACCTGCGTTTTTTCATCTGCTCGATAGAACTTACTTTTGTCCTTGACTTTATGGGTCTATAAATATGTATACCACTGACACAGATAGTAGACCTTTTCGTGGAAACCGTTGTCAATCTGGGCAATATGAGCAGTTGGTATACCTGTTATATTCAAGTATACATGTTGAAATGTCCATGTCTGTCTCTGCTGTTTGACACACATGCTATTTCAATGTTACTTTTGTCGACGTAAAACTTTGCAAATATCTGTTACGGAGAAAATTATTAAATAATTCATGAGAAATGTGAATTGGAGCTCTGTTATGGTGTTTTAAGATCCATACCAGAGACAGTGTGACCGTGTTAAAATAATTTTGGAAAAAGTGCTTTAAAGCTCATTCCATGCTATGAAAGTCAAATTTAAATCTATTCAAGAATCATGCAAGAGGGTAACATTGTCCTCACAAAGGCTATTAGTGGAAGCCTGTCCTAAACCATATTGATCATTAGGTTCGATATGCTCTATAAATCTTCTCATTAATTCCAGATTATCTATTTTCATTAATGTACTAGTTGTTCTTTATCACACATCGCTGTTGGCATTCATAACAATAAATGAATTGAACTGAGTTGAAATGAATTAAATTGAATTGAATTGAATGTAGAATTGAATTAAATTGAACGTAGAGATGACAATTTTCTCGCAGATTGGATTGAAGGAACCTAATTTAAGTCACGTTCTGAACATAATTTATTACTAACACCGACCCCACCATTAGTATTATGTAATACATCAAACAACGAGTTAGAGTAGATATATACATAGGTGTAATCCATGACCATAGTCAACAATTCATCGGTTGAGCAACTTCTTCAAATGAGATTTTGTAGACCTTGACTTTTTCCAGGAATATTACCGTACAAAGACACTTAAGATTTGTTTGTATATGAAACAAAGGTCCTTTTTTTTAGCCCTTTAAACATCGGAACCCCAGTAACTACTACAACAAAATAATGACGAAAAAAGAAATATGAAAGACAATAATAGTACTACATATTGATGCTACAACATCAACAACAACAACAACTACTACTACTACCACCACGAGGGCTTGGCACTTGGGGTAAATAAGTGTTTTTTTGCACAAACACTTGAATTACTAAACCGGGAAGTAAATTGAATTTCTTACCTGGAAGAAGCGCAGTCAAATATACAGGTACGTGTATAGAATATGAGAAGAATGTTGTCAGGTAAGACTTTAGATAACCCGGATAAAGCCTGCACACAGCAGGTAAAGAAAGAAAATAGATAGGTGTGGAAGATTAATTGTACCTATGTTAATCCATATGAGGTACATGATGTTGATCCGCTGGAAAAGTAAAATCGAAAGAGTGCTTCAAAATGGCGGTTTTATTTAGCTGAACTATATATATTTCGATATTTCCCATCTCCAAGTGGAACAAATGTCGATCTACTTTAAGTAATGACACAATGACTAATATTTGTTTTCTCTCTCTCTCTCTCTCTCTCTCTCTCTCTCTCTCTCTCTCTCTCTCTCTCTCTCTCTCTCTCTCTCTCTCTCAGGCTGGCTGTGTCTTTCTATTTTTCTCTACATCCGTCTACATTCTGTTTGTTTATACCTACCTACCTATGTCAATGTAGACCTGCCCATAGACTATATTATCAACTACTGAATGATATTCCTATCGTAGTCAAAATAACTTCTTTCCTTTCTGATGCATATTTACCTGACCAAAATTGATCAATCGATTTTTAAAATAGCCGCTCCTCAAAAGAATTTCTACCAGGATAGTATAAGGTATGAGTTGTCCTCCCTTTTCTATTCTTTTAATAAAATGACAACAGATTATACGGCGCTTTCTCGGTCGATAACGTTGCATTCGTAATGTGTGAAAACCCCACAGCAGTCTTTGATCTGCCAAGCTACCACCAACATCTCGGAGAGAGAGTCAGTTTTCTATTGGTATCGCCTTGGTTTCCTGTCACACCTGTGATAATCCGCGACTTAACAACAGCGTACGTACAATTTGAAAGACGTATCCACTCAAGGCTGCACTCTGTCAGTCTGTCTGTCTCTCTTTCTCTCTCTCTCTCTCTCTCCTATATATACATATATATATATATATATATATATATATTTATATATATATATATATATATATATATATATATATATATATATATATATATATAATATTGATACAAAAGTTCTAATATGTTAGATTCCTTTCTAGACATGTAGTTGCTTCTTCTTATTTTTCTTTTTCTTTTTCTATAGTTTAGACCTTTTCATTAATCTGGTTAGTTTTCTTCTCTGTGCCAAAATGTAAATATTTATTGTTCTACATATGTCATTCTTCATGTGTGTTTACCTTTGTGTATGTATTACAATAGCTAAATAGTAAAAAGCAATTTCCAAGACAGGAAACTTGACCTACATGGCATGTGGGCTGTCTAATATTGTGAAGAAAAAGCTAATATGGATGTGCTGAAGAAGATTGAGAAGAAAACTGGCACTGTAAAGTATAAAATGGTGTATTTTAGCTCAATAATTTCGTTTATATATCTGGTATTTATATTGTTTAACACAAGCACACCTATTGTTATGTACATTGAATTTATAATATGTCTTCATGATTGTAAGTTGTACTTTAGTCAGATTATGGTAAACAACATGTTTACGTAGCATTTGAGGTCAAGGCCTGTTTTATTAGCAGCCGGACTGTTATTTCCATGTCTTGTTGTGACAAAAGTCAGGTACACAAAGTAATTTTCCATAAGAATTGCTCATATTGTGATGTGGCATAGGTCATGTAGGCATGTGTATTTATATACAGATTTTGGTAAACAAATTGATTCCTATTGTAGAATTTCTGTTCTAAAAGATCAGTCTGTAAGGAATCTATTTCAGTTGTGTTGTTGAAATCAGCTATAATTTGAGAGGAATTATTTATTTACAGTATTCATTGGAAATATAAAAGTGCTTTTTAACTATTGAATTAATAATTGATTTTTGGATTTATGTGAATTCATTCAAATACATTCTGGATTACATCATTGTGGTACATCATGACATTCAAGACTTGTGGTACATCTGGACATTCAAGGCTTTTGGAATTCATTCGGAACATTATATATTTTTGGACATGGACATTCGTTTGAATTTTCACTTTAATTGCCTAGAAATAAATTGTTTGCTGATTTTACGTACATTGTTGCTTACTTACATTGTTGGTTCCACTTTCTTTCTGTTACATATTTGCAAGACCTAGAGTCGTAACACTACACACACAAATACTGTAAACGTGCATTTCCATGAGTCTACCAAATGTCGCGATTTGCCGACGCCATGCATGTTCGTGGCGATTTTATTTCGTTAATATGTCGTTACTCGTATATCTAATTTCTCAAAAAGATATATTATTCGTGCCTACTAGTTTTGCGCTAGTTTCGTGAAAATAATTGGTTAGCGAGAAACGTTTCTTTACGGTATATATTACATTCATGGTGGTCATATAAATCAGCGAGTATATCCGAAATTCATATTGTATATAATTCTCTCAAACTGGATCAAAATAAATCAATAGTATTATTTTTCCACATGTACGGCACTGTTTGCTAAATAATATTTAATTTCCCTGATTAACCTGTGATATATATATATATATATATATATATATATATATATATATATATATATATATATATATATATATATATATATATATATATATATATATATATATATATATATATATATATATATCACATGTCAATTTTGGCAACTTATCTTACACCTTCTACTTGGGCCTATTCGTCGGGCGATTCTCTCAGACTAGATCTTTCTGATATTTTTTTCTCATTTTGTATCAATGCTAGGTTTGTGAGGCTTCACATTTGACAAAGGGAGATTATTCAGCAAAATGTCGCACAAAACCCTCGTGGCAGCCATTGATTTCGGTACCACATACTCAGGCTATGCTTTTTCGTTCGGCCATGATTTTCAAGCAGATCCTCTGAAAATCAGTTGTACTAACCACTTCCAATCACGTTCTGGTGCCGGGATGTCTTTAAAAACTCCTACATGCATCCTGTTCTCCCCTGACCAAAAGTTCCACTCATTTGGCTATGAGGCAGAGGATAAGTACAGCGATCTTTTGATGGACGAGGAGCAACAAGACTGGTACTACTTCCAAAGATTCAAGATGATGCTGTACAGCTGTCAGGTAGGATTAAAAAATTCTCTCTTTCTTTCCCGTTATAATCTGCCAATTTTCTCATATATGCCGTTTGAGTTGCCGAAACTTGTTAGTAAAAATATAATGAAATTGAATGCAATCTCAATGACGTATATGCCAAATTTGATTTTACCGGAAAAATTACAATGCGGAATATTTAAAAGTTGAAAGCTGTTTTGATTTTTGAACTTTATGATTTTTTTTTCTTTAATCTAGGACTTGAAGAGAGACACAAAATTGCTAACATCCGACGGAAAGACTTTTCCCGCCATCTTGATATTCTCGTCTGCTATCAACTATTTGGTCAATCACATGTTGTCAGCCATGGGCGGCAAGCTGGCGGGTGTTGGGCATGATGATGTACATTGGGTACTAACAGTTCCCGCCATCTGGGACGACAAGGCAAAACATTTCATGAGGACAGCCGCTGAAATGGTAGTCCTTCGGACCTAGTCTTTAACATGCAATCATTTTAAATCTCTCTTTGCTGTATAACCCGATAAGTTTTTCGAAACTGTACCGTTTGTTTGCATCATTTTGGATATATAGTGTAAAGCTGTGTAAAATTATGAAAATAGTGAACGATAGATACCAAAAACAAAAAGCAAAGGTATGCTGGATAAGAATTATTCTGGTTAGATAAATGATACTTTGAGCAAATTTATTTAATTTTCTTAGGAAAATCAGGAATTTATAATCATGTTTGTGAAATTAAATATGTCCTAGCATGTTTATGTGTAATACAGATTTCAAAGGACACACTCGTTATATCTCATAATTTACTGATATTTGACCCTAAAACATTTTTTTCTTATGAAATATTCTAATTCAAATAATTTGGCTCTTTGCATGTGGCTCGTTTAAGGAGTTTCGAAAATTTCTTAAAAATTGCGCTAAATTATCTCGCTTTTGTTTACTTTTCTTCTACTAGGCTGGGATAAAAGGAGAAAATCTATCAATCGCCCTGGAGCCAGAGGCCGCATCTTTCTTTTGCAGATACTTACCGGTGGAGAAATTGTCTGACAGTGGCAAATCTGAGATCTCCTGCTTTGAGCCAGGAAAAAGATACCTGGTTCTTGACGCTGGCGGTAAGAATTATATATATATATATATATATATATATATATATATATATATATATATATATATATATATATATATATATATATATATATCACGAGATGTATGCATTTAATTCAAAAGCAACGAGGCAAGCCAAGTTACCTTGGAATGAAAACTTTATACAGTGAATGGTATATCAACGTGACTATCCAATTTTAATTGTTTTTAAACCCCAAATCACATACCGTCCTTTTTTCTACATTTTTTAAACGTCCTAGGCCCCCACCTGCCTAACCTTTTTCATATGTCTTTCAAATACCAATGCTAGTACTGTACCCACCACACCATAAAAATAATTTGTAAAAAACTAGAGCATCTGCCCTCCTATCCACCAAAATCTGTAGAAAAGTCATCGGCCACTAGCACTCAAAATTACATTTTAACAAATAGGCCACTGACCCTCAAAATTGTTAGAAACATTATAGGCCACCAACATTCATAACCCGACCGCCTACCACCAAACTATTTATGAAAAATCATAGACCACCAACACTCAAAATTATTTTTTTTTACAAAAAAACAATAGACCATAAACACTTCGCTAAGTGAGACATTGTTGATATTTTTTAGGTTGAAATGG
This sequence comes from Margaritifera margaritifera, assembly GCA_029931535.1. Lineage (NCBI taxonomy): Eukaryota > Metazoa > Mollusca > Bivalvia > Unionida > Margaritiferidae > Margaritifera > Margaritifera margaritifera. Next base: position 883,277 of record JAQPZY010001341.1, read on the forward strand.
ACAAAATAACGAGACGAAACTGAAGTTCAACCAACTGAAAGTTTGGTTTTGTGGCCATTGTTATTTAAATTTAAAACATTTTTGTTGGTTTTAAGTCTAGTCACATGAACAGATTTATGTATGGTCAGTGTTGTTCTCGATGGAATTTTGTTGACCTTGGTTTAAGTCTAAACAAGGAAAGTGGATATATTGAAATCTGCGTGTAGTAACAACTGTGTTTTTCGGAAGTTGCGTTTTCAAGGGGGTATTTGGCACATGAAATTATTTTTAGAGAGTAAAATATGTTAAGTTTTATATTGGAAACCTATGAATATTTCAGAATCTATATTCCTGTATAACCACTGTTTTCAAAGTGATATAAACTGTTGCTATATGGTCATGTGAGCCACACTTTATCTGATTTGCGATTGACTTGATCCATCAAGGCAATACGCATCTTCGCTTACAAAGTCATACTTTTCGGAGATATAAAACAACATACAGTAGCGTTACTACACTGTGAAATGGTCGTTTTAAGTCCGGATCAATCGTTGTTTTTTAATCCCTCTCTCTCTCTCTCTCTCTCTCAATCTATCATATTCATATATATATATATATATATATATATATATATATATATATATATATATATATATATATATATATATATATATATATATATGCACACACGCGCGCACATAAACACACAGAAGTGTGCAGAAGCCAACACCAATATTATACATATTACTGATAATAGTTGGACTAGACCTGAATAAATGTGCTAGCTTGATCGTCATTTCAGGTGCCATCCTTGATGCACATTATTTTTCCAATTATTTTATTCAAAATTTGTAAAGTTTTTTTTGGTCTATTTTTAAAAGTCTTGTCTTCAACCGTTATCAAGACAGATATCAGCCTGACATTGAGGATATCAGCTAGAATTTTCTCGCCAAATGCATATTGAAGTAAATACAAATGGTGTCATTTTGTCTTCCAAATTTGCTTACCCATGATGCTTTGCGAATTTCAGATAATGTCCGTTTGGTTAAATTCCTTGGGTAGATTAGTAGTTACTTCAATATTACAACATTATCAATACAGTTGTAGGCATATGTAGGATAGGAAATCGTTCACTAAAATCACTAGATATATAGCACAAGGGTTCCACAGAATGCGGTATCTCGTCTGCGAACATCGTTATGACAATGCAGTTTTTTGTTTTAGCAGGCGATACAAGAATCCTTGGTATATTAATTTTATACAGAAGTTCCAGTTTTTTTTACAGCAATAGATCTAGCTGATATATCTCCTTCAAAAGCTTTCAGACATAATCTTAACGTCTTAACGCAGATGCCACTGATGATGTAGTTGCAGGCGAGACAGGAATACTTAGGGTGTCAGGGTACAAACTTTAGGCATATAGTAATATTATACAAAAGCTTCATTTCAAGATATCAACTGATGTATATGATTTTAAATATATATATATATATATATATATATATATATATATATATATATATATGTATGTATATATATATATATATATATATATATATATATATATATATATATATATATATATAAATCCTCATGTTGACGTCGCCTATGTCTCTCCATTCACACACTAGACATTAATGATATTATTAGGAGACACACACATTACAGTAGTTGCACGAGGCTTTTACTCAACTCACCTTTGAGGGTGGTTTAGCCCTCTGTAGGCCGTATTTCAAGCGTTGTATGTCGTCATTTAAAGATATCATACTTTTCTGCGCTGATGTCTTTAATTTATTGCCAAAATTTAACACTTATGATCGATGTATTTACAACAAAATGTATCATGTATGACATAGAACTAAAACTGTGGTCTTTTTAGAATTTTATCAACATCATGAGGATATGCACCTTTGATGTAGATCATTATTCCCACCAATAACAACTCTATTTTCCGAGATTTTTTATCCTGATATGTATATCTGCCTAATATACGTATGTTCAATATATATGTGTAAATTGAAAATTGTATTTTCATCAGGTGGAACAGTGGATATTACAGTGCATGAGGTCCTTCATGGCGGTCACCTTAGGGAGCTTTTCAAAGCAAATGGTGGGCCATGGGGTGGAACGACTGTTGATGACGTCTTCAAGGAGTTTTTGAAAAGCCTTTGCGGTCAAGAAACATTTGCTAGGTTAGAGAGAGATTTCAAAGATGATTACATGGATCTCCTCCGTGAGTTTGAAGTGAAGAAGAGAACTGTCTCTCCCGAATTAGACCAAAAGATAACTTTAAAGATCCCAATCGCCCTGCACGAAGCTTTCCGAGATGACCACGGACAAAGCTTCCGGGAAGCTGTGGCTGAGCGCGAAGATTTGCAGGGGAAACTCGTCTTTGCAGGAGACAAGATGCGTGTGGAACCAAGCCTCATGAAGTCTTTCTTTCAAAAGACATGCGACACGATTGTGACCCATCTTAAAGACCTGTTTGCTAAACCAGAACTGTCTACTGTAACTACAATACTTATGGTGGGAGGGTTCTCTGAATCGCCGATGCTACGCGACGCGATACAAACACATTTCCCTCAAATGAGAGTTGTTGTTCCAAATGAGGCCGGTCTCGCGGTCTTGAAAGGGGCTGTCATATTTGGCCACCAGCCGAAGATCGTGTCCTCACGAGTCAGTAGATATACCTATGGAATATCAACGAGGAGACCTGCACAAGGGGGAGATCCACCAGAAAAGTTAATCCAAGAGAAGAACGGTCAATTAATGCGCAGAGGTCATTTCAGTAAGCACGTTGAGGTTGGTGAGGAAATTCCTGTCGGTGCACGCTCTGAGGGGATGGTTTATATTCCGTCTGATAAGGTACATGGTGGGATGAAAATAGCCATATATGTATCAACGGAAAAGAATCCGAAATTCATCGATGATGAGGGATGTACACATTTGGGGGAGATCTCTATAGGTGGAGGAATGAAACATGGGGTTAAAGTTACCATGATATTTGGCGGCACAGAATTGGGTGTAGAGGCTATCGATCAGGATACTGGAAAAGTTACAAATGCTAATTTTGACTTCTTGGGGTGATAAAACTCTGTGAATAATAGATGTATACATAAGATTACAATTAATAGGAACACACGCATGTACCTGTATAAAGCAAATCTGACGGCCAGCATAAATGCATGGAAATATTACATTACAACGTCCTTCTGTCTCCATCTGTAAATACAAACATGTTATTACTATCTCGTTAAGTAGTAAAGTATAAGGCAATTTTTGGCTCCCCAGATCTATCCTAGTGTTGATTTTCACTACACTTTGCTACTGCTGCTCACTTCGTTCGCAGCATCCGCTCTTTTACGTTGCAATCAAAACTAGGATAGATCTGGAAAGCCATAAATGGCCTTTTACCTTACTACTATAATAGGTCAACACATATGTATATACATCTGTTATCATTACTTAACCTTATTTCCTGGCTTCACCCCTATACTATAAGATTCACACAAAATTTCGTATTTGGCAAGCGTCATTTAATACATCTGATGATGATACAATCTCTGTTGTTAATGTAGTTGTTATTTTTTAACTGCAGTTTTTGTATTATTGTTAATCTTCTCCATCTTTTTTATAAATTCATCAATCTTATTAAATTCCTCATCTATTTTTTTCTTAGTTGAATTTATCTGTCTGATTATTACTTCAATTTCATCAACTAGTTTATTTATATTGTTCATTTATTAATTAATGCCACACAAAATTTACAATAAGCCTAGCTCTTTCATTAATTCATCAAAGTTTGGTTGTTGTTCTTTGTTAGGATCATAACCATATGCAAATGTATTGACGCCATCTGAACAATATCTTTTATCATCAAAATTACGCAATCCAATCTTGTTAACAATATTTGTTTCCATCTTATGACAATGAGATCTTAATGTTGTCATTTCAATATGTTTTCTTTCACCACCAAGTGCTGCTAAATAATCAGCAAATCCTAAAACTTTATTAACTACACTTTTGTTTATACCTTTTGCTCGCTTCTTAACACAACCATCATCTAAATTTGATACCATACACCTAAGATCTTAAACCAACAAATACAGCAATTGGGACAAAGTTTGTTTCACCTTTAAACTTGCCAATTACCTTTTTGTTATCATTACATTTAAATCCAGAATCGGCTGGGTAATCTGACAAATCCATTAGCGAGCGATGATTATACATTTTTGGTAGAAATCTTTGCAAGGAATATTGTAGCATAAACTGTCAGTGTCAGTGAACAATAACTTTGATCCTGGAAAATTGTTCTTGATAAAATCATAATGAGAATTATACATTAATGTTTTTGAAATGTCAAGTATTGCAGCTCCAACATATACTGGCTTATTAAGTTTTAAATTAGCTTTTCTTTTTTGAACTCCAACTAAATTCTCATAAAATATTCGCATACTAACAAATTTATCATCAGCAACAACCTTGTTACGTCTCTCAACATTATTTATTATCTCAATATCAACATGTTCTAATGTTCTCCATTTTCTTGCCAAAAACGCCGTTGTTCATTAACTTGAAAAAGTCCTTTTCAAAATCTGTTGTTGCAGCAGTTCTTTTACTTGTGTTGAAGTCGATATATTCCTTTAGCAGTGGCTTCTGTTTAAATTTTAGCACACGATGAACATTCGTTAGAATAAGACCATGGTTTAAAGCTTGTTTTAATGCTGCAACATGGATCACATATCTTTTCTTATCACGTAAATTAGGTACCAATTTTTCAACAGCACTGTGGTCAATACAATATTTTGTTTTTAATTCTCGTTGCTCAGGTGATAACATATCATCTGTAACCAATATCGTTTCTGCACAAAACGGATAGTCGTTGTGTAGCTCGTGTAGATGACCTGGACACTCGAGATCAACCTCAGCAAAGTAGCCAATATTATCTGTATCTTTTATATCTATTTCTCGTAGAAATTGATCAGTTGTTATCCAGTGGGATCCACCATATGGTAACGATTGTGACGTTGCATATCCATAAAGATTATCAGGATCTAGATACACAATAAAGTTATCTTCTTTGTTAGGATCATAGTTTGCCAAATACTTATTGTTAGCAACGGCATGCTTATTTGTTATTACAGATATTTCACCTCTGATTCCTTGTTCAATGAAATAGAACATATCTGGATCTGTTAGAAGCTCTAGTTTCTTTTTACTTAGTTTTAATGCAGCTTCCCAGCTTAATCCAGGCGATGAAAAATACCAACATGGATCTAGACCATAATATTTTAAACATATTGATCTGAATTGTTCAAAAACATCAGCCAACAATAACACATCAGTAATTAAATATAGATCGTGATAATCACCAAGTGTTTTGTAACCAAATTCTAACCAAATCTTTTTTGCATAATTATATTCTTCATCAGTGATGTCTTCTAATGTTTTAGTTGAATAAACGTTTCTTTATCAGGTAATCCTGTTTCATCAAATTTTGCCCAGTTTGTCATTTACTCATATGGATAGATGCCTTTTTGTTTTTAAAGATTAGATTTATCACCAAATTGTTCATCTAGGTTGCTAAACACAGTGCAGCGTTTAACAAGACTCTCCAATGATGCTGCCATGAACTGAACACTATGGATGAAACATAATTTACCAAAAGATATTGACATGTACTTTTCAAAATTATTTGGAATACATTTGATCTTATTGTTTCCTTGAAACTTACCAAATACTTCTGTGATAATATGCCCACGCAGATTGTGGAAAATAACAGGCATGAAATCTGGATATTTATAATGTAAATTACAACTGTCATGTGCAGCACCTCTATATTTACCAGTGATATGGCAATGATCTGTAACGCGATCATTACCAAGAACATCACCACAAATATGGCAGTTAATTGCAGTTACAAATTTTGTTTCTTCTTCTTCAGTTAACTTTAACATAAGCTTAACAGTTTTTATTATCTTGATTGCTTCTTCAGCCTCTAGCAATAAATTTTTAATCAACCAGCTAGCAGGATCATTACCGCGATACGATCTTATAGGTTTGGAATACTGTGTATCAACAGAACATGCAACTTTGTATGCAGCACCACAATGGATATGCTCTTGGGTTTTTGTTGTTGAAGATTTATTTGGATTACATTTAACATCAACAACAACAGTTTTTAACAGAAATTCGAAATCACTATAAATACCAAAAGGAACCTGCAACTGATACTTGAAGTTGACAAATTTTAATTCTGCATTTTCCTTGTTAGGCATTGTAATACCCTGAACATTTATGCAGTATTATATGTGTTTTTGAAGTATTAATTTAGTCTTACAACCAAGCAGGCATCTGTAACAAAAATATTTTTTATGTTGTGTTTTATTGTATTGATTACTAACTAAGCCATTAAAGTTTTTGATCCAGCAGTAATGCCCATTATAAAATAGTAAACTTATTGTCTTCTGTGATGCATTTTTACTGATAAGTCTTGGATACACATTATTTTTTTCATCAACACCAAATACATTAATACTTAGATTATTTTGTCGTTCAAATTTTGGTATCTGTCATTCCTCAACTGGAAACTTAATGTTTTTGAAGTTTAGTTGGTTCGATAAAGCTCTATAACAAGACACTCTGCTAACATTTTTGTTAACAGGAAACACTGCTGATAACACTGCCCATTAGAAGCACTCATTATCGTTGTTTTTAACATTAAAGTTACACATTTTGTATTCTATCTGGTAGGTCAACATATGAAGCACCTCTTAATGGATTAAACTTCATTGTATGAAATTGAACAGCCTTTATGGCTTCTAGTTTCCAATCAGAACATGATGAAGTATAATCCTCAATCTTTTTCCATTTTTATTAGAATATTTCATTTGCAACTTTTTTGATATTTGTGCCTTTTAAAATTTGTCGTGTCTTTGAACTAATATAAGGTTCAGCTAGTTCTTCATCAATATCATCTAGACCATAAACATTAATCTTGTTAAGCACAACATGAAATTTCACTAATGTCTTTAATCCACCATGTATTTTAAGATCATTTTGTTGTAGAACTGGTTGAATAATATGAAATAGATCGTCTGGTGACAGACTTTTTAATGCAATTTGGTTATCAACTTTCCATGTTTTGTCAAAAGCAGCAAATGCTGTTGACTGTTGATGTTTGTTTTAGAATCAGTAATGATCGACGTGATAATGCCAATAATGATAGCATTGTTATATAATATACAATATTATTTCTTTAATAGCTTGTCAAAATATATATGATATCACATCATATGCTAAAAAATTATCAATTGAAGAAAGCATACTATATATAATCGACGCCAAAATGATCACATATGATGATGTGATGATAACATTTAATGATGATGAATTTATCATAAACACAGTCTACACTAACAATGCATGCAATAAGCTTGGTATGGTAATTAATCTGACATCAAAACATGTCATTCCAGGCAAACCTAGTCAGTTTGGTAAGATAATTTCTGTCAGTGAAAATGGAGGTCATGCAATTACATGCAATTACAACTATGTTTGTTAAGAATTTTGTCTACGAGACACTGAAGGTCCCAATACCAGCAGACAAAAGAGTTGCGCACAAGAATGGTTGTATTGATAATAATAACATTAACAACCTGTATTTGGAAGATGAATTCAAAAAACATCCAGTCTTTGATATATATGAAGCATCAGAGAAAGGTGTGATCAGAAATGTAAAACAAAAAAGATTGTTGGAACAATACATACAAACCATGGATATGGCTATGTTGGTGTTCGTGGTGTTAAAACAGAACAAATGTGTTATCGTGCGCATAAGTTTGTATTTGAAACCTTTGGTGGCATCATTCCAGTAGGATTTGTTATCGACCACTTGGACAGCAATAAAACTAACAACAATTTGTTGAATTTACAGGCGGTAACTTCATCAGAGAACAATAGACGTGGCAATACTGGTAAATGCAAAAAATTTGGCAAAATACCTGTGTTGTCAATTAACCTAGAGACAGATGAAAAAAAAGTATTTCCTTTAGCGAACGCCGCTGAAAAATATTTCAATATTCATTCAAGATCAGTACAATTTGTTGCTGATAATATGACAAAGTCAGCATTTTCCAAATTATTTAACCAGAACATTAATTTTCTGTACCTGAACTAATACTATGTATTGTGTCCTCTAGTGTTTCAACTGCATCAGATAAAGTATCATAATAGTCTTGTTTATCCACAATGCTATAGACAACATCAAATAGTTTGTAGCACATTAACTCAACTAATTTTTCTTTTGTTTTTTGCTGCAATATAGCTAACATGTCAGTATATTTTATAACAAAGTTGTTACCTCGCTTGTCATCCAATCAAATATAATCAGAAATAACAAATAGTTCTTTTTTTTTCTACCTGCTTAAGAAATAAAGCAAATTAATCACCATCAACATTACCATAGTCAACAATATTTTTGCTTGTCTTATCACCATACACGCCAATTATACCTATAGCAATTGGCACTTTATTGTCAAGGTGATTTCTATCGTAATGTAATTTTTTTATTGGAGTCTGAAGTAAAATCAAAATCTATTGTTGAGCATCTTCTGAAACAAACATCAACAAATAATCCTTGTGATGCAATTGAAGATAACTCTAGTCCACACAGAACCTGTGGTAGATAGTGCTCAGGTATCTCTTTTGGTCTTCTTAACATTGGACACTTGAATTCAACAAGTAATATTTTGTAGACATCGTCATCATTTTCTTTTTTAGTTGTATCTAATAAATTATCATTGCTAAATCTAGCAACAATATAACCATCTGGGCTGTATCTGATACCAAAATCTATTTTTTTTATGCATATGTTGTTACCTAATACCTTTTCACCAAGATCAACTTCAACAAATTTTGCTATTACTGGTTCAAACAATTGCCCCAATAACATGGCAAAGATCCATCAAACTTAACAAATGTTCCTTGTCTCATCTTTAATTTTTATTGTGCCAATTTAAGCAGAGTTTTGTATGGATTAACACCTAATAATGTTGCTACTTCAGAACCACCAATAGTCACTGACATCAGATTATACCAATCTAGTGATCTCTGTTTTATTTTATTTGTAACAACTTTATCAATACATTTTTGTATTGTATCATAACATATTTGTTTATTCATCTTTTATATTTGTTGTCACATATTTATTCAAAGATCTTTGCAAATACCTTTGGTTTTAGACAGTTAATGTGCGAACTGCATTAATGTATCCTTATCATAGCACAAAGCAATTTTACCATGCTGTAGAAACAAATATTTTTGTTGACTTGTTAACAGTACCATATCATCTGTGCCATATTCAATCTTAAAATCATAGGCTATCTTACGTTCAGGATCAAGGAACATTTGTCTGATTTCATCATACAAATCAACGCGATCAACAATCTTGCATCGAACTATATATTTTACTTCATCTACCATTATTTATGTTGCTAGACAAAATTACAAATGATTAAATACAGAGATAATAAATAATGATGTCAATGTTACAGAGATTATATGCAAAACCAGTGCAAGCAATTATCAATGACAATACTATTTACAATAACATTGTTGAGGTTAATGATCAAGAACAATAATATCCAGAATTGTATCGTGTAAAACACTATGATCCAGAACCTGGCGAAGTTGTTGATAAGCAATATGATAACAACTCAGTTGACAAAACACATTATGCTAGACCATCAACTGGTAGATATAATGTTAAATACCATATAACAACAAAGCTAAACAAATTTAACTTAACAGACAGTAAACATAAAGGTTTCTATTCAAGGCTTGTACATTTTATGAACATCAGAATCCCAGATAGGCAAAAAAAGAATTAAGTTTGATTTTATATTTGCAAAAATATCTAATTTGATGCCAGAATTATCTGCAGATCGGAAAAAATACTTGATCTCATTATGTAATCCTGTTAAATGTAAATCTGTGTTAATTAATTATGAACGTGTCTATAATGATATCATTAACAAAATGTCTGGTCAGACCAGACTGCCTTTAACATAATGCTTAATACTTTTTGTTGGTATCCAACTATTGAACACATCACTATATCCTCTCCATTGAACCAAACTTTTACTTCCTTTTGTTCTTATTACCTCTTCGATAACAAATACATCCTGAGATGTATTTTGAAGTTCCTGTTCATAAAACGAGCCTGTAATCTCCTCATCATTTAGGTCTCGCAACTTATATGTAATAGGTATTGTCGTTAATATCTTATCAACGATAAATACTTCTTCTGAACAATTTGGTGTCGCACCTTTATCAAATACTTTCTTTGTCAATGAAATTCTAACCATATCACCAACATTAAATTTATGTCTACGATATAAGTTCTCGTTTGCTAACATAGGACTAGCAATGGCCTAATTTGGCGTCATCTTTATTTGCTATGCTTAGTGTTATTGTATTCAGAGACTACATCTTGCAATTTATCAACATAGTTGTTTGTGTTATTTGCTGTTAAGTGTTTATAAGTTTTATCTTTTAATGTTCTGTTAAATCTTTCAACAATAACACTTTTGCCTTCATTTGCTGTTACATATTTTTTGATGTCATGGTCTTTTAACCACTGCTCGAAGTGCCTGTTGTAGAATTCAATACCATAATCGGTCCATACCTTATTTGCTTGGCGCTTGTTGTCAACAACTACCTGATTAAATGCTGTTGTTATTGTACTACCTATCTTATTCTTCATTGGCATACTAAAAGCAAATCTACTTTGAACGTCAACTATGTTTAACAAGTATTTGTTGCCATAATTATGTTCAGAAAGTGATGACATGTCAGCAAGATCAACTGCCCATATATCATCTACAGCATTTGCAACAACACGTCGTCTCATAAATTTTTTTTGTTGGTTTATGCAATTCATCTACAAGTGCCAAGCTTTGTTTGGTGCCCTCAATCGGAGATTGAGCGCCAACACCTAGTTTGTATTTAGCACCAATAATACCCTGAACAAAATCGCCTATCAACTCGCCCGCAAATATTTTGTGGTTTCATTGCACTTAATTCATCTAACATTGTGCGATGACAACCATGTTTGTTGTCCTCATTATCTCAATAAGAAATATCATGGCGCATAGCAATGGCGTCAATTTGGTTGTATAGTTCTTGTCCTGGTAATGGGTTTTCGTTTTCATCTAGTTGTTGATCTAATGGATTCCATGGTCCTGTGTATTGATGCCCTGGTAATGTCCAACCACCTTTTTGGTCGTGGTAATTTACCTATTATTTTATGGATGTCAATAGCGCCACCGCTGATCCTGCGGATCAAGGGCACGAGATCTGCGCTCGCGCCAATAATCATACGATAGTTACATGTGTTACAATATGTTACAGTCTTGTTGCCCGCAATACAAAGATGGCGATCTGAATCACAGTTACAATGATGCATTATTTATTTATTTATCATTGAACAATATTTTCAACAATAGTCTCTGGTGGTATACAAAGTTCTGGTGAATCTGGTCTAACTACCATATTAATTCCTTCACCTACTCGTTTTTTAATGAATACGCTCTTCTTTTTGCCACAGATGTCACAGATACTTTTCATCATTAATCTATTGTTCTTTGTTGTTACAACTTCTTCATCAACATTACCTGTCTGTGTCTTATACTTCAAACAGTATGTAGTAGACATTATATATTCTATACTTCACACAAAATTTACACATTAATGATACATCAATGATACAATTAATGTTGACAAACCAAAATGTACACATCAATGATACATCAATGTTTTGAAAAACCAAAATTTAAATATCAATGATACATCAATGATACTTTACTGCAATTTCATCATTGTTAATACTTGCTGGCACATTAAACTGTGTTATAAAATCTAGAAATTTCATACCGCGCGACATTTGCTTGATAAACATTATACAATAATAACCACAAGTTGTTGTTCCTATTGGTTGAATCTGTGATGAATTATAGTGTATTTTTTAAAATTTACATATGCCTTAACAGCGTCAGATGGTGGCAGACCAAATGAATCAAAGTAGTTGTTATCGTACATTGCTACCCAATGTGTGCCATTGCAGTCGTTAAAAGTTTGTATTTTTGGTTTCATGCGGCATGGTAATTGGTCTTTGGAAAACACACCAACAAAGCCTTTTACACCTTTTAGTTTATCTTGTATTTCAAAGTTTGTTAGTGGTTCTAGTAGCGTCTTGATCCTGGTAGCACTAGTCCTCTGCCTAACAACATTGGTAACAGACTGCCTGCTACTCCTGCTATTAATGGAGCTATCCAACCTCCTTGAACGCGTCGTCTTCTTTTTTATCTTGGTGGCATTATTATTATATTTGTAGACAAAATGTATGTGTTGATACGAATTAATTTAAATACATCTGAAATAATTGGAATATATAGACCGCCTACTCTTCTTCTTCGAACATATGTTCTTGTTCTTGGTCTTGTTTTCCTTCTTTTTGGTGGCATTATTATTTGTTTGTAGACAAAATTTATATGTATCTAGCATAGGATTTTAGATTAAATTTATCTAAGGTTTTAAAAAATCATATATAACTGATCTTATTTTTTGTGATGAAATTTGACCTTGAGGACTTTTAGCCATTTGTCTAGTACTTTCACTTATTGGAAAAAGAAAACCTTCACTTCTGGTTATAGGCATTCTAGAGATCATAGGCATTGTAGAGATAATAGGCATTAATGGTTGAGCCATAGTTGGTAGCAAATTTAACATTTGTTGTGGTTGTTGAAGCATATTAGTTGCTAATGCTAATGCTGCTGTTGGTGATATAAAGCCACCTGTTCTTCGTCTTTTTGTTGTTCTTCTTCTTGCTGGCATTGTTATAAACTATTTGTAGACAAAATTTTATACAGTAACCTCAATACCTCTACCTTGCATTGCCTTGTTTGTTGCACAAAAATAGTACCAGATCCTGCTGCTAATCCAAATGTTCCAATAGCTGGTAATATTGTTTTGGTGATAAATGGAAGAACAGTTTTTGCAATTGTGGCAAGAGCAGGACCAAGGAAACCACCATGTCTGGCTATTGCTGTAATTTGTGCCTTTGATAGATTGATTACGAACGGTCTACCTCTGCTTAGTTTGACCAATTGTGTATTTATTAGCATTAATTTTACTGTGTCTGTGCCCTTGTAATCTATCTTTTTAATGACACTGCTTCGCGGTTTTTAACAGCATCTGATAATTTCTTTATTTGGCCTCTGGACAAGTTTACTTCTTGCAAACTATATGACATTGTTATCAAAAATAATGTTAGACAATATTAAACCTGCACAGACATGCGACCTTTAACAGCATCAAGTTAAAAGTATCTATATGCGGTTATTAATGGATGAGCATAATATGCTGCACCAGGTGCAGCGTTTAATGTCCATGTGACCTCAATGTCAGCTTGTGAATGCTTCAGCCGTTCAGATTGTTTGCTAACATGAAAATGAAATATGGGATACAATAATCTAAATTCTTCTAATGACATTTGGCTACCTATGTCAGTATCCTGGTACTTCTGCATTGCTTCCCTTAATGAAGGATAAGCACGAGAAACGTTTTTATTTTCATCTCCTCTGAAATCACAAACAAGTTCTTGTTCTGGATACTGTCTAGAATTTATTTTTGTTACAATACGTGTCACCAATATGTTATCAAAACACGCTTGTTTGTCGTTTGACTACCCTCAACTCGCGCTGCTGTTTGAAATACAATATAAATATGACGTGGTAGTTCAAGTGATGATGTTGATGTTATTCTCCATGTAAAACTTGTTGTGTTTGGTGCTGGCTGTCTGTAGACCTTATTCTGTTCAAATAAACTTGTCGTGTGTACGCCTCAAGTTGAGCTGTTACTGATGGTACAAGTTTTGGCATCCATAATGATAGATGGTTAATTATAAAGTGGCCATCATCAACACCAGCGGCTCTAAACACTGTGTTGCTGTTATCAGATCTATTTAAGATTAATGTATGTTTAACACCTTTGAATACTTTGTTGACATCCTTGCAGAAACCAAATATTGAGCTTAATGGCAATAACATTGTTACCTGGCGACCACTGTCTGTCATTGCTCTTCGTTTTGCATAACCTTCATTGTATTTTATGTGTCTAATATTTGCTACTGCTGCTCGTTCTGTGTTACCAATAGCAGTAGCAGCAGCAGCAAGATTAGCTGGATTACCTGGATTGGCAACAAGATTGTTGTCATCATCACCTGGTACTCCAGCGTCTGTTCTAAACTCTTTTGAATATGCATCACCAGTTGCTGTGTCCTTAAACCAGAACATATTTGTTGCTGTTGATCTAGAATAGTCTTCAGAGAAAGACAACAGGCTTATTATTGTGCTAGCTATTGGTAAGTGTTCTGAGATGTCCTCTATTATTTGATTGTTCATCTGATATCTTGCACTGCGAAATAGGCCCCAACCATTATTTTGTAATGCTATTTCTGTTAAACCAGCAAAGGCGGCAGGTGGTGCTGCAGTTGTATGTAATACACCTCTAGCTTCAACAAAAGCTTTATGTGGCAAAAGATATATGTCCTCATCTTTTGTATTTATTGCTTGTGGTTTTCTGGATACTTCATTATTTCTTTATCTGGTAGATATTCAATGTATTCAAATTCTGTTGTTGACTCATCGAATTCCTGTGGTTCACTAATATCTAGATAAATTCTTGTTGATGTCATTCTTATTCTGCATGTTGAGACAAAATTTTGTTTCATTTGTACTATATTGGCACTTCAAACTTCCCAATACTAACAGGTTGTGGTGATGTAGCTAGTCGTCTAACTATTTCTTCACCTTTTGGTGATAACAATTTCTTTGTTGTTTTGATCGTTGCATTTGCAGTTGCTGGTGTTGGTGCTATTTCATTAATTGCCTGCTTTATTTCTTGTGCTGTTGGTTGTGTGCCTTTAATTGTTTCAGCAATCTTCTGTCCAACTGCAGTACCAGCAGCAGATAGAGCACCTGTTGCAAAAGATTTTGCTGCATCAATAGCTACTGGTGCTAGTTTAGCTGCATGACCTAGTCCATGTTCAACTATTTTTGAAAAAATACAACCAAATATGTTTCCTCCAATAATTTTTTTACGATATATTTTTCTTCGATGCATTATTGTTCTTGTTTAGATAAATTTTATTTAACGCACCTGTCGCAGATGAAGGTAATATGTTACAATTTCGTTGTTGAAATCTAGTTTATTGTCTGATTGATCTGTTAATTTCATTGTAATTGTTGAAATCTGTTCTTCAACATTTAATGGATAATAAATTATTTGCCTAGGACTAATCTATAGCAGGGAACCAGGAGGAACGTCAGGTGAAAAACTATAGATTGATTGACTTCTAGAGCTTTGTGCTGTATATGATCCTTCAGCTATTGAATATTGAATTAATATCACATCAGCATAGCTTATGTTAACAGGATTTTCTCCTTCATAATGAACAGATGCCGCAACAGTTGATCCATATTGTTGTTTGCTAAAGCCTAATAATCAACCAATACTTGTTGGTTTGCTAAAGTCAATTAACATATTGCTATTTAATGTTATTTTTGATCGAAGTGTATTGTAGTTTGGTTCTAAAAATAATTGTCAGCATTACCTCCATTTTCAGTTATTAACGATTTGATTACTGTATTAAGTTCTGGAACATTGTATGCTCCAGGTTGTACCTTAACAATAATCCAAGCATTAGTCTGAAATGTAAAATCCTCATTAACATTAAGTTTAATGTTAAAAATGCTATTCCACATTGTTGCTGATATCAGACCGATCTCATATTTTTCTTTTGGATCAAGATCAATTGGTGGATTATATGCAACAGTAAAATTAGCGCTATCATTTTTAGTCTGAGATGAATATAGAAACAGTGTTGTTTGCATTTATATTGGTGGTTAGACAATATTATTTACTACTGCATTAGATCAGTGTGTAATATTTTATATTCATCTGATGTTAGGATACCAAATGAGCGCAGTTGATCAAGAATATCTACAATTTCATTATCTATCTCCATTCCAGTGTTGCCTGCTTCCTTTGCTGATATCAATAGCAGCAAATGATCGATCATTTCCTTTGTTGAAGTAAAAACCTTAATACCAGTACCAAGTTTTTTTCGCGCAGCAGCACGTTCGATCCACTGGTTTAAGTCTTTATTGTATTTTACTGTTTGCTTGTGGTCTAATCTCAGATCATCGTATTTTTTAGCGTTTCGTTCTTTCTTAAGATCATTCATCGTTGATTTTAAGGCGGTTAATTGCTCCAGATCCATATTTTTAAATTGGTTTCGTGTTGGTAATTTAGTGATAATCGGATTTTTTTAAACCTTCATTATACAAATTCTTCATTTCATCTTGAAACGCTTTGTTCTTATCTTTTTTGGCAGTAATTTCCTCTAGTGTTTCCCCACCTTCTGCACCTACAAGTTCTGATTCATCAAATGATATGTCTGGCGTTGCTGATTCTGGAGTATAAAGGCTTGGTGGTCTGCTTGACATTATCATTGGTAACTCAGTAATTGCTGGAGCTGGAAAAAAAATTTGTTGACAAATGTTCTACAATATTGTATTTTGTAATTCCTGTTTTTTGAAAACTATTTGTTGTTGTGCATCACCTAGTGCCTTAATTGCCTTATGTTGAGTAGCATCTAGTGCCTGTTTAACAGCTGCTAGTGATTCTGTTACTGGCAAGAATGCCTCAGCTCGTCCTTCAGCCAGTGATTTTTCACCAAAATGAGCAGCATCAAATATTGCTTTGTTTCTTTTCCTGGCTTCAATAAGCTGTCTTAATATTTCTTTCTTGTCCATTATTTAAATTATATTAGATAGAATTTAATCAGTAATATACTTATCAATAGAGCACCTAAACATCTTGTCTGCGTTTTTGGAAAGCGATCAAAAAGTAAAAAATCATGTCTTCCTCCTCTTGTTGCTCTATTGTAATATTCAGCAAATTTTTCCGTGGTAACATCACCACATTGTTCGCGTTCTATGTTTTTGACATCAGTGCTGTCAAGTCCTGAGAGCAAAATAAAGCAACCAGTGTTTCGTCTTATAAAACGACCAATGTTATAATATCCTTGTGCATGAAATATCGCGTTGCATCTCTTATTACGTGATAATGAAAAGTATGATTTTATATTTTCCATTTCTTTATGTTGCATAGGAATATCATCAAATACAATTATTTTATGTTCTGTTGCATCTAGTTCTTTAACAGGAATAACATTCTCACGTTGATTAATTATGAAAATGTCCTCTTTTGCATTAAGCTTGTTTTTCAATGTGTCATTAAATTCTGTTAGTAGTTGGTATTTGTCCTGCTGTGGATTAACAGTACAAATATGAACACTATCATAATTTAAATTATCTTTTAACAACAAGTTCATTAATAAGTTAGTTTTACCAGAGCCAGTTCAACCAACAATAACAGTTTGGTAGATTGTTGTTATGTTGTATATCTATTACATTTTCTGTATCAAAGTTTACTATATATTTGTTTAGACTAAATTCATTAATGTTAATTTAATCCAGCATAAAGTAAATAATAATGTCATATTACACCACGTTTGGTGATTTTATTGGCAAGAATGGTTCGTATACAACATCAACAACAGGTACTGACCTAACAAATTATGTCAAAACGTCTGGAGACACAATGTCAGGCAACCTTAACATGCAAGTCAATCGTGTTTTAAATTTGGAGACATTGTATCCACCAGTTAATGTTGATAATTCACAAGCAGCAAGTTTTGGTCAATTGCAATGGATTGACATAAAAAAACTAAGTGTAGATGGTGGAACAATGAATGGAAACATTAACATGTCAGGGAAGAGGATCACAAACCTGGAGACTGCGTATCCACCAGCTAATGTTGATAAATCACAAGCATCAAGTTTTGGTCAATTACAAACGGTAGATGCTAAAAAATTAAATTTGTCAGGCGGAACAATGACAGGAGATATTAAGATGGCAAACAAAAAGATAACTAACCTAGAAACAACATATCCATTTCCTGGTGGCAATCCATCACAAGCTGTATGTCTTACACAACTTAACTATGTTAACAACACAAAAGTAACAAAGACAGGTGACACTATACTTGGTACAGTATCGTTTATTAATGGCGGTAAGATAACTGGACTACCAACTACTTGGCCTCCTACTGACGGTGATGCTGTTAGTTATGCACAACTTGGCACTGAAGTCTCACAATATGTAAAACTTGGTGGAGCAACAATGACAGGTTCATTAAATATGGACACGCATGTAATTACTGGGTTAGATACAACTGTGCCTGGTGATGATACATATGCTGTCAGTTATAAAGTGTTAAAGGATTATGCACTACAAAAAGCTGGAGATACAGCTTTAGGTATAATAAACATGAATAACAACAGAATTACAAATTTACCAACACCAGTAGGCACTGCAGATGCAGTACCATACTAAAGCCTAACAAAATTCAGTAGCTACTGTTGTAGCAAAAGCTGGCGATACAATTACAGGAGCATTAAACTTAGGCAATAATAAGGTAACATCATCTGCCGTTCCAACAACAGGAGATGATCTAACAAATAAAACATATGTTGATAGCGTGGTTGGGTCTGGTGGTGTTGTTGGTGGTACCAAGCATGTTAAAAATAGTGCAGGATATATTCCAGTATTATCATCAGACAATGGTAGGACCGTTTTTATAGCAAGAGCATCATCAGTTTATCCAAACTATAATGCGTTTAAAGCTTTTGCAACACATCTTGTAGTCACAAATTCCGGCAATGAATGGGCAGCTAATGGTGAATGGACCAATGTCTGGATAAAAATTGAATACCCAAGTGCTGTAACAATATGGAAATTTATGTTGCGCGAAAGAAGTACAAATAATGAACGAATTTATAATTGGCGTCTAGAAGAATCTAATGATACTATTACATTTACTACCATTTACACTGCACCAAAATCCAACTTATATTGGAACAACTGTTCAGGAATTTATGCTAACAACACCAATAGCAACAACTAAATATAAATATTTCAGATTGTACTGTGTTAATTGTGAAAGTCCTAACCTTGGATTAACCTTGTTTCAGATATTCACACTGGATGATTTAGTGTAACAAATAAAATAATGACAGATAATCCAGAGAAGCGAACATCAGAAATTGTTGATGTTTGTCGTGAGTTTTATGATAAGATACTTGATCCAGTAAAATTTGGTTTTCGTGGTATAGAATATAAAGCTTCAGATGAACTAGACAGATTAAAATAGAACATATCTGATCCAACTATTGTTGGAGTAGATGAAGAAAATAAAAATAATCTGTTATCTGTCAGAGCTATACGCGGTAATCAATTGCGTGATCAAATAGCACGTTTTGATGCTATGGTTAAATTTTGTTCTGATCTTGCATTAGCAAAACAAGAAAAAGTATTAGAAGATCTATTACATGATATTATCTTACATTTAAGTCAGTACAATAGTCATCTGATAGCACAATCAAAAATTTTAAGCAAGCGCAAATTTGATAAAAAACAAAAAGAAGAAAAACAACACAGAGATAATGCAAAATTCATGGATGATAATACAACTAAGAAAAAATTAGCACTTTTTAAGAAACAACATCTGAAACAAAATTTGCAAAACGACGTTTGTTTAAAGATCTAGGGCTAGATTACAATGACGTGGAAACAATATTGGAAGTACATAATCAACCACATGATGTTAATGTGCTAGCAACTGGATACTATGTATTGATATCATCTTTTTCAAAGAAAGGAGATAAATAGACAGAAGAAGAAATTTACACAGCATTAGAGGCTATAGACAGGATAGAAGACACAACCAATAAATTACCAACACCTGAAGAAAAAACAGAATTTTATGATGAACTAGCTAAAGTAACTGATATTGAACCAAAATAACATGGCAGATGGAAACAAAATTTGCACCCGATAAACTAACAAACGTTAGAAACGGTAAGTATTACACAGAGATTAACAAAATAAAAGAGAATACAAATTATGAAAGATTGATTGATCTATTGTCAATAAAGACAGGTGTCTCATTAATAGAAATGTTCTCCAACATCAATAACAAATTGCGAGATTTTGCTACTGCATTTGCTGTAATATATCAAAAGATTTCTGAATTAGATAATAAACTTAAAGATAATATTTATAAACGAGCAGCACATTACATAAAAGAAAACGATAACAACTAAAAGACGCAGTTTATACAGTTGAAGATCATCATATTCGTGCGAATTTAATTGGCCATAAAAAAAAGAATTATTTAATGAAGAGCAATATTATCAATTTTTACGTGATCCAAAAAATGCAAAATTTGTAGAAAGATTAAAATCAGCAGGTAAGATAAATTTTCTTGGGGAAATGAAAGAACAATTTTAGCGGCATATATAATAATATTCCAAAATATTTATATTGAAATGCCATTAGAACTATTTAAAGCAGCAGCAGAACATATTGGTATGTATGAAGAACAAATAACAGACTACAATACAGAATTTGAAGATGTAGGTCCAGAAACTTTTTGGTTTTATAAACCTCAGCTTTTGTACACAAATGAAGATCATGATAAACTTATACACAAATCATCAGATCGATTTTATAAATACATTAGAATATGAAATAATAATTTAAAATTAAAACTGCTAATTTTTAAGTATGCTAAGTTAGCAAATTATAGAAGAATAGATGATGATGAAAACACAATACAACATTTGAATCCAAGTATAGATTCAGAAACTGGTATAGTAACAATAAATGCTTAATAATTAAATTTTGTAAGCCAATAATTATAACAATGCCCCCCCCCAAAAAAAATGTCATCAACTTCAACCACATATCACGCGACATACCTAATGTAGAACGAAGTGAACTAATCGCATACTACAACTACTACCATAAAAAAGCATATTGATATTGTGCAAAAAAAGCATATCGTTATTATGGTAGAATACTAAAATTAATTGCGTATTTACCAATGGCCCTAACAGCAGGTGGTGTTGCATCTGCAGGTGGTATGGCTAATCCTTTCATGTTTATAATATCTGGTGTTGGTATTGCATTAAATGCTGGTAGCAAAAAGATTGAACCTAAGTTTGAAAACAAAAAGTCTGCGTGCAAGTTTGCAATGATAGCATACAATAAAATTTTAAACCAATTAAGAACATACTTAAGAGGTGAACATTACATTATGTTAGATTTGATACAAGAATTTCGTGTCAAGGATGATATGCTAAGTGATCTGTTGCCATTGCGTATGGCACATTATGAAAAGGAATATGAACGAGAGTACAATGAGTACAAAGATATATAAATTTTGTGTAAATATATAAGTACACAAATGTATGGCAACAAACTTGATAAGATAACAATTGAGCAGACAGATAAAAAAAAATTTAAAAAATATTATATGATGGTGAACATTTAACTGAAGAGATAAATAATGAAAAGTCTGGTTCATGTTTTAACAATGGAAACAAATTAAAAATATCGTTGGTTAAAACTGAAGGCCCAACTTACCAACTTATTTTGAATTTCTCAAGGATCTAACAGATATAATCAGTATTAAGGTTGACAATTTTTATGATCCAGTGTCACAAGGAAAAAAAGCAAAAATTACAATTAACAATGAAACAAAGTGTTTTAAGGATAAAAAGCGCATACAATTTAAGGAATTTGCTGAGTTTCTAGAGCCTGGACAAATAATTTGTGGCCTTGTTAAGTTGCATCTTTAAGCACATGATGACACTAATTATCTGTTCGCAAAAGCTGAACTAATTTATGCTACTGATGATGAGGACTTAGTAGTATTTTGTACAGATGATAAAAGATTTATCTGACGCTTGTCAAATATGAAATTTTGTGTGAATCTTATAGTATAGGGGTGAAGCCCCGAAATAAGGTTAAGTTATGATAACAGATATATATACATATGTATTGACCTATTATAGCAGTATAGTAAAAGGCCATTTATGGCTTTCCAGATCTATCCTAGTGTTGATTGCAACGTAACGGAGCGGATGCTGCGAACGAAGTGAGCAGCAGTAGAAAAGTGTTGTGAAAATCAACACTAGGATATATCTGGGGAGCCAGAAAGGGCCTTGTACCTTACTACTACTTATTTCTTAACTCACTGTCTCTGTAGCCCATGTTATGTTCGGTACGTTTGTGTTGTATCCTTTCTCAGCAATTTAGTCCCGTAATTCTTCCATTACCAATGTATTTGTTCAAGTGGTAAATTTCAAAAGTTTTGAAAGTATTTATTGTATTACATGTAAAATTAGCAGTTGAGTGCAAAGATTCCACAGTCTCCAGAAAATTCAATGTGTCTTCAATCCCGTGTTCCATTGCAGAATGAAAGTTTACTACGATACTCAGAGGTTGTGTAGCACGCACCTCCTCTGACAATAACCAGTTTTATGATCAACAGTCTTTGTAAATAATTTGAAAATATGCAAACTCAAAGAAGTAAGGATAATACACCATATAGATATATTAAATAGAAACCAGAGTACGTCATTCCAGACATTTTACCATGCATTACTATGTGACTGAACTCATGTAATTGATGAAGAGTGTTTTGGTCGTTGTAAATTGTGTGTTTATAATTTTGCTTGGAGGATTATTATTTGCTAGATACATGCAAAACTAATTTATGTATTTATTTATTTGAAGAAATACTCACAATCAGCTTGTCCATAGCTATGATTCATGATATATTATTTGTAGTTCATACGATGTATCAATAACTTTTCACAGGCGGATAAATAAACAACGTAATGATACCGATTGTACATCTGACGTCAGTCGCAAGAGCTATTAATTGGGATCAATGTTATCGCTCAAGAATATAATAAGTCTTCAGAAATCAGTTCATTAATGTTGGTCTCATTGTAGGACAGAGTAAACTAGCTTACCCCAGATTTAAACATGTTAATATCCGAAAAAGGAAACATTAGCGTTGCAAAATGATATTGCTACCTGAGATGTCATTATGGCCTACTTTAAGTTGCTACGGACCTTTAAAGCATTTTCAACTGTTTTGATATATTTATATTTTCATTGGAGAATGTGCAGATGTAAAAGTTAACACTCAAATTCTTATTCGTAAAATCCTATGAAATGTTTCCAAGATTAATTTTCGGCATTGTGCACTTATGTATTACGTTATTTGTTTCTCCGTTATTGAATTTCTAAAATAAAGGGTTTTCGTAAAACATTATCTGATTTGACTGGATCTATAGACAATCTCATTATATGCGTATGTCGAGGAAAAAAATAAACATATCTTCCACAAAACAAAAAGAAAAAGTGAAATTCGAATACGCATGGTCAGTACAAGGTAAAGAATCACGCTTCATTAGAGGTACCGTAATTCACAAACACACACATACACACACATATAATATTTGACATAAACTGACTTTGATCCTACAAATAAAAATATATAAAAATCAGGTGCAATAAATTCTTTTCGAATATATCTTAGTATACATTTACCTGTATATCAACGTCACCTGCTTATATATAAAAAAAATCTGCCTGTCCCATGGGTAACTTTCATAGATATATTTGACTCTAGTTACATTTTTGTTTATATTGTCTAATTTGCTTTTGAGTTTCATTAATTACATACTATTTAAACAAATATAATGCATTAATTGGCACTACACACACACACACACACACACACACACACACACACACACACACACAACAAAGGGTGACCATCACGTGTCTACTGTCCATGTAGTAAATGTAAATTTAATTGCCGCTTCTATGCATTTTATTATTTATTTTCTAGGTTAATGCAATATTTTAAGTGAGCAATAATGAATATAAACACACGTTTCAGAGGCACACCCATGTTCATAAAATTTTAATTATTAGGAAAAATATTCATCGTTACTCAATAACAGTATTCGAACATTTAACTGAAGATATACGTACTGAAATTTATATTACATGAAATTGTAATTACACGAAGAGCCAACATAAAATATGTTTAATAATATGGCACAGTCAATTGAATAGAATATGTTCAAATGACGTAACAACTCTAAGGTTTAACATGACTTTGAAACTTCATGCACCTATCAACTAATGTTTGTCTTCGAACACGTGCAATTCATGAAACAGTTTAATTGTATAAATTAAGTATGGATACACCATACATGTATATTAAATAAAATAAAATATTTATTACATGAAATACATGTCTCTGTATAAGTTTCACTTCGTTCACCTTTGCAACAAGGTATTTAACAGCCATTTATAATCAATAAAGACTATCCATAATTTTTGTTTCTTCCGATAGTGCCTAAATACCCATAATTTATATATGCACTTATAATTATGTCTTAAGTGTGTTCAATAAAAAATTAGCTTTATATCTATCGTACATAATATGTCAATATTAGTTTATTTAAGCGTAAAAATTAAAGGGAGATTTTTGAAAACAAACGAAGTGTTTTCAACCTGGTTTAATGTTAGTTTCAATACACCAGAGTGTTTTGGAAACTAATTTAAAATACTCTAATGTGTTCTAATAGGAGAGTGTATTGAAACTGCTACACTGGAACCACAATCAGTGTTTTGGCAGTTGAAATCCATTCCGTACCATTCCATGCACACTGAGTATTACCAAGATATAAATAAAAGAGTTGATAATAAATTAAATATACTGAAGACAAATAACACATTCGAAGTTTTTAATATAAATAAAACAATTTATTAGATATAAATAGGAAAAGTCGAAAATGAAAATACCTTTATTAAATTTGAATACGTATTTTTTTATTATGGCCTGCCAACCGTTCAAAAGTACGTATTCAAATTAGCAAATAATCCTGTATACAAACATACCATACTAGACGACTTAGATTGAACTTATCAATGAACATAAGTGATCAACACTTATGACCAAAGTGTGTGTAAAACAGAATTCATTCCAACTTCACATAGTAATCAAGAAAAGGACGTTTACGGGCATACATTATCACAAGTATTACAGATTTATTATACATGTGATATTCCATCTACTTGATACGAGTTACATTCATTCTTTACACTACATATCATAATACACATGCACAGCTGATAGATAATATGCCTTTTCCTGGAAGAGCTTGTCAACCCTGATAATATGCAGAAGCAGATCAATATATTTATCTAATAGCATATATACCCAGATGTACATAAAATTCCTTGATGTCTCATAAACATGTAATTTAAACTGTAGTTTGTTAGGGTAGACATTCACAAATATCAGTTATAAATTGACAATATACAATTCATACAAAGATAACGTTTGAATTAGAATTATTTTAAATGCCCCAGCCATGGATATCGCACATAGTAGTTTATAGTGTTAGGTTTGTCCGCCCGTCCATTTCGAAATTCTTGTGTGTACATCTTCCACATCTTTCCATTCACTGTGTTGAAACTTTTCAGACATTACTAACATAAGGTGAACATGTGCAAATGATTAGGTTTTTATGGAAGTGTGCGTTTTTCTGGTTTGTGTGGGCAACTAGTCCATCATCTCTTTTATAGATCCATAGATCGTCCTGAAACTTGGCGGATTTTACTGTTCAGTGTATGTATAATATATATAATAATAATAATAATAATAATAATAATAATAATAATAATAATAATAATAATAATAATAATAATAATAATAATAATAATAATAATTCTTATGTGTGCATCTTCTCCCACAGCTTTAGGTGAATGGTCATAAAACTTGGGAGCCTCATTGATTTCAGGTGAACATCTGTTATTCGCCACGCTCGAATGATGATTTGAGTAATGCCCCTATTTTAAGCATTGTAAATGTCCTTTTGCATGGTCATACATACATGCATACATGCAGGCATTCTGCTAGATTATATTACACTTATCTACTTGTAATTACTCCTTCAAACAGTCAGGGGTTGGGGCATTTAAAAACAAAATATCAGAGACAGTGGTGTACGAGGGGCATTTGAAAAGTTCTGAATATTTTGTTTAACATCTTTGTTTCTTTGAACCTGTAAATAAATTGACCCCATCAATTAGTCCAGGATCTCAAACTGGTGACATTAAAATGACACGACTCTGCCGAAATGATCTGGGAAACTTTATTAAAATTATATTATGTTATGCAATTAAACGGATTATTGAAATCTATTTAGGCTTTACACAATAGTTAAAAAATGTCCTTACCAAGACTCACAGTGGAAACCTTTCATAACCTTATTAATTACTAGTTCCGACACGCTCTATTAATCTGGATGATTATTTTTTATTTTTTCGCAGATCGGATTGAAAGAACCAATGCAAAGTGCGTTCAGAACAGACAAAATTGATAATTAACACCCACCCCAACGTCAATGAGATGCCCATGCATTAAGTTACGACTTAGAAAGGTTATCTACAAATGCTTGATCCCATGACGACGGTCACAAATTAAATCGGTGACGCACCACTTCTTCAAATGTGGTTCTGTTCACCTTTGCTTTCTCACCGAAAAGTACTACACTTTACATTTTTTCCCCAAGAAAATTACCTATTTGTTTGTATGTAACACAAGTGTCCTTTCTGGCCCTTCTAACGTTAGAATCACAGTAACAACACAAATGACAAAATAATAGTGGCACAGCAAATATGAAACACAATAACCATATTTCTATAGATGCTACAACAACAACTACTACTGCTGATGCTATTCTTCTTCTTACTATTATTATTATTATTGTTGTAATTTTTATCCCCTCCCTCTGCCCTTCCACCTTCCCACCGTCTTTCCCTTCATATTTTTGAAATAATCATATTTCTCCGTTAGTTTCTTTAAGGCAACACTTCAAAGGGATGTGGTGGGTGTGAATGAGAGTAAAACCATGGATAAATGTATTCTTTGAAATCATTTTAATACTGAGAATGACCACCATCATGAATGTCACGGTCGTGTATATCACTGCTATTTATACTGTGAACTTTAATCCATAAATCAAGAAGAAAATTGTATTTCCTTCCTGGACGAAGCGCAAATATACAGGTATCTGTCTATATTAGGAAAAACGTGGCCAGGCAAGTCTATAGGTGATCATTTTTTTTGGTCGTTGTCTACTGGGTGAAATACCTATAGCATGTAAAAGAATAAAACAGATAGGTTTGGACTGATTTTTTTTTAAAAGGTGAAATAGATTTTCCTCGATACTCGCGATCTCCAAGTGAAAGAAATTTATATCTATTCTAAGTAATGAAAAAATAAGTTATGTTTATTCTGTCTCACTATGTCTCTCAATGTACAAGGTAGCTGTCTTTCTATGTGTGTGTATGATCGTTATTTTTGTTGTCTGTACTTACCCACCCACCTATCTACTTAGCTACATAATACCTACCTACCTACCTACATACACATACGTACATATATACATAATGCTTGAATGCTATATTTATCGTAGTGGAAATAGCTTCTTTGGCTTCTTTCATTTTTTAAAATCTATTTACCATACCAAACTGTATGCACTTTTTAAAAAAAAATAGATTCCCTATAAGGGAAGTTTAACCTGGAGATGGAAGATGAGCTACCTCCCCTGTTCTGTCCATTGAGTAAAATGACCATACATACCTGCCCAACAATATATGCATTTTTTTTTATTCGCGATATCAGGGGACAAATTGTAATGTGAAATATGACTCCACAACAGTGTTTGACCTGCGAAGTTACCACCAACGTCTGGCAGAGGAGAATAAGTTCTTGTAATTATCATCTTGTTGTTTGTTTTTTTTTTTTGTTTTTTTTTTTTTTTTGCTTTGCTTTTTTATCAAACTCGTGATAATCTGTGACTTGCAACAGCGGTTTTTGTATATATAGCCGCAGACCTGCAAACATGCGGCTCAGGGCATAGGTCGCTTTTCACTGGACCTATGCAGCAATGGAACGCAGCAGCCCTATTTAGGATCACACTGGTTCCCATACCATGAGGGAGCGGCTTAAAAAGGTGCCCTAAACATTGCTTGCTTCACCTGAACCCTGGTCTGCATACCGCAGCCGATGGGATATCACCTTAGCGGTCGAAAATTACACAAGAAGACAAAGGTGACGCCACTCATCAACAGTAGGTGGAATGTGCACACACCAATGGACAGTACATCAGCAGATAGACCAGAGAGAAAAAACAATTCTAGTTATTAGAAAACTGTCATAGAATCAGACGTGTTTGATTATTAACAATTGAAAATGATGCACCGAGATTCTTGCGAATGTTCCATGTCAGAACTCGATATGTTTGTCATGCCACCTACCATGATGACAATGAAAGAATCCCAATGGGTAGAATATCATCCTGTGTCGTCTTTGACGACCTTAGCCCCTATCAAATTTGAAATCAAAGGACAAACCGAAGATTATATCGTACCTGAAACTCAAAGTGCTCAAAACTGACAACACCAATCCCGGTGCCTATGAGAGAGTAGCTCCCGTGAATAATGTCATGCATTCGTTGTTCAGCGAAGTGGATTTGTACTTGAATAACAAACTGGTCAGCAGAAGCATGGATACTTACCCTTACCGTGCTTAGCTGGAAAATATATTGACGTACGGAAAAGAAGCCAAGAACACACATCTGGATGCTTCCTTGGTATGGAACCTGACAACTTAGACAAGTTCAACGACACATCGTTGACTGCAGATGATGATCCTCACAATGTTGGATTTAACGACCGTCGAAAGAAAATCAGACATGAATGCACTTTAGAACTGATAGATCGTTTGCATTTGGACATGTGGTTGCAAGACAAATATTTGTTGAACGGAGTGGATGTACGTCTGAGACTGAATCGCAGAAGTACCGTCTTCCATTTGATGGCTAATGCTAAGGAGTACAAACTATCATCGAAGAAGCCAGACTTTGCGTGCGCCGTGCAGAAGTGTTACCTAAAGTGGACAACGACATCAGTCACAAACGTTTACCATTGCCTCTGGACTCCGATCCAAAATCGAAGATCATGTCTTTTTCCAAGGACATTTCCGCAAACGTTTGCTCATTGGCATCGTCATTAATGCAGCCCTCAACGGAGCCATAGATCAAAATCCTTTCAACTTCCAACACTTCAACGTGTCCAAGATAGAAGTCACTCGAGATGGGCAAACGTTGTGTACCAGACCTTTTGGACCAAACTTTGCCCAGAAAAATTACTTGAGATCTTACTTTGCTCTGTTTGAAGCCATATGACAGTTAGGAACCAACAGCAGCCCCGGTATTTAATACGAGAATTTTGCAGGAGGATATGCTTTGTTATGATTTGATTTCACTCCCGATGAAGGCAGCGACGAAGGACATTTTTACCCCATAAAATCAGGCCAACTGCGCGTGGAACTTCAGTTTGCAGTAGCTCTGGTCAACGGCGTGAACGTAATCTTGTATGCAGAATTTGACAATACTCTAGAAATAAACAGTTTGAGAGAAGTGATTCTAGACTATTAGAAACGATGGAACACGAAGAAGCTATGGAGATAGACGATGAGGGTCTTTTTGATCTGAAACCACAGCAGTCACACACCATAAGTGATGACGATTTTTTTTAAATATCAAGAACAAAAAGAAAAAGACACAACTAAAGGCATGATGATGTCAAGATGGTCAGAACAAGAACAACATTTAGTCTCCTGTTTTGCTCGTGACTTGGCTGAAAGAATTACAGCATTGACCAGAGCACATTGTTTCGAGTGTCAAATTGATCATCCTAGTCAGAAACAACACGACAAATGTATGATGATGAGTTCAGAAGAAAAATTGGAAGAGTATTTGGATGAGGCATGGTTTCTGATCTCAGAAGAGAAATTGTTGAGAAATAGGTATGAAGACTTGCGTGACCATTTCTTACCGCCATTGACTTCTCTGGAGATCAAACGCATCGAAGCTCTCTTGCAACAGAGTACAGAGACTGTCTGTAGTTCATCAACTTGCTTGACAGACATATTCATGGAAAAAGTCAGGTGTGAATTGATGACTTATCATTACCTGTGAACAAAGAATTGATACCTGTTAACTTTATTGCTTATTGACTCTCAGTTCCTACACCGCTTCTTGGAATCCTGTGGTGTGTGCTAAAGATGAACTTCCTCATAGGAAACCTAAAGACGTTCAAGCCTATGACATCAACACAGACGACAGTGATCGACCAGGAATCCAGTGTACTTTCCCAACGATCATAGTGTGGAGTATTTTGATTTTTATGGATTATCTCCTCTGGAAGACGACATCATTGACTTTATGAGAAGAAATGCTGTCTCCACTCGATTCAATAATATGAGATTACAAGGATCAGATTCCATGGTGTGTGGACAATATTGTGTGTATTTTCTTCATCAACGCAGTCTTGGATTTTTCTTAGAACATTTAGTGGCTTATTTTTATCGGGAGTACTAGAAATGATCATAAACTAGAAAGATGGTTTTGTGAACATTATGGCTATATTTTGTCTTTAGCTCAGAAACGTAGTGTGCATCTATGGCAAAATGACAGTGCCTAAGATTAGTGGAAGTCCAGTTTGTCTCCACAACGTTGTCAACCCTGTAATATGTTCATGTTTAAAAATGTTTCTTTGTTTGTTTGTGTTAGAGAAGCTTCTTCTTAGTATTAAATATGTTGATTTTTTTTCTAAATGGTGTTCACTTGTTTATTTACGTCCGCTTCACAAATAGGAGAGATGTTTTCCATCACGTCTGCGCTTCAAGCATATAATGCGGTGCGTTCACCAGCCGTGTCATTGTGCTTGCTCATAAATTAACCCCCCTTTGGGGGTTTATCGTCACACATGGTCGAATGGTCGCACGCGAGGTAAATTTAAATTTGGTTGGTTGGTAGCTCGTGTCACCCTCGTTGACTCGTCAACCACTAAAATGAGTAGAATGGCAAAACTGAGTGAAACCCTGGTGCACACGCACAGGGTCAGACACCACCTCATCGATAAGAAGATGGACAAGAAGGCTCACATTTTTCTCAGGATGGCTCAAGACCTCTTAGAAGAAGTCATCAAAGAGGAAATCGCCAGGAAAAGAGAAGAATGGGAGAAGAAGAAAAAAGACAGAGAGGAACGTGAAAGGTATCAACCCTTTCTAAGATGGAGACAGCAGCAACAGCAGCAGCAGTTGCAACAACAATAACAGCAGCAACAAACACAACATGAGGGAGAAGAGGTGGCTTGTAAAATAAAGACAGAGGAGTTCTCCTTCTCTTTCCTTGTGCTGCGGCGAAGCCGGTAGTGAGACGTCGCCGTCCTGCCAGGCGCTAAAACTCCTCCCCAAAACCCCAACGGTCCTTTTTAGGGCCACCCACATCTCTTAGAAAAGATTACCCCATGATTGCCAAAAAATTGTGTCTGTATGTTTGGTGTATGTTTGTGTCTGTCTTTCTCTACGAAAAACTTTTTAAAAAAATTCCCTTATAAACATGTGTGCTTGTGTGGGTATAGTGTGTGTTTGTATGGGTATTGTAGTGTGTCTATAAACAGTAACTTACCCTAGTGTAAAAAAATCCGAACAATGGTTTCTTTTAGGTCCGCGCAATTTCTGTTTCGTTTGGTATTATGTGTGTGAGGTTGTATTTTGTGTGAGGGATGTTTTCCTTCACGTCTGTGCTTCAAGCATATAAAGATATGCCATTCATCGTCGACTTGTTGATAAAGAAAAATGACAGAACACTGCTAAGTGGGTAAACTGATGCAAGCCATCAGTTTAATGGATAGAGTGGAACACCTCCTTGATACGGTTAAAGAACTGGAGTGTTACCCCCATGCTAGACATCTAAAGAGGGAAACCACCTCTGTGAGAATTTCCAAAGTTTCCGTCAGAGAGGTAATGGATGAGAAGTCCTCAAGATTAAGGCGGTATGGGCAGAGAAAAGAGGGCGAAGGAGCTCCAGAAGAGGATCTCTTCAATGCAAACTGGATGAAGATCCAGGACAAGTTCCAGAAGATGGGTCATCCAGATTAGATCCCAGATGAGAAGGAACAAGGCTGGGAGAAGGAGGCTGAAGAGCCTCGTTTTAGGCTGACAATCTCTAGCGAGACAGGTTGGAGGAAATTTGGGCAGAGGTGTGCAACCTTGCGGTGCCCGCCCCTAGATGTGCGACCACTGCTGAGGGAGAGTGGTAAACCCAACAACCCTCTTCAGGGCCGCCCAGATCTCAAGAAAATAGAGACACTCATCATTATTGCCAAAACCTTTTATGTATGTGTTTTACCTGTTTGTGAATGTTGTTGACAACTAAAACTTAAAACCATCTTTACCCCTTCTGTGTGATAGTATATTTTTGTCTTTGTCTATGTGTATATTCTGCCCTCATAAACACTTCTGACCTATAAATCCTTTTGATTCTATAAACACTTCTAAGGTAATAGTGCCCCTTTTTAGTCTATAAATACTTTTGAGGCTATAGTGCCTCTTTTGAGGCTATATATCCCCATATTACTACTGATGCTGGAGATAAAAAACGAAAAAGAACATGAAAAATTTAAATGTTAATAAAATATCTGGAAACGTCTACATTTGATGTAGAATTATTATTGCTGATTATAATAAAAATTTGAATTTTTTAACTACTGATAAGATTACGCCATGTGTACACGAGGCGTATGAATATTTGGGAAATTCAAGCAGAAGAGACGGAGAATCAGCAGTGGAACTTCTATATCAAACTAAGACATTTCCCGATATTTCAAGAACATCTTTCATTTTTTATTGTTTTACCGCTCCACATCATCCCATTCACTGCGGTCCTGTTCTTGTTTATGTGCTATACATGTCTGCAATGGTCGTCTGTAGATTCTGAGGTTATGCTCCAATGTTTCAAAAAATTTCACTTCCTCACGCGTACGTCATCTGAATGATGTTCAATCTTTGAGGTAAAATCTACCCAATAATGGGACTTTTTCCATCTCTTATAATCCAAAAAAAAATTCTCTATCTGTCTAGCTTATGGTTTTATCGTATTTTTAAGTCAGAATTATTCCGCACCTGTTTAAATCCACTTTGTTAACTAGTAAGAGTGCTTCAAAACATTGCCGAAAATATGTACTTTTGCCCTGTCCTTGTTCTGACAAACGAATTGTCATACAACTACACTCATATGTAGATTTACGTACCTAATTTTAACTTTTTCAAAAAAAAAAAAAAGGAAAATCTAATTTGATCTCAAACATTAGTTACATAAATTTTGCTTTTTGAAACCGGGCAATCACTATGATCACATACGTTTGGGTGCGAAACATGTAGTAATCACACTGAGCTAGATATCCGCAGTATCTGGTACATATTGAATGCTTAAAAAACACTGATTCAACATAAGCATTCCGAGATTTTACTTTAAAGAACACATGATCCTATTGTTATAATGTCGGGATTCACATTTTATTTAGAAATTCATCCTTGTACAAAATACAAAACTGTGGAGTTTAACATTAAGGGCCTTTAAACGTCCATTTGACGTTCACACTTGTGCGCTGTCCTATTTTTGTTATTCCTTGTGTTTTTGTTAAATAAAAGGAATACAATT
Organism: Margaritifera margaritifera; assembly: GCA_029931535.1. Classification (NCBI taxonomy): domain Eukaryota; kingdom Metazoa; phylum Mollusca; class Bivalvia; order Unionida; family Margaritiferidae; genus Margaritifera; species Margaritifera margaritifera. Next base: position 916,897 of record JAQPZY010001341.1, read on the forward strand.
TCCGTTTTTAACATAAGTATTCTTTCTGCAATATAAAATATTCACCCAGTCGACTTGGTGATTTTGAGGAATTTAGGTAGTTTTTGCACTGAAAATCTACTCCGAAGTCCAATGTTAGGAATGGGCATGATATGACATACTTTCAATGGAAAATGTTATCTCCACATATGAAGTATTCAAATACGTATACCGGTATATATTTTATATAAAAATATTTACCCTGAGTATTTCTGACACAGTAATATACAATTTGGTCTAAAAATAGGTCCAGCCAATATGGCTATTCCCCACTGACCTTGACCGTTTACCCCATTAAAATATGCTAAGAAGAAAGTTAAAACCTTATTATGACATGTAGAAAATGTCAAAGCCATAGTGCTGTTATTTAATGTATGTTGCTATGATGCACAATGTGCTGTAGTGACCATTACGACATGTAATAATGATGGGGTGTGGTGTGGTGGTGGATGTGCACACAACTGTTTTTCAGGAGAATTTATTTCCAACTGCTGCTATTATTCACTATTAATTTTCTTATATTTACCCTAAATAGCGAAACCATTAAACATGGAGACCTAAATAAGTACCAACCATAGGTATTGTCAAGTGACCTTATGTCCATAAGGTTCTGCTCCACAGTTTTCACACAATCGCACTTTTTTGACAGGTGTGGCGTTTGCATGATGTTCAATCCTTGCGGTGAAAACTGTCCAACAATGAGACCTTTTTTATATCTTAAGACCAAAATAAAATTCTCTATCTGTCTAACTTACCGTATATACTCGCGTATAATCTCATACCAACTGCAAACTGCATAGACCCAGATCTGCCGGCGCATTATGCGCCGGCAGATCTGGGTCTATGCAGTTTGTAAGTAGTAATCAGTAGAACAAACAACATAGACCCTGGTCTGCTGGTGCATTATGTGACGGCAGATCAAGGTCTGTTTTTTTAATTTGGACCAAGGTTTTACGTGAGTACATATGGTATGTTTTTTTTCGGATTTATTCCGTACTCAGAAAGAAAAAACCCAGCCCTGTCCATCTTCTGGCAAACGAATTTTCCTACAACTAAAAACTCATATCTAGATTTATATGTTGATGTAACTTTCATACCCTGAGCTACATCAGTATACAACATATTTATGTAATCCACTACACTAAAAAAAAAAACTCATTTGAATGCAGATACAGTTACAAATAACCCACCATTGATTAAATGTACTGGATACTTACAGCAAAGTTTTTATCAGAGAAAGTACAAATGTATTATGTTTGTATCTTTATGCTTTCGGAGTATATAAAAATTATCACCTTCGTATAGTAGTATAGAACTTCTAAATATACGAATCAAGCCAAAAGGTTTTTAACTCTAGTGTCCAGATCCCTAGCTAGAATATATAGACAATCAGGGTAGTTTGACATAATCCCTAGCTAGAATATATAGACAATCAGGGTAGTTTGACATAATCCCTAGCTAGAATATATAGACAATCAGGGTAGTTTGACATAATCCCTAGCTAGAATATATAGACAATCAGGGTAGTTTGACATAATCCCTAGCTAGAATATATAGACAATCAGGGTAGTTTGACATAATCCCTAGCTAGAATATATAGACAATCAGGGTAAGTTTGACATAATCCCAAGCTAGAATATATAGACAATCAGGGTAGTTTGACATAATCCCTAGCTAGAATATATAGACAATCAGGGTAGTTTGACATAATCCCTAGCTAGAATATATAGACAATCAGGGTAGTTTGACATAATCCCTAGCTAGAATATATAGACAATCAGGGTAGTTTGACATAATCCCTAGCTAGAATATATAGACAATCAGGGTAGTTTGACATAATCCCTAGCTAGAATATATAGACAATCAGGGTAGTTTGACATAATCCCTAGCTAGAATATATAGACAATCAGGGTAGTTTGACATAATCCCTAGCTAGAATATATAGACAATCAGGGTAGTTTGACATAATCCCTAGCTAGAATATATAGACAATCAGGGTAGTTTGACATAATCCCAAGCTAGAATATATAGACAATCAGGGTAGTTTGACATAATCCCTAGCTAGAATATATAGACAATCAGGGTAGTTTGACATAATCCCTAGCTAGAATATATAGACAATCAGGGTAGTTTGACATAATCCCTAGCTAGAATATATAGACAATCAGGGTAGTTTGACATAATCCCTAGCTAGAATATATAGACAATCAGGGTAGTTTGACATAATCCCTAGCTAGAATATATAGACAATCAGGGTAGTTTGACATAATCCCTAGCTAGAATATATAGACAATCAGGGTAGTTTGACATAATCCCTAGCTAGAATATATAGACAATCAGGGTAGTTTGACATAATCCCTAGCTAGAATATATAGACAATCAGGGTAAGTTTGACATAATCCCTAGCTAGAATATATAGACAATCAGGGTAGTTTGACATAATCCCTAGCTAGAATATATAGACAATCAGGGTAGTTTGACATAATCCCTAGCTAGAATATATAGACAATCAGGGTAGTTTGACATAATCCCTAGCTAGAATATATAGACAATCAGGGTAGTTTGACATAATCCCTAGCTAGAATATATAGACAATCAGGGTAGTTTGACATAATCCCTAGCTAGAATATATAGACAATCAGGGTAGTTTGACATAATCCCTAGCTAGAATATATAGACAATCAGGGTAGTTTGACATAATCCCTAGCTAGAATATATAGACAATCAGGGTAGTTTGACATAATCCCTAGCTAGAATATATAGACAATCAGGGTAGTTTGACATAATCCCTAGCTAGAATATATAGACAATCAGGGTAGTTTGACATAATCCCTAGCTAGAATATATAGACAATCAGGGTAGTTTGACATAATCCCTAGCTAGAATATATAGACAATCAGGGTAGTTTGACATAATCCCTAGCTAGAATATATAGACAATCAGGGTAGTTTGACATAATCCCTAGCTAGAATATATAGACAATCAGGGTAGTTTGACATAATCCCTAGCTAGAATATATAGACAATCAGGGTAGTTTGACATAATCCCTAGCTAGAATATATAGACAATCAGGGTAGTTTGACATAATCCCTAGCTAGAATATATAGACAATCAGGGTAGTTTGACATAATCCCTAGCTAGAATATATAGACAATCAGGGTAGTTTGACATAATCCCTAGCTAGAATATATAGACAATCAGGGTAGTTTGACATAATCCCTAGCTAGAATATATAGACAATCAGGGTAGTTTGACATAATCCCTAGCTAGAATATATAGACAATCAGGGTAGTTTGACATAATCCCTAGCTAGAATATATAGACAATCAGGGTAGTTTGACATAATATCTTCAAACTTGTTTTCAAAAAACTTAATAATAAAACTGAAAGCAAAGGGGAAAATTTTCTTGCAGATTGGATTGAAAGAAGCAAACTAAATATCCGTTCCAAGCAAGAAAATATATTGCGTACACATCCTCAGTGATATGCCTATGCACCAACCAACAGCATTAAGCATACATCTAAAAAAGGTTTTAAGTTAATCCTTTACGACAATCATATATTAAACTGGGGACTCACTTCTTCAAATGCGATCTTGACTTTTGACTTTATGCAAGAAAATTAACTTTCAAATAAATTTTGAAATTTGTTTATGTCTGAAACAAATGTATTTTTGACCCTTCTAACGACAACCCACAGTAGTAATACAAATTTAAAAATAATGGCGGAAAAACATACAGGCAACACAATAATTGTACTACTATTGATGCTACAAATATTACTTCTATAACTGCTATTATCATCATCGTTATTAATATTATTGTTGTTGTTGTTGTTGTTGTTGTTATTCATAAGTCTCCAAGTATACTCCCTTCCCATCTCCCTATTTTCGAAATGGTCATATAGTCATAATACTTCTTCCTTTTTTTCAAAGGCAACAATGGTGGGTGGGTGGCGTGGTGGTGGGGTCTGGAGCAATGAGATAAAAATCTTCCAAAATTCATTCTTTGACATCTTTTTCATTATTGGGAATTATCAACACCCTCAATGTTAGGGTATTGCATGTTACTGTTAATTACAATGAACCTGGCCTGGGTACAGTTGTCTGTATATGTTTGCATTGCCAATATATTCGTTTCTTATTATTACCCCAGTGATAATCCGTCGGAAAAAGAATTTCATTAATTAATGGCATCCTATTGAAATTGTGGCTATATCATCGCCTGGGGACATGCGAGGTGTTTTCCGGTATGATTAATCCTATTAATAGCTAATTTACACATGACGTTAACCTTATCCAAAACGAGTCAACGATGCGGTCTTCAAGTTGGACAACTTGATCAGATTTATCGAACGTGAAATTAACCCCTTGATATCGAGGTGTAAAGCAGAGGGCGCTGCGCTCAATTTTCGCAGGTCCACAGGCCGTCATTCTCGTGAATTAAAACGGACTGTAACACAGGCTAAAATGAACCATGTGTACTTCAATTCCAAAACCAGGAAGTAGATTGTATTTTTTTCCTGGAAGAACCGTAATCAAATAAACAAGTACCGGTCTAGAACAATAGAGAATGTAGCCAGGTAAGTCTTTAGGTGACCATATTTTATCGTTATGGACTAGGTAGAACATATATAGCAGGTAAAAGAAGAAAACGGGTAGGTGTGGCAGATTAAATTCTACATATGTTAATCCATATAACAAAATACATAATGTTGATCCGCTGTGAAAATGAACGAGTGCAGTTTTGTGCTTCAAAATGGCGATTTTACTTAGCTAAAGTAATTTTTTCTAGATACAGTATTAGGTATGTCAAGTTTAACAAATTTCAATCCATACAAAGTAATGACAAGCTGACTAATGTTTGTTTACCCACCCACCCACCCTCTCTCTCTCTCTCTCTCTCTCTCTCTCTCTCTCTCTCTCTCTCTCTCTCTCTCTGCAGGCTGAATGTGTCTATCTATATTTCTCTATGGCCGTCTACATTTGTTGAATGTACCCAGCCACCCACCATGTTCCACAGCTATTGAATGTTATACCTAGCGTAGTCGTAATAACTTCTTTCCTTTATCATGCTTATTGACCATGCCAAGCTCGTTCAATCGATTTATGAAAGTATGAGTTGTCTCCTCTCTTTTGTTCATTTTATGAAATGCCCATATATATATATATATATATATATATATATCTATATATCTATATCTATATATAGATATATATATAGTCCAACTGCCAGTTGTTGTGGGCCTCCTTCAATCGTGCGCCATGTTTCTCGCGATATAACGCGCTTGTTTCGAGATAATGACGTCATCAGCAGTGTCACCAGCGTTCTTCAGAAGGGAAAAAATATAATTTTATAGTAAAGCATACAAAATGCGATTCAAAAAGGTAATTTCATGTAATTTTTAAAAAATCATAATGAAAATCTATGTTTTCACTAATACCTTTTTTTGTGTCCGACTTTTTGACCTTGAATTTATTAGCATATCCTACAGACAGCGCCTCCGATCACATGATGGCTTTGTCAACATATTTTGAACAGGATAATCCACTTTGGGAATTTCTACAACTGGAGAGCCAATGTAAATATTTGGTTTTAATCATGTGGAGTTCTTATACAACGTAATAAAAATTTACACTCGATATGTATATTCACTACGGACTTTTTCGTTTCAGTATTATTTCATAATAAACATATTTGTACATCAAAAAACATTGAATCTATTATAATAAAATATGTATCCATTCACCAGTGTCTATTTTTAAATTTCTCTTTCACTCTGTCTCTCTGTATATCTGTCTGTCTGTCTGTCACTGTCTATTGAGTCATGTATATATATGGTAAAGAAAAAACAAGCAGTAATGTAAGTGCACAAACTGCATATAGAATTAAAGGAAAAAATTATTCATTTTTAACTATAAAAAAATTTATTTCAAAAACACGGAGACGCTATGAACTAATAGTAACCATACCTTGGTCTGACTGGCACGGTCCGGTCATATGCCACGTGACTTTTTAGCCAGTGTCACGAACCATGGATGTCACTTCCGGAAATAAGTAAACATGCACACGCTCGGAAAAACGGTAATTATGAAGTAATGTACATGAGTGCCAACATTTTTTTCACGCTGATTAAATGAAATAGATATAGTTGAACACTGTTTATGGTTTATTTGAATAGATTATCATAATATTATAACGAACGCGTTAACATTCACGTTAAGTCCACGAAAGGTGGTTACTCGAGGATATATATATATATATATATATATATATATATATATATATATATATATATATATATATATATATATATATACGTGCCCAAAAAATATGTTGAAAACTTTTTCTTAATGGGATTTTTTAATTCTTTTTTTCGTTCTCTGGCGATAACGTTGGATTCGTAATACGAAGGAAAACCCCACAGCAGTGTTTGATCTACCGCCAACATTTCTGAGAGGGAACTCATTTTTTTTTTTTTTTTCAGTATCGTTTTGTTTTCCTGTCAAACTCGTGATAATCTGCGACTTATTAAAGCAGTAATCTCATTTCGAGACACTAGGATCGACTTGTTTCTGACCATCTAATTTAATCGAGGCACTTTACACTAAATGAATTGCGGCAGTTGAATGTACACAAAGCAGTACTAATCTGCTATTAAATATAAAGGTGATGAGTTTAAGTGCCCCTGTGTACTAACCAGCCCGCATTATCATCATCATTATAACTTCTCTAATATACAACAAGGTGATATATGTAAATGGAGCTTTGTTTCATGCAGTATTGGTTTATCATGATATCCATAAAGACTGCCGTAATTCCTAACATAGGAAATGCAGTGATTTCATTCATTACTGATAAGTGTGCACTATTTTGTTCATTATACAAAACTACGTTGTTAACAGCAGTGCACTACATAGTTCACTATAGTGCACTGCCTTCATCACTTTTGCACACTATCTTGGACATTAAAGTACTACATGATGTAAAATTAGTGCACTTCGTTTGCACTACCAGTGTACTCCTGTCGCACAAGGGTGTAAGGTTTTTTGACACGTGTGTATGGGTATGCGCGCGTGTGTGTGTGTGCATAAAAGGAGGTACAATTTACTCGGATTGTTACATAAACCAGTTATCCAATATCAGCACTGTTCATAATTAGGCCGTCATGCGTCAATGCCAAGGTCTTATGTTACATTTAGACGCGGACGTCAAAGCAACGCATGATACTCATTTTATCAAGTAACTGACTTGAGTGAATTAACATGAACATGTTTTCCTTAAGTTTACACGTTCAATGATATGCAAAGGAACATAGCCAAAAGACTATTTAAAAAAATAAAAGAAATCCTAAAATTATTACAAACGTTCTGAAATTTTGTCTCTGTTTTTTTATATTATTTACAGCAAAAATGATTATAAACATACTTTTCTATGCGTCAACCAAATATTGCGGTTTCCAAATGCCAAAGAAGTTCATGACGATTTAATTTTCGCGGATATGTCCCTGTTCGGAATCTAATTTTCGAAAATGTATCATTCGTGGCTATCTAATTTCTCGGTTTCGATCCTAACGCGAATTACGAGAGAATAAATAGATTGAAAAGGTTGGTTTACAGTATATATAAACTTTCTTGGGCACAAATTCAATCAGCTAGTATATGCAGATTGCATATTATACACAATCCCCCCAAACTGGGTCGCGACAAATCAATACTATTTTATCATTTTGCGATGGTCAGAAATATTTTCTAAACAGTACTTAATATATCTCTGATTAAGATAACACGGATAATTCTCAAATATATTTCCTTTTTGTAACTACTCTAATTTTGGCAGCTTACTTTACTAGTATTTACCTTTATCTTTTCTCCAGGAGATCTTTTAAACTAGATCTTCCTATAGAACTGATTTTTCATCTATTCTAGGTCTATGAAGCTTAGCAGTTGATAATTCTCGTCAAGGGAGACTACTTTGCGAAATGTCCCACAGAACTCTCGTGGCAGCCATTGACTTTGGTACCACCTACTCCGGATATGCTTTTTCCTTCCGCCATGATTTTCAAGCGGATCCCCTGAAAATCATCTGTAATAACCACATCCACACACGGTCTGGTGCGGGAATGTCATTAAAAACTCCCACCTGCATCCTGTTCTCCCCCGACCAACAGTTCCACTCATTCGGCTACGAAGCAGAGGAAAAGTACAGCGATCTTTTGATGGACGGGGAGCATCAAGACTGGTACTACTTCCAAAAGTTCAAGATGATCCTGTACAATGGTCAGGTATGATTAAAAGATGGTCTCTTTCTTTTTCTCTCCCATAATGGTCTGCTGGTGTATCCACTTCTGCTGCTGGAGTTGCCAAAACTATTTGTTTAGCCAAAGTATAAAAAGAATTTAATAAAGCACCAATGACATATATGTGAAATTTACTTGTTGCAGCATAATATAAAATACTGAATATTTTAAAGTTGTGAGCTAATCTAGTTTGAACAATATACGTACATTACACACAATATGTATTTTGTATTATTTGAATTGTTATATTTTTGATTTATGAGGTTTATTTCATCTTGAATCTAGGACTTAAAGAGAGACACTGAATGGCAAACACCCAACGGGAAGCCTTTTCCCGCCATGAGGATTTTCTCGTGCGCCATTGAGTATTTGGTCAATCACATGCTGTCAACAATGGACGGAAAAGTGGCGGGTGTTGGGCGTGATGACGTACATTGGGTACTGACAGTTCCCGCCATCTGGGACGATAAAGCAAAACATTTCATGAGGACAGCCGCTGAAATGGTAGTCCTTCTGACCAAGTCTTATCATGCAATAATGTTATATCTGTATGTCCTGTATGGACTCTTTTTTGATAACAGTTTTTGCGCGAACATAAAGTGTAAAGACGTTAAAGTATGTAATTTTTGTTTTTTCTTAAAAGGTCAGAACAAAAGTTAAGGGTATGCTGGATACAATTTACAATGCTTGATACAGTTTATTCAGGTTAGATATAACTGAGCCAATTTTTCACGAAAATTCGGAATTTATTGTCAAGTTCGTGCAATTTAATATATACTAGAATATTTGTCTGTAAAGCATATTTCAAAGAGCACAAGCGTTATATCTCATAATATACCGCTAGTTGTCCCGAAAACAGCTTTCTCTTATAAAATATTCTAATTCACTTAATAGGCGCCAATACATATACTTATTTCTTTAAAATTGCACAACATTAATGCTCTTGTATCTGATTTTTCTTCTACTAGGCTGGGATAAAAGGTGAAAATCTTTCAATCGCTCTGGAGCCAGAGGCCGCATCTTTCTTTTGCAGATATCTCCCTGTGGAAAAACTGTCTGACACAGGCAAATCAGAGATCTCATGCTTTGAAGCAGGAAAAAGATATCTGGTTCTTGACGCCGGCGGTAAGGATAAAAAATACTTCTGAGTAGGGGACGAATTATAATTTTCTAAGCTGTTTCATAATATTCTTTCTCCACACACACAGGCACGCACGCACGCACGCACACACACACACACACATATATATATATATATATACACACACTGGCATGGCAACACACAGCAGTATACACTGTCAATATACATTGCAGAACTAGTATTAAACTAGACTAAGCCTATGGGCTCTTGGGTACTAATGGTCCATATCTCCAAGACATACACAAAACACAAAAGTCAACCAAAGAACGGACACAGAAAGAAAGAAATGAAATTGCACAAGTCTACATGATGCTTGTATTCTCTAAAGACATTTAAAATAAGAAAGGAAACGTTTAAATAAATTTAAATAAATTGTCAGACTTGTAGATATGCGTGCTGTCTCCTTGATTTGCAGATATTATCGAATGATCAAAAGGAAAAGATGTACCTATGTCTTGCCATAAAAATGAGGGACAACAATTTCTAGCATTATATGTCATTCTTTATTTAATATGTTACTTTTTCTGCTGTCTTTCATTATTTTGTCAAAATTTAAACACTTCTGATGGACATATTTGCAAAATATCCACAAAAGAATTCATTAGGCCTGACACAGAACTAAAACTATGGTGCTTTTTAGAATTTTGTTATAAACAATGGGGAATGCAGCTTATATATATATATATATATATATATATATATATATATATATATATATATATATATATATATATATATATATATATATATATATATATATATATATATATAGTGATTCCTGGCATTAAAAACACTGCATTCCGATTTGTTTAATCACGTAATCAGCATGTATATTTAATATATCTATGTTGGATATACGTCAACAAATTATATTTTATCAGGTGGAACAGTTGATATTACAGTACATGAGGTCCTTCATGGCGGTCACCTTAGGGAGCTGTACAAAGCGAATGGTGGACCATGGGGTGGAACAACTGTTAATGAAGCTTTCAATGAATTTTTGAAAAACCTTTGCGGCCAGGAAACACTTACTAGGTTAGAGAGAGACTTTAAAGATGATTACATGGATCTCCTCCGCGAGTTTGAAGTGAAGAAGAGAACTGTCTCTCCAGAATTATACCAAAAGGTAACTTTGAAGATCCCAATCACCCTACACGAAACTTTCCAAGAGGACCACGGACGAAGCTTCCGGGAAGCTGTTGCTGATAGCCAAGATTTGCAGGGAAAACTCGTCTTTGCTGGAGACAAGATGCGAGTGGAACCAAGCCTCATGAAGTCCTTCTTCCATAAGACATGCGATACAATTGTAGGCCATCTTAAGAACCTATTTGCCAGACCAGAAATGTCTGGCTTATCTATAAATCGCCGATGTTACGCCACGCGATACAATCAAATTTCCCTCAAACGAGAGTTGTCGTTCCAAATGAGGCGGGTCTAGCTGTTCTGAAAGGGGCTGTCATTTTTGGTCACCAGCCGACGATAGTGTCTGCAAGAGTCAGTAAATATACATATGGCGTTGCAGTGTTAAGAGATGCAGAGTCTGATGATCCATCAGAGAAAGTTTGCATAGAAAGTTATGGCAGAAAGATGTGTAAAGATGCATTTAGCAAGCACGTGGAAATAGGGCAAGAAATTCAGGTTGACTCTACGTTAGGCGGGGCGACCTACCGTCCGATTAGAGAATGTCAAGAATACCTGAAGATAAAGCTTTACACATCGAAAAAGAAAAATCCAAGGTTCATTGATGAGGAGGGTTGTACTCTTCTTGGCAAAATAAGTGTCCAACTTGCTAAAGTGGGTGGACTTGACAGGGGGGTGTTTGTCAGGTTGATTTTTGGAGGTACAGAATTGGGAGTGGAAGCCACCGAAGAAAAGACTGGAAAAATTACCAAGGCCTTCTTCGATTATCTGGAATGAGGATTGGGACGAGATAAATATATATCACTAAAGTTAGTTGACTCTATATCAGTTATTTTCCTGCTGAATTTGCACAGACTCTTCCTTGGTAGAGGAAAATCAATGTTTCTCATTTTCGTTTTTGCTAACTTGGAAAAAAAATATTGAAGAGGATGTTTTGCCTTTTTCAAACTTTTCCTACTTGTGGTTTAAATCTTGTTGAACTAATTTGTGAAGTGTGCTTGTGACAGGTGAATCTGTAGTTTACGTTATCACTCAGAAAAAAATATATAGCAATATAATGGAAAAACATGTCTACAATCACAACAGGTATTTGAGTACACTTCTTTAAAACCTCAATAATGGAATGAAATACCAGATGCTGATTCATACATTTTTTGAAGGTTCGATTTCGAGAAGAGTTTGTTCATCATGCTTAAAGCTGTGTTCTATTTTGTATAGAAAAGTCCAATATTGGAACTGACAAACGGGCTGGACGACACAACCCCTTAAACCCTCATTAATTCCGCGATCGAATACTGTAAAAAAAAAAAAAGAAAAAAAAAAAAATTACTTATTGAATGAAATCATATGAACATTTATAAAGGCACCTTTTTCATACCATCCCCGTAATTGAATCCCACACATAGCAGAACGTTTTCGTATCCGAACCTATCAGAGGACATGACAAACGCTCCGATGAAGGGAGTCCGAATGAAGGAGTTTATGCGGTATCCAATCTATACGTTGGTGGGGACATACTTGGGGTTCAAATAAACCAAAAGCACGGAATTAATGAGTTTCGGACAAAACGTTTGTGTACCATATAACTTAAAGCTGACCATTTGAGTAGTATATTCACTTGATAGACGATCTTCATCAAATCACAAGATTAAACATTACATTCGGTGTGTTAATTTTATATTCCCCAGCTTCAGCTTCTTATGTCAAAAAAAGATGGACGTCAGTGTCTGCGATATGGACATATTTTAGGACATTTTGTTATAATTTATCAATAGTTGATGGAGTATTTAGAATCAGGTGACATCTGTGTTGACGGCATTATGAATACTCAATTTTGTAGCAATATATTACTTCTGCCTAGTTCGAATCCAAAAACATCAAGTATATTCTTGGTCTTTCCTTCATACTTGCATATTTTTCTATTTAAACGAAGAAAAGAAAGAAAAATATAAAGAAATGTATCGGTCATTTAAATCTTTCTACAAGTAACTTTATTAAGCTCTTCCTTGGAATTATGGGAACGAGGCCCAAAATAGCATTTGCATCACGTAGGCGAATATGTTATCAAGTTTGGTAAGATTCAGCTCAGTGGTAAAGGTTGACAGACGGGCTAAAGGAGGGAATGATGGTTCGACATATGAAACACGGACAGACAGAAAAAAGGGATGGGTATCACTTTATACACGTCGCTTTCTTAGGGGATCATGGAGAAAACAAACAGTTTTGATGGTAATAGTAGTTGTAGTCATAACACAAATAATTCTACAACTGTTGCTGCTAAGTACTGCTACTAATATTATACTACTAACAGCACCTGCTACTGTAAAATGTAGTATTGCTACTCGTGCTGCTACTGCTACAATTGTAGCAACGTCTGCTGCCAATCCACTCACACTACTACCACTATTTCTCTATTTGTATTACCATTGCTGCCGTTTTTATTTTCTGTTATTGTTCTTCTCAACTGTTTACTTCCTTCTCCTCCTCCTCAACATCATTTTCTTCCTTTTTTTGTCTTCTTCAAATCGAGCAATATCGTCTTGTCTACCCACATATAAAGAGTTAATGGTCCTGAAAGATCTGACCCTATATTGGATACCCCTCCCCCCTTTGTTAAATATGCAATATTCAAAAATGAGCACAGTATGGGTCATGTGTGTACTGACTGGCATTTTACACGTACTAACTAGACGCTTTGCTATACAATGGAGGAACACGCATTTACAACAACAATAGCAATATGCGAGACGACAGATACAATTTTTGCAAAGGGGCACGTTTACGTTCTTCGCCCATGCAAAAGAAGTGTTTTTACGTTCCGTGGAAAATTATTTTCTTTGATGAGGAACAAAAATAGATTTTAAATGATACATTTAAATTGAGAAAAAGTCAGTCTTCTCTGCCTTCTTTGATTTTACTGTTCTAACATAGCATTCGCAGATGAAGTACTCATGCGGAGTAAATCATTAAGAAATAAAACTGCTTCCCAGATGACATTGTCAATAACGCCATTGCCTGCACACACTGTTTTACCCCGATGTAGGCCTCTTTTTTAAGTTGTCATTTCCGTCCTTTCTGCGCTAAATTTTGGCGAAAAAGATGGTAAGTTAGCAATAATAGTGCTTTTTTCTGCTAGCTCCAAGCTTAAACTTTGATTATTTTCTGTTAATTTATATTTAAAACTTTCTTGTACACTGATGTATAAATAAGAGTAGGTATTTCTGCAAAAAAGTACCAGATTTCAACTTGTGGTGGAAATAAGGTGTTTTCAATGAAATGAGAGTTCCACCTGGGGATCAGTTTCGAAAGAAAGTGGAAACGAAATGTAAATTAAACCCCTTAAGGTCTATATACAAAATATTGTTATTCCAGAAGCGCTTTATGGTTGCAAAAAGTGGTCCAAAGTTGGATCGAAAACCATTACAAATTATGAGGATTTCAGCATCAATGTGTGAAGCGCAATCAAGAATTTTCACGTAAAACAAGATCGAGAATGAACGAAAGAATGCCTGGAATTAACAGAATTTTCGCTGAAATTGATTAAAGAAACGGAGATTCGAACTCATACAGGTTAGAGAATTTTAATTCGTACACTACGGAGATTCGAATCTCTGTAGAGTACGAATTAAAATTCTCTAACCTGTATGATCATATTATTTATTCGTATTTAAAAAAATTTGTAATGTCATCAAGCATTCTTCTGTATAATCCAGGGATAGCACTTTCCGTTCTGTTTGGTGTATATTTGTAATTCTCTATAATAACTTCTATATACCTTGATTTATGTCGTAGGAATCCAGATGGATAATATTATTACTTAGATAAGAATTAATTACTGGGTCGACATGTGGGTATGTTTGCTACACACGAATGCCTATACTACCCACTTTGTAGAATCATTTTTGGTGATGTGTACGTGGTCGAGATGGTATAGGGGTTTGTGCTTACAGACAAGGCGATGGGTGCCGTAACCCGCGGATATGTATATATATATATATATATATATATATATATATATATATATATGTGTGTGTGTGTGTGTGTGTGTGCTACGATTGAATTTTCTACGAGTGTTCATAAGATCCAATTTTTATTGTTATAACTCAATTTTTTTAAATTTGTATAAAAGCAATATTTGTAGTAGTTGAACGCTACAGTACTTTTTATATTGCAGAAATATATTACACTGATCCCTCCTATATTCTACGCTAGCGAGTTAAGTAACATTACTCAGTGTAGATGCTACAGGCAGAAAATCGCTTATGTGAGCAAATTTTTCGACGCTTACGTCTGTAAGTTTAAAACATACACTAGTGTTGGGAAGGTCATGAACTCTGAAGTCAGGTGGCGTGAGCTTTGTCCGACAGGCGGACCATGTTTGAGAAAGGAATGCGTCATTCAACTATCTTGTAATTTCTCTTAACTCCAGAGCACAAGGTAGAGTCCATTTGTTTTAATCTGTAGCATTTTATGCAGCAAAGTTACACATTCCATGCCCTCACAATTGTATATAAACGGTCGCCCAAACGCATGGGAAAAGCCGCTACACCTGTGCATCTCTAGAGTTCTGTATCCCCTTGCAGGTAAGAAAACAATACATTTTATTGCATTTTAAAGACTTTTCTTTTAGTGCCTCAATGCATTAATTTGTTGTTTGAAGACATTGTGGAAAGTATTTCAATTTTCTCTTGAGACATGCTGTATTCTTTTATTCTATACTGTCATTTGTGAAATATAATGTTTTATGGATTGTTTAAACTTTTACTTGGAATTTATATTTGTAATGGTTGTATTAGATTATTGTTGAAACAATTTCACTACCAACTCTATAAAAATTAATTTAGAAATAAAATACCTTTAAAGTTACAAAACATGATGTTTCGGTATTTAAGGTCAAGCATTCAATAATTTGTCTTTACTATAAAACTTGTTTGGTATTAGTTCGAAATATTGAATTCTTACTAAATTTTAAGTATATTTTGACTATCTTTGGCTCATTCGATATTTAATTATTTACATCATATTTTAAAAGACAGAAATTTCAGAATTGTACGAAGTTGGTAAGATTTAATGAAAATAATAATTTTATGTGTAATTCTGTATATAGAATGTATAAATTCAAGTGTGTAATTTTCTATATAGAGTGTTGTTTGATTTAATAAAAAAACCTGTGCATCTCTAGAGTTCGATCTTCCCTTGCAGTTTCGAACCTGGTATCTTCTCGTACCCCAGCGATCTAACCATCGTGCATCGCAAGGAGTGACACCTCCATAAGGGAGGCTAGAATGCTCTATCTCTTTCCTTCTATTTGAGAGTTGTCCCACCAATAAATGGTGATGGTGAAAAGGAAAACGACCATAACAAGATACATACATACAATCACCCACAAATATCTTTATTGGTGTTTATGTATAAGATAAAATATTTCCGGCTATAGAGGAATGGAAGCGTAATATACTGAACTCTGTTATTGAATATGATAATATTCATTTCAAACACATATATTTTAACTATCCCTCTTTTCAAAGGTTTGGAAATGTACATAACTGAATTATACCAGCCATTCTATGGCAAATGCCGAGGTCAACCAAAGAGCTTAAACTTGTACAAATTTTAGCCAGGTTTCTCGTCACTCCATACAGTATGATATTTTATTATTATCATCATTGAAATTTTCGATTTGCTATTTTAGTATCGTTGTATCCCTACACTAATGGGTTGGTATACAAATATTACACTGTTATAGCATCGGCGTGTACTTACTACTACTATTACAGCTTCTACAACTGCTACTATTATTACTACTACTACTATAATACTTTTTTTTTTCTTCTTATATTTGGGGTCGGGGCATGGGTGGGTGTGTGTGAAGGCAATTAGAGCAAAACTACTGGAAATTTAATTTCTTTGGAATTATCAGCACCGCGAGTTGACGGTCGTGAATCACGCTGCTATGTATAATTATTAATCGTGCATACTTTAATACGTTAACCAGGAAGTAGATTGTTTTCCTTTCTTGGAAGAGCCGCAACCATATAAACAGGTACCTGTCAACAATAACGGTAGAATGCAGCCGGGTAAGTCTTAAGGCGACCATACTTTATCGTTCGGGACTGGGTGAAACATTTATAGCAGGTAACAAACAGAAGAAATTGAAAGGTTTGGCAGATTAAGTTCTACCTATGTTAATCCATATAATGAGGCACGTAAATGTTGAACCGCTTGCTAAAGAGAAAACGAAAGATTGATGTTTTATGTTTCTAAATGACGGTTTTATTTAGCCCAAATAGATTTTACTCGATATTCGCGACCTGAGAATAAGAACATTTCAATCTAAGTAATGCCAAGACGACTAATATGTTTTGTGTGTGTGTGTTGTTATTTTGGCTGCGTTTTTCTATTTTTCTTTTAGTTGCCGCCCACACATACGTACATACATACATACATACATACATCTTGAAGTCACTGTCAAACGGCATTTAGACTGTTTGCAACTACTGACTGCTCTATCTATCGTAGTGGAAACAATGTCTTTCCCTTTTGATACCTATCTACATGCTCAAACTTGATCAATCGATAACTTCACTATCAAGGAAGGTTTACAAGGATGGTAATCAGTACGAGTTGCCTCCCCTCTCCTGTTCATTAAATTGTGCATACTAATTCAACGTGCCGGACAATGTGTTTTTTTTTTTTTTTTTTTGGGGGGGGGGGGGGGCGCGTTCCCGTGCGACAATGTTGTATTCGTAATGTGAAAGAAAAAAAAATCAACAGCAATGTTTCATCTGCGCAAACTACCGCCAACATCTCATAAAGGAGAGCCAGCTTCTTTTATTTATTGACACTGCTATCCCCTCTAAAATCATGTTAATTTGGGACTTAATGCAGCAGCTTGTAAGATCTGACAATAAGAGTGTACATAAATAATTGTAACAAAGGTATTCACGCAAGTTGTTCTCTCTCTCTCTCTCTCTCTCTCTCTCTCTCTCTCACACACACACACACAGCTCGTAAGAAGCGTTTTTTTCTTCTTCTCCTCTAAGCAATAATAACTAGTTCGATCAGTGTTAAGGTATCATGCGACTCATTGACTAACGTCAAATCAAAAGGAAAGGTGTTCATTTTATCAAGTAACTGAACTGACATGATCATGTTTGATGGTCTGGATTAGGAATATAACCAATGAACTACCTATGAAGTTTAAAACGTATTAGAAATTGTTGGCACCTTCTGGAGTTTTCTCCCCTGTAGATGAGAAACTTAGAATCTCGTGGCGGATTAACGCACCTGAAAGTTATTATGAGAAAAAGATTTTAAAGGTCTGTGACTATTATGGTGCGAGGGTTGTTTAATGTTGTGAAATAAAAAGTTAATTCAGATGTATTGAAGAAGATTGGAATTCTAGACCAGCACGTTTGTTGTCATTGTTAATGGTCGATTTCAGTTTATTGTATAATAATATCACGATATTTTCACCAATATTCACTTTATTTCTCTGATAAATCTGGTAATTATGTTATTTAGCAAACACACACACACACACACACACACACAATACTGTAAATTTATATTTCTTAGCGATGACTAAAGAAATTGGTATGCAGTATAATTATGCAAACACTCTGAGGTATCTTATGAATCTGCTAGTATATTCGGGAAATCATATACAGCCAACACTTGCTCTGTACTGAAATAGATACGGTATAATGTTGCAGATATACAGCAGATAGCACTGTGAAATCATTAATTTCATGGGTATCATTGTTCGTGGTTTGGTGAACAAGGACATTTTTCGAGCACTTTATTTCGTGGATTTGGACAGGGATTCTATTGGTTTCATTGAAAAACCAGGAAAATTGGTACCTTTCAAAAACTAGTGAATTCACAGTTTTGAATCTCCATAATTATTAAGCAAATCTGAATGGTTGTTAACTACAATCTCTTATCGTTAAGTCTGATTTTGGCAACCTAATTTAGCTACATTGACCTTTTCTTCAGACGATTCTTTTAAACTCTGACTTTTAATAATCCATTTCATTTTTTTTTTTGTCTCTTCAAGGTGTATGAAATTCGGTTGCTATTAAGTATTGACAAAAGTGATCACTCAAACAATATGTCGCACAAAACTCTCGTGGCAGCCATTGACTTCGGCACTACCTACTCCGGATATGCTTTTTCCTTCCACCATGATTTTCACATGGATCCCCTGAAAATTATCTGTAATAACCACTTCCACACACGATCTGGTGCGGGAATGTCATTAAAAACTCCCACCTGCATCCTGTTCTCCCCCGACAATCAATTCCACTCTTTCGGCTACGAGGCGGAGGAAAAGTACAGCGATCTTTTGATGGACGGGGAGGATCAAGACTGGTACTACTTCCAGAGGTTTAAGATGATGCTGTACAACAGTCAGGTATGATTTGAAAGCTCTTTTTCTTTCTTGTTCATAATCTGTTCCTGTACCCACTTCTGCTGTTGGAATTGCCGAAACTGTTCTGTTAGCCCAAACGAAAGAAATTTAATTAACCATCATCATCGTCAAAAGCAACAGCAACAACAACTACAACAGCAACAGCAATAATAATAATAATAATAATAATAATAATAATAATTTCTTGGCAAGACAAGGAAGTACATAAATACAGAGTACTACACATCAATACAAGTGTATTTCTGACAAAAGGATGGGGTAGTCGTCTAAAGCCGTATACCGGTATACATGCAAAACATTGATCAATGCATATCGGCGCTTAAATTTATTTAAATTCAGGTCGCTTTAGGCAGTATGTTTTAATGGTTTATAGTGAAAATAATTGCTGCCACTATATATATATATATATATATATATATATATATATATATATATATATATATATATATATATATATATATATACCTCTTGTAGTGTGACATGACTAAAATGATTGCACAGTCGCCTAAAGCCGTACATATCTCTTCTAATGTTACATGATAAAAAAGCAGGATATATATATATATATATATATATATATATATATATATATATATATATATATATATATATATATTATTAAAATGGTAATGATTAGTACAAATGATAACCAGAGAGTGAGAGAGAGAAAGAGACTCGGTATTATTTCGATACACTAATATAGACAGTTTTGTAATATACATTTTTGTATTTAAATATTACTGGCATTCATATTTTCGCTATAACTCATCAAAAACATATTGCCTAAAGCGACATGAATTTGAAATAAATTTAAATACAGATTTGTATTAATCCATGTTTTGTACATGATTAAATCTTTCGTGACCGTACAGAAAGTCTACCAGATGTAAACCTCTCGATCTCTGTTGCTGAAGACTTCAAAGATTGTCGACCTGGACCGTCTATAGTAAGGACAATTCCAAAACTACAAAGAAGTGGAATACAGCTTTAGCCGCATCACCACAAGGGCACGCAAGGGGAATTAATGTAATGATCACTGAATAAATCGTAATTTAAGTTGCTGTTTGAATTACGCAATTGAGAGTAAAAAATGAAACTTGTAAATTGTATTTGGTTTCAACAACTCCTATTAGTGACATTTTTTTAAATTTTAAATAAATATTTAATAAAGTGAAATTTGGAACCTCGTCTACCAAATCGTTCCTAAGTTCAGTTTTAGACAGGAAAAAGTTGTCTTTATATAGTTGTGTCGTATAGTGTATTTCTCAGTTTTTGAGTTCTAGGGACCACTCTGGATATTATAACCAGCTAGTAAGTCCAGCAAGTATTTGACTGATTCATTATTTACGATTTAGTACGTATTCACCAAGTTGGAGTTTCACTAAACGTTTGAAATTTTCCTCCTCAAAACGAGATTTTCATAAAGCATGAACCAGCCATCAAGAACAAACTAAAGTCATTATATCTTGAATTCTTCTGAAAAGAGCCGCGTTTTATTGATGAGGAAAGTTTAAGGAGTTCCTCAAATATGAGGACTTCCTCAACTCTCTTTTTCTAAGAATAAATAGATTCAAAAGGACACAATTTCAAAACGTTATGGCTATTTTACATGCCTTCTAATATCACAATCTCTTAAAAAATCCAATCCATTGTCAGAAGTATCGAAAGCAAGATAATGCAATATAGCAATTAGAGGAGAATTTCTGAGAAATTTAGTGAAACCGGTTTCAGTTTATGATTTTGTTTTTGCCAGTAATTCTCAACCGATTTCGTTATACTAAACAATCGGTGTGTCTCAACGAAGGTCTAT
Organism: Margaritifera margaritifera; assembly: GCA_029931535.1. NCBI lineage: Eukaryota > Metazoa > Mollusca > Bivalvia > Unionida > Margaritiferidae > Margaritifera > Margaritifera margaritifera. The sequence goes on from JAQPZY010001341.1 coordinate 937,738, forward strand.
TATAATTTAAACTGCTTCAATTTAACATATGTCGGTTTCAGCCTTATTACATTTCATCCGAATGAAGTCAGCATATTCAAGAATAGGTTTGCATTAATGCAGTGAAAATTCAAATGAGTCACTCAAAGGAAAACGAACTCAAATTTTCATATGTGCCTTGAATGAATATACTAAGTGAATGGAAATGTAAACCAACATTTTTTATTCAAATCAACTAAGCAGTTTTAAAAGATATGGTGCATTCATTTCTAAGATTCGCGTCGTGAGTGTGGCATACAAAAGTCGCCACGATGGATATAGTCGTGACGTCATTTTATCACATCCTATCTATACTGGTCCACCGATTCAATGATTGCTGTAACGTTTATTTTGGAACTGTTGAAAACAAATTTCACACAGAACAACAATGATAAACAGTATAGTAAATAATGAAGAGAATTCAGATTATGGAAATATACGAGGAACCAGTTTATAATGCTATCAAATTTGGGCAACCTACTCTGGGAACCTGCCTCTTTTCACCACGGCGAGATATCTGTTTCGGATTCGTTGTATTGAAATGTGATTCAAACTTACTAACATCTACCAAGACTTCGTATCACTTTCAACTAACTGACAACTTGTTGAATAACCTCATTCTGACTAAGGAATGTCACGGTACGGACTATTATTGCTTTAGCAGACGAAGAGCTTACGCATACTAATACGGCAACATCCTATGCATCGGGAAATTCGTCGATTGCGATTGAGAAAATGATCCCTTACCAGAGCGTTAAATATGAAAACTTCGGTAAATACTGTATTTTCTACACGTTACATTAAACAAAAACATTTTTGTCACAAGAAGTCCGTTTTCCGTTAAGTGTTATGAGAACATGGAACCTTCAAGCAGCCTTTGAAATATTCCACTTACCTGGTTCCCACATTAAAGTAGCCTTTGAAATATTCCACTTACCTGGTTCTCACATTTAAGTAGCCTTTGAAATATTCCACTTACCTGGTTCCCACATTTAGCATGAGACTGGAATATCAATCCAATGATAATTTTCATTTTCTAAGTGTTCATGTAAAAGACATTATGTGGGTATTCAAATATGCTGTTTTCTTGTAGTCAAACGGATTTTTTTTTAAAAAAAACATTAACTTTAATGCACCAAATTTGTGACCTAAAAGGAAATTGATGTTAGCTCACCATTCGGTTATTGTGAACCAGCCACAAGATTATCATCAACAATGACAAACAGACATATATCATCGGCCAAAAGTTTAATGGTAGCGCAAGAAGACTAGATTTACTTGGTACTGTCTGTTATGTGAATAAAAAAGAAGAGATTCAAACACAGAACCATGCGGTACTCTAGTGTATATGGTTTTCCACAACGAAGAGTAACCTTCACGAGTTACTCTCATATCCTACCAGACAGATAGTTTTCAAATAACTTTAACAATCTAACTGTCATTGAAAACTCTGCTAGAGGGCCATGCATTCACCATGTACATACCTATCAATTATTATCAGTACAGCTCAAGAATTCAAACACCAAATGCTTACAGAATACAGTACTTTACATATTTTTAAATAGTCTTAGTTATACAGTTACAAGTATTTATCTTAATTTCACTTAGGATGATATCTTATGAAAGAGAGAGAGAGAGAGAGAGAGAGAGAGAGAGAGAGAGAGAGAGAGAGAGACTTTCCATTAAATATTTTGATACAGGATTTGATACAGTGGGCATTCAGATAATGGAATAAGCTTTGACACAGACAAGGCCTTTAAATTTTGCTAGAAAAATTTACCTGACCACCTACAAATAAATTTCAGATTTTGCTTGTCGATTCAACGTTTTACTTTTGCAGCATACACATTTTATAACAAATAAAAGAACAGCATGTTATTTCAAGCTCATAATATTAATTTTATATCAGATATGTAGAAATCTAATAATATTAAACAATCTTTTATGCAAATTTAGAAATACAATGTAAAAAATCGGAAGTTACCTAACGTGCAGTATCAGATTTCATCTTTTCTCACGGGTAATCGGCATAAACATATCTTTGTTTGCCCATGTTAACATTCAGGCAACAAAGATTGGGAAATGCAAATGATTGACTAGCTACTAAATAAAAGACTATAGGACTCTATTAACTGTTTGGACAATAACCATCTTTTGTCAAACTTTTCACATTTTACAGTTTTGTATAAGCACTATATATTTCCACATTAAAATGAAAAGCCGAAAACATTGTGAACTGAAACAAATTTAAAAGTCTCGATTAAATCTTGTTGCTTATAGGAGTATTAAATTAATTACGTTGTAAAATATCATTAAAAAATCTTGTTTGATCTCTGACAATAAGATATATTGTCTTTGCATGTAAGATGCAAAAAGAACAAACCTCGTTTTGAAATAATTTAAATTCTTTTGAAAAATACATTTGTAACCCAAATTGTAAGCAATTTTGTAAACTGCATGCATCTACGATGTGGGCACTTTTTAGTTCTATATGGCAGATGTTCTCAAACTGGTGGTCCGCGAGCTCCATTCAGGTGGTCCGCGGAAAGGTTGCGGACCAACAGCTGACGGTACAGTCAACATTAGGAAAGATCATTAAATGGTCCGCACATACCCTCAGCAATTTTCAAGTAGTCCGCGAACAAAAAAAGTTTGAGAACCACTGCTATATGGTAGGCCAGTGATTCTCAAACTGTGTGCCGCGGCACACTAGTGTGCCGCGAGAGATTTGCAGGTGTGCCGTGGGAGTTTTGAAAAATATTTAAAATTGCTAGCGTTTTGAAACCTTGAACATATCGAAAAATTAAATGAGCCTCGCTTCAATATGATTTGCTCTCGAAAGCAGGCACATCCTTCACATTAAATTTAAAATTAAATATATATGTAAAAATAAACAAGTTCTTCACCACAAAAATTGTTAAATTTTTTCAGGCGTGCCGTGAAAATTTTTAGATCTTTCTGGTGCGCCGCAAGACAAAAAAGTTTGAGAAACACTGTGGTAGGCAGACAAATTGATGCCAGTGTTTATCTCCTAAATCACCTAACTCAAAATTGCACTGCCTTCTGGAAATTTATATTTCATTGTTTCCAATCATCATAATATTTCATAATAGTATACTCAACAATATTTATAAAACGTTTCTGTAAATTAGGATCATAATTGATATTGAATTTAATTTTTAAAGATTTTATATCTGCATATATGCCTTGAAAATCTAAGAAATTAGCGCTAACAGAAAATATATTTTAAACCTATCAAAATGTCAATGCTCAAGTCATCTTCATTAACCCAATCATTCACGAATATAACGCCTTTCTGAAACCATGTTTCATAATACACTCTTTATCCATATTTTGTAATATTAGGATTAAACCATATCTATGTTTATAAAACATGTTCAGCTGTTTCCATTTTGAATGATCTTGTAAGTTCTAAAAATGCTTCAAAAACTTCTATTCAAAATGGATTGAGTTTCTTTTTTTATGGAATTAAGAACATATATTCCAAATAAAATAAATTATCAGCATTGGATACTAAAACTTGTAACAAACCTTGTTTTTTTTTCCATTTTGGCTCATCAGGCAATATTCTTCTAAGCTATATTAGTTTCAAAGCATTCATAAAATTAATTGTATTGGTCATATTGAATCACTCCCTCATGATAATCTTTCACGCCAATGTTTCTTTTGAGTTTGTACTTTGACCCATTCCACATAAGCTTGTAAAAAAGAGTGTATTTGGTTCACTAAGAAGCTGCCTAGATGTATTTGGTAAAGACAATTAAAGATGATTATTTTTGGAGATAGCTAGACTTTTTATAAATGTTATCCTTACATGTGAAGTTAAAATGCGTATAAAGTTACTTTTAAATATATACTTGCACTAAACTCTGAATAACAGTCCTCTTGTATTTATAAGCTTTATTTTTCATTGAATCAAGGACTTGAAGAGGGACACAACATGGCAAACTTCCGACGGGAGGCCTTTTCCCGCCATTAGGATTTTCTCGTCTGCCATCAAGTATTTGGCTAATCACATGCTGTCTGCAGTAGGCAGCAAACTGATGGACGTTAGACATGATGATGTACACTGGGTTTTGACAGTTCCCGCCATCTGGGAGGACAGGGCAAAACACTTCATGAGAACTGCCGCTGAAATGGTAATGCTTCAGTCCTAGTCTTGAACTTGTCATCCTTTTAAATCTACATGTGATGTATGCCTAAGTTCAACAAAATTTTACTGTTGTTTTTCATCAATTTTACATAGACACGTAGAACATAATTATGAAAAAAGCAATAAACGTCAGAAAGAAACATCAAAAGGAGTGCTAAATAAGATTTATTCTGACTAATAAATGACTCTGCAGCAAATCTATTTAATTCATTGATGAAATTTATAAATTTATTAACATGTTCTTGAATATATATATATATATATATATATATATATATATATATATATATATATATATATATATATATATAGAGAGAGAGAGAGAGAGAGAGAGAGAGAGAGAGAGAGAGAGAGAGAGAGGATATTTGCTTGAAACGAGTGAATAACGGATATATTTCATCGAGTGGGTGAAAAACTCAGTATTTTCACGAGTGGCGAAGCCACGAGTGAAAATACTTAAGTTTTTCACCCACGAGATGAAATATATCCGTTATTCACTGGTTTCAAGCAAATATTCTTTTTATTTTATCCTCAAGCGTATTGTCTAGCAATTTGTATAACACACGAGATGAAATATATCCGTTATTCACTCGGAGAAAGCAAATATTCTTTTTATTGTATGCTCAAGCGTATTGTCTAGCAATTTGCATAACACAGTGAAGTAGCTGATTTCTTACTGCATCCCGCGCGATAATGTCAGCGGTTTGCCGTTTATGTTTTGCTCTGTTTTGTGTATATTTGCACATAAAATATCAGTAGTTACATAATGCTTCTTCCCAATTCAAGGTAAAATATCAGATAAAAAGAAAATGAAATAAAAAAAAAAATTATGTTTGTTGATGGATTTGAACCCGGTTCGCCGGGATGCTAATTGGCCATCTACACCACTACACCACGCGAGCTATTGACTGCTAGTGAAAAAATATCATGATATTTTTTCACTGCAGTGAAATATCACAATTATATCGCTCGGAAAATCCAGCATTTCACTGCCTAGCATAAAATAAATAAATAAATAAATATATATATATATATATATATATATATATATATATATATATATATACTAGCATATACTAAGTGTGCAGCACAAGCGTTATATCTGATAATTTACTGCTATTTGACCCGAAAACAGTTTCTTCCTATGAAACATTCTAATTCGATTAATTACCTTCACATATGACCCAGTTAGGGGGGGGGGGGGAAATATTGATTAAAAATTGCTCAAAAGTTACTCTCTTTGTTTCATTTTTCTTGTACTAGGCTGGAATAAAAGGAGAAAATCTATTAATAGCCCTGGAGCCAGAGGCTGCATCATTCTTTTGCAGATATCTCCCGGTTGAAAAACTGTCAGACACTGGCCATTCTGAGATCTCCTGCTTTGAACCCGGGAAAAGATACCTGGTTCTTGACGCTGGCGGTAAGAATAAATAAGTTCGCTATATATATATATATATATATATATATATATATATATATATATATATATATATATATATATATATATATATATATATATATATATATATATATATATATTGTATGTGTGTGGTTTCTAAATTATCTGCGTTGTCTCTGGGGCATGTAATTGCTCTCGTTGCACTATTACAGGGTCGTCAATAAGCTTGAGCAGTTATTTTATGAAGAATTGAAACTATGCCTTTTGAAGGTATACCAAAACTTTAAGATCAGCGTGCCATGTTTCCACTGCTTCCTAATCAAGCATTTAAATGCTTAACTGGCAAATGTCTGGAATAACAAACAAGAATTAGTAAGTCTTTCAGGTAGCTGCTTCTTGTCGAATTTTTAAAAATAGATCCTCCATTTTGTATATTTTGCACGGTTTTTATATTTTGCATGGTTCAAGGCATTAACTCGTTATTCTCCCAGTAATATTTACATATTCAGTTCAAAACACAGGTTTTAATCTTGAATTGACTGATTAATTAACGCTTTATTTCCTCCAAAATTCATGATTCGACTGAATTGATCGTCTCTTTGTCCGTAGCTCCAGACTACTGTAAGTGCAAACCTTCGAAATTCACCATATTGCCAATTTCGTTCTCTCTCTCTCTTGTAAAGTGTAATTCCATACACTAGTTATAAAAAAAAGGAATTTACAAAATGAAACGGAAGTGCTTTTGTAATTTTTCTATAATAAGGCACTGTACTTAGGTAGATAAGTAGTTACGCCAATTATATTACATTGTCAATACATTAGTTGGTATACGTTTAAGTCTGTGTGACATGAAATCTTTCAAACAAATAGCAAGATATATAGTACAAGGATTCCGCGGACCGCGATATATGCTTTAGCAGGCGAGAAAGGAAACCTTTGTATATCAGGGTACAACTTTTATGCATATAGTAATGTTATATCAAAGTTCCACTTGAATACAGGAACTGATGTTCTTTAGCTTTAACACAGAATCTTAACGTTGATGACACTTTGTAGCCGTTATAGGAATCCTTGTTATATAGGGATACAAACTTTATGTTCTAACAATATTTTATACTACAGTTTCATTTAAATACATCAACTGAAGTAGTAGATACATAACTTTCAAAATCTTCGACACAAAATCATATTATTTATATTGCCACCGCTGTCTCTGACAGAAAAAAGGATATCTACGTCTCGCCATTCACAGTACAAACACACACACACATCTTGAAGGAACATTTTTCTTAACTAACCTTTGCAAGTGGTTACGTCTTCTGTATGACGTATTGCGAGCAAAATAACACGTTAATTGTTCCTCCAATGCTCCCTGACACTCCTTCGTCAATTTTAACACTTGTTAATGAACAGGTTTGCACAATTTACACAACAAAATTCAGTAAGTACGGCAGAGAACTAAATTGTGGTATTTTCAGAATTTTATCGAAAACACGAAAAAATGCAGCTTTAATATAGATCATTATTTCCAGCATAAAATCTAAAGTCGCTTGTTTTATTTTGATGTGTATGTCTACTTTATATATCTATTTTGAGTATACACCTATAAAAAAAAATTTTCAGGTGGAACAGTTGATATTACAGTGCATGAGGTCCTTCGCGACGGTCATCTTAGGGAGCTGTTCAAAGCGAATGGTGGACCATGGGGTGGAACAACTGTTGATGAAGCTTTCAGGGATTTTTTGAAAGACCTTTGCGGCCATAACACATTAGCGAAATTAGAGAGAGACTTCAAAGATGATTACATGGATCTCCTCCGCGAGTTTGAAATAAAGAAGAGAACTGTATCTCCCGAACTAGATCAGAAAATCACTTTGAAGATCCCAATCACCTTGCATGAAGCTTTCCAAGAGGACCATAGACATACTTTCCGGGAAGCTGTGGCTGAACGCCAAGACTTGCAGGGAAAACTTGTATTTGCCGGAGACAAGATGCGTGTGGAACCAAGCCTCATGAAGTCCTTCTTCCAAAAGACATGCGACGCAATCGTGAGCCATCTTAAAAATCTATTTACTCAACCGGATCTTTCTGGCGTAATAACAATACTAATGGTTGGCGGCTTCTCCGAGTCTCCAATGTTACGTCACAGGATACAAACAAATTTCCCACAAATGAGAATCGTCGTTCCAAATGAGGCCGGTCTCGCTGTCTTGAAAGGGGCTGTCATTTTTGGCCACCAGCCGAAGATCATTTCTTCAAGAGTCAGTAAACATACTTATGGTATTACAATGAGAAGAAATGCAGAACCTGATGATCCACCAGAGAAGGTTTACATAGACACTTATGGCACAAAGATGTGTAGAGATACATTTAGCAAGCACGTGGAAATAGGGCAAGAAATCCCGGTTGACTCGACGGCTGGGGGGGAGACCTACTATCCGACTAGAGAAGAACAAGATTACTTGAAGATAGCGGTCTACACATCGAAAAAGAAAAATCCAAGATTCATTGATGAGGAGGGTTGCACACTTCTTGGAAAAATAAATGTTGATCTTGCTAAACAAGGTGGTTTAGACAGGGGAGTGTTTGTCAGGTTGATTTTTGGAGGTACAGAATTGGGAGTGGAGGCCACCGAAGAAAAGACTGGAAAAGTTACCAAGGCTGTCTTCGAATTTTTAGAATGAGCAGTGGGTGGAGACCAAGATATGTCCCTAAAATTATTTAATGCTTTATCAACATTTTTAAAAAAAAAATTATTTATAAAGATGATGCCTTTACAGAGGAAAAGTTGTCACATTTTTTGTTTGCATTGTGAAAAATATTGGAGAGGGTTGGAGTAGCTTACTTTACAGTATTAGAAGCAAAAATTTGGTGTAAAATAACAAAAGCTGTTTGAGTATACCATTTACCTCAAACGTTTTGTCATAAAGTCACAGTGGCGGATTCATGACTTGCTTTTTGGAGTGTTCGATTTTATTGATTTTGCTTGAAATAGCCAACATTTTCTATTTTGTACTAAACGTGTAATATGGAATCGACATGTGGTGTGGTCTACTGAACCCTCGAACCCTTATTAAATCCACCACCCGGTAGGTGTAGTGTACAACATTACTTGTTGAATGAAGTGACATAATCATTTATAAAGACATCTTTTTCATACCATGCTCGATACACTTGGGGTTCAAATAATCAGAAAGCACGGAATTAACGAGTTTCGGACAGAACACACACACACACACACACACACACACACACACACACACACATATATATATATATATATATATATATATATATATATATATATATATATATATATATATATGGTCAAATCACAACATTCAAAATTACATTTGTGTGTTAATTTCACATTCCTTATCTTGAGCCTCTTATGTCAAATAAAGGTGGACGTCGGTGTATGAAACATGGATATATTCATGTACATTTTTCGTCCATTTTATCAGTAGTTGACGCAGTATTTTGAATCACCTGTTATCTGTGTAAGCGCTATTATGTATAATCCTTTTTTGTGAAGCGATATTTTGTTTTTGCCATGTGCAAATGCAAAACATCAAATATTTTATGTGTTTTTCAATCAAAATTGCGTGTTTCCAATTAAATGAAAGAAAATAAAGAAAAAGAGAAAAGTAATATCTATCGGTCAAAGTAGCTTTATTGAGCCCTTCCTCGGAACTATGGGAAGCCCAAAGTATTATTATCTTGACGCGGGCAAATATATTACTAAGTCTGTTCAGATTCAGCCCAGTAGTAGAAGTTGACAAATGGACTGACGGCAGGACGGATGGTTCAATAGAGAGAAAACGGACTGACAAAAGAGAGGCACAGAAGATAAATATTATATTATTCACGACACTTTTTTCATATAGGAGAACGTGTAGAAACAAACATATTTGTTGGTGGTAGTAGCAGTAATAGTTATAAAACAACTAATACTACAACTGAAGCTACAGCTACTAAAAGTATACCACTAACAGCACTACCACTGTAAATTCTACTAATACTACTTTTGCTGCTGCTAATACAACAACAACAACTGCTACAGTGTCTTATATGTTATTATTATTATTGTTATTATTATTATTATTATTATTATTATTATTATTATTATTATTGTTCTTGTTGTTTTTATTCCTCTAAACTTTTTCTTCCTCCACTTCTTATCGTTGTCGTCGTTCTCCTCTTCATCATCATCATCATGAGCAGCATTTTTTTAAACTCTTTTTCTTCTTCAAATCGAGAAATATATATATACACTTTCTGGGTGTGAAAAGGAATGAAAACACAAATGCACACACCCAAATGACATTTGTCCCTGAGACCAAAGAGGTTCAAACTTCTGGTTGGATGTCAAAATGGGGAAGCGTCGAGATACATGTTTTACAAACACTGAATTTTAGTTTAAATAGTTTGATGCATGAAATGGCACAGAACTGAATTTAACCATAATCAATCGCAGAAATTATCATCATTTAATTGGTCATTTTACTTAAAGTTACTGATAATCGACTGCCACATAAACGGAACAGTTGGGTTTCAACTATTTGGTCCTCAGTTTTATTTTGATGAGTACATGCTAGAAACTTTTGTTTTCATGAATCTATCTCGCAAAGAGATGTAGTAGTCGTTTCGTAGAATTTAATATTTATTTATTTGTTTGTTGCTCTTCTTCATTCATTTCGTGTGGTAGATTTCTTTGTTCCATGATGTAAATACTTTCCGTATCATACTTTTCATGTTGAAAGTTTTATTTTGTTGTTGTTGTCTTTATAAATGTCTGTGTTCTTCCGACGAAGGGCATGCGTAGATCGAGAAACGTTGGGCTACAATTAGTACAGAAGTCGTTGCTAATTTTAGCGTGTGTGTGTGTGTATTTGTGTGTGTGTGTGTGTGTGTGTGTGTGTGTGTGTGTGTGTGTGTGTGTGTGTGTGTGTCCATTCACAAGCACCTAACATATGCACGTTGTTTAGCCGTATTTCGAGCATTATATGTCGTCATGTAATTCATAAGTTATTTTCTTACACCATGCGATATTAGTTTTTCTCAATTGGTATGTGTTGTTCCAAAGTGAGCTTTTTCCTGCTCTGTTAAAATGTTTATCCACCAGTCGAAATCGTGTCCTGAAGTGTCAGTAGATATACCAGATATCACTGAGAAAATCTGCACAGACGCGAGATCTGCCAGAAAACGTTAATCCAAGGAAAGAACGGCAAATGGATCTTCAAAGATTACTTGAGTAAGCACATGGAGATTAGGCGGCACGCTTTGGGGGATGGTTTATATTCCGTCTAATGAGGTAAAATAACCATATATGTCTCAAAGGAAAAAAATCCAAAATTCGCAGACGATGATGTACATCACACATTATGTTTGTGGAGGAAGGGGTTAAAGTTACCATGATATTCGGCGGCACATAATTGGGTGTGGAGGCAATCGATCAGGGTGATATGGTGTGATATGTGATTGGGTGAAAAATAGACGTGTACAGAAGAGTACACCGAATAGGAACACACACACACACACATACACATGCATAAAGCAAATCTGACGGCCTGCATAAATGCATGGAAAGATTACATTGCAACGTCCTGCTGTCTCCATCAGTAAATACAAAAATATTATTATTATCCTCATAATATTTAAGACTCGCCGTCATGTTGCCCATTCGTTGTTCAGTACGTTTTTACTGTATTATTTACCAGCAATTCACATCCCTGACTCTTACGTTAAAAATGTATTTGTTAGAGTGGTTAATTTCTTGACGTTTGAAATTATTTTTGTGCTACGTGTGAAATTGGCAGCTTTGTTCAAAGATTCCACAATCTCCAAAATATTCAATATTTCTTTAATTCCGTCTAATTATGTTCCATCACTGAATGAGAGTTCATTACGATGCTCAAAGGTTATTTAGGACAGTCACCACTTTTAAGATTAAAATTCATAAATCTTTGTTAACAAATTGAAACTACGCGGAATCACAGATATAAGTATAATAAACCATGTAGATCAATCAAAAATTGAAACCCGACATGCCAGGTATTTTATCATGCATTCCTATGTGACTGAACTCATTTAATTGGTGAAGAGTATATATGTACATCTCATCACAAAATATGGCCGTATGGTACCGATTAAAAGCAAAGTTCTACAAATGTTTTTAAAAAATTGCCCCAAAAAGACATTAGGAAGATAACCGTTCCATATAAATGTGAATATGAAGTACTGCAAGGTAAAAAATAAAAGGTAAAAATGTTAAAATTCTGCAAAATGCATATTTACAAAAAATGATACAATGAAAACAGGTTGTAGATAGCTAAGATTTATAATATGGTATTTTCAATTCTCAAGATGTAACAATAACTTGTCCTTACGGATAAAAAACGACGTAATGATACCGCTTGTACGCCTGACATCTGTGACAACGTGTATTCATTGGGATCCATTGTATAGCCTTTAGAATATAAAAGCATTAAAAAATACATTTATCTGTATTGATCTCATGGTAGGACTGAGTCTATTAGTATACATCAAATTTAAATATGTTAATATCTAAAAACAGGAAACCTTATCGTAACAAAATTGTATTGCTGTCGTACTAATACTTACATTAATTTGCTACGGACTTTGAAAGCGTCTTAAACTTTGTTTTTTCATATTTATATTTTTAGAGAATGTACAGCTGTAAACATTAACACTGAAATTCTTATTCGTAAAGTCCTATAGAATGTTTCCTGAATTAATCTTCAAAATTTTACACTTATATATTCCTTATCTGCGTTTCCATTATTACATTTCTAAAATAATGGGACTTCATAAAACAGTAACTGATTTGACTGGATCTATATAAAACTCCATTATATGGGTCTGTCAAGGACAGAATCATCCTATCGTCCACAAGAAAAAACAAAAATCCACGAGTCGAGAAAAAAGTACAATTATAAATAGAAGATAAAGAATTATCCTACTTTAGATACACCTTAATTAGCCGCGAAAAGTTATTTCTCTTTGTCTAGCCGCTAGGTGTCATGAGTGTAAGGTAGGACAGTGACCTACTTATTTTTGTTGACGTGTGCTAGTATCACTCAAAAAGTGATTGTGTTTGGAGGAGAAAATTTTATTGTCTTGTTTCGTTAGCATAAAAAGGTCATGTTAGGTCAACCTTACGCAAGAATTTCACTCTGGCTCGCAATGATTGGTTAAGCAGGTTTATGCATGTTCACGAGAAACGATGAAATCTTATAGCAGGCAGCCACTATTTGACAAGATTATCGCAGTTTCTTGCGGTGGCGTTTTAGAGCTTGTAAACTCAAATTTGTATGAACTGTAACTATTCCTAAGCCACCACCAGATGTTGCAATATACTTGTTTGAACTATATATATATATATATATATATATATATATATATATATATATATATATATATATATATATATATATATATATATATATATATATAAAACCCTCATATGATCGTTGATATGATAGTTCAATAAATTAATGAATAAATATGTATTTAAAAACATAAATAACCGAATATCGTGGGTTATTTCTTTGGGAGAAATTTTAAAGATTTAGCGGTGTCAGATAGTGATATCAAAAAAAAAAAAAAAAAAAAAAAATATCGTCGAAATTATCAGCCGAATTAACTTGGCCAATCCCCTAATTATTTCTGGATGTGATAAGAACAAATCACTTACGAAACAGTCCTTTAGTATTTGCAATGTGATTCGTTGGTGTTCTTTCTCAGGATATATTATAATAATTACTAGTATCAAAAATATTATGAGAAATACTAGTATAAAAAATAAATAATTTTCTTTTATGAGTGGCCATCCCTATCTATAGCTCACTATCTTTCACCATTTTACAAAATTATGGAAGAAATTGCTTTGTTATCATTTACTAGACACAACGTTTTTTTTTATACCATTTTCAAACGGAACAGATTGGTATGCCAATAAAATGTAAAAATGCTTTCTATGGCTTGGTTCTTCGCAATTTTTCTTCCGTTTAATGGTAAATAAATCATTTTAACTTGTCCTCTACAATGTCACATGTATATATATATATATATATATATATATATATATATATATATATATATATATATATATATATATATATACTGCCAACAAACAGAAGAAGAAATAAAATGAATAACTAGCCGTAACGCTTTTCACTCTCAATTGATATTTGTCGAGGGTATTTACAAAACAGAAATAAACAAAAAACACCAAACATAAAGCGTTGAATTTACAAAACTTTTCAGCACTGTATGTGTAATGGAAGTACTGTTTGCAAATATTACATATAGGGGTTTATTGGTTTGAAATCTGTTGATAAAATGCAACTTAATTGGTAACGACCTATAAAAGGAGGAGCAACAGCGCCTTCTACTGACCTAATATAAAATGGTGTAACTGTAGATTATATCCCAGATAATTCATTGCATCTTTTATATATAAAGCTTTGATTCCCAATGAATTCAAAATAAAAATAGTAGGAATGCAAACCAAAAAGCACTAATATTATATAATGATCCAAAAGCTGCAAAATGGCTCAAGGAAGATAAAAAAATTTTGTCTACGTTACGACCTAAATCATGGTCTTAATCAGGGGTGAATAAAGAGCATGCCCAGACACACACACACACACACACACACACACTCACCCCCCCCACACACACACGTAGAACAAGAAGTATTGCATTTTCACACAGAAAAGCAAAATTATCCATAATAACGAAGAGGTCTAAACTAAAACAAATGAATAAAATGACATATGAAATAACTAGATGATATGAAAGGGACCTATTGTCTATGAATAAGGCAAATACATTGGATGCAGGCTAGCAGCACTTTAGCGGTATACTGTTTGGCGTTAACTTCTTATCTACGTTATTGCGAGGAGATTGGGTTTCACAGGGTACCATCTATAGGAGTGCACTATTTGTCACTTTTAACTTTACATCATGGATACAAATTCCATTACCAAAAACAAATATATGAACGTACTTGCGTTACAAGGGAAGGTGGTGGAAAGACGTAATAATAATAATAATAATAATAATAACTTTATGTCACTAAAGGAGAGTGAGGCTGAGCGAAGCGACAGGAAAGAAACAGACACACGGTGGGTGAAACGGAGCACTTCTGGATTAGACTTTTTGTTTAAACCAAATTCAGTCCATCCTTTACTTAAATCAATGGTCAGCATTTCAAGGGACCGAACAGAGTTTCCGGCTGAGCTGAAATGGTTGGCGAGTTTTGTGGTGGCCTTGTTTTCATTCTTTTTACTAATGTAAGCTGTTTCGCCAACATATTGGATGGGATAATTCTTGAACACCAGGACGTAAATGACCTTATTATGATACATCCTAACATCTGTCTTTACATTTGAATATCCCTACTTCCACAGTATAGGGTCTTTTAAGTTTGTGGCTGGTCGCTTTTGGACACAGTTTCATAAAACTCCATGAAACTGCACATAGCTACCTCTGCATGCAAAATTATCAGATTGCTCTGTTTCTGTAAAGTTTATAGTGCGTATAACAAGGGCAGCATCATCGCATACAAGCTGTTTCCCAGCATTAAATTTGTATCTGGCTATTTTCAATAATGTGTTCATCAAATGTATTATTGCAGGCACTACGTACTCTTCATATTGCGTTTGATATATATATATATATATATATATATATATATATATATATATATATATATATATATATATATATATATCAGTGGCGTACTAAGGATAAATGGCGCCAGGGGCGACGATGATGGCCCAAAAGGCCAGAATACGAAACCCTAATTTTTATCAGCTGTTTTGGCGCCCCAAGACCTCTAGCGCCCGGAGCAATCGCCCCATCCCCCCCCCCACGGGTGCCCCTTTAGTACGCTACAGATATATATATATATATATATATATATATATATATATATATATATATATATATATATATATATATATATATATACACACACACACACACACGAAGTCATTCTATTCTTTTCTCCGGATTAACCTATTCCTAACTTCAAACATATTACAGGAAAATAAACACATTGTATTAAAATCAAGCATGCACTTCAACACTATCTTCACGGAAGAAGACGAATACGTCATAGTTTTCTTTTTTTTAAATCATAAAAGATGTAACTATTTTTTTCGGGGAGAAGATTTGTCCACGAACTCTCCACAATATACGAATGCCATTGCTTACGATTTCCGATCGTTGTAACCTCTCCAGTAAGCAAGAATAAAACCATCCTTAGATGTGTCTGCTCATTCAGATGTCCTTAAAATTGGAGTAGGTTTCAAAATGCATGAGGAACTCGGCAACGACATCGTGACAGAACTTGTATTGTTCCTGGAAGCATACAAAGAAAGATATAATACGTTTTAATTCGTGTATTATTATTATTATTATTATTATTATTATTATTATTATTATTATTATTATTGCTGCTTCTGCTTTTCTTAATCTGTGTCAGTAATGAAGGCTGTATATAATTGTTTGTATCAGTAGAAATAATGATGTTAATGATTTTATCTGGTGCAAACAATGGCACCGATAAAGCCACGTATTTAGCTCTTAATTTAATCATTATTTCTAAAATTGTGGCGTAGTTGTCGAGTAAGGTGCGTGTACAAATCAGTAGTTTATAACACTACTTGTAAATGTTTAAGTGACAGCAAAATAGAAAGTGTTTTAAGACTCAAACTTACGACTTTATATATCAAAACATATAAAACTTCATTTTTCATTTCATTCAACGCACAGTAAAATGCAAAGTAATACTCAATGTAAATTTGGTGCCTTACATGGTTTGGTATGATTTGGTGCCTTACATAGTTTGGTATGATTTGGTGCCTTACATAATTTGGTATGATTTGGTGCCTTACATAGTTTGGTATGATTTGGTGCCTTACATAGTACACTGTCTTTCATAACTGGCCGAACTATTACTATAAGTGGTTGTTACATGTTCTGCAACTGAAAACAAGAGTTATTACCCAACATTAATTATATATATATTCAGCAATGGAGCAGCAGAAGTGGATTGTACCTTCGTATACGCATCTGTCTGATCACAGAGGAGATAGCAACTTCGCTGTCGATTTTCAGTCGTTCAAGTATCGTTGACACCACACAATACAATCCACTTCTGTCTGCTCCATTGCTGAATATATATATATAATTAATGTTGGGTAATAACTCTTGTTTTCAGTTGCAGAACATGTAACAACCACTTATAGTAATAGTTCGGCCAGTTATGAAAGACTGTACTTTTGTACAAATCTGTCTATATCGTGACCACAAGTGATTGTATATAATGTATTGCGTGTTAACAGATTACAGTTATTTGGAGTGCATCCGTAGACTTGGCACTTAAAACTGCTTCAGAGCAAAGACATCGAATGCTAAATAGAATTTTGTGTTCTGGGTCATCAGTAAATCATCAACACATGATCAAGATACTGTGCTTCCTCGCTATAACGCTGTCCATGGGATCCATAAAAGTATACCGTGATATAGGCGAAGTCGCCTTATCGTGGAGTCATGATCTGAGAAATATATTCCAACAGTAACTAGTGAGGGACCACTGTATTTGATGCACTTTTGAAAACAAGCTACTTAGATTATCATGGATTCCTGTGTTTCACACTATTTTGGTTGACTGCATACAGATCATCATCTACGGAAAGACAAGAGAAAATCGCTTCCATTTTGGATTCTCCAGTTCTTGATTTAGAATAATACAAACAGAAAATCTCACATGAATGTTTAATAAATATGAAGTTTAATAAATATGACGTTTATTCAACGACTTAATTTATTATTACGTCACAAACTGCATGCAATGAATGGCAAACAATATTATTTACCGAGTTTCCGTTATTTCATATGTAATTAACACAACTGTGAGATGCTGTTTATCAGAAAATTGGATATGCTGCTCGTTACTCGTTTTATTGTTATGCCACAGTGTGCTATATCAATTTTATGACATAAAGTTAACATTCAATAAATGTGAATGTAGTGTGATAACAATATGTAGAGTAATGCTTACAGACAATGCATTACTGTGGGACTAGGCTTATTCTGCGTCTGCCAGTTTTCTATTGCCTCCAAAAAGGTGAAAAATTGTGAACAAATTGGAGGTGTGCTATCTCTTGGATTCCAGAACGTACAAATAAATTGCTTCACTGCCAATACTTCACCCTACAAAAATAAGTTACTGATTTCAAAATACAAATTTTACTAGTTATTAATCCTGTTGATGTACTGCCCCATGTTAACCACCACCTGAGACCCGTGACCGACCTTTATCTGCTTTTGAATTCGCTTGTTTATAAATGGCTATTACTGGAATCGAAATGTATTAGAAAAAGAAGCTAAAATAAACCACACATAACAAAAAAAAAAAAAAAACCAAAAAAAAAAAAATAAAAATAAAAAAATAAATGAATAAGTCAATATAATGACAGAGGAAACTAGGTTTATTCGGACCCACACCAATGCTCTTCGTATTCCTATTTAAAATAACCTCATTTTTATCAGAGATTGCAATAACAGTAGTAGTAGTAGCAGTATAAATAATAATAATAATAATAATAATAATAATAATAATAATAATAATAATAATATTATTATTATTATTATTATTATTATTATTATTATTTACCACCCAACACAACGAGAATGATACATTTAGAATAAGACACACAACAATCATTTGTCAGTAAATAGAATTAGTTCTATGGGACCTTTTCTTAATATGCACGTATTTGAAATGTGTCAATGACCTGATATAAACAATATTTTTCATAGTAGAGACGAAGTGTAAACCTATTATATGTCGTTTAAGTCGACTTGATTTTGATGATAAATTGATGGCGAATTTAGCAATCATATACATCATATATTGGTTTCTTCATACATACATACATACATACATACATACATACATACATACATACATACATACATACATACATACATACATACATACATACAGACAGAGAGACATACAGACAGAGAGACATACATACATAAAGATTTGTGATTTGTGATTTTGTAGGTTTAACGCCATGTTTCAGCATGATAGGCTATACATGACGTCCAGTATATCTGGTGGAGGAAGAACCTGGGAAATCCCCAGGAAGAACCACCGACCCACGGGAAGCTAATGGCAAGTTTTCTCACATACCCACTTTGGCTGAGCCCGAGACTCGAACCCACGCGGACAGAGGTCAGATGTCAGTGATCTGTAAAGGCGAGCGCCTTAGACCACTCGGTAAGAATACTATTTCTATATTTTTGTGATGATTTATTATTGTTCATCAATATAGCTGTAACGAACCTACCGTTTGTAAATAAGTTAGAGTAAGCAGTCGGTATTTATGTGTGTCCGTATGACCGGTAGATTCTACATCGACTTGAACTTGTCCATAGCTAGCGTGGTCACCAGTTAGTGGCCAATACATCCCCACCTGAAATACAGAAACTTACAAAAATAACACCGATTCAGGAGATTATTTCCTGCAATGCATTGCACTGAAAATGTAACAGAGTGAGTCAAAATGAGCATGCACAGAAGCTCATAAATATGACATAATTAAATTAGTGTGAAATATTTATTCGGAATTTATTGCTGCTCAGATGGAAAACTTAATCATTTAAATCTACTAAAAATAAAAACGTGAGAGAGAGAGAGAGAGAGAGAGAGAGAATTTAAAAAAAATTCCATGCCTGTAAGTCCACCGACTAAATTCGTGATTGCTCTTATCAGCACGCATTATTTTGGAAACAATCCCTGATAAATAGGACTTACTAAAGCATTTGCAAAATTTACAACATTGCTCAGAGTCATTTTATTTTAACAGAAAGCTTACCCGCTCTTCTGTTGTTATTTCGTTATCAAACATAACTATGGTATGCACTTTGTTGTCAAAGACGAGTCTCAAAAAGTCCACCACAGTATTTGGTAATGGCGTCTGCGTGAGCAAGAAGGCGTTCTTGCTTTTGTGGGACTGTGGGAAAATGGAAAAGATGAATCGAAAAGCGAGTCACACAAGTATATATTGTGTTGACTTTCCACGAGATCTCCCGCCCACCCAAAAAACTATTCAGTAAATTAGTAGGATATCGGTGTCTAGAGGCATTTCAGCCTCTGGAATTTATGATAAGATCAAAATATTTATATAATCTACTTTTACACTGTTTTGAAAGAATAAGAAATTTGATTGGCTGTTTGAGATAAAATAGGAAATATCTTAAAATGAGGGCAGAAACAACATTATCTATATCGTCGAGATCAAAAGACCATATTTAAAATACACCACAAGATAAAGCATTTGTCTTCCGCTCGGAGCTACTAAGAGTTGGTTACAAACGTTGCTGTTCTGTTAAATTGTCAAATTGCCGTTTTGTCTTATATTCAGCACCGTTATTTTATGTTCTGGGAAAAACAGATTCTATGTTGTTATGGTCCTTAATGGATATTGTCATGGAAGTTTTTCTGTCAGATTACAAGTAAAAAGGAAAGCAAATCAGAAACGTGTTTTTACAGATATCGGAACTATTACCGACAATATGACGGCATTGATGTAGTCGTTATCGCTTGCTTTATACTTCAAGAGTATAGGACGATATCTTGACGCTGAAATAAATTCAGAGTCAGAGAATGTTTAATTTGTTTATTGTACACAATTATTAGGCTTTAATAACAGATACATAATTCATAAGATCGATTTATCAATGCAAAATAAATTGTAAAACCTGACAAGTGAAAAAGAAAGATTACACTGCGCTGAATATCTATGCAGAAGTATACTTTACATGTTCATTCGACCTAATTAACACTGCTGCATTCTGGGATATCAAGTATACTTAAATCCATTCAAACTTCCTTAACGTGGAATGGTCTCATAAATAATGCTATATTTTTCTCGATGATATAATGGCATTTATAACACTTCTGTAAAAACAATAATAATAATAAACGTGTAATAGGCTTAGGACTATACATAATAAGAATGGACAAAAATGTCAATTACTGTATTTATGCTTCTTCATATCAAGGTACTCGGATATTGATTTAATTGTGCAACTCCGTAAACAGAGTAATTTGTTATTGGGCAATCAACATTAAATTAAGTTTATTTTCTTCCAGAAATTGAACCTAAACATTGGATAAAAAAAACCCCAACAACACAAAAAAACACACACAAAAAAAAAAACATGGGACAACACACGCACACACAAATTTAAAAAAAAAAAAAAAAAAAAATTACCATCGTAGATCAACGTTTAACAAATTATTTATATTGAATGACACAAAATATCATTCTACCTCCAGCATTTTATTGATGGGGTGAAGGGGTGGGGTGGACCGCCGCTCTACTAGTGGTTGTTTTCTCAATCGCATATGATTTACCGCGAAGTTGTTCGCATAATTACTGCGGGACAGTTTAAACACTTTTTAAATTTTGTTAGAAACCTTCAAATAAAGAAGACTATTTGAGAAGAAAAAAATATATTACGCCATCTGCTAGTTGGGGAGAACTTATCTAATGTTGTGAGCATTTGTAACCCGACCCCTTTTGCATAATTTAACAAGTAAAATATGTTTAAACCATTAAGATGACTATGAAGTAAATTTCTTACGTAGCTGATCTGTCACATTTCAAGTGGGGTGGCTGCTACACAACTGCTTGTATATGAACCTGATATGTCACAAAATGCACACAGCTTGTAAATACATTAAATCCACATTTAGCAAATCATTATCTAATACTAAACCTCAATGTCACATTGGTTATCACATTTTTAATGTTTTAAATTTTATGACAATGGCAAATCACACACAATTGTGCAATAACACCTTAAATCGTATTTAAATATTAATCAAAATATTTTTAAAAATATAACATATGCATTATCTTTGATTTATTAATGAGTGTGAAATCCCAAAAGACAACAAATTATTAAATTGCCATTTTGTGTAGACTACGCGAGAAATTATATGTATGTATGTATGTATGTATGTATGTATGTATGTATGTATGTATGTATGTATGTATGTATGTATGTATGTATGTATGTATGTATGTATGTATGTATTGTATGTATGTATGTATGTATGTATGCATGTATGCATGTATGTATGTATGTATGTGGTCAACAAACAATATAATACATTATTTCTGATATTCAATTACCAGGAACAATATCATTGTATCGGTTTTTCTTTCTTATCTCGGAAAGTGTTGCATCAGTAAAATCATCCTCTGGTTCTTCTGCTTGGTCTTCCAAATTGTTATGTCTTTGTCTCAGGCTTTCCTCGTCCTTTAACATCTGATGTGTACAATAATAATAATAATAATAATAATAATTATAATAATAATAAAATGAAGACTAAAAACCACGCAAAAGTACTTTCGGAGGGCGAAGGGGTGGAAGCTAAATGGAGCTAATACATTTGTAACCATCAGTACTGGGCAGTCTCCATTATCAGATACATAGCTGGAATCGTGGGTTGGACCAAAAATGAATTAGAAGGCATATATAGAAAAAGAAAAAAGATAACGACCGTTTATAGTACACTGCATGAAAGAGATGACTCGTCAACAAACTGTACCTTTACAGGAGTATCGGGGACAGAGGCGTGATAAGCGTTGACGACTGTGTAGAGGCAGAAAAAGGAGCCTAGGAAAGTATGTAAGAGAAAGCGATATAGATTTTCTTTTTATAGTCAAGGAAGAAAGCCCCATCAAGGAGAACGGAGAATAGATGGATAACCAGCAGAAGAATCGCATAGAGAGAACACTAGGATGGAAGGAAGAGGCAATGCATGGACAGTTTGTAAGGAACACAGAACAACATGTCGGTGTTGATTAAATATGGTTATCATGTATTTGCCCGTCATGGAATTTTTTTGAGGAAATATGGCAACATATATTATTTTATGGCTAAGCCTATGAGAAATGCATACAACAATGTTGAAATTTTTTCTCATCAAGGTCAAGCTCACATGTCAAGGTTAAAGTAAACTCTGAATAATAAAAACTGGAGTAAATAAGTCAAACAATTCAAAACATTTGATTTTTCAACAAAATAACGTCATAAATGTAAGAAAAATAAGATTACAACGAATTGTTATTCGCCAGCGTTAGATGCACAAGAACTTCTAGAAGACACATAGTGAAGAGATTCCATTACAGCATAATGAGATGGAGACAACGGTATTCTTCATGTACAATTTCTCTGTTTTCTAATTACTAACAATGGTCACAAGGGTCTATTTGTATGGATAATATCGTCTTGACACCACACAATATTTATATACTTTTTCTGACAAATTACTTCATGTCCTTGAATGGAGAACACCGTTTTTAGTTGTGTTATACAGAGCATACTCCAAGTAATAGTTTGGATAAAAACGTTGATTCATATTGGATACACATAAACTTATTCATGGTTTATGTCGTAAGTTTTGGGAAATAAGTTCGAGGAAACCTTGGGTGATGTCATTGATCTTGACATAATGTATAACCAGAGGAGGCCTCGCGCAAACCTGTTGAAACTTTACTAAGGTACAATTAAATGCTTTGTAAGTCCCAGAAACTATCAACGACTATTAACACAAAGTTGGGTAATGCATAGGAACACAATATGAAGTAGTTAGTATCTGGGGTATGTCCCTGAAAGTAGCATTGTCAGTCTCTAGTGTATTAGTCTGATTTCTGCTACCTCGCATTGTCAGTCTCTAGTGTATTAGTCTGATTTCTGCTACCTCGCATTGTCAGTCTCTAGTGTATTAGTCTGATTTCTGCTACCTCGCATTGTCAGTCTCTAGTGTATTAGTCTGATTTCTGCTACCTCGCATTGTCAGTCTCTAGTGTATTAGTCTGATTTCTGCTACCTCGCATTGTCAGTCTCTAGTGTATTAGTCTGATTTCTGCTACCTCGTATGTTCCTTGTACGAGTTGAACATTCAAATAGCTAGGCATAACTTCTTTGGATGCCAATACTACATGATCCATTAATTCACTAAGAAGTAAAGAAAACTATTGATTGTCTGGGCCAATAAGGTTTATTCTTTGGTTAGCTTGTGCACAATACAATACTTAGTTTTTGTTTGAAAATTTTCTTCATTAGTAGCATTATCCAATACACAAGCATCTTGAACAGTCTTGATGATTGTATTTTCTTTTTCCCCGTGTGATACTATTCATGGAACTTTTTCAGGCCATATTACACTCAAATTAGGATAAGGCTTCAGTGGATGCCTAACAATCAATTTCTCTTCTAGATCTCATAGGAAATAAATAGGAATGGAGATTGATTGGAGACCAGAAAGCCACATTGCCTGAGATAATCTAAACAAGGTATATATTCCGTCTGATTTCATCTTTCCTTAATAAGGAATATAATAACATCATCAGCCATCAATATATTTCCAAAGTGTGGGGTTCTTACATATAAAACTTACACTGATTTCTAGCCTTTTATGCATAACTTTTGGCATCTCATGATGTTTTGTATTTTTTTCTTGCACATTACATTCAGGTAACTGATATGTTTCACCTGAAAATGACCTTTGGACCAAGTGTCTTGGGGAACAAATCCGGCGAGTGCTATAAAATTCTAAGAAGATTACGGATATGCAATGAAAAACATCTATCGATCTTTCCAAGTGTTAGACCTTTCAAGAGTCTTGAAATGCCTTGTAGTACTAACATTTTTTTTCAAGACATCAAGATGAAGATTCTCTGCAACATCTCATATGACTCTTATAGATGACAATTGACAGAAGATTATAATCATTTATGAGCTATAATTAGTTCACTTCAGTAACTAAAGTCAAAATATTTAACTCGACTTTTACTCACAATTCATATCCTGCAACAACCATCAAATGACATGTTCAAACAGAAAAAATAACGTAGATCTTCATGGATTATTTTAACAGTGAAATGTTTGTGGAGATATATGTAGATCTTAACTGAATTTGAGGTCTTGTGTTTGACCTTGTAATATGAACCTGACGTTTTTAGATAAAAAAAAACAACATTGTTTTGTTTTCGATTTCTTACGTCATAAGCTATCAATTGATGCATGTTGACTGCTTTTCTCACGAACTTACCACTGGAATGCAACAGACCCTAAACTAGCGAAATCATCTAGAGATGACTCCAACTGTAGAACTAAAGAAAGAAACAGAATGGTTAGTAATGGTTGCTCAGGACCTGGCGTTCATGGTCATTAAAGTAAAAGAATGTTATGCAGAATAGGCAGAAGAAACGATGAGACAATCTATCGTCTGACTAGTGGGTTAAGTAAGCATGCCCTCTGCGACAAACAAGCCTTTGCTGTATACTGGCAGCTATCTACGAAATGTGGGCTTGAGTTCACAAACAAGAGCTGTACGATCACAGGGCAGAGAAAGTGATTATAACAGGAAAGCTAAAATCCTGTCGGATTTAAATATCCAAACTTACCACAGGATACAATACAGGAGGCCAGACATAGTACTGGTTAGAATATCCTTATCTACATCATATAAATAGAAGAACCAGGGACTCTCAAGTCGCATGTAAAGAACAAGACAAAACAACACAATACATTAACCTGGCCAGAAAACTTAAAAAGGTCTGGAAATCTCAGAGTAATTTTGATGGGAGCACTAGGAGTAATACCCCATAAGTTAGGGGAAAGCCCCAAAAAGCTACTATGAATAACATACAAGCCAGACATACTCCAGAAAGCAGTAGTCTTCTGAAAAGCAAGAAAACTACAGAAGATGCTTGATATCTAAAGCCCCAGGAAGTCGTCCAATCCAATGATAAAAGACCAGCTAGAAAGGCTGTGGATAAAAGGAATAGTAATGTTTCATCATAAACAGCACCAACATAATTATTATCATTACTATCATCATCATCATCATCATCATCATGAAATATGAGTTCTGAAGATACATTTCGTCTAGCGGTATAATAAGAAGGTGAAAGACTATGAATAATTAAAAATACTTTCTCTTTAATAAACAGAGTTAGTAACAAAACTTACTTCGAATTCAGTCTGCAGTAGGCATTTTTCAGTTCTTCTATCAGGCCTTAATAGATTTTGGTATTTTTCGTGGAAAGTGACAGAAGGTACACAAGCCATGGTTGGCATCAAAGCCTCGACAACAGCTTCATGTAAGTATATATACTGCTCCCGTTTGTGACAATTTTAAATGTTCATTACCATAAACACTAAAATACTTGTGTTGAGAGATTATTACAAGTGAAATTTGTTGTATTCCTCCCAGTTAAAAAAACCCCAATATTTTGTACATAATTATTTCAAAAACGTTCCACTCTTAACTTATCAAAAACTATATTGTAATTCCCGTATTTCATGTGAGCAATACGTAATGAGAGATGCATTACATTATCTTCCTTTAAATTTTGTAAAATCTCCTTTATAGCAGTATTATTGAATGTGTATAAAATTAGCAAGGTTTTCGATCAAACCACAAAAACAAGAAGAGAGATATAAATATTATGTTCAATAGAACAAAAAAGCAGAAAGTATAAAAAATACCTTTGTTTGGACCATGTTCACTCTTTGCTGCCTCAGCTCGTAGATACATGCAAATACGTTCACTGATCCTGTTTGCTTCCCTTCTTCATAGAGGTAGTCTAATGCAATAAATGTCCCAGTTCGTCCGACACCGGCACTATAAAGATGAATAAATGCTTACAAATTTGGATCTTTTGATTCCTTTTAGATATTACTTATTATACGTATTTAATGTTCATCAAACCCATTGTGTTAGACTAGACAACTCAAAACATAGTTTGCTGAATACTACTCCAACAATAAAACACGTTAAGTCATTGTATGAAGCATAACATGTTTGGAATAATGTGTTAGAGTGATTAGATCTAACCTGTGCTGATATTCATTATGGCAAAGCATGCATGTTTGTATCTGTCATTTAAGCAACCAATTCTCTATTCTTAGATGTTTTACACAAATACAAGTGTTCTTAATGAGATTGAATTTGCTTGCTTTTATAATTCATTACTGATACTCTACGTCTGTCTAGAAAGGAAGGACGACAGTATACATTTTGTACTTTTAAGTATCTTTATGATACACTGTACATAATTTAGTTGCATATATATATATATATATATATATATATATATATATATATATATATATAAGTTTTCTTGAAACTACAAATGTATGCTATTGTTAATGATATTTCCAAAATTTGAAAACATAGTACATAGTCTGGACAAGTCCATTATCTTGTTGAATTCCCATGATGCATACAAACTGGTGTCAAATTAAACAAGAGGAGACAACCTTTTATTTTCTTTTATGTTAAAAAAGTTAAGCATTCAGAAAATATTTATCAAATATTAAACTAAACAAATATCTGATTATCAGAAGATTCTCTTACTAATTTTTAAGCCATAGTTTGTTTTCTAACTAGTGTACCTGTTAACAGTACAAATGGAACTGGAATGATCCGAAATATTACCTGAAGCTATTGGCACTGAACATTTATCCAAAAGTAATAAATACAGTTCTACAAATGTGTGTACCTGCAATGCACAAGGACTGGTATATCAGGTTTTCCCTCTGTATTTCTGACTTTACTCAAGAACAGTACCAAAGAAGATGGCGTTTCTGGGACACCTCTGTCAGGCCAGGCAGTAAAATGGAACTTGGTCACAATCTTGCACTTTTTGCCTGCCTGAAATGTGTGAAACATTTTGCTCATATCAGCTCTTTGTTGATATCAGTTGTATATTTTGTGTCTTATATTGTTGCTCTAATTATTTGTTTTCCTGCGGTTTTTATTGTTATTGTTCTCTTGCTGTGTCCATTTTGACAGGAAACAGTAAGTCCGAGCTACGAAGAAGCATTTTCTTGCCTTATTGACTATTTACATGACTACAGTGGTAATGCTATCAGCCATGTGATGACTAAATTGTTGTGCCTTTTAAAGGATATTGTACTCTTTGTTTTTTTTCTTTCTTTTTAAAAAACATAATATCCCTTTATCTCTCTGCTTGTCTACCTGTCCGTTTGTCTATCGATCTATTTATTTGTCTATTTTTATATCTATCTACATACCTACCGACCTACCTAGTGAATGAAATATACTGTATTTTAAAACATGATGTGAATGATGAATCATGCAAGGTTTGCTGTGTTCAAACATTTGCCAAAAAATGAAGTAAGCATTTGAGCCCGGAAGTTCACAGTCTTTCCCAAATGATACGGGAAGTGATTTAACTTGGCAAATAGTTCTTTAACTTGGCAAATCATGCATTATCACTATACTTACAAACAAATAACCAATTTACGAAAAGGATATTTTAAAGAACTAAACACTTGTCCTCAATCTGTACATTCTATTCTGGTGATTGATTACTGTTAGCGTCAGAAATTGGTACGTGGCGAACACGTTCTAACAGATTTGATTATGTAAGAATGAAAGGTTTTGTAAGCGCAGATCAAATACACTTGAACTGCATTATTTTTTTAATAAATAATGTAGAGAAACCGAAACGCGAAATAAACCAATAATAAGTCCCACAAAAGTAGAAAAAGTGTACTTCACTGTATTATCGTACAACACAACATTATATCATAAATCGTACCTGATGTATCTTGAATTTTCTGATTGTGTAATCAGCAAATACGTCCTCTGTTAAATATTCAACCTCCGTTAACCCGTAGGTACATTTCCCCTCTAATGGCCAATACTGTGTGCACTTCATCTGTAAGAATGTCTTTATCTATTATATTTAGACAAATACAATTAATTTTATATTCTTTCTACCAAAGCATACTCTCTATCAAATATTATCTGCTTTCTTCTATTTATACATCTATTTCGCCTAATATAATTTTGTTAAATTGTGGTTTTGATTGTGAATCTAAAAAACTTAATTCAAGAAAATACTTTACTTACCCTAAAATGAATTGTGAGTTAGCACAGTTGTTCAAGCATTCTTCTATGAATTTATATACAGAGTACAGCCGTTCTAGAACGTGTCAAAACAATCTCAAGAAGTCATAAAGAAATTTGTCACATGACTAATGTGTTACGTAGGGTTACATACCCATATTTATAATTTCAACGTATAATAAACCCTCATGATGTCACAAAGCCGTCATAAACTCATTCTAGGCAAAGGTGTAATAATCGAAACGTCCACATGTTTTTCATACTCATTTCACTATACTATTATGTGGTTTCGTCAAATGAAATCATTATTTTCCTCATGAGAGAAATCTTACATTTGTGTTCATTTCAAATAAACTTTATGAATCTCGTCGAATAATTCAGTATTATGCTCGTCAAAGCTCGCAAAAGATTGAAATAATTCGACTCGTTTCATATTTCATTTGAAATGTTCACTCGTGTGACATCGTCTATTTCTTACCTTCCCTCCCTCAACCAGCTCCGTAAGCATTACAATCTTGTCCACATCGCAATGCCAAATCATTCGCAAGAAATCGTCCAGAATTGCGTCGGTTGGGCCTGAACAAGATGTTTTTACCATGGACTTATTAATTCACTGAGAACAATCATGACATGAGATTGTTTAAGTAGAACTATGCATTTAAAACGGCCGACATCAGTTGTCAGGGACTCAAGTGATTAGTTTAAGATAAATAATTTCTTCTGAATTAATTCAAGATATCTTTTCCAGAACTACAAAATATTAATATAATTGATTATATTATTTGTTCATATCAATCGAGTCATTCATCTCTACAGATGTAAAGAACCGAAATATTCATTCGATAGCAAAATGAATTATATCTGCTCGAAGTAACATACATTGTTATGTTTTTGTCGAACGGTATAATCAGACTTAAAAATGATTACATCAGGAATCTTCAAGGAGTCTTCGAAATATTTGAATGCGATTAAGATGAGGTATATTTAAATTTCAAAGGATCGTGTTCTCAGCATTTCATTCTGACTAGCTGATGTATGGTTGGTTACCTTGTGATGCGATGTAGGCTCTATCTTTCTCGAAACCCTGAAACATGTAACGAGAGACATAGGGATTGAATGATACCGATGATTCATCATTCTTATACCAGATACCAGCCAACAAATACCTTGTCTAATTCATAGTAACCTTATACACTTTAAAATACAAGGCAAGAGAATGTATACTAATATTTGTCAAAGTGACAGAATCATTAAATATTTTATTACTTTTTTTAAAATATTTGTTTAAGGTTGTGATGTAGTTTCGTAAATAACTTATTATATTTAAAGTTTTTTTGTTACTCCATGCAAAACACTAATATTATTTCGAGAATTTGCTTAGATAAGGGAAATAATCTTGTATATTCAGGTGAGATATGTTGTTGTCCGTATCAAAATACGTTAATGCATTTGTTAACGTTTTGTGTGTATAGGCGTATTTATTTTGCGTAGAATGCACACTTGATCCGGCAAGGGATCGTGTGTGTCAGGGATTGACTAAGATAATAGTAACAAAACTGACAACGAACAGTGCAAAACTAAAAACTAGTTTATCTTTTTTCATTTTTTCAAAACTAGCCTAAACGTTTTCGTCTCTCGTTGAGACATGGTCAAAGGCAAATACATTTTTCGGGATATAATCTACGTCTACATCACTTTATATTAAGACATAGATGGCGCTTTTGCAACTCCTTTTGTAGGTTTAAGATTAGATTGCCATTTTATTATCAGCGGATTTGAAACCAATAAGGCACGATATACACAATTTTGAAACAATACTTCTATCATATCCATAATCATGTAAAGTATTGTAAATTTCAACGTTTTATTTGTATATATATATATATATATATATATATATATATATATATATATATATATTGCTTAAAGACAAACCACTCATTTTAAATATAAGCGCTCTCAGTATGCCCATTATGTTTCTTTTCTTTTGAATTACATGTTAAATATGGTTATTACAGCTTCTATCACTCGTAAGGATGACACCGATGTCTATGCTCATGCACATTGGCACACGATCTAGTATTACTGTCCTTGCCCTCCGTAAAATGAAGAAAATATCGATACTATTGTATCTAGATGCACTCTTGGACTAGTCTGTGTACGGACAACTGTGCAGATCTATTACGGCCGTTATGTACCTATGTATCAGTCGTCTGGTACCCTGCCTTCTTCACTATGTTACGAACGGAGTGAAGAAGACAAGGTACAAGACTACAAATTTATAATAAATTCCATAGAATATGGCGGATGGGCCGTTTTGGTCTCATTTCGTCTGCGAGAATGATATATGTGTAGTCTACTCTTGAACATTGAACTGTATTCCTTGCGAAGATAGCGATACATTAAAGATACATAGAGAGTTAATTTAATTTTTAACAGTATAAAGAAAAGGATCTCAAAAGCGAAAAGAAGCTGCCGCAGCCGATTACACAGCAACTAGTATGTAAATATTAGTTGCACGATCAAAGCAAAATACTAGTATATTCGAGTATGGAACTTCAACTTGGTAACTGTTAGTATCATAAATAAAGTATATACAGAATTTGTATCATCATGTCCTTAGGATAAAAATATGACAAATTCTGATCATGCTTCAACCACTTGGAAAATTTGAGTTTGTTTTAAAACTTGGTATATTAATCTCTTGGCAAAATTTTAAATATTCGTTTGATATTTAATCATCCAGCAAACTTTAGCATCCTTAATGCATGTAAACTTGAAAAATTACATAACGTATAGACTCTTCATTGTTTCAAACATATATATATATATATATATATATATATATATATATATATATATATATATATATATATATATTTATCTTTGTAAGGGTAAGAAACGGAGTAAGCAGATATGCACTTTTAAAAGTATACCAAATATCAGACTGAATATCAAGGAATGACAAAAAAAAACTATAAGCAATACATGCCAGATGACGGTGAATGTAATTCAACTATGATGTATATTGGTATTATTTTGACAAATACATAAAGAGTGCAAAAAGTATGAAAAAATACAAAAATATACTAATTCAACGTACCCTAATAAAGCACGCATTGATTGATATAAATCAGAGCCCAAAATGTTTGCAATCGGAGGTAACTCTACCCTGGTGGTGTCATCTGTAAATTATTGTACACGGTGAGTTTTATTTATAACTTGCACTGGTTTACTAAGCTATATGTCAACGAGGTTAATAAACAGTAAACATAATTGTAAACAGACCATACCAATAGCCTCAATTTATGGACCATGAGTAGTTCATGCGTTACACGTGTCGTTTCCAAGGTAATCGCTATGCGCGCCTAGAGGTATAAAATTGACCTGTTCACACAGCGTACATGTTTACATTAAAAGAAATAGACTTATTAGCATGGTCTTTTGATATTATAAAACATGTGAACGTGAACATTCCATGAATATGTCACACAATCTACATGCCTGTAAACTGTTTTGGTGGCATGGCTATATGTGACAAAAAGTTATAAATTTATTTAAACTAAAAACCTTTTAAATAATTTTTTTTTATTTGAACTTTCTATTGCAGCGACACTGATAACCAGACAAGAAATACTTACAAGCATATATTCCCTTATAACGGTTCTTCTTGGCGTTTACCGGCACCTGTGCAATTGTCATACTGAATTGGGGTTTCTTTGGCAATTTCTAAAGTTAGAGAAACTGTAAGTATTAGAGTTCATATTGGTGTTTTAATTGAGTTTGCATTTAACATGAAACAATATCAGTGATATAGATGGATTCTGCTCGTTGAAATTAAATTGTATTGAGCAGCACTTGAGAATTTGAGCTTACAGGTGAAATCTGTTTCATCCATTTTCATTGCGTTGTTTACCATGCTAGCATTCAATTTAATAGCTTAAATGTACAGTGACATCTCACTGCTACTCGACTTAACATCGAACATCTCATATTCAGTTCAAAAGTTTGATAAAAGTTAACATTTTGAATGGTAGCCTTCCCAGGTGCTTTGATGAACCTGTTACCACACGATCGTCACTCGTTCTTGACACTGTGCAGTACATTTTAAACTGGCACAGGAAATACTTAGCAAGTAAAGTATGATACTATTTGTATGTAGAACTTACAAAAATACTGTACTGAATCAAGAATAATTAACGCTCATGTGGAAACTGGATCCTTGCGGCAAATGGTAAAGACCTTCTATCGTAATCATCGAAAGAAACAAAACTGATATATTAATACATTCTTTTCTTTCAAAGTGTCCTAAAAGGTACTGTCGGGAAAATATTGTCCTTTTTTAAGAATCAAAATACCTCAAATTCACATTCAAGATCGTTTGAATCGTATGCCTTGTCTCTGATATAATCTGGAAGGTCAGATAGTGGGATACGGGTTTTGTTCAAGCCCACTCCATTGTAGTAACCATCCTTTTCTGAGCTGCTAGATTGGGTCATATCATTGTTCTCATCATCTGTGCCGACTCTGTTTGTACCTTCCTGTCTTCTACCATTATTCACGTCAGTATTGATGTTGGTGTGAATGATTTGGGCATAATCCTCTGCTCTATTCCCTGTCGTCTCTGTAATAATGTGATACCTTCATTAACCGTTAAATAATTACGTATTTAGTATTAAGGACAGGGAGGTGACAGTATGATACCGGAGGGGGGGGGTGTGGGTCGGATTTATTGTCACAAAGAGTGACATATCACTACACGCCATATTGGTCACCACCGAGTCCAAATTTAAAATGAGAAAATACCAAATGTTTGTAAAACATATACGAGAATTGCTACAGAAGCAATTCGATGAGCAATAGCTAAGGACCTATCACATACATGAAGTAACTATCTGTTTAAAATATTTTATTCTAATTCATCTCATGAGGAACAATTTAGACACGAGAATGCAACGATGGAAGAATACCAGATACAAACTAAAGACTTCAGTGACTACTTGTATGAAAGATTAAGAGAGCAAAGTTTAATGACTCAGTATTTAAACAAAATGGATGATGATTTTTCTCAAAGGTCACAACATGTATATTTATTTCTGATGAAGATTGAATACTAAAGACGTTCTTGATCAGGTCGTTATTATCTGTCCAACCTTTCTGTGGAACAAGACATACGATATAAAGTGGTTATTCAAATATGAAAAAGTGATCATGATAGACTCAGTGGGTAAACTGGATAAGTATTTAAAGGTATATATATATATATATATATATATATATATATATATATATATATATATATATATATATATATATATATGCAGGAACCCATAATTTGTTTATGATTGATGACATTGGGAATCTTTTGACGCCATGAAAAAAAGTAACTCCCTTAACCATACTAGCTTTCAGTGATAGACATTTAGAAATAACAGTATGTGAACTTTCAGAACTACAACTATGTAATCAAAGATTTCAGAGAGAATACACGTTTTCTGGTTGTCTTTTATAGCGAGGAGAAGAAGAAGAAGGCAATAGAAACGTGGTTTGAAGAGAATCACTTAATACCAGATGAAATAAAAGGAGAAATAGTAGATATTTTTAAACAGAACAAAATAAACAAACCTTTGATGCGACTTGATTTTCCTTTTCAATACAAGATACTTGTACCGAAAACTTAGTGTCCGTGTGCAATAGGCACTTCATAGGTATACAATGCCTTCATCGCCAAAGGAGACGGACATTTAGCGAAACGGTACGTAGATGTGCCCGTATGATAATGTATTTACGTTGTCAATAACCGAAACATTGTCATGATACATAGATATACTATTTTGTTTATTGTGCTGATGTACATTTATATGATTGCATCACTTTAGTAAATTCATTTCTTGGTAATATTCTATATGTTCAAAATGATAATTTCTTTACATTATGAATTATCAATTCTTTTTTATCACACTTTTATTTCCTTTGCATACTTTCTTTTAATTGTTTTCAGTCCAAAATGAATAACTTTTTGCCCTTAACACACATAACTCTATGACTGGTGTGCCGTAACTCATCCTTGAAAATTAAAGGAATTTTTTTTAATAATCTGTGTTACGCTAAACATATTGTCTTTGGGATTGTCACTAGTGTCGTAGAACTTGATGTCATTCTTCATGTCGCTGTATACTTTTTCTGTCTCATCATAAATGCACAATAAATCTGTATCAGTCATGGGTAACCTCATTCCATCACCGTATTTGTTTTTTAGTGCTTTGTAATAGAATTGATATCTCGACCATTCATTTGAATAGCTCTAACACTGTAAAACCATCATACATAGGTTTGGTTAGTTTGATATTTTAGTTTTCGAGAATGAATACCACCATGTCATCGTCAATAATGGGTCTCATGGCAAGTATTTTGTCTTTCTTCACTTGAAAAATTTATTTTTGTTTGGATAAATATTTCACTCTAACAGATATGTGATGCATTTGTTGAGTTAAAATGCTTTCAATTTTCATCTGTGATTACCATCGCCTTTTCATTTTTCACTTTGTCGTGCACTAGTCTTGTTATACTATCCAATCAGTTGTAAAACACATGAATGCAAACCGTACCTCTGTAAAGTATTGGTCTGTAACATTGATGAGTTGATTTGAGATGTAAATAAAACCCTGATGGGATGTGCGTAGTTATTTTATTATCATTGTTCCTTAGGTAAAAGCCTTGTTATTATCCAAAAAGTATGTCGATAACGTCATGGATTGTGATGATGTTGATACATGTGCATAATCTGTTTTAACCAGTACACTTTCAAAATCACCATAAACAACATAAGGGACTTTTAATTAATGATGATAGTTTCTAAATTTAATAACTGAATCAACTTCAAACATTATGCCTATTGAGTTGTCAACACTGTAACATATTCTTTTGTGACCTGATAACTTCTCTGATGTATTGAGAAAGAAAAACAAATTAAAGCATTTTTCCAGATAGATTTCTTTCCATCGTGTTTGCTTATTTGTGATGGCACCAGTTTTGATAAATCTTGTATGTCAACATAATGATACTTGTCCATTCCATCAAATAAAATTATCATGTCAACATGCGTATCTTTTTTCTCTTTCTTTTTCTGACACTCTAACTAGCCTAATGTATTTGTCTCAAACTATTTAATACACATTTACATAAATATCAAATTAATTCTCAATGTATGTGATGCACTGTAATGTTGTAGGGCATTTATCAAACCAATGGCTGATACAAGCCACATTATATTTTGATGGTCTATGAATTTTTTATTTTTATTTTTTTTTTTTTTGGGGGGGGGGGGGATATTTATTCCAGATTCAACAGAGGATAAAAAAATATATCGTCCTTTTCTTACGTTTATGTAATTTTGTTATTTCAAAATAAAAAAGCGAGAAGAAAAAAAAAAAAAATAAATAAATACGTGTTTTGCGTAATCACGAGTACGCTATGTTTTAGGAATATATACTGAGACTGTCCGGTCAAGATAAGATCAAACGAATAATTGTATCTCCACTCTAACAAAAAGAACGTATGTGTCTATATATATATATATATATATATATATATATATATATATATATATATATATATATATATATATATATATTGTTACGACTCTATGGTCTAGAAAATGTAACAGAAAGAAAGTGAAACCAACAATTCAAGTAAAAATCATCAAGCAATTTATTTCTAGATAATTAAAATGAAAAATCAAAAAGAGACTTACAGTAATGTGTATTAAAATCCAAATAATCCAATAAGATTTAGTGTTTTAATCACAAGTCCTTAATATACAATGTCCCGAATTCACGGCTGTATCCTTGAATGTTGTGATGTGCCAATGGTCTTTAAAGTCCTGATGTACTAGTAGTCTTTAATGTGCTGATGTCAAAATGAAGTACTCCAAAGTATCTCTGAATAAGTTCACATAAATTCCAAAATCATCAATTAAAAATCAAAAATCCAAAAGTCTATGAGCACTGTTACAATCCAATGAATATTTAAATAATTCCTCTCTTAGAATTTGGAATGACTTTCCACAACTGTAATAGCTCTTTACAAGACTGATACAAATGTTGAAACTGAAAAACTGTCCACTAAACATGGTATATATAAAGATTGGTCACATAACAGAATGTTCTAGAATATGTGTCATCTTAATGGAATTTTACTAGTATGGACATGGCTTTTTACACATAACTCTAAGGATTTTCCAGTTTTATCTGTAAACAAAATCAACCTTGACCTCAAATTTGGTAAACATTTTGTTTATCAAAACTATCCTTTAGCTCAAATCTGAAGTAAACAACCTAACTCAAGGACACTAGTTAAACATGTTTTTTCTCATAAACAACATTAAGATTTAAGCAAATATTAAAGTCAAGAAACATTTATAATTTCCTAAAATATCTATAATATTATATAAACATAATACATAACACCTCCCCTCATAAAGAAAAAGAAAGATTTATGCAATAAAGCTTCTTTTGAATATACATCTAATACTATAATAACCAAAATTTGCATAAGAAAATGTCTTATGATACTGAACTTTTTACATCAAGCCATATAAGATTTCTATGCACGTGAGAGTGCATCTGCAATCACATTGTCTTTTCCACTGATGTGTTTGATGTCAGTGTTATATTCCTGCAATATTAAACTCCATCTCAACAATCTGCGATTTTTATCTTTCATTTTGTTGATGAAAGTAAGGGGATTGCGATCACTGTACACAATAATTGGA
This sequence comes from Margaritifera margaritifera, assembly GCA_029931535.1. NCBI lineage: Eukaryota > Metazoa > Mollusca > Bivalvia > Unionida > Margaritiferidae > Margaritifera > Margaritifera margaritifera. The sequence goes on from JAQPZY010001341.1 coordinate 975,113, forward strand.
GAAAGAGCTGAGGTAACATACACTTCAAAATGCTGTAAAGCTAATATCAAAGCCAAACATTCCTTCTCAATTGTGGAATAATTTTTCTGGTGCTTGTTTAGTTTTTTAGAAAAATAACACACAGGGTGATCCACGTCACTTTTGTCTTCCTGAAACAATACTCCACCAACCCCTACATCACTTGCATCAACAGATAATTTAAATGATTGGCTGAAATTTGGTGCAGAAAGAACTGGTGCATTCTTAAGCATGGCCTTTAACTTGTCAAAAGATTCCTGACACTTGTCAGACCAATGAAATTTGGTTTTCTTACTCAATAAACTTGTCAAAGGTTCAGCAATTTTGGAAAAATTGGAACAAAATTTCCGATAATATCCAGCCATACCTAGAAATCGCATCAGTTGCTTTTTACAAATTGGTATTTGAAATTAAGAGATAGCTTTGACCTTAGCTTCTATAGGTTTAACTTGACCTTGTCCCACAATATGTCCTAAAAATGTGACACAAGCATGGCAAAACTCACTTTTGCTCAAATTAATTGTCAGATTCGCATCGCTGAGTCGATCAAAGAATTTTCGAATGGTTTCCAAATGATCTTCCCAGGTGTTGTTGTAGATAATGACGTCGTCGATATAAGCGTCACAATTATCAAGACCAGATGATATCATGTTCATCAGACGCTGAAACGTTGCAGGCGAATTTTTCATTCCAAACGGCATGACTTTATATTGATAAAGTCCATCTGGAGTTACAAATGCTGAAATTTCTTTTGCCCTTTCCGTTAGTGGAATTTGCCAGAATCCTTTTAAAAGGTCAAACTTGGTGACATATTTCGCATTTCCAATTTTATCAATGCAATCGTCCATTCTTGGGATTGAAAATTAATCAGTTTTGGTGACACTGTTGACTTTTCTATAGTCAGTGCACATACGGAATGTATTATCTGGCTTGGGAACAAGAATACATGGTGAACTCCAGTTACTTTTGCTTGGTTCTATGAAATCATTCTCCAGTAAATACTGAATTTCTTTCTTCAAATAGTTCTGTTTGAGAGGATTCATCCTATATGGATGCTGTTTCACAGGCGCAGAATCTACAATGTCAACGTCATGATAAATTTTACTTGTTCGTGTAGGAACATCAGGAAACAAGTGCTCATAGTCACGTAATAGCTGTTTTACTTCATTTCTTTCCTGTTGTTGTAGATATGAAAGTTTCTGGTCTTGATTGTACACTATTTCTGAATTCCGAAGATTTGTTATACCAGAGTAAATATAGTCTGATTGTACTCCATCGTTGATATCTTCACTGTGTGGGACAGGTACAACTAAATTAACTGAATAATTAGCTGGGCTATCTCTGTCAAAATATTCCTTTAACATATTTATATGACAAAGTTGTTTCTGTTTCCGTCTCCCAGGAGTGTTAATGATATAATTTAAGTCGTTTACTTTCTTTTCAACGGTATAAGGACCATACAATTTAGCCTGAAGAAGATTCTGAGCTATGGGCAAGAGAGCCAGAACTTTTTCACCAGGTTTAAAACTCCTTTCCTGTGTATTTCTGTCATACCTTAATTTCATTTTTGACTGGGTAGTGTGAAGATTAGTTCTTGCTACTTCACAGGCCTTTGACAACTTGTATTTGAAATCAGAGACATAGTCAAGAAGATTAATCTTTGAATCTTCGTTTGAAAGAAGTTTCTCTTTCAATAATTTCAATTGTCCACGGACAGTATGACCAAAAACTAGTTCAAAGGAACTAAAACCCAACGACTCTTGAACTGATTCCCTAACAGCAAACAACAACAAATGAACACCCTCATCCCAATCCTTTTCTGTATCAAAGCAATATGATCGAATCATATTCTTCAATGTTTGATGAAATCTTTCCAAAGCACCTTGACTTTCAGGGTGATAGGCAGAAGATTTAAACTGTTGGATGCCTAATTCATGCATAACTTGTTGAAAAATTCCAGACATAAAATTTGACCCTTGATCCGACTGGACTGATTTGGGAAGGCCAATAAGTGTAAAAAACTTCACCAAAGCTTTCAGAATTGTTTTTGTTTTTATATTTCTCAGAGGAATTGCCTCTGGAAATCTTGTAGATGCACACATGATGGTCAACAAGTATTGGTTTCCTGCCTTGGTTTTAGGTAAAGGACCAACACAGTCTACCATTATTCTACTAAATGGTTCATCAAATGCAGGAATAGGTTGCAAATGAGCCTTAGGTATTTTCTGATTTGGTTTTCCTACCATTTGACAAGTGTGACAAGATCTGCAGTATTTAGAAACATCACTTTTGAGTTTCGGCCAATAAAAATGATTCGTGATCTTGTGATAAGTCTTACGGAGTTCTAAATGACCAGCCAAAGGAGTTTCATGGGCTAAATTAAGAATTTCCTGTCGATATGACTTAGGAACAACAATTTGATAGGTCACTGACCACTCGTCACCAGAGGGTACCTCAGGTGGTCTCCATTTCTTCATAAGGACCCTATTTTTAACAAAGTAACACACTGGAACTTGTGTGGCTTCAGTTTCACTAATAGCCCTCTGAAACAAACAAGATATCTCGGGATCTTGCTCCTGTTCAACGACAAGGGATTGTCGTTTGTCACCCTGATTCAAACAAAGAGAATGAGTTGCCAAAAGAGGAACACTGTGATCAATACCGTTTGATTGATCAATACATGAGGAAAAAGTGACCTCATCAAAAGACTGACCAATACATGTGTCAGCTAAAGGAATAATATCCTGATCAACATCACTCTCAAGAGCTCTTTTTGCCATAGCTCTAGTAACTGCACAAGCAGGGTACAAATCAGGGATTTCAATTTCGACAGGATCAACTTTCTGATCCAAACAAGGCTTGTCAGTTACAAGTGGATTAACCACAACCTTATCTCCAGCTAGGTCATTGCCTAGTAATAAATGAACACCCTCTATGGGTAAAGAAGTCACTGCCCCAACAGTCACAGGTGCGGAAACTAAGTCTGATGCCAAATTGACACAATGAAGAGGAACATTTACAAAGCCGCACTCTACTCCCTGAACAAGAACACTTTCACTTGAAGAAGACTCCTCAGACAAAGGCAAAGTACCTGATAATGAAAGACTCTGAGAAGCTCCAGTGTCCCTTAATGTTTTAATTGGGATAGGCTTGGCAGAATCACCAATAAGTGATATAGAACCTTCTGACATGAATGGTTCATAAGCCTCCAAAATAGAATCAGACTGGGGTTTGTTTGACCCAACAAATGTATTGCTTTCAATACAAGACCGTGACCTTGATCTCTTTGAAATAAGAGCATTCGGAAAAGCTCTGTCTTTACTCTGTTGCTTATTTTTCAACTTGAAGCAATCAGAAATAACGTGCCCTTTCATTTTACAATAAGTGCACGTAGGAAGAGATAAGGATTTCTGATCAGTCTTATCAGATGTTTGATTCCTAACAGTTGTGCTGTTGTGAAATTTGGAAGTACTCGTATGAGATTGAAATGGTATTTTTACCAGAAAACTGCTGAGAGGACGACTTATTGCCAAATGAAATTTTGTGAGTCAAGGAATAATCATCAGCCATACGAGCAGCATTTTCCAAAGTTTCCACATTCTGCTCGTCAAGATAGGTCTTAACATCACTATGGATGCACCTCTTGAACTCTTCAATTAATACGAGCTGTCTGAGGTTATCATAATCTTGATCAACTTTCCTGGCTGAGCACCACCTATCAAATAGTTGTTCTTTTTCTCTTGCAAATTCGACATGAGTTTGTCCAGTTTCTTTTCTACAATTCCTAAACCTTTGTCGATATGCCTCTGGTACCAACTCATAAGCTTTCAAGATGTACTCCTTAACCACATCATAATCAGTGATTTGTTGTACTGACAGTGAAGTGTAGACTTCACGAGCTTTGCCAATAAGTACACTTTGTAATAACAAAGTCCAATGCTCTCTGGGCCATTTCAAGTTTTAAAGGAGTGGAGTGTGCCCTGTTTGCCAGTTCTAAGTCTCTTAATTTAAATTGCATTTGTCTTTCTTCTCTTTGCATCTGCATCTGCATTTGTATCTGCCTCTCCTCTTTCTCTCTCTCTCTCTCTCTCTCTCTCTCTCTCCATCTGCATCTGCCTCTCCTCTTTCTGCATTTGTATCTGCCTCTCTTCTTTCTCTCTCTCTCTGAATCTGAAGCTTTGCCAATTCTAAATCCATCTGGTTCTTTAACTCTAATTCCCTTAATTTCCTGTCAGAACCAGATAAGGCTTTCTCTTCAAACTTAAAGCACTACTATCCAAAATTCCCTTTCCTACTAAATATTGAATTAAAATAATCTTTATCTCCTGTTTTGTCAATGATGCTTTCACCTCAGACAGACTATATTTTCTGGCATGTTCGAGCAACTCATCCTTTCTCGCACACTCTAACCCCTCCTGGGTAGGTTTTGAAATGAAATTCTGAACATTAGATGCCATCGTGAATGCTTGTTGGTTTCACACAAAAAACTTCTCTATTTAAAATTTTGGCCAAAGACCCCAAAAACTTCCGAGACAAAATCAAAATGAATTTCAAAGATAACTTTAATATCTCTAATATGCTTTAAAGAAATTCTATCCCGGAACGGCCCCCAATTTCTGTTACGACTCTATGGTCTAGAAAAATGTAACAGAAAGAAAGTGAAACCAACAATTCAAGTAAAAATCAACAAGCAATTTATTTCTAGATAATTAAAATGAAAAATCAAAAAGAGACTTACAGTGATGTGAATTAAAATCCAAATAAACCAATAAGAATTAGTGTTCTAATCACAAGTCCTAAATATACAATGTTCCGAATTCACGGCTGTATCCTTGAATGTTGTGATGTGCCAATGGTCTTTAAAGTCCTGATGTACTAGAGGTCTTTAATGTGCTGATGTCAAAATGAAGTACTCCAAACTATCTCTGAATAAGTTCACATAAATTCCAAAATCATCAATTAAAAATCAAAAATCCAAAAGTCTATGAGCACTGTTACAATCCAATGAATATTTAAATAATTCCTCTCTTAGAATTTGGAATGACTTTCCACAACTGTAATAGCTCTTTACAAGACTGATACAAATGTCGAAACTGAAAAACTGTCCACTAAACATGGTATATATAAAGATTGGTCACATAACAGAATGTTCTAGAATATGTGTCATCTTAATGGAATTTTACTAGTATGGACATGACTTTTTACACATAACTCTAAGGATTTTCCAGTTTTATCTGTAAACAAAATCAACCTTGACCTCAAATTTGGTAAACATTTTGTTTATCAAAACTATCCTTTAGCTCAAATCTGAAGTAAACAACCTAACTCAAGGACACTAGTTAAACATGTCTTTTCTCATAAACAACATTAAGATTTAAGCAAATATTAAAGTCAAGAAACATTTATTATTTCCTAAAATATCTATAATATTATATAAACATCATACCTAACAATATATATATATATATATATTAGCATAATCTTTTAAAATACACTTGTACACCAGTTGTGTTTGCATACTAATTCATATGTTATAGAAGAAATATAAGGCCTTATACAAATATATATTATGATGATATATGTATAGACCCGTTCGGTGATCCTTGTTACCTAGTCATTGTACTTTAGCATTCATTTTGTAACCATAATATTACAATCTCCTCAAATGCTTGGCTTGATTTCTTTTATACGACGCCTTTATGTTTATACGACGCCTTTATATATATATATATATATATATATATATATATATATATATATATATATATATATATATATATATATAGTGTATAGTATGTACACTGTATCTTTGATATACCAAGAGATTTCTACTTTTTTTAAAATTAAAAGTTAAGGTAGCTAGCCACAACGAGTGGTATCGCAACGATACAGCATACATAATATATACAGTATATATTGTATTTATGCCACATACACGTACTGACAGTTACAGTGGAATTAATATTGACTAAATGATACTATGCTGATGAGTGGAATTAACTTTTCATACACCTGCCGAGCGTGTAACCTACATAATGTAGTTCTGCATCTATTCCTAATCTTGTTAGAAATTGTTAATTTGCTTATTTTTATGAGCTTTTGTTTTCATTGATATTGGTTAAATAAATAAAAGTGACGCTGAGATTCAAATGTGAAAGTTGGTTTAAATAAAGAAGGTACAAGCATTGCACGGCAATCATCCCAAGCGCGGCCATTTGTATCCATCGACCTCGGCGAGTATTCTCTCTCCCCCCCCCCCTCTCTCTCTCTCTCTCTCTCTCTCTCTCTCTCTCTCTCTCTCTCTCTCTCTCTCTCTCTCAGTTGATCGGTTATTGTCTGTCAGTTGTTCCATTATAGATTAGAGACAGACAACAACAGAGTGATTGCAGAGATTGAGAGAGAGAGAGAGGGGGGGGGGAGGTCTTGAGACATTTAAATATTTTTAAGTGGCCTCAATTAAACGTTGTTGCGTGTTAAGGAAGGAAGCAAAACAAAGCATCAAATATATTATAATATGTGTTTGCCACCTAGCCAAGAAATTTACAGCATGACCCTTGTCTCGCCGGGCTTTTGCAAGCTTGTATCATTGGTATAGTGTAACAATGGGAAAATTCCATGTAAAGTATACATATACCACTGTAGCGATTCAGGTTATTAGGCTTTTGTGTAAGTTCAAATTAAAAGTTTTCATTCAGCTCAAATTCATTTTTTGCTCTCAATGCACAGATTTCTACGTACACATATTTTATGGAGAGAGAGAGAGAGAGGGAGAGAGAGAGAGAGAGAGAGAGAGAGAGAGAGAGAGAGAGAGAGAGAGAGAGAGAGAGAGAGAGAGAGAGAGAGAGAGATGGTGCACATGGGATTTAGATGAAATTGTTTATTGTGTTTAATTCATTTAGAAAATGTGGATTAAACGATGAATATTCTTCAAGTTATTTACCTTTTTATTAATGAATAATTACTTGAAGTTCATCAGTGGTCTACAAAGTATAGAAGCAATGGTCTACTGTTAAAACCATAATTATATATGCATATTCATACGCCATCGGCGAATCACAGTTTAATATACCCATAGGATTGTAGTACTGGTATATCAGATTGTTTTATACCAACATTTCCAAAGTCATGATATGTTAATGTATGTGGAATATATATATATACATATATACATATATATATATATATATATATATATATATATATATTATATATATATATATATATATATATATATATATATACATATATACATATATATCTTGGTCTCTCTCTCTCTCTCTCTCTGATAAGAGACAAAACGTAGTATTTGAATGACACGTACGTTAACTAGACCTTTGGGTGCAATGCAAAATAACAGGAAGCACATCTGTACTGAAAGCTACATGACGTGTTTCGAACTAAATAAATATATTACGTGATTATCTTTAGGGACACAAAGCGAATATTGAACAACTATAGATATCTGCATACTTTTAGCCGATTCCTACAAAATGTTGATGTGCGTAAGAGCAATTGTCATGTGTAACGTTAATTTGTCTATAAATCCAAAACAATAAAATCTATTGTCACAATCGCAAATCAGATCATCAAAATAGTCCCACAGCAATTAACCAGTCGACATATAGGTCCAAACTGAGAATTCTTTTATTTTACCACGTTTAGCATATAATCACATACTCTTTTGGTGCACTTCTATTTAAAGGCAAGCGTTCAATTTATTTAAATGCTAAAAGAAATGCAAATCCATAGTGTTTTTGTTCTTTAGTTTTTTCCAAATCAAACGTGGCCTCATCTGCAACTTACAGAGATTTTTATGAGCTTTCTTGTCGAAAGTATAAAAAAGTGAGTGCTTCCCTATCCTGTCTATACATAACATTTTGTCCGATGACAAATGCTAATAATCACCGCTAGACTGTTAAAAGTAAGAACATTCTTTGTTGGAAAAAATATAAAGTTCCTTACGTTCTTCGTGGCTCCCACCAATATTGGCATAGACAACGCTTTTGCCATCTTCTGGTTGCTGTATCGACTTTTCTCTCATTTTGCTCCTCAAGATATTTTCTCGTCTGTAACATGCAACAAATGACTATAACACTCGTACAACTCAAGAAGAACGAGTACCATGTCAACATTTCCGTTTATAAACTGAAAATATAAACTACGCTAGATATTTTTTCACATAATAAATCAGTGAAATCCTCAAACACTCCTGAATGAATAACGCTCTTCCTAATGTTTTATCATGGTATGTTTTATATGTGGACTATATCTGACCCTATCTGTTTTTAATTGAATTGTTGGAAGGAAGACATTCTTACTTGAAAATTGATACAAAGGCGACACAGTTTGTGCGAAAATTCGTAATTTAACTTAGTGAATGTATATTTAGTCTTTATTGCGAGTAGATTCATATTTAGTAAACAAAAGATAACCTTTTTCGATTCACCAGCAACACAACCACGACTGTCACCAAGCACAAAGTAAGAAAGGCCGCAATGGATATACCTATCACCACTCCTTTTTCGATCGCTTCCTCATCTATTGAATAATAATAATAATAATAATAATAATAATAATAATAATAATAATAATAATAATAATAATAATATATTATATAATAATAATAATAATAATAATAATAATAATAATAATAATAATAATAATAATAATAATAATAATAATAATATATTATTATTATTATTACTATTATTATTATCGCAAGAACAATGTTGTTTGGAGATGGCGTTGTCGGACGAGAAATATTACATATGTCATCAACTGTATTGCGAACAAGATCAAAAAATTGGATCATGCTAAATAAATACTCTCTTCTTTTTTATTAAACAAAATGGAAAAACGTCTTGCTTTAAATGTGACTCAATTTAATAGAACTTCGTTGGTTAGTACTCTTTTAGCATTTTAAGAGTACATTTATTTACAAAATGGATGAATACTCATAAACTTTTAATTGCTTACATTTAATCCTCATGTTTCTACATGCATCAGACCATTGAAAAAAATCTTGTTGTCCTTTATTATTTATAACATCGTGAGTAATCAACACAATTCGCACACAAATTAACAATTTAATTCACAATGTAACGATACACTTTACTGGATACACTAAAATTATTTAGAAACATAAAAGGAACAAAATTTTGGATGGAGATCATATATTTCCCCTTCTATCTTTGCAGTAAGGTGGTTGAAAGGCGCCTAAGCATTGACCCGGACATACGCCGCTGCCCTTGTCACAAGTTGTATTTACTTCGCAGTGTCCACATTCAAAATGGCAATTTCGTCCATACCAACCATCTAAGCATTCTGGGGATAATTGACAGAGGTACAATTTTATTTGATATACTTGCAATTGTGTTACAGCACACTAGTAAATTTCTTACAATAAATATGTGATATATTTCCTCAGTGACATCATATATATAATTACACGAACCTGCGTCTGTAGTGCTATTATCACACTGTGTATCGCACGGATCAACGTCTTTAATAACAAGTAGGAGTTTAACATCTAAATACCATCTTTTCTTTTCAACTTTTTAAAATGGAGTTTTCTTACTATTTCATCAAGTTTGCAGTTAAACATAATATATGTACATTGATTACCTGAGGAAAAACAAAAAGATGGGTAGAAAGATGGGTAGAAAATAAAAACAGTGAGACCTATAGTGCAGCTATCGCCCTGCCAGCTTGGAAGGCATCCATGAATACACTTTGCAGTATTAATATCACAGACACCGTCATCAAAACATTGTCCACACTTCAATGAACAATTCGATAACCAGTTGCCTGCTTCGCATTGCAGACAGTTTTGCATTGTTTATATCGCACTTGGTGTCTTGTGCACAATATTCACAGCTTTCGTTACATTTACTGCCCCATCTTCCATTTAGACACCGCTTGCATTCTCCGCTCTCAATATCACATACGGTATCTCTTGCACAATAGCTACAATTCTGGCTACATTTCCTGTTCCATTTTCCTGTCGGACATTGCGTACAATTACCACTTTCTTGGTCACACATTGTACCAGTCTCACAGTAATCACACGACTGATTACAAAATCCGTTCCACCAACTGTTTGTACACCCATCTACACATACACCAACTGTTATGTTGCATGTCCTATTAATGCAGTTTCCGCAAGTTTTGTCGCATTTAACACCCCATTTGCCATCGTCGCAAATCTCGCATTCGCCAGAGTCTTTGTTACATTTTGTGCCAGTCTTGCAAGAAGAACACTGTGAAGAACATTTTTTGTCCCACCACCCAACCTCACATTTGCCGGGACAGCTTCCAGTTATTTGATCGCATTTGTCTCCGCTAGTGCAGTTCCCACAAGATCTGGAACAGTTGAGTCCCCATTGGTTCTCGTCGCAAATCGGTAAGCAAGTGGCAGTTTCGGGGAAACAGTACGATCCAACGGCGCAATTATTACATCTTTGTTGGCATTTCCCCTCACCATCAAACAGACAGTCTTAAAAAGAAAGACGGGTACTATAGATAGGTAAGAAATAACTAACTATCTGTCCTCGGAATGAGGCTTTTTAAAAGCAATATTCTAGAAATCACTTTGCATACATCTTAGATAAATGTGTCATATTCTCATATCTTCATGATCTATAAGTTGCATTTTTTAATGACTGTGAAAATGAGGTTTCTTCAATTGAGTAAATTTAAGAAATTAATTTATAAAGTTTGGTTATTTATCAGAAATAATGCATTTTTATCAGTTGTATATTGGATGCTCTATAATAAGTATAACATTAATGCTTTGCTCCAATAGATAACAATTTGTTAGCAGATATAAATATTAACCAAGCTTTTTAGGGGGCAATTACAACATTTAGGTCTGACCTGATCAATTCCTCTCCATGGTTTCATATAAAGATTTACGTACAATCACATCGACCATTTGTTCCGGTCCAATTGCCCAAGCAATCTTCACCAGGACATATTCCCTCGATTTTGTCTGATCCCACGATGGCTGATTTGCAGTAACATGACTTCTCACATTCCCATCCACACTGATTCACCGGACATTCTGATACAAGAAACATAGAATGCTTTGTGAATCAAGCATTTCTAGTGCACTATAGTTCATATTAGATAGCCGAAGAGACATAAGGTAGAAAACTTTAGGAATATGGATCAGCTTTTTAATAGGAAAATTAAATCAACAAATAACATTTGATTATCTAATAGTAACTCTGTACGCCATCCAAATAGTGTGGTACAACTCTATACAAACACGGGCATAAAAATAACGCTACTCCTGATGAGCATAGCGTGTTCCATATAAAGGACCTGATTAAATTTTAAATGGATCAGAACCAATATTATAAGGACGTTCATTTAAAAAGTTCTTCCATAAACATAAATTCATACCTCCAAATACAAATAATTCGCATAGGTGTATAATTTTTCTGTTTCCTGTAGTACCACCACTCAGTTCTATGGAAACAGATTCGCCCCGTTGTGATGAGACGTCTGTAACGTTTACGTGTAACCCTGGGTTACCTGCTGGAGCTGTATAGACAGTCTTTCCAGTAGAATTGACCCAAAATTTGACTTGAAATCCAGATAATCGTCCTGAAAAAAATTCAATATTTTTCATGAAACTTAAGTTCAAAACAAAGAATTCCTATAAAAATATACATTAACACATTTCACATTTTGCGTGCTTCTAATCAGTAAATGTAATTTTAAAGACAAAGTTCAATGAATATATTTCAGGTGATTTAGCAGATTTTGTGTAATCTATTGCTTAAAAGGTGTAAAATATTCAGCTGTCGAGATGTCGTAAGTGCAAAGATAAGTGGGCAGTTACTGTCAGTTGGGATCAACGCTACAGCAGCATCAATCTTCTTAGTAGAAACAGGTGTAACTCTTGAAAGTAGTAGTAGAGTGCTAATTTTGCCTCAGGTGACCTGGTGACATATGTATACCTATATGTAAAATAAAGACTTGTTTATTTTTTATCTACCCCCCCCCCTTAAGGATTTTGCCTTCAGCCCCCACCCCAGGGGGCTAGGGTTGCCAAAACTAATAAGGAACCTTTAAAGTCCTGTCTTGTTCAAGCCTCCCCCCTCTTGGGGCTTGTGGCTTTAAACATGTTGTTATGTCTAAAGCAACTTGGTGGTTGTGCACAATTTACCACCACATTTATTATTAACTTATATACATATAGATGAAATAATATACAACTTAAAATGGTGTTTATTGGTAAACATATGTGCTCATGGCTAAAACTAGAAAGCAAAAAGGTGTGTTGGAAAAATTGTGTTGGTACATATTGCCATGATCATGCTGCGAAGGTTAGAAAAGAATGTACATTTCTGTCATGTTGGAATGCGGGGCTGGCGCTAGAGTTGATCATCGGATATGTATTGGTTGTGGGAGTAACAACATGGCAGAAGAACTAACAAGGAAAGAAATAGGCAAGAAAGCAGTTTACCATGGTGCTCTGTGAGCTGATGGCACGCAATACAAAATCTACTGAAAGATTTAGTATGGCAAAGTATACACATGAACTAATGGCATATAATACATTTTTTATTTAGAGATTATGTGTGGTAAAACATACACGTTGAGCTATGTCTGACATTGCACGTTTGAGGGAACTGTTCCAGAGAGCGCAGATAACACAGAGTTCAATATCGTGCGTTGGATAGCTATATTCGAACTGATCTCTTTTTAAACCAGTTCCTGTACAAAGACAGCAAGCGCCAGTTCCAACACCACGCGAAAATCGGATTTTACAACCAGAGACATAGATCCGTACCAGACCAGGAAAACATCTATGATAAAGAAGCAGAGATGGATATCACGAAAGTGTCGGTTTACTTTCGTAGTGAACAAGCCATCATACTGCGTAGTGATGAGATAAAACAGATGGTTGCCCGCCCTAATACCGTCATACTTAGGCACATTGAAACTTACGTGCGCGAGGGGTCTGGATGGGCATTTGTCCGCTGTACCGCCCGTTCCGAGGACGGAGCTAAATTCCAACACCAAAATGCATTCCACCGCGGGTTGTTATAAATGTGAAAAGCACGGACAATCGCTGTTTCCAGTGGGTTTTTCTGTCAGCTGTATACCCAGCATATGATAGAAACATTGACGGGCCAGGCAAGTACCGCCAGCACCTGGGTGAGCTTCACTTTTACAAGCATTGAATTTCTTGTCAAGGTTAGTGATATTGCCAAGTTTGAGCTCCGCAACGAAACTATCACAATTAATTTCTTTGGTTAGAAACATGGTCTCGACTTGCTGCGTATTAGCGAGGAAGTCAGGTCACACGCTATCGATCTATTGTTGCTGCAAACGCGCACCGAAGGCAGAAAAGAGCCAATATGTCTGGATTAAGAACCTACACCGCATGGCGCAGCATCACAACAAACACATGTTTAAGAAGCACGTCTGCCGCCGCTGCCTCCACGTCTTCAGCCTGGGCGACCTGTTGTAAGACCACACCAGGGACTGCCGCTGTACAAGCAAAGAGCCACAGCGAGTATCCTTACCGAAAGGAAGGCAGCGCAAGCGCCATCCTAACCTTCCAGAACCATCATCTCCAGATGCGTGTTCCGCACATTGTCTGTGCGGACTTTGAAGAGCTCAACGTTCTGATGGAAGGCCCTGCCAACAATCCAGCGCAGTACGCAGAAAATCGCTGACCAGGTTCCATGTAGCTTCTGCTATATGGTTTTCCGCTGTGATGGAGTATCCAAGGAGTCAGTGTTATACCGTTGCAATGAGGCTGTCGACACTTTCATCCAGAGTCTTGAGCGTGAGCTAGAAGAGATCGAAGGGTTCTCCGATATTCTGCTGGAATGGTGTTGATTGAATACGACATAAGAGACTTTTAAGAACGCCAATGACTGCCATGTCTGCGGCAAGAAACTTGACCGCGACCACGTGCGAGACCACTGTCATATTCCCTGAAAATACCCCGGAGCCACCCATCAAGCACACAATCTCAAGTTGCGAATCTACCCCAAAAATATAAAGGTGCCTGTTGATTCATAATCTGCGCGGTTACGATGGCTTCCTGATCATGGAGGCCATCGAAACAGCATCGACAACAAAGATAAGCGCCATTCTAAACAACATGGAAAAATACATGATGTTTTCATTTGGGCAGCTGCGGTTTATTGACAGACAGAAAATTTGTAACAACAGCCTTGAAAAGTTGGCAGACAACCTAGCTAAGTCAGGAAACGAGGCGTTTCGAGCGACAGAACAGCATTCAGCAGGCTGAACGCCGGACGCTGACATTGACCTATTAATCCGAATGGGCGTCTATCCAAACGAATACATAAGCAGCTGGGAGCGGTTTGAGGAAGCCCAGCTTCCACCGATGGAGCCATTCTACAACCCGCCAAGCATTTCTAAGGAAGACAGAGTGTAGAAGGCATTTGGACGACCTCTACTTCAAGACCGATTTGCTTCTGTTGGCAGGCGTGTTGGAGGCATTTCGCAACACTTTGCTTCAACACTACGCCTAGACCCTGCCCATTACTACACTTCACCAGGAATGAGTTAGGATGCCCTGGTGAAAATAACTGGTGTTAAGGTCGAACTGTTGACAGGCATCGACATACACAAACCAATGTGTTCATCCTATGGATGCAACTATGACAGCAAAAAGCCAAACAGCTGGATAAGTTACCACTATATCAACGATCTGTATGGCTGGGCCATGATACAGTGTCTGCCAACTGGTGACTTTAAGTGTGTCAATCATCCAGATCTTGCGCAGATCACATAGGATTCACCAAAGGGCTACATTCTTGAAATAGACCTCGAGTACCCCGAGGAGCTAGATGATGCACAAAGCGACTATCCGCTGGCTCCTGGGGCGATGATCGTTCAAGAAGATCGGTTGAGCGAGTACCAGCGCGGTTTGCTGGCGCGAACAAGAGGAGTAGGGGTGGAAGGGGGTGGGGGTAAGTTCACTGAAAGCGCCAAGCTAGTTCCAAACCTGACCAAAAAAGGAGTGATACGTAGTTAACTACCTCAACTTCTAGCTGTACACATAGCTCAGAATGCGCGTCCCCAAAGTTCTTCGGGCATTAGAGTTTGACCAAAGCCCGTCGATACCAACCAACGCTGAAATCGTGACCAAGGCAACGTCTAAGTTTGAAAATAATTTTCAAGTTAATGAACAATTCAGTATTTGGGAAAACTATGGAAAACCTAAGAAAGCGGATCCGGGTGGATCGCGTGAGGCTTAGGGATGAGAAAGACAAGC
Source organism: Margaritifera margaritifera (assembly GCA_029931535.1). NCBI lineage: Eukaryota > Metazoa > Mollusca > Bivalvia > Unionida > Margaritiferidae > Margaritifera > Margaritifera margaritifera. The sequence goes on from JAQPZY010001341.1 coordinate 990,402, forward strand.
TGTGTTCACTGGTTGCCGATCCGGCGTTTAAAACGAGGAAACTATTTAGCGTCAACCTTGTTGCGGTTCACAGCACAAAGGTAAGCCTGAAGTTAAACCGCCCAGTCTATACGTGGCTGTTGATTCTCGACCTCAGCAAGCTCCTCGTGTGCGACTTATACTACAACAGCATCAAGGCAAGTATGGAGACAAAGAGGCCCTGCTAAACACGGACACCGACAGCTTGCTGATGCAGACTGAGACCGATGATGTCTAGTGAGACATTGCTGAAGATGCCAGCCTCCACGACACAAGCGAATGCCCACGAATGCACCCACACTACAACACAGCCAACAAGAAGGTCGTAAGCAAGTTTAAAGATGAAAGATGAGTGTTCCAGCCTGTCAATTGTCGAGTTTGTTGGCCGCTCCACGATGTACAGCATTCTCAAGAGACAACGGCATTTCGCGAACGGTTGTAAAAGCCGACCTCCGTCATTGCCTCTACTTAGATTGCCTCCAAGAGAAAAGAACGATTCGGTACTCCATGACATCGTTACGTAGTAACGGCCATAACATGGGAGTCTATCACATAAACAAGACGAGCCTGAATCTGCTTGACACTAAAAATGGATTGTCTCAGACGGCATCACAATGCAGGCATATGGTCATTACTTCAGCGAGCTCTTTGGCTTCGTCGAGAGATGCAAAGGATAAGGACACCGAATGATGGTAGCTGAGTATCTTGATGCACAATCTGTAATTCCTCGCTGACGAAGTTAATGCGCAGAGGATGGTATATAGATGGCTGGCCTGGGATGTTAAACTTATCATCCAAGGTGAACACCTTGAACGACCATACAGGGTCGGTGGCATGGCGCTGTCCTTCTTCCAACTCTCCAGGCGCATATAGGTACCGCACTGAGTGTTGAGTCCAGGAGTTTACATTGCGCTGCAGTTGAAGGCATGGCCCGCACAGATTGCGCCAACGCCCCCGCTGTTTCACGAATGACATTAATAGGTTTCTTGCCTGTGAACTGCGTTACCTCACAATTTAGGGCCGAAACGGCAACAGGCAGCCGGCGCATCCATTCAGTGCTACGCTTTGCAGTTTCGCTTGTCGTTCCAGCCTGTACGTCGGAAAACAACATTTCCTGCCGTACTTTTGCCCAAACAGGCGCTCGGCCAGAGTACGATTGAACCTCTCCATCAATACTCTACGAACGGTGGACGCCGGCCTCGCCTCACCTTATCAGCACCTTGTGCTTAGCCAAGCGTTAAGACACCGCACCCATAAACTCCCAGCCGGGGTCAGTCTGCAGCTGTAGTTTATTTCCGCGAGTTTAGTATCCATTGCGTGTTGTCGTTCCCACGGTTTGTCATTCCGACAGCTATTGGTATACATACTAGCCCGTACTGGCCAGGTTATAAATATGTGTACGCCACGTAGTCCACGATGGAAAGCCCTCTGATGATAAACATCAACTCGTATTTTTGCTATTCGGACGAGGGTGTGTAGAAGTCAGAAAGCCTGTGTTTGCACCGAGGCCGTTTGCGCTACCGTCGTCCGGCGTTCCACCAATCTGCTAGTCACCAGTTCGTAAGCACGTGCAGATTCTTAGACGTCTTGGTGCGTCCGTTCAGCCAGCTGTTCATTTTGCCTTCTTTCATTGATATAATCGAGACGCTTGTTGAGCTTACGTTGATACTCGACCTGCGCAGCTTAGAGTTCTTCAATAGCCTTGTCGTGGCAAATGCGTTCCTCGTCGGCCCATTTTTTTTATCTATCTGAGAGAAGAGGAAGTTTGAGTCAAAGAATGCAAGGGCGTTAACAATTGTCTCACCAACCATGAGAGCAGCATAGGCCATTAGATAGTCTGAGCCAAAGAATGCAAGGGCGTTAACAATTTCCCCGCCAACCATGAGAGCAGCAGATGCCATTAGGCAGACGTGATGATATTAGCAGGAATGATGCCTTGTTTAATGAGCATCTCCCGTGTCTAAAGGCTCAGCGCTGTGATGATAACGGCCTTTGCTGCGTCTTCAAAGTCTAAACGGCCAAGGTCGGCAAGTTTCATTCTTAACAAGCGTTTGGCAATCATCGTATACCAAACCTCAAGGCCGCTCAGTACTGCTCCATGGTAAAGGAGGTTTCCCAGGCCTTTGGCGTAAGGTGTTGCAGACATCTTGCATTATTCTATATAAAAAGGGTCGGGCATATGTCTAGTAGTGGTTCCTGCTCTGGCGGAGGTTAGCTGCAAAATAAGATGAACGCAAGGTCAGCAGCAAAAGCTAGGCAGACTTAAGGAACATAAGATGGCATCGAGTTATCTTCGTCTCGTGCTGCTGTTCCATCTTTTTAAGCGGTTCCATGCTGTTCTTGTCGTCTCGACGGTTTCAGCTGTTCCGACTGAGCAGCGTGAGTGTCGGAGTTTTTCTCAGCCCGGCGTTGTTTCATCTTAGCGGCAAGTCTTTTACCGGTGGAAACTCAACCTGGACTTTAACCTTGTGACCTGCATCACTGCCTGCTGCACGTGTTCAGGTACCGCTGACAGTTCCGACTTTGTTTTCGACATCGGTACTTCCACGTTCCGCGAAGGCACTTGTCCGGGTTGCAACATCAGTCGCGCTGACAGTTCTGACTTCCTTTCCGAATTAGCACTCATCGTTTGTAATGTTTTGACTCTGCTTTTATTAACCATGCTGGTAGGTTATCATGTCAGTTACAATTGGCGCCAGTACCGAGTCGTACCTAAAGTAGAGGTGGCTGCTGATGCTCGTCAAAGAAGCCTGGATGAGCGGATCATCTTTAAAATCCCTAGCAAGGTGCTTGCGGCTGTCTATCAGACAAAAGTGGCTCACAACTGCTGTGAAAAAGGCCAACCATAGAGAAGTAGTCATTCTTCGCTCATCGCATTCAAAGGTAAAATGCCAGCCTATTAATTTGTTTTCTGCTCCAGAAGCCACTAGTTTAGACAGGCGGCCACGCTGATATGTAGCTGTTCCAGTTTTTCCCGCTGTTCCAGCTGTGCTGCCCGATGTCTCAGTTGTGCTATCCCAACGCTTCTACTGGCTTGGTTTCCAGCCCACTTAGTAGCTCCTCAAGATCACGGTCACTAATAGCTTCTTCCGTGGCAATTGTGACATTTGGATATGGTTTATTGATCGCCTGACTGTAAATACTACGTAGCCTAAAACCGCAAGTGTTATGGCGTGGATGGCAACGCATCCACAAAGAGCAATATAAAGCCACCACATCACGCGCCAATAGAATTGGAAACAAACTGGTAGGACACTGGATGGTCCATGTGCAGAAGGAGATTGCCAAACTTTCCTTTCTAAGAAACTCATAGGCTTCCACTCGGCGCGATGCCTCAATGATATCGTTTTCTCTCAGCGTGTCCCTAAATAAGTTTTCGTCTTTGCAGTAGAAGAGAGCTATCCATGAGGTCTGCTCGTGGAAATCGCGGGCAACAGCGTTGTACTTTTGTGTTATGACTCACCCGGTGATGTCAGCATGGAGGCTGACATAGGCGAGCTAAGTAGCGGCCGTTTCCTTATGCCAGACGCCTGAAAGAAAGGCACAATCGTTGAGTATAAAATGTGTGGTGGCTTCATCGAACTTTTTAGCACACAAAGCTGGAGGTTCTTATCATAGTCCTCAGAGTTGACCAATATTACTCCGCGGATGTTCGCCCACGGGCCCACGGCCTATCGTACGCCTTGTTCAGGCGTATGGTCGGGCAGATTATGATGATGTAATCGAAGCGGCCCTTAAATGTCGATTCAAGCAGTTTGCAGGCAAACACCCTCTTTCCACAACCGCTGTGGCCACGATCAAGGAGCAGTGCAGCTGTTATCAAAGAATTGGTGGAACGCCGAATTACCACATGATTGTTAAAAACTGGCTATTTTGTACGTTTAAATGCACGTATATGATGATGATGATGATGATGATTTGTAGCGTTATGCTCTCGCTCGTTTTTTGTTTTTGATGTTCTGTCTTGACCCGTGGAGTATGTGGTCTTCCTTTAACCTCATGCTGATGATAAGGGCAAATTTGTTTTGGTAAAACTCACCAACGTTTATCTAAGCAGCTTCACGTTGTTTATAGATTCCCTTGCCATTATTTTTAACGTCTCTTCCCACTGCCGATATCGCGCCAGCCCATGGGCAATGGCCTGGTTTGGGACACCCTCGATCGTCACTGACACTTTGTTGATCAAGGGGTTGTAAAAACGCTCAGTATCACACTGGAAATCAGCGGTTTGTGTCGCGCTCTCGAAGAGTATGACTATCGCCTTCATACTTCTCGCTGGTGAGTTTAGGTTCATGTTTCACGTAGTGTCGCTCTTGTTTAGTACCTCCCTACGGTTGCCCAGCACTCTGGTGTACAATATAGCCACCTTTCCAAAGTACTGCCGCCCAACCATGCATGCGAGCTCTGAGTTGCTCACAACGTGGAACTCCAACGAGATACCACTAATTGTGTAGCTCGCCGTGTTGTTAGTACCGCGATCACCCCGCTGTAGTCGTTCAACGTCAGTTCAAAGGTGAGTAAGCCTGAAAGACCGAGCTGGTAGTATAGCATGTGGTCATTTAGCAGGTCAAAGTCGAGCGGCACGAAAAAGCGGTTCCCAAACAGCAATAGACGCGTCGTGCTATGAGGCAACAACAGGATTGCCAGCGCCGACACGTATAGCGGCAGTGTTCACCTTATGTATGCCCTGGTAGACTGCGTTGGTCCTCTCTTTTTCAGTCAGCCAAAGATCTTTGTAAGAGCTCCAACTATCGGCGGCGTCGATTCTGGCAAGCTCATTGCCCTCGAGCTTGACACTTACCTTTTTGTCGATGGCGCAGCCCAGGTTTTTCACAATTGTACGGTTGCCATCCGCCTGAGCACCTGTGCCGCCGCTCTAAGCAATTGTTAATGCCAGTCTGGCAGTGCCGTGCACAATAATATCGTTGCCAAAGAGGTTGGGATATCTGACAGTAAGAACCTGGTTTTGGTCTATGGTGCTTGGGTTGTTGGTGACAACAATTGTGCTCTGAGTCTAGTTTGTTTCCGTAATGAGACATGCTTGCAGTGTTAGTGGAGTTCACGTGCTGTCTCTTCAATAAGCGTGCATAGTTGCTGCCGCGTAAAGCGAAAAACATGGCTGAAGGTGACTATGAGATGGAAGAGTTTGGCCCTCGTGAGGCCTATCAGCCCGACGATGCTGACAGAGCTGAAACCGCCTTAACCGCCAAAGTTAATTTAGCAGAATAGCTTCAAATTGAAATGCCTTCTTGGTCCTGCAGCAGGGAAGTGTCAGTCAGGTGGAAGCACAAAAGGGGAAACTAAATCGACGGAGTTTTGATGCATTTCATAAAAAGAGTGGTTTATTTGAAAGCGCGAAATCAATCTCAAGTTTATGGGGGGGGGGGAAAGGGACGGGGCCCTCGCGGTGAATTCGTCCGAGCGTTGGTCATCAAGGAGGAGCGGCTCTCGGCTTAAGCCCAAAGAAATCTCAGCTCGAGAAGAGATCCAAACCGAAACTGCCGTCGGGCTACATCACGCAAGGCAAACGCTTCTGTTGTCATCGACGAGGCGACAAGAAACGAAATCATAGCCAGAGGAAAAGCTGGAGCACGAGAATAGATATGGAAATTCCGCATAAATGTGCGCTGGCGCTGTGTGTTGTTCATCGGAACGACGGAAGTGGAAACAACAGAAACAGTAGAACAGCTGGGATCGTTGGAAAAACATTTATCTTTTTTTTTATGCTCCGCTCTATGCTCAAGAGCGGATGAGGCCTATTTCCAGCACACCACTACAATATGATGCATTGTGCCCACTTAAACGTGCCGCTCTAAGGCGCAAGCATCTTTTTCTGCTTTTTATGCAGATTAGTATACACCATGGGGTTATCAGATGAGTTATGTGCACACATGCACTCAGTAAGCGCGTCCGCGTGCACTGAAAAGGCCCATGGCTACAGTTGTCTCGCCAAAAACACTTATTGCTTGCTTGAAGTATGGCGGACTGGAGTGGCTTATATTATTTGCCAAAAAGATTGCTTCCCTCTGCAGGCTCGAATACGCTTGATAGAAATTATAGGGTATCCGCTAACTGCTCGTTAGAACGTTTATATAACTTTCTGGAGTATATTATTATTCTGCAGTTTCTTCAACATGTTTTCTCAACGCTCATGCAAGCGCCTCAAAATAAAAACGGCATACTCGCGTACCATCGCATTCCTTCAGTATAGTTTTATCTACAACAGCAGGTCGTGCACCATCCGAGTTAGTAGCAGCATGTTTATTTGCAACTACCAGAAATTCAACTACCACACCAATTATGGTGTAATTGTTAATACAGATAGCGGCGCAAAAGCGTCAATAACAAAGCGGTTAAATATGGGACGATTCTAAACCGTCATAATAGTAATGAAGGTAAAGGTGTTTAGCTAGTAGTAATGCCCTGTAAATACCCCACATTCCATTCGGTAAGTAAACTTCTGGCTCATAACAGTCATGTATAAACCACCCGTGGTTTTAATCACACAAAAGCAAGAAAGAGATACGCGAAGGTTTTATGCTAACTTTAAGTATTATTTAGACGGTGGAAGAACTTGGCAGAAATAATAACGTGGGCTGCTGCGGAAGCCACTTGCGGTTCGTGCCGTTACGCAACAAAGCGAAGGGTGAGGAATTGTTAAATTCCACAGAAGGAGTCAAAAAAGGATTGTTGCTGAATTTACGGAGGCTACGGCAAGGGCTTCGAACCCAAAATAGCCCATTTAAAAGAAGGGCCACAGAACATCCACCAAAATCTGCAGCAATAGATACAATCGTGCCGGCCATACAATATGCAGCGCTTGTTGCAGCGCTGGTGACGGAGGTTTACGCGGCCAAAGAAAGGATTAAAGAAAAGCGTGAAAGGCCTATCACAACTTAGTGGCTGGCTCATCCGCGACGTCGCAGCGCGCGGAAACGCTTATGGCTGATAACGCCTCGTCAGCACTGCTGCGTATTTTGTTTTTGTTTTTTCCCATTTCCCCCAAAACCCCAAAAATTTGATTTCGTCGATGCTGCCATCGAATAAAGACTGGGAAACAACGTCGGAAACAGAGTTTAGTGTCGTTCAACCAAAAGCCGCAGCCGGTCGTGTTTTTTTTTTCTTTGATAATAGGTTTTTTTCCAAAACCCCTATAACGAAAAACCGTGTTGGCTGCCCCTATTCCGGCAATTCCGCTACCAACGGCAGCAGCTACCAAAACGAAACGAAATGTATACAATCGGCAATAATTATGTCCCTTCTATATTTATATAGTGTATGCGACGATGATCAGCCTCATTTCGCAAAGGCTCTAATTTTCTGAAGGCGAAAGTCCAACGGGCTCTAGGGCTAATTATCCATCAACGCGCACCCTGAGCCTATGTGATGGTAAGCCAGAAACATTTTGCCCCCAAATAGCAAAGGTATCATTATCCTTAACTTTTTAATAACAAGAGAAAAGGAATGGAATTTGCCGGTTTCCAAATCGCCGGTATAGAAAATAGTCTTATCATTGAATGTAAGCGCTAATAAAGCCTTCTTTCTTTCACTTGTTGGTGACAGCCTTTGAACAAAGACTAAAACCGAAAAGGGCTCTTCGCTGTTAGGGCCCAACAAAAACTTGTTTCCTTTTTACATCGCCTTTCATTTCTGCACCAACGGGACAACATGCAGAAGTATGCTATTTTTGCCATGGAGGATATTTTCGGCTGTGTTAATTTGATCAAGGTAAACAAACAAGTTGCGGGACGGTGGTAAATTTTGGCGGGTCGTCAAACGTTAATTTTTTGACGTTGTGTGCTATTTGCCATGAACCGACACCAGGGTCTATAGTTTTCTCAAGAATTTTTTGGACAAAACCAATTAAACTTCGCGTTTTGGTGCGCAGCGACATGCTGTGAAATTATGGTTAGGGATTACCTGCTGCCAGGCGCCTGCACCCCGATGCTGGTAATGGTGCGAAGCTTTTACAGATTTCACATTTACTTCCACATGAAACAAATCATAACGCAGATGTGGCACCCAATGCCCGGTCAAACTGGTTGGAATGTGCTGGAGAACCCAGTACACATGACGGTTTACGAGCGATTTTACAACAAATTTGGAATTGACAAAAACACTGAATGGAGGTAAAAGCACCAAGGCCACTGCGTAATGTACAAGTACAGTGTCAACAATGGCTACCGGCTCATCCCTGGCGTTGTTTGGGACCCCAACGTTTACACGTTCTCGATTTATCAAGAAAGAGAAAGGTTGACTATTTTACGCAGGGCGAAGAGGCGAAAAAAGGGTTTGTGTACCTCATGCTGGACAAGTTGCATGGATTTACCCGGGTGGGAGTTGAACGGTTCATTCTCACATTCTGAAGCATTCTCACAGACGTCTTGGACGCGCAAACACAAATTCTAGGCTCAATAGTGCAAGGGTCGCAGGCCTTCTTCGCTCAAAAACAGTTTGTTGCCAACATCAAAGATATGTGCTCCAGAGCAGAAAACGCCCAGAGGTACTAACAAAATACTATTCCCTTCTTGGTTACGCCAGAAGCAAGCTAGACTATGTCCTTAGCGGAGGCCTGTATCTCGTCCCAAGTGACATGGGGCTCAAGATCGGCATGTATGTTTAGGAACAAATACAGATGTAAATGCCTCAAAGCCGCCCGCTGCAAAGGTGAATATCAATTTTTCATCGGCGGTTCCCGTCAGGTCGGTCTTGGGACGACTGCAACAGCGCAGCACTATACTGCCAAATTTGAAGCCCCAGTAGGCACAGCTGGAACGGCGGGGAAAGATGCCAACCCACAAAACAAAAGGAAAAAAACGTCACTCCTAGGCGATGGCTGGAGCTGGGGAGTACGATACCAAGAAAACTGCGCTGGTCGTTGCCGGCATTACGGTTGGTGTTGCGGTCATATGGCCACGCACGTCTGCGTAAAAGGCTAGCACAACCGCAACAACGAGCACCACTAGGTGCCCAGCCAGCCAGCCAGCCAGTGACGGCCCCCGCCAATTTTAAAAGAAAAGAAAGAATGCCGCGTATGATGCCCTGAATCATGGCGGCGGCCTTTTTGGCTAGGGTCTTAAACATGCCGGCGAGGCGCTCGAGGATTTTCTGAACCCATGCATTTAAAGGTTTTGGTTCGGGCTTTGGCTAAAATCTTCGTCCAGGAGAGCCGCCTCCGGTGCCGCCTATGGATTCCTTGATTGACAGCACGGTAGTGCTAATGATAAAACCACGAGCTGTTAGTATAGAGGCGATTTTTACGCCCTGATCGCGACAAAACAAAAATATCTGAAGGCGCTCTGACATTGGTAGGTCTCTGTTAAGAAGATTTTTACAAACATCCCTGAAGGCGACTAGTTGCCTAGACCGCTCATCAGCAGATCTTTTATATTCTTCAAGAATTTCCTTGCGTTAGTTCTCGTGGTTTCCAAACCACGAATTTCTTTTTCATCTGTGACGGTTTTAACTTTGTTGTTTATGAGGTCGATCTGTGGCTACATTTCATATTTTAAAGACGATCATTTGGCAAAGTTCTGCGCAGGATTCTTAAAGTTCTAACAAGGTCATGTAGTTTCCTTAAGGTACAGGAGGCCAGGAGGCATGCTTTGGAAGGTCTGAAATAAACGCTTTTCAACGCCCTCATACGCAAATTCGTCCAGGTTGGTTAATGGATGTTCGCTAAACGACGTTCCTTCTTCGCCGCCAGCGGTTCCGCACTCGGGGCGCAAATTATCCATTTGAATATGATAGTCACCTTCGGCCATTTTGCCCGCCCAGACAAAACTTTTTAAATATTATTTATTGCAATATAAGTTTAAAAATATAAGCAACGCAAGTCGCTCTATGGCAACAAGCTCGGCCCCTTACAATCTCTCAGGCGTCAGCTGGGCGCAAAGGGAACGAGAATGAAGATTGTGGTTACAAGCATCCCAAGCACAATAGACCAAAACCAGCTGACGGCGGTTAAGTTTCCAAATCTTGGCGAATATGACGTTATCATGCATGGCACCGCATGCTCTGTGTGTTGGCGCTGTAAACGCAGTGGCTGCCACCCAGCCGGACAAAACCCTAAAGGTCACCTTTGGAAGTCGCTTTTGCAGTCCTCTTGACTTTGAAATCCTGATGCCAGACAGGCTTACCTCTGAGTTAACATTCAACGACTACGGCCGTGTAATCAGAAGCGCCAACACATTTGCCATAAGCGGTTTGTCTCTCGAGTTTGATATTGTAAACCATCCGAAGCTGGCCAGGTTGAACAGAAAGCAGAACATGGGGAAGGTGGCCATCCTGAACATGCGTGTGCTAAGGCACAGGCGGATAGTGCTTAACAAAAGCAACACCGTGTGGAACATACACCTGAACACCAAAGAGCGTAAAAACCATAGTTATACTGTTCGAGGACGCGGCAGAAAAGCCCCATCTATGGTCGCGACACAGAGCTGTTTTGCAACCCCTGATCAATAAGGTTCTGATAACCATCGAAGGGGCTCCCAACCAGCTGCACGGAGCCTTACAAGGTTATGGCGAGTGAAACCCTAAATGAATACGAGATGGCATCAATAGATGCTGGCGGGTTTTACAGGAACGAGTTTGCCCTAGTTCTGGACAAAAGACCGACGGAGAACAAAACCCTCCACGGCTCGAGCCGGCGCGTTGAAAACGCAAGCAAGGGAATAATGCCGCCGAAACCGCCGATGTTTTGAATGCGTATGCATTTCTCCTAACGGATGCGCAGCTAAATGTACTCAATGGCCAGTATAACTCGGCAATGTTTTAGGCGCGCTTGTGAGCGGCACATTTTTGAAAACCTGCTGTCCCACTGCGCCATGATTATTGGCAGGAGAGGCTGCGGCAAAAGCTCATTGGAATAGAGTCCTGTGGCGTATTTTACAACATTATTATCATTTCCCCTACAATCGTCACAAACAAGGCGTACGACCGGCCATGGTCCCGGGACTGAAAAGACAAAAGCGTGGTGGACCCATCAGGGCAAGATTTTGATAAAGTTCTCAATGCCCTGTCGTAGAGGTTCAGCGGCAAAAACACGCTTTTTCTCCTCAAAGATAGCTCCTTTATGGCGGAGTTCCACCAGGGGCGCCGCAGCGAGACCGCTTTCACCAGGCTGGCCTTTATTAGCCGTCAGGGAAGTATCAGAGTTTTTGTTATTAAGCAAAGAAATAACGCCGTAGCCAAGGACTTTCGCGAACAAACCTCCTGTGTTGCGCTATACTACTGTAAAGACGAAGACACTTTTAAAGACGTCCTGAGAGAAAACAACTCGATCCCACCAGAAATGCGGGAGGAGACGCTTGAATTTGTATCAAATGAGAGCTACTGCAAAATTCTTATACGTATTTTGGCGGTGCAGCTGAGTCGTCGCTCGAATGGAACTTTTCTCCGCAGAGCGCGTGATCGGCTTGGCCACATGTTTCCTTGGAGCGTACGTAGCATACGTTTGGACAAGGATCGCCATAGAGCTGCGGTCCACCAAGAAAAATGCAAAAAGATGTTTCGCGCAATCGTAATAATCAATTGATGCCGTTTATGGACGCTGACGATCTACTTGGCTTGATGCAAGTCGCCCAACCGGCCGGGACGGCGGGTTCCGCAGAGTCTGGAGCCGCCAAAATCAACGCCCAAACTGATCAGGTGCGCGCAAGCGATGGGCCATATGCCCCGGCACGCGCAAGCGATGGAACAGCGAGAACAGCTGTGTCTAGCATGCGCGACCATTTTGTCGGAGTTACTTTTATCTGGCGCGGCAAAGGATTACCTTGGAGGTTTCTCGCCTCACACTAATTACGAATCAAAGCTAGGAACCAAAATGACCACTTGACTTGTCGCGTCGCTAATTAGCCTCTACACTGCGGCTGTTGTCAGAGTCTTGCAAATTGACGACGCTGAAAAACTCACATTTGATCTTAAAAGCTACCCTTTTGTCCAGCCTTCGCTAACAAGCATCTGCGCCCACTTGTGCTTTAAATACAGCCCTCCTTTAGCTCTCGCAGCCGCGGGCATGATTACTTACCGGCACACGTTAACGAACACAACAGCCATTGCCACCCCACCCCAACTTCATGCGGCGGCGTCAAGTTTTGGCTCAGGCGGGTGTAAGATGCCCCTTGCCACGACAGTAACTTCAAAATTCGGCGCAATTACAATTTATTGCGACCCTTTTTGTATAGATTAACATAAGTTTTGCCAAATGGCAATGCCTCCTTACGCCAAGGATTTATACAACCTAACACACCACGGTTTAATGGTTGGCGGGCTTGAGATTGGCTACACAATGCTGACCAAACGCCTCCTGAAAATGCGGCCAGTGGATATGGCTAGCCTGGATTGTACGAACGGAGCTAAGTCAGTGGTTGTCACGTCGCTTGCCCTTTGGACGCACGATATGCTTGTTCACCAGGGCATTATCCCAGCCAATATAATAAACGCAGCCTAATGACCACATCAGCCTTAGACGCTGGAGGAGCAATCATTAACGCCCTCGCCTTCATCGGTTCTAACTATCTGTTTCCAACTTTTGAAAAAAGCTTTTGACCCGAAGGGCGCCAACGAGGAGCGCATCCACCACGATAAGGCGGTGGAGCAGCTACTGGCGACGCATGCGGGGTTCCAGCGCAAACGTACTGATCACCTGGATTACCTTACCCGACGAAGCCCACGCAGAGCAAAAAACACAGGATGTTGACGAGGCAACCCACGAATACTGCCTTGTGTCTGGTGCAAGCGCTGGTACCGCGGGAAACGATGGCGGGTCGCAGAGCACAAAAGCTTTGGACGAACCAAAGCTTTCCTACTTTTACGAGCCATCGAATGAAAAACAAAAATATGAGTTGTATTCATAGTCGGCGTCATGGCCGCTTTTTGCTTTCTTGCTTATAAATAAGGACTCTTTATGCGCCTCCATGGTTATGTACAAAGGACTCTTTAAGCGTCTCCAGGATTATGTACAAAATAAACAAGCGTGGGCTTTTGAGGTGGCCAAAGCTCCTCCATGTCGATCCAGGACGTGAGTTTATGAGTAGCGAGGCTGCTTTCTAAACACAATGAGCGCGTTCGCCGTGGGCAGGCTGGTGTTGATCGCTCGCAATCCATCGTTCAGCGTTTTAACCGTACCCTAGCTAAGCCGCTTTTTGGCCACCAATACGCTCGCGAACTTGCCGCGGGTGCGGAGGTACGCCGTAATAGAGAGTGCCTGAGTTTGTCAAGGCTTTCAACGAGGAAACCACAAGGTTTATAAGGGAAATGCCTAATAGACCAATGCGCGCTACTTCTATTTCTTCAACCCCATCTACCCCCAAAGTGGCTGGCATGTTTGAAAGGCTTATTCCGCACGATGCCTCCGCACGGTATTTTTACGCGCCAGGTGAGCTAGAAAGCTGGTAACGCCGAGCAACTGACGTCAGCCGGCACAACGTAGCTAGCGCTGAGTGATTCCAACCATTCAGGCTGCTCAAGCGGGTCCTGCTCTGGCGGTATCTCTGTCTCCGCTGAGCGAATCGCTGGAAGGCTTGCGAATGGTATAAATAAGGAAAATGGTATTATTACAGGAAATGCCATAAATGCAGAAAGGTTTGCGGTTTCCGGAACCTCCATACCGGTCTCATCGCTTTCACGCGCAGCCAAGATACATTTGACAATAACCAGTCTACCACGAAGGCCTCGACGTATTTGCATATACAGTTGGGTTAGGGTTAGGGTTACTTGCTAAACTTGACTCCAAGTTTGTTTAACATGGCGTTTTGTCAGTCCCCAAGGTGTTTTGCTTCCACCTTCATTGTCTCCTGGGCCAGCGAATAGTCGGTGAGCAAATCGTTGATCTCGGGTGGGCACTCGATGTCTGCCTCGATAATGTACACCGTTTTGCTGTTGGATGGAGTGTCATTTTGCGGCTCAGCGGCGAGTTTTGTTTCGTCCAGCCAGTGAAATCCTCCTACTGTCTGGGCACTGCATCGTTGCCCACCATACAGGTTGTTTGTATAAAGGTTCACATTCCAGCTTGTAGGCTTGCTAAGGTCGCAGTTAGGGCACTTTAGATTGTAGGCGTTGGTTCATAATGAAGACACTGCCTCTTATACATTTTTATATGAAAAGATGCATGTCTACGACCGTCAGCAGCTCCAGCCTTGCGCCCGTCTTCTTCAGCAGAGCGTCCCAGCTCATGCCTGGCGCGCTGAAGTAGTGGCATGAGTCTATGCCGTAGTGTGCAATTACCATCTCAATAAAGGACTCGTAAACGTCTACCAAGATGAACACGTCGGTTTCAGGTAGATGTCCTGGTAGTCACCCATCGTGTAGCAATCAAATGCCTTCCACACTTTTTGCTCATGCTCGTATTCTTCTTGCGTGATCCCGGTTTGCGTTAGGTTGGAATGGATAGCTGTCCACGTGTTCGTATGCTCAAAAGGCCTTCTGGATCGTCCATATAAAAGACCGTGATTTTGAACTGGTCTTTTTCTCAGCCCCTTTGTCAGATCTTCCACGCTTCTGGCTATGAACTGGCAGCTGCCTATCAATTGGATCTGGCCAATTGAGAAAGTCATGTATCTCTCCGTGTTGTTTGGAATAACACTTATTTACTCTCGCGAAACCGTTCCTGCGGCCTGTATAATCAAGTGCCCATTGTAGCCGCGCAGGTTGTGTATAATTTTGGTTTTGTCTGGTCTTTAGCCACAGCTTTAAGTTACATATATTGTGCGCTGTGCCCCTGAATTTCTCTGTAATGTTGCAGTGGTCTCGTACCTTTCCCGTCAGAGGCTGCTTTTTGCGGCCTTCTTCCTTCTTATGGGCAGCTACGGCCACGACCTGAGGCTTGGTAGCTTGGGGAAACTGGCTCTGGTGGCAGAAATGGATTTTGGCATATCCAGCACTCGGTTGGGAGTTTAAAGGATTTTTGTTCTCTTCTGTCATCGCCATTTTTCCGGGTTTTGCAGGTGATTGTGGAATGTTTCCTATTCTTTCTCCAAGTACTCAGTGAACCTTGCCACTACGTTTTCCCTCCTGTAAACCACCGGCGGGGAAATAACGCCGTCGTACCTGATGACAATGTAGGAAAAGTCCCAAGGCAGCTGTTCGGATATTTTAAATGTGCTGCTCCCTTCTGGGTCTGCAGTTGGCCCCTCGATTGGAACGTTCAACGCTTCAAAGTCTGCCACAACTTCATCCAGTGGTATTGGCCTTCTTTGGGAATCTCTGTCCTCTGCGGTGCTTTGATTGCGCCTTTGCCTTTGCTAACGCCTTTGCAGTATTTGATGTGCTCTTCGAGGATTTCATTGCTGGCAAACGCGTGGATGCACCTCCTGCAAACTTCCTTCATTCCGTGAAACTTGCTATGCGATAAGTGTGCCTGGTAAGGTTTTTAATCCAAGCAAAGTATTTGTTTTTCTCGCCTCGCTCGTCCGGGGGCCTTTTATCCTGAACGGTGGGCTCCGCAGCCATGTTGGTTGGCTTGGCTACCTGGGGCTCTACAGCCGGGGCGGCGGCCTGGCCCTTTGACGCTCATTGGGACTCTGCTTGGGTCTACTCTGCATACTCGTCTTTGGCCTGCGCTGCGGGATCGGCCTGGGCATACGCTGCGGTCTTGGCCTGGATCTGCGCTGCGCGTTTTCGGCGCGCGCTGCGCAGTGTGACCTACTTATCTTTAACAATCACCAGAAGATCCACTATGTGCTCCCTGTCCTCGTACTTGCTTTCGTACACTGGGTATGGGCCTTTGTTCCATGCGTACACGTTAAATGAAATTGTTGAGTTCATTCTCTCAATCTCTTTATCTTGCCAACATGTTCCCTGTATGTCGAATTTGATCTTGCCAACATGTTCCCTGTATGTCGACGGCAAGTTTGGATTAATTTCTGAGGGGTACACAGCCGATAGCATGGCCCATTCAAAGCAGCGGCTGTCCTCATTTTGGTTATTACTGAACGGACTGGAATGTATGCTGGGGTCGGCGTGTAGCTGCTGCCTCTAAATGGCCTGTATTGCGAAACACACAAATCCAGCTAGCAAGAATCTTCGTGCAGCTGGCCAATTTGAACGATGGTCCTGTAAAGCTTTACCATGCCTCCGTCTCTGGCCAGCTCAAACTCTGGCAAGCGCTCTATGCGATGCGCTTGCTCAACACCTCGATCTACTTCCTGAAGCCTTAGCCTCAGACTGAGCCTCAGCTTGGGCCACGCCCTCTGCGGACTCATCTTTTGTAGCCAACGCCGGGGTGGCTGCCGTGTGCTGACCCAAAAACTTTCGGAGAAAAGCGTCTGCCTCCTTTCGCAGCAGAAACGGGGGCAATTTTTGCAAAGGCTCCTTTTCGCTTTAATGATTTTTACAAAACTGGGCCAAGATCGAGCCTTTTTAGCAGTTTTCCAATGAACTCGTTGGACTCTTTTTCTTCTTTGGCCTTTTTCGCTGAGCTTCGCGCAAGACTTTGGCTTTCCCCAAAAGCTCATCGATCAACGCGTTTATCCGAGCGAGCTCAGACTTTGCAATTTCAGACAATGTCCCCTCAATGACTGTATCAAATTCGGCACAATATGTTTTCTGCCGCAAAAAGAATTAATTGCACGATTTTTCCAACCGAACTCTTCACTCTAATTGCACGGCCTGCACTGGAGCAAATCTCGCAAAAGATTCTTACGGTTTTCCAACCGCACGCTAGCCTCTAATTGCACAACCTGCCCTGGAGCAAATCTTACAAAAGATCCTCACAATTTTTCAGCCGCGCGCTAATCTCTAATCGCATGACCTGCTCTGGAGCAAATCTTGCACAATATCCCCGCAATTTTCCAACCGTGTTCTAATCTGTAATTGTATGGTCCCGGCCAACACGTGTGGTGGGCTAGGGCTTGAAACAAGCCGAGGTTAGCCTCCAAAGGGGGGGGGGGGGTAAAAACGTTCCTGGCACCGTAGTAAAATAAGGGCATTTTTTCTAACCTAACGCATAAGCCTATAAATAATTGAGAGAGTCTTCGAATCATGTGATTAAGGCTTCTGTAGGGGGAGCATTTAAAATTCCTAATTCACATCTACTCACTAGATACAAGTTTTTTCACAATAAATATTGTTACCACTACTCCCATAGTAAAACTATTTTAGAAACTTGGATCAACATGGAGTGGGTGGGCAAGCAGAAGGTTAAAACTGTTTTCATTGCTCTGCTTTAATGTTTGTAGTGCTCTACTTTCTTCATTTACAACAACTTTCATGTTTAAATCATAAATGTGTATTTTACTTTTTTAGTAATATGAATGAAAATAAAAGCTCTAAAATAGAAGCAAATTATCAATTTCCAATTGTGAATAGCTGCAGAGCTATTTTTTGCAGCGGACACATTTTTACAGCGGCAAGCCTCGTTTCCTTTTAATGACAAATGTGTACATCTCGTTGTATATATATATATATATATATATATATATATATATATATATATATATATATATATATATATAGACATGTGTGTGTGTGTGTGTGTGTGTGTGTGTGTGTGTGTGTGTGTGTGTGTGTGTGTGTGTGTGTGTGTGTGCAGGACGTTGCCTGTTATAACTAGCAAACATGAAACATTCCATGAAACGGTGCCGACTATTTGTCTATTTCGATGTAAATTCAACGGTACGGGTGTGCATTAGAGACATTCTTCATTAGTTTTTATTGCAGTAAAATATAATACGAATACCGTGATTAAAGTTCTTATAGTCGAATTATTATTATTATTATTATTATTATTATTATTATTATTATTATTAATAGTAGTAGCTGTTGTTGTTGTAGTACAAGTAGTAGTCGTAATAATATGCTATTCAAAATAATGTGCAACTGTGATAAATTCTGGTGTCATACAAGATAAATAGTGTGTGGCTCATATTAAATAATTTTCAGTGTTTAATATGACTATATTAAAGGTCAACAATATGGGATAAATTTTAATACATACATGAAGATACATATGGCTTGTATGGTCGCTAGGCACAATAAAAAACTGTATAAATATTGTAATATCACGTTATGTGACTTTAAATGATTAATATACTGTAATTTCCGGTGGTTGTGATTGGCACTTACTTTGTACGAGTTTGTCTGCCGTTGTCAATGTTGGCCCAAATTGGGCTTTTTGGTCATCGTGTTTTTATCTCTTTTAAGTCCTTTTACACCATTTAGTATAGTATATTCATTTCCTGAGATACCTGATTAAGTTGCGTTGTGAATATCTTCACAAGAAGTTTTCAAAATTAAAGTAATTCCACTGACAAATTGCTTGTGTAAATGAAATCAGGACACAATTAATACTTCCGGTTCAGTACCTACGAATGTAGTCCGAGTCTATTTTTAGATCATTTTTTCCTCTCTCATTTTGGTGGTGATATATGCATTAGATTTAGTCATTCTTAGTATTGATTTAAAGGAAATTGGTTATTGTTTAGAATATGAGCATTATAGTGTGGTTGTCTGTGTGTATTTTGGCGACAGTGCACAGTGAGTAATGAGGCATTGGTGCTGATCCGGAAGTGAAATCTGTGACTCATTGCACGTTGCTTTGTTTACAGTCCAGCCATTCATAATAATGCCGGTTAACCTATGACAAGAACTTCAGCGTGAGTTCATCTTTGAAGATACTTTACAGCAACATATGATTTATTAGGATTTGGACACAGTGGAAAGTTCAGTACTGACAAACAAATGTAGAGACTATATAGGAAAATTAATTGTGGTCTTAGGCCAAATGCGAATCACAATCCTCCCGCAATCATAATTTTGACTGTTACTAAAGTGTTGTTAAGTATCACTCGAACCACTCGTGTGTTTCCCTCGTGAGCTTACGACCAAGGTTTTCCCGTCAACCTCCGCGTAGGACTAATGGGTCTCAAGTCTATAAATACCAGTCGTGCGCTGTGTTATGGCAGACGCATTCTGACCGGCAGTGTGAGTACGTGAGGTCAAAGATCCAATACGACCAAATACGATCGCGGTATGCTTAATATGGAAATCTTAATATAGTGTAATGAAATAAATCATTTGCTGCTATATAATATTCGAGAAAGACATAAAATAAACGTGTAAAGCTATATATTCTTCAGTGTTGGAGATTGATGCTCCCGTAGAATTAACCTTGCCGTAATAGTGCTAATACAGACACCATTGCTTGTTTTGCTACAGTGTTATTTAACTGGCTGTATGCTTCTATATTGACTCGAGTGATAAACAATACTAGTAATACACTGAATATTATTGCATAATGAAATTACACTAGTGAAGTATATTAAAGTGTCAGTACTGTTACTACGGTAATGTGTATAGTAGGGAGCATCCATTATATTATTCTTACAGGGACCATTCATTATATTATTCTTACAGGGAGCATCCATTATAATATTCTTACAGGGAGCATTCGTTATATGTATATTCTCTTTAAGTGACGTTTGGTTCGTTATAAGGAAGAAAAACATATTTCTAAAATTTATATTTAAAGTATTAGTGCGTTCTTTAACACAACAAAGCGATATATCCACTGGGAAACACATCCGAGTGGTATCATATTTTCCACATGTTCTACAATTCAATTTGTTTCTGTTTGCACTTTTTCCTGAGAAATACAATAATTATATTTTCAGTTATTCTTTTCATATGTGTGTTTTTAACCATCAATGTTGAGTCACACACAAATCATTTACATTTAGGCAAGCCAAGAAGAATTATGTATGTAAACGTAATAATCAAGACCAAATACAAATTATTTGGACTCATTTTGGAACAGAAGACTTTAGTCAATTGAATATTCTGGTTAGTCAAAGACTGATAATTTTTATACTTAAATCACTCTCACACAGTGCACAGTTCATCGTTATTATTATTAGTGTTTATTAAATTGTTGAAACTTCAACAGCGCTCCTGTTTTGTGATTGAAATCCCAAGTTGACATCAAGTCGAAGTTGGCCTTGTCATGAAATACAGCTCGGGACGTTACAGCAACAATCTATTGTCTCTTCGCATGTATGTCTTTAATAATAAAATGTGGGAAAGAATTAAATACTATCTTTCAATATACAACTTGCAGGATATTTATTTTCCTTACCAGTTAACACTCCGGGCGTTTTGTGTTTTAATCTGCTTACCGCCAGGTTATAAGTTTAGAGAATATTTTTAAAACAAATCATACATGGATAATTTAGACAGTCTTCCGTTGCAAATCGATTTCCGCAACAACAACAACAACAAAATACGAAACCGCCAAAAATACGACGAGCAGAAGACAAAATTAACATAATCCAATTTATATTTTTATATATGTAAAGGAAATACAAAGAGGATATTTTCTTTTGCTAGGTTAATACCGGATATATTTCATCGTGTGGTAGAAAAAACGTGATATTTTAACGAGTGGCGAAGCCACGAGTTAAAATATACCGTTTTTAGTACCACACGATGAAATATATCCGGTATTATCGCAGGAAAAGAAAATTTTCTTTTTATTATATACCAAAGTTGCTCCAGAATCGAAGCTTGGAAAGTTAAACTCACTATTCAGTAGCAACAGGCGCGGCCGCTAGAGGGCACTGGCGATCAAGATTAACAGTTTCTCAAAATGTCAACCTCATTACACCTGATACTTTCTCCGCTTTCGTATGTAAAAAGCCGACATTATTATATCCGAATGTATTCATGGTTGAAAGGTCAAATGTCTATATTTAGCGTATATGACCTTGGGCCTTTAGTACAACATATTCGGCGAAAATAAACGAAAACCGATCTTTTCAAAACGCAGAAAAAGTAAATAAACGAACATATACGTTCACCTACGCCTACTTTTTAATTACTTTGTAGTTCTTTTTACGAGAATAATCGTAAAATGTGTGCGAATACTTGCGGAAAACCCACGAAATACGTCTTTTTAAAGGTCACAAATGCCAGCAAGAACGGTAACTCTTCCCGGCACATGGGTACGTACAAAATGGAAACAATGACAACAACACAACATAAATTCGGTTCAAAAACACACGTAAACTTGATTTTATGAAAGGGCAGACGTTTATACAAAGGATGAAGATTATACAAACGTATTGTCATTCATTATACCAAATTTATTACAACATTTTGGTACAACTTTTGTTGTGTAATGTAATTTCGAGAATAGAGACTCGACGGGTGATACTGATATTGATAATGATATTGATAATATGTATGTGATTGTGATCATTTAGATATCATCAATGTCAGGTCATCTGTTCTAGGTACGATTCTTTGCTAGAGACACTGGTATTCAAATTAAAATGTTCATGTTTAGTAGGGGCGAAAAAGATATAAAAGTTAAACTTATTTTCAGAATTTTGAAAATGAAAACAAATTCATTTCATGCCATTTTTGTGAATATCTATGAATATTGTCATAATAAAGAACAGAAAATCGATCTGTAGTATTTCTCTATTTAAACAAAAACATAATCATAACTATTTCTTGAGAACCAAATCAGTGTCGGTAATAGAATTGTGGAAGTATTCAAAGTAAGTTATTTTTATGTTTTTTTGTCATTGATTTTATTTTATAGATATGAAAACTGACCAAAAATATCTTATCATAACTAAATTCTAAAATGGCAATTGTTATTTACTAAATTGTGATTTCTGATCAATGTATATATGTACAAGAACACTGTAATGCATTTGCACTATTGCTTTTAAGAGTAACAATGACAATTTAAACTTGTGTATGGCTCATGATTATGGCATTTCATGCAAAACTTTTAGGGGGGCACGTGATAAAAATGAACTGAAAGGCTTCAGAAGTACCTAGAACATAGAAAAAGTTAATTTATTCTTGAAGCTGAATGTTCACAAAACATTTATATATAACCATATGTAAGAAATATGCACCTTTCAGCATGAAATAACATGATGTCAAGAATTTGCAAAAAGTGACCAAAGACCAATATTAACAATGGTGGAAAGCTCATGTGTTTGAATGCTTCCTGTGAATTTATTTGAAAAGATATAATAAAGATGGGTTCATTTTTGAATTCTGCACACTCAAATTATGCAGAAAAGGTTCCATTTTAAGAGCAACATATAATTTCAACTTGTGTATGACTGAAAAATATAGTATTTCATGCAAAAATGTTAGGGGGGTGCTTGTAAAAAAAAGGCACAGGGGGCTTCTGAATTACCTGGAACATAGAAAAAGTCAATTTATTCTTAAAGCTGAATGTTCACAAAACATTTCTATATAAACATATGTAAGAATTATGCAAATTTCAGCTTGAAATAACATGAGGTCAGGAATTTGCAAAAAGTGCCAAAGACCAATATTAAAAATGGTGAATGGTACATGTGTTTGAATGCTTCCTAAAAATTTATTTGAAAAGATATCATTAAAGATGAGTCCATTTTTGAAATCTGCAACTCAAATTATGCAGAAAACATTCAATTTTTGTATATTCTATAATTCCGAAAAAATCATCCCCTGTTGCTATATTCAGCGCCACACTCTACCCCCACCCACCCCTATTTTCGTAAATTCACGTCACTTTCACAGGCTGGTCATATAAATATAAGTGACTTAAGATAGAGGTATGATTGGGTTGACCTAATCTGTCGCAGTAAATAATATTTTTGACATTTTGTAAACTATTTGATCATATTTGACCACGAAGCAAGTCCGATTCATCAATGCATCACAGCGGGTTTATCATTGTTGTCAAGGAAGTAAGGGGAAATAACTTCATAGAGACGCGAACGGCTTCGACTAAAATTTCATCTGCAAAAATTAATTTCCATGTCTGACATGTAATGCAGTTTCTATTTATTTGTTCTAGCTCACAAAATGCTCGTTTTAGTTGCTGCATGCATAACTTCTGTTGGCACACACAATTCAGCGTCGCATGGCATGATGGGAAATGTTATATTTTCACGTGTGAAAATATAAGGATATATTTTTCACATGTGAAAATATAGGAATGAAAAAATATGAAAATGTATTTCGCCAATAAGTTTCTATATTTCACACTAAAGTATATAATAAATAGAGGATATTTTCTTTTCCTACGTTAATACCGGATATATTTCATCGTGTGGTACAAAAAACGTGATATTTTAACGAGTGGCGAAGCCACGAGTTAAAATATACCGTTTTTGGTACCACAAGATGAAATATATCCGGTATTAACACAGGAAAAGAAAATTTTCTTTTTATTATATACCAAAGTTTCTCCAGAATCAAAGCTTAGAAGATTAAACTAACTATACAGCACCACACTCCACCGTACACCCACCCCTTTTTTGAAAATTCACCTCACTTTCATACGCTGGTCATATAAATATAAGTGACTTAACATATAGTTATGATTGGGTTGACCTAATCTGTCGCAGTAATTATATTTGTGATATTTTGTAAACTATTTTATCATATTTGACCACAAAGCAAGTCCGATTCATCAATGCATCACAGCGGGTTTATCATCGTTGTCAAGGAAGTAAGGGGAAATAACTTCAGAGAGACGCGAACGGCGTAGACTCTAATTTCGTCAACAAAAATTAATTTCCATGTCTGAAATGTAATGCAGTTTCTCTTTATTTGTTCTAGCTCACAAAGTGCTCGTTTTTGTTGCTGCAGTATAACTTCTGTAGGCACACACAATACATCTTCGCATGGCATGATGGGAAATCTTATATTTTCACATGTGAAAATATAAGGATATATTTTTCACATGTGAAAATACAGGAATGAAAAAATATGAAAATTATTTCGCCAATAAGTTTCTATATTTCACACTAAAGTATATAATAAATATCCTGTAATCATTTAGAATACACGAATGCCGTGAGAAGTGGAAACATTGGTAGATATTCTGTACTAAATCAAGTTTTTAGTTTTGTTATATAAAATGAAAGTACAAACTATCACCGATAAATGATTTATTGATCCTGGACCACTCTTTTACGTGTGTTTTATTTAGTCAAAAGCACTAAGACAGTGCTGAACATTTACACAGGGGTGTGGCTGGGGTGGGTGTGTGGGTGGATGGGAGAGTTTGTTGGTAAGGTATGATTTTTGCTCTAAAAAATGACTTGCTATTAATTGCCATCAACTTCATGATAAAACATATTATTTTCAAACGGTCTTAAGGCGAGGGTGGAATTACTATGCAATATGCTTTGCAATCCCCATACCCCCCCCCTCCCCCCCCCCCCCCCCCCCCCGTCAGCGTAAATATTGACTTCGTACTGACGGTATACAGTCCAGTCGTAAAATTACCTTGAGCCAAAGCTTCAAGTCTGTTCACAATATAAATTTGATTTATGAAAAACTCATGACCCAGATTTACTCTCCACCAAGGTGATGAATAATCAGTAGAACCATCCGTGTGAGTACAGGATCCGTAGGTGAAGTTTGGATTGGTTCCTCCATCTACTCCCAGTTCTGGCCAGCCGTCTGTTTTATCTCCTGTTGCATATCTTGTTGATGATTGCGTGGTATTACGTCGAAACGCCAAATTACGACCTTTTGTTAATTAGAAAATTTTGAAGAAATTTTATGAAATTCTGAACAAATGAACTCTATCGTACTCGTTCAGCACGATACAAAGTAGCAATGGTTTTGGAAAGCAAGACCCACGTTGGTCAGAGATACTAAACAATAAGTGCAATGATAAAACATCAAAAACTAGTTGTTGTGAGTTTTTCAAGATTTATCTGAATCAGTACTTCACATGGACAGGTACGATTCACTATAAACTCAAGGCTACAGTGTAAAAGCTTAACTTCGAGCTGCGACTTGTTTTTATTATCACTCCGCTAACTTGTACCCAACATTAAAAAATGAGCATAGGTTACATTGCATTTTCTGGCAATAATTCCATTTGAATTAAATTACTGGAATTTTTAGCACAAACGGCCTTTCCGGAACAGGCTGAATCACAACTGTTTACTTCGTCACCCTATCCAACAATTGTAACACCTCGTGACTTTTCTACAAAATTCAATCTAAAATAATTCCTATTACCCGGCCTAAATTGGCAACCCAATATCATAGACCTGTAACTAGTAAAATGTGTGTCCACCAAATAGTTTGTAAGTGACAATGACGTCATTCCTATAACGGCTAGTTTGGAAACTTTCCCCTCAGCTGCAGTGATTAGTTGATAGCTGCATCATGGGAAAAAATACGGAATTTGCGAACTTTCATTAATATGGAGGACAATAGGGAAGTGTGATGAAAGTGTCATGGAATCGCAAATATACCTCAATATTTTTACTGCGTAAAAAGAGAAAACTAGCCAAAAACTATAAAGAACTCATTCAAACGCTGAAGTACGCTAGGCAAAATATAACCATGTCTAAATCATTATGGTACTTTGTGGAATTATTTGCACAAATTTAGTAAAAAGAAAGTTCCCAAGTGAGTTCATGCTTGAAAAAAGAAACATGTTTCGGCCAAAAACAAGTCCTCTTAGTCAAAAGGCATGTAAGGGACGTTATGATGCTGATGATTTACGCATGACGTCATTTGGTAAACAAGGTAAATGTATATGCAATAATAATAATAACAATAATAATAATAATAATGATAATGATGATGATGATGATGATAATAATAATAATAATAATAACTTTATT
Source organism: Margaritifera margaritifera (assembly GCA_029931535.1). Lineage (NCBI taxonomy): Eukaryota > Metazoa > Mollusca > Bivalvia > Unionida > Margaritiferidae > Margaritifera > Margaritifera margaritifera. The sequence goes on from JAQPZY010001341.1 coordinate 1,016,024, forward strand.
TTCTGAGAATACTATATTTGGTTCAAAATCAACCAATCTTACTTGTAGTCCGCATATAATAAAATATTAGAACTTTAAAGGCAACGTATATGTAAAAACATATCTTACTTACTACGGTCTCTGACACACTCACATGTAATCATATATATAAAATAATAATAATAATAATAAAACGAACATAAGATATACATGTATATTTGGGAGATAGTAAAGTAGTGGAGGGTATCCAAGTAGGTATCTCGATTTGTTGAGTCGTGGCATAATCAGAAAGAAGAAATTTGTGAAGCGTGCTCTTAAAAATTGTATTTAGTATCATTGGGAGTGATATTCACAACATTGCTGCAGAATTTGTAAAAGCTGTTTTGTACAGAGTCATGTAGAATTTAGGTGAATGAAGATTAGAGTTCGAAATTGGCATCAGATGTGTGAATGGATATTGGAAGCTGGAATTAGGGATCATTTGATATATTGTGGATCCATGTTATGAAAAGATTTATATGTCAAAATAGCTTTAAAGTACTTTGCTCTATAATTAAAAAGTAGCCACTGTAAATTAAAGAATAAATGTGAAGATGGGTAGTCTTTACTTTTAATAATTCTAGCGGCTTGTTTTTTTTTTTTTTTTGGTTTTTTTGTTGTTGTTTTTTTTAAGAGTTAAAAGGCAATATATATCCATTACAAAACAGTTTTAGAAAAGGTTCTGGCATATACGAAGACAGTCTGTCCAATAAGGCTATTCTGGAGGATACCGCAGAACACACGCGCTTTTGATTTTCCCACGAAAAATACCTGTCAATAATCACTCCTAAAAGTTTGTGATTATCAATGTTATTTAATATAATTACCTTTACAAATATATTGATATTCTCTAATTTCTTCATTATTTACTCTGATTAAAATTGTCATAGAGTTTTCTTTCTGTGTTTAATTGCATTTTGTTTCAATCTTTACTACTGCCTTCTCTTGAACGCAAATAACATTCTTCACTCGTTACCAACACTCCAGGAAAAATCAGTGAAGGAAATCATTAATGATCTTTTCTTAGGGACTACAATAAGGTGCAATATCAGCTGATTGGGTCAATAAGTCTAGTGATACCTATCATTGTCGAAATTACTCAATAGGTGTTGTAACATAAATTAGTCTGCATCAGTATTGATTAATGCTTAGAAATCCAAATAACCTAATTGGGGAGACTGTAGCGGTCGCCAAGTGGCAAGAACCATTCCTTATCGAGTAACGCTGGAATATTACAGCCCCACTTGATCATACCAATCAAATATAAAAATGTATATTCTCGTTTATGTACGCATGTGTCAGTGATTTATATATGTAATTATACGTCATGTCCTCCTCACTCTCATATATGTGTCTTATCTTGGTTGTTATTAATCTCCATTAGAAGGAAATAAAGATGAATGAATGAATGAATGATGGAATGAATGAATGTATGCGTTCGATAAAAATATTGAACGCCAAGTTATTTATGTCTTGATGACGAGTAGACAAAGAAGTAGATTATAAGATCTTTAATTTTGCCTACTTACATGGGATTCGCTTAAATACAGAGTCATTGCTTTCTTGTATAATTTTAGTCATAAAATATATGAAAATGGTATTCACCTCCGAATATTCGCAGGTCACACAGTATCGCCCATGTCATACTACCTATTGATGATATCCTGACCATGGACCCATATATATCCTCTGTGCAATGAGATTTGAATCTCACGGTTCGTCTGCGTGAATCCACTATGGCTGACACAATATCTGCCATTGTTGACTGAACTGTTCTTTACTTGGACTTGAAATAGTTGGTTGTAATCTGGCAAAACATAAAATCCATGTGCAATTCTTCTCAAACTTTCCTTCATTTTAGCTCGCTATTGAAAAACTTAAGTGAAACATAGAATGTGTTCAAAGATCTTTGACAACAGACATGCATTTTTACGCGATTTGGTTTTAATCTATTGAAACTTGGACTACTGTTTTGCAAACATTACATACGATGCATTTCCAAAGGTGGCGATCAGTTGACATTTCGATTTGTAATAAAAGTTAACATACTTTTCACACATTTCAAATGTTTTGCCTATTGTCGGCAAAGATTATTACATATATAACAACAATTTCTGCCACCAGTGTCTTGCTCTCTTAAACCTTTCTTCACTCATTCTAGCACTATTTTGTTAATTTTTCTTTCACAGAATCCAAAATCTTTAAAATATTTCTGAATATATAAAAAAAACACTGTTTGTTTTAAGGAAAATGCAAAATAAATATTTAATATATTTTGCTTTTCAAAAATATGTCTCACTTTAAATTTCGGTAGTTTGATAGTCATATGAATAATCTGTGGAAAATTCAGTTGATTAAAGTACAAGAGTTTATGATATTTCCTTCGCTAACATAACACGGAATTCAAGACAAAATGGCCTCGATCTACACGTATTGCAAGTATACAAAAGCAGCAAAACATATAGCTTGGGTTACCCCCGGCCCTCTTCGGCTTTCATAGCTCAGCAATGGATAGCCAAACTAGGGCGGGCGGGTGGGGGGGGGGGGGGGGGGGGGGGGGAGAGAGAGAGAGAAAAAACGAAGTGTAACGAAAAAGAGGCGCTAAATTATGAGGCGCTGACAGCTCTACAAATGTTGATTAAAGTAAGTTACGTTAATAAAGAAAAAAGTAAATTTTTCGTATCTGTCAGGAAGAATGTTGCACGACCAATTTAGTTATTTACAAGCCTAACGTCTTTTTCTGACGACATGATATTATGATTTTATCATCTCAGTGATATCAACACTTTCTCAAGGGATGAGATCAAAGCGTATCTGCTTAATCTAACCAAACCGCATTGGGCAGAATGTTCTGTTGCTTTTCTCCAAGGCTGCAAGCCAGATTAAAAATCGATCAACTGAATTAGTGATGTTCATAGTCTGAACTTTTGTAAAGAGTAATCTGATGTGACCAAATGTGATCTAGTAGCGTGGTCCGATATTTTACGAGATGTGTTGATGTTTGAAAAGGTGATTTATTTTACATTTCAATAGGAAATTGACATGATCACAATAATCAGCTATTTTCTGGATCCATGACAATCATTAATATGTCCAAGTTGAGTGTCTTTCTCGATATTATGTTTTTCCAAGTCGTGTTTCTCTTATGTTTTGTATTCTGTTATTGTCACAACAATTTGTATACCACTCACATATTTCGTGCATTGTTATGACTAATCCAGTAATTGTATATTTCTTTTCAAGGTTAACTTCCCACCATATGCCCATGTTTCCATTGGTAACATTGCTGCACGTGGTGTAGTTTCCATCAACTACTGAAGCAGGATTACTGTTCATCTGAGGAACTCCAGTAGACGACTGGTTGCTGGTTTACTGAATGCAATGTCTCCTGCAGGTCAAGAAAGAATAATTCTTTATATCGACTGGGTGATACTTAAGCTTAACTATAATCAATATATCATCACCCTATTATAATTGAAGGGTTGGGTGATAATCCCTCGCGCAGACATACATTGAGATTTTAGACAGTTCTTATCAATCAGACTCCAGTGTAAATACCCCCTCTGCCCAGTTTGTACCAATAACGAAATTGGCAACCATGGTATGGAAAACGATGTCATACAAATTGTGGTACATGTGGCATAATTAAACTGAAAGAGTAGTGAAAACTGCAGTCTCTTATTTCATTTTATATCAATCAAAAGCCTTCCGCAAAAGTCGCGTGTACCCAAGGGAGCAAGCCCTTAAAATTCAGTAGAAAAATCTCCGACGTTTTAACACTAAACTTAATCTGCTTCGACTTCACCGCCACCTGCAACTACAGTGTGAACCAAATTTCTCTTTTGCCTTCGCAGCGGTGGAAAAAAAAACCCCAAAAGATTACATCCACAGATATATCAATATTAGTTATAGAACAGATAAATATCAACCAGGATATTGTATATCTCAAAATTTATATCAGACTATATATTGAAAATTTGCATTGAATCTGTGCCTCACATCATTGTAGCAGTTGGTTCCTTTGACTTGTCAGTAATCAGTATCGCGTGCTACTGAAACTCAAATTTGTGTTGAACGAGAATACGAATATATATATATATATATATGACCAATGATGTTAAATTCAGATCAAAGAAAATAACTTTGATTCACAAGAACAACGATTAACATATTAGCACGTTGTATAATATTTACAAATTTCTCTAGCACAAAAACGTAACATCAAAGAGGCCAGAGACGGAACAGGAGAAGAAAAAAAAAAGACACATATATCTAAAAATTTAGGCTTGCATAGTTAATGAATTATGGAGAAATAAAAATAATTATGAGAAAAGTATTTCTCAAAAATCTTGTTTAGGTTATATGTTCAATATATATATATAGATATATATATATATATATATATATATATATATATATATATATATATATATATATATATATATATATATAATACAAATATTTTTTTAAAAAAATATTTATGGCAAGGAGTGATCTGATCCCCACTAAATCGAATAATGTAATTTTATGTTAGGCCAATCAATATTAATAAAATGTAAAACAACAAAAATAACATGATATTCCTTGGAAACAGGACAAAAACTACGTCGGGAATATCAAGTATTAATCACTAAAACAGTAAAAGTAAATTATGTTTAAAAACATTTCTACAATGTCGGCCTGAAATAAGATTTTGCGCCATATCACACATTATACTCTCCACAATTCATATTTTCATTATTAGAAGACAAAGAAAAATTATGAAACTTAAATGATCCTGAAAGGTGAATTTCTTAACATTTAAGAAATGAAAACTATTTTTTTTTTAAAGAATTACAAAATACAATCTTCAGAGATGATTTTAGGAAGTGAATATGTTCTTAACTTACGTGTATGTTTACTCTCCGATGCAAATATCACTTTGAGGAAGAAATTTTTGAGTCCTTATTAGAATTAGGCCTAAGTCAGGAACACGGTGCAAAAATACCGCCAACTTGTTTGCCGATGAAAAGTTGGAAATGTCACTTTAAAGCAAATTCAAAGTGATTAGATATAAGGGGATAGAAGGGGAAAAAACCCATGAGAACATAATGGCTAATTGTTTCCAGTTAAAACACGGAAGTTACACTTATCCTGGATTCACAAACCGTATTGACATCCAAGTCCCATCCAACGGTCAGCACAGCCACTTGTACACTGTTCTGAGCTGTTCTTACAGTTACATTTGTACATACAGCTGGGGCCGAATTGAAACTGTTCGTTTCTGTAGCCGCCACGAGGACACGTAGAGTCTATAAATATTAATTTATTAACTTTTTGATTAAATAGGATTGATGGATATTCAAATGGATGAATGGATTGATGCATGCATGAATCATGTTACTCATACGGATTAGTAAGCAAAGCATATTGTGTTTATTTTTACGTTATTTAGAATAAATCCCGCTACAATGCTAAAGACGGAAAATCGTTCAAAAGGTGCGAAACAATTTATCAAAATATACAGTTATAAGAATGTACAGTTCAAATAAGATATGTATATCAAACTTACACAGTACACGGTCAAATGCTTTAATCGTTTCATACAACAAAGTAGATTGAAAGTATTGTATGACGTGGTGAATGTAAAGTCCTCGCTGCTGTTTAGGTCATGACCTCATTAAATTAAAGTTAGATGTACCAGAAAAAAATACAAATAATTTAAAGTAATTGGTAAAAATGAAAGCCATGAGATTAGGGGAATTGCTGTTTAAACATCGTAAGATTAAAAGTAAAGGAGAAGGAAATATAAAATGCAAAAGTATTTTTTTTTTACATTTGGCAGCGCCGGGCGGTGATTGGTTTTTGAAGTATACGATAATTTCTGAAACATGAGTTGAAAAACAAGCACAAGGATTTGAATTTAAAAGTTACATACTGAAATTTTACATTCTTTTTTGACAGTTGAACGTTTTATAGCATTTAATCTTGTGTCTCGCTTATAGGGAATTTAAATCTGAACTGAGTTACTTAAAGGTCACAAAAGAAATTACCTCTCTCTCTCTCTCTCTCTCTCTCTCTCTCTCTCTCTCTCTCTCTCTCTCTCAGTGTTAATCTGATACTGATCTTAAAATGTCAGTAAGACTGCTCCATCTCGGATTTATAAATAAAAAAAATAGATGTAAGATGGATCGAATTTTGTGACACTAGTGTGTATTATAATAACGTTATAAAGGTTTTCAAAACCGCCTGGCCACTGTAGACAGTATCAGACAATATGTAAAATCACACAGCTGAGATCCCCACAGGGAATAACTGTCCTAATGACACATTTTCAAACTACATTTACTGTAGAAATAATAAAACTCGATGAATGTTTGGCATGGATACTTAACATGTTTACCGTTTTAAGTACTTTATTGACCTTGCGAAAGTTTGAAGATGCAGAAGAATTACAAGAATATAGTAATCGGTCGTTGATTACGATCTATTATTATTATTCCTCTCTTTAACAGCTTTTAAGGGTATTTATAGCTGGTCTTTTATCTAGGGATAAGACCACTTCCCGTAGCCTTAGATCGCAAGTATCATCGTTCCCGTAGACTTAATCTCAAGTACCTTCGTTCCAGTTGACTAAAATCTCAAGTACCTTCGTTCCCGTCGACTTAAATCTCAAGTACCTTCGTCCCTGCGCCTTAAATATCAAGTATCTTCGTTCCCGTTGACTTAAATCTCAAGTACCTTCTCAGTATTCTTCCTGTGCTGCTTTTTGTACTAGATATGCCTTCAGTGCTATTCCTAGCACCTTCAAACTGTCGCCAGCTTGTGGAATATGTTCTCGATCTCCCGCCACAGTTGTACGATATCAGGCTTGGATATCACAACAGAACTTAAATCTACGTTTAAATTTAAGTCACGAATCCAAGGATCTGATTGCCTGAAATTTCAATCGGACTCAAAATTGACCAATCGACTGCCTTAAGTACAGACATGACTTTAAGACCTATTTTATTGAAATTGGGCCATAGTCTGGTTTTTCGAGAGCTTTTCCAAGTAATATGTACATGTCAACATGTCACTGTACTCTCTTACTGTTTTTCTTGCTCTTTGCGTGCGATGTGAGAGTCCCTGGTACTGCGAAGTTTAAGATGAAAACCAGGTTCTTCGCCATGTCAGCCATAACTGTGTTGGGCCTCCTGTGATGTATTATGTGGTTGGTCTGGATGTAAAAATCCCATAGGAGTTTTGCCTTGCTCTTCTTTTAATCGTACCAATTGCTTGTGCAATCAAGTCATACTTCTCAGAGAGCTAGTTTGTTGTGCCGATATTTTTACTCATACTGGGCTAGCTTATTGCACTCACTGATCAGGTGATTGACTGTGTCATTGTTACTCGTGCACATTATGCACAACGGTGAGAGATGTGTTGCTTTTGCACACTTGCTTTCACCCCGTTTAACCCCGAGTGCCTGATTCAGCGCTGCTATTATGAAACGACGTGTTTCTTTTTTTATATTATTTTACTGTTATTCTTGTTGTTGTTATTACTAAATCAAATTTTAGGATTTTGAAGTGATGCATCACATTGTAGACTTTCTCTACTGCATAATGAATATATATATATATATATATATATATATATATATATATATATATATATATATATATATATATATATATAGATGATAATGTTGAATGAGAATGTGATCAAAAGTTCTATTATTTTATGTCGAAATCTGCTGTGAATATACTTAATGATACCCTTCTATGGTTTAGCAGTTTCGATAGAGAAAACTTTGCATCACTGTTTTCTGTAAGAAATCATTTTGAATTTCTCTTATCTTTATTTGAAAACGTGCGACATGGGTCACATGTTGATTTTCTGAGCATGTCAGAAATTCAGAAAGCACAAATACCACTAATTTTCTGTAAAATCTCGTCTCTCTTTCCTTCATATCGCGAGTTTATGGAAATTTGCAAAGACGTAAATATTATGTATTGTCAAGGAAAGCAGATAGCGAGCTACTTTGAACGTACTGATAAAATGGAAACACCTAGCCTCGGACTTATAAGGACATACAAGCGTGCAAGCTGAAATTTATATTTTGGTAAATAATCCGCGCACAGACACTTTTATTTTGCTACAGCATGTTGTTCATTCCTCTTCCACAAAAATCAACCCCATTGTGGAAATTCCGTGTATGTGTGAAAGGCTGATGAAGAAAAAGGGGAGGGGGATATTTCACTAGGAAGAGACACTGTTTTAATTTAACACTCAAATGATGACTCTGTTTGGGGCATATTATTGCACAACAGGGTACTTAAGAAGGTGATAATTGTGTCTTTTAATATTGAACATTACAATTCTCTGTACGACAAGTGTTGAATACAACCTAAATTTGAATATAACCTAAATTTGTACTGACAAGAAAATCAATCGAGCGGAAATTAACACATAGCTAAATGCACAAGGTGTTAACTTGTAATTATATTTTCATGTCTATACCTTCTATGTCAAACAGGAATCCACTGGGTTTGTGTAATTAGGTGAGTGTTAATTTCGCTTGCCCAGAGAATTGGTTCACGCGCAGAGATAAGCATATAACCGAGAGGTTTAGAACACTGGTACACCAGAGCTAGCCGATGTGTGCCGTTGTTCCTGTAGGGGTTCGATTCCTGCTTCTAACGACTTATGAATCTCTAACCTGTTTGATTTCATGTGTGTCATTCAATATAAATTTCTTTCACATAATCATGTATCTATATATACAATGTGGGATCCAGGGATATGTAATTTCCTCTCTGTTGGTATAGAGGTGTCAATTTGTAATAAGGGATCGTAGCCAGTTATCTTCCCTTTAATTCGATAGGTGGCAGCATGGTACAAAGCGGTCCAGTAATACCTCCATTTTACTTGCTGCTTGACAAACAAGCAAAGACTCTATGGCATCACCTTGCTTTAAAAAAAATGTCTTAATCTTACACATTCATGGACGTTACCGTCGCTCAGAGAGGAGTTTAACAAAAAGAGGAGCTAAGTTATCTGGGTGAAAAAGGAGTTAATCGATTGTTAAGCAAATTTTAAGCATACTCGGTGATATTGTTGTCGAAAATGGAAAATCAACTTTTCTCATATTTGCATAAAAATGGAATACACTTTATTTTCACAGAAATAACTTTGTGAATCTTTTCTATAATTATTTGTCAACAGATGCGTTTTCCTATTTCCCTAAAATTATATAATTCACGAACCATTCAGCGATTTGTTGTGAAGAATTCTTAAGATATTTAGTGACTGGGGTAATTTAGTAAAAATTCTAGACTTCCTTACAAACGATTTTAGCTGTTTAGTTTGGAAATATATGAGATTCTCATTAAATATTTATTGCATTAAACATATATTTGATTATATTATTAAGCTAATATTATATCTGCATTATAGTCAATTGTAAATAATTGTTTTTGTTCTCAGGTTAGAGGCCTATGACAGTAAGTGCTTTTCAAAGATGTTATCCTTGAAAAGTATTTTTATAAGTCATTTAAATGAAAAAAGTTTAATATGTTACCGGTGTTCTCCTCCAGACAATACTTTTGGGTTAAGATTGTAAGAGTATTATTATCTTTAGTATGAAGACTATGTCTTCTTATTTAAAATGGGCTTATTACTTTGATATTAAGCCCAAACATGTATGTTCTTACTTATATATATATATATATATATATATATATATATATATATATATATATATATATATATATATATATATATAGAGAGAGAGAGAGAGAGAGAGAGAGAGAGAGAGACAGACAGACAGACAGACAGACAGAGATATGCGTGTGCAATTATATGTGTCAGTTTAGGAAATTGCATTGGATTTTGTCGCAATAAAACATATGATAAAATTTTTTAAAAGGGAATTGTTTCTAATTACCACCCAAAGAATCTGTTCATAGATGTATTTATCATTTATTTATACAAGGCATAAATTGGTTCACAGAGGTATTTATTATAAATTTATACCAAATCTATCTACCTCTCCGTGACCATGTATTTCACATTTGTTCGCCAAATCAATGCATATTTGTATATATTTTTGTATAAGGTTCACGATACAAAACTGTTGTCACAGTTGCTTTGCAAATATTTAATTGCCTTATAATGAGTGAATAAAAATAATATAGCAATCATGTGCACTTTTTATGTTTTATTATCAAGTACTGAACTGTAAAATGCTGAATGACTTTTTTAACATTTGAAATAGGAGATTTTCACTAAGTCACACTAATCAACGGATAAGAAAATGAAGTTAATAGCATTAAGTTTTGATATATACTAGGTTGGCGCTAAAGTTTGAACAGAAGGAGTCCAAAATTACTAAGATATACTATTTTAATTAACTTGAATAAAAAGAAGACAAATGACAATTTTAATGTCTTCTATTGCTAATGTAGTATAACTTTTGATTCGCCGAAAAATGAAATAAGACAATATTTGTTTTTATTGATACATGTATTTTGTAGTTTTGACGGCTGTTTATGGCTCGGCTGATTACCAATAGATTCTTCTGGCGAACGATAAAATCCTAGGGGTAACCAAATGTCGGGACTGGGTTTTTCTGTGGCCCCACCTATTGAGAAGATAACTGGCTACGATCCCTCGTTATAATTTTCTTTATATATTTGGCATTTCTAAAAAGAAAGCCAGTGGATCTGTGCATTTAACTGATCGTTATTTTTCTGCTTGCCTAGCGGGTTGGTTCCCGTGCACCTCAAACCCTTTTCTTCGACGTTGTTCCATTCATATTTTGGGGGATGAGCGCGTAGCGGAGAAGATTAGAGCGCTGGTGCATACGAGCTAGGCGATTGGTGACGTTACTTGCGGCGCCGGTTAGGTTCCTACATAGAATGAATTAACGTATCGCCGTATGTCACTGAACCCCTAATACGTTCAGATACCTCTGGACCGCCCACCAATACTACAGCTGGCAGAGGTGAGAATTTCACGCGATTTACAGGCACACTGGCAGATTGTCGGACATTGAGACCTTAAGTCCGTCACCCATTAGCCTGTCATTATGTATCATATACAAATTCAAGTCATCATAACTTGAACATTTTTCAACCATTTTTAATAACATTTTCAGTATGTACTAACTGAGTCATTCTATATAAATTTCTTTGACATAAGTATGTACCGATACACACAATGCGGGATCAACACTTCCTCTCTGTTTAGTATACAGGTGTCAACTGTATCTGAACTATGTCGGGGTTTCTCTAAAGAGTTAAAAGTCAGGAGGGGATGTGAGATATTGCTTAATCGTGATATAGATACATAATAAAAGTATGTACAGTTTAGGCTGGTGTAGAGATCTTAGGTCTTCCATAATTAATTTAGATAGATTATAAGAAGGAAATTAAAATCAATTTTATTTTATAGCATAAAATTGATATTTCTTTACAGCTAGATATCTGTTCTCTCTGTATATTGAGACAAAATTAAGTTTCCTTTTAGAACTTTAACGTATTCGTAGCCACCAACGATAAGCATCCAGAAAATAAATATTTCAAAAAGTGGTCGACAGGAAGAAAATTTAGGTTCAGCAGGGTCTAATTTACCGGAATATATAACTTTTCTTTGTTAAATATCGGATACGATTGAAATGTACTCGCCAAAGACAAAATATCTTAGATGGTAAGCCGACTGGAAAATTTATTTTTATGTCATGACTCGACCATAATAGCGGCTGCCAATTTGTTCGTTGGCATACCGATCAAAGCTAGTTTGTCTAGTACATTCTTGATTTTTGTATGAAGGGTAACAGAACTTTGTTATATTGTGGAAGATTAAATCCTGCCGAAACCAATTATTCTTCATGTCGTCCACTTTATGCAATATGTATTATTTATTTTTCCGTCTGCTTCCCAATGGTTCCGTCAATGACTGCTCTCCGCTATATATGTGTGTGTGTGATGTGTGTGTGTGTGTGTGATTTGTACTCAATATAAGAAACTCTATTTTACGTCTGATAATTTGAACAGCTATAACACTAAAATGAACATGTTGAATTCTAAAAACAGAAACTGCATGTATATACGACAGCCCATCACACATCAAAGATATTGTTACATTATATTGCAGTGCATAATCGAGTAGTAATAATGTTAAATACAATAGTCATATCCACATTATTAGATCGGCTGCCATTGGACATCATTATAGAAATTAGATCCTGGAAAATGGAGAAAATATGAACCAGAAAAATGGGAAAGTAAAAAATTGGCCAGGACAAGTCACTCTCCCAAGTCACTTGTCCTGGACAAGTGACTAGGAATATGAATATATATATATATATATATATATATATATATATATATATATATATATATATATATATATATATATATATATATACACACACACAACAGTCAAAATTACCAAGACAATTTGTGTTTTGAAATCCGACTGCATATTAGTCTTACCACATTCTCATACACTGAAGAAGGTACAGTGCACAAATTGTGAATGAAAAATATATTTAACAACGCATTAACGTGGGGCGTACACAAATATTTCGTTATATTTATTCTGTACAAAAAATAATGTTGTATAACTGAGTTTCCTCAGAATTTTTTTTTTTGCAAAAACACCCCAGACTTTGCAACTAAATAGAATATATGCTCGAGTTATTCGAACTTAGTTGTTTAAAGGTAGAATTAGAGCATGCAAACTACAGTTCTATATTTTGCAATATTGGTTGATTGTAACCTTTCTTCACGCTTTTCGAGTTTAATATTTTGTCAAAGTGAATATATATATATATATATATATATATATATATATATATATATATATATATATATATATATATATATATATTGCCTTTACGGTATGCAGTTATGTTTATAGGAGCATTACATTTCCTACTACTTAATTAGTAATGCAGCTTCTTATTGCGAGCTTCCAATTTGTAGAATATAAGTGTGCTAAGTGAAAATGTAGACTTGTATCATAATACATACCTGTAATTCCAACCCGAAGGAACACTGTATAAGCCAAGAGAATTATCAAACGTATTTTCATTTTGTACTATTCTGTTCATACACCACGTCCGTTCTACAGACTCCAAATCTGCGCAAATAATATAGACCAGGAAGTGACTGGTCATATTAATTCTGATCCTGTCGTAGACTTCAATAGAGTAGGAGGTATATACACCATCTGTACCCTCTTATATGTCGCGTCCAGCTGCAAACAAAACAGACCCAGATCTGCCGTGGCATAATGCACCGGCTGATCAGGGTCTTTGTTGTTTGTTCTATTGATTACTGATAACAGACTGAAGAGACCAAGATCTGCCGGTGCATTATGTGACAGCAGATATAGGTCTCTACAATTTGCAGTTGGATTCGACTTATAAGCGAGAACGACGGTATTTGGCCCTGCGAATCTTTTCATAAACGACATGATATGCACTTGGTATCATGTACGCGTTGAATGGGTATCCAAAAACCGGATTTCAAAGAAAAATAAATTATACTCTAATGGTAGAATGAGAGGAGAAACACATCACGTTTAAATTTTGCTGGTGAAACCCCTGTTTACTTGTTATTCCCACGCTCTAGATAGTGTGAAACCGTTTGTCTGTCAGTCCCTCCTTCCGTCATCCGTTTCCTCCCAAAACGCTTGGTTTAAATGCATCAAACCAGGTGTTGGTATTTGAACTGGCAAAGCCTGACACTTTTTGCCCCTGAAATGGCCTAACATTATCCACATAAGCAACAACCAGGTCAACACAGGTCACACGGATTCGTTTACACACACACACACACACACACACACACACACACACACACACACTCTCTCTCTCTCTCTCTCTCTCTCTCTCTCTCTCAGAACTGGGAGTCGTGGCTGCTCAGTTGGTAGAGCGTCAAACTCGTAATCCAAGGGTCGAGGGTTCGATAACCTCCCAAGCCAGTCCAGGTTGGTTGTCTCAATGTGTCTCCTTAAAGAAGTCATTTATCCTCCATTTCCTAGGCATGGTATAGCCAGTAATATGTTGAATGTGACGTTAAAAACCAATCAACATAGTCAAGATTTGTAAGCTCCCATAGTGTGGCCTAGGAATGATAGTCAACATCATATATTTATCGAGCACTTGTCTTAGTTTTGAGAGGATTCCACACACCACTAGCAAGTTTGACTCTCTTCACAACGGGAGAAAGGTGTATTTATATGTAATACTACCTATGTTAATTTTTTATCCTACCCCAAAAAACGTTGTTTATTATTATTATTATTATTATTATTATTATTATATTATTATTATTATTATTACTGAGATACGCTTATTATTGGCAAATAAGCAGTTAGGTCCTGATGAAGGAATAGCCGAATACACCTTCTGCTTCGCCAATGGGCGGAGTGTAGTGGATTATTTCCTTTTATCATATCACGATTTCATGTACATAGAATACTTTTGTTTACTGACCTACGGTGAATTTTCTGATCATGCACCCTGCATTTAAATCGGCAGTGAAGAAAACCCTGACGCATTAAATAATATTGTTCACAGCTTTTCTAATATTATCTTGGAAAGTGCACGTCCAATGTTTGGAAAGAAAGTATCTACACAGTCTCATCAAAGTAAGCGGAATAGTCATGTTTGGTTTTGATGAAAGTTGTTAGAAAGCACGATCTGAGTTTAATAGACACAAAAACAAGTATGTTCGAAATAAAATGTAACAAAATTTTTAATAAATATATTAAAGCGAGATTAAGCTAGAATAAATTTAAGAAGATTGCGAAGAAGAAATATAAGGTTTATGAAGGTATCAAATTAAAATGTATGTCAACGTGGTCATGTAGGCGCATTTACTCAAATGAAATTAAATATTAATTGTTCTTCTAAAATTGAATACTAATGTAGTTTAACCAGAGTCTATTCGGTCCTGATTCATGAATGTTCTGCGCCTTAAATGTCGTCAAAAAGGTTCCAGACGAAAATTATTGATCGCTGTAGACTTTTACAATGGTGACTAGGTAATAAACTGGGTCAAGAAAAGAGGACGTCAGGTCTATAGTAACAAAAAACAGAGTAGTCCGAAAGTTTTGGAGCACGCGCAGCTGACATTGTGACATCACAGAACGCGACATTCAATCCGGTTTGTACTGGATCACACCTTTAGGTTGACCTCGTCCAAAAATGTCCACGCTTTAACATTGATTTTACCGTATATATTTCTCGGGGCGTGTACATAATGACCTTCCAAGGAATATGGATGTATGATGATCGAAATAAAGTGATTAATCGCAAATGAAAGGTATGTGCAATCAGATTCTAAAAAATTACACCAATTACTGAAATAGTCGATACAGAACGCCTACATGACCTGTATGACTTGTACTTTAATCAATATGGCTAAATGTAACCGTACAGGCTTTTGGAGAGAGATTAATAAATACTATGAAAAGAAAAATAAGTCATCTACTAAATTATGCGCGAATGACTTTTTGAGCATTTTAAAACCATTTATGGTTCCCATGAATTAATAATTGACAATTCACAAGATAATGAGCCAGTCTCAATAGATAGTAAAATAATCGCTGGTGATCTGGATATAGATATTGAAAATTTTTTATAAAAAAACCTGTGAAATCATTGAAAAGAAATATAAAATACTGTCCGAAATTATTGCTAATTCTGTTGATGTTATTATTAATTTTCCTATAGAGCTTTTTTAATGCTATTTTCCGAAAGGGTCATTACCCAGATTTATGGAGTAAAGGCGTTATAATACCTATTCATAAAGAAAGGTAATAATGATGAAATAAATAACTATAGAAGTACTACACTTATTAGTACATTAACACAAATGTATTCCAATATATTCAATGAAAGATTATTTAAATGTGCTGACAAGTATGAAGATAAAAAGAAAAACAAACTGAAAACCAGTATGGTTTCCAGAAGAAAATATCCGCTATAGATTGCATATTTTTCCTCAACGCAATTATTTCCAAGAGTTATGGTAAAAAAAATTATATTGTACATTAATCGATCACGAAAAAGCGTTTTAGAAAGTCGACCCCAATCTGTTCTAGCATAAATCAACCAGTAAAGGGGTAAGTTCATTTATGATAACGGCTTTATGTGCTACTTATATTTCTGTAATGTCTTGAGTATCATATAAAAATAGTTTTTCGATTTTATTTTACTCACACATTGGCTTGAAACAAGGAGAGCCGCTTTCGCCAATCTTGTTTGCATTTTTTTATAAACGATATTATTACTAGCATGCTGCATAATGTAAGTGTAGCTGGTGTTTCCTCTATAGATGTTTTATTTCAGTTTTTGTTATTATATGTGGACGATACAATCATTTTTGCAAAAAACTGAACAGTCATAACAAACCATGCTGAAAAATTTTGAATCACATACCCGTTCTTGGAACCTTAAGATCAACAATAGAAAACAAAAATTATGGTTTTTGAAAGAGGCAAAAAGATAAATCCATCAATATATTACAATGGTGAATTACTAGAAAATGTAGATTCATTTAAGTACAAAGGTTTGTCTTTATTCAAAAATGGTTCATGGTTACAAACGCAACAATACCTGAGTGTTCAAGGGAATTTAGCTCTTTTTAATTTACACAAAAAATTGTTTGAATACACTGTTCATGTAATCTTTTTGATACTCTCGTTTGATCTGTATTTAATTATAGATCAGAGATATGGAGTTTCCACGCGGGAAAAGATGTTGAACAAATTCATTAAAAAAATTGGCAGACGATTATTAGAGGTGATAAAAATCTGCTAATTTTGGATGTTCTCTATCGTGAACTGGGGATATACCCACAGTGGGAAATTAGGAAAATACGTCTTTTACAATTTTGGACTCGAATATTGGTAAATAGAGATAGTTTAATTTTTAGAAATTATAATATGTTAAATAGCGACGCTGACAAAAGGTAACTCTTATAATGGGAAAAATTTGTGCATTTCAAGTAAAATCTCTGCTATATAAGGTAAGATTTTCTTACGTATGGAACAGTCAATTTGATATTTTGATTCCAGTCAGTGAAAAAGATATAGCGTTTTAGATCAGTACAAACAACAAAGGATATCTTCTGTAAGATCATCAAACAAGCTAGAGTATAATTCCTTGCATAAAGAATATTGATCACTTGATGTGTACTTGGATGTGATAAATGAAGCTAGTTTTAAAATTGCACTAACAAGATATGGAGCAGTATCGCATAACTTAAATATATAACGAGGAATGAATGGCTATGTAACAGGTGTAATATAAGAGCTGTCAAAAATTAATATAATTTTTTGCTTGTTTGTCCATTTTATAGGGAATTTAGAAGGAAATATTCACCATGATATTACAGAAAATTGTAAAGCCATTATGTCTGCAAATTCAGAAAGAATTTTGAACGTATTGTCTAAATTTGTATGCTTTGCGCAACAGAAAAAGTAATAAAATAATTAATTGTGTGTAAGTAATTATGATTATATTGCATTCTAAGACTAACAGAATCAATTAAAATTTGGTTTTTACATTTTATGTAAATTTAATGGTATTTTCTTCACTAAATGGAATCCATATTATATTTAATACTCAATAGAATATCCTCTGCAGTAAGACTTGTTTGCATCCTCACGTCTGTAAGTATAAATTGGTTTTGCAATTTAATGCTAAATAAAGTTTGTGTTCTGTGTTCATTAATGAAATACGCTTAATAAGTAGGAACCCATATTTATTTTGAGAGATTGCATACCAGTTCAGTATATTCCCGTCCTGTTAAGATTTGTGATTATGCATGCAAATTCCCGAAGTCTTCCAAATGTCGTTTGGTTTATACTAAAGCCATCCAGATGAGAGTGATGCACTTGAAATGGCAGGAAATCGCGACTTCGTTAGATATTTCTGTCTCACGACAGAATGTAATGAGGAAGTTGTATGATACAATCTAGTGTGATTGAGACTGTGTACGAGAATTAGTCGACAATAGAATTAATGATCTATTTTAGTATTACACAGGGCATAATAGAATTAATGATCTATTTTAGTATTACACAGGGCATAAAATGTGTAAAATACTGTGAGTTAGAAAAGCAATTATGTCTAAGGTAAAGCTGGGAGATAACTGTAAATGTATATAGAATATGTTTCAGGTTAAAATACTCGATATTTTAAACAAAATAAACAAAAATTAAAAAAAAAGAAAAGAATAAACAAAGAATAAAAAAATATATTGATCCAGCAAGAATGACCCATACAACTTTTTAAAAACATATTCCGTGAGGTCCTGAGGGATCAAGATAATGGGGCAGAGTACATACTACAAATATAAAATTCTATGATCGACTAAATAAAAAATCACTTTTAAATATTAAAACTTAAAATCTTATTTAAGAATTAGACATATCACTAAAATCAAATTTAAACTTGTAAAATATCGTTCTTTCGATCTGCTTTGATGTAAAAGACTGAATTAAAATTACCTATATCAAATGTTTCTGATAAAACTGGTTAATAGGATCCAATCATTTATGGTGGTATAAAAGAAGGTTCTTAAATCTACGCCAATAATACATGGTGTAACAAAATTAAATTTACTCCTAGTGATAAAATGGTGATGATCACAAATATCTGCCTCAGGTATGAAAGGCGTTTCTCATAAAAAAAAAATGTTTCTTAATCTATGAGCATAATTGAGTCTTAATTGTTTCACTCTATCCTTAACTTTTAGCATTTTCACACTTTCAAGTTTATACTGTCTGATGCTTGATCTGGGATCAAGGTTTCTTCAAAATCTTAGTTATATTTTATGATTTTTTTGGAGTTAGTTTTACAGATTATTACCAATTCAAGCATATCACAAAGAACAGGAATAATAAAAATTGCATTGTATTAAAGCGGAACTTAATGTTATGTTAGTTTTCAGTGATAAAGATTGACCTTGTCTGTAGAAAAACTTTAACATGGTATTTTGTTTTTTTAGTATACTGTTGACTAGGTATTCACCCGAGAGTTAGTTATCTGTTTTGAGACCTAAATATTGAACACACTATTGAGAATTGATTGAGAGGCCATTACAGGCCATTTTGAACATTTTTAAAAATATCTTTTATTTTCGCTTCGAGCCAAGCAAGTTGTATTCTGTTTTTCCCAAATGAAATGATAATTTGTTGTCAGTGAGCCAAAGATGTCAGGATTCGAGTTCTTTCCCGAACTATTTAAAATGTAGGCTGGACCCTGATGTGAAAACATACTAGTACTATAATCTGCATATAGTAAAAGCTTACAATCAGAACGTATGCCCGTTACCATATCATTCACATAACACGAAAAAGAAGAGGTCCTAAAATACTACCCTGAGGTACACCACATGATATTCTCAAAAGTCTGGATTTTGTATTATTAATACTGACAATTTTGTTGTCTATTGCTTAGATATGATTCAAACCAATCGATGGACGTAACTCCTATTCCAAATATTTTTGTATACAATATGTCATGGTTCAATGAGTCAAAAGCTTTTTGTAAGTCAAACATGATCATTCCAGTGTAGAAACTTTTGATATCTGAAACTTAATATAACCACAAATCTATATCACACATGTATTTAGAGCAATGCATTCTCTTCAAACATGGTGTATTTCACTGAGAACAGTATTATTAGTTCAAAAATGTTTTTCAAGTTGAAGATACACCACTCTTTCTAGAATCCTGGACACAGTACTGATTATATTAATAGAACTGTAATTGCTTGCATCATACCTACTGTCATTTTTGTAACGAAGTCGAGCCCTAGCTAGTTTCATTTCATCAGGCAAAATACCACTTGATATAGACAGGTTAACAATAAAAGTAATTGCAATTGTCAAAACACTGGCATTATCTTTTACAAGCCTTGTTGGGATATCTACACTGGTACATCGATTACAGTTATTCAATTCTTTGTGAACAAAATCCTCACATAGAGGCTGATGTTGCAGTGTGTTATTATGATATTTTTACGCTGCAAAACTCTTTTAAAATGTTGACTCTGTTGTAAATGTATTTGACGATGATCGTAATTTCTTCAATTTCTCTAACACCCCATCCAGTCTTATCCACAGCTTTCTATAATACTCCATCCGGCCTTATCCACAGCTATCTTTAACACTCTGTCCAGCCTTATCCACTGCTATCTTCAACACTCTGTCCAGCCTTGTTCACAGCTTTCTCTACTACTCCATCCATCCTTATCCACAGCTATCTCTAATACTCCATCCAGCCTTATTCACAGCTTTCTCTAATACTCCATCCAGTCTTATCCACAGCTTTCTATAATACTCCATCCGGCCTTATCCACAGCTATCTTTAACACTCTGTCCAGCCTTATCCACTGCTATCTTCAACACTCTGTCCAGCCTTATTCACAGCTTTCTCTAATACTCCATCCATCCTTATCCACAGCTATCTCTAATACTCCATCCAGCCTTATTCACAGCTTTCTCTAATACTCCATCCAGTCTTATCCACAGCTTTCTATAATACTCCATCCGGCCTTATCCACAGCTATCTTTAACACTCTGTCCAGCCTTATCCACTGCTATCTTCAACACTCTGTCCAGCCTTATTCACAGCTTTCTCTAATACTCCATCCATCCTTATCCACAGGTATCTCTAATACTCCATCCAGCCTTATTCACAGCTTTCTCTAATACTCCATCCAGTCTTATCCACAGCTTTCTATAATACTCCATCCGGCCTTATCCACAGCTATCTTTAACACTCTGTCCAGCCTTATCCACTGCTATCTTCAACACTCTGTCCAGCCTTATTCACAGCTTTCTCTAATACTCCATCCATCCTTATCCACAGGTATCTCTAATACTCCATCCAGCCTTATTCACAGCTTTCTCTAATACTCCATCCAGTCTTATCCACAGCTTTCTATAATACTCCATCCGGCCTTATCCACAGCTATCTTTAACACTCTGTCCAGCCTTATCCACTGCTATCTTCAACACTCTGTCCAGCCTTATTCACAGCTTTCTCTAATACTCCATCCATCCTTATCCACAGCTATCTCTAATACTCCATCCAGCATTACCACCGCTATCTCTAATACTCCATCCAGCCTTACCACAGCTATCTCTAATACTCCATCCAGCTTTATCCACAGCTTTCTCTAATACTCCATCCAGCCTTATCCACAACTTTCTCTACTACTCAAGTCAGTATTATCCCCGGCTTTCTCTAACACTCCGTCTAACCTTATCCACACCTTTTTCTAAGATTCCATCCAGCCTTATCCACAGCTTTCTCTGAAACTCGATTCAGTCTATCTATAGCTTCTCTTACACTTGATTCAGCTTTTTCGGCAACTTTCTCTAACACTCCATCCAGCTTTATCCGCTGCTTTTTGTTATACTCCATCCAGCCTTATCCACATCTTCCTCTAACACTCCATCCAGCCTTATCCACAGCTATCTATAATACTCCATCCAGTCTTATCCACAGCTTTCTCCAACACTCCATCCAGTCTTATCCACAGCGTTCTTTAACACTCCATCCAGCCTTATCCACAGCTTTCTCTAACATTCCGTCATGCCTTAAACACAGCTTTCTCTAAGACTCCATTCAGCTTATCCATAACTGACTCTATGATGTGCTTCTCAGGCTCTGGTCTAAGGTGGAAGAAATTGGGTATATCTTGGATTCAAGCAAACATTTTCAATTTTGGCATTGTTATCTGCTATAGTACATGTACTATGTAATGAATATAGGCCTATATGTCAATCGGAACATGTCAATATCAATCGGAACACACTCGGCCTTTCTACTAGCGATTGGAAAGCATCTCGGAAATAATACAGTAGTCGCCACTTCATATACATGTACCTTCTTCACCCATTCGGAACATCGTCTGATTGATGGGTCTAATTTGGGTTATACATCTTGTGCATACAGCTTGGTCTTAATTCAGATGTGCGACTCTCAAAAAACTGCTAGCTCCACTTCGTCATTTTTCCTTCCTGGAGTTCAACGGTAAATTGGGAAAAAAACCCAGCCTTTAACTTTTTTAAAATTGTTATATATTTTGTAATTAATTCATTGCACTTTTAGAAGACTACTCTGGCAAAATTCGTTTTCCCTATTTTAATAACTCCTAAAGTTAAAGTACTTTGGACTAGTCCAGCTTCATGTTTTGAGCACATGGGAGCAGCTATTGTGGTCAGCTGTGTGCTTAGATCATACACAATTTCCACAACTACAACATGTAAAGAAATTTCAGCCACATTACATGAAAGTAGAATAGAGGTATATCAACATTCTCTCCACTGTGCATGTTGCAAATGCAAACAACCTCACCTTACACCTTAACTCTGTCAGATTTACCTAATATCTATGGAGTGCCACCTAAGTTTTTGGCGAACGAACATCTGGCTAGATGTGAGAAGAACAGAGTCTTGTAAAATAACAGGTCATGAAAATAACACTCGACGACGTTTCAACAATCAATGAAATACCTAAACATTTAATTTTTAGTGTTAATACTGCCACTTTGTAATGACAAAAACAACAAAAGAAATCACTCGGTTTCAATTGTCTGCAACTTTTGCTTGCGTTGCTGTTAGTGATGGCACGTCATCTATTCATTGTGACATTAAGAAGTTATTATGACATAGTGACAACCACGGGTAGTTCAAAATAGCCAATATTTACATCCGATGTTTTTCTAGTATGCGATGGAAAAGGCCGAGGACATTCCAATTGCTTGCTTACCAAAAGACGTCATCAGTACATAACACACCATCATAGCGTTCATTAAGGAGTCTAAACTGAGAGGATTTATTCTTGGCCGAAACATTCCCAGGTTTCTTTGTACAAGCATGAATTCACCAGAAAACTTTTTTTTTTAACTGAACTTGTGCATTTTATGAAGGTTTCACAATGCTTTTGAGATGGTTCTATTTTGCCTAGCATACTTTAGTGTGTGACTGGGTTCTCTACAATTTTCGGGACATTTCCCCCTGTTAATGCTGTATCATTCCATCGATGTATTCCTAAAATGGAATTACGTAGAAAAGCCACGAAGTATTCTGACTGTACTGCAGACGCCACTGCCTACACAAACCATTTAACCCAGGGGTCAGCCTCATTTTGAATCGTCATTTCGGTCATTTTAGTTCTAAATTTAGCCACCAAAAAGAAAAAGAAAAGTTAGCAATAACAGATCTTGAATAACTGGCTCAAGGTTTAATATTTATGTATTTTCTGTTACACTTTGCGAATCTCTTGCAAAATGAGGGTATAAACAAAAAAAGTCATTTCTACCAGAAAGTTACAGATTTCAACTTGTGGTGGCAATAGCGTTTCAAGAGGAGCAAGGGCGCCAACAAGGGAGCAGTTTGCAATCGGAACATGGGTCAGCCATTTCCGTCAAGTTGAGAATGACCTCGGATGTGTTTGTATGAATACACATAAATTTGATCGGTTTATGATTCGCCTCCGGCGGGGTGCACCACATATGTTGCGACAGAAAAGGCCGACAATATTCCGATTGTGACTTTGTCTATTTCTGCCTCCATATTGTGTCATGAGAATAAAAGCAGTTCCCAAAATTGTTCTCAATGGCATTGAATTACATCAGAGGTTTCTTTCTCAGCTTGACACAAGAGTACGAGGATGTTCCGATTGGAGCAGTTTTGTAGTCAGACATATGCGAAATATACCGACGGCATTCCATTTAACAGTTATCTTCCTTGCGAGATCCACGATACATAGAGCAACGATCTATTGGTTCAAAAGCCGCATTTTCGACCTCAACTTCTTTTCTAGGTGACCTTGACTAAGCTATTTAATTAAATAAAGTTTTATGTGTCCTGGTTTTCGCTCTTTAATTAAAAAAAAAAATTTTTAAATTGCATTTTAATGTACTAACATTACCTGACATGTATTTTTTTCCATTTAAATAGCTTCATAATAGAAAATGAAATGCGTGTTTATAACACAGATCTGGATCTACGCTGTTCGCATATAGATGAGCGCTATCAATGGGTAAATACGGTCATGTTCATTTTTACATCCAGAAAACGTTCATATTAAAATAAGTTGAAGATATGACCATGTCCGAAATGCCTGTCTGGTTTACTGAAATATTGGGCACAAATTTCAACATCACCTAAAAGAAAAGTAATATTAAAAAATTATACATGAGTATGTTCAAAAATAACTTAGAAGCCGAGTGAGGCCATAATTGTATAAACATTCACAATTTGGAGAAAATGGACTATACGTCAACGTTAGAAAACGTGAGAAAACCTGGAGTCTCAGAACTTCTTTTGACACGTTATTGCCTCGTTGTTATATGACCCTCTTCATCTGATCTTACATAGGATTCAGTGGGATTTTGGCCTACAGGAGACGATTTTTCAAAATTGGATCTATTTCTCACGTCCAAATTTTTTTAATACATTTTCTCCAAAAATATTATGAATGATATCAGCATTTGGAAGACGTGAGAAACATGTCACTTTTGTTGTTTGTTTGTTTGTTCCCAAAGACACACCTAGGCAGCCGACTCGGGCTGTCCTGAGCGGATATCGAACCCGCGTTGGATTACGATTTGACGCTCTACGTAGCTCAATCGGACTCCCATTTCCTCGTCATGATTATAGCCAATATTGTGTTAAAAGTGCCGTTAAGACCCACATAAACAAAAACCAGTCATTTTCACAATACCTAAGATAGGATCTTTTTAAATAACCAGGATAATCAGGGAGGAAAACCTGATAAATTCCTTTTCTTTACAAATCAACCCCTATGCAAAGTGCGAAACTGCAGAGCAAAACTTTAATTTCGCCAGGTACATGTGACCCAGTGAATCATTTTATTCTGAAAATTATTCGGTTAGGTAAAAAAATGTACAATTTGCCTCAATCTAATTGCTTAGCGACAATTTTTGCTTCAAAAGAGGGGGGGGGAGGGGCGACTTAACAGCTGGCAGAGCATTGAACTCGTAATCCTAGGGTTGCAGGTTCAATACCCGCCTAGGCCAGCCCGGGTCTGTTACCTTGGCGTGTCCTTGGGAAAAACACTTAGTTCCCTATTTCCTCGGCATGATAAAGTCAATAATGTGTTAAAATTGCCGTTAAAACTTGCTGAAAAGATTCAGACGATTTTACGGTAGGTCGTAAACGACTTGCTGAACTTAAAATCACATTTACTAGTCGTAAATATGCCATACGTATATTTGTT
The DNA here is from genome assembly GCA_029931535.1 of Margaritifera margaritifera. Lineage (NCBI taxonomy): Eukaryota > Metazoa > Mollusca > Bivalvia > Unionida > Margaritiferidae > Margaritifera > Margaritifera margaritifera. The sequence goes on from JAQPZY010001341.1 coordinate 1,041,288, forward strand.
TCTTTTAGTAATAAATTCTGTCAACTACTGCAACGCTTAGAAAGCAGTTTGTTCTTTTAGTGATGTAATTAACCTGGCACGAACCTGTTTTCAACTTTGTAGTATACATGCACATTAAAATCCGGTGCATTTGATTAAAGTTTAATTGTCTCTCATTTTTTTGTGTGCTTCAAAAATTTTTCTTTAAAAGGTATATTTATTTAAAACATGGTGAAGGTAAAATATATTTTATATCAGCGTCTAAATCAAAATGCATTAGTTGATGTACATATTTATAGATATAAATATTTTCATTTCTATTGGACAGCAGATACTGCTTAGGAAAGGTTGTTTGTGAACAGCGCGTTTTCTTTGTGAACTATTAATGTAGAATACATGCATAAAATCTATACACATCTAAAGGGTAATTTAGACATTTGTTTCATATTTAGTCAAGAATTATCCAAACATGAGTAAAGCGGATAGTTCGGTGATTGGGGGGGGGGGGGGGGGTGTAGTATAAATTTCGAGTGTACCATATCCGGATAATTAGGTTTAAAAGTATGGCCTTCTCAAAAGTTAGCGTCGGCATTACATGAGTGTGATATGTATACAGAAGTGCTGTATCATTAGAACAAAATCTCGCTAATATAGATATTATAGTGTATAAAATTTGCTACAGTTTGTGAAACGCACGATGATGCTGTGGAAATTTAAGAAATTTAAACGACTAATGCTACAGCTACAGTGAATATGGTCGTGAAAAAAAGAAAAGAAAACATGATGACAATTATTGGAAAGAATTACGCAAATACTGTACATTCAAATAATGAAGTACAATCTCGGTATCGAAGCCACAATGAGAAATTAAATACATCAGGTCTATATATTTAGTCAAAAGAATAAACAATAACTCTTCGAAAATAAACTGTAGTTCTTTAAAATGATACATGGGGGACCCCATTCCCTTTAAATGTAACCCACTTATCTCCTAACATATTACACGTCTTTCGCCATGAATTTGTAAATCCAAACGCATGCTATAACTTGTTGAAATCATTAAATGAACTAGGGCGTATTAACTGGACAACTAAAGGTTACAACATTTCTTATTTAGATTAGGATTAGGTGATGTATTATTACAGCAGTACATGGGAGGTGAAATGCTCACAGCAGGAGGTGGGAGATGAAATGCTTACAGCAGGAGATGGGAGATGAAATGCTTACAGCAGGGGGTGGGAGATGAAAAGCTTACAGCAGGGGATGGGAGATGAAATGCTTACAGCAGAGGGTGGGAGATGAAATGCTATTTCTTCTAGCTGTGAAAGCTATTCATATGTATTAATTTCCAGAACTATCAATCTGTGGTAAATGATAATAGTAAGTTATAGTTATACAAAATCGTGAAAACAAATTGTACTTATAAAACTACTTGGTATCAAATATGCTATTTAAATTTAGAGTTACATTATCCAGACAAATATGTTAATGTCACACTTTGGCATTAGAGGTTAAAAGAAGAACTAATATTAAATAATATTGCAAGACAAGAAAGGTATTGTGGATGCTGTTTTCATAATCGTATTCACGAGGTCGAAGATGAATTTCATTTCGTAGTCAAACATCCACTGTATAAAGATTTAAGGTGCAATTCTAATATTTTCGTAACTAAGATATACGAATTTACGAATTTCATAAATATTTGCGAAACGGTGACTTAACAATATATCAAACCACTGCAGCTATTCGTATCGTACCTTTTACTTAAGAAAGAACATTGAAGGAATTTCGATTGTTTTATATTTGTAAATTGTTTTATGATGAAGTGTGTATGAAAGGATAGCGAGAATTTTAGTCAGGATTTATGTGAGCGAATGATTATGAAATTAGTACTTTGCAACCACTATGATGAGGACAGCCAGGAGGAAAGAAAGAATCTCAGTATACGGAATAACAATGGAAAACGATTTGTTGATGCAGGCCACACAGGTGACAATTGTATTGAAAACAATATTATGTTACTATGATATAAAATGCGTACAGTTGTTTACAAAATGACTTTTCGTGAGTATGTGATACAAATACATAGTTGAAATTCCCTATGAAATTCTACCTCTAAAAAATTGTTAGCTGACTAGCTTTAACTAACCTCCCCAGACCTGAATGTAAACTTTTTAACCATGAAACCCAAAACAATCCATTTGGGAGCTGAGACCGCTTATCCCATCCAAGTAACATAAATTTCAAACAATTGTGAAAATAGTATATAAGTAAATGCATAAAGGCGGTTGGTGGGGTGGTGGCGGAAAATACAAAAGATATGAGCATAAAATATACAACCTGTATAACCACAAATTCGTTTGCAAGTGACGCTAAGACTGCTTACTAATATATTCTTACACCAAAAGAATATCTCCCATTGGCCGAAAGGGTCACGTGACGTTATTCCAGAGTCTGGTTGACCCCAGAAGGCCACTACCGCCTTTGTTTATGGCACCAAACAGACCTTTTCCCACCTCATCATAAATGTCCTTGCGCTAGCGCAAATAGTTTTATGATGAAGTGTGTATGAAAGGATAGCGAGAATTTTAGTCAGGATTTATGTGAGCGAATGATTATGAAATTAGTACTTTGCAACCACTATGATGAGGACAGCCAGGAGGAAAGAAAGAATCTCAGTATACGGAATAACAATGGAAAACGATTTGTTGATGCAGGCCACACAGGTGACAATTGTATTGAAAACAATATTATGTTACTATGATATAAAATGCGTACAGTTGTTTACAAAATGACTTTTCGTGAGTATGTGATACAAATACATAGTTGAAATTCCCTATGAAATTCTACCTCTAAAAAATTGTTAGCTGACTAGCTTTAACTAACCTCCCCAGACCTGAATGTAAACTTTTTAACCATGAAACCCAAAACAATCCATTTGGGAGCTGAGACCGCTTATCCCATCCAAGTAACATAAATTTCAAACAATTGTGAAAATAGTATATAAGTAAATGCATAAAGGCGGTTGGTGGGGTGGTGGCGGAAAATACAAAAGATATGAGCATAAAATATACAACCTGTATAACCACAAATTCGTTTGCAAGTGACGCTAAGACTGCTTACTAATATATTCTTACACCAAAAGAATATCTCCCATTGGCCGAAAGGGTCACGTGACGTTATTCCAGAGTCTGGTTGACCCCAGAAGGCCACTACCGCCTTTGTTTATGGCACCAAACAGACCTTTTCCCACCTCATCATAAATGTCCTTGCGCTAGCGCAAATAGTTTTATGATGAAGTGTGTATGAAAGGATAGCGAGAATTTTAGTCAGGATTTATGTGAGCGAATGATTATGAAATTAGTACTTTGCAACCACTATGATGAGGACAGCCAGGAGGAAAGAAAGAATCTCAGTATACGGAATAACAATGGAAAACGATTTGTTGATGCAGGCCACACAGGTGACAATTGTATTGAAAACAATATTATGTTACTATGATATAAAATGCGTACAGTTGTTTACAAAATGACTTTTCGTGAGTATGTGATACAAATACATAGTTGAAATTCCCTATGAAATTCTACCTCTAAAAAATTGTTAGCTGACTAGCTTTAACTAACCTCCCCAGACCTGAATGTAAACTTTTTAACCATGAAACCCAAAGCAATCCATTTGGGAGCTGAGACCGCCATAACACAGGAACCATGCAAGTCACCCACTTTGCATGGGGCCTGTGCAGCCCCAACATGGATAGAGGCCTGCATCGAACCAAGAACTTTTAAGCTGTACATACAACCAAGCCCAACAAAAAAATATATAAAATGTCAATGAAATATTTCAAACAATGTAAAATGTCAATGCTCTTCTCCGTATGAGGATATAAGCTGTAGTGTTCCTTATTCCATGAATCTGATGTACTGATAATCCCTCAGTAAGTGACAGCCGCAAAACGAAATTTATCCAGCTGGAGCCTGTACACTGGTCATCTTGCTCAAAAGCAGCGAACCCACCTGCCTTGAAGCTGAAATCTGGCATGGTGTTGAGGTCTGTGCACCCACAAGACCTGAAAAAGAGCAACATCTGTGCGAGTATACATAGATGAAAAGAACGTGATACCGATATGGATGGATTAATCCTATAATCGCCTGACCTACATTATGATGGGAAATGCAAGCACAGGAATTATATCGGTGAAGCCAATCCCTATTCATGCTTGTCTGCAGCCTTATTAGAGTATAGGATTACAATTATAGGTTGGAGTGTCGTTCTGCGCATCAATATATTTTTTAAAAGCATCAGATTTCCATCGCCCTAACTGACAAATCTGACTGTCGGATAAGCCTTGGGTAGCAGCAGTTGTGGCTGCTCCGATCCTAAAACTGTGACTCTTGAAGTGTTTTGGATCAAAATTGCAGAAAACGAGAGCAAGTTTCAGCTGTGCATTGAATTCTGAGCGAGTAATAGGTGTATTTGGTAGATACATAAACATTGGGCCTGGACCAGTACCTCGCATTTGGATGTATCTCTGGAGATTCGAGACAGGGCAGATCGTAGCATTAGTGTTTCTATTAATTTTTAGTCTGAATTGTTGGCCCTGGCTGTGTTTGAATGTATTGAAAGTCAGGGTAATGGACTGGTATTCAAGAACCAACTGATCAAAGTGCAACAGATTAGGGTTATGAAGTGAAAGGGACTGCACTGTGATTTCCCCCAATTCTCAAGAAAGCATGGAATGCCAGGGAAAACATAGCTTGAAACAGGAGCTGTTTGTACCAAGAAGATATAGTGCGAGTTGTAGCATTTACAAGTTTTTCCAAATTACTCTTGTCGATTGGCAACCGCGCATCACAAGAAAGTCTATTCCTGTGGCATGCCTGCAGCAGTTTCTGTATCAAAAACGAGTTGGTGGGGTCGGCACAATTGTTAATTTTGTGCACAAAACCAATGGCAGATATATATGAAGATATTGTAGCTGGGGAATAATGCTTGTTCACCAGATGAGAAATAAAAAGTGCTAAATGAGCCTGAGGGACTGGCACTGCGGTTTCCATGGCATATTCCGCGGTGAAAGCTCGATACAGATTCCAGCTGCGTCTGTATGCTGCTTTTGACCTTGATGTCAGTGTGCTATCCAGAAGAGAATCAAGAGTATCTGTTAATGGGGCAAGTTTGGAAGCGTTGGTATTGGCACCGGTTCTGGGTCCGCGTATGGGGCCAAAGTCCGAAATCTGTGCACCTGTAAGCGAGAAAGGGCGTCAGCAAGAACATTTCTCTTTCCTGGAATGTGACATGCCTGAAAAAGTATGTTGTATCTGAGGCATGCAAGTACCAAATCTCTAACCAGGAACATAATGGCCGGGTTTTTCGAAGTTTGTTTATTAACAATATCGACCAAAGCTTTGTTGTCTGTGTTGAAGTAAATGCAATTGTTAGTAAGTAGAGGGGCCCATATTTTGATGGCAAGAACAATTGGGTATAGTTCGAGGAGAGTGATATTTTGGCTTCGCCATTCTTTATTCCAAGTACCGTAGAACCATTTGCCACCAAGCACCCCTCCAAAGCCAACTGTGCTGGATGCATCAGTGTGTAAATTAATGGCATGCGATTCTAGCCAGCGATCTGGGAGAAATAAAGATCTACCATTGAATTCTTCCAAGAATCTGCACCACATTTGGAGATCAGCCTGAACTCCCTTTGTAATACGTATGAAATGATGTGGTTTGAAACCACCCCGAAAGGGCTGCATGTTGCCAGGTGTCAGTTGTTTCGGAGCATATTTAGGCAATAATTTGAACGGTTGAGTAACCGGCAACTTGCATTTGAGAAAAGGATGAGCTTCCAAACAATTGAAACAATTGTGTTGGTATTTGCATGATAGCCCTGCAGAACAGTGCAGACCTTTGTGGTGGTTAAAACAGGCTCCCTTTGGGGGAGTCAGTTTGGAGGCTGAAGATGGTGTCACGGCATTGCTGGAAGCTGTTTTTTCACCCATGCTATCCAGGACAGATCTTAAGTAAAGTTCAAGGTGAGTGGAGCCCCATTTGGCCTCACCCCTCTCAATCAAGCGCCTAAACTGCTCATCATAATAACGCCAATGAGCTCTGCGCTCCGCTAACTTCATGACCACTTCCATGTGGTGTGACAACACAGTGCACAACATGGGGGATTTCATGCAGATTATGGTGACAAATCTGTTCCAGGCTGTCAGCCAATGATTGATAGAGAGCGGGGACTTCTTAGCCAACGGGATTAAATTCAATTCAGGTGTGTTCGAAGTGATATCAAACTGCAAGCGGAAGGTATTGTCTGTGGATGGGGAGAGGAGAGTGTGGAGATCTATATACGACCCAGCCCAAATCTGTTGCTTAATTTTATCAGGGATAGAGGATGTGATGTCAATTGAGGTGCTAATGAAATTGGATTGACTCTCTGTATAAGGGGTTGTAATTTGTGTGAACATTTCGTTCCGAGCACTTGTACCTGTGTCAATTTGACCTGTTATGTCCGAGGCAGCCCGTGCTATGCTGGCAGCAACTTCCTGGGGCGGATTTGTGACGTCATTTTCAGATTGAGTGATGGAAGAGGTAGATGGCCCCTGGTGCAATTCTTGAGCGGATGTGGCTGGTTGTTGATTAGGACGAGTCTGCTGTAGCATCTCCAAGATCTTGTCCAACTTGTTGTCTATTTGGGCATTGATCACTGGTGTAATGTGCTGTATCACCTGCTGCGTTATTATGTCCATGGTAGGTTGGTGCAGCCCTGTTGCACCGGGAGACGACCTGGAGTCTTTCCGCTGTGCCTGGCTACTTGACCTCATCCGTGAACTGGTGGACTGCACACGCTTCACAGCGCGCTGAACACCTTCAGATGCCTTGCGTTTGGGGGGCATGACCTGAGAAGAGAGTTAGAGAACATAAGGTATTACCCCCAGACAGTGACAAAACCCTGGCAAATATGCAGCACGAAATGCTATGCTATACTAGCACACTGGCCAAATTATTATTAATTTTTTTTTTTTTTTTTTTTTTTTTTTTTTCTAACCAAACATGCAATGAGCGAATCGGCAGGTACGGGACCTTACCAGTTATCTCCCAAAAGTAGGCCGATAACAAAAGTAACATACAGAAAGAAAATGGAGTCAGGTACTGGACCTGGCCCGTTATCTCCCAGGGTGGGCAGATAACAAAAAGACAGTAAAAACTGTTCATGGCAGCAACCGATCTCTGACCACACGTGTAACACGTACTAGGAGTACCTAATGATATGTAAAATTTAATGCATAGTTAGGAAATGAGTATAAATGTGTAGGCACTCCATATTATGAGGCTTAAAATGGTTGCCAGGAACAGGGATTACAATAAAGAAAAAAAAGGGGGGGTTCAGGTACTGAACCTGACCCAGTATCTCCACAATGGCAGACACAAAGTTGGACAGGTACTGGACCTGGCCTGATATCTCCCTCTGTGGGCAGAAACAATGAAATTTAACAGCGTAATTGTTACCAGACATGGCTTATAGCAAGATTTATGATCTCACGATATTACTAACTTTGCAACGAGTCGGCCTTATTTTTGAGCATGCTTTGAGCAGGGCTCCCCGAAGGGATTTATACAGATGCCACTGCCCTTTAGGAGACAAATGAATGCCATCAGAACCAAATTTATCCCTGATATTCGACTTATTGAAGCAAAATTTGTCGTTATGTTCCCAAAATGTTAAGTACTGGTAAGCAGCAGCTTCAGAACGCAAGATGGAATTCACCTCTTTGCCGTACGACAGTACATTTCTTTGTAGGTCCTATCAGCTGCTTCCTTTGTTGGGTTAATTATACCCGCTACACGAAAATGTTGTAAATCCGCAGGGAATCTAGGCATGAGCTGACAAAGAACAACATGTTTAATACGGTATTTCCTGTGTAGAAGGGTAGTAAAAGTGACTATCTTATGTACGAGTACCTCTGGTAATATGTCAGCGTTTACGTCATTATCCCCGAAGAGAAGAATTACAATGTCGGGGCTTTGTTTGCAGACCTGGCTCATATCATGTCGCAAAATCTTCTCGACTGTACGACCTCCGACACCATGTATTTGCACAGCACAAACCTCCGCTATGTTAAAAAACGGAAAGAGTCTAGGATCCGTCCCGGAACGCAAATACCGATGTAACCATTTACAAAGGGAATGCCCGAGAATGAGTGCATTTCTCTTCATTATGCGACGAATAGAATGGATCTATACGAACAGAAGATAAATTGAACTCAGCTGCTCCTTTCTTAGAGTGCGAAAGTAACTGAACTGTAGAATTATAATTACGAAAAGATGTAAAGAAACAATTACCAATAGAAGGATAACAAGAAAGAAGAAAAATACAAAAGATATGAGCATAAAATATACAACCTGTATAACCACAAATTCGTTTGCAAGTGACGCTAAGACTGCTTACTAATATATTCTTACACCAAAAGAATATCTCCCATTGGCCGAAAGGGTCACGTGACGTTATTCCAGAGTCTGGTTGACCCCAGAAGGCCACTACCGCCTTTGTTTATGGCACCAAACAGACCTTTTCCCACCTCATCATAAATGTCCTTGCGCTAGCGCAAATAGTTTTATTTATTTCTGAAAACTTTGATATTCCTTCAGTAGTATATCACCAATAGACCTACAGTGCACAGTAATTTACTCTTTAAAAATTCATACACTTTTTCATGCTGGTTACTATTATCAATATACTAGTATTTACCTCAGGTGTCTCTCTGAGACTTTTGTATATAAGCTGCATGGTGTTATATTGAATGCATAGACCAAAGGCCGACATTTATTCTAAATAAGGTTATATTCGGATGAAACTATAACATAACAAGAACAATATTACTCCAAAAAAAATGTACGTGGCTTTAAATTGGAACAAGTGTTACGTGTCAGTCTCGAGAGTCATAAATATCGACAGTCAGGTCACATGCCACCAGTAAATGTTGGATGTCGTTACAGTAAACACATGAAGCTTGTTCTTCCTTTGAAGAGTTAATAAACCCTTCCCTGACGAGGGTCTTCGGCGAACCTCTCGGGAGAAAATACAGGGAGCAATAAAATCGCACTCAACATATGTCGTAAAGCCCCGAAAGCTCTCGAACTTTACATATGTCCCAGAGCCCCGAAAGCTCTCGGATTTTAAATGTGGGTGGAAAAGAATAAATTGTCTTTAAAAATAGATTGTTGTTGTTGGTGGTGGTTTTTTGTGTATTTGTTTTTATAGTAAGCATAGAGATAACCCCTGGGAAAAAGTTTCATGTGTGATTCTTTTAATTCAATGTCGGGTCCAAAGGCCTACATTTAATCTGAATAAATTTGTATTCAGATAAAACTTGAAACATAACAAGAGCAATAGTTCACCTAAAAAAATGTATGTGGCACTAAGATACATTGAAACAAGTGTTACGTGTCACTTTCGAGAGACATTCCATCTACAAATTCAGGTCACACGCAGCCAGTAAATATTTGATGTCGTTACAGTAAACACATGAAAATTGTTTTTCCTTTCAAGAGTAAATAAACCCTTCCCTGACGAGGGTCTCATGCAAACCTCTCAAAGGAAAATAGAGAGAGCAATAAAATCACACCCAACATATATGTCGTAAAGCCCCGAAAGCTCTCGAACTTTACATATGTCCCAGAGCCCCGAAAGCTCTCGGACTTTACATGTAGGTGGAACAAAATAATTTATCTTTAAAAAATGGATTATTGTTCTTGTTTTGGTAGTGGTGGTGTTTTGTGTTTGTTTTTATTGAAAGCGTAGAGAGATACACCCTGGTAAAAAGTTTCATGCTTGATTTCTATTTTCACGTCATTTTGGTGCACATGTACAAAATTTCACATTTTGTTGGGAAAATATTATACGTTCTAACTATGTACGTATGTGCCAGTATCGTAAGATTTAATAACACCGTGTCGGTATAACCGCATTTTTTAAAACCGTTTTATGTAGACTCTCAAACATTTTGGCAAGTGACATTGTAAGGGTGCAAATTTCTGTCGATCTATAAAGAGAACATTAACTTGGACAGAGAACAATTAATTTGATTTATGAGGACAGGGTGCGTATTGAATCGCTATGCTGCGGTCTGTGTTGTGAGAGGAACCGATTTTTAATTAAGCATTCGTTTATTTAACAGTCAAAGAAACTGGAATGGAAATGGTTAACTCAATCTTTGTATCGAAAATGTCAGAGTTGAGATTGTCCAGAATCAGTTATTTGGAAATCTAGAGGGTCAGGATGACCGCAAATTTTGGCGCCTATTTATAAAAGGCGGTAGATATATTTAATCCTGATTGGCTACGCTAAATAAGGGGCGTGTTTCTCACACGAAATTTCATAGTTTTAATATGCCACATCGCAAAATTTAGTCAGTCTAAACTCCTGTAAGAGGAAGATATTTTTGGCTCCGAGATTGAATTTGCAAGAAATTATCTCGTAAAACAATAATCCAAGGGACTCGATGTCTGGGAAGTTGACGGACACAATTCTGGCCGTAGAAGCGAGCAAGGCTTGAAAGCACAAGGGGAAATAGCTCCACTGACGTAATCCACTGACGTATCCACGTACCTACATACCTACGTATCCACCTACCCACACAAAGTTTGAGGGCCGACAGAGGCAAGATAGTCAGAGTGAGAAGAAAGCGAAGGAACCAATTGAACAGCACGGTGAACCGGGAGGAAACCAGGTTATGAAGCTGTACAAAGCAATGACTTCGATTGTTCACTCGATTCTATGATGAATTAATTCTATCATTTAAACAGATCGGCTATTTATATAAGTATATTTGTGTTTAAAATTCGGTGAATGATTTATTTCAAAAAGAAGTGTATCTTCCTACTGTAATGCATTATCACAGTTGTTTATGTAATTGATTAAATTGTTATATTTCATATACGGGGGCTCGTTTTAGTCTGTTCTATATATCTGCTCAGATCTCTATTCATTCCATCTATAAGTTTCACAATTTATATTATTCTTTACTCGATCCGGGCAATAACACCGAGGTCGATCATCCTCTAGATAACGATAACCACCACCACCCCCACGCCACAGACATATATTTTCACAAAAATGAAGAAAACTGAACTTATTTACTATGTTAATAATGCATTACAGGTTGAGTTACATGTTAATCCCCGCCCACCCACCACCACACCGCACAAAATCCATAATCAAACAAAAGAATGATGGAGCAAAGAAAATCATTAAAGTTTGGCTTAATAATACATTTGAAGGGGATAATTAAAGAAGATTTATTCTGTAATGATTGAGTTACGTTGCGAATCATTTCAGACTTTGATAATTACAGATTTAAAAGTATTTCGCCACGTTCCGCATGATATTTGCTTCTCCTATTTTTCCATCATAAAGTCTAGAAAGAAAAGATTAATGAATATACGTGTTTTCAGTTCACATTTCTGTACCCTATCAATGAGGACGACTTATTTTTCAATATTCTCTCTCCCCACCCCACCCCAGATGATCACCTAAATGATATGTCTACATCATTTTTAATAATATTTATAAGGATATGTGCTGATTTGATAGCTCGTAATATGTTTGAAATAAATTAGTACGAACAGAAGGTCCTACTCGGAAAGGTTTTCCAAGTGCTTCCTGGTTTGACACATTATAATCTGTAGATCCCTAATTTTATTTTCTCAGTCTTTCTTTCATTTGGAAATTTCAAACACGGAAAACAATAGCTTCCCAGGCTAGTAGGTTTGTTCTACAATATCGCCACACATAACAGTAAGCCAAACCTTAGTCAAAGGAGATTAATCAGTTTGGTACTATTGGACACTCTAACTCTTTATTAATATCAGGAGATTAATCAGTTTGGTACTATTGGACACTCTAACTCTTTATTAATATCAACGGTAAGTTTCGAGAATTCCGTTGGAGTAAATTGTACCAGAGAAACAGATTTTGTTTTAATCTATACATAATCTTCAACATAAAGTATGAAAAATCTACATTTTGAAGATTGTCTCCGTAGTTGATCTTTAGGTGAACAAGTGTTATCTTTTCGTAGTCAGATTTATGCCACACACACACATATATAATTTCTCGCAAAACGCGGTAAATTAATTTAAAGCTTCATAGAATAGATGCAAAATTTTAATAAAAACACTAAAATAAATCAAAACAAAAGATTATTTGTCAAAATTTTAAAATATTTACACGCATGTTTGGTTTTAAAAAATCTTGCCGTTAATGATTTCATTAATGAATTAATTATAACTTTCGATTCTAGAATTGTCGCAAAAATATCTTAGTGAAAATTTGTCATTTGTGGTAGTCACACCAATTCCACACTTATAACTATATTGGTTGATCATAAAAAGTCTATTATGCAATCATCTTTATCTGAGGGCGTAAAACTATTCCAATTATTATAAATGCATATTTTTGAGTGCAGATTATATATATATATATATATATATATATATATATATATATATATATATATATATATATATATATATATATATATATATATATATATATATATATATTTCTCTGAGTGTCAACATGCAAGGGAAATATCATCATCGCGGCAGTTCGACGATTAAAAGGATGCCAAACCAGACTATGTTCAAACAGGAATCGAAAGTAGGCCTGCTGGCAAAAGGTACCTATGTACCTACTTAACCGTAAATAGAGAAGAAGAAGAAAGAAAGAAAAAAAAAGCAGATTTACCAACAAGAGATTTATTAATTTCAGCATCTTTTTGTACTAGGTTTACATGAACTATATTTCTTTACCTACCCTCCCAAAAGATTTTATACATACTTCATTCTGAATAGATTTAATATCACAGGACTACTTGATAAATATATATGACGCCTACATTGACCTCAAGATACGGTATTCAAAGCGTACGATTTAAGTCAACCGTAAAAGCTAATCAGTTATGGGTTTTCAAATGTTAAATGAATTCCCTGTAGTTGTATTTATATAAACCCTGTATTTGGATGAGTGCAATCATATTTAAATTGAATTCCCTGTAGTTGCATTTATAGAAACCCTATACATGTATTTGGATGAGTGCAATCATATTTAAGTTTCCTTTAGATTACTTCACGACGAATGATCATAACAACTACATGGTTGAACAATCATACTAACAGTATGCATAGGGAAGTGGGTAACGCATAGGTACCGATTTAATACGATGAAGAAGAATACGTACTGTATGGTGGCTTTGTGGGCATGTGCTGTAATTTATTTAGCAAGCTTCATTTGGTCTCTTTATTCAATCCGAGAGTTGGCACGTTCACTACAATCTTCTCCGATGGAATCTAACTCTATTCTGGTGGCCACTGAACAACAAAACGATTTTCTACTCAAGAATAAGTCTTTGCTAATACTAGCAGATGTAAAATATAATTTTCTACAAGTGGTAAAAGAGGTTCACCCTACTGCCAAATGGTATGAGGTGTCAAGGATATACGAGGAGGAGTCCGGACATCTTAACAGAAAAGTCTGGAATAAGTGGCGAAAGACAGTCGAAACCAAAATGATAACCGTTGTATCCAGTAGCAGGATTTCAAAATGGCAGAAAAAGATCAACAGTAATAAAATGAGACGGGACTATTTCTTGGTGGAGATACTTATGGTAAGAATATATGGAGATGACAAATCCAGGTGGACCCTTAAGGAACTGAAGCAATGGCTCCACTACATGTTATGGGCTGGCGTACAGCACGTGTATATGTGTAACCATTACGAAAACAGTAGTGAAAAATTGAACTTGAGCCTCAAAAAGTACATACAGTCTGGTCTCCTGACTTACATTGACTGGCCATGGAATGCTAGTTCAAATTCTGGCGATATCAAAAACCATCAAATGGAGTGTTATAATGGAGTATTTCGCAGGTTCGGCCACACCGCAAAATGGATAATTACGATAGACATGGACGAGTATCCCTTCTGCAAGAATGACGTAGATGAAGGTTTTCTAAAGAGATATATAAAAAAGTTTTCCGTATTTAAAGGGAAACGTATTTGTCAATTTGTGATGCAAAACTACCTAATGCTGGGAGAAGGCGATAGGTCCAAGAACATGACAATTGAGCGAATAACCCGAATCGTGGAAAAACCTACCAACGATTTGACGAAAACGATTATTGGATCCGAATGTACAGAGAGGTTTGAGATACATGCTCATAGAATGACAGAAGGGTCGAGAATACTCCCCTCTGACCCGTCAGAATTTATGATGATTCACTTTTGGGGTAAACGGCTGCAGAACCAGAAGACGATGATTTACGAACATAATGGGGGGCTTCCAACGACGGTTGAATTTAACTATGTCCGTGACAGTTTTGGAAGCGTAATACGGCAGTCTCTTGTGTCATTCGGAGAATATGACGCCTTTAGTAACTCAACAGGTCCCTAATAATTCGAATCTCTATTGCCATTGTCAAGGAATTTGTAAAAGAATCAGAGTACAATATGATGTGCAATGGACAAATTGCAAATGTTAAAAATGATTATCTCCTTAGAGTTTAAGAATTTGAGAGAAATCATTTTATAATAGTCAGACAGGCTATCAATATTTTTATTTATTTAAACTTTTACGGTAATAAGCTTGTGTTGATACATAGGCTCTAGAACTTGCACGAGCAACAAGTGATATTGACAGGATAAATTAGTGTGCATGGAGAATGCATGTCAATCAGCGCCACGAGACAATGCCTATCGCGGCAAAATAATATTTTCACCGAGGATCGCTGTATGATTTTAGATAACAAATATTTGTTATTTTGCAAATATGTGGCACTTTTATGCATGTATGCTGATGAGATTTAGTTTAAGGTGTCGATGAAAGAAGAAATAAATCTAGACTGTGTCTCGTCGCGACCATCCTACATGTTGTTCTGTCTTATGTATTTTAGCCGCTGGGATTTTAGATAATTTTCAAATGTTCTTTTAAGAGTGAAATCATCGCAGTTAGATTGGTAATCATAACTTCTTTAATTGTCCTTTAAAAGCCAAAAATGTATTTATTCACGTCCAACAACAGTGGTGCATCCTCCAGGCAACAACACATGACAACAATAGTCGGTAAAAGAGCTCCAACGAGCTAATGTTTCTTATAATGTAATGCAATTCCGACTTTAAATAAAATTTGTCTATGTCTATTTGTCTATGTGGAACTAATTTTAATGTAAATCTAAAATTAAGTTATTAAGGCTTGAAATTTAGATCACAATGACATATTTTTTTCCGGGCTGGTTTTGTAGTTTGCAAAGACCATCAAGACATAATGGTGCATGACCCTAAGTCTAACAGTGCAAAAGAACCTAGCCTGAATTTCACCAACTTAACTTGAGACATGACTTATTAAGATTCAATGACCTGATTGGCTGAAATCTACATCCGACTTAACTTTGACTAATCGTATGCCTAAAATCGAGACATAACTCTAAACCTTATGTTGGTGAAGCTGAGGCCCAATGTGAATGCAAACATGAAATTTGATTGCTGGGTGAATGCTACATACATGTACACAGTAGTACTGTACCCCTTGCATGCCAACAGCTGGGTATAACAATGTCACAAAACAGCAAAGCTCGTCTGCATATATTTATTCAGACACCAGATATTTCTTTGACAAGGTAATGCAGTACTTCTCAAAATGTATGCCCATATTCAGTTTGGTGACTGTACAAGCAACTGGGTCCAAGAAACTCACCAACACATCAAAGTTATACAGAATCATTTAAGTTTAAAGTGATATTATGTAGTATTCCTCAAAATGCATGCACATAATGACTTTCATGACTTTACAAGCAACAATATCTGAAAAACTTACTGAAGATAAAAAGTATATATTGTCATTGAAGACTGAAAAGTAAAAATCACTGTGACCTACTATTTGCTCCAGAAGTGTACTATGCCTCATAAGTTGCAGGATTATACAAGCAAGTGTCTGAGAAGCTGGCCTAAATTTAAATGCTGCACATTATGGCTGGTATGAACATGAAATGTAGTTCACTGCGACCATCATTTGATATTGTGGTCAATAATTCTGAGTACATGACTGTACAAGGAACAGTGTTCCAGGCACTGGTCTAAACATAAAACATGTATATTGTTGCTGGAGCATGAAAAGTAGGTCACATTTTGGTATAGTTGTGTACTACTCCTCAGGATGCATGCACAAGACTATTTCATGACTGTGCAAGCAAGTGTTCCAGAAATTGACCTGATCATAAAAAGTACATTTACTCAATAGCATGAAAGGTAAGTAACAGTGACCTACTTGTATCTATTTGTAGTACTCATATATTTAAATAACAATTCAAGCAACAGTGATGCGTAAACAACTTTTAAATATCAAATGTATACATTATCACAAGCATATAAAAATTAGGTCAGTGACCTACTTTTGCTATAGTGATGCAGTACTCCTCAGGATGCATGCACATATCTGTTTTCATGACTGAACAAACAAGAGTATTCCAGAAACTGACCTAAACATACAAAGTGCATATAATCACTGGTGTGTAAAAAAGCAGGTCACAGTGACTTATATTTGGTATGTTGGAGGACTCCACATATACAGTTTCATTACTTTATAAGCAGTATTGTCTGAAAAACTGGCCTAAACACAAATGTGTTTATTTGTTAACGCTACATTGATGACACTGGGATATAGCGTAAGCTCTCCTGCACAAAAGTGCAGGCAATCTAAAACAGACATAAATGTGGTTTCAAATAATTGTACAAAGTTAATGTTTGGAGAACAGTGGCAGATTTTTAAATAATTTCAATAGTAATGGTAAGAATACATTAATTATTTAAAAGTTACCTTCAGATACTTTATGGATTGTTTGTTCACCTTTCAAAACTAAAACCTTTCTAGAACTTGTTGATACAATGCATTGTCAGTCTACACTCATCCATAATACTTTTATAATTCAAACAATTTCAAGAGACAATGTCTGTGACTTTTTCCTTACTTTTAAGTATGATATATGTGGATAGTTATGCCAATGCATAAGAAAAAGATGGTGCTATGACTTTTAGCACCAGTGATTCAGGCAAACTTTTATTTGGAGTTTAATAAATGCATCACAGTTTCTTTTTTGTATTAACTGCAATCTTCTGATTACAAGATATAGAACGGACTGAAAAATCCAAGCTCAACTGCACATATTATCACAGACAGGTTGAATTTGTCAATCCCTCTGATGGCCTATGTTGACTTATAATGAAAACATAAAAGTGGTAGATGTAGGTCATGGTGTCCTTTCTTTCATATGATGGAATAGTCCTCCTCCAAATCCATGAATATATGACTGTAAAGCAATGATATCAGAGAAATTGACATCAATATAAAAGGTGTACTTAGTCACTGAAGCATGTAAAGTAGGTCATCATGAAAAATATTTGCTAATGTGATGCAGTACATCTTTGGATGCATGCTAATATCAAGATCCATGACTGTACAATCAACAGTGTCCAATAAACTGACCTTAACATCATAAGAGATGCATAGTAATTGAAGCATGTCACTTTGGTCACAGTGACCAACTTTTGGTTTGAAGGTCAAGTACTCCTCATACTGCATGCACATGTAATTTTTCAGTACTGAAGAAGTAACAATGTCTGAGAAATTTACCTGAAATGGTTTCATGTCATAATATAACTAAACAGATGATGACGATGGGTTATAGCAAAAGCTCTCCTCCACTTTGGTGCAGGTGAGGTGCAGAGACTTTCTGTTGCATGAAATGCAACTATTTTGCTTTCATAGTTGGTAAATATGAGACTAAATAATTAAAACAAAAATTAAGAAAATAATCAATTTATGCTGAAAAAGATTTTTATTTCTGTCATATTAAAATGAGATGTTTACCCTTGTGATAGCTGATGAAAAGTATAATAATCAACACAATATAAAAAGGAACTTGAAACTTTTTTTTATAGCATTTACAGAAAGGATGTGGCAGTCATTAAATCTTTTACTAACACGAGTTAAATTAGTAGAAAGGACACACAAATAAAAGGAGATACTAATATACTAATACTACACTAGAAAAATAGCCAATAAAGTGAATTAGTCAAGTATGCTAAGTTTGCCTTGTACATATGAATACATGGTCTTTGAACATGCATACCATACACACACCCCAAGCCTGTACAAGAGAATGATCATGAACACATTAGTGGCATAAAATAAAATGAAACACCTGGGTGGCTAAGTGTGCATTGAATTCAGAAACATTTTTTAACAGGAAATCTTTCCATTGATACTTTTCAAGTATATGTGGATTATTTAGTCAAAATAATGTCAAGGCATTTCAGTATACTTAGAGTTCATACACCATTTAGACAAGTAATGTCAAGGCATCTCAGGACAATCAGAGTTCATACAGTATTTGACATGTAATGTCAAAGCATCTCATGACACTCAGAGTTCATACACCATTAGACATGTAATGTCAAGGCATCTCAGGACATTCAAGAGTTAATACACCATTAGACATGTAATATCGAAGCATCTCAGAACACTCAGAGTTCATACACCATTAGACCTATAATGTCAAAGCATTTCAGAGCACTCAGAGTTCATATACCATCTAATATGTAATGTCAAGGCATTTCAGAGCACTCACCATTAAACATGTAATGTCAAGGCATTTCAGAACACTCTGAGTTCATAAACCATTAGTCATGAAATGTCAAAGTATCTCAGGACACTCAGAGTTCATACACCATTAGACATGTAATGTCAAGGCATCTCAGTACACTCAAGAGTTAATACACCATTAGACATGTAATGTCAAGGCATCTCAGTACACTCAGGAGTTAATACACCAATTATACATGAAATGTCAAAGCATCTCAGGACACTCAGAGTTCATACACCATTAGACTTATAATGTCAAAGCATTTCAGAGCACTCAGAGTTCATATACCATCTAATATGTAATGTCAAGGCATTTCAGAGCACTCACCATTAGACATGTAATGTCAAGGCATTTCAGAACACTGAGTTCATAAACCATTAGACATGTAATGTCAAGCCATTTCAGGACACTCAGTTCATACACCCTTAGACATGTAAATGTCAAGGCATCTCAGTACACTCAGGAGTTAATACACCATTAGACATGAAATGTCAAAGCATCTCAGGACACTCAGAGTTCATACACCATTAGACATGTAATGTCAAGGCATCTCAGTACACTTAAGAGTTAATACACCATTAGACATGTAATGTCAAAGCATCTCTAGACAATCAGAGTTCATACACCATTAGACATATAATGTCAAACATTTCAGAACACTCCAAGTTCATACACCATTAGACATATAATGTCAAAGCATTTCAGGACACTGCGAGTTCATACACCATTAGACATATAATGTCAAATCATTTCACGACACTCCGAGTTCATACACCATTAGACATATAATGTCAAAGCATTTCAGGACATTCAGAGTTCATACACCATTAGACATATAATGTCAAAGCATTTCTGGACAATCAGAGTTCATACACCATTAGACATATAATGTCAAAGCATTTCAGGACACTCAGAGCTCATAAACCATTAGACATGTAATGCCAATCATCTCAGGACACTCAGAGTTCATACACCATCCGTTAGGCATGTAATGTCAAGGCATCTCAGTACACTCAAGCGTTTATACACCATTAGACATGTATCAATATTGTAAACCAAACTATTTTAGCATTGATAAATTGTATAAAATCTTAAAAATGTAGCATATTAAATGATGTAAAATTTTCGAGTAAATTATCAAATAGTATAAAAAAACATATTTGGAAGTAGATTTTCCCTATCTATTTAACAGTGAATCCATATATACTCGCATACAAGTCCAGTCCAACTGCAAAATACATAGACCCTGATCTGCCATCGCATAATGCACCAGCAGATCAGGGTCTAAGTTGTTTGTTCTACTCTGAATGAACTGTGTATACTTAGCTCTGCCGATGCCTTATGCCAGGGGTGCACAACTCAAAGGTTGACATTGGCCAGAATTGACCTTGATTGGAGCTAAGTGGGCCACACTGCAAAAGGTTTGTGTCTATAATAAAAACATAACACACATGCATAAAGTAAGGACACGGGCTGTGGGCTGCACAAAATGTGTTGGTAGACCGTATGTTGTGCACCCCTGCCTTATGCAATTGCAGATATGTGTCTATTCAGTTTGCAGTTGGATCTGACTTGTATGCAAATATATACGGTATGTACTTGCATTCTACACACTGTCAACACAGACCAAATTATGTGAGGTCACTTTACTCCAGCAGGAGTGATTATAAAACTGAACTTGAATTGCTGGCAAAAATGAGTGATGTTAGAATATAATTTTTGACAAAAACTAAATCAGGGTATTTCTTAAAATAACATCCACATGTCTGACTGTTAACTCATTGGTATATATATGTGTATGTATGAGATGTTATGGCACATCAGCACAATCCTGGCCATACAGTAGGAGTGAAACGATTCATCGATATATCGATACTTTTGCCATATCGATACATGTATCGATACAAGAGGTGAAGAATCGATAGAAAACGATATCTACCCTATATAAGTTACTTTAATCTTCAGCATTCGTGAATAATTATTAGTCGTTTGCCTTCTTATTCTTTAAACTGAGAATCGATAATGTATTGTATCGTAGGCTGTGTATCGTGAATCGTATTGATACGCGGCACAGGTGTATCGTTTCACCCCTACCATACAGTGCAGAGTAAATTTATGTATCACCAAAATGGCACACAAATCAAAGCCAAAACAGGGTAAATACCTTAAAATACAGTGTTCAATTATTTGATATAAACTGCACTCTTTTAAAAAGTCCAAGGGCTTCTCAGCTGAAACATCATTATGTAATGCATCACAGAACACATCTCTTGCCTGCAGTAGTCACCTCTTGCAACATGCAGGAGGATGCATCATGCCTGTTCCACATCCCTGAGCCTGCTTGGGGTCAACTAATTGGTATTACATCTTTAGGATATCATGGTGCTTATAAAACAGTGCCTACTAATATATAACCAAATACAAACTTTCAGAACTGTCCACTCTGACAGGTAGATCCCAGTGTTCATATCATTCACATATTTTAATTATATAATTTTAGTGAACATAACATTTTAACGAAAATTAGTTTGCTCACCAAATTTGCACAAAATTTACACTTGCTAAAATCTTCTGATAAACAATAAATTTGTACAAAGGCATTCAAAGGTTTCATTAGTGCAAAATAGGTATAATAACAATGTGTAGATATAATTTAATATTTTGGGACAAGTACATAATTGCAATAGACATATATTGCCTTTTAAAATAAATTAGGAACTCTAATAAACAGGATATTTTCTCTTCCTGTATTACTACCAGATATATTTCTTCATGTGGTACAAAACGTGATATTTTAACAAGTGGCTAAGTCGTGAGATAAAATACGTTGGTTACTGTGCCACAAGATGAAATATATCCAGCATTTATGCAGGAAAAAAAAATCTTTTTATTATTTACCAAACTTACTTCTGAACTGAAGCTTGGATGAATATATTCATTCTTCAGTGCACCACCTTCACCCATCCCCTTTTCATAAGTTTGCCTCAATTGCAATTATTGGCTATCATACAAAAATAAAAGTGACTTATCATAAAAAAATATCAGTGATTTGAGAGAACAGTAGGTTTGGGATGCCTTAATCTGTTGCAAGAAATTATGTTTTTGACATTTTGTAAACTATTTTGCCCTATTGACCAGAACGAGTGATGCAGCAAACTGGGAGTTTTAACATTGTTGTCAGGGTAGTAAAAGGGACAACTTCATAAAGACCCAAATGGTGGCAAGTCAAATATCTTTGGCAAAATATAATGTCCATGTCTGAAAGGTAATGCAGTTTCTATTTATTGCCAAAGATCGCAAAATGCTTGTTTTTCTTGCAGCAAGGATAACTTCTATACATACACACGCAATCAAGCATCACATGACATGAGAAGAAATCATCTATTTTCACATGTGAAAATATTGGAATGAAAAAAATATGAAAATATTTCCCCAATAACTTTCTTTATTTCACACTTAAATATATAATAAGGAACAACAAGCATTTTAAAAGGCTCTTAGAAATTCATTGTTTTAACATCACATTAACACATGAAAGGTTTTATCATCCAAATGCAATTGAAGTAATTGTGTCTTGCCCAGAGTGACACCACAATGGCTGACCTGGTCTGGTCTAGGAAAGATTTGAATCCACACCCTGCTGGTCATGAGTCTGGCATTGTAACCACTGAGTCACCATGGCTACTCAGCTTTTAGAGGAAACTATTACTTCAGCTTTTGTTTGTGTTTCCTTATAAACACACAAACCCTAGTATCAACAATATTCAATGCAGGCAATATTAAAACCATATTTCAATGGAACATTTAAAGTCTGAGTGCAGAGAAATTGACAATCACTTTATTCCAGGAAATTCAAGTGTTTTCTAATTAGAAAGAATGCTTAAGTATAATGATATAGATAACCTTTCCTTGAGCACCATCCAGAAAACTACAGTGATCGAAATGTGGTTCTTGGGAGCATTATGAGTGACGGAATTTTGTACTGAGGTATGCTACAAGCAAGGCATTGTCAAAATAGGGGAAGTTTTAAACCAAACCACAAAAAAATATATTTAATTACATGAAACTTTATTATAGTTTCTCATCAGCCAAGATTTAAAATCAAATGAAATAAATTAAGTAGCAATAATACTAACTTAGCCAGTAGTGAGTTGAATGGGATCCATGATTGTACCTGCAGTATATGAGGCAACATTATTCTGATGGACTTTATAGTGAGAGATAAATGTATCTTGACGATTAGAGCTAAATGTGACTTTCCTAGCCAAGGATAAATCCAGGAGATTTATAACATCTGTTGTCAGAAAGATAACACACCAATTCTGGCATAATGTTGGTGAGATTAAGGTGACAAAAATTGGATATACAGTAAATTCAATAAATATACAAAATAAGGAGACAACAGAATTTTGATTACTTTAGAGTTTTGGAATATCTTCTCACTTAGTTAATGCATATTTCAGATTTTACTGTGGTCATAAGGTAATTTTATCTCACACTAAATAACTCAATTCCATGGGGTTTAAATTTTTGGATTCATGATCAGGTCATAGAAATAGTCCACATACTAAATACAATTATAGTCAGTTTCAATACAGTTGAGTAGGTACATCCTTCCAATTTCTAATAAAAATACTCAAATTAAAAATTTAACTACAAACCTTAAAAACACAAGAATTTAATTTTTTAAGCAGTTACATGAATTTCGATTTTAGCTAGATGCCTGATTCATTGTAGATGACAGCAAATGTGGAAATTCCTGTACACATTGGACATTTTCGCAAGTCACTGTAGATATTTTCTGAAAGGCACTGTGGGTAAAAATGGTACTATATTATACATGTATTTTTATTAGTACACTCCTCATATTAATGAAAAATCTTGCAAATGCAAAACTAATAACAGGTATAACAAATAATAATACTTTTGCCAGCCCATTTCAAGTCTGCTGGGCCCATTTCCTGACAACTGATGGGCTAAACTGATTCACTTCTCCATTTTTATAGGTATGTGTTAAGATAACACACCTCTTTTTTTTTTTTATTAACCATAAATGCAAACAAACCCATCTGAACTCAAATAGTTGATTTTGATCGACTGTGTGAGCTGTTTTGCTACTCTGTTAAACTGTAAGCATTGTGGAACCCTTGAAGATTCTTATGATATAACCAAAAATAGTGCAGAAAGTGATGAACGTGACTTTCATGAACCTGTGAATATTTTTACAACTGGAATATGCTAATTAAATCATATATTTTTCAATTACTATTAGAAAGAAAAATAAATGACATAAAAAATTGATATTGATGATGAACATAATTCATACTTCAAAAATTGATTCAGATTGCTGTATGTTAAGATGTCTTAAATGGAAATTCTGGGAGAGACAAGGACTTCTCAGATGTAGATATACATACACGTACAGTAATGGGTTTTTTTTTGTTGAACAGTAGCAGTTCAGGGTTATGCACCTATGAAAGCCTTTCCAGTTAAATTTTTGCTTTGATCATTTTTGCATTTTCATGTTTGCAGCTGAAGTCAACACATACAACATGCACTGAAGCTTCTGTTTTAACTAGAACAGTGCTACTTTGGATCTAAATATTCATGTTTGTGCTTGAAACATACTGTTGATCCTGATGTCCAAATGTGCTTGAAAGAGTTTTTTGTTATTTCAATACTTTAGGACAGAAGACAGATTTATGTAATTAAGTTGATACTGTGAGTATTGATAACAGTAAAAGTCACATTAGGGTTTAAAAAGTTGCTATTCTTTAACACAGTACACAAGTAGTTAAGATAATAAACACAGTACACAAGTAGTTAAAATAATAAACACAGATAATATTATATGCACAAGAAATGTCTGTGCATTACATACAAATAGTAGTATACAAAAATTTTGTTGTTGATACAATCTTCATTTCCAGAACGTTTTTCGTAATAAACACTGTGCTGCCCACATCATTTGATTGGCCCCCATTTTTCTTCAGGTAAGGGGGCAAATGGCCCAAATTTTTAAATTCCTAGACATTCCTTTGTGGATAAGTTTCCTGAATGGAAAAGTTGATTACAACAGTAAAATAGAAGGATTTTATCTCTGTTTTCTCTTTAGAATGCATTCATCTGTGTATATGCTCTGTGATGTCAATGTGACCATATACATGTAAATCTTGTTATTAATCAGGTCAGTTGTGTTTGTATATACAAATATTGCAAACACCATTAACAACACTTGAAAAAGAACTGAAGATTAGCTTTGCGAATTCATGTGGTTATGAATGCAGTAGCTCAGGTATAAATTCCATAAATCATGTTTACAAACATTCAAAATTTCTACATGTACATTAATAACCTCATGCAGGCTACAAAAAAAATAACCTCTTAGTTATTTGTAAATCTTGTCTCTTACATCTTTCAATGTTAATTTTCCTTACATAATTTTAACATAAAGAAATTATTTCAACAGTGTGAGCATTTCATTGGTTAAACACAGCTGCTTTCAGGATACAGTCTTGTACCCTGACCTTTATTCAACTCAAGGGAGGAGTAATTGGAATGAAGATATGTGTACCAGACCAGCATTAAATATGAATCAGGTCAAGCTTTTACCATATAACCAAACCATTCAATAAATGAACATCAAATTTGTTTCTTGTGCTATATGAAACAACTACAGAGTAAATGTAGATATTTCTTGCTTTTATGCATTTTAACATATTATTGGCTATATTATGCCAGGAAATGGGATCTAAATGCCTTCCCCAAGGCCACATCGAGGCAGCCACCCTGGGCTGGCATGAGTGAGTACTGAACCTTTAAACTTTGGATTATGAATCTGATGCTCTACCAAATGAGAAATTATGGCTCAAAAAATATTGTGTCAATGCAAAGAATGAAGGGCTGAATCTTTAGCATTCCAACAATAATCTACCAGTCAAAGCAAATTAAAGGAAACATCTAATCAAAAAGGTATGTGGTAGTGAAGTTAATTCCAACTGTTTTACATAATTTTGGTACATATATGTTAAAGTTTTATGCTTCTTTATGACTACCATCATATGCTATTTGAAATGCTCTGGCATCGCTTCATATTTCAATTTACATGTGTTGTTGAGAACTATGTCCCTGCTACACCTCTCCCTCGATAACTCACGCACAACGGGGTCCAAAAACAAAGACCGCACTATAAGAGAGGGCGCGAGTTAACGAGGGATCTATAAAAAAATTAAGAAGGAGCCATCCCCGCTGGACATCGAGAAAACCACGGGGGAGAGGGGGGGGGGGGGGAGAGAGAACTGGGCTGTTTAATGACTGAATACTCGTTTTATAATTGCACTGGGAATAATTGTCAATAATGAGCTTTTTTCTAATGTAGTTCTTCGCTTTTTTGTATAAATTACCTTTATTTTCAAGATACCCAACTGCTGAAAGATCATTAAAAACATTAGTCCAAGCAGTTTCAACAACACATGTACGCAAATACATTGTGTATTACCTCACTACTTTTTGGTTGTTGTTGATTCACAACTAAACAAGATTCCTTTTTTTACAAAAACTAGGGACATATCTTTTGCAAAACAACCATTAACGTCGAAACTTGATTTATTTATTGTTCTGTTAATAAAATATGGATGCCGTGATATCACTGCAAGTAATAGTGAAAAATTTAAGTTCACTACAAACTCTGGAACTCGCTTCTCCCTAATGAACCGTATCTGTGAAACAAAGCTTTTTATTCACCAAGAACTCATTTTGCTTGGTTGCCTTACTATCTTTGATCACATTTGTGAATGAGTAGGCTAATTTAAGGTACTTTAATTATATTGCTTACATAATAATATTTATAACAGTGTTCGATTGATCAATTGAAATGAGTTGACCTGACACATGGCCGTGACCGCTAGCTCTTACACAGGTAGGATTTGCACGCCTTTTAACTTTTCTTTTATTCCACCCCCTTTATTTGATTTGATACAAAAGACGTAATTAACGTGATAATACAAAGCAGGCCTGCTTTTAATTGAGTGTAACAACAACAAATACTTCCGCAAGTCGGAGATAAAAAAAACGGTCGGCACTTAATTAGGTTCTCACGGAAACACTCGCGGACATTGCTGTGATGGTTTAATGATATTTTTCATGTTTTAATACAAGAGGCATTGCATTTATGATGATTACACTGAAACCAAATTAAAAGATAGAACTAAAACACAAATTTCATTTGACAAAACTTATTTAATTGGTATTTATTTTTTTGAAGTGTTGCTACCAGTAGGCATTAGTGCCATTTTCATTGATCGAAATTTCGTCAAATATTGTTATCTACAGTGTACTGAGAATGTTGTTTGGAAAGAAAATTGAACAAAATATATGTCTTCTTATTAAAAGTTGAGAATTTCAGAACGTTGATTCAAATTTCCAGGTACTAACCACTGTTTGCAACGATAAAACGAGTGTTCGACGATAAAACGAGCGATATATCAAGGTTGTATTTACCAATTTTGATGGAAATTTGTTTCACATTGAACAAATAGGGGTCAATGTTTTGGACATTTTCTAGTATTAAAAAAAATGGGATCCATGCCTGACCCCGCATTATAAGTGGGTTCATGAGTTATCCGGGCGCGAGTTATCGAGGGAGTGGTGTATTAACTTACTGTAACCCTGGGCAAAAAGAGAAGGAAGGAGAAAAAATGCCACATACATTAACTATAAATCAGTTCAAGTTGTGAAGAAAAATAATCCAACAATTTAAAACACACTAGGACTAAACTGTTAATAAATCCACTAACTGTACAATGCAAATGAAATACTGGACTTTCTATCAACATTGTGTCCTATTTGTCATTTACTGTTTAGGTCATTCTCAAGCTATACAATAGCTTTTTTTCAAACTTCAACACGAAACTGATAACATTTCTAAGATTATATGATCATATCATTGAGCTAATATCTGTATTCTTGCATAGCACCTTTATATTGCTGACATTGCACATAAAATATACCTGAACATACCAAACACATATTCCATATATCCGTTCCATCAAAGTACAGCTGTATATGCTTGCTAGACACATTTTAGCTGGCCCAATCTCCTAAATATTACAATTTTG
The DNA here is from genome assembly GCA_029931535.1 of Margaritifera margaritifera. Lineage (NCBI taxonomy): Eukaryota > Metazoa > Mollusca > Bivalvia > Unionida > Margaritiferidae > Margaritifera > Margaritifera margaritifera. The sequence continues at coordinate 1,069,072 of JAQPZY010001341.1, forward strand.
TTCCATCACATGGTACTTTACTTATTTTTTTCTTACATTGACATCTGATTCAAATTCTTTCTTCTTAGATGCCTTTCTAAATTGAACCACAGTCACATGAAGTTCTTCTGTTGCTATGATAACCACAGGGCCCCCTCCATCATCACCTATTGCCAGTGCATTAATATGTTCAGCACCAGTGTTGTAGGTCCTTGCTGGCTTGGTGATATCAAACCTCTTCCAATCTTCCTTTGAATCAACTAGATGTAGATGAATCATTCCTGCAATAGTAAAATTATGGATTTTAAAAAAAAATATCTTCCTGACTAAAAATGGAAAATATACATGGCTTAAAAAAATACTGCTTAACCTCCTACTCAGTAAAGCGATTTCTACAGAATAAAAAAAAAACTTATATATAAAGCAAGTTTATTATGCAAAGAATGCATGCAAGTTCAAAGGTTTTACTTAAGTTTTTTTCTTTGTAGCATTTTTTGGTAGTATTTTCTTGTTTGATTTTTTGAATTTATGATTTGCTCAACATACAGGCAGTCAAGTGAAACAGTGTAGCATGAGACAATACTACAAGATAGTTGACATTTTTTCATCTGTATGCTAACATGTGAAATCTGAGAATATAAATACAGAGGGACCTCATTATTCTGGACACCTTCGTTCCCAGTGAATATGTCAGAATTAAAGAGTTTTCAGGATAACTGAATCATGCACATTTTTATTTTATGATGTCATCATGCCGTACACATGGTTGAAATAAATTAATGAATACATCTATTGACTTGTGTTTATTTCACTTTATTATAAGTTGGCAGGTATGGACAACCATTTGTCCTTGTTTTTTTTATGATGTCCACAATTGTCGACTTGCCAATGTCTAAGGATGAGTCAGCTATAATATGCCGGCAGATATCTTGAATGGCAGCTTTTGGGTAATCTTCTTTGTGCTGCCAAATCTTCATTTTTATGCTAGCCGGTATCTCTACTCATCTACGCTTGCTTGATGGTGTCGCCATAATAATGTAAAAAGTACAACAAATACAAAGTAATATCTCGCAGTTAAATGCATTATGGTAAACTAATAAAATGCAGTCATTTTTATAAGTTGTATTTTACAACTGTTATAGCTGCTAATGAGCCAATAATTGACGTAGCTTTTTATTCTGAAATGAATCCCTATACTGTCCACAGCTTAAATCAATCAACTTTATTTGTACACCCATCAACAAACTGTGATTGTTACATATAATTGGTAAACAACAGAGGCTTAATGACACACTTAATTTATCAACCATATGTTATGTTAAAAGTGTAGACAATTTGATCCCAGTGTGTTTACTTAATTATTAACACTCCTGTCAGCAATTAGCAAAAACAGACATTGTTTATATAATCGCTGGTTACAATATGGTCATGGAACTTTAGGTTTTTCCACACACATGATCATGTGATCAATTCACAGCTTTAACGTGCCACTAGAATTTGACCAATCAGAGATTGATACAATGACACAACTCCAAATTTGCGTATGTGAATCTGTGTTATTTTCATATACGATTCTTTGAATTTTCTTATTTTTGGACAGATTATTTATGGATTATCGAGGCAAGTTTTATAGTAATTTTACACTTTGGTCCCTGATTTTGATCTCTGGATTCAGAACATGGATTTCTTAATTAATGGAGCAAATTCACGTTTAGGAATTCTGGATTAACGAGGTTCCTCTGTAGATTTATTTGATCAGTGTTTTATGCACAGTACCATGTGAAGGTTATATCATGCCAAGGTGATTGGAGTAAAGTGCCTTGCCCTGGGACACTCCATGGAAACTGATCCGGCTGATCCAATAGTAGGATCTGTACCCGTACTCTTCAGAGAACAAGTCAGAGGCACCTTGGCCCAGTGGTAAAAACTACATTAGAAATCAGGAGGTTGTGGATTCAAGTCTTGCAGTAAGCAAAGTGCTGAACATCACTTGCTCATCAACCCTGCTATGAATAAGTAATGCAATGTGAAGGGTAGGTGGTTGATATCACCAAGAGAAAATGAACAATGGTAAACTTCATCCTTATAAGCCATTAGTTTACTTTGGGAAGACTTGAACCTTTAATCACAAGTATGAATAGTATGAATGTTAAAGATTCTGAAGCCATACCTCCTCTGAACCCTATGGCCACAACAGGTCCCCTGATGCTTATTTCTTCAGGATGCATGTGGACACCAGAAAACACATCATGAACTGTAAAGTTCTCATGATTATCACTAATGTGCATCTTCCCATCACCTGAAATATCATTCAAAATTGTACTTAAAATCATCTACTGTCAATGTTTTACTGATCTCAAATTGTAGTCCTCATCAGTGTTAATCATCTCCAATCATTATATACTATTAAGAAGCAATTTCACAAAATAAGGAAATGCTGGATGATGATCATGAAAGGACATGGAAATAAATGAAACAGATGTACAATTTTATTAGATAGTCTTTACAGGACACAAGAATATGAGTTGTAAACACTGAAAATATAGAAAGCCACTTAAATTTTCTGCATGACATATCTGATTTAAATATTAAAATTCTTCACATGAAATATACAACTTAAATGGCAATATTTTCCACATGAAATATACAACTTAAATGTTATATTTTGTAGCAAACCCCGCAGACATTTGCCTCCTAAGAACTGGCTGTGAAACTAAAAGTTGTAAAATCACCAAGTATAATGTGATAAAAGTCATTAAAAATAAAAATATACCTCAGGTAAGTTCAGCCTCGATACAACACTGCCCACTGGCAATAAGTTGTATATTTTGATTTACCCATTTTATTTACAAATTGAGAAAAACTATCAAATAAGAGACCCATTTTGGTCCAGCCTGCATTTTATTTAGCTAAGTAAAAAAGCGTAGATGTAGGGACATATGGATGTACAGAAGGCCATGCACATGGATACCAAATTGATCACTGCAGGTTCAATAAATGCTAAAGAACACTTGGCTAAGTTATCTCCGTTGATATAAACAAACTTGTCAAGAGTTATCTCCCTTAACATAAAACTCTACTTTTGCTAGAACCCATTCTCAACAAGCAACAAAAGGTACCTGTAAAACAGATAATGATGTCCTCCAATATAAACAATTTCTTGAGAGGGCTTCTAAAATTCTGTAAAAATATCATATCTTCGGCTGTGTACTTGTTCTTTTTCTCCGAAACATTGCCAGACCATTTGAAAACATTGCCCATTTCATCTCCTGACAGCACCTGTAGAATAAATAATTAACTGATAGTGCAGGTTCAGTCAAGAACAGATGACTTGGCTGCAGTTGGACTGAAACTGAGGGAATGATGCTCATAGTACATCCTCTACCCATTTCCAAACTAACTATAACAATTTCATAGTTGAAGATTTAAAGATGTTATTCATATTATTTATGATTATAAATTATGCCCAACTTGACAGCTGGATATCTGCTGAAGTAAATACAACTAATGTCCGAAAATTCTACAATATACAATACAAGACTGTTATCTCTAACACATTATGGAGTTTTGTCATTAAATTGTTGGACATCAATTATGTGTGGCAAGTCATACAGGATAAAAATAATTTCAAAAGCATTTTCAACATATCTGACAAGGGTTTTATTGTGGAGTTTACAACCATTCACTTTGATAATTTGATCAATACAGACATTTCTAGTCTGCAAGATTTTATTTTATTTTTTCAACAGATTTTAGTTTTCTCCAGCACCGTTTGATGTTTGTACCCTATCTGAATCGTACTAAATCAAAGCAGTATATGGCTAATAAGAGTTCATCAAAGGGACTGATGCTCTACAGTCCGAGAAGAATTTAACAGAATTCAAGAGAAGAGCATTTCTTCTTTTAAATGCTGAGTGTTGAAACCATCTAAGATATCCTTGAGCAACAAGATTTTCAAATTAGATACTGTGGCAGCATTATTGGATGTAAAATAGGCAGCATATTCATTTAGGACAAACAAGACACCATTACGAGACTTTTGATGAAAACTCCATGTTGATATGACAATCCATTCAGGAGAATTTGTGAGAAGATTTTCAAAATGTTCATTTGGGCAGCCATACTTGCGGTCTAATGGGCAGGATTTTCATTCAGGACCAACTAGATATCATAATTAGTTTTCTTGTGAAAACCACATGTCGATATGACTTTCCATTTAGGAGGAATAGCAATAATAAGATTTTCAAGATGGCTGCCATGGTGGCTATACTGGATTGTCAGATCAGCACCATTTTCATTTAGTACCAACTAGATGTCATAAGAAGTCTTCTGATGAAAACCCAATGTTGATACAACTTTCCATCTTGGAGGAGTAGTGATAAGATTTTCAAGAGGGACACTGTGGCAGCCATATTGGATAGCAGATCAGCACAATTTTTATTTAAGACAAACTAGACATCATAAGAAGTCTTCTGATGAAAATCCATGCTGATATGACTTTCCATTCAGCAGGAGTACCAATAACAAGATTTTCAAGATGGCCACTGAATCGGCCATATTGGATGTTCAAGCGAAACCATTTACATTTAGGATCAACTAGGCATCATAAGAAGTCTTCTGATGAAAATCCATGCTGATATGACTTTCCATTCAGCAGGAGTACCAATAACAAGATTTTCAAGATGGCCACTGAATCGGCCATATTGGATGTTCAAGCGAAACCATTTACATTTAGGATCAACTAGGCATCATAAGAAGTCTTCTGATGAAAATCCATGCTGATATGACTTTCCATTCAGCAGGAGTACCAATAACAAGATTTTCAAGATGGCCACTGAATCGGCCATATTGGATGTTCAAGCGAAACCATTTACATTTAGGATCAACTAGGCATCATAAGAAGTCTTCTGGTAAAACCTGATGTAGATATGACTTTCCATTCTGGAGGAGAAGCAATAAGATTTTCAAGATGGCTGCCATATTGGATGTCAGTTTGGCACCATTTTCATTTAGGACCAACTAGACATCATAAGAAGTCTTTCAGTGAAACAACCATGTATATATGACCATCCATTCAGGGGGGTAGCAATAACAAGATTTTCAAGATGGACAAAGTGGTGGTCATATTGGATGTACAAGCAGAACCATTTTCATTTAGGACCAAGAAGACATTATAAGAAGTCTTCTGTTGGAAACCCCATATTAATATGGCTTACCGTTCAAAAGAAGTAGCAACAACAAGATTTTCAAGATGGCTGCCATGGCGGCCACATTGGATGTCAGATCATCACCATTTTCATTTAGGACCAACTACACTGGGATGAATGTGTGTGTAAAGTTTCATGGCAATCCTCCAAGTAGTTTAGGAGAAGTAGCAATAACAAACTTGTGCTCACGGACGGACAGATAATGGATGACAGACCACTACATAATCTTTTCTAGTCTATGACCAGTTGAGCTAAAAATTATTTAAGATTGATGCTAAGTCTTTCTTCTGAACCTTGCCTGGCAATCAGAACACATTTTAGCACAGCCTGTGAAACAATATGAAATTTTAACAGACACATTATGTAAGTAATTTTATTTATTTGACACCTTTTAAAACAGGCTAGCTACTAGCAGGCAGGTATTACATTCATTTTTCCTGTATTTTCATAACCTAAGGCCCAAAACACTCCTTCCCAACCTCATGACTTCTTTTAGAATACAAAAACAAATTAACCTGAATAACAAGGACACTACCAATGGTGGTATGTCCAGATTGCAAACCATGAAATATAGGTCACAGTAACCTAGTTTCACTGATGACTGTAGTAATCCTCATGAAACATTTACATGCCAAATCATGTGACTCAATGAGCAACAGTGTCTGAGAAAATTACCTAAATGCAAACCCTAACCTCACAGTTGACACCAGATGGATGGAGAGACAGACATCACCAACCCAGAAGTCAGATTTGCTTTGCAATCCAGCAAAAAATTCTCACAAGAAATGAATTGGATGTAGCAAAAAATTCTCACAAGAAATGAATTGGATGTATACTCATTTAGTGCTGGAGTTGTGTCTGCAGTTATGTACTAATGGGTACATATTTTGATCAAATATAACAAATCTTTACTGTATCATCCCAGAATGCTACTGCAGTCATGTTTGATGCAGTCTGTCCAAACAGGTGGTGTACAATGGATTGAGTGGGACGTTCTTGTTCAGAATCAATATTCCAGACAGGCTGACCTTGAACCAGACTTCCATTAGCAGCTGCCACAAAACAACTACCCCAGGATCTGTAAGTAAATTTGATAGTGACAAATATGCACCATGTCCTTTACCAAGGGACCAAGAAGGACAGCTCAAAATTCAATTTAGATGCTAATGTTAGAAAAACCATTCTTTGCAAACTTGTAAATAATCAGAAAAGCCTTTCTCAGTTACACTCTCCTTGCACTAAAATACAAACCTATCCATTTCAATGAAATCTACTTGTACAATGACTTTAACCAGCAACATAATTTGAACATTTGTGTAATCTGCAAAATAAATTATCAGACTGAAACTTTATGCAATCTAGTCTCATTAACCTATATCCAGAACTCTAAAATTTTATTTTAAAAACATAAATGCAGTTGTCTGATTGGTCAGACTAGTTTCAAGTAAAATTTGCACTTACGTAAAGTTTATGGCTGGAAGGGGGAAGAGATTGTCATATCAATGAAACTGGTTATTACTGAGTTTTGTATAATTATTTCCAAACATGATATTGAATTTAATCCATAATCAGATAATCAGAAATCCAATTCACTGAGGTTTTTTTTTGTGTGGTTATTTTTTTTTAAACGGTTTATTACCCCAGATAAGATAAGCAATGTTAAGGTTGAGGATTCTTGGGATCATCACTTTACAGATATGTAACAAAGTGGTACAATGAATAAGTAGAGCAGTTTCAAAATACAAAATACTGATAGCTACTTTCTGAGTTGTCCATTATGTCTATGACCTCAGACATAAATAAATAGTATTGTCTGAGGTGTACAGAGAGACAGGCAGAGAGGAGGTGTGTGTGTGTGTGTGTGCGCATGAGAGAGAGAGAGAGAGAGAGAGAGAGAGAGAGAGAGAGAGAGAGAGAGAGAGAGAGAGAGCAGAACTTTGGGATTCACTAAAATCTGCACTGTATTCCCACATTTATTTTAACTTATAGGTTAAGACTGATCTGAAACCAACTATGTAACTCATTCCAAAATATTTTCACCATATTACACTCAAACATTACATGAATTATAGATTCCTTTCGTTGCCTACAACAGCTACACTTATCTAAATCAATTTTACCTATTATATGCAAGAAATTGTTTGTAACTACAATATGATGTACCATTTTGAAAAGAAAGTCTTTAAGTTTTATATCTTTATTCTTTTTAAAGAATAGATAGGAACATTTCCACTCTGCAGGAGTTGCATTATGCAAATCAATATCTCACTTTTAACTTCTAACATTTCATTTGCATCAACAAAAATTGCACAGAAAAGTCTACTTCCCTTTTAATTTAAAATTAGAGAAAGACATACATGTATTGATATCAACATATTTATATTGAATAGTATTTTTTTCAGTTGACTACTTGTTTTCAGTTGTCTGGTATTTTCCTTACAGGAGTAATATTAATGCTTCCTTCTTTAAATCTGAGTTACCACTGACAGTAATATTAAAAGCTGAAAGAAAAAGCATCAAGTGGAATTTTCAACTTTAGACAACATTCAATGACTAAAAATTACCTTACAACATTTATTCTTTTATTAAAATGCTGAATTTCAATGTTATCTTCCCTCTCCTCCTCCTCTTCATCATCATCATCATCTTTATTATCAGTAACCAGGTGATGACAGATGAGTTTACTATCAATAGAGGCAGAAATTATCATATTCAGATGCCTTCCACACAAAATATCATCAACATTGTCATCTGAAACGAGACCATGTTATCACTGTACTACCATATTTTATTGTGTTCAAACATGTGCCAAACTGCGTATATTGTAGACTCCAATCTGCAGCCAGATGTAGAGCAGGGTCTGCACTGTTCATTCTATTTATTATATTGAGTGAATTGGGTAGACACATGCTCCTCACAGCTCACACATGTTCAGAATATTTTGCAAGGAACCATGGTAGCTCAGTTGGTAAAGCACTGAACTTGTAATTATAGGGTTGCAGGTTTAACTCCCGCCCAGGTGCAACAGGGTTGGCTGCCTCAGTGTGTCCTGGAGCAAGACACATAGCTTCCATTTCACAGACATGGTAAACCAAATCATGTGCTCATATTGCTGTTAAAAAACAATCAACATCTGAATATATCACTGTTGCAACAATGTTTTCACCCCTAGGTAATCTAAGCCTTAGTTTATCATCTCCATACATACCAGAACCTTTACTGGTTCCAAATATTGTTCCTATACATGCATTTAAATTCCATCAAGAACGAGGGTAATAGAACCAAACTAAATGTTGTGGCTCATATATTTTGCATTGTGATATCATTGGTATATTAAGAGATCTGCTCACATGCTACCTTATAATATTACTGGTCTTATATTCCATTACTAAAAGTGCTCTACTGGCCAAAAAGAATTCAGAAACCAAGTAGACATCATAAGAGGTCTTTTAGTTAAGACCCCATGCTGATATGACCATCCATTCAGGAGGAGTAGCAATAACAAGATGGCCAATGTGGCAGCCATACTGAATGTCCAAGCACCACCATTTTGATTTAGGACCAACTAGACCATGGTATCAATGTTTGTGTAAAGTTTCATGTCAATCCTGCAAGTAGTTTATATTTGGTGTTGTGGGATTTCATGCCTTTTTTCAGCAGGGATAGGCTATACATGGCAGCCAGTATATTTGGTGAAGGAAGAATACAGGAAGACCCCAGGAAGAATCACTGACCCACGGGAAGCTATTGGCAAACTTTCTCACATACCCATGTTGGTAGAATCGACACTCAAACTCACACGGACAGAGGTGAGATGTGTGAGTGATCTGTAACGGCGAGCACCTTCGACCACTCAGTGACCTGCATCCCCAAGTAGTTTAAGCAGAGTATAGCAATAACAAACCTATGCTAACAGACAAACGGATGACATACAACAGACCATTTCAAAAGCTCTTTTGGTCCATGACCAGTAGAGTTAATAATCCTAGTTTTTTCTCCAGTATGTTATACAAAATCTTCAAATACCGTATCAACGACACATAAATGTCAAGACCAAAGTAAATACACTCTAACTTAAGCATCTTATCATTCTCAAAGGGTATGGTTTCTCCAACCCACTGTGAGGACCCACTGCTGGCACATTACATAACAGATCTGGGTTGTACACTGTTCACTGAAAGGTGGAATATATATATATATATATATATATATATATATATATATATATATATATATATATATATATATATATATATATATATATATATATATATATATATTTATGTATCTCATTTACAATGAAACCTGCTTCTGAGTCAGTGGATATCTCTGTATAGAGGGCAACATTTATGTGTTGCCTCTTTTATAGTTATTATCAAACAGGGCCTATTCTAAAACTGAAAATTTGGAGGAAGGGGGGTAATTCAGTGCCCCCCCCATCTTCTTTTTAAATCAAAGGGGAGAGATAATTTCTAATATTGGAGAGATTTCATTAAGAAAACAAAGGTGGGTCTTGCAGATATTATTATGATTCTCCCATATTTAGTTGATTTTCTGGCACAACTTTTGAAAAATAAGTGTAAATCCTGCAATTGTGTCCTATATTAGACACTGGACAAAATACTGTCATTACAAAAGACCAACCATGGGTCATGCTAGGGAAGTGATTCAGGTGAAATAGTTGCCCCATCCATAAAATTCTGTTTCAACATGCCTGGAAAATGAAGTTGACTTTGCCTTGCCACAAATCAGTGCCTACCCACCCCCTTTCTCTACCTGAACCCATTCATATTCAGCCAGAAAAGTGAATCTCATGTGGTTTTAAGTTATAAAATTTGTGTTTATAGGTGCAAAACAATAGTGCTAATTTTGTAGCTTCTGGTGCCCACAAATACACACAAAGTTACAATTTTACAGCCAACCATGCAAATGTTTAAACTCTAGGAAGTGAGTTAAATCCCACGCTTTATCAACCCAAAACCTAATGATTAATCATCAAAGAAGTTTTCAGACTAAAACTAAAGAGATTAGTGAATTTATTAAATATTTCACCTAAAAAATATAGTGGGATGACATAGTGGGGTAACACAATGGGATGACATAGTGGGATAACACAATCGGATGACATAGTGGGATAACACAATGAGATGACATAATAGGATGAGATGATTTGCCTTTGATAGCTAGTAGTCACCTTTTTATGGGAACACTTACTGTATCTATTTTTCAGGCTGCTGTTCAATGCTATTAACGAAATTATGCAGCAGTTTCCAGATTCAAGATAGAGTTTTTGAAATTTACATAAAGTATTACAAGTAATTTGTGTATTTAAACCCTATATAATTTGAAGCAGCAGTAAAATCCCAGTTGTTGATGAACTTATAATGCCATTACTAAATCTGACCCCACTTCTCCCTATTTAGACAGGAAGGAAAAGTCACATTGCCTGAAATTTTGCATCCAGTATGACATCTAACTGACATGAGAAAGCATTAATGATTATATCAACTTCATATCAACATAATATCAACTATTTAAAACAAATTACAAACTTTGTTATTTGTTCATTATTAACAGCATTATTCCTAGACTAAGAAACAAAATGGTGATCTTCCCAATATCAATGTTCCCATGTTAGTCAATATTTGCATCATATATAGTAATAGTGAGGTATTTAGTGAGATCTCTAGAGTGTTATTTACAGATAACTGTGTATAGGTTTAAAAGAAGAATGTGAAAATTGATAAATGTTATCCATCTTTTGTCATTCTTTCTTGGCCACATCAATGTTTGGTTAATACTTTGCTGTCACGACTTCAAACTTCTGTTTTGTGATGTGCATTATGGTTTTATATTGTCTTTATTATTTCATTACAATATTGATCATCTATCATTACAATCTTTTCTTATGATGTTTTTATGTTGCATTTTTTTCTTCGTCTATCACTCTATTACATAAATTACTTGAAACAGAAATGTATCAGATGGTGAATGAAACAGAGAGGTTTCAAAATTATTATAATGAAGTCAATACTTTGATACCTTGGGAAACTGATACACAAATGGTAACTGTAAGATGCTGGTACCTACTCTTACACTTACACCAATAATCACAGAAGATTTTGGTTTTGAGACATTTTTTTATTTACCACATAATAATCCATTAGACCTACTTTTTATATAGCAAAATCTTGATGCAGGGTCTGGAAAGTGTAAACCAGCCAGAACAGAAGAAGACTACCTATAGGATGTTACATATGAATATACCAAGAACCAAAACAATGATCTCAGTTATAAATAAACCAAGTCATTCAACACTTTGCTCCAAGGACCATCATACAAAGGCCAACTGAGGCAGGAGAAATAATCCATGCTGAAACCACACTGTAGCTGGTATAGCCTTTCCCACTCTACTATTAACAGTTGGGTCAAATGACCACATACAGCTTCACCATTAAGTCTTCACTGGCTATTTATCACTGCATCCCACTGGCTATTTCCATGTGCATGGTTGGAATAGGGTAATAAAAGCTTCCATTTCCTTGTCATGTATACAATATTCTTACCAGCTTTGCAATTTTTTTTCTGGTGAAATCACTTGGGAAACCAAGAGTCCCTCAAAGGGACTGATGTTCTATTGTCTGAAATAAATTGCCAGGAATTCAAGCTAAGACCATTTCTTCTTTTTAACTGCTGAGCATCTAAACCATCTCTGATATTCTCGAGCGAAAAGATTTTAAAATCAGACAATGTGGCAGCCATACTGAATCGAAAATCAGCACCATTTTCATGTAGGACAAACTAGACACTATCAAAAGACGTGGTGAAAACCCCATGTTGGTATGACCATCCATTCAGGAGAATTAGTGACAAGATTTTCAAGATGTTCTTGTGATAGCCATATTGGATGTCCAGGTGGAACCATTTTTATTTAGGACCAACTAAACATCACAAGAAGTCTTCTGGTGAAAACCCCATGTTGATATGCCTTTCTGTTCAGAAGGAGTATCGATAAAAAGATTTTCAAGATGGCTGCCATGGTAACCAGTTTCATTTAGGACCAACTCGACATCATAAGAAGTCTTTCAGTGAAAACCTCATGTTGATATGGTCATCCACTGACGAGTAGCCATAACAAGATTTTCAAGATGGCTGCTGTGACAGCCATACTGGATGTCTGAGCACCACCATTTTCATTTAGGACCAACTAAACCAGTGGTTCCCAAACTTTTTTGATCATGACCCTAAATACCATCTTTTGCGACCCAAAATGTAGTACTGGTATAGGGTTGCAACCCAGGGTTTGGGAATCACTGAACTAGACCTTGGGATGAATGTGTGTGCACAGTTTCATGGCAATCCTTCAAGTAGTTCAGGAGGAGTGATAATAAACTTGTGCTAACAGACGGCTGGACATCAGACAATGCACTACAGACCATTCCATAATCTCTTCTTGTCTAAGACCAGTAGGGATAAAAAAATCATCATTATCATTAAAATAAAAATAAATATAATTATGTTTATTTATAGATATTCATTTGATTTAGTTCATCTTTTCAAAGATTATTAAAGAGCTGACACAAGGTACCACTTCTGCTCCCAAAACAGACATATAATGAAACTCTGGGCTACACTGTCCTGAACCAAATGACTTATAGTGTTTGGTCAGTGTACTAGGTTAACCATATTGTTGAGTCACCCAAAACCTACACATGTTTAATCCTGTGATGCTGGTAATGGGCCTCTGATGTTTGATGATGACATCACACTCCATCTGAGAGTCCAGATTCTTCCAGCATATTACACTGCCATCAGTATGGCCAGAGAATATCATATTGTCTGAAAAAGAAAAAAAAAAAAAAAACGTTTGAAATTCTGAACTTGCTTTCAAAAATTAACCAATGTTATCTATATTTTACAATAGACATACAATTTTTAAAAACTATTGTTTTTTTATTGACAGTCAACAATATTCAATTATTTATACACATTAAGTATAATTACAGAACACCAACATTTAACATTTTTCATGCTCAAAATTTGCTCCTTGATGGGTTCAAAATTACTTAGTAGCAAATGTTTGCTGATAGCAAAGTGAAAATTTTGGTGGCAAATACGTTACTTGCTACATTTATTCCAAACCCTGTCCCAGGTACAAAAATATGAAAATCTACGAGTCCAATACAAGAGTTCTGCTGAATGTGGTATCTTACCTGTGACTCACACTGTTAACTAACCCCATTACAGTTGCCTTGTAAGGATTTTAACACCAAACGTTAACACAGAATCTTAAAAATGATGACAATGTTGTCGCCATGAAAATGGGATACCATCTGTATATGCTTGCGTATAGGCTGGGTCCAAATGCAAACAACATAGACCCTGATCTTACGTCACATAATGCACCGGCTGATCAGGGTCTATGTTGTTTGTTCTACTGATGAGTCCTAACAAACTGCATAGACCCAGATCTGCTGGCTCATTATGGGTCTATACAGTTTGCAGTTGGTTTCCGCTTATACGCGAGTATATACGGTATGTCTTGTTACACTTGCATAGTCATAGATGTTAAATCTAGTCTCACTGACTGTATGGAGTAATCAATTTTTATGGATGCTATAGACCACGACTTTGAAGGCCCAACAAGCAACAATCCATCTGAGAAAATATATGAACATTTTCCCCATCAGAGGACAGTTTCAATACGAAATGATCTGTTTATGATTTATGTACAGTTCTGTAGAAAATTACAAATTTTGCAAAGGATATGTTACCTTGAAAGTGTAAGGCAGTGACTTCTCCATGAAGGAAGAAATAGAAAAGCTGTGTTGTTTTCTCTTCACCTGATCTGATAAATTGGGATCTAAAATTGAAATAAAATGTACATATAATACAACCTTCTCTAAAATGATATATGTAAATATGTGGCATTTACTGGTGTGTCTATTTATCAAGGAAAAATACAGGTTTTTCACACAGCACAATCAGGAATGATGTATTAAAGTAAGTTAAGCAAGCAAATCTGCATAAAACATAGTTTCAGGTGCAGGCCTCACTAATGGCTGAATACTTTGATCATCACTGGGCAGGAACTAAATCCATGATATCAGTTCTCAAATTCATTTAAACTATGTGTAACTGTTGGACATATGCCACTTTCTTCTTCTTTTACATTTTTCTTACTTGTCATTGCTGGAAAAGCACTTTGCTCTGCAGCTCTGGAAATGTTTAAAAAATTTTGTCAATTGCTCAAATGTAAATGAGATATGCAAATTGTTATGGAGTAAGTAATTAAAAGATTTTAATATCTTTCAAAACCCGCTTTCTCATTGCCTTTGCTTATAATAATAGGAACATTCTAAAATATTCCAATACCAATGATGAAAATGCTACACATAACTAAATGCCCTAAAATATCATCAAAAAAAGAAAACAATTTATCCAGGGATTCCATTAATTTCTCCTGTTTGGAAGTCCTGGATTTTAATGGTTAGAAATCTGGAAGGCCCACATCTCCAGCCTGAAAGTCCCAACCATTGCACTTAGCTGGAAACCCTTAGAAATTTATTAAAATGTTAGTACATCGATACATGTATATATTAGTGTGTGTGTGTGTGTTTATATATATATATATATATATATATAGAGAGAGAGAGAGAGAGAGAGAGAGATAGATAGATAGACACAAAAATTGGTAATGACACAATGACAAACAAACAAACACCAAACACAAAAAATGTGTGAAAACCTGGACTATTAGATCATTGAATGACTGGTGGAATCTACAAACAAGAGTTAAATAATGAAAAAAGAAATAGGAAACAATTAAAAAAGTCTTAAAATGAGCAAACTACATTTCTATTTTCTGCTGTTGTCAGATTAGAAACTTTTATAACAATAATCAAAGATGGGGTGAATGTGCAATTGGGTGGTCATCATATGGAGAAACAAACTGTCTTGAATTACTTCCTGGCTAAGGACAAAGGAAACAACAATGTGTGGCACAAATCTGCATCACCTAAGACCAGATACTGCAATATGTACTAAATATATTATATTTTGTTAAAGTTATGTGTTGAGGAGGTAGTAAAGGAAATGTGTCATCATGATGCTGTAGTGAGATACTGAACAAAGATAATAATAATAATAATAATAATAATAATAATAATAATTCCTATAAAGAGGAATATTTACTTGGGGTAGATACTGTTGCAAGAATTGCATACAGGTGATAAACCAATGCCTGAATTTTGATAAGATTTTATTAGGAAGATTAGATTTTTTCATTTCGGTCAAATTCCCAGCAAGTTTTCAGATGCAGTATTCAGTATCATTCCTTATGTGTGCGTTATATATTGGTCCACCCTGGTTAGACTCAGTGGCACCTCAATAGATTCTACTGACTGTTTAGTTGAGCTGTAGTGGTTGTTAAGTTTTGCTTCTATTTTGTTGCAAATGTGGCTCTTGTGGCATTTCATTCATTTTCTGCAACCAATGGTTTCGCTAACATACACAATAGGAGATAGATTACATTTTTGGTTCAACATCTTAACTTCTGAGTGATAGCAAAGCTAACCCATCGCCAAACTTCGAAATGATTTGGTCTCAGGCATATGTTTGCAGATTAGGCAGTGCTTATCTTTGCAACTGTATGTACCTGAATCTGTGGTCTTCCCCAAAGTATAGTTCCTTGAGATTTTTAGGTCTATGGTAAATCTTTTGAAAAAATAATAGTACCCTCAACAGAATACCAAACCTAAATTCAAATTTACAGAATTTGGAATAGTACTTACTGATGTATATGTATTTATTATACAAGGAGGTGATGAAGTATTTTATTACTTAAAGTGTTGTACACATGATAAATCTGCTAATTCAATATAATAATGAAGATACCCAATAAAGTTCCTATTAATCAAGCCTTCAGTAATGGTACCATCCATATACTTCATTGCTGTGAATATATATTCTAGTTTCAGGACAACTTTCTAAGTTTTATCTCTTCATCACGAGTCTCTGCAGTTTTATAAGTTTCTCACAATTACCAACTCAGCCTTGTAGAGCTGACATCTACTCCTTTTTGAATTTGATGAGGTTGTCTTACATGTGTATGAACAGTATTCAGTCAAGCTAAGCAGTGCCAGTCTCCACTGATACAACAGTATTCAGCCAGGCTAAGCAGTGCCAATCTCAACTGATCAGCAGAGATGAAAGAGACTAGTGTACTCCTTGAAATCTGCCACCCACTAGGGTTGTGCAATATATATCCTCAGTTGCCATTACTTAGTGTCAATCACACCAAAACTCTGAACTCTGAGGTCCAGTACATGTTCTTTTTTCAAGATGCTAGCAGTGATTCTTTGAATGCAAGTGGCACTAGATAGGCCTGCTGGAAATTAACACAATTTTTAATGACAATTTGCAAGAATATGCCTAAATCAATGACTAACAACCTACAATTAGTGATATATTTATCAATATGTGTATCAGGATGACAAGGTAATGGTGATTAGGCAGGAAATTACATGAGTCAGCACTGGTTCCTTTGTCATGGTACTGTAAATCACGTAACAGGCATGATTACCTGGCTCTGGCTGCAAAGATATGTTGCATTTCAAAATAATTGGGATGACATTGGTTGATTATTTGAGTGTATAGAGAGGAAAAAAAGGTCTCATGACTATCCATTGTTACAATTCTGGACATCCTGATGAAGCTGGTCTTATATGTTGAGATGTCTGTTAACAGAAACCCCGATTACCTGAATTTGACTTAATATTT
This sequence comes from Margaritifera margaritifera, assembly GCA_029931535.1. Lineage (NCBI taxonomy): Eukaryota > Metazoa > Mollusca > Bivalvia > Unionida > Margaritiferidae > Margaritifera > Margaritifera margaritifera. The sequence goes on from JAQPZY010001341.1 coordinate 1,086,039, forward strand.
GTATCATAATGTTATCATTGTCCACCATTTAAACATTCCAACTTCGTAACAAAGTGATTTTAAAAGCTAATATTCAAAACATTCTTAGACACACCTGTAGAATTCCGCATAAACTTCTCGCCAAAAAATCCAAGGCAAAATCTTGCATTTGTTGACTGTCCATTCCTGAGAGTATTCTGCAAGGGTTATTTCCCTTTGCCTTGAAAGCTGTGCAAGTTGGGTTATTTCAATTAGAGAGTAGCGACTAATCTCCTTCACACATCTGCAGAACCAGTAATGGAGTCCTTTTTCTAGCTCGCTGATAATTTCATACCATGTGTGACACACTCGTTTTGCAAGGGCTGATGACATACCATCAAGTTTGCTCAAAATGTATGCCTGCACCTCTCTTGGAAGGTGTATGATCTGTACTCCCATGATGTTTAGATGTCACCAATATCTCCACATATCTGTTGGAAAAAATAGCAACATTACATCAGAATTTTTTTTTAAGAACAATTATAATGTGAATTTTTACTGCTTCTCAAATATGCTTGAACTCTTTGATAACTAAATGTCAAGAATGTAAATGAAATTGTTAACTTCCCTCTTTTTCATATTGTTGGCAATATCATCCAAAGTCTAATAGTTCAATTGCTTACACAAATAACAAACTATCCAAAAGTTTATCAAATTTATTTGCTTAGCCACTAGTCACAAGAGACATAAGAAGACATTTTTGCTTGAATAAAGAATTGTTTATTCATATTGGTATTCAAAAACTTACCATCTATACTTGCATTATGTGACAGCAGATCTGGGTCTGTGCAGTTTGTATTTGGACTCGACTTATAAGCAAGTACAAACGGTATGTTTTTATTGTAGTTATTCAGTAATAATAATATACAAAATTTCTAGACATTAACTTTTTTAAAGTATCTTTGCATTTTAAACCATACATGAATACTGAACATATTTGCTGATAAGTCGGGTCCAATGGCAAACAACACAGACCCTGATCTGCCATCGCATAATGTGCTGGCAGATCAGGGTCTATGTTGTTTGTTTTTCTACTGATTACTCCTAACAAACTGCATAGACCCAGATCAGTTGCTACATTATACGATAGCAGATCTGGGTCTATGCAGTCTGCAGCTAGACCAAACTTATAAGTGAGTATAGACAGTATACCAGTGTGATTTGTGACATGTATGCTCCAAGATATTCAGTTCCAGAATTCTGTCTTGGATGGTAATATCACTAATAAAAGAATTAAGTGGTACATAATTTTTCCTAAGCATCTATATGCATTCCATACATGTTTTATCTGATTTGAGCACTTCTGATGTCTGGAGACATTCAGGTGATCCTTTATTTAGCTTCCATGAAACCTCAGTCTTTATCCTTACAGCAATTAGCAAACTGAAGATCCTGACTTCAATGTAATCTTCCTTGAATGCTCAATCACTTGTCTAAAAGCAGACATTTTCCTAGTTTTTCCGAACTGGGGGACCCTGAAATTGGGAAAACTGCATGTAAACAAACAAAAATGGAATTTACGGGACTGTATATTATGTACAATTTTTGTTAAAAACAAAGTTTTCCATGTTTTATCTTTGAATTATTTTCCAAGGCATAGCAATTAAGCAAGCCAATTTTTTCATTTACATGCTCTTAGTGGATGTGGGATATAGAAAATAGAGTTTTCTGTATATGCATGGTCCCAAATTTCCCAAGGAAAATCTCCAAAAAGTATTACTGAAACATTTATATATACCCTTGAATCATATCAATATCAATGTGCATAGTAACACATGCAGGCTGACTAATACAAATTTGTCTGCACTAACCATTTTAACATCAATGTGCAGAGTATTAACAATCTTAACCTTCATCAGGCAGACCTCAACAGATTTTTCCACAATATCCTTGAAATATTTTAACATCAATGAACAGATTTGATTAATAACAACATCAGTAACCTAATAAACTTCATAAGGCTGACCACTACAGATTTGTCTGCATTATACTGAGTTTTTGTCATATTTCACATATTCAGATGGATGATGCAAAAAGTGCCGATTTTGTCATCACGAAATTGAAATTGCTAAATGGACCACATCTTTTTAATTCCCATACCTAATGCCTAATTTTTTTTAAATGTCAACATTTTTAACATATTACATGTGATCGGTCAGCGATGATGGAGTCTGCTGGTAGTGTGTGTTATGTATATTTCAGTCACTTCCACTACCAGCTAAAAGGTTACACATATTACATTTTAAGTGAAGCAAATTCTTGTGAATAATGGACACACCACCTTCAAAAATATGTAAAATTACCCAGCACCCAATGGTGATTGTGATTCAGATTGCGTGATTTCCCCCCAAAAAGAGCCTAAGAAATAAAGGACCAGGTTCAACACTGAATGGAAGACTGCATATCCTTGGGTTTAATTTGCTGCAGTATATGGCAAGTTTTCCATTTTGCCAAAATTTGGTTCAGATCTCCTTAAGTATCAACAGGGGGAAGGGGGGAGAGGGGACAATTCCTCGGATACTATTAGAATACAATATTTTTGTTTTTTTAGTAGTAGCAGTAGCAGTAGTTGTTGTTGTGATTGTGTTGTTCTTATTATTTTCTAAAAAATGTGACAAGGAATGAAAGAAGCATTTTATACACAAGTTGCTCATATTTACATAGTAAAATAGTTTGATCAGAAGACCTTAACTTCATTTCTTATTTCTTTTTTCTCTCTATCCATATAAGGAGCAATTTTTATCTTCCAATTTTACAGGTTTTGAAAACGTGTAAATAAAACGTGTTGAATTATTCCTTCATTTATATTTGAAATATTTTTCAAACAACACACAACTGGTTTGTAATTGAAATGTATTACATGATAAATTAAGTGGTGATATGTTTTCTTAGCAGGGTTCACATCTTGACTGATCATTTTCAGGAGAATGCAAAATTTTATGATGTGAAGGTAGAGTGGCAGAATTTAAGGCAGCTCTTGGTGCATATCAAGGAGCTCATGTCCTTTAGACAGGCATTGGAAAAAATTGCCTTTTTTGAACAAAAGTTTGACTCTCTCAAACATTGATTTAGTGAATAAATAAAACAATGACAAACACATTGATAGTTCTTGATGGAAAGGAATATGTATTATCTTAGTTCTACTGTCATGATTATGTCACAACACATCACTGTCTTGACTATTGAAGAATTTGTCCCTCGTAATTGACTTGGGATTCATGTAGATTTGTATCTTATTGTATATCCATTAATAATTTTTTTTTTTTTTTCAGATTGTGAAAGGTCATTCTCTACGATGAACAGGTCAAGAGTGTGTTAAGGAACAGGTTGACACAGAAGGTGCTGAATTACTTTATGACAATTAGTACAAAAGGCCTTTCCCTACAAGGCTTTAATTTTAATGTGGCAATCAAAACATATGGGAAAATGAAGAAATGAAGGAAGTCATTTGTTTAAATTCAAAGACAAATGAGTTTGACATTAAATCATGTTATAACTTAGGGAAATAAAGAATACTATGTACATACATGTACTTCTCTTATATATCATTGATATTAATTTTGTCACTTTTATGATGACAACACGCATATTTTAAAACATATTATGACTAATGCACGCTTACTCCGATGCTATCAAAAATTTCTGGAGCGATCCCTGGGGGACTTTGTAAAAATGCAGAGAGGCTTCAAAAGTACCTGAAACACAGAAAAAGTCAATTTATTCCTAAAGTTTGAATGTTCATAAAAGATTTCTCTGTAACCATATGTAAGAAATATGCAAATTTCAGCATGAAATAACAGGAGGTAAAGAAGTTGCACAAAATGACAAAAAAACCAATATAAAAAATGGTGGATGGTACATGTTTCAATGCTTCCCGTAAATTTATTTCAAAAGATATCATGAAGATGGGTTAATTTTTTAATTCTGCACACTCAAATTATGCAGAAAATATTCCAGTCTCATATAAGTTAATTTTACTTTCAAGTCTGGCAGTTGATATTTGAGTTACTGGTAGTCAATGTTAAATGCTGAGAAACACTACATATTCAAAATGAGCAAAAATAGTACTTTTTATGAAACAAATAGAAAACAAATTCTTTTCTCACATTTTGAAATTGCCACAAGGTGAGATATAAATTTATCGGGTGTGTATCAATTCAAACACCGGTTATACATTTAGATGATAGTACTGGCCCTATCCAACTATGCATAGATGTCACGAACTGAAATCATTGAATTTGTCTGAAACCTTTTCTTCCCGTAAGTAATCCGCACAAAACCAAATTGCAATTAAAAATGTTCAAGTAGTTCTCTTCAATTTAGGTAGCTCCGGTCAAACCGATGAAAACGGGAACTAATCAACTAGACACCGGTTCCAAGAAGCCCGGAACAAATCGAAAAGTCCTGCTCGTTTGGCGGGTACTTCATACTGTCATTAACTGTGATATTCTTTCAGCCAATATTTTGTTTTTTCTTATACCAGAAAATACTTTTTTTTTCAACTGGTATAATGACTTTTTTTTTTTTTTTTATAAATCGGAGCAAGAATATTTGTTTCAAGATATTAAAGGGCCGGAAATGCAGCCCACCACCCCCCAGGCCGGTTTAACCACTAGGCGGTCGCCTAGGGCGGCAAAATTTGGGGGTGGCAAAAAACTGAATGAATAAAAAAAATAAAATGAAATAGCGTAAAATAGAAGATAATAAGCGTCTGAAAATAGAAAGAGATAAACGGAAGGAAATAATAAATGTGTGTTCGCGTTCGCCTCGCCACATGCTTCGACCTTTACATGGTATTCATCTTATAAAGTTAATTGTAGGGACGGAGGGGGGGGGGGGGGAGGCGGCGCAAGACTGTAGGTTCGCCAAATACTCTTGCGCCGGCCCTGCCCCCCCTCCCCATCCCATGAAATGGTCGGCCCCTTAGTAATATTTTATATTTTATAGCTACCATTACCCAATAATTTACAGGTTGCTAAAAATATTAGCTAATTTTTCCCACATTGTACAATTGCCATCCTGCAAGAAACTTAACTGAGGCACGTTCAGAATCAGAGGTCATGTACATGTAGGTATTCTTCTAATTTATATATATTTTTTTTAATTTACAAAAAAAAATGGAAGTGATTCTTTTTCAAAGGTCTAAAGGAATCAAATGAGTAATTTCAGTGGGTTTTTAAAAAAAAAAAAAGATGTAAAGTACTGAATGTTTGACAGATTTGAAGTCGCAGCCTGTCCAAAATGTATGGTAAAACTAATATTTAGGATCTCTTTAAAGGATAGTCATGAATAAGACTTAGATATGTTTCTAAGACTAGTAATTTTGGAATGTTCAGCTAAATTAAATGCTTATGTCATTTTGCCAAACAGGTAAATAGTCATATTTGTGTCCCTGTTACATAGTATATGTTACTGTAATCTAATTCAGTGGATGATACCTGATTATGGCTGGGTTACTGTAATCTAATTCAGTGGATGATACCTGATTATGGCTGGGTTACTGTAATCTAATTCAGTGGATGATACCTGATTATGGCTGGGTTACTGAATAGCTCATTCAGCATGAAACAATAAACATTTACTTCGATTCCATACGCAAGGTATGTTCTGCTTCAGTGCTTAAAGTTGTTGAAATTAATTATAGTCTATATTATGTATGACAAAAAGTAATTTGGACATGATTAAAGATGTTAATTGATTATGGTTGGATTACTAAAGAGGTCAAGTTACATGAAACTGGCTCGGTTTGACTTTGGTGTTTAAAGTTTGTTGAGATGTCTAAGCGTGCATTATCTCCCAATGCCAAAACACCAAAATCCAAGCAAGTGAAATATCACACGAAATTCAGTTATGGATGGAAACGGGAATTTCAGTGATTGCAATAGAGTTCAAAGAGACATGAATATATATTCTGCTCTTCATGTAAAGCTGATTTTAAAGTCGGTTACGGTGGCAAGAATGACATCATGCATCATGCAGAAACCTCATAAAGGGGATAATAAAATGCTGACAGTCCATGTTTTCGACAAGGATGTAAACAGGATATCAACAAGATTCCTTGGAATACCAACCTGTAACACTGGATCAGCAGAACTCATCTTTGCATGCTTGCATAAAATATTCACATAAGTATTACTGAAGTTTTAACTATTTTGTTGTTCATAAGAAATCATAATCACAATTGTATAATAATAATAATAATATGAATAATAATGAGTAATATGGATACAGTACAAGAATTAATCCATAATGCCTGGGATGAATGAGGTCTTTGTCTTCGTCTATAATTCTAGTAAATGATAATCGTTTTCTGCATTTGATTATTATTGTTAAATAATGGTGATAGTGATGATATTGATGCCAACAAAGGCATCTGCAATTAAGCTTAAAGTCACAAAGGGTGTAATAGTCTAATCATTAATGTATGAATCAGTGTTTCATGTGGACAATCTTACTGACATAAACAGCATTAGATGCATGGAAGTGCAATAAATACTCACTAATCCGATTAGGTAGGTTTTCTTATCTCCAATGATCAATACAGATAATTATAAGCTATTGATGGGTGAACAATAAAAAAAATATTATAGGTCTGCACTGATAATATAAAATTGAAAACAGTGATAGGTACCTTTAAAAGGAACATTTCACTAAGCCTTATGAAACCACTGCAACAGATTCTAATATTTCAGAGACGGAAATCTCCCTTGGGCCAATTGCATTGGATATGCAAGTGACAATTGCATTATTATATTATAATATTGCAGTTTACCAATTGTATATTCATGGCAAGTAAATTAAAAAGTTCTAATGTTTTGCATATTGTGTTGCAGTGGTGAAGCTGTCTGAGAGGTTCATGAAGTTAACCCAGAGTGAGAGAACTGCGCTGGAAGGTGAAATTCAGGACTACATTCTGACTCCCAAAGAAGAACCTCCAAAATTCGACAGAGACAGTACCAGTCTTCAGCAGTTTAGCAATCTCAGTTAGCAATCTGACTGTACCCAAAGGCAGGAAACAATTTAAACTTCTTGGTGAACTCATTAGAGTTGTATTGACATTGCCACATTCCAATGCAGACACAGAAAGGACATTTTCCATTTTGAGGAAGATTCAGGCAGACTCCAAAGGAAACCTGGATCCAGTGACAGTACATAATCTTTTAAGTGTTAAGATGAACAATGATAAGGACTGCCACCAATATAATCTAGGCAATGATCTTGTAAGAAATGCTAAAATTGCTTGTGTTACATATATGGAGAGTGTGAAAGGCAACAAGTTAATGTGAAAGAACTGAATTGCATATTTTAATATTAAAAATATGGAAATTTGTTCAATAGTAGTAATTTTTGCCCATTTACATGCTAAAAATGGGGTCGATGAAAACCTCCCTCTTTTTAGGTCAAAACTCCAGACCAAATTTTGCAAGTCTCCCTCTTTGTTCCAAGCTGACCCTTCATTTTTATCACATGTATGTTTCTGGAATCTTTCCTTAGTAATATACTGGATAAGATCCAAATCACAACCACTTAATCTCCTTTGTTTGCTTTATGTGCAACAATTTTGCAAGGAAAGCAGTATATTTCATTTAAAAAAAAGAATGTAACAGCTAATGAAATACATTTTGCATACGAAGTGAAATTGAACAGCAGATCAGAACATCATGGTATTCTATTGAAAGGTTTCATTTTAACAAACTTTTAAATGTTATGATAGAAACTAGTAATATATTGCATGACTGTCTGAAAGAATGTTCAAGTTTGATAAATAATGTTTCAAACACTGTTGCTTTACAGTTCAGCCTCTCCAAAAAATGATGAATAACCTTTGACAAGAACTTCACTCTGAGTTCATCTTTTAGATTAACCTATGATTTATAAGGATTTGGACCCATTGGAAAGTTCAGTACTGACAAAAAAATATAGGGACTATATCAGGGAAAATAACTGTGACCCCCGAGTCCTGACAGACACTGATGCGAGACTATGTCCTATTGACCTTGCAATTCACCAATCAAATTACAGCTTTCACATTTATATAGGTGAAAAACATAATTTGGAACATAATGTTTCTAACGATAACTCTCCATAACACAAAATGCAATGCTCTATCTGATAGGTTACAGCAAATAGGTGAACCAGAAATTCAAATGATCACCAGGACATGAACCTTTATCGATGGCTGTCAGATCTCCCTATTGTAAGAAATAAGTAATTTTAATCAGATTGAGGAGTTTTTGGCACGTCACCTGCATCTAACCCCATCCTCAAGGAAGTTGGAAATTTTGATTGGATGGAGTAAGTGCATCTCATGATTAATCAGAACATCTCTTTCTCAAGTTACTTTCTTTCACTATTTTAATCACGCCAATGGCACGTTAATGCCACATTATATGCAGCTATGATTATGAAGGTCAGACAGTAATAGAATGTAAACTTATATCGCTTATTATGAAAATTGTTCACATTTTAACATTTTTGCACAAATATATTAGATCTATAAACCACATGACCTCTATATCACCTATATAATATATAGAGGATATTTTCTTTTCCTACGTTAATACCAGATATATTTTATCGTGTGGTATGATAAACGTGGTATTTTCATCAAGTTCACCTCAATTCCAATCGCATATATTTGCTGATCATAACAAATATCAGTGATCTGAGAGAATGGTAGGTTTGAGATAACCTAGTAAGTTGCAATAAATTAAGTGACATTTTGTTAACTATTTTACCCAGTCTGACTGCAAAAGCAAGTTCAATTGATTTATGCAGTACACGGGAATTTTTACACTGTCATCTAGGTTGTTAAAGGGACATAACTTTGTAAAGAAGAAAACGGTGGTGAGTGAATTATCTTTGGCAACAAATTATTTCTATGCCTGAAATGTAATGCAGTTGCTATTTATTGTTCAAGCTCACAAAATCCTGATTTTTCTTGCTGTGAGCAAAACTTCTATACGAATTTTAAAAATATGAAAAATATTTCACCAATAATTTTCTATATCTTACACTTAAGTATACAATAAAACTTGTCCCTTTTCTGTCGAATTATACATGTACATTACCCATTATAAGATTACATGTGAGAAGATTTTCTGCGAAGTTTTGTGTTCAATTTCGATTTCTAATCTCCAGGTGTCTATTAGAGGTATAAAAATTTATCCAAGAAACATTTCAAAGCACAAACAGCTTTTCTTCCCATCGTACTGTATAAAAATTATGAATTTAATTGTTTTTATGTAAAATAATTCAGTTGTATGTCCTAGATGCTAAATTCTGTTTATTAAATAGAAATTAGTTCCCTGTATAGTCCTAATGGAATTAAAATGATTATACATGTATATAAGGATACAGACGGGTCTAAAGACAAATTGTGGGTAATTTGTAAATGTTTATTCAAAATTAGGTAGGCATCATGTGTAGTTACAGCGATATTTTAGCAACAAAAAAAGATGAAGCAAATTGATTTAATTTTTTATCTTAGCACAATTTTCATGGATAGATTATCGACCAACACCATTATAAAAATAGAACTTCAGTAACACCATTTGACTCTCTTTAGACTGTACAATTTTTAAGAACGTGTTGTGAACAAAAGAGTTCCCTAGATAGTTCTAATGGAATTATAATTATATATAATATCAGGATGCGGACGAGTGCAAAGGCAAATCATGGTTAATTTTTATATATTTATTCAAAATTAAGTAGGCACTGGGCATAGTTACAGCCTAAGATTAGAAAAAGGGAAAGGAAGTGAATTACTTTATTTTTCTGCCTTATCATAATTTTCATGGATAAACATCAACCAACACCATTACTTGACTTCAGTAATACTGCTTGACTCTCTTTAGATTGTAAAATTTTTACGAAAGTGTTGTGAAAGAATCTTGGGCAAAAATTCCTTTGTAAAATTAAGTAAACACAAAATTTCCAAATAACTCAAAGATGGAAATAGAAAGAAAGGGATCTAAACCAATCAAACAGTATTGAAAAGCATGCTGGCAAACGAAGAAAAATACCAGTATTTAAAGCATTTGAACTTGTATTTTTTCAATCTATCTCCTGAAATTCTAGTCATTGCTAAAGTTATTGTTTACTATGTGCATATTCTGTGTCATTATAAAGTAAACATGTTGAAAGTCAAAGGTTAAATATTCATATGTTCATGTAGTAAGACAATAAAAACCACAAAATTTAATGCACAAAATGGACAGCTGCTTATATGGTGAATTATCAACAAAGCCTTCTATGAAAATAACATTTTTATTTCTACTAAGGGTACACATATCGTATTGCGGTAATATGTAGACGTCAATAATTAAGTACTTGTGAAGGGTTATAGCAAAAGAGATAATGGTAAATAAAAACGATACAATAGCCAATGTATCATCCATTTGTAAGCGGTATGCAAAATTAAAATGGCACATCAACTTGCATCAACAGAAAGCACATATTAAATAGGATAATAAATAAATTGTGCTCTTTTGGCTCTATGCCATTCATCATGGAGTTCCTTGTGTCTGATATCTTAAGTAAAATTGCAAAAGTAGCCTTTCCATTTTGCACCCTGAATTGTGCTTTTAAAACAAAATGCACAAAGATGTTTGACATAAAAAAAAAATAAGTAAATGTATTGTGCTCATTATTATTGATTTCTGATGTAACATTGAAAAATTAAAAATTCAATAAAATATTTTTAAATACTGGCCTCAAGTGGAGTGAGATAAAGCGAAAATAGGTGACATTGTTTTTAAACAGTTGAGCAAACGATGATTTATCTATGCCAGTGGTGGCAAGAAAGCATTCCCAACCCTTGAATACTCTACCAATCCAAAAGAATTGAGCAAGTTCAAGTCATGAGAGTTTCATGTTTGCATCTTTGCGGATTTCTAATTCTACAGAGTTTCTAATACAGTGTTAGGAAACGGAAGATCCGAGGTTTTTGAATGTCTATTGTATCCTTTCTTTTACAGATTTTGTCAATATACGGAACTGCCTTTAGGTTTTTACCACTTCAAAGTTAAGCCTGTATTCTGATTCAAAAATATACTATTCCTGATATAATTAAGATCTGGAGCTGAATTCAGTTCCCTTTTGTGTAGATGGTAATGTTTCAACATTCAAATTGTTCTGTTAATATATGTCAGATTATTAAGTCAAAATAAAACCCCATTAAGAAAATATTACAATAAATAGAGTAAGAAAAACATTTTAGATAGTGTACCTATAGGAGCAGTCCAGGAAAACTATTTTTCAATATTAGCCCTAGGTACATGCTAATATCTAAAATACAACCTGCTTGGCACAAATGTTTCCCAGTCATGGTCAAGGAGATGCTATCTTCTCATCATATTTATTTTTTAAAGTAGCCAGCTCAAAATCAAAAGTACAAGCCTAAGTCACTATAACAAAAACTGCTACATTGTTATAATGGGAGATGGCAACAATATTAAAATTTATAAAAGTATTAGGTTTTTGAACCGGCAGCCGGCAGTTAATGATTTGTTTTTGTTGGTTTTAATGCCACTTTTAACACTATATTATGCACAGGAAATGGTGGGATATCTGCCTTTCTAAAGGACACACTGAGGCAGCCGGCCTGGGCAGGTATCGAACCCGCGACCCTTGGATTACAAGTCGGATGCTTTATCAACTGACCGACTGCAGCTCCCCTAGGAAGGCAGGAAACATTGGCAAAGATGCAGCGTAACACTAACATTTATTAAGGAAAGAAATTCCAGAACATCTTACATTATAATTAGTTAATGCATATATTAGTTTCCCCTGTTTACAAGTACTAGAGGCTAGTAACGGCATGGTCTGTGTGATATGATGATGAAAGATACACGCTATGCACTACAATTAAAGTACAAGGACATAATCTTTTAATACTGTATTTACTAAATACACAAATGTGACGATTCGTCATACAATGTATATACATTAACATTGTCCGCTTGGCGGAAGATACAATTTAAAGTAAAATGACATTATCCCAGATTACATGAGATAGGCAAAGACATTAAGATCATTATATGCAATAAACTGATAAACACATAATATTGAACAAATTGAATAATTTTATATACACAGGCATGAAACATTACTGAGTTCTAATGTAATTTAAACTGATATTTTGAATTTGCATACAAATGCAGGAATTATCATTAGCTAACAAGCCTGTAAACATATTGTGACATAAGCCTTGTTTTCCATTTTTAATGGAAATTGCACCTTAAAGCTAAAGATTCTAATTAAAATATCTTTCAAATTCAAAATTTTACTACCTAAGTTTCATTTCATATTGACTCTGCGAATTGCTATGTAAATCCAATCAAATTGACAACATAGGTGCACGACCAATTTTTTTCCCCGATCTTTTCCCCTGTGTATAATGCATACCCAATTGCAAACAGCGTGTCCATGCACAATCAGAACACCTCGTGTCTTTTCTACTAAAATCCACCTTGGAAAAACACTCCTCATGATGAGTTACCTCCTTTTAGTTGGATAACACCACTACCACAATGCTGTAAAGTTAGTGGTAAAATGCCACCTGCAGAAAACTGAACCCTTTGAGAGCTCTATGACACTTAATTCTGATAGTATTTGCTGTGGTTTTTGCTCTTATGTGTCTTTGGTGCAGAATCTGAAGATTTTGTACAACATGCAAGAGAAAAAACTCCTCAATTCATTACTTTCAGTGATGGAACACAAAACCAATGGGCTTCATATGGTAGCACGTTAGCAGATGTCATAATAAAGCAATGATGTCACAAATCAATGCAATTGAGCCGTCACATGTAGCCTGGTTCCTTTACCATTGTTAATGATGGGATTCTGATGCATGTATATGGAACAATAGTGGGAACCAGTTAATGTTTTTGTGTACTTTTCCACGGAGATGATAAACTTAGGCTTGGATGATCTATGAGTCAATGTTACCACAGCAATATATTCGGAAAAAGTATGAGCTGTGAGGAGCGTGCCTTGGAAATACTTTGATAGAGTGATACAGTGTAAAAAGGGGTAAATGGCAAGAAAATGGCAGAGAACTCAGTCACAAGCTGAAAATAAGCTAGTCAAAATAGAATAATGTCAAAGGTATTATGATACCTTTAGACACAGACTTAGAGACAAATTTTATTTAGAGTCAGTTTTCATTGACATATTAAGAAACATTAGCTCATTGGAGCTGCTTTACCAACTATAAACAATAAAATAACAATTAACTTTAACAAACATACATACATAGATACATACATTATGGAATTATTTATACAAGTAAAAGAAAATTCCCATGTGAATTTACACCTGAAGAAAAGAAACTTGGAAATATTTTGGTCAGGAGTAAGTCATCTCAGTCGATAAGTTGGTTGCCATAATGAATGCTACGATGGTGTGTGACAAGCACCTGACAACATTTGGTAAACAAGATGCATATATATGCAATGGCAGCTACTATATTATTTCCAATGTGTTTTTCCAATCATTGACTGAAAGGCCCAAGCAAGTTTCCAAATGGTCCACATGGCCATTTCCATCAAGTTGAGAAATAACCTCGGATGTAGTTGTAGGAATACACATAAATTTGATGGGTTTGATGATCTGCCTCCAGTGGAGTGCACCACATAAGTTGCAACAGAAAAAGCCAACAATGTTCCGGTTGTGACTTTGTCTACTTCCACCACTGTATTGTGCCATGTGAACAAAAGTAGTTTCAAATATAGTTCTCAATGGTGGTGAATTGCATCAGACGTTTCTTTCTCAACTAAACGGCAAAGACTGATGATGTTCCCATTGTGTCCTGATGCAACAGCAGATTGGTTCTACATTGTTCGCATTTGGGTGTGCCTTGAAGCTAGTAGTAAATTCACAAAACTCCTCTATTTGCATCCACTCTCGAACTCAATTTTTTATATTTAAAAATGAAGAAAGTGATTTACACACAAAAGATTCACATTTAGCAAATTATTCAGATTAATAATACTGCAAAGTAAAGATACTTTATTTTCATGAAACTGGGGCAATGTAATGATTAAGAAAGAGGCAAAATTTGAAGTCTGAGTGTACACTCAAGTTGAGGATGAGGAGTTTTGTGAATACAGGGCCAATTATGGTGTTTAAAGAATGTTTTCAAGGAAAGTGGGGTTATACATGACACCTTTGAACATAATCTTTATTATTTTTAAAAATCTGTTTTAGATGAATGCCCTAAAATACCAGGTTACAAAACATACACAGAATTAAAAATAAAATTGATATGCATAAGAAGCACATTACTCAATTGGTTCATTAACTGTCCATAAGACAGAAAACAAAATGAGTTTGCATTAACAAACAACTTTCACACATAAATTCAACCAATACTGGTGTTCCTCAAGGATCAGTTCTAAGACCACTTCTGTTTTTCATATATTTTAATGACATAGCAGACAACTTTACATGTCTTGCATGTTTATTTGCTGATGACTCATCTTTGTGTTACAGAAGTAGCTCAGTACTGGATATACAACAGAAGACAAAGCCTTTATCAATTGCAACAATGGTCATCAAACTGGTCAGTAAAGCTTAATCCTGAAAAGTCTTCTCATATGTTTTTTTTTTGTTGTAATAATGAGTTAACACCTAATTTTAGAGTGAATGAAATCAGTATCAACTTGGTTGATAAGCACAAACATCTTGGCATAGCTCTAGGATCCAACTATAAAAGGACCATACATATAACTAATCTTATTAGTACTGCGAACAAGCAATTGGTTATGTTTGAAACTTTACATATACTTTATCAAGATCGACTCTAAACAAAATGTATCTGATGTTCATTAGACCAATGCCTGAATATGCTTGTGAAGTGTGGGACTATCTTTAATTTTGACTTGTGTAGATAAAAAAAAAGTTAAACTCAAAGCAGTCGGAATAGTAACAGGCTTGCCACCTATATTGATAGAAACACTCTTTACTTTGATCAGGATTGGGAAACTTTAACATGAAGACAAAATTTTATTAAATTACCTATGTTATACAAAATCATGATTGGTATGGCTCAGACATATTTAGATTTTCTTCCTCCTCTTGTAGAGGAAGTGTCAAATTACTATCTCTGTGAAAGACATAAAATAACTTCCATGCTGTCCAGGTTCAAACTATTTTCTTCTTCTTTCTTTAGGAGTACAAAATGTTGAAATCCCTCTCTTTGGAATGTCATAAATCCCTGTCCTTGGACATTTTGGAAAAACATGTCTGACCTAATATTGATGATGATAGTGATGAGTTTGGGTTTTTACGGCACATCAGCACAATAAGGCCACACAGCACTGAAACAACGGTAATAATGAAAGTACATGGCCTAGAAGCACCTATAAAAATAAACGGAATAAAAGTATGTAAAGAATCCCGATCAACGGGCAATATAAACGGATGAAATATTCTGAAAGGTACAAATATTACTCGAGGCATTTCAAATCAAGAAACCATGATGTACTTATTAAAATCACTCTGACAATTCAGCAAGTTATATTTTTTAATAAATATTTGCTTCTTTCAACAACAAAAAATCTGAGACACACTTATTTGTCAAAAAGTTCTTTCATATTTTTAACACGATAGTATCGATTGCGTATCGGTTGGAGGTCAATACAGTCAATTAAAAAGTGTTTGACGGTCAAGGGTTCATTGCAAGAGACACTCAAGTGGGTCCTCACACTTCAAAATGAAGCAGTGAGTTATCCAAGTGTGTCCAATTCTAAGATGTGCAACAACCACTTCATCCTTATGGACTGGCCTATTATAAGTCACTCCTATATTTTACTTGAGGCCATAGAAAAAATATTATTTTAACCAAGCTGAGATACAACTGAGTAGTTTAAAAGCTAATTTATACTGAGTGTGGATTCCAGTTCAAAACTTAGTTTTTTTACTGTCCCACTGACCTAAAACCGAGAATTAAATTGTTTCGATCTACTAGATCGTTTCTTCCTGTCACTACCTTTAAACTTTTAAATGGTAGCACTGCTTGTTGTTCCACTGATAATGAATTTATCCTGCAACACACTCAAATTTATATTCAGAAAACTCATTGATTCGACTGATGCATTTTACTTTTGTTTACTGCATGCTCCAAGTCATTCTGGGTTTTTCTTCTGATGAACCTTTCTTTTTTTTTCTTCTCCTTCCTTTTTATTCTTTTCAATTTTGTTTCTTAACAATTGTTTCATTATTGTGACAAGGTTTTTTTGTCTTCTGGATGGTATTTTTTATCACCGCATGCTTAATGGCGTCTTTTGTACTTAGATGTCTGTGTATATTACTTCCAAGTGAGACGACCCTTGATAAGTTGTGAAAACTAGTGCTCCAATCCCCATGCTCTTCTATACAATCATAAAGGCCATACAATAGTTGTTGAAATGAAATAGGGTTCACTATTCCAAATGGTTAAGTATAACAGTGGTCATCATTAAACTTATGATTTTATTTATTTATTTATTTATTACACTTAAATCTTTCATATATGCATATATATTTTACTGCTTCACATCGTTTTAGTTTCTTTTTTCGTTAAAACATGATCGTGTTAATCACATTATAAATTTAAAGACCCTGTCTGAAATTTCTCCCATTTATTTCTGTCCATTTTCCATCAAAACTGTTTATGACCCTAGTAAAAATCTTTGTCTTTTCTCAATAATTGTGAGATGTATAATTTTACCTTTGTGGCAATCAAATTTTTTAAATGTACTCCCGCAGTCTACAGATTTTATCCATAGATGTCAGAAATATCGTACCTAACAATATTCGTCAACTTTTTACATGGTACACATTTTGTGGAATCCCATATGATTTCTCTGGCTTTGGTGTGCATAATAAAGTTGGTCTCCGCAAGTTTCTGGGAATACTGAATCTAAGCATATGTTATACTTGTTTGATCAGATAATACCTTGGTTACCTAGCATGATAAATGCACACCAGTGCATGAAATGCAACGGGAACCAGTTCAAACATTAATAACATACTGATGTCCTATATATGAATCTGAATCCAGAGAATCATATTGAAATCCTGTTGACTCTCCATATCAAAATTACCTCTTGATATATAAACTTCAATATAACAGTCTCAGCTGAAAAAGTTGACATGGGAATATCTTCTCCACCTCCTCATTAATAAAGTCACAAGGGGATAACATTAAAGGTATGATTTTCAAGTTGCAAGTCATCCCATGTATATTGCATGTCATTCAGCAGAGTGGCTAAATCTCTCGTGTATGGATCAAAGAATTGATGCAAAATCTGTTTCGTTTCTCTGTAAATAACCCCAGCAAAGTCCTTCTTCTGAGTCTCATAGAATTTGGGCATCGACGCTATTCTCTGCATCTCTTCAGCTGGAATGTCATCTGCAAGACAAAGGGAGACAATTAAACTATAATTATGCATCTTATATTCCATCAGCACGCCAAAAACATGTCACACAAATGATGTAAACCACCCTTCTATGACACTATACTGTGTGAGCCATCCCATGCATAAAAATCCTTTGGGACAGATATATTATATTCTGATTCTCTTTTGATCATAGTAATCAATGTAATACCTGAATATATGAAGTTCAAAATTTAGAAACCTAATTAAAATCGAAAATTAAAATGTAAAAATCTAAAACATAAAAAGTCTATTAAAAAATACAAATTTAAAATCATGACTTCCTGTTTTTAAGTGTCATCATCTAGGTTATAACGTCATCAACCTGACACAACTTTCATGTTTGGGAAGACTCCTATGTTGTCTGATAAGACATGTATGCAGTAATCGAGTATTAATATTTCAATGACTTTTCTTCTTTAAACATTTGCTACTACAATACACGTGAGAAAGTCCCAAAAAGTCCCATTACAAGTTTTTACAAAATGTGAGCAGTACGCTTCATATATCAGGGATATACAATCCACTTGCCTAACTTCTGGGACAAGCTCAAATTCGGTTCAGGCAAGCTCAAGTTTGCCAGGCACTTGCACATGGGCAAGTCCAAAAAATTTAGAGAAGGGCACAAGATACATGAAATTTTATTTCAAGTCAGTAGTCTGGGTAAAATATAGAGTAACAAGTTGTTCTCCATCTTTCTCTGACTGGTGGTGGACAGTCATGTCAGAAAGAAAAAAGGTGGGGGGGGGGGAGAGAGAAAAACTTGCTGGTCTAGGTAAAATACAGGGTAAAATACAGTAGGTGTGTGCGAGCTATTTTACTGACAAGGGGTCATGTTCAGTTCCTAATGCTTTATGTTCTGCAAGTTTTATACCCTGCAATCTCGCCACTGTACATGTATCCGCACCTTTATTTAGCATTTATATATAGCACATTCTTCTTCTGCATACCTGGCTACAGTTTCTTTCATCTATTGTATGTGCCATTTCCATCTTGTAGTCAATGTCAAGGTCAGTCTTGCAATTTTTGGCACAGATGTGATAATGTGAATATTTACTATTTAAAGCAAGTTTTGACAAATAAGGAAGAAATATTTATATTTTAACTTATTAGTTACATTTTTCTTCCTATTATCTGTACAAATCTGGGATTCACTGACTTTCAAGTTCTAAGTTAGCCTTGAGCAGTTTGTCAAATTGCAAACTCTAAACAATCTGCTTTTTAAAGATTGTTTTGATGCATGTTGCCAATTTTATGGTGAGTAGGTGTTAATTGCTAATAATACAACTCATGAGATTGCTTTGACAGGTGTGTTTGGAAAGAAAAGGCACTCGTCTGTAACGATTAACTGCCAGGAGGATTTCGTTCAAAGCATGATTGATGTTACGAAAATGTAGCACCCACAAGCGGTGTTTATGATATGTTGTTTACGTGATAATTACAGGAGACCAGTACATACTTACTGCTTGGCAAACAATTAAATGGACAAAAATAAGTGTTCTCAAATCATTCTCAAAAGTCCAATTCTCAAATATTTTGATGCATGTCACCGATTTCAAAGTGACTAGATCATAGATGATAATTGTTAAGTAAACCATTTACAAATCCTTCAGTTGTGAGTATAAATAAATCATTACAGACAGTATAGCTCTCTCTCTCTCTCTCTCTCTCTTACTTAAAAATGTAGCTATTTCCAAACCCTTTTCTACCTATTCATTTATCTGTCTATATACATGTACATGTCTGCTTTTGCTCTTCTAACTATATCTGCATTGTAACTCTTTCTAATCTACATATCTATCTACATGTATTATTTACATGTATATTTTTTGATAGCTTTAATTATTGCAATATGGTTTTAAGGTGCCAACAGAGATACAAAGAAAACAAAAGTTTCAATAAATATAATGCAATTTCCAATTATGTTGGGATATTATGTTTGGGGCCAACTCAAATTTTCCAAGGGCAAGTTCAATTTTCCAGACAGCTTGCCCTGAGCAAACTGACTTTTATAAAATGTGTAAATCCCTGTATATGTAGTTAATACATTTTAAGATTACAGCGCCCAAAAGTGAATGTACTCCTTCAAAATGAGATGTTCCTTACATGAAATTGCTTGTTAAACCTGACATAGAAAAAGGAATATATGTATGCTGGTCATATAGTGCCGATTACAAGTAAAGTTTAAAAAACCCAAAAAGGATTGCAAAAAAAAAAAACCTTTAGAAAGATAAACCCACCAAATAAATGTAACCATCAAGCACTATAAGATAAAAGGTAAAGATTTTTAAAAAATTCTATTAAAGGTATATACAAGAAAAGATAAAGGTAAAAAAAAAATCATAAAAATATAGGGTCAACATTTATACATATATACTGCATGCCTATAAAAAGTCCAATATTTTTTCTGGTGGTACATCATAATAAAGTTTATTAACTGAGTTCGCATCAAAGTTAACAAATCCCTATAGAAAGAGGCAAGATAAGGGACTATATCGCTTTCAAAAACGAAGTCACAGAAGGCGATGGGAGGGGGGAAATGGGGATAATTCCACCTAAAGAGCAACTTTTGCAATCAACGGATTCCAAGAATGTCGATTATTACTGGGCTACAAGAAAATTGAGGACAGAGAGAAGGAAGAAGGGGATAAAGAAGAATTGCGATAAATCTCTATACCTGTAAAGCATCAGGAGGTGAATTCAAGCTGTGAAAGTTACCATATATACTCATGTATAAGTCCACAACAACTGCAAACTGCATAGACCCAGTTCTGCCATCACATAATGCGCTAGCAGATCTGGGTCTATGCAGTTTGTAAGGACTAATCAGTTGAACAAACAACATAGACCCTGATCTGCCAGCACATTATGCACTGGCAGATCAGGGTCTATGTTGTTTGCCTTTGGATCTGAATTATACATGAGTATATCTGGTACTGCTTCATCATAGATCATTATTCAAGGTAAATTTAATGTGCTGTGCTTAATCAATGATGTGCTGGTTTTCTTTTGCTGTAAATATTGTATGAAGAGCATCAGAACTATAATGTTCAGTCAGAACAATTTTTAAAAAAGGTATGCACTAGTGGTTATACTACTTTACTGACATTTGCAAAGAGAAAAACAAAGAAAAAAAAATTCCTTTAAAATACTTTTCATATAAGACCTAGTCACAAGCATTTTACATGAAGGGGTTTCTACTTCATTTGCAAATTGCAGAATATTTAAAGTTCTTGGATGCATTCACATGCTTTGGTAGTTTATTCTTTCAAAAATGTAACCTCAGCCCATTCAGTATCATAAGTATGCTTATGTACATGTAGTTATTCAATTCATAGAAGATCTCTACACACCGGACACTTACTTACAAGGTGTACTTGACTCTACACACTTCACACCTTTGCTTGTGCATACCTTGATAAGTATACTTGCAAGTATCAAGAGAAGAAAATGATATAAGAATTATGTGGCGATTAAAATGCTTTTTCAACTTTTTTCACCGGCCATGTCCATGATCAATTATTTTTGGAAACTATGCCGATAGAAATAAGGGATTAAACTATTTCCTTTTTCTCTTATAAGAAAAAAAATATGGGACAGAAGAGAAAACTATTTATGCAAGAAATAAGTGAACTTGATGTAAGTAATGATCAAATATTAAAAGAAAAGCAAAGGGGGTTGTTGGAAATCAGACAGGAAAAAATGGAAGGTGTTAAAGTAAGGACGCGATCGAGATTGATTGAAGGAGAAAAGGTCATTCGTTACTTCTGTAATATAGAAAACAGATACTTTGTAAGTAAAATGATGCCCAAATTATTCCTGGACAATTGCACAGTAATATCAAAACGAGAGGATATAGTCAAGGAAACGCTGAGGTTTTATGAAGAATGATACAAATACAGACTAGTAGATAATGTTGTGTTAATTACAAAAGATATAGGACACTTTTTAGTCCAATCAATAAACTATGGGTACCTTTCAGGAGAACTTTCTTCAACATAAAAGAAGGTATCATTACTCGTATTCCTAAAGGACGTAAACCAAAAGTTTTTAAACTTGGAGGTCAATATCTTTATTGAAGTTATCACACAAAATTGCATCTGCATGTATCACCAATAGGTTGAAATCTGTATAATTTAAACAGATACATAACGATCATACTTGTTTTCCGTATGCAGGATATATAGGATAAAATATCAGAGTTTAGTTTGATGCGATGAACTATGTTGCTATTATTAACAGATTTTGAAAAGGCATTTGACTCCTTGGCTTGGCCTTTTATTCATAGCATTTTACATTTTGTCAATTCTGGTGATTCAATCTAATTATTAGAAAATTGTTTTCAATCTTTTATCCAAATATTAAATCCAGTGTCGTTGTAAATGGACATACTTCAAGGTGGTTCAGTTTTGGTCACAGACGTCATCTGGGCAATCCTCTCACCTATTATCTTCATTCTTTGCTTTGAAATACTAGGACATGTTATAAGGAAAATTGAAGTATGTCCCATCATATTATGCAGATAATACATCACTTACCTAAATAGAAGCCAAAGAGAAAAACATTACAAACTGCTTTAAATTTAATAACTTATTTTGTGAAGTTTTATGGACTGCGTATGATTATTACAAAAAACCAGAGTGATCTGGTTAGGTAGTAGTATGAAAGGCAGTAATTTATGAGTTTGCCACAAAATGAATCTTAACTGTGATCAAGGGCTATTCACAATATCAGAGGTAAAGTTCTCCACCAACCTTCAAGAAATTGTTTAAATTAATTATAATTTATATTTTAAAAGATATTGGGAATCTGATCATAGTCTAAAAGAAACTGAACACCTTTTGGAAAAATTACTGTTTTAAAAACATTGGCAATGTCAAAATTGAATTACCTGTTGTTGTCTTTACCAAATCTTTAACAGGAATATTAAAGAAGCCCAATTCCCTATTTTTTAAGTTTGTTTGGAATAGTTCAAACGATGGAATTAAGAGAAAAATGTTTGTGGAAGATTATTCTCATGGTGGACATGATTGATATATACTCTTTGGTACATGCATTAAAAATTTCAAGGCTTAGAAGACTTTCAACGTTCAGTTGTCAGACTACTTTCAATTTATAAAGTTCAGTGTGGACTTTGTTAAAATGAAACTGCATAGGTTAAATTCTTTTTGTCATGCTGTGTTTAAGACTTTGATTCATTTTAATGCTTAGGGGATATATCAATTACCAATTTTCTTAAAGATTAGGGTTGGTGGAAAAAGTATATTCATAAAAAAATCTTTGATGCAGGTATATTCATCGTAAATGATTCAATGAATGAAAACCGTGAATATCGATCCTACGAGAATTTCACAATTTTTTAAAATATAAAATGTGAATTTTCTAGCCTATAATGTATTAATTTTGGCAGTCACACGATTTATATAACACGACAGATACTGATAGAGAAATACTGGATATTCTATATATTCTAAACATATTTAAATATTTTCTAAAGGACATAAAAGGATGTAGAAATATTTATTGTTGATAGTAAATAAGGAATTACAAGGGGTATTTAAAAAGTTCTGAATATTAGTGCATTGTATAGCAAAGTTCTTTTTTAGTGTACAGTATGTCAGTACATCCCCTCAAAGAACTCCCCATGCACCTATACACACTTTCTCAGTCTGATTATCCAGTTATTACATGCCATTTTGTATTCACTCTTTGGTATGAGGGGTATTTAAAAAGTTCTGAATATTAGTGCACTGTACAAAAGCATTCTATATTAGAGAACATTACGTAGGTGCATCCCTTCAAAGTACTCCCCATGCACCTCTACACACTTTCTCAGTCTGATTATACAATTGTTAAATGCCATTTTTTATTTACTTTTTGGTATGTTGTTCATACACTGGTTAACTGCACTTCCAACCACATGGCAGTTTTCAAATTGCATGCCCCTCAGCGAATCTTTGATAACGGGATTCAGCCAAAAATAACCTGGAGCTAAATCGGGGCTGTATGGAGAATGTGGTATAGTATGAATGCTGTGCTCATTCAGGAAGCTGTCGTGATGGCGGTTTTATGTGCTGGTGCATTGTTGTGGAGTAGATGGATACCTTGGGTACTGGTGTGCAGATGGTTGGTTTAGTAGTGTTCCACAACTTTGGCAACACTTTGAAGGCATAAAAATGTCCAGTGACACTAACAGAATCAGTCACAGGTACCTGGATGACCAATAATGCGTATAAAACTCAAATGACAGTCTGACTACGTCAAGTGATTTTGAGGTCTCTGTTTTCTCCAATCCAAACTGTATTATTTTCTCTTGAGTCAGGTTCTGTGTCAATCTCATTCAAATGTCTCTGGTTGCTCTTTCGTATTTGGCGAGTTGCTGTTTGGCAACTTCAAAACGAGTGTTTTTGATCAGCTATCAACAAATGTGGGACTCATCTTGCACAAACCTTTCTGAGCTTCAAATTATTCTTTCATATATTAAACATAGCTGACAAGTTAATGCCCACGATAATAGAAATATCTTCCACTGTGTATCAAGCAGTTTCATCAATTGGCCTCTTTACAGCAGCCACTTCCTGCTCACCAGTCACAGACAATGGTCTTCCAGAATATAGGTCATCTATCATGGATTCGCGACCATCTTTAAAACAACGAAACCACCTCAAAATTGTAGGATATGACAGAGAATTACATCTGTAAACTTTATGCAAGTCGACTTTGATATCAGTGTGAGAGTACCCCAAGAGCAGCTGGATTTTACACTATGCTCTTTACTAAGTAGCAGATTGTTCTCGAGAACAATCTGCCACTTAGCAAAGAGCATAGTGTAAAAAGCAGATCCTTCTCTGACATTTTTGGCTGAATCCTGTTGTCAAAGATTCTCTCTCAGGGACAGATGATTTGAAAGCCACCATGCGGTTAGAAGTGCAGTTTCCCAGTGTATGAAGAACATACCATAAAGTGAATACAAAATGGATAAATAAGATAAATGTTTATAAGAAAGAAATTTATATACAATGACACCAATAAAATCTAACAGGTTAGAGAGTTATAATTCATTCCAAACAGTAGATGAACCTATGACGTGAGTAATGGCAATTATATATATATATATATATATATATATATATATATATATATATATATATATATATATATATATATATATATATATGAAGTGAATATGTCCATGTACCGGTTCATATACAGAAATAAATTTGTAAATTCAACAATTCAACAGCCTGATATCAGTTATGTTCATCCTTTATTCCTTCAAGCACTTTTGCATCATCATGATGGATGCTCTACAGGCAGATACATTATACTTTGAAAGTATATATATATATATATATTCTATCCACTACTGTCAATGATTGCTTCCTGATGACCCTTATCATTTATCAAGAAAGGGAGAGAGAATCTTGTTGTAAATTACATGTTTACTCATCAAGTCAAAATGTATCCAGGGGCTGTAATGGGGTAACCATCGTTCATTTGATATGACATGCTTTTTGTCAATATTTGTCAATAGTTGTATGCTTCTTTTATATTTTCAGTAATCAGAACCAAGCTATGCATTTCTATTATGATGTGTATTTGTTCCTCTCTCTCTTCCCCCCCCCCCCCCTCTCTCTCTCTCTCTCACAAAATTTGCTGACACAATCTTGTGTTTCATATTTCATTTGCGAGGTGAAGACCAATTCTATGCTTGATGAACTTGTGGCCCACCTGTTTTAGCCTTTCGTGTTAATAAGATATGTTTAAACAAAATAATATACATGTAGTTTATTAATATATTTTCTTTCTTTTTTTTCCTTTCATTTAACTCTGAAAAATTCTTTCAATAAATGATTTGAAGACATTATCAACTGTTTTCTTTCCTACTTTGTGGCAATCTGCAACTTTGTACTCCATCTTCCTGATGCCTCTGTGTTTGTCGCAATACACAACTGTATCATAAAGAGTTCTCCCATGCAGTGAAATTATTTAAATTATATCATCATTTAGGGAAGATTTGTGGATCTTATTCTCAGGTGGACTTTCTGTTAAAGGACATACCGTATAGCAGGTATTTTTTACGTCCTGCTAAATTTTACTAATCTTGTTCTGTAAAAATAAACAATTAAATATTGACATGCACTATTATATTTGTCAACTTGGTTTCTTAATCCATAAAATTAAATGATAAATAAAGCATAAAATTTGAATCATTTATTTTCAATGCAATTTAGTTAATAGATTTTGAGGATACGGAGTTTAATTTTAAATCTTTCCATTGTTAAAGCAAAATTCAGCCTGCAGAGTACATTCTGGATCCTAACAAGGGTAGAAAGATGGGTACTACAAATCACAAATACTTTGTTGCTGACCAATTCATTCTGGTATTGTTACAAACTACTTCCATTTCTTGAATTTGAAAAAAACAAATCACTGTGAGAATTATTTCTGCAATTAGCTATTTTGAACACCTGATGTAAACAAAGATCGATATTGATTAACCAAATCAGTGTTCAACTCACGATATCACCAGTCATGCAGGTCACATAAACTCTCAAAGGATACTCTCTGAGGTATTTTGTAAAAAAAATATGTACAACAACTATTAAAATCTTGCAAACCACATTTAATCATTGTTTTTTTGGGGTTTTTTTTTTTTTTTTAATGCATTTTTTTTCCATTTTGAAAATTTCTATCATATGGCTCCAACAAGGTTTTTGGTTCAATTTTATTTTAAGCATGCCCAAAGCAGTTGCAAGTTTACTGCTAAAAATATGCTACATGTTAGTCACATATAAGGTGTGTATATATTGAGTACAGAACAAAAGGTGAATGAAAATTACCTAATTGTAAGAAGTGGAATAAGTTGCTAAGCGATCTCGCCATATCTTGTATGTAATTCTCAAAGCGAAGTATGAATATCTGCTGGCGCGGGAACACACGCAACCACTCCTTGAGGTGAACGGCATACATACTTGCAGACAGCGGAACCTGCAAAAGTTGGCATAAATACTAGCGAACACCCATTGATCATTTATAGAAATAGCAATTATTGGCAAGCATAAAGTCTTTTGATTGAATATTCCAAAGTAGCATGGTCATAACAGCAAATTCTCCGTCAAGCACATTACCCGATCACATTAACATTTAGGAATTACTCTCTGCTACCTCCGATCCAGCCATCTGGAATTTAATGTATGGTTTAAGTGGTCGTGCTTCTGTCATGTTGGACTGGCGAGCCAGCCGAACACGTCCCTCGACAGTAGCAACAGTGATGGTGTGTTATGCCCAGCAGACCGCACAGCCATCCGGCTGGCCGCCAAGACGGACAGATGATCTCTGTGTTACACGGTGAACCAGCATTACATTTTGAGTCGTCAGACCCAGCCAAACTGGCCATACTATACAGGCATTCCACAGCAGCACCATGTTCAGTGCTGGAGAATGATTACACATGCTGACTATGTCATCACTGCCCTATGGTATGTTATATCCCTGGACTCAGAGTGTATAGGAGGAGGACAATCCCCCCATCAACAAGGGGGATGAGACGGACATGCATGAACATTCCGATCTGACAATAAAATGGATGGAATTTAGCTTCAAGGCAGCAATTGAAGACATTTATAAAATTTTGCCTCTGTTGGAATGCCCTCCTCTGCCCACAATCAATACTATTTATAAAGTCAAGGCCTCTGTGGATGTAGATGATGATGATGACAATCCGTTATTCAGAATCTTGCCACAATTGTCAAAGATTGCAGCAATTACAGGGCATGTATGGGATAAAATTCGTGACCCCAGTAACTCCTGAGCCTACTTTTCGCTGAGTTTGTTGTCCGCAACTTTCTCACCTCACTGGTACAAGTCACATACTGATGTATATTATCCAGATGTACCTAGCCTAGACAAAGACATTTCTGCTTTCAACATGTCTGCTCCACTATGTTATAGAGTGGACAGACAAGCGTTTAACGCCATGTTAAAGTTAGTCAGAAACGTTGCATCAACTTCCTCCCTACTTGGCCTCATGTTTCTGGCGATCTTTTATCTAGCTGAAAATGCTGGAAGTGACCATGCCTGGAAATCGGATGGCCGTATCGCCAAGGTAGTCAATAGGGGAACTCACCACACGATGGTGAATGCCCTTACCACCTCTTGTGATATGGATTTGATTAGACAAGATGCACTCCTGCGTTCTTCTTCTCTCAAACCACATCATACAGCGATCCTGCACTCCCTCCCTTTCGGCTCTCCCCTTCTGTTCGGTGGTTGAATTGAGGTGAGAAAGCAAGCGGCACAAGAGTTGCTCCTTCAGTTATCAGTTCAAGACCCTATCTCTGCATGACCCCATCAGGGAACGTATCAGAGAAGGGATGATCAACTCCAGAGAGATCGCAGGGATGAATCTCTGCAACGGCACAATTTTCGTAGCAAAGCAAATTATAGAGGGCCATATGCCCCTAACTTTTGCAGGCAGGCAGGGAGGGGGGGGTAGAGAAAACAAGGTTTCTCATCCCTCTGACCTCCTACCAACCATCAGTGACTTGCCATTCCTCCCACCTGTGGGCGCCAGACTCCTTCTCTTTTGCCAGACTTGGATCAACCTATTCCCGGAAAACGATTGGGTGATCCAAGTCATTTCAGAGGGTCTCTGGATCTTGTTCATCCGGCCCCCTCCACTTTTGTTGCCCCCCTTCATGACGGAACTCCCATGCAATCACATGAAGGCAGACGTTCTACAGAAGGAAATAGAGCTTTTGCTCGTGAATCTTTCTGGTTACAAAATCCAATGGGAAATTGAGACCTGTGATAGACTTGAGCAGGCTCAATCAATTTATTTCTGCCCCAAAGATGGAGATGGTAAGGTCTGTCCATCTTTCAGTGCAATGCGATGTATACGCGATCAGCCTCGATCTGTCAGATTCGTACTTCCATATACCGATTCATACGGCACCACACAAATACCTTTGCTTTGCATACCATGTAGTAGTATACCAATTCTATGCCCTTCCATTTGGCCTCAATCTAAGCCCTTAGGCCTTCATTGAGAAATTGGACTGCTTCATATCCCTGTTCAGGATGTCCTCCTCCAAAGCAACGGTGGCATACCTGGACGACATAATGCAAAAACATTACTTATTCGCAGCTTAGGGTGAATAATCAATGCAGAGATGTCGGACCTTATCACTTCTCAACATTTTGTCCATTTAGGTATGGAGTTCTTAACATTTGTCAACTAGGTGTGTCTTCCTCCCAAACACATCAAAAGTATCATTTATGTGTTGGAGAAGACGTCAACCGAGACATTTATTTCGGCGAGAGAGTTTCTTCAACTCCTCGGCCTGTTCAATGTGGATGTGGACCTGTTACACCTGGGCCGCCTTTACATGCGCCCTCTGCAGATAGCCCTTCTGGCACAGTGGCGACTGATCTTCGGTCATTTAGATCGCCATATTACGATCTCGACCAAGATCAAACACTCTCTTCTTCAATGGCAAGACAGGGAGTGGCTAGCAGCAATAATACCCTTAGAAACCCCACAACCAGAAATAACAATCCGTTCAGACCCCAGTTTGTTGGGTTGGGGAGCACACTTACTACCAGACTTTGTGACGGTCAGTGGCAAGTGGACGCTGCAAGGGAAGGCTCTTCATAATCAACCTCTTGCAAATGAAGGCCATTCTCAACACATCCCATGCTTGGGTAGAATGCATCCAAGGAAAGACAGTCCTGATAATGTCTGACAATTTGGTCATAATGATGTACCTCTTCAAACAAGTGGGGACAAAATCACCAGACCTTTGCATCTTGGTATGGGAATACCTTCATTGGTGTTCCCAATATCAGATAAATAATCAAGTCCAAAACATCCAGGGAAGGCTCAATGTCCTGGTCAACTCATTATCAAGGAGAGGCCAACTGCTTCATATGGAGTGGTCTCTCCATCCGTCAATCTTCCATCGAGTCTGTGCCATATGAGGCAGACTGATTCTAGACCTATTTGCAAAGAGGTGGAACAACAAACTGCCCACCTTCATCTCCCCATTTCCGGACCCAGAAGCATGGGCTGTCGATGCCATCTCAATCAGCTGGGAGGGAATGTGGGTATACGCATTTCCTCCATCAGTTCTGATTCTGAAAATTCAGAAAATTAGAGGCACAGCCTGCAAAATAGTTCTGACTGCCACTCTATGATGGGAAAATTCCTGGATCAACGACCTGCTCAATCTTGCGACAAACGTTACCCAGAAAAATTGTTGCAACTCTCATGCTGCTCAAGCAGCCAAGATCGCTACTATTCTATCTGTGTCCAGAGAAACTCCTCCTTCACACTTGGCTCTTGTCAGGGATGCTCTGCACAAAAAGGAGTTCAGAGTTTCAATCGTGGAGAGGATCGCAACAGCTAGAAAACCCTCCTCTTTGAAGGCATATGAGCAGAAATGATGTCACCCCACTCTCAGCCTCCATTCTCAAAACTGGCTAACTTCTTTCTCTTTCTCTCTGAGGACAAGACATTAGCCCCTATCACAATCAAGGGATACCATTCCAGGATCTCAGACACATTCAGACATTATGAAAGAGATGATATTGGCTGCAACGAAGACCTTTCTGACTTGCTGTCCAATTTTGAGATATTCAGACCACACTCACTCACCTTGTTTCCAAAATGGAACCTCTCCTGGGTCTTGACGTGGCTCAGCTCGTCTAAGTTCGAGCCCCTGTCTTCGACCTCAATGAAGCAGCTATGATATAAGATTTGCTTTCTGATAGCGCTAGCTTCAGCATACAGGGTGAACGAGCTACATGTGCTGTCCATAGATCCGAACTATATGCAGTTCCGCTCTGACGGCTCAGTCGTTTTAATTACGCAGCATGGCTTTGTTTCTAAGAACAGGTTGCCATCACTAGGCAACCAACAAATAACTATTCACTCTCTCTCTCTCTCTCACCTCGATTGATCCATCGAGGAAGCGATACTGCAGGATCCTGTACGTGCCCTCAAATGCTACCTGAGGCACATGGAGAATATCGGCAGTGGGCGAAAATGACTTTTCCTACCGCTTTAGGCAGGAAAGCAAGACGTAACCCCACAAGCTTGGCTAAAAGGAGTTATTAAATCAGCATACTCTGAACTCTCACAGGGATCAAGTTTGACTAATGAAGTTTTCAGCTCATGAAAATACGAGCGATTTCCATGAGCCTGGCCTTCAAATGTAATGTCTCAATTCAAGACATAGTGGAGTCAGTTGACTGGCATGCCCAATCTACTTTCTCCAGCTTCTATTTGCATCACATGGCCTCACAAAGGAGAGAGCTGAATTTTGTCGGGCCACTGGTAGCTGCCCAGACAATTATCACGCCCCGTTCATGAAGACACAACCTCAGACCCTGGCATGACCTTGCGTACTTTCATTGGATTGGCCCTGGAAACTTTTGAATGTAAGCAATAAGCAGGTGCAAGACCCCACAGGGATATATCTCACATGTGTATAAACACACTGTCTTCAGTTGTGCTCAACTAACGTTAGGGTAAGTTCATCCTTTCAGTAGAACAATCATGCTCCTACATGGTGACACAAGCAGAGGATGGATGCTCAGCATTTACTCCTCCTCTTATCTATTCTCCTAATGTTAATGTGATCAGATAATGTATTTGACGGAGAAAGCAAATTTTTTTAGTAAATTATGTTTCTCCGATATTACATACTCGATCACATTACTAAAATTCCATCCCACCCTTCCCCGCAAATTCAAGCATCATGTTAAAGGTTTTGCTCAAGTTAAAACTGGTTACAGCCGGGATACCGGTAGCCACGTAGAGGGAATAAAAGGGAGTTACCTGTAAGAGTTGCTTTCCTTCATCTCTACGTTATATAGACAGAAAGGCGTTTTTGCGTCTTGCAGGGAGGGAGGGATTTGGAGGTAGCAGAGAGTAATCCCTAATGTTAATGTGATCAGGTAAGTATTATTGGAGAAACATAATTTACTAACAAATTTGCTTCTCAGTAAAATTGTGATTACCTGAATTTCATTTGCATAGAAGACACATATGTGACTTATTTTCTCATGTAATTATCATGCAGGGCATGTGTGAGACACTCTAGATTGGTAAAAGTCACTTAAAGGAAAGAGAGATGAAGGAGTCCAGTAATTCATTAGCAAGAATAGCACTGCATCAAAAGAAATACTCTTTGTCTTGTGTATGAGTCAGGTAGTAATACAATTTGTATTTATGATTAAGATATTAGACTGAAAACTGTTTAGGAGCATGTGTCTAGCCCAAAAAGATAGTCTCGCATAGTTTACAAATGGCAAATTATGCTTCACAGTCACTAACAATTTGCACCAGAATAACTCTGTAAATATTACTTGACCGACACATGACATGCATCCACATGAACTTTCTCATGCCTAAGGCTGCAACGTTTACACATGTAAATGGCTTAGTTTAGTTTACTGTCTGTAAACGTTTACAAAATCAGTAACTGTGTAAAACAAAAACATGCACATGAATATCAGTGTTGCAGAAACTACCCATTCCAATTAAATGATATATTTCCACACCTCTGCTTAAGACAACTGTTTAGAAAGATTTTTCTGTTAATTATTTTCTCTAAGCATGGATGATTGTCATATCGAACGTGGCATCACTAGGAAAAAAACTGAAGTTGACGAGAATTGGTTGTACCGCACATTACACATCATTACACAACATACTGATTTACTGATCTTGACGACAACAAAACTTTAAACTACATTATTTAACTTTGATTAAACATGTTTGTTACCAGAGCCTTTGATGAATAACATTATATATTCAAGAAACACCGTTTAAAGTTTGTAAGTCACTTCAGTTTCTTATAGTCATTGTAGATCCTACAAAAGTATCTGATGCGCATGCCCAAGCAGTACATCCAGTTGCTTTATCAATATTGTCATCATGTGAATGTGTTTAGCAGTATGAAACGATATCACGATGATCTTCTGAGAGAGTTTCAGAATGTGCAGTCTTTCTTTGCTGGTCAGCACAAACTCATGGATCTAATAATTTGCAGTACCTACGCATTGGGCATGCACACAGACAACTTATTTTAAAAGGCATAAAAAAACATAAAATATCTCGAGACCAATTAAAAACACCTTGAACCAAAACATTATCAGACATAACATTTGTATCATATATTTATGAAAAAGCAGCTGTTGAGTAGAATATTAGGTCTTTTGATACATCTGACAAGCTGGAAAAAAAACTTCATTTACATGCTGTTATTACTGTTACTAGGTTCACCATTAAAACTCCTAATGAATTGGGTTGACTTCTTCTATCAGAAAAAAAAAATTCCATAAACACTGCACTTTCCCAAGACCTGTATCTGAGGTAATGCCAACATATTTGTATGATCCCCTACCTCATTTAGGAGATCTTTTTTTCAATTAAATCGACTAGAAATCAGTTTTCTTAAATAAATGCTTAATTATAAATAAAAGAAGATTCTCTTAAACTTCTGCACTCAAATGTTAAATACCTTACTTGAATATATAAGACACCAAACACTGCTTCACTTTCAAAAGCCTCGCTGTTATTAAAACCTTTCATGTGCTGCCCTACCTTCTATACGGCAATCTAAATAATTTATTATACATACAGGAATGGGGAATTACCATAGTGTGTGTGTATGTGACTTTTTGTGTGCAACAACAAAATTTTATGCTTGATCTGGATAAATGTTTCATTACAATTTTCTTCAAATTCTAGTTGTTATGGGTCATTTGTGTTTATTGTTTAGACAGACTTACAAATGTTTACATTTCGGATTACGATGAAGGAAGGAAACCTTGAAACTGATGTCTTTGATAATCCATTATATTTAATTATGAGCACATTTTATAATGTGAACTGTAACACCTCATTTATGATTTGTATTTACATTAAGTATAAAAGTCTGGTTACCTTTACTACCAAACTTTAATTTCACACTTTAAATTTACAATTGGTAGCATAGAACAATTAAATTCATCAATATAATTTGCTAGTTCAAAATTTCATAAACTGAGCCAATGTATGAATATTTTTAATATACAACTTCCAATGTAGATGGAATAATAAAAACAATATTGAGAGAACTCAACAACCTGACCCCATTGACTCAGTAAAGTAAAACATACATGTTTAAATTAGAAGTCATTGTTGCTATATTTCATCGCATTGTGTAAGAATTATGTGTCAGATGTTAAGCCCAATGGAAAAATTGCATGATGCATAATTTATTGTACCATCCTGCATCTGCATGACACAAGCCCATGTGCAAACTGTGTGTACCCAGATATGCCATCGCAAAATGCACCGGCAGATAAGAATCTATACTGTTCATTCTAACAATGAGTTTTAGCGAACAGATAGGACCATAATCTGGCTGTACATTATTTGACTGCAGACTCAGAGATCATTAAACTCTGAGACTGAGTTTCCACTATTAGCCAATCAGAAACAACCTTTCAAAAGTAACATCGCTTGTGATTGGTGAAAACAAAATCTCCAATTCAAACTCAAGTTCAAGAGTTTTATGGTTTTCATGTCTGATCTGGATCTACGCTGTTTGAAGTATGCATGAACATATGGTATACAGATATTATTTTTGTTGCCCGTATTGACTCTGCATGCTTCAGATGAGAAGAGCCTGTGTTTGGTAAAGACCATATTGCAAAATAGAACACACATCGTATAAAGATATTATTCTTTGCCTCTGCACGCTTAAGATGAGGAAAGCTTGTGTGTGGCAATGACCATGTTGTCACATAGGACACATATGGTAAACATATATTATTTTCATGGCCTGCACTGACTCTGTATGCTCAAGACAAAGAGAGATTGTGTTGGTAATGACCATATTGCCAAATAGGACACATCTGGTATGTGTAGATATTATTCTTGTCCCCGTTATTGACTCTGCATGCTTAAGACGAGTAGTGCTTGTGCTTGTTAACAGCAACATTGCCAAACAGAATACATACGGTATACATTATTATTGTTGCCCGTATTGGCTCTGTATGCTTAAGATGAGGAGAGCTTGAGTTTGGTAACGATCATGTAACCAGATATAACACATATGGTATACATATATTATTCTTCACAGTTGCCCATATTGATTCTGCATGTTTAAAATGAGGAGAGCCTGAGTTTGGTAATGACCATATTACCAAATAGAATAAACACGTTTACAGATATTATTATTGATGCTGGTATTGGCTCTTTATGTTTAAGATGAGGAGAGCCTGAGTTTCGTAATGACCATATTATCAAATAGACTCTGCATGCTTAAGACAAGGAGATTTTGTATTTGATAACAATCATATTGCCAAATGGAATACATATGGTATACAAATATTATTATTGTTGCCCTTATTGACTCTGCATACTTATGACGAGGAGAGCTTGTGCATGGTAACGAACGTTTTGCCAAATAGGACACATGCCATGTAAAGAAAGAGATTTATCAATAAGATGGTAATGGAAGATCCCTTGAAAAATATGAGTTCTAAAACATGGCACATTATACAGTACAACTTCAACACTTTATAGCAGAGGTATAATTCTAGTGAAATATCTGAATAATGCAAGATGCAGTGAGGAAATATATTGTGCTTGCACCTAATGTCTACCAAAGCCCATTAAATAGTGCCAGACAACACCTCTTCTACACACAAGAAGCTGATTTTCTAGAGATAGAAGGTCAACTATATAGGGTCAAGACCAAGCCATAACTTGAAGAGTTAGAATGAGTTAAGAGTTAAAAATCAGCACAATGTCTTATCGTGGTAGGCAACAAATCCATGATATATAATTCTTGTCATTTATTTCTGCAATAAAAACATGGACTCTATGAACGAAAATGTATACATTATGCACTGCCAGATTCAAAGTTAGGGCATAGTGGTGACTCAAACAAAATCTTAAAAAGAATGTTGAAAATGGCTTTAGAGTAAAAGGTTGGATATGCTTACTATAGGGTAAAAGGTTGGATATGCTTACTAATTGCCTCTTTTATTTAGGTTGGATATGCTTACTAATTGACTCTTTTATTTAAGTTGGATATGCTTACTAATTGACTCTTTTATTTAGGTTGGATATGCTTACTAATTGACTCTTTTATTCAGTTTCATAGCTATCTTGTTAGTATTCTGTAGCTGTCTTTTGTTGTCTTCATATTTCGTGGCGTTCATTAGTCTAGTTTTTGATCACATTGTTATCTCTAGTAAGAAAGTATTTGGTCACATTAGGTAGAGTAATCCATGCATTTGACATGTGTGAAAAACAATGCTTGTGTCATAAAAAGTATACATGCCCATTTTTGGGGGGAGGATATGGAAAACTCACCAATCATTCTAATTTTCTGTGTCTTGAGGAACCTAAATAGTGTAGTTTAAGAATGTCCACTTTTGTAAAATCAACACATATTATTACGCAGCTAAAAAATGAGGTGATTATTACAATTATAATGTTGTTGATATGCCGTCACTTGTTAGTAGCACTATGAACTCTGGGAGATATTTGATGTAAAATGACATGGTTGTAACTTCTATCTCTTAATAATTGATGAAAATAAAATATGCATGTACAATTTTAATAATAGTCATGGAAAAGAAAAGTATAGTCATGGAAAACAAAACGAGACTTTGGGGAATCTTTAGGGAGTTATGACCTACCGTTCTGTTGTGGAATGCCAATGTGATCTCGGGAATTGTGTCATATTGAAAAAAATCAACACACCAACACTCAATTTCTTTGTGATAAGAGGTTTCTATGATATGAACTTGTGCAAATTTGATGAATTTTTAAATACTCATTTACCAATTATTTATGGACAATGAGTGAGATTACTTTTCCCCATACTTTTCTATGTAATGACCCCTACATGGAGACAGATATTCAACTACGAGTACTGTGTGAAAACGCACATGAACCTATACATTTTTTTAGTGACTTTGGATTGTTCGACCCACCGCAAAATTAAAAAAAATGAATTAAAAAAAAAAAAGTTTAATACTTCAACATTTCACACAGGGATCATGATTAAGAAGTTCATCGAACGATTTTCAAGATTCTGCGAAAGTGGAATATGCTGACTAGTGAAACTTGTTTAAAATGCATTGCAAATTACAATTAGTATGTATGTATGTATTTATGTATGTATGTATGTATGTATGTATGGGGCTTAGCGGCATGTCAGCACAATACTGTCTATGTATTACCGATTAAAAGTTAAGTTCTAAACTGCAATGATAAAAAAAATGCAAAAAACAGCAGGAAGAAAATACTTTGAAACAAACATAAACATATATAGTCCTACAAGATAAGAGATAAAAAGTACAGATGTTCAAATTTATTAAAAGGTGTATAAAATAAAAGACACAAGACAAAAGATACAAGACACAGTTTCTGATGTTTTGTATGGGTAACTAAGCTCAGAGTCTATTTTAATGTATGCCTGCAGCTGTTCCTCAATATCAGTAAAACTGGGCCACAATACAAGATATGTATACCTATACCATATGTTGTATATCAAACACAAGATATATACACTGCCCTTATTTTCCTGATTTCCCTACTGATTTTTATTTATATAGAATGCCATAACAAAAAGAAATACATGAAATGTTGATCAATAATGTGTTTTAGTCAAAAAGCGTGCCTGTCATGTATAAATAATGGCTGATGCTATGACTTTGATCTCGTATATTCATAAATGTAAGAGACTTAAAAGCAGACTCCATGGAGATCTCAAAGCCAAACAGTTATGATTCAGCTTGTAACAAAGAGTACATCTCTAACATCCCATTGGTAGATGGCAAAAGTTTGGAAGTTGTACGGCACAGTAAATAACGGTTTAATATGCATGAGCAAACTATGCAAATATACTATTCAGAAAAATAAACCAAGTTTTTTTTAGATTGATGTTGGGCATAAAATGTTGATATCATCTCTAATGTACACAAATGCATTTACATTCAGAATTGACCAATCAGACACTAATCAATGGCACAAGCAGTAGATGACTTTAATGTTTTAAAATTGTTGACATAAAATCTGGCAATATATTACATTATCAGACTGATTACTCCTGAGAACAGAGGCATTTCACACCATACGCCATGCCACCTACACACAAATTTCCACAAGGAAACGTAATACATTGGTGCCCGATGGAAAACATCCTATATAAAAATAATTTTAAAAAACTAGCTAAAAACTTGTTGTCATACATGTCTAAAATTACTTTG
This sequence comes from Margaritifera margaritifera, assembly GCA_029931535.1. Classification (NCBI taxonomy): domain Eukaryota; kingdom Metazoa; phylum Mollusca; class Bivalvia; order Unionida; family Margaritiferidae; genus Margaritifera; species Margaritifera margaritifera. The sequence continues at coordinate 1,123,763 of JAQPZY010001341.1, forward strand.
GTACATAACCTATAAGTAATTAGAGTGAGGTTTCATTTCCATCCGAAGAGGGTGTGAACAAGTTAATTTAATTTATCACACAATGAAAAGGACCATACAAAGAGATACTGTATCTAGAAAGCATAAAGAGTCTTCATTCCCTTTTTTAGTCACGAGAGTATGCTCAAGATCTTCAGATAACTCATTGGCAGAGGTAAGATGACTGAAATATAATATTGTATTTTTCCATGTCTGTTCCTGATGGCAAATGAAGTGTGATTTTAGTAATTTTTGGTACCTTTCCCAAAAGTATACATCAAAGGTAATATGGCTCACACATTGTCAGGAGTGGGCGATGTGTATTATCCTTTGATGTAAACCTATATTTTTTTTATCTATATACATATGATATTTCAAAGTCGCTTGAGATTACTGTATCGTAGCTTAATATCTAAATCACAGTTTTTAGGCTGATGCCTACTGCAAAAATTATCAGACTTTGCAAGCTCTTTAAACTTTTTATAATTAAGACCTATCACTTGACTGCAGAATTTCTATTTCATTGTTCATTGTTCGTTGAACCATTGCAGTATGTCATGCTCTGTGACCTTGATTTGAAACATAGAAGCTCATGTCCCTGCCTCCTGAACCTTTTGTTGACCCGTCTGATTATAAACACACTTGTTACATCTTTGGTCAAGATTTCTATGAAATGTCTGATTGTTTCAATGTTCAAGCAAAATACAGAGAAGAAAGGTAAAATATTTATATGGCAGTTGCTTTGGGAAAACGCTTATGACTTGGTATGGGTGCAAAACACATGGTATGGGTGCAAACACTTGGTATGGGTGCAAACAATGATAACCTGGGTGAAATGATGTCAAGCAAAACAGATTGGTCCCATCCATCAACCTACTATAAACACTGACAACTTCTTCTGTTATTATTGATAGTAGGATAACTTATTTCTAGATGGACATAGTTTGTTATTGAAAAGCCAGATTGCTCGAACATAATTGCAATTCTTAAATATAGTTTCCATGAATGAGTTCAGTCAATGAAAATAAAAACAGCAAAAACATTCAATCAGTGTCCTTGGATTCATCTATTTGTTGAATAAGTCACGGGGATCTTACCGATTTTTTTTTATAAATGTGTACGGTCAAATAAAACACCACACATATAGGAAACCATATGTAACCAGATTTGTAAAACAAGTCATGCATTATCATGCCTCCACAATTACCAAAGTTTCTAAGTTTAAAATGTTCAAAATGTCAAAAATACAAGTTCTTTTGAAGGCACAGAAATTAAATCAAATCATCAATATATGCACATAAAGAGGCACACTTTCTAAAAATGGTTTCAAATTTGAGAACTTTTAGAATGAGTTCAATATCAGTACTATGACTCTTCAGTAACATGAATGTGTGTGTGTGGAGGGGGGTGCATACACTTTTTGGGGTTGGGGGTTGGTGTTCTACGGCAAAGGAACGCAATTAGGTTATTTAGTGCCGAAGAAATTGGAGTAAAGTGCCTTGCCCAAGGACACACCACTGTAGCCAACCCAGGCTGATCCGATGATAGGCTTTGAACCCACACCCTTTCAGTCACGAGTTCGGCATGCTAATCACTGAGTCATTGCTGTACATGCAAAGGTGGAACTGAATACTGGACAAAACACAACTAGAGTCCTTACTGCCATACAATCTTTTCAATGCCTTGTAACCTTACTCCCCATCGAGATGTTAAGGGAAAAATAATATGTGACTTTGCAGCTAAAGGGCTTGGTAGCCCCAATCTCGCTCTTTTCTATGAAAGCTCAGAGATGCTGCCAGGATTTTATCTGAAGGGTATCTCCCCCCTTCTCACCAAAATGGGGGGGGGGGAATCGCCATAGTTCATTATTTACCCAACACTTAAATATCCATTTTTGTTTCTTCCTACTCCACTCTGTTTGATCTCTACTGAAATCAAAATCCTCATAAGATGCCCCCTCTTCCCTCTTGTATAAGCATCAATATGTTGACTGTTTCTGAACTTAATCTGTTCCTTATCTGTGAATAAATAGTGTTCTGTGCTGAGAACCCTCTTTCACAGTCTGCTGTCTGAAGGGGCATATGCATAGTTAGCTTTACCAGATTAAACAAGTTGGGAAACTCTTCTTTATGGTTGATTTGTAGAATTTTCCACAGCTCATTGGTATTGTCTCATGGTTATCTCTGCTCCAAAATGCATGTGATCTGGTGATTTGGCGTGTTGTAAAAAAGTTGTCATCCTATAATTCAAACACCAATTTCAGACGTAAAAGGGTTATGTTCCCCACAAATTGTGCAAATATTACACAACATACCTCCCATCTTGGTGTTGTGTTGCAACCATTTGTACTGTAACAGCAAAGATTTCTGAAACTATGCATCAAATTTTGGTTTCTTCTTTGGCGGTTTATCTAACCTAGCATCTGACATTGTTTTAAAAATATTGACCTCCGTTTGGTGAGAAAATCCACTTCATCCTTCACTTTCTTCATTCTTCTGTTCACTCTGCACGTTCACAAAAGCACTGACTTGAAGTTGAAAAGAATCAATAATTTTACGTCCAGCCATTCTTGACTAGGGTGCATCGTTTTTACTCAAGTACACTAAAATATATGCAAATACACTCAAATATATTCAAATACACCATTTACAATATTAAAAGTATATTTATATTGTGTTATTGGTGTATTTTTTTAAAAAAGTTATATTTTGTGAAATATTATTAATAATAAAATGTTACTTTCAGTGTTTTACTGATCAAGTGATGATGGGTGTAGTTGTTAAATGAAATCTAATTTTTACCTGCAGTTGAATCTTCTGTTAACTGATAACACTTTTTAGTATTTTTATGTATTTTTCTACATGTCAATAATTAATGTATGTATGTTCATCAACTACTATTTTAACCATGGTTTTTAAAGTGTATCAAATATATCTGTGATTATAATTATGGTTCAGAGTTATGATAGTACCAGAGTATGTGTAGTTGATATGTTATCATGTAGTTTTAATTATTCTTTCTAGAAAATCAAAACAGAATTGAATGTTGATGATTTAATATATTTACAGGGGTCACGCTACCTGGCGAAGTGGGCGACTAAGTCGCCGAAAAAAATGTAAACTTCGCCTTCTTATATTAGGAAAGCGAAAACAACTTTGCCCTGTCATTTTGTTGTTGGTTTTTTTTTTTGTTTTTTTTTTAGATCTACACGAATGCCTGTAGTGTATGGCCTTTGAGATGCTCCCTCAACCCAGCCAAGTAGTGTTAAGCCCCAGGTGACATGGATGTCATGTTGCCTTAGCATGTGTTCATATCAATTGCACCGACAAAACAAACTCTGGCATATTCACAAGCATGTGTTTTAATAGAGTAGTGACCAATTAACTCTTTCCTCCCGCAAGATATCGCTGCCCAATTTCCACAAGTTATCATTTGTTAATGAAAACTTAATAAATTGTGTTTTTAAACCAAATCATCTATATGTAAATAACAATTTGTGTTTCAAGAATAGAATCGGTGAAAGCACTTTTTAAATATATCTTTTGAAGATTTTAACAGCCGTGCTTGCAATATTTTCTTCATAAAATCAGTTTGAAACCATAAGTGACCCTATGGGGTAATAATGGCGGACATCGCTGTGTCTTGGAAGTACATCTTCATTAGACAGTTTGTTTTCGTAATTTATTGGTCACATACATTAAGGAAATTATACAATTCGTAGAAGGCAAAGTGTAACTATTATGTGATAAAAGATTTAGCCTAAAAATGAAAATGTTTTGGTCAGAAATGTATGGGACAATTCTAGGTTGTCGAATTGATAAGCGCTGTAACTTAAGGTCAAGGTTGTTAGCTTACATCACACATATTTGTGCAAATATGAGAAAGAGTAGCAAAGAAAAAAATATCCAACCAATACAGGACATTATTGCGAGCATATAGAGAAATATTAAAACCATAAATTTTCAATCCTATATTGGGATTGTTGCAAAGAAGCTAGAAAGTGAGTGGTCATATGAAGAAAATCCCTGTTTCTAAAAATAGATACATCTACTTTTAAAAACAATACCAAAAAAATGACAGTCAAAAGATTTACATTTAATTCAGAATCAACTCCCTCAAAATGCAGTTGTAAAAATGTCATTACTCATCAGTGACTACTGGTTTGAATTGATGAACACTATAATCTTGAAGACACATTTACATGTGCTCTCATGTGCATGTTATAGCCTAAGATAGGGGTTGTTTCAAGCTAATTTGGAAATGTTTTCAACTGGCATTTTCTAGTGAAGGAACTAACAAAAAATTAAATTTGTTCTTTAGCTGGCAGTTGCTTGAGTATTTTTACCTATTTGTCATTACAAGACTATAATCTAGGTACTCCTGTCAGTTAAAATTAATTACAATATATAGTTTCTGCTATGCTTTTTGAAGTCATATGGCCAAAATACATTGCATATTTCTCTCCATCTAAACATACATACTTTTAAGTATGAATACACTGCATATGAGTATAATACATTCATACACTTACAAAATGTGTTTATAATATACATACAATATAGAGAATTTTCTACTTGAAGATGAAATATTGCTTAAAACCAATGTTAAACACAAATATGCATGATGGGAAATACAGGACACAATTCAAATAAGAGAATCATAGCACACACACACACACACACACACACACACATATATATATATATATATATATATATATATATATATATATACATGTATTGCACTTTTTGCATCACTGCCACTTCTCCCTGTTCTGCTCTCACTTCCCCCTATCCTGTCCAAAAGGAGAAGTCACTTCTCCATAAATTTCAAGTCTAGCTTGACCCCTGTATGTATGTATGTATATATATATATATATATATATATATATATATATATATATATATATATATATATATATATATATATATATATATATATATTTATACCACATACATTAAAAATAACATCGACTTTTAAAGTGTTGGTATAAAGCAAATTGATATACCAATACTGTTGGTATATCAAATTGTGATCCACCCATGACGTATGAATACACATATATAAACCTGGTTTCAACAGTGGTTATTGCTTCTATACTCTCTAGATCAGTGATGAATTTCACTTAGTAATCATTATCGACATAAGAAATTAACAAGAATTTTTTTTTATAATCCCTGTTTTCTAAATGAATTAAACATGGTACACAATTTCATTGAAATCCCCTCTGTGCTTTCCCTGTTCTCTTTCTCTCTCTCTCTCTCTTTCTCTCTCTCTCCCTCTCTCTCTCTCTCTCTCTCTCTCTCTCTCTCTCTCTCTCTCTCTCTCTCTCTCTCTCTCATGCATAAGGACACACATACATGGAAATCTATGGAGAGAGAGAGAAAAAGAATTTGAGCTGGATGAAATCCTTGAACTTGAACTTACACCAAGTAACCTACAAGAATCTGGGTTGTCATAATGGTATGCTTACACTTTTCATGGGATTTTTATATACAGTGTTCACAATACCAATGATACAAAGTTGAAATAGCCTATCGAGACTGTACGGTAAATTTCTTGGTTAGGAGGCACACACATACTGTAATCTATTTAATGCTTTGTTTTTTTAAAACCTATATTAGGGTTCTAAACACATAATTTTTAAATATTAAAATGTCCGAAGCCCGCTCTCTCTTTCTCTCACTATGTTTGTTGGTCAGGCAGCAGACTAATCGACCAACAGAGAAACATAGGAACGGACACACACACAAAAAAAATCTTATTCTAAGACTCTACAAACCCACACCCCACTCTCTCTCTCTCTGTTGGTTGGTCTGTCTCAGCATATCAGTTTATCAGTTTTACCACAGTGTATCTTTTTCTGGACCATCGTCGCAAGCTACGGCCAAAAATCCATGAAAAAATGAGTGTAGTGGATTTTTGCCTGTCATGCGACGATGTCTCTGGACCTATGAATGATGGTAAAATTTACAGATAATTGTACTCACTCTGTCAATACACAGTTTCCTGTAGTCAATCTTAACTCTGTTGGAAATGCAAGTATGTGTATTTGTATGTGATATAAATAAAATATATGTATAGTATGTACGTTGTATCTGAGATATAGAACATATTGTTGTATAAAATTGTGTAAAAAGAGAATTGTGAATAGCCTCAATAGGTACAGAACTACATTTTGTAGCGGACACACTGGGCAGGGATGTGAAGAGTTTACTCACTCCATCAATACACAGTTTCCTGTAGTCAATTTTAACTCCGTTGGAAATGCAAGTATGTGTATTTGTACGTGATATAAATAAAATATATGTATAGTATGTACACTGTATCTTTGAGAGAATTGCTTCTATACTCTCGGCAAATCTTGTTTCCTTTTAATGAAAAATGTATACATCTCGTGGTATATCAATGATACAGAGTACATACTACACATATATATTATATATATATATATATATATATATATATATTATATATATATATACCATTGTATGCCGATATGTTTATGGGAAGACTTGAGCAAAAGCTCCTCAACAAGGCACCCTATAGACCTCTAAGTTGGTGCAGATTTTACTGATGACAGAATCAAAATGGATTGAAATGGACGACAATTTCAAAATATTTTTTGAATTCGCCAATAACTTCCATCCTACGATTACATTTACATCAGAGTCATCAAAGAGGTCCAACATCTTTTTGGATACTCAATCTACCCTCCTGGAGGGGAAAATAGAAACTGACCTGTGTTCTAAACCAATTGACTCTCAACAGTATCTACTTCCAACCAGCTGCTACCCCCAGCACGTAATAAAAATCTTCCTTACGGTATGTGTGTTTGGACCAAATGCATATGCTCTAATCTGGCTACCTTTGAAAAAAGACTCAGAGCTCAAGGGGCACCTTAGAAGGAGAGGATACATAAATAGCTACATCGAGGAGGCTATTAACAAAACTAGACTCCTCGATAAAGGAGCCCTCCTGAAATATAAAACCAAGTAAAACAACAAATGCATCCCCTATGTTGTTACTTTTCACCTCCATGCCTCAAAATTATAACAGATAATTTGGAAGCATTGGAACCAGATTGAATCCTCCGAACATCTGAAGGGCATATTTCAAGACGTTCCTATGGTTTCATACTGTAGACCTAAAAATCTGAAGGACCATCTGGTACGTGTCAAGGTAACTTCAAACAAAACCACAGATTCAAGCAGATATTGCTGCAAAGACAATTTGCAAACATAAGCCCGAGACCAAATTGTTCAGAAGTTCGATGACAGGAGTTAGCTACACTATCAATCAGAAGTTAGGATGTCAAACCAAAAATGTAATCTATCTTCTAACATGCAAGAGCTGTGGCACTCAATATGTTGGCAAAACCATTGATTTCAGAAAATGAATGAATAACCACAAGAGCCACATTTGCAACAAAATCAACGCGAAACTCGCCAACCACTACAACTCGACAGGGCATTCAGTTGAGTCCCTCGAGATGCTACTGATTGATTATAACCTGGGGTGGACCAATATAAAATGCACACGTAAGGAATGATACTGGATACTTCAATTGAAAACTCATGGGGAGTTCGGCCTAAATGAAAAAGTCTAACCTTCCTAATGCAATCTTATCAAAACAATAGCCAGGCACCAGTTTATCAGTTGTATGCAATTTTTATTACGATAATATTACCCGAGTAAATATTTTGCAACTCTTTACATGTATTATTAATATTGTTTTATTATTATTATTATTATTATTATTATTATTATTGTTTTTTTTATTATTATTATTGCTATTATTATCAATATTATTATTATAATTGTTTTATTATTATTATTATTATTATTGCTATTATTATCATTATTATTATTATTATTATTATTATTATTATTATTTGAACTCTTGTCCATTATCCCGCTATACCATGCTCTTGACATACTTCTTTAGTACCTCCTTGCATAACTTTATCGAGATATAATTTCTTTTGCACATTTTGATGATGGCGTTGATTTTGAGCCATGCATGGTGTCAGTCCTTTGTTCCCAGCCTGGAATTATGGAATTAGGTCAAAACACTCTGGTCCTCTGCGTGATAGGCACAATACACACTTCTTTGGATTTGTTTACACAACTTTGTTAGGCTGATGTCAGCATAACATAGACATCTAGTTTACCTGATTTAGACCGTTTTTTAATTTTTTGACTTCTTTCTTTCTTCTATTGTTTATCCTTTGTTTGTTTATATCCCCATCATTTACACATGTAGAAGTCAAGAATTTCTCTTGGCTTTTGTGTTTAGTGTTTGTTTTGTGGATGTAAATTGTTTCTTATGTTGGGAAACTTTTTCATTTGCACCGTTATAAATGTTTGCATCATAATGTATATATATATATATATATATATATATATATATATATATATATATATATATATATATATATATATATGTATATGCCAATTTTGAAAAACAAGTCAAAAATATGTACATAAAACAAATTTCCTTTAGAATTTCTTAACTGTACATTTAAGTAATAAAATATTTAAAAGTCAATTTATCTTTTTGTTCTTGCTCTTTCATTTAGGCCTTGTTTTTGCTGCCCAGGCTTTTTTGTGATTCTCTTTACTTTATTTGGCAGAACAAATTTCCCATCTTCCGAAAATATTTTCTCTATTTGTGTTTTGCATTTATTGTCATTTATGACATTCTTAAACAAAGTCTCACTTTGTTCTGGAGTGTTTGATCTCCAAGACTGCACTGGCACAAAACAGTTGTTAAAGTTTGCTGAAAGTCTGAAGTTCCAGAGCCATATAGTGTCCTTCTTGCATTAATAAACTACAGGTTAACAAACATCGTACAATATTCCTATCAGTTCTGGGGTAGTTTGTGGTTTCCAATCTACTGCAAGTTTCATAACATTATTTATTGATTCAGTGTTATTATTTGTCCATAACTTTTTATTATGTTCCTTCTGCCTTGGTCTGAAAACATACTGGTCAATACGGGGGTTTGTAGGTTCTGGTAATGTAATTTATAAACTTATCATTGTTTGTAAGTGCACATATTTCAACAACTTCGTATCAGACAACAATGACCTCACTTTTTTAAAGGATATTCTGCCTCAGATTAACATCTACATCCACATATTTTTCCATAATTACAGTGAGGTAATAAAGTAAAGCTATGTCGTGGCAATCACATTTTTACAGATACCACCAAAACATTTGTGTATCCTAAGCAATTCCATGTTCAAGACAGAAAGAGAAAATGTAAAACTTCATTTATGTCATTGGACATTATAAAATAGGCTCATATTTCACTTTTGGATCCAACACATATACAATTTTTTCTTGTTGTTTTGGCACTTGAGAAGCCTTATATATTTTACATCTTTTGGTAAAAAAAACATAAACATTATATTCAGCCTAACCAATTAATTTATTAGAGAACTGTCTGTAACTGGCATCCCTGACAATTCTCTTGAGACATCTTAACTCATAATTGACAGTCCGCATGTTGGTGTTTATGAGTATGTGAACTCTTCATACTGGAGTCCGTTTCTGATGTCCAGACATGACACATGCATTATCACCAGTAGGCCTATTGATTTCACTGTAGCCCCTACCCCTCCCCTCTATACACACACTTACAAGAGGTATAATGTTTTATAACCCAAGTGTCTGAAATATTCAGTGTCATACAGATTAATGTCATGATAAGGATCCATTATCTATAACTCTAGACAAACTTTAAAGATGCATATTTTCCTAATCAAAATAATTTAGTCATTTTAATTCAGTGCTGTGCTAATACTGAAGTTTTGTTACTTTAACTATTCACATGCAGTTTAGATGCTAAATAAAGAAAAACAGGTATCAAGTGTACAATACATGTTCTAATCAAGAAAGAATTAAAATATCACAAAAAGAGTGAAAACTCATTGTAACTCCAGAAAAGTGATTTATATTTTGCATATCACACGAGTGAGAAAATATACGGAGTGTAGCCTCTATGAAAATTATTACAGGTATGTATGCACCACCATACCTTGAGCTCTTGTATAAATGTTTCATTGTAGACGCAGGCCCGAACACTGTGTTGTGATGCACAAGACTTCATGGACTGAATACTCTGTATGACATCGATGTGGAAAGTCCCAGCTGTAGTCCCGTAATTTCCATGTAGATAGTGACTGTAAAGTCTGTGAATATCAACGAAGCATTTTAGAATATGCTACTGCAGTTATTTTGTATTAATAAATCATCTAAAATGTATGGCTAAAATTTAAATTTATCTACCAAATATGACAGAACAACAAGGAAAAATAATAGCAAACAACAGAAAAAGCAATAGGTGTGATTTTCAAGAAATCCAGCCTATAAAATCAAGAATGCCATGAAAACAGTTGCACCTTGCTGCAAGACCATTTTAATTAAACAACACTTTATTTTTTAAAGATAAGAGCCAAATATGTAACTATGGTTTTAATTAAGAGCAATTCACCTCTCTATTGGATCCCTGAGTATCAAGATGAGCTTCACATTCGGGTTGATATGGCGGATCAAATCAGGCGCTAACACATCTGGTTCATCAGCTAAAATATCATTTTGAGGAATGTGTCTCCACATGGTATGATCCCAAAAATCCATAGGATCACCTTGACCTAAATGTAAAAGCAATATGGAGGGTATATTTGCCATCAATGCATAAGAAAGGATTCTGAAAGTTAAATGTAGGTCAATCTCTCTCTCTCTCTCCCTCCCTCAATATCATTGTTTTCTGGGCATTTTTTCCCATATATCTCTCTTTCCAATAGACAGAAATCACATCAACGCTTTTCAAAGGATCTCAAATTTAACCTGTAAAAATTCTTTGAATATCAAACTACAGGAGGGCCTAGGCTAGTATATTGTACTGTCTAGATCAGGAAGTGACTCCAGGTTCAAACTCTTTTTCTATTATAAACATCCACTGAATGGCCACATTTAGGAGACACTGAAATGTCTACCCTTTAATGTTTGAGACTACTACATTTTTTAATAATATTAAAACATGCAGCAGTCTCAAACATTAAAGGTTTGAAATCATATGCCTGTATCAAAGGCATATTACAGGCATATTCTACAGCTCAAATATGGGTTCTCTATAGTTTCTCTAGAATACGAGTAACAAGCATAGTACTAGCGTATCTCTGGCATAATACTAGCATACTTCAGGCATACACAGAGGTGAATTATGTAAATAAGTATGTCTGTATTCAAACAGTAGATACATTTCATTAAGGTAGCATCAATGCATACAAGGTGTATTGCAGGCTTAAAAAACGGGTGTAAACTAAACACTGAGTACAATCATAAACCAAACCCCAAGTACAGGCGTAAAACACAGGCATAAACCAAATCCTGAGTATAGAACCAAATCCTGAGTATAGGTTTATTTTACACATTTAAAATACAAGCATAATACTGGCATATTTTTCACAGCAAAGGTTAGTCAGTGCAAGAACAGTCATATGGTGGTAACAGGCATATTTGTAGCAAGCATGAGGCATATCATTTGAAAAATGTTATGCCTGGCTATTGTACTAGTGGAGCAATTAGCACAGATGAAAATGATGAACAGTCCAATTAATTTTAATAAAAATAATTCAAAATGTGTGGGTATAATTTCTCTTCATGTATAAAAAGTAAAATTGTTAACCTTAGCTAAAATCTTTTTAAAAAAAAGATCATAGTGGCTTAAATTTTGAAACATAAATTCTTAGGCCTGTGTGGCTGAGGTTTTCAACTGTTTAAATATCATCAGATGTAATGTGCAAAAACAAATCCGACACTGACAGAACCTCATAACACATAACATACAGTGGTTCTTCACCATCGCATGCGTTAGTATAATATTGTCATTGCTGTTTTAAGGTATCAGTAGGAACCTACCATGCCCAGAAGTCTTTGCTTGTAACTAATGTGCGCCAGCAAATGGCCACCTTGCCTATTGCACAGTTACATACCATGAACTCCTATTAATACAGATGTATTTGTTACCAACTCTTTTGCATAGAAAAACAGAGAAAAACTGGATTAAGTGATCGCTTCAAGGAATGTAGAGGAAGTTTGCTCCAAAACAATTTTTAGATCGATACTAAATAATCACAATATACAGTCTTGATAATTAAAGCTTTATTCTACTGTATCAGTGTTATTGTGTTGTCATAACAGCTTTAACTTGTATACAACTTTATCTTTCACAAAAGGAATCCTAGACAAAAAGATAAAACAAGCAAAATATACCTCATGCCTAAAAACCTTTTTGCTTCATCCGTGTACATGTACATATATTACATAAAACATGCAGTCAGAACTGAACCTTGAAATATATGCCTGGATTGATTTTGGATGATCTGGCACTTAATTTATGTCTGTTTCTTCCGTATTTCTACATAGTTGATGATTAACATTTCACATATATAGTAAATAACAACTATTGCAAAGCATTTGTAAAACAATAAAAGGAGTAGTAATAGCTTCAAATACAGAAAAAAAACCAGTTCACTGAAGATTCACTTGGCATAATGTGTCATTCAGAATACATCCACGTTCCTTGTTTGCTGAACAAATTTCCACTGCGAATAAAGATATTTTATTGTGATTCTGTTCTCATTAAGTTTTTTCTACACTTTCCCCTGCATAGGTCACAATTTCAGTGACAGATTCATTCAAATCTGGTTATTGAAGAATTGGGCAGTCCACACTTGATACACCATGCATTCACATATTCTGAAATAAAGATACATTTAGTAAGAAATGAATTTAATGAAGAAAGTAAGAATATTAATTTTTAATTCATTTGATTTCAATTTTACAGGGCATACAGTATCAAAATTGAGAAAGACATACTCCTTTTTCTGTACATCAATTATGTTAAATAATTGGGGGGGGGGGGGTTACAGCACAGCAACACTTTAAAGGTTAGATTGTGCTGAAGGAAAGGAAAGTGACTTGAACAAGGACATATCACTGCAAACTGATTGAAGCTGATCCAGTGATGTGATTTGAGCCCCTCAACCTTTTAGTTGTGAGTCCAACACCTTAACCACTGAGTCCAACACCTAAACCACTGAGTCCAACACCTAAACCACTGAGTCCAACACCTTAACCACTGAGTCCAACACCTAAACCACTGAGTCCAACACCTTAACCACTGAGTCCAACACCTTAACCACTGAGTCCAACACCTAAACCACTGAGTCCAACACCTAAACCACTGAGTCCAACACCTTAACCACTGAGTCCAACACCTTAACCACTGAGCCCAACACCTAAACCACTGAGTCCAACACCTAAACCACTGAGTCCAACACCTTAACCACTGACTCCAACACCTTAACCACTGAGTCCAACACCTTAACCACTGAGTCCAACACCTAAACCACTGAGCCACCATGGCTCACAAAAAAGAAAAACATCATATAAATCACTTTAACACTTAGAATATTATTAATATATGCAGAGAAAGTAGATATTATTGTAATATCAGTTTCATTTATTAAGTATATTTGCTGCCAAATATCATTCTCAACATATATAATATATATTTCTAACAAAAACAAAACAATTTAAGGAAACTAGAACTAGAAAAAGAAATTTAGATAATTGTGAATAAAGATGCTCATCAGTTACATATTTCACCTTTACCTGCTGATATGCTTGTTTTGTCTAAGAGAGACCTTACATCTCCTTTAGATTTTAACAATCCAAGTTTTTCCTCGGGGGGGAAAAGGCTGTTTTTTGTCTGTAAAAATTAAAGGCAGCAGCTTTCTCATGAAGGCATGCCCTGGCCAGCTGGATTTCTTGGCATGATTCAGAGTGCAATAATGCCTCCATTTGATGCTGTCCACCATGATGTCATAGCTAGAAAGGAGTTTTGTTTTCTGAAAAATGCCAAAGAATTGTATGAAAATATTTATAACAAACTTCCAGAAATAATTGTTCAAACTTAAAAAATATGTTACATTGTTTCACAGACTATTCAGATACACATTAAAAGGTAACTAAGTTAAAATTCTGTATAAGGTATATAAAATAAAATAAAAGATAATGGTATAAAATTATAACATTCATTTTCAATTAAGTGAACTATACAAAATACTTAAGAATGTATTTATTTGCATCTTAGCAAACCCACTTATTAAGCACTAAAAGAAAAGTATGGAAAATCACCGAATAGCTGAATATATGCAATATATATATTTCACAAACTATGAAGAGTAAGGTTTTTACTTACCACCTATTTTCACTTAATAACTTCATTGTGAAGAACTTGGGACTCCTAATCCATCTCCATTTCTTCTTTTATATTAAACTCTGTCTTCATTTTCAGGGAAGAATTGCTTGTGATACTGCGCTAAAGGTTTTTTCTTCATGAAAGTACATACAGGCAAACATTTTGGATATTTTTGAAAAAAACTTGCAGCATATAATACAGACTGTTACAGTAACTCCTGCACATGGTTTGAATGTGGGACCAGTGATGAATTACAGGGTTTATGGGGTACTCTTCAGGAGTTTTGAGAATTTTTAAACAAAGTTCTTTTATTTCAGCTGAATGAATTCACTTGCTTAGTCAACATTTTACTCAATTTATGCAACATATGCACTGCAAACTTCAATTTCTGAAGTAATGATGGAGTATTTTTCAGTACCTTTCTAAATCCAACTGCTATTTGAAGAATTAATGTCCCTCCTTAATGTGGTCTCACACTCTGATCTGAGGCTGGAACAAAGGGACTGATACACTGCAGCTATAGGTCAGTATAGACATGTGTTTCTGATTACTGTGCAGTATAACATAGAAGCCAGCTAATATGTATCACCTAATGATTTTTGCTCTAAAAGTTTTGAGAAAATTCAGATTTTATACTTTTAAAAATTACCAGTGATGGATCAGCTGGACAACTTCTTTTCACAACAGGGCCATTATGATGGTATTTCTGATTGTTTTAAGGCAGTATAAATGTTTTATTTTCCTATATAACTGCTTCAGTCCTAATTCCAAGAAAGGCAAGTGGATACTTATTGCATGCTTACATTACCATATTGGCTAAACCATAGAGAAAAAAAGCTCCAATAAAATATGTGCATTTTCAAAATGTATGAATTAAAAATTGTACATTTTAATTTGTATTATAACTTTTTATTATATTTGCCAATGTATTTATTTTGATGGCTGAAAAGTAAATCAAGGTTACATGTTTATACATAAGGATTTGTTACTGATATATATATATATCTATATATATATCTATATATATATATATATATATATATATATATATATATATATATATATATATATATATTCTCCTCCCTTTAATATTTTCTAGTATCACTCATTGGTGCAACATTTGCACATGTATTTATGAGTATTTTGTGATCAATTCAAAGCCATATAATTGTGCAGAGTATTTGTTTTGTACATTTTAGTTTATTGATAATAATTTTGCCTTTTCATATCTGTTCATATATTTTGGTATTATATTATGTATTATATCCTAACTTTTGAATATTTACCAGTTATACTTGGCCTTTTGGCAAGACTGTGGATTGGGTAGTGTGGGTGGGGTTTGAACAAAACTGATTTGGATATTCAAATGTAATGGTTTCAATACATTTTGAGAATACTGGCATTCAGTTGCCTTTGTAAGTCATTATTAAATAGATTGATGCATATATTTTTCACAAATATTACCAAAGTTCATTAACTAAACAGCTGTATTTGCTCTTGTTTATTCACTTAAAGGGCTTAGTGTGTTAAAAAAACTTTATTGTCATTCTTTAAAAACAGAGACCTCTCTATTATGCCACTCAATTTAGAATTACAGCCTAATGTAAAAGAATGAAAGAACCATTGATCACTTAAGTGTTCTTTATATTCTGGATTTGTTTATATCCAAAGACACTAGTTGTGAAAGAGTGACTTTTATCTGAGTCTTGTCTGCAGATTAAAATAATATAAGTTCTGAAATACACCTGATGTATTCTTTCAAAAGTCCAATTTACGCCTCATCTACAAAATGCAGATTTTCAAAGCTCAGAAGTACATCTCATCTACCACACTGCAATTTTCTAAGTTCTAATATACACCTTAACTAGTGAATTAAAAATGTGCAAGTTTCAAAATATGCCTTTTCTTGCCCAGTACGCCTGCATTTTTGGGAATACACCTGTAGTTTTCAAAATTTTTAGACAAAAGATGCCTGTATTTGTCACTGGAATTATGCTTCTGGGTCTTGTATGCCTGTAAAATTTGTTTTATACCTTTAATTAGAGAGTATAATACTGCTCATGTACAGGCGCAACTATATGCCCATACTTTTCATGCGGGAATAATTTAGAGTTTTCAACGAAAAGGAGTTTTTCTTGAAAGGAAATTAAAATGTTAAACAAATGCATAAATACCTGTAACTAAAGGAAAATGTGTTTCACTCCCATCCAAGGACACTTTATAACTTTCTATCGTTGTTGCGTCAAACAGATCTAAGTAATCGTTAAAGCTGACTATTTGCGTTGGCTTATGCTCAGGGCCCACTGTTGATTAACACAAGAAATGAATTAAAATAATATATATGTACTTCTATATTGAACAAAATGTATCACTTCCTGTGAACCACTGGTAGAGATAAGTATATGCAACAATATCAAAATACATGGACCTTATGCTACATTTAAGCACAACATCGGTGGTGTGTGTGTGTGTGTGTATATATATATATATATAAATATAATGACACAAAAATTGATAACGGTGCAAATGCAAAACAGTTTCCCAACGTTTCAAGTTAAACAAGCTCTTTGTCAGGGGAAGAAACAATTTACATCCACAAAATAAACAGCAAACACAAAAGTCAAGAAAAATTCTTGACTCTTACATGTTTAAATGACGGGGAAATAAACAAACAAAGGATAAACAATAGAAGAAAGAAAGAAGACAAAATTAAAAAATGGTCTAAAACAGGTAAACTACGTATCTATGTTATGCTGCCATCAGCCCAACAAAGTTGTGTACAAATAATTCAAAGTGTTTATCGTGTGTATATATGAGTCATTCAAATTAATGGCGATTTTTAGAAAAACAAATTTGGAGCTTTAATGATAAATAATCTCTAATTTAAAATAAATTTAAAAAAAAAAACAAATCAGAAAACTGCCTGGTGCCATGGAATCTTTTTAGCTGTGAAGTCAGTATATTTCATTTAGGAGGTGATTACATGCTGAACACTTTCTTTGTAATGAGAAATATGTCATTCATCTTTGCACTGCAGACTGCATTAACCAAAGTCATACTGTGAACATGTACTGTCCATTTGACCTTTTGGATGTGCATTAAAAACTAATGACACATTTGTTGTATTTTTTGGCTGACAATGTATCCTTGATAAATATTAGATGAACTCTCAAGAATTATTTATTCAATTAGGGTTATCAAAATTATATCCTCGATCTTTACAAATCAATAGAACTTTAAAAAGAATTACAGATGCTTGCATGAATGTTTGAGAAAGATATTAAACAGGTTAACAACAAACAGTTCAAGAGACAACAAAATAGTAACCCATTGCACATAAAATTCATACTTTTGCATCATGGATTACTAAACAAGACACTGACAATCAGTTACTTATTTTCTTCATTGCAGTAACAAGAGTGGCATTGTAGTGGTAGTAGTAGCTGTAGTAGTGGGTAGTGAGGGAAGCGATGTCACTATCAACTTGGGATAAATAAATATAAGTGGTGGTAAATGAAGCAGTGTTGTTGGCGATAACAAGAGATGCATCAGTAACAAGGAAAAATAATAGGAAACAGACAAGGAACATGACCAAAAAAACGAAACACAAAAAAAGACAGATATGGAAAAAGCCTTACAAATGCCATATCTCTTCCAGGTCCAGTACCAGGTCTCCTTTTGCAGGATGCCTCCATTGGGGACAATCTGCGGATGATGCAGAAGACGGAGGAACAGGTCTGATGTCCCGCTCTTACAAACGCCAAAAATGTGGAAGTACGGCAGACATCTCAATTTGGGCTGCTGACTGTCGAGAGACATGGCATACCAGCATGGGTTCTTGAAATTCAGGTGGACTTTTGGCATTTTCTGAAATGCCGTACTTATTATAATTAATGAAAGAATCATCTTTAGAATGAACCAAGGCAAATTTAAGTGAGGTTGTATCTAGAACGTTTTTTTTATAGTTCATATTTCTTTGTTCTAAAACTTATGTTTGAAAGATTACTTTGATCTAAAGTGGAACGAACAATTAAATATGAGAGTATTTTAAATGGTTTAATTGAGCCAAATCAAGCTCAAAAGACGTTGCGACTGATAACTTTAGTATGGTCAACTGAATGGAATAGAAGAAAGAACACAATGGTACTCTGTCCAACTAACTATCAAAAGAATGCAATAGAATAATCTATCCAACTATGAATATCATATTAGAACACAATAGGGTAATCTGTCCAACTATGAATATCAAAAGAAAACAACAGAGTTAATCTGTCCAACTATGAATATCAAAAGAAAACAACAGAGTAATCTGTCCAACTATGAATATCAAAAGAAAACAAGAGAGTAATCTGTACAAATATGAATATCAATGGATAATAATAGAATACTCGTCCCCAAATAGGGATACCAAAATCATGAGAGGTACTCATGATATGAAATGGTTAGGAAAACAAGTCAATTAATGGAACAGTTCTTTTATGAGGAAAAACTATTCTAAGAAGAAGAATAAAAGAAGAAGATACTCACTAGACAAAACAGATCTTCGATTGGCATAATCATTCTCCTTGTTGAAGGAATGGTACAACTGTGTGGAAGGTTTCCATTGTGGTACGATATATAGTAATTTCGTGATTTCCTTTTGGGCACAATTTGGGGTGATTCTTGTACTGAGTCATCATTTCTATTGAGTATTTTTCGTTGTGCAAGTGATTGAAAGTGTGGGGATGATGACTTGTTATTTTGAGTGATGTCCTCCACAGTGCTACTCCTTCCTCTATTTGGAGACTGTGGTAGTGAAGATTCGGGATTCTGAGGCATTGGAGATGCTTTTTGGAACATGACCAAATTTCCAGATTCAGAAACATTTTGGGACGAGCTGATTGCAGAGGCAAGGACCTGTGAGTGGACCTTTACAGTTACATTTCTACCCGAGTTCTGTTGCAGACTGAATTGTCCTTGTAGTTTGTTGTCTGAATGAATGGATAGGTGCACCACTATGGCAAATACCAAAAGGACTACAATAAAAAATTTCACTGTATCTTTCTGAATCTTGAAGCGTTTCCTGTGGAGAAAAGAAAATCATGGATCAAACTATGTTTTCTGTAAAAACCCATGTTTAATTTGAATTTCAACTCTCTCTCTCAAAATATGTTATGCTAGTAGATGTTGAAAAAAGTATGAATGAACGACAAATGTACCCTGTGTTAACTTAGAATAAATATCTAGGGTTTGTGTTTTCCATTTCGCCTTACTTTTGAAAATAAATCCCATTTCAAAGAAATAACTTGATACATATCTGTCATCATTTTATTTAAGAACTTGTTACATAAAATAGTTTATGTGCTGTCAAAGTCTTAGTTTGGGTAATCATGGCATTGTATGCAGATATTCAATGTATAAATGAATAAATATGCTTTTTGTGAGAAAGTGGGACAAGCTGTAAAATTGCCTGTGCCAGTACTTTATTGCTCCTTTATGAGGTGTAACTGAACTAAAATCATGATAGATAACATCGATTGTTTTAACTGCCTTTCTCTTTTTCTGGTCTTTTTTTTTTTGGTGGTGGTGGAGTAAAACGATAAATAGCAGACATTTCTCGGTTTGATGTAGTATTTTTTTTATATACCCATCAAAGCAAAGTCTTCTACTGATTGCCTCTCAGACTCTGATACAGCTGCCGCTGCTCGAAGTCAGATACATGATTCTTAGAATGTCTAATGCTAATTTGACTAATCCCATGGTTATTTTTTATCAAACTTGGCAATGAATGTTTATATACCCTTGAAAAGTCTTATCATTAAACCTTTGCAATAATTATGGAATATGTAATCTATTTTCTATTACCCCTGGTTGCAAATATTCCCCAGGGAAAAGCCTAGTAACATACAACAAGATAGCAACAGTGGTTGATGTCAAATTAATTTTTAAGGAAATAAATTAAATCACAAATGAAATTACTATATTCAAAGCTCAGAAAATGAAAAAATAATCCTTTCACAGCAATAAAACAAAAATTTTGACAGCAGTCTATTTGTCAAAAAAAGGGCAATCTTGCTGGAATAAAATTATAAGGAAATTCCCTTCTAAAAGGAAAAAAAAAAAAAAAACAATATGGCGAAAGGGCTGTATCGGTAATATCCTCATTCTGTCTGTGAGAATGAGATATGTATAGTCTACGCTGAAAGTGACAGATTCTAAGAGAGCGGCAGGAAGCTGTGTGTAAAGACCAGTATTTCCTGGCCCAACACAGGGAGAGTCTTTTTTTTTTTTTTTTTTGCTGGTGTTAACGGCACTTTGTATACATTACTGACTATATCATGCTGTGGAAATAGGAGTTAAGTACCTTTCGCAAAGAACACACAGAGGCAGCCAACCAATGCTGACCTGGGTGGGTATCGAACCCACGACCCTTGAATTACTACACAGGTAGAGTCAATATTTACCAGTTTGTTAAAGAACAAAGCAATATGCATTATAATTATATCGACAAAACATAGCCCAAATTAGCCTTCATTATTGAGACAGAAGAGTCATTTGATTGATTTTCTATACATCTGTGCTACGCTGCTGGAAGTGTACTTTTCCTCGCCATAACATTTACAAGATCTCGTATGTAACATGAACTTTTTAGAGATTGCAAGTACTTTTAAAAAATGTTCAGTATTGGCAGAAAAAAAACATAATAACCATAAAATAAAGAAGAAACAACAAATTTACCACATTGAGAAGCATTAAAATTTATACCATTCTGCTGATAGAAGCAATAGGTAACCATACAATTAGTTCCAGGAACTTCAAGGGATCACAGTAAATAAAAATGTTGCAGTAATTTGAACAAAAATTGTAAATAGTAAATCATTTTGCTCCTTTTGTGTATCTCTACATGCATTTCGCATTTCTAGTCATTATTTGTTCAAGTATATGTAATTGTAAAATGTTTCTCATTCTGAGAGAACAGAAGCAGTAGCTTTAGAGATAATCGGAAAAATTAAGAATGTAATATCTCCATATGGTAATGAACATGCATGCATGAAAGTGTATGGGTATTGATATGTGAATACTGCTCCATACAGTATCCATCCATCCAAACACTGACATCATAACTTGTCAATACCACTAGCTTCATGGGATCTGAGTTGTCTCTGAGTTATCTGCAGTCACATACATATTATTATTATTATTATTATTATTATTAATTTTATTATTATTAATATTATCATTATTATTACATGCATGTTTGCAGCACTAGCATGACTAGTAGTAGTACATGGAATAGTTGTTTTTGTTGCTGTCAAGGTTTCATTTAACTTTATTACAAAATTACCACCCCCACCCCTAAATAATAATAATAATAATTTATCCCTACAATAAATCGATTTTGCACATCATGCTGAAATCCATGTAACTGTATTACACATTACAAATTGTACATATTAAAATTGTACTCCCCTAAAATGTGCAGATTTTACAATTATGCAGAAAGTTACCATATGCAAATTTTGTTTGTGTGAATTATTATTATTTGCCGAAGATATATGACTCACCACTGTTCGCTCTACTATGTTTTATCACCTGTTTGACAACAATGTCTAAACCATGTTGTCATCTTACTCTATAAAAACTGATGTTGTGGTTAGACAGATTAAAATCAGCAGTTGGTTGGTTTGGGATGATCTAATCAGTTGCAAATAATTATATTTTTGATATAGTATGAAATTTCATTCTATATCAAAAATATAATTATTTGCAACAGATTAGATCATCCCAAACCAACCAACTGCTGACTTTAATCACTCAGATTAGATCAATCCTAAACTAACCAACTGTTGCCTTGAATCACTCAGATCAGATCAATCCCAAACTGACCAACTGTTGCCTTGAATCACTCAGATTATCATCAATCCCAAACCAACAAACTGTTGCCTTGAATCATACATATTAGATCCCAAACCAACCAACTGTTGCCTTGAATCACTCAGATTAGGTCATTGCAAACAGACCAAATGTTAGCTTCTATCACTCAGATCAGATCGATCCCAACCCAACCAACTGTTGCCTTGAATCACTCCAATTAGATCAATCCCAAACAACCAACTGTTGCCTTGAATCACTCAGATTAGATCATCCCAAACTGACCAACTGTTGCCTTGAATCCCTCAGATCATCAATCCCAAACCGACCAAATGTTGCCTTGAAATACCCAGATTAGATCATCCCAAACTAACCAACTGTTGCCTTGAATCACTCAGATTAGGGCACTGTAAACCAACCAAATTTTAAATTCAATCACTCAGATTTGATCAATCTCAAAATGACCAACTGTTGTCTTGAGTCACTCGCATTAGATTATCCCAAACCAACCAACTGTTGATGTGAATCACTCAGATTAGGTCCTCACAAACCAACCAACTGTTGCCTTGAATCACTGCTATTTTTATGACAAGCCTCTCAATGTGATTAATTTAGCTGAAGTGAACATAAAATTATGAAGATGTGTGTGTGTGGGTGGGTGTGTGGGTGGTGGGTGTGGGTGTGGGTGTTTGTGCGAAGGAAGAGTTTAATATTCTAAGCTTTGATTCAGAAGCAAGTTTGGAAGCTTGGCAATAGATAATAAAAGGACAATTTCTTTTCCTTTATAAATACCGGATATATTTCATGTTGTGGGACAAAATATTGATTCGATTACTTGTCTGTTTGTGTGTGTTCATAGACAGCCTATAGTTTTTACGGTTATATATATATCCATAATCATATCTGTGTGTTTAACAAAGCCACCTTGAATACAGGTTCTTTAGAAAAAGAGAGAGCAAAGACCTATACTAATCAGTTAATGGCAAGCGATTTGGGTTAAAGACATCAAAGAATGTTGTTCTAGTTTTACACTTAAGGTGAAACAATCTAGAGATAAAGAAATAAACAGGGGCATTCCATTATAAAGCAATCAAGATACACAGATATGGACAGAATCTTTTGTACCAGTAGGGAAAACAGCTCTGACTGTTAGAGTCATCTGTGTGTACAAGTAGGGAAGAAAATCTAGCTACCGTTTGAGTATAAAAAGAAAATGTGCTTTACAATAGCATCAATATTCCCCTAGCTCAGTCGGCAGAGCACCTGATTCACAGCTGACACCTGGTGGGTTGGGAGTTTGAACCTCTGATTTGACAAGCTATTCTAGGTACCTTGACTCTAGTCTATCGCTTGTGGCAAAATAGCTGATGGTTAGAGATTATTGTTGAATATAGTAATAGCTGATCATCATATTGTGTTTATTGTTGAATATATATATATATATATATATATATATATATATATATATAGATATGTTACCATGCAAGTTAAGGAATTATAATTCCTCCCCAACTGAAAATCAATCCTGGTCTGCAAGTTATGGCACCCATCACCTTGCTGCACCAACCAACCCCCATGCCCTCTCGACCAAGAATGCATCCCAAAAAAAGGATGTTTGTACCTGCATTTAACCAAGTTTCTGAAAGAAGCATGGTTTACACAAATACAAATGATGGTATGTAGTCATCATAGCCATTGATGCACAGCAGACACACTCGCTTTGCGACTCAGTAATTAACTCTCCTCTATTTACAGTCACTCTGGATTTCTCTGACAGAAATTAACGCATACACAAGTTATTACCATAGTGTACAAATGTACACCAAACACAGCAGAAAGTATATACCATTTCACATTGACCTCTATATGTCTCATATATCTGGCATTTATGCACGGTGAATACTTTAAGTAATGTTCAGGCGATATTGAATGATCTCCGTGTCAGTAGTTGGGTAAGCATGAGTGGCTACCCATACATTTTTACCTTGGAATTCTCCTCCATAAGAAAACACATAATATTAATATATACAGAATCTGTCTGTCATTGTTAAGAACAAAATTATGTCAGACATTTAAAGAGTAATTTGTTCCATCCATCTATCTAATATCCGATAATTAAAACTAATATCATAGTTTCACAGAGATTTCAAAATACAATTCTCACTATTAGATATTTTTGTCATCATTGAAAACACATACTTTCTAATTAATTCTTCAAAACTAAATACATTATATTTACAAACATCTTAGAGGCACTGTTCCATCCTGGAAGGCTTAACAGGAAACGAAGACTATTGTTGTAACCAATAACTAATTTTCTTTTTATATACGTTCACTAAATTTTGTCCATAGAGGTGCAAAATACATAGTGCAGCAATGAGATTTGAAATTAATCTAATTTTGATATTCAAAGAGCAATTTCTAAATTTATGTAAAAGCATGTTTGTTCGAGTACAAAAAAATCTGTAATGTCTCATTATCTTCATCATCATTGGATTTTAAGATACGACCCTAATAAGTATAATTGTTGACATATGCAAGAGCATGGCTGTTAAGAAGTACAGAAGGAGGAGATGATATTTTGAAAGATGTTGTCTGAAAAACCATGCATACTGATTTTTGTGTATTATATATGATATCGTTCTCAAATGCATAATGTTCAAATATCTTTATTAATTTCCTGAAACCCGCGACAGAAGGACTTTTAAATGGTATATCATCAGCAAAACTAAAATTTTTAAGAAATAAAGCATTAGGTATCCAATGTAGCCCCACGTAACATTAACCCAACTTATGATTTAAATTGTTTATGTATATATTAAATAACAAAGGAGAAAGAACACCTCCCTGCCTCACTCCATTAGTTACACGGAAGGAATTGGATACTGCAGTTCCCCAATACACATAGTACAACTGTTTGCCATACCAGTTAACTAGGGCATGAACTATATAGATGGGTATTTGATTGTCGAGCAACTTTTTAAAAAGTGTCTAATGATTGACCCTATCAAATGCCTTACTATTGTCTAATAAACATGCAAACACAGGGCTACCATGTTCTAAATAATAGTTCACAGTTTGAAATGGAGTGGTCACGTGATCAAGGAGTGGAGGTGTTTTGAGTGCTCTGTAGATTTATTACTTTTTTGGAGTTCATTCCAGTTATTTAAGTAAAAATATTTAGTGAACCATTTATTGGGTGAAACTTCATGCATACTTATGGATATGAAGAATCGTGCTGAGAGGAGAAGAAGCTGAGATAGTGATCGGAATGACTGGTCTATTAAAAACAGACCAGGCAAAAACCAATATAGCAGTGACCATTCACTGGACAGTAAAATTGATATTCTGAGTGGAAATTATCTGTTAGTGATTCAATCAGGAATGTGAACTTACTGTTGTTTGATGATGATCCTATTTTAAACATAGAAACCTCTGTGTTCAAGCCTGCTTTGCAGGGAAGTGTTTCACAATTATCTATGAGTAATGCTACCAACAGCCCTATTTGTGAGAAGACGGAGTCAGCACATCTTCAGACAAATGCTGACATTATCGTCTACTTACAACAGATGGATGCAAAAATTACTTATATGGACCGAAAGCTTAACATATTGGATATACCGGAGAAAAAGGTCAGTAATTTCGAATCTGAATTTAAGAAGCTTTGGATCTTTGTGCATGATAACAACAAGAGTAATGATGAAATGGTATGCAAAATCAGTGACAAATCTGATTCATTACAGTTCCCACTTGGCATAGCTCATCACAAGTTATCACTATTACAAAAGCAAATGGAAATCATGCACAATAATTTACTCTGTGCAGTCGCAAACCATGTGTAATAACGTGATCTTTGTCAATATAATGGAGGATGCGCATGAGACAACCGAGCAAACATAGATTAAGTTACATAATTTTATTGTCGACAAATTAAAAATGGCACAGGATTTAGTAAAAGAGATTAAGTTTGAACATGTACACAGGATGGGCCAGAAAAACACTTTAGCACCTAATAGAAAGACTGTGGCCAAAATTCAATTTGTTTAAGGACAGTGAGATTGTGAGGAGGAGGAAAAATGAGCTAATGAGTACAAACTATTTTATGCATGAGCAATTTTCCAAGGAGATCGCAGACTGGAGAAAGCTTCTCAACCCTAAGCTTAAGCATGCCAAGCAGGAGGGTAAGCAAGCATGGGTTAGCTAAGACACACTGTATATTAATGGCCGACCAGTGAAGGATGGTGTGGTGTAGGGATACATGAAGGCTGGACTTAGAGTACTGTCATGGAACTGTAATGGTCTCACACAGGCTAAATTTGAAGAGGCTGACTTTATTAGTAAACTTTTGAATTATCATATTATATTTCTTTATGAATCTTGGGCAAATAAGCATTCAAAGTTTGACATAAATGGTTTTACTTGTTAAAATTGTTTCAGGAAATTCCAACATAAGAGATCTAAAAGGTGCACTGGATGAATTGTTTAATTTGCTAGAAACTCTTTAAATCTTAGCATTAAAATTGTACGTATACCGTTTTTATACTTTTTTATGGATAAAGCCTGATAAACATTTTTTCAATGTTGAAAATGATATGTATCATGCTGGTGTTTATATCAATGTTGAAAATGATATGTATCATGCTGGAGTTTATATCAATGTTGAAAATGATATGTATCATGCTGGTGTTTATATCAATGTTGAAAATGATATGTATCATGCTGGTGTTAAAGAAAAATCTCACCAATTCACATGAGCTTCTCATAAGCTGCACATGAGAACCATGTTAGAAACGTATGCAAATTGGATAGTTTTTGCAAGCTCATGTGTGCAGTTTGTTAGATCTTGTGAGCCATGGAAAAACTAACCAAATTCTCACATGTGCGGAGTTTGCTCACGTGAGAATTTGAATTCACATGAGAAAGTTTAACTTAGGAAACATTCTTTTCCATTACATCTGACCATGTTTCAAAATAAGGCAGAGTTCTAATTTCTCATGTGAGTTATCACGTGAGAAATTTGGACTTTGATTCTGATCAAACACTAATTATTTCAAATTTGTTCTAAGTTGGATTTTCTCATGTGAGTTATCACATGAGCAATTTGGACTTACCTATTCAGTGTAAATGTTGGATGTCGAGCAGGGCATCCAAAGTATCGTCAAATAGACATCGTTTCTGTTTTGCAAATCTTGTTATTTTGTTTATATATATATATATATATATGTATATATATATATATATATATATATATATATATATATATATATATATATAAAATCTGTCAATTTATTTAATGACAGTGCGTTTGACTCTTTACCTTGACCCAAGAATCATCTCTTTTGGACTGCAAAAGTATGTACACGTTGAAGCATGAAGATGTGGTCGTAAAAATAAAAAATAAACTCGTAACGGTTAACCGAAAAGTAAAATTCTGATGCATGCCAGATACCGGAAAACATATTTTTGTGACAGCTTTGTCTCGCACATGCATAATTTTTCTCAAATTAAGCAATAACCAGATATCTTATAATTTTTTGACATTGTTTATACAAGTATCAAGGAATTTGTTTGAACATATTATTGTACATATCACTATTCATAAAACAAAAGACTCTTCAAAACAAACTTGGCATTAAAGTCTCGTATAACCTGACTAAAACTATAACATCTTTCAAAGAATAAAGTTAATACCTTGCATAACTGTTAGTGACTGATGTTAAAAGCAGCAATCCTTGAAAAAGTTAAATGTTTTTCAAAACAGTATGCAGTTTATAATATAATAAGAAAATAATCATTTTCCCAAAAGAATGTTACATAAAACAAACATAAAATACAACACCTTCATCCAGAATTGAATACCCCATAATCATATTTCTCAATACTCCACAATAAAATGTTAAAACAAATGCCCACATAGCTGGAAAAATTAAACACAGATGTCCAGTCCTCGTGACTTAATAAACTCTCAGTCTTTTTCCAGAAGATTTGGAGAACTACATAAGTATACTAGGTTGTTTTCTTCCATGTCTACTTTCACACACATGTCAATAATATTTGTTACTGCAATTGCTACTGACTGAATTGTGTAATTCGGGGCATTACAGACAACAATGAGCTCCATTAGTTTGTGTTCAGTGACTTTATCGTATGGAAATCCGAAATCAGCTTCACTATTAACTGTCAGTGGATTCACAATTGCTAAAACTAAATTATCTTCGCCATTGAAAGATGTGTACTGTATATAAAATTGAATAAATCCATAAGAAACTGTGCCTAATCCTGTCATGTATTTGATTGTGTAGCTGTTTCGCACTTTTACACATGCATATTCTTGGGAATGGAAAATCTTGTTGTTTATTTTCAGCCTTTTGAGTATGCCGTTTAAAGGTTTATTCAAGAAGTTTGCTACTGAAATATAACAATCATGAGGCAAATCATTGACACTTATTTTTGTGACTTTACCTAAAGCAATAATATCATCTTTAAGTATATGTTCAATCCCACAAGACAATTTTTTTTATCTTCTTAAGAATCTCCTCTTCTCTAGAACCATTTTCAGTGCATTGCTGTTCAAGAAAGGATATCACATGAATTACTGATATTGTTTCAATAATGTGGGCCTCAACAGACTGTGTACCTTTCATAAGTTTTAACAAATATCCATTTACATCCTCAAAAGGGAAACACAAATATGCCCATAATGGTCCGAGTTGTCTAACATTTTCAGTTAGATGTAGCAAAAGATGTACATTAAGTGTCATATATCTATCTTCGTATAAATCTGGAAATCTTGCTACAAAATGTTCCAAACAAATTTCGGCAGCATTTATTTCTTCGTTATTGAGAGTGTCTTTCAAAAGAATATATATAGCATTACTAAGTAACAAAAAGTGTGTGTAATGTTCAAATGCTAACACATCCCGCAGTATCACTGGAGCATAATAGAGCAACCAAGATCGAAATTCTGCTGCTTTCCAGTATTTAAGATCATTTATTGACCTTGGTTTCCTCTGAATATTTAACTGTGGTTTTATATTCTCAAGCCTTCCATTAACTTTCTCCAATGATCTAAAAAATTGTATCTTTTTCCAGATGAATCTTTGGAGAACCAAAGAGATATTAATCGCTTTGTCGTGCCTAATAGGACACAGTGCATGTAATCAATGCAATTCCCAGTAACAAAATTGTAATCTTTGAAACTTGTAAACCAACACGGTCCTTTTATACCGAATACTGGCCTCCCTATATCGGCTGCAGATCGTGCCATTTCCAACGAACCTTCGGGACTTCTTCTAGGGCCCGTAGGATTGTCAAACTGAAAGGGAAAAACCTGGCATCTTCCTTTCCCAGCAACAGCGGACTGCCCCGGCTGAATGCAGTGTGGACAACTGTAAAGTCCATTGTATTGTGTCATGTTACACACTGCACATTTTGCTGGCAGATCAGCCGTTCCAGCCATCAAAATACCTCTGACAATGATCGTATCATCTATATCGGTTTTTATTTCAATGCCCTTCTCAAGTTGTTCTAGATCCTTGATAAACGGCTTTAAGAATGTCAACATCTCAGGTTTTTTTGGTCCATTCCAAAGTCCAGCTAAAAGCAAATTTTCAGGATTACGCCGCATTTTAAATGGGAGCTCGTTAACTGCAAAATAAAGTGGCCAAAGCGATGTGTTAGAACTCTTAAAAAGTGGGATTCCATCAGTATTCCACATAAAAGAAATATTGTTCTGGCACGATAAAAGTTCGTTAAATGCTTGATAATGATGTCCATCATAGATATTCTCAATATTGCCATCCACTTTCTTGTCTCTTTTGAACCGAAACTGCAATTTTTCTCTGAAAGCAAAATTGTACACAAGTTTCTTTAACTGTTCAACCAAGGAGATTTCGACAAAGAAACTTTTATCAGACTTCTTTTGGAATCTTTTTCCACACAGTCGATTTGGACATGTGTCGAGAGAGTCGTCCTCGATGCTTAGAAAACAGAACGAGCAGTATGTGTGCTTCTTTGGTGGAATTTTTAAATTCTGGAACCACTTTTTAAATAAATGTGTTGAAATAGGTATTGTGTTATTTTCTTTACAATGCAAGGAAATAATGTGGAGAAGATCTGAAAATGCATCCCCTGTTAAATTATGCTCCAGTACATAGGTCATAATGAGCAACATACTTGCCCCTGTTGATAGCTTAGCGCCTTCATATATCGGTGTATCCTTCAGGTCTTCAAAGAAATTATGATCATGCTCATCATCATCTTCAGAAGAATATTGTGTTTCTGACAGAAAAGTTTCATCCGAACTAGAAGAATAGCCGTTGCTGATTTCTCCATCACTTTGCACTGCACCAGAGTCTTCATCGAAATTTAATGGACAAACGTCATGGACATTTCCGTTGAAAATGTGTTCATTTGCAAAATTTGATTGGCCTGCTGCAATACTGCTGCTGTTGCTGTCTCCCTCCAAATTCAATCCTTCCCTTTCACTGTATGATACAGTGGGTTCATGCATGTCTTTCTTGAAATAAGAGGGTGCATTCTCAAGCGAATCTCTCTCTGTTAAGTAAGTACAGTAGATCTGACCAGTCTTTCGAACCCTTTTCTTGGGTGGAACTTCATTTGATTTTGGTGGTCCAGGGTTTGTTTCAATGCCTCCGATAATCAACAGAAAATAAAGGGTTAAAGAGAAATCATATAACACTGTTCGCTCACATGACAGGGTCCATATCCAGAAAAACATTATTTTCACACTGACGTTCCTCATTTGTTTTGCTGCAGGTGCCTTAAAAACATACAGTTTTGTGTGCAATAAAAGTCTTCTAATTACAAAAATGCAAACAGCAGTGTTCAGTCTTCTTTTCAAGAACCTCCATTTTAATCGTCTTTCGTTTCGAATATTAAAGATGAGATCCAAATATCCATGTTGAGTCAGTGTGCTGCACTTTACTACTTTAACTGACATCAAGTTGTGATAAATTCATGTTTCTAAATCTTCTGAAAACAGAACAAATAAATACATATTTTTCTTCAGTAGTAGTTTATAAAAGTAGCTTATTACATGCATTGTTATAGTAACATAACAACGTCTGTTCTGCGAATAGACTTGCCGTATAGAAATGCATCCGCGGAAGACCAGTGCCCGTTGCCTACAGATATATTTTAATTTCTCAGACATGAAACTATTTATAAATTACATGCACACTGCAATATCATGTTTGGGGAAGAAAAAAAACAAAACAAAAAAAAAAACAAAAAAAAAAAACATAGGAAACTGAACATATTTAATGTTGCAACTGCATTTTTAATTATTAATAATACTAAATATGAAATAATGGAGCACTGCATCTGAAATATGTAATCCTTTAGTAACAGCCAGAATTAACGGAAATTAGGCATGTGACAATTCTATTATGTAACGAACGCTGAATATACTTGCTAAATTTTGAAATATGCCTTAATTGATACAACACTGAATATGTGTATAAGAATGTATTTTATTGTATGTCTGTTTGAGAGCTAGGCTACTGCGGCAAACACTAATTATACGGTATAACTGTGTTCTTCTTTAAATCCTCCTATCCCCTTCCGTATGTTACTAAAGTTTCTACAAAAATATCTGTGAACTATCATCCAACGTGCTGAGAAAATAATGCGGCAAACTTGAATGCGTATTTTAACACGAAACCAACAGTATCACCGACAAAAATATTGAGTATTTCCACCACAGTATCACCGACAAAAATATCGAGTATTTCCACCACAGTATCACCGACAAAAATATAGAGTATTTCCACCAAGACTTTTTTAATATTTGTGTAACCGTTTGAAGAGTGACCTTCGTCTCTATGGCGTGGTTTACGCAATAAAAATGTGTGGCCAATTTCAAGATGTTAGAGGAGAAAAAAAGTTATTTTTTCAATAACACAAAAATATGATATACCCTGGAAATATTCAGTTTATTAATTGGATGAAGATAGTACAATTCCTAAAAAAAAAAAAAAAAAAAAAAAAAAAGGCAAGCTTGAGCTATCATGCAACTATATATGATTGCGGTATCACAGTCACTATACGTACTACAGAGAGACTTTATAGGGCGAATAATAATAATAATAATAATAATAATAATAATAATAATAATATATACCAACCTTTAAACTGTACTGTACTGGTAGTAACTTTTTCTCCGTTCAAGATGTCCCATTGGTATTGAGACGTTTCGCCCCATGGACGTTTCGGCCCAAGACATTTCGCCCCACTTCATGGACGTACCTGGACGTTTCGCCCCATGGACGTTTCGGCCCAAGACATTTCACCCCACTTCAATGGACGTTTCGGCCCAAGACATTTCGCCCCACATTCAGTGTACATTTCTACATTTCTTAACTATCATTCCCAACAAATATGTTTACCCTTCATATTAAAGTGCATGTAGTTAAGCGGCATTTCGTTTGATCTTCGCTCATACTAGTTGTCATCTTGAATTATTCTGAGACTTCTGTCGGCGAGATTAAAGAACGTGTCGTTGGTTGAGAAACGTACTCGCGTAAGCACCCGGCATTTCCTTGAAGTTTGTTTTTGAAATTCAGTACCAACACCTTACTGAAATGCTGTGCCAGAATGTATGGCCCATGTTAGACCGATCAAGATTAAAGCTGGACTGAGACCTCATCTTTTTCTATTACACACTAAGTACATGCCATTTGTTTCTTTCTTGAATAAAAGATTATGCCTTTGAACTCTTCCTGGACTTATTTTAAACTATAATATCAGAATTGTAAATCAAACAAAGAAGAAAACATTGAACTCCTTTTTTGCAAATGACCATCACCAAAAAAGGACTTTCATCAGTTTTCGTAACTGCGAAAATAAAAATATCGCAGTATAGAAAATAATGATCACTGTAAACGATAGATTCATTTTCTGATCAGTCTTAGTACATAAACGAAGAAAAAGGGGAAAATATTGTCACTTATAATGACAGGCCGAATGTAAATCTAACAAATTGAAATGGGTCTGTCAAATAGTCTAAGTATAAGCCTATTCTTCTTCATCTTCTTCTTAGTATTATTATCTTTATTACTATCTTATTCTGATATGAGGATAACTTGTCTTACTATCTCTTATTTTCTATACTCTTCATCACGATACATGGAGAAAAGACTTGTTTCAAACATAATTATAATTTCAAAAGAACACCGTTTTAAACGAACATGATTATTTATTAAACGATGTCATGGTCCGAAACGGCCATTCAAGTGAGGCGAAATGTCCATTCATTTTTTTTTAAGTGGGGCGAAATGTCCATTGAAATGGGGCGAAATGTATATTGAAGTGGGGCGAAATGACCATTGAAGTGGGGCGAAATGACCATTGAAGTGGGGCGAAATGTCTTGGGCCGAAACGTCCATGGGGCGAAACGTCCCTGATTCGTCCCATTGTTGACAAAACACACGATTGTCTTCTGACAACAATAGCAACCCATAGTATGTAAAGACAAAACTCAGTAGAATAAATATAAAAAGCTTCATTTTGCTAACCATTGATGCGGGATAATATTGTTGATGCTGGTGTGCAACTTAATCTCCCACTGTTAACCTATCTGATTACATGAAAGGATGGGCTTTTTGGAACCAATTAGAGTGTCCTCTGTGGCATGGATCATCCCATTCTACTGTATGTACATCAAAAATGAACTACAGCAATATTAACTAACTTACGAATGACACAAATTCTATTATATAGGCCAGTTGTTAAGAAATATATGATAACGAAAATACAATTTATTTGATTTATAAAATGAAGTCATACTTGAGTAAATATGTATACAAAGGCACGTAAAACAAAAAGTTTACTAACAGTGCGCCCTCTTTGGCGCCTCAAACGAACTAAACGGATGTTGCACGCTGACCTGGGTCCGTATTCACGAAACTCCTCAAGTTGAGTGAGAAACTCAACTCAAAATAACCGAGTTTTGTCCCTCATGTGAGTGTGCACTCAATTTATGATTCACGAACACCATTCTCCTCAAATTTGAGTGCACTCAGCTGAGTGCGACGCAATACTCAAATTATTAAGTGCATAAGCGGTCGGCTACCGCGATCTCCAGTTTTGAAAGTGCAAAAGATACTACTTGCTAAGGATGCTCTCGCGCACTTCCGTAAACAATTGTATTGTCTGTATCAGTTTCGTCTGCATTGTGTGTATTGTGTGTGTTGTAAACCATGGATGACAGTGAAGGAAAGAAAAAAAGATGTGCAAATTGGAGTGAAAAAGAGAAAGTTGTTTTGGTGGAGAGTGTCTTGAAAAGAGAGGGTGTATTGTTTGGAAAATTGAAAGGTTGCGGTGGTGAGGGGGGGGGGGGGGTGAGCGTAAAGACAAAGAGAAGGCAGGAAGAGGTGACTGATGCCGTTAATGCGTAAGTATCTACAATATTTACATATTCTTTTTTCAAATAATAATAGTTTTATAGAAAAAATATTGTCGTTACGGAATTATATCAGTCTCTGGATAACCTGCATACAGTTTTTTTTTTTTATTGGTGTACATTTATTGTTAATGACGATATATAAACTACTAATATACATAAACAATGAAAAAATAAAGTCAACACATATTAAACTTGACAAACAGTAGTCATTATTTACTCTGACAAATAATAAGTTCTACATCAGACAACAGCTTAACATTGTTATTTCATAATGTAATTATCATAAAGAAAAAAAATTAATTATTAAAATAAATGTACAGTATTTAATATATATCACGTGGTTAATGTCAAAAAAAATTGAAAATGTACATTTTCTGAATTATGACAGTATTATGATTGAGTCACAATTATTCAGCTAAAATTACAAGTGTTCAACATTAAATTTAAAACAACTATGGATAATATATACCATGATTATAACGAAATAATCAATAAAATTGAGTAATAATTAATAATTGTATTGTTTCCAGTGTCTCATCTAAAGCAAGGAACATAATGCAGTGCAAAAAACAATATGAAAATGCAAAACAAAGGGGTAATTTTATATTATTATTATTATTGTTATTATTATTATTATTTTCTGAATATAGAAAATTTCAAAACAAATTTAATACAATCATATGAAACTTTATAATCAAAAATATACAACAATCATCACTAATTTTACATAAATTTTACATAAATTCATAAACATATTGTTTGTACGTGCATTTTTAATATAAAATTTTTTAATTTATATTACCATCAACAGAAATATACACATGCTTCATTGATTACTTTTGTTGAATATTCTATGTGTCACGGAATTGTATGGTTTATATCAATATGTATATGTGGTCAAAAATGTATTCGGGTTTCGTTTCCGACTAGAGCGTTACTCGGGGGGTTGTTTATTTTTTCGGCTCTAGTTATTTTGAAATACTGAGCGCGATTCACCCCATGCTGCACGTGCAAATTGCCTGCAGTGAAAACTCACGTACCTAGCTGCTGCGCATATCTGTCACAGCTAGAGTACATATAGAGCGAATTCTCTATAAACAAATTACACTACGACGAGTCTTGTCAGAAAGCTTACCTCTTTACGGGAGCAAAACTTCAGCTGTAGAGGTATGTGAAATTTAAGATTGTATTCTTTATCACTATTCGTTTTATATGACATAATTGTTTCATATATTAGATGTTTTAGAATTTATTCTAAATTCTACAGAGAGTCAATACCTTGGTCATACAACGCCATGATATTAGAAATACTATAGGCTGGTTCAAGTTAGCTATTTGTTGTAACTGAACAGACGGGTATTATTTAATTATACGCAGCATGCATTGAATGATTAATGTAATGTGTAACGAGATGTAATTCATGTGCGCGCATGCGCAACATCTATCAGTACAAAAGTACTAACCGTGTCATATGTACTACACGGTTTAGTTGTTATACTTTTAGCTGTCCTTATGTATGGTTTGGTGGTGTGAAGGCACAGAACTCTGTGTGGTTTCGTGTGACGTGTACGCTGTGTCTGGTGACGTTGTTTCGGAAGAGTGTACTGGTTTTCTCGATGCGAGGGACCAAGGCTTCTCGACCAACGGGTCTGTGTTAATGTGAAGGCTCTCGGGGGATCCTTCAACAGACTGGGAGGGGTGGACCATGCGTGGTGGCTCCTTGACCATGGACTAGAGCGGGTGGAACCGTAGATACATCTTGGTCGTCAAACGGGCGCCACGATAGTTATATTTATTGCGTGTTCCATTTTATTGTTATCTCAATATTGCTATCTGTGCAAAATTACATTCATTCCAATTTCAATATCGCTGTATGTGTGATAGAGTCATAATTTCATGCATTCCCATTTCATTTTCGTTATATGAACGATATATTCATAAATTCATACATATTCCAATATCGCTTGATGAATTGATAAATTGATGAGTATCATATTGATAAGCGCATAAATCACATGCTTTGGTCACCCTTGGTACTTAATAAGACCTTGTTTATATTGGGGTGTAAATCATATACTCTTATTTGTCGACTGGTGATAGGATGCTATTCACGTTTGTTTAAAATTCCATTCGTTAAATTCATCTTTGATTTTTCTCGTTGAGTTACTTGTTGTTGATAGTTCCATGTTAGGAACTTTATAATTTTCCTTATCTTTTTGTTATAATGGTGTCAGATTTGTTCATCTTTAAATTGCGTTTATAAATAAACATCTTATTAACGCAGTTGCTTTCGGTGTCTTCACTAATCCAGTCCTCACCCGGCTTCATCCTGTGACATGTGTCAAATAAAGCAGTTATTGTCTATGAGCAATTACTACTACATCTATAACTACTACTAATAATAATATATTTGTTATAATTTTCCATGTATTGAGTAATACCTCTATTTATTTATGTATTTCTTTTGACATTGGTTTATCTATGTGCATCATGCATGCTAGAATGTACTTTGATTCAATTAAATAATGAAAGTATGGAATCATAATTTCATCATGATTTATTTTTCCTCATTAATGACAACATTGGAAAATAATATACAGCAAATTATATATTCATAATATATTTTTTTATACCTGCACATTCAAGGAGTGAAAACCTTTCCTATTTACAAAATCTGGTTCATTTGCTGTGGGTGCAATTATTCTTATAAACGTTCCATCTATACATCCAATCACAGTAGGAAATTCTAGTTAAGGAAATAAATGAAAATTGGATAAATAATAATAAATTCATGTTATCACAAATTACAAATAAATTATGCTGTATGAAATATATACATGTCATAATGATTAGCTTCAGTTGAAATTTTTTTTTTCCTGCTTCATAATGCTGTTCAGGGGAGTCATGCAATATAATAATTTTGTTGTTGTTGTATAAACCATCCACTACTGTTTATCTATAGTCCGATAGGGCAGAAGAAGTAAAAACAATTAATAGACCAGCATAGAACAATGTCTACGAATATATATATATATATATATATATATATATATATATATATATATATATATATATATATATATATATATATATATATATATGTGTGTGTGTGTGTGTGTGTGTGTGTTTAAAAACATAAAAATATGATAATTATCTTAAAAATAAATGGATTTAAATAATCATATAATTGGATGTATACACAAACTGTATCAATGCTGTGTGAAACTCATTTGCTATGGCGTACCCGATGTATAATTTGATATAAATAATAATAAATAATTAGTCTGGCGGGCCGTATCCGAACCGCGGGCAATATGTTTGACACCACTACTGTATATGTTTATTTTTAGAGAAGGGGAGGTTACTACCATAAATACAACAAAACATTTAATGATGATGCGTACTCGCCTGCTATTTTGTAGAATTGTTGTTTTACCGTTGCTAATTCATCTTCACTAGGAAATTTTATGTACTGGCGAGCAAGTGTAGCTATGGCCTTTGCAACTCTGATTACAATACGGCTCACTGTCGGGTGCGATAATCCCATGCTATCCCCGATTAGCCGCATATGGGCTCCACTTGCAAAATATTGAAGGGGACAGAGCACATGACATTGCGGTGAAAGTGATCTTGATCGATTTGTTAATGGTGATAGGAAACGTTCAAGAATTGAAACCAAGAATAATATTGTTTGCTTTCGAAATCTAAATCTCTGAAAGCATTCTAAATCATCCACATCTTGTAATGATAACCTTTCCTTAATTTTTTTGGCACACGTTCTACGGCGTCTACGTAAGCGATGTGCGTGCGCCATTGTTGAGTGTATTCATTGAGTTAGGTAAGACGCTATCTCATTTATTTGAGTGAAATACTCAAAGTTGAGTTGAGTGGTTCCCTCGGCTTGGTTTCGTGAATCGCGATTTGAGGGCACACTCAAGTATTTGAGGGAAAACTCAGATTTGAGTGTGGACTTGAGGAGTTTCGTGAATACGGACCCTGTAGTGTACATGTAGAAGAGTACATTTGAACCAAAAGACTGAATTTCGCGCGCGGGCAACGTTTAGCAAGGATCACGCTGCTTAGAAAGAAAGTCACTTTATATTCTCCTGCAACATGTTCGCTGTTATATATTTCTATGACGACAAGAGTGTGGACATTGTTAACAAAAATAAAATAAAATCAACCTCTAGTGATTTCCACGTCGGTACTGATGTTAAAGTCCAGTACGAAACAGAAGACATCGATGAAAGTGGGATGGATATTAGAAGATTTCAGGATTATGAAGGACTGGTTCTTTGCAATGAAAAAGGTAAGTGACGTTTACTCATTTCGTTCTACTATTTTCACATATGTGATGCTCGGTGTGTAGAAAAGGGTGCGATTAAATCAGAATAATTCATGCTCTCAGCCCCTCAATTTTACAAACGTACATTACTTTTTATATTTAAAGCTGTTCGCCATCCAGAAAGTTAATAGAAAACAAACCAGAAAACTTCTTTGAAATTTGATACATGTATATTATGGTCATCATCTAAAGCTGCACATATTGACATATCTTTGTGTTCCCATGGATTTTGTAAGAGTTTACCTTTGGAACTTGCATGGTATATGGATACATACCTTAATGCATGACGGCTAGAATTTCGTGAACGCAGCTAACTCTCGCCGTTAAATACATTGCTGTGAAACTTTGCACGTCATACTGACCAATGTTTATACTCGCACAGCCCTCAAAACATTATGCACTCTTTTGTTTTCTTTACTATAGATTCATATCTCCGTCATTGGGTAGGGGTAGGATATGCGGCACAGGGGTGGGTATATTTAGGAAGTGTGTATTCCCTTGATCACCGCGTTTCAACT
Organism: Margaritifera margaritifera; assembly: GCA_029931535.1. Classification (NCBI taxonomy): domain Eukaryota; kingdom Metazoa; phylum Mollusca; class Bivalvia; order Unionida; family Margaritiferidae; genus Margaritifera; species Margaritifera margaritifera. The sequence goes on from JAQPZY010001341.1 coordinate 1,163,200, forward strand.
TTTGGAAACGCTATTCCCACGGCCGCCGCGTGTCCGCAATAGAAAAGACTATACGCACGGCGACCGATCAATGCATTAGGGATGAGTCCAAAATATTCAGAATGATGTAAACTCTGCTAAGCATAACATATATACCCATCAATACCATTACAAGTTTGGCGGCTGATTTTTCGGACTACAAAATACCACGAACATAAAAAAAAATAAAAAAATTGTTCCATAGTGTCTATTTCGTATGGCGGTCATGTACTTAATTTTACAATGACTTTTCTCATGTCTGACGTTCGCTAGTTCGCTAACAATATTCGTACTGCGACCAGTGTCTGTCTCAGTTTGGATTACAATAATTATGATTTGGTGTGCAATTAACAATTAAAGGCTAGTCCGTGAATTGGCGGTTTTCCCAAGAGAAAAAATGTTCATAATTCGATTTTACTGTAACATTGCAGAATTTTGATTTCAATAGACAGCCATAACATAAGCGTAGAAATACCACCTCCAACATATCAGTCACTGTAGTCGAGTGGAAATATGCAGATATATCACGCAAAAGATTCAAGATCGAATACCACTCAATGCTTTTTATTTTTTTTATTTTTAGTAAATATGTACAAAGGCATCTTGAATTAAGAAAGAATTATGTTACTTAGATTTACTTTGTGAATGTACATTTTCAGACCCAAAAATAAATAAATACATGTTTTCAGTTAGCCGACCTTCCTTGTTTCTCGTTGCTGACCCTAGCACTTTTCCCCACCCCCACCCCCAATTTTTTTTTTTTAGTTTAAAAAAATCACAATGCCAAAATTGAAGTGTGCATCTAATTGAGCCGGTTTTGCCCAGTACTTTCAAGCGCTTGAATTGTTATTTGATTTATATATAACGTTTACAAAAAAAAAAAAATATTTTAAATTTAATTTTAAAACCAGTGCAATGAGGAAACGCATATTTTTTTGTGGGTGTGGGTCCTCAGTGTATGCTTTTGTTATCTTGAAGTAAGAAAGAATTGTTACTCAAATTTACTTTGCAAATGTACACAAAACACTGCAGAACATAAATGGTAGACAACTGACATTACCGAAGAAATCTGCTAGTTGCAAACTCTTAATACACTTTAGCTAGCAAACTCGTTTAAGCATAAAATAAAAAGAAAATGTGTTCTGAGTGAATGACAGAAAAAGTTGATCGATTATTTTTTTTTTTTTGTGCCTAATGCTGGAGTTTTCACCCATGAGGTTCACTCAGTATTCATTCAAAAATTTATATTTCTACCGGAGGTGAAGGAGTATAGAGCATTGTACAAGTATTAACAACAATGACGTGCAAAATATGGAATTTAAGCTAATCAGTTGCAAAAATGAGTATATTTCGCAGATCAAGTACGTGGAAGCCGTACAAATAGCTTTATGTAAATTATATAATGGCAGCCATACGAATAATCTTTCCAAATGAGGTACATGGCCACTGTGTGAATAGTCTTTCCCAGTTAAGGTGCACGGTGGCCGTGTTAACAGCCTCATCCGTATATTTATATGCACTAGTCACCACAAGTTTAACTAGTCTTCACTACTTTCATAGTGCAGGTGGAGGATCAAAATACCTGATAAAAATGACTTGCGCAGGAACTGGTGGTTTTCTCTAGGTTACTGGTTCCTAGTACATTAAGTCTCCAGGTGTGTAAATAAGCTATATTGGATGAATAATATACATATGCACGTACACCAACTTGCTCTTGTGATATATTTATTACAGATAGAGCTGGAGCACAAACCTTTTTATCAGATAATCAAGACCAAATTCTTGAAAAAGGAAAGCAAGGAAAAGATGGTCTTGTGGCTTGGACAAATGAACAAGCAACAGAAAAACAGTGTCAAGGAAGGAAACGAAAAAAAACTGCAAAAATACTTGAGATGGAAAGTGCATTGTTAGAAGACCAAGAGGAGAGGCAGCTTAGCTCTATGAAAAAGAAAAAAATAGAAAGTAAACCAAAGAAGACACACAAGAAAGCAGAAATTACAGCAAGAAAGACACTAGAAAAAGGAAAAACTGCGGAAACACAAAAGATTCAGACCATTGAATATTTCAAGAAGAAGAAGGCTGTTGTAAGTTCCCATTAGTTAAGCTTTAAAACAAATTATGTGCCATATGTAACTTTGTTAAACTGCATATGGTAGCATCATGTTTTTTATATATATGATGTTGTTCTGCAATATAATTGACACCTTGATTTTAACAATTATATTTTAACTGCAGAATGTATCCTACTGGTAGTATTAGGAATTCCCATCTGCCTAAAGGATCAAAACCAGCATTTTTCAGAACTGACCCATCAATGTTATATTTAATGTAAACAGTTGCTAACCCAATGTCCAACTGGTTCTTAAAGTTAATTTTTAAAACTGGCATTAACATGGAACTTTATAATCTAGATTCATATAGCTGTTTTGCAGAGTTGTATCCTCTGGTAACTAAGCTAGAACATATTAAGCAAATTATATCTTTGTTTTACTCTTCAATCACCAGGCTAATAAAACTTTCATTATATCACATTAATGTTTCATTTTCCTGTTCAGCATTTGTATATTGTCTTATAAAGGATCGCAATGCTTAGATGGAGAAAAAAAAAATTTATATTTTTTTTTAATAAATCAGGCACAAAAAATGGGGACAGTTAGCACAGCTGTCATCCCAGAAAAGGTTCAGTGTCCAACATCAATCCAAGAGTCAACTCGATCCCAGAGTCCAAAATATACGCCAAGAAACAAGTCCCCTATATCCCTGTCATCATGTGAAAAAACATCATCACCATCACAGATCCTACAGAGATCGACATCAGGAAAATTCCCTAAATCTCCAACATCATCCCAAGAGTCGTCACAATCCCAGAGTCTCAAAAATACAACACCAAGAAGAAAATCCCCCATATCCCTGTCATCATGTCAAAAACCAACAACATCAACACAGATCCTACAGAGACGCACATCACCAAGAAACTTTACCATATCTCCATCATCACTGCAATATTGTCCGACACAGAAAAGTTCATCAACTAGAAAATCTTTGGAAAACGTCTTCAGTTTACACCCATCACAACTCAACAGAGTACCTTCTAATAACAGTAGAAGTGTGGAGATGCCAGATGCTTCAATGGATATAGGTATTAGCACATATGTACTTATCTGCATGTTTGCAAGATTCTGAAAATTAGATGTAATTCATTTGAATAATATGCTGGCAGAGAAAATTTGAATTTTTAAAAAATATAATACTGATTATTGTTAAAAATTGTACCCTATATTTTGAATATTTTATGTTATTTGTTTTTACCTGAATTTTTTACTTTATGTATCTTTTAAACATATTTGACATCTTTACTTTTTATCGTTTATCTTCTTAGGGCTGCATGTTTATGCTCATTTTTTTTAATGGATTTATCTTGACAGTTTTTTTCTCAGGGCCATTTACTGTTTCTGTAATTAAGATAATCCTGGATAATTACCCAGTTGCTTAACCATTATTATTAGTACCTGGCTTGACCCAACTGCCATCTGTTCTCACTGCTTATAAATGCTTCTGTCTGCCCAGAAATGTACCCATGACTGTCTCCCAATATGAAAATTGCACAGGCGAAATAGCACACATGGGTAATAAAACACACAAGATATTTTGCTTCAAATCTTCATATATTAACCTTATATATACACTGAATTGTAAATTTCAATTTTACTTGACTGCTTTTAAAATTTTATTTTCAGCTCAAGTGGTCAGTCAAGGGTTCAACACGCTATATGGCTGCACCAACATTATGTGTGAAGAAAAAATAAAACGCCTGGAAGAAGAAAATGAAAGGCTAAAAGAGGAACTAAAATTAAAAAGCAGCACCACTTTGAAAAGTGAAGGTAATTGATTTTTTTTTTTTTTTTTTTTTTTGGTTTTGGTTTTTAAGATGTCCATATACGTATAATGGAAATTGATATATTATTTTCATAAGTTTTCCACAACAATCCTTATGCAAGTACATGTATGTATGTTCTTTCTCTTTTGAGCTATACATATACCTGAGAAGAAGACCTCATCTAAAGTGATTTGTGGTGCATACTCTTTTTTTTATTTGTTCAAACTGTGTGTCAGTTAAACTGATTTTCCCACTATGACTTTAGCTAGCAAGACTGATAGTCATTCCATAATTATATATATATATATATATATATATATATATATATATATATATATATATATATATATATATATATATATATATATATATATATATATATATATATGTGTGTGTGTGTGAAAAAGTGAATAGGTCTACATGCTGTTCATATATAGAAGTAAATTTGTAAATTCAACAGGATATCAGTTATGTTCATCCTTTATTCTTTCAAGCACTTTTGCATCACCATCATGGATGCTCTTAAAGTATGTGTATATATATATATATATATATATATATATATATATATATATATATATATATATATATATACACACACACATGGCTATCCTTAAAAGAAAAGATAAAAAATTAATTTCAAAACATTTTCATCAAATTTGCTTCACTGACTTAGACCATATTTCACACAACAAAAAAACAAAAAAAAAACACAGATGATGATCCATTTTTGTTTTTCCTGTGCTCAGTGGGAAAACAACCATTATATATTGGATCCATTTTCAGATCAGACATCATTGCTGATCTACCAGCTGAAAACCTTAATAGACAGATGGGAGAGGGAACATCAGGTTGTAGACCAATATCCCAACATCACATTTGCAAATAACAGTTCATACCAAATTTCCACATCTATGGCCAGCCAAGATTACAGTGTGTTGCAGACATCCCAGCATTCAGTGTCTCCCATGCCCATGCAGGCATACCAGCAGTCAACGCCTTCTTCTGTATATTCATCCCAGCATTTGCTGCCTTTAATGCAGGCATCCCTACTGTTATTGCCTTCCCAGCAGTCATCCCAATGTTCATTGCCTTCGATTCATTCACGAAGCACAAGTCACCCAATGCCAATATCTAATTCCTTCTCCCCGGTAAACACCACCAACATAAGTACAAGTGTAGCAGAGAGAAGAGACATGGATGAATGTGATTTCTCGCATTTCTTTCAGCAAGGAGAGGGAAAGGTATATTTCAATGAATTTGTGGTTTAAGTTGATATAATAAAGTAGTAGTTTAAATATTAAAATGAAAGGTCAGTGGTGTATAATTGTATTCCTACAACTACAAAATCACTTTTATTTGACATGGCTGTTAAATCATGTTCAGTAATTACCAGTCTTGTGATATTATAATTATCATTGTGTAGTTCAATTTCTTTAAAAGGCACTACAAGCCATACTTGTCAAAGTCTGGCTGTTAAAGCAATGAAAGATAAGATTCATGTATAAAACCTGTGAGATGATTACCATTACACACTTGCCACAAAGGCTGTTAAGGGCATGTTACATATTTCATAATCCATTGGGCCAATGTTTAAAATTTTTTCAAAGGTTTTTGGTAATAAAAAAATCTACTGGAATACATTTCCTTGTATCCCATTTACAGATACTTCAGAAGTGTTTTGGGAATATAGCTTCACATACTGCTCCGTTTGCCTTCTCTGACTTTTGGCCCCTTTTTGTCATGTCACTTGACTTGGTTAGATTTAAACAAAAGATTTAACTGGTTAAGGGCTTGATTAACGCTTTTCTTGTTGCTTATATATATACTAGGACTCTTTTCATCAAACAGATCTTTTTCCTACTTCTTTCTGTCCTACAATGGTAAAAATGATCGATTATATTAATCTCTGATGTTCTTTTTACAGATTAAACTTATTGAAGGTCACAGTCTTTTTATCAACGCAACAAAGTTTGCACTCATCCGGAAGAAATCCAAGAAGAGTGATAGCAGGACAATGAAAGCTCTGCTGGATTATTATTTCACACCAGCTTATCTTGCGCAGCATTCTGCCACAGGGGAGAAGTCTGACAAACCGCCATTGCCAAGGGAAATTCTGACTCCAATAAAGGGTGTGTATCAGATGCTTTAATATTTGTATGTTATACACATGATACATGTGTGATTTAGACTCTAAAAAGTTTTTTTTTAAAAAGAATAAAGATTGGAATTCAAGTTATGAATTTCTTTATATCTTGCAAATGTACATATTTTGGAGAAAATAAATTCTCCTGGAAGTGTAGGAGAAATATCCCTGAGGACTCTTCTAGAAATATTAAAAGTATGGAACATACAGATGTGATCTGCAAGCATCTGAACAGCAGTACAGTTTATCAGTTTTGCTAGGGAGCCATGGTAGCTCAATTGTTAGAGCATCAGACTTAATCGAAGGGTTGAGCAAATTTTTTTTTTAAACCACTAGTCCAGGACAAGTGGTTTCAGAAAATTCACTAGTCCCACCTTACTCTTCACTAGTCCCACCTTACCTTTCACTGGTCCCAAAATGGTAATCACTTGCCGAGATTTGATGAGATGTATGTACTTAATACATAGAGAAAAAACCAAACGAAATAATATACAATATAATTATTTCTTAAAAGAATTTAATTTTTCAAAAACATTGGTTGTTATACATTTGGCTTCTTCAGGTTCATGTATATATGTTTTAGCTGATGGATTTGAAAAAATGTCCATGTACAGTGTATATGTCTGCCACCTGCACCAGCACTAAGCCAGCAGTTGATAGCTGTGTCTGGGTTGAAGTCCTCAAGCTCTGGTCCATTTGCAGAAATGTTCATTAGCATTTGTAAACTCTTTTGGTTTAAGGAATTCCTTAAAGAAGTCTTGATTAAGTTCATTGAACTAAATCCTCGTTCACACTCAGCAGTGGATGGGCTTATAACGAATATGATTTCTACTAGTTTGCATAATTGACTGAGACTAGGTGGAGTATTCACTAAGAGTGTTCCAAGAATTCTCTGTCTCTTAGTAGTGTCATATTTGACATTTTTTGCCATCACAGATTGTTGCTTATGTCTCTTTGGAGAAATAGCTACCGCACACTCAGTATCAGTCTTACGTTTTATCCCTCCACTTTCAAACAAATTTTTCTTTCTCTGAATCGCCGTTATTACCTTCCTTGCGAAAATAATTTAGCAAACTCATTTTATCCACAGAGTAACTATCAGCTTGCTTGACAACTACTTCTAAAGTGATCATAACATACATTTTCTCTTTTAATTACGATCAGAGACAGCTCATTAATTCGCGTAATTGTTTCGCTTCAAACGCAATATCGCACGTGGAAGTTAATCATTTGTACAATCAATTAAAAATTAAAGAATCATTACTGTCATTTAATCAGTTCATAAAAGAAACCAACAATGATGTCGGTACAGTACCTTTCATTAATTTAATTACACTGACTCGCTGGATTAAAATCATAGTGAGCTGCTCGTGATAATCTGGCTTGAGTAAACTCAATGCAACAAAGCCACGTAAAACACTACTAATTGATCATACTGGCTTTCTTTTGTTTGACGTGTTATGATTTGCCGATAATTTGGTCGCTTAGCCCAATATGCAGTCAAGCGGTAACAGGATGTAAATGTATACACGAAGAGGGGTAGAATAAAATATTCAGTACGCCCGGAGGGCATGATTGGCCAAATAAAGGTAGATATAGTGATTAAAGCACGAAAATAAGGACTAGCCCGACGTTTTTGAAAAGCACTTGTCCCGGACTAGCGACTTGGAAAATTTTACTTGCCCGACTTCAAAAATGACTAGTCCGGGACGTCAGGCTATGGGATTTGCTCAGCCCTGGTTGAGTTTTCAATACCTGCTTGGGTCAGGCTCAGTCGGCTGCCTCAGTGTGTCCTATTTCCTCAGTGTGAGATAGCCAATAATGTGTTGAAAGTGCCATTTAAACCAATAGTTTTGCCTTTGCCTTGTCCAGTGAATCTACACCAGTTCCTTTTTACAAAATATCACAAATGCATTCCTTTTTACAAAATATCACAAATGCAAAGATAGGAACAAAACAAACTTGCACTAAGTTCTTCATTTCCATTTCAGATTTTATTTTTCAAAAGTTCAAGACAGATCCAGCTAACCTAAATTCTATGGTAAACAGGAAGTGCCTCGATTCAAAGAAAAAAATTTCCAAAAGAATACTTTTGCAGACTGGCATGTGACTGTGTGTACATGATGAAAGACTCGGAAGCAGTAATGTTAATTACACGCTTCGTTTGCATTAAATTTTCTGGAACATTGAAGAATGGTCTTCATGTGAAGCCATGAATTTCATACAGATTTGGAACTTTAACTTGTATAGTGTGCTTGCTAAAATATGTTTATTTGCAGTATGTTTAATGATGACCTTTAAGAACTTTGATTATTTAATGCATGTGATATGATAATTACAATAATTGAAAATTGTATATACATATATATATATATACACACACACATGCACACACACTAGTTTTCTTTTTGCTCATGCGAGAGACCTGACTAAAACATCCATAACTGAACTCAAAGATGCTCATCCTTGTTAGATTTGAATATGACCTTGAAAGTCTCTAATGCTATTAAATGGCAAGTTTTATGATAGCAAACTTTGTTCTTTTTTTAACTATTGTCAAAAATGTACGTATTAAATACTAGTTGTTTTGGGGGTTTTTTTGCTCATGTGAGCAAACTCTTGCTCATGTGAGGAAAATTTTGCTCATATTAATTTCAGATCCTGCAATTTTCATGTGAGCAAAATCTTGCTCACGTGAGCAACATCTTTCTCATGTGAGCCACATCTTGCTCACGTGAGCAACATATTAACAATTCCTGCTCATGTTATTTTCAGATTTTGTTAGATTCAATTGTTCACGTGAGATCTACCTAATTTGCATGTTAAAATGCACATGAGACTAACCTGAGTTAGATCTCACGTGAGAATCTTATGTGCAAGAGGGTAGGCAATTTTGGTCTGGGTTATATTAATGTTGAAAATGATATGTATCATGCTGGAGTTTATATCAATGTTGAAAATGATATGTATCATGCTGGTGTTTATATCAATGTTGAAAATGATATGTAACATGCTGGTGTTTATATCAGTGTTGAAAATGATATGTAACATGCTGGTGTTTATATCAGTGTTGAAAATGATATGTATCATGCTGGAGTTTATATCAATGTTGAAAATGATATGTATCATGCTGGAGTTTATATCAATGTTGAAAATGATATGTATCATGCTGGTGTTTATATCAATGTTGAAAATGATATGTATCATGCTGGCGTTTATATCAATGTTGAAAATGATATGTATCATGCTGGCATTTATATCAATGTTGAAAATGATATGTATCATGCTGGCGTTTATATCAATGTTGAAAATGATATGTATCATGCTGGTGTTTATATCAATGTTGAAAATGATATGTATCATGCTGGTGTTTATATCAATGTTGAAAATGATATGTATTATGCTGGTGTTTATATCTGGGTTGACAATTCACCCGCCTGTAATGTGGCAAAATGTTGACCTTTTCCAACTATTACAAGATGACACTGACAGCTTTGAATATCAAGGGAGAGTAATTTCGTGTGGCAATTGGAATGCACATGTTGGTAACAGTTCTAGGCATGACTACATTGTATGTGACAATATTGTGAACTCATTTGATGATGAAGATTAGCCCCACCATTCCACCAATTCAATGGACACAGTTTGTAATTCACACAGCATAAAAGTACTTGATTTGTGTAAATCAAAATTGTTCCGTTTATAAACCGTAAATTGGGTAGTGATCATTTAATTGAATCTTTCACTTATGCCAACAGAATGGGTTCTACTGTTATTGATTATTCGGTTCTTAAAGAATGTGATTTTTCATGTACTGACAGTTTTCAAGTCGAACCATTTTGTGAATGGTCAGATCATGCGCCTATTTCATTTACGATTTTGTCCAATATAAATCTTGGCAATTCTAGTTTTGTGTGCAATAGTAATACAGTTAGACAGAGAATTTAAGATTTAATTTTTTAATTGCCTGATTTTAATTTTATTATGCAAACTCTACAAATAGGTAACAGAAATTCTCTTAATAGTTGTTTAAATGACTTTATATCCATAATTCATGAGGTTGCTGACCCTCTTTTTTCAAAACCTTCTCTTGTTACTGAGGCATCTTATATACACAATTGGGTAAAGAAAAAAGCCAAATGGTTTGATTGTGATGGTATCAATGCTAGAACTCTATATATTAATTCTTTGAATAAATTCAGTTTTTGCAAAAATGAAGAGAATAGATCAGAAATGAGTATTAATAAGAGCAATTATAAGAAACTTGTGCGCAAGAAAAGGCAGATGTTCCATGCAAATAAAATTAAGGAAATTGAATGCTTACATTACAGTAAACCTAATAATTTTGGAGGTTATTCTCACATAAAAAGGCTTCCAATGTACAAAATATTAGGTTAGATTCTTTTTATAAGTATTTTTGTGAATTAATGTTAGTAATGCAACTGATCATACCAATGAAACTGAGGAATTTTGTAAATACAGTGTGTAATAATTTTGATAGCATAAATTGTAATTTTTAGGAGCTCAATAAGCCTATTACAATTGCAGAGGTAGAAGCTGTCATCTGTTTTTTAAAATGCAATAAATCTTTTTCTGGTGATCAATTAATATTTTATAGAATCTGTAGATATACTGTCATCGCATCTTGTAGATATGTTTACTGCTATATTAGACTTGGGACATTTTCCAGATAAATGGTGATAGGGCATTATTGTGCTTTTGTTTAAGAAAGGTGATCATAATGATGTCAATAATTATAGAAGTATAACTTTAGTTAGTTGTTTTTCAAAAATATTTACTAGTATCTTAAATAAAAGAATTAATTCATGGGTTGAAAATAATGACCGATTCAGTGATGCTCAATTTTGTTTTAGAAAAGGTCGTTCAACAATAGATGCTATCTTCATTTTAAATTCTATTGTGCAAATATATTTATGTAACAATGAATGTTTGTATTTTGTGCTTTTATTGATTTAGAAAAGGCTTTTGATAGCATTTACCATAATGCTCTTTGATATAAATTGTATAAACTTGGTATTAATGGTAAATTGTTTAGGATCATATAAGATATGTATACAAATGTCAAGTCAAGTATAAAGGGGTCTAACACCAGATAGTACTCTGAATTTTTTTATGCTTCTGTTGGCTTAAAGCAAGGAGAGGTTTTACCTCCAATCCTTTTTGCTCTCTTCCTGGATGACCTTGAACGTTTTATGCAAGATAATATTAATTATAGCATAACGCTACATGATATTACATTTATAATGATGTTATTTGCTGATGATATGGTTGTACTTGGTAAAACCCCACAGGATTTGCAACATAGTTTGAATTTGTTTGAAATATATTGTAATAAATGGGGTTTAGAAGTGAACACTGACAAAACCAAAATAATGGTATTCAGAAATGGACCTATAATGGTAAACAGCTACAAGTTGTAAATGATTTTAATTATTTAGGTTCTGTATATAATTATACTGGTAGCTTTTCATTCAATGCAGTTCTTTCACACAGTCATTCCAGCCTAATACAGCACAGTGACCAGGCTAGAATATTCTCACTAAGTATTTACCAGAGTTGAACAAAGTTGTTACGATATCTGTGTAAAACCCATTAATCTGTTTCATATGCACAGGATTACTACAGTTATGATCATTACAGATTGGTACACAATAAGAGATCTCACTCTTGTTTAATAAGAAAGCAGATGTCTGTGTATAATTCAGTTTTTCATCCGCTGTGAGGTCTGACAAGTTGATGTTGTATTTCAAATTTAAGAGTTAATGTTGGCATGAATCAAGACCAGGAAGTTGGTCAGCATTGACAGTCATTAAAGTAGGGCAATGGTCAGACCCTACAAGGGTATGAATTATTCTCATATCACTTATAGCTGATTGAGTAGATTGTGTAGAGACACAATGATCCAACCAAGAGACAGTGTTGTGCGAGTCAATCAGAAAAGTAAAATTTGTTGTGTGGTCTACTATATGTTTTAAGACTGATATGACATAACCATATTCATCACAAAATTGGCAATGTTCATCTCCAAAAGAAGTGGATCTGAGCTTATTAGCATTCCAATCTCCTAAGACATAAACATTTGGTGTAGTAGCATTTTCTACAATAGAATTAATTTTACCCAAGTAATTGATAAATTCCTGAAAATTTTCAACTAAATCACAAGGTATTAATAGACATTTACAAAAAGCAAATAGGAATTACCTGTCTTAATAGTAATACTTATTAATCTGGGATCATTGAGGTGTTGTACTTCTATAATACTTGCAGGAGATCTACAAAATAATACACCAACACCCCTGTAAGGTCTACCTATGTGAATGTCTTTAAAAGACTGAATCGGTGATTTACCTGATCCATAAAAATCTGCATGCACTGATGAAAGACAGTCTAACTCACTGTCGAATAGCCACAACTCTTGTAAAAAACAAATGTCAGATACATCGCATCAAGTTCTCACATTGTGGATATTTCTAGTTATAGAATTGGCAGTTATAGAAAGAAATGTATAAAGTGGCCATTATGTATAGTTGAGAATTATAAAGCAAAATTCGGAATATTTGAATTTAATTCCAACTCTGCGAGTTACAGTCTCTAACCAACTTACTCCTTGGCCATGCATCCACATTCATTATTGACTTGTTAGTGAAGTTATACTATACTACAGTATACCTCCTCTTTTATATCGAGCATTTAATAATTTTTCATTTCAAAGTGGTAAATATAAAAAGTGATGTGTCATCTTTGGACTTGTTTATAACTGATGAAGGAATTCACATAGACTGAACATTTAGTGAATACATGAGATATAGCCTTATTTTGTATGAATGAACAGAGTCTACATTGCTTGGCGAATGGATTTTTCACTGGAATCATTTTCAATACTGTTCACAGCAAATTTGGATTGAAGCTACTGCTTAAATGAATAATAGCAACGATTTCCTATTGGTCAAGTATAATGACTCTATCTCTCTCTCTCTCTCTCTGCCCGTTGTAACAAGCAGTGATTAAAGTCTATATCAATGTCTATATTGTGTCTATATGTCTACTGTACTTACCGGAATAGCATCTTAAGCAGTCAGCTGCTGAAGCAGTGTAGAAACTCCGCATTAAATGGAAGGGGTCTGCATCCCTCTGGCCTTACTTTCTCATTCTGCCAAAAATATGATGCAGGAGTAAGAAGAAAAAAAAGAATCAGCTTGTATGAGGGACAAAGTCTTTCATTTAGTCTGTTGAAATTGACAGCTGTTTCTAATGTTTCCTAGATGTGCATGATTTCCTTTGATGCACATATCAAGCTAGAGGGCGTAATATTGGTTCCAGTGAAACAGTAGATGTTCCTGTTATGAAAACAATAGAAGTCAAATCCACGGTGGGTCAAGTAACTATGCAACTGGCAGTTTGATATTTGTGAGGGGCTTGTTTATGTTGGATATCACTGCTACCCATTAAAAGAACTTGAAAAGAAAACAGAGATCCTTATGACTATTTTAGAAGATGTAAAAAAAAAAATACCAACAACAACAACAATGTGCTTAGAAGACGGTAGTCAAATTATTATTTGCAAGTGCAGAAGGTATCTTGAAACACACAAAATGATGATGACACATATAACAGCAAATATATGTATATATATAAAGCACATGCATTTGTTGTTACTGTTGCACCATGTTTTAAGGATTTTACATTTTTTACCTTCATCTGTTAATTTTATACCTTTTACTGAATTGTAGGATCTTTACCTTTGAACTTCATCGTTTAGTACTTCATGTTTATTTAGTACTTCATGTTTATTTAGTAGTTTATTTAGTACTTCATGTTTATTTAGTACTTCATGTTTATGTTTATTTGGAAGGCTTTATCTTCCTAGGGTTCTTTTTTTAAAGTACTTTATATTTTCCTTTTTTAGAACTTGACTTTTAAGCAGCACCATATAACCAGTATGACTGAAGGTCATTTTTGACACAGTGATGTTCACAGTGCAAAATGCAAGCCCTTTCCCCATGTGATAATTTTTAAAAGGATTGATTACTAAACAGCTTGATACAATTCAAAATAGTTGCCATCCAGGCCGTTTTTGAGATATTCTACTTACCTTGAACCCAACATGTAAACTGCTATGGGTGGTTAGCTCTGCTTCCTAGCCGACTATTGGTATTGCACGTCTAGTTACTATCGGAGGGTATACATGCCTTGCATCAGTTTCAAGAACAACACAAACCCAAATAACTCAGTTCACAAATATATACATATCTTTAGTTATCAAACAAATAGCTGAAAAAGTCACAAGACAGCTCAGAGTCAAGAAACATGACTGGGGCCAATTTATGAAACTATCCCCTGCTCCCTTAAATATATTACTCAAAATATTTTCTGTCAAACGTTTTGTACATATCACAAATTTAGACATCTAGTAAAATGATATAACGGAAATTATATTGTATGCAAAACTATTAATGTTATTACTCTTTTATGAAAGTGACTACTTTGCTGCAAAAAGCATTGCATTGTGTATATTGTGTTATGACAGTCTGCATTTGTTCAAAAGACTTAAAATTGGTACAACCTCAGATACTTTTTTTCTTTTTTACCATCACAGTGTCACAACATTACCAAAATTCCTTTACAATGCTGCTCAAATGCCAAGAAGGGATTTTGAAGTTAGAAATTGTGAGGGAATGCAAGGTACTATGTTAGTAGTCAGTGATAAAACTGTTCCATTCTGGAGCCAATAACTTGCAGGAAATGCCGTATGAAGTATACTAACTTAACAAAAAGCCATGACACAGTTAAGTAAATAATGTACCAGTAAGTAATTTTAGCCTGACATAATAAAAACAGTTCCTAATCCTTCATGATACCTAAAAGTAATTTTAGCCTGACATGATAAAAACAGTTCCTAACCCTTCATGATACCTAAAAGTAATTTTAGCCTGACATGATAAACACAGTTCCTAATCCTTCATGATACCTAAAAGTAATTTTAGCCTGACATGATAAACACAGTTTCTAACCCTTCATGATACCTAAAAGTAATTTAGCCTGACATGATAAAAACAGTTCCTAACCCTTCATGATTGTTCTGGTGATGCTAATAAGCAGCAGCAAAGGAGGAGGTTATCACCACAGACTAGCTACTTTTGAGAGATCAAAGTTTAATCAATAAACATCAGGCTATGTTGGAATACTGATATACTGTGGTGTGGGACCCAGCTAAGCTAACAGAGTGACGGATCAAATAAATCCAATGATAAATGGCCACTGAAGTTGACCATACATATATACTGTACATACTCCATGCAATTTAACAGAAAAATTTATTCTCATACTCCCATCACTCACAACTCACTTTGATGATAGCTGGAGCTTACACAATTATAGTAAATAGTGAGATAAGGTACAAAACAAATATTGATAGAGGAAACTTCAGTTCAAGAAAGGAAGCATTTCAGCTGCTTGACTTCTAGTAAGTACATATCACAAAACACAGCTCTTGCAGTAGCTTAGTCTGTCTGTCAAAGTCAATCTCTCGTGTGCTTGGATCAGAATAAGTATCTGTATGAGATTCAAGCTGCTACTTTTATCAGTATGACTGGTGAATTAATACTAATATTCTACCATGCAAACCGAGCCCTGCAAAAAGAAAAACAAAAAAAAGTGATACTGATACACTTTCAATACTCAGTGAAAACATGACAATTTCTGAGGAAAATTGTACTGTTAACTCCAGCAAACTTTTTGAACTAATTAGAGTGATTCAACTCTGGGAATGAATGTGAAAATGTTTTTCTTGTCATTAAAATCCATACAAGACCAGGCATGTGCCTTTATTTTCAGTTGCTAACGGCAGAGTAACTCTGATTTTGGCAAGGGCAGTTGATATATCAATAAGAAAGAAGGATCCACTCTTTCAACAACTTACACTGCATGCAAATAATTATTGATACATTGCCTTGAGGAAATCAATTTTTTGGTACAAAAGAAGCAATGTAACACGAAATTATATGCAAGTTCATTTTAAAGGACTGCTGAACCATGAACAATCAATGAACATCCATATGGTATAAATTCAACAGTTTAATAGTTACCTCAAAAGATACATTTGGTTCAACCATTATGTCCAATACATTCTCCATTTATTTTACAGCTTTTCCTTTCATTATTGACTCTAGAACTTTTTCAAGATAGATGCATAACACTAATACATTTCTTATTTTGGCTTAGGTGTGATAAACGAATCTCTGATGCCAACTTTTATGGTGGGGTCATGAAGGTAGAAGGTAGATGTACTAAAACTTGTATCTTTCTCCACCAAAATATGGCCTACAAGATGCAAGACCATTCCATTGGTGGCATTCACCATTCATAGCAGTATGTTTATTTATGATTTCTCTGAAGTGTATCTATTCCTGTAGAATTAAATTACTTTGATGAATGTGTGATGACATGTTATTCAATGTTAAATTTTTGGTGTGTCTGTACCGAAATATTAATAATATTCATTAAAATTGGAGTGAAGAGCTCTACACCTGCAGAAAAAGCAAGAAATACATTATAATCCCCATTATTTTCTCATAACTAGTAAGTCCAAAGTATGCTATTTTGCCCTGTTGCAAATAGGTCAAAGTTAGAGGTACAAAAAGTGGTTACCTCCCCTGCACTTCATCTTTAATAGAACAGAGAGGGGTATGGGCAAAAAGACGAAGTTAGTATAATGAGGCTAATGCAAAAACATACATACATACATACATACATACATACATACATACATACATACATACATACATACATACAAAAAACAGAAAATAATAGATGTGGTTGACTGCAACGATAAAAAAATAGCAGTTGTCCGTTAAGGGTGCAAGGGGCATTTTTTAGGCACAAATTTTATGCCACATCAACCTGCCCAATATAAAAATTCATAAAAAAAATAGAACACAATGAGGTAAAAAATGTCCATATTTTTGAATAGCTATAATAAATCAAAACATAAGAATATCATTCATTTGATCTGACAAGTCAACAGAAGCTCATAGCAAAGGGTTTATGCACTCCAGACCCAACTTCACACGTGCATTTTTCATGTCTGATGGTCATTTTTTGACACAGTGATATTCACAGTGCAAATGCAAGCCCCTTTCTCTGTGTTATAATTTTGAAAAACACAGTTCTAAACAGCTTGATGCAATTCAAAATAGTTGCCATCCAGGCCGTTTTTGAGATATTCTAATTTCCTTGAACCAACGTATCTACTGCTATGGGCTGCTAGCTCTGCTTCCTAGCCGACTATTGGTATTTCACTGTCTAGATACTGTGAAGTTACAATGGGAGGGTGTACATGCCTAACATTAATTTCGAGAAAAACAAGCCCGAAACACCTAATTCACAAATAATATATCCATATCTTTAATTTTTAAACAATAATAGCTGATAAAGTCACATGATGACCTAAGTTAAGAAATTTGGCAGGTCAATTTATCCCCTGCAACCCTAGCAGATGGAACAATTTAAACAATTTATTATAATCGTCAATTTCCCTTTGTAAAGGAACGTAGCTTTACTCAATGGTCTATGTATGCTGTTTTTCAAGGACTGGATTACTTCCTAAGAAGTTCCAAAAGAAAAGTCAAATAAGGTATAGGAACTATACATTTTTTTAACTTTCAATTCTTAAAAAGATTTTTAATATTGTTATATATTTCAGAAACACTCATCATAAAAAAAAAAAACACGAGAGATTGAGTTCTGTATGTACTGAGCATTTGACAGGGATCTCCCTCAGATGGGCTGGCTGGAATCAGTTTACAAGAAAACTGTAACAGATACAGTTAAACTGAAGTCATTTTTCAGTTTACAAGAAATCTGTAACAGATACAGTTAAACTGAAGTCATTTTTGAATTTCCAGTGTTCATATTGCATTTGGTTTGCTCCAAGAGCAATATTAAGAGATGCTCGGCCCATTACATTTTCTTTGCGGCACCTTAAATTTTCAAATGGCCCATTGTTTTTCGTTTTTTTTGTTTAAAAATAATTTTGCATTGCTTTTTCTAGGAAGTTGCTATTTCAGGTCAGAATGTCTGGAGTTGAGATTAACTTGTGTCATTACAATATAAAATAATAAAAGAAAAACTTCAAAAATCAACATTTGGTTAATTAAGTTTGATTCTAAAATGAACAATAAATTTGATTCTGAAATAAGTGTACGATTTATTTGAATTCTACGTGTGTCTTTTACTTGTACACAATAACCAGTAAGCATTAAATACATGTAATGATCAAACAGAACTTTCTAATGAAAGTAACTATATGAGTTAATAAGACTGGATTTCAATAAGTTATAAAATGTTACCAAACATATTTAAACTCTGAACTCCTGTTTTATAAAATATACCTATCAGCCAAGTGCTTTTTATTCTGATTACAGTAGTAATGGATAGCCATGAAGCTTATATCAACCCTGAACACATTAAAGACACCTTTCTCTGCAAAATGATGAAAGTTTAGATTATGAAGAAACTCCGAGGAGCAAATGGGCATTGTTTGAAAAATGTAATAATGCCAAAACAAAATGTGGTGAGTTACTTTATCTAGAGTATTTACAATTTCAATGCAATTTCCAGCGAACTTGTAACAGTGAATGACATAAATCATTTTTCATTATTTCAAGACGAAAACTGTGAAGAAAGTTTTCAGCTTGGATTGTCCAGTTGCCTGCACTATCTGTACAGTTGGAACATGTGGTCATCTTTCTGGTCTTCATGTGTATAATGAACTCAAACTAGCACTACTTGCATCTATTACTTTTGATCTGCTGACACGGTATAATGAACTCAAATGAGCAATACTTGCATCTATTACTTTTGATCTGCTGACACGGTATGATGAACTCGAACAAGCACTACTTGCATCTATTACTTTTGATCTGCTGACACGGTAAGATGAACTCAAACGACCACTACTTGCATCTATTACTTTTGATCTGCTGACACGGTTGTCCATACTTTAGTAAGAAAAGTTCATTATGTCATTGCACAAAGTATTTTCAGTTTGAAACCAGACACATTCACAAATTTGAAGTGCAAAACTGTAGTGCTTCCATTCACAGATACCAATTCTAGAATGCCATGTACCTAAAGGAATCAAATGACAACATTATATGTTTTGCATCTGGTGGTGAATAAGCTGACTGTGCCGCGGATTATTATTCAACTGAAAATGGACAGTTTTTCCAAACTTTTTCTAATGCATAAGTAATATAACAACTCGTTAGACTGGAAGAATCTTGATATGTCAGAAACACGGAAGTAATAACTTCCTATATGGATACAAGTGTTGTTTTCATGTCTCTTCATTACCAAGGAAAGTCTTCGAAAATGTGATGACCATCATAAATTTTTGTATTTAAAAATCATCAGACTTTTCGCATTATTTTGCCATCGGGACCAACACGATCAACCGAAAATGCAACCGTGCCATTCAAGAGCTAATTACAATGGAGCTGATTGATAATTACCATAACCCAGCAACAGTATTTTCAATAACATGTCATGATGGCAAAGGGAATCAGATGTTAGCACTTGCTTTTACAAGACCTTTATAAAGACATACAAACTACAATACAAAATGTACATCGAGACAGATCCAACTA
The DNA here is from genome assembly GCA_029931535.1 of Margaritifera margaritifera. NCBI lineage: Eukaryota > Metazoa > Mollusca > Bivalvia > Unionida > Margaritiferidae > Margaritifera > Margaritifera margaritifera. Next base: position 1,182,908 of record JAQPZY010001341.1, read on the forward strand.
TCCATTGGATCAGTCTTCAAGACTGCATTTCCATCCTTTGCATCAACAACCTGGTGTGACTGAGAGTGCACGGTGATCCAAATCCCAGAGGAAGTTAAACTTCGCAGTTATGCACACCACCAATAACAATAAAATGGCTTCCAACAGACCATGAAGACATATCATGTTTGCATGATGACAGATGTGAGCAGAAGATCTTAGATGTCTATGTATGGCGAGAATAAGACGGAAGAAAAAATATGTAAATTTGATATTCAAATCAACTGACAAAGTGACACAATTCCAGAAAAAATATTGCAATTCTGGGCTACGTGAGGTAGGAATATCTTTTGGAAGGAATACTGAAGGCTTTAAATGTTTTGAAAGAAGAATTTGAGGAGCAGCAAGATGATGATAATTCTGAGGTGAAACAAAGCTTGATGTCCATCCAGTTAGAAGAGGAGGATGAACCAGGGCTCAGTATGACTTTAAAACCTATCCAGCTTGAAGGAGACACAGATGATGATAATTTGATTGATGCCCTAGCAATAGTACAGATGGAAAAGTCATCTGATGATAAATTGAAGGACAATTTGGCGTATGATTTCCCTCCTGATGTCACGAAAACCCCAATGAAGATATCAAATGCATAACTGATACAAAAAAGCAGTGGTGGGGATTCCTAATATGAAAAGAAAGTGACAACAAATGAACCTCAAACACTGAATCCAATGTCGATATTCAAATCCTACATGCAACAGACTAAATATCTTTTGCTCCTTTCAGACTTCTAAATCTCATATGTAGACATCCCGCACCTTTAGTTGGACGAGATGGTGACAAGCAGAACTTGAGGATGATATTACACCCTTGCGTCATTAGGAAGAACACACAAGATCCAACGAAAAGATCGAATGATATTTGCTCCTGACCATAAAATAGCGAAGAACGTAATGAAAGATCATCGTAAACATGAATTGTTTCAGCCTGAATCCCCCACCCCTTTGCAATCTCGTAAATCAAAATTATTCTTATAGCATACAAATTAACCAGATTACCTCACCTTCTTAAATTTTATTTGGGATGATGAGCAGGAGAAGGGTTGGATGAAACTTATCACCCTGCAACATATTGACACGGCCATCCGAAATGTGCGCAGGTTTGCTGTGGCTTTGAGGATAGTCTTCTTGACCCTACAAAGCAACAAACAAACAAAGCTTCAGACTGAAATACTGAGCCTTTTGGTTACTATATTCGAAAAGAAATTGGGCCAGAATTACAGGGAATTTATTATAAAAAAATAAGCTCTGCACACAATGCAACATCTAAACTTCATGTTGATATTCTACACCACCATAAAGAAGTTGTGACACTATCTGTGGCTGAGCAACTTGTTGGTCCTGATGGATACAATTGGTTGCTTGCCAATGTCAAAGCATTGCTTCCATTTTCCTTTTTGTGAATTATGCAACAGCACATGCATCTTTTTATGTGGAGATGTTTCACTAACATGATACTTCTGGATGTTCCCATCAAAACATGAAGTCGACTCAATTTTCAACACTTTTTGGAGATAATTTATATAACCGTGCTCTTTATTCACAGCGAGAAATGGATCACAGGGATGCACTTAAAGCCTTTGGCGCTAGATCAGCGATTTATACTGTAGTTCCTAGAATGGCTGTGGAGGAAACGTTCCTTGATTTTCGTAAAGCCAGTCAAGATGTACTGAAAATGAACTTCATCAAGACCACAATGCAGTGGCGTAGAGAGGCATAGTGCCGCCCAATTTGCAACTACCAAAATTACGGTCCCACTCCATTCGTATTATTTATGATATATACGGTACTCTTACCAAATTTCCGCCCCCTAGAAAGTGCCTCCCTGTGACCCCCCCCCCTCCCCCCGCTACGCCACTGCCACAACGTAGTCCACATGTCAAGCATAGAATCTGGGAAACCAGAAAGCAGAAATATTGGAAGCGTCTCGTATCAGAATTTCATCACCAACATGACAGAATGTGACCTGAAGCTGAAAATTTAATTATTCATGTAAATGCCCTATGTGGAGAAGAAAAGAAGATACTAACAAATATGTATGATATGCAGGGGAAACAACTACTGGAATCAATACTGGACCAGCTTACTTTGGTAGAAAAATATATTTATGTCAGTGGAAATTGTTTTCCAATTTCTGGGCTGATTTGGAAAATATATAAACAACTTAAGTTCCAAAGGCACTGAAAAAGAAAATTAACACGGCATCACTGTTAGACGAAGTCTGACAAAGGAACATTTATTGAGGAAACAGAAAGACAAAGCGTGAAAGAAAACATCAATAGTAGATAAAGCAAAACAACAGAATAATAGACTCGCTTCTCATCAGCAGTGTCATGCAGGGGTCAAGCCAGGCTGCTCAAAAGCAAATGTACGAAATATTCTTGAATAAAATGACACTAATTAAATTTGTTGCAATCCTTTTTGGTGGGCCAGTAGGCAAAGAAGAGGTGTATCTTAGAAAATAAGGGCCTTATTCAAGTCGCAATCAAAATTATTCTAGGAGAAATGGAAGCATCTGTCAAAGTAGTCACCGTTGAATTTTATGGTAAATTTTTTTAAATATATGCTGAGACAGGTAAACATTACTTTATTTCCATTCAGAATGGGGTTATCAATTGCAAACTGTTTCCAAAGACGAAAAGGATCATTATGTGTGAGGAAAAAATACAGTTTTAGTACTGATCACTTTAAAACCTACAATAACAACAAAGAGACAGATCTCAAAAGAAAAGAAAAAAAAAAACATACCAAAAAAAAACCAAAAAACAAAAAAACATAAATAAGCCACCTAAACTTAGGTGAAGAAATTACGAGGATCCAGACAATTTCACAGCTATCATTTAAGTCAGCTTCTGAAGGAAAGACCTTAATCAGCAACTACCTAGCCATGAACATAGAGAAAATGCAGGTCAAGAAATAACTTCGTATTTACATTGAAGGTGAGTTTTACTGCATTTCTTGTGAATGTACCTATAGTCCATGCAAATGTAAAATTTTTCCACTCCAATATGAGCAGACAACACAGATGGGTTTATAAAAAGCTACAACACGGCGCACATTAAACAGTACAAAGATGAAGCAGAAATGTCGCAAGTGGAATGGCAGTAGTAAGACGAATACACGTACTTGGCCACATACTATTCGTTATTAATTACTAATTCTCCCCCACCCCACCCCCACCCTACCCATGCACTTGTTAGAAGAATACTTTCTAACGAAAACCTGCAAACTAAAAGGTAATCGTGGATATTTGATGGCATATTATTTTACATCAGCAAATGTGGTAGGGCGATGACATATATTTCGTTCGATAATCGTTGCAAAACGAAAGTACGTCAAAATATGAGAAAGAGAACTTGGACTAAATAAAAATTATGGAAAGTCATAAAAATGAAAATTTAAAACAGAGAAGTAAAGAAGCTAGATTATCCAAAAAAATTGAAGAGACAAATAAACAAACCAACACGATAATATATGCGTAATTGTTCATGATTTACTTGATGTATGAAATAATTGTGACACTCAAATAATGGACTTCATATTTATTTAAAAAAGCAACAAAAAAAAAAAGCTGAAAAGCAGTGCATTTTATCCTTGTCCTACAACTCAATTTAACGCTCCAGTTAATATAAAAATATTTAAAGGATAAAATTATACTACACAGCAAATAGGTATTTTATATTCCAGAGTTAGTCAAATGGAAAATCAAAATAGGTTTCATTCCTACTTTCAGATACACAAACTGTTGTCTGAATTCTCAATACCATTACCCCATAACAACATTTTGATCCAACCAACAACAACATAGATCTGAAACAATTCAACATAATCTGTGCTAACTTTAATATTTCTTCAAATCATGACTGGAGATACATCAACAGAAAAAAATATCAGATTGATAATGACCCTGAAGAACATAAAAACGTACATTGGGGTTTTGGTGACAAATGACATTATAATTATGGCTGGAACAGTTGAATATTGGAGAAAAATGCCAGCTGACAAAATAAACTCATTGATGACAAGCAATGAAATGAATGGTTTAACAGAAGGAATGTAGAGATTAAATCAAAGTATTAGGTCTTCTGTGATATGTATTTTAGGTGCTTAAGTACAAAATACAACATATCTTATGCAGTTTGTTTCCACTGTTCAAGACAGAGCAAAAGAAGTTGTTTGAAAAGGTTAATTGAGGTGATCAAGGATACGACTCAGATGTAACCATTACAATAAGATTTCGGCAATATATTACAGTTTCCAGAAGTTGATTACAATATAATATTAGTGGTGATGGTATATTTTTGTTACATAGTTATACTGTGATGAAAATCTGTGATGAAAACTGGTAGCATTATTGGATATAACAATTTAAAAATGTCATCAGCTACTTTTAATCTAGGAATAAATACTGCTGTAAATACCAACGTGATAAAGAATATAATACCAGCAGCTGATAGTCAGTCTGTAACAGTTCGTCACAAGATAGACAATGAAATAAAAAAAGAGAACGTGTGTAAGAATTATGTAGGCAAGAAGGACGAAAATGGTAATAGTCTTGTAACCACAACGACATGGTCTATAATAGAAATAACTCCTGATTTAAAAGACACAGATAATGAAGCAAATAAACAAGCATTTATAATTATATCTATAGTTGCAGGAGCTGGCTTACTTTTACGTTTTGAATAGGTTATTGTATTTCTACCCTTATTGCCCTTTTTCTTTAATGTTTTATTTTGGTTGCCAAATGTAAACCATGCAAAGAACAAACTAATTAATGCTAAAATAAAGCAAAATGACACGATCAGCTAATTAAAAAGCAATTTATCCAGCTGATTTAAAAAGCCAGCTTATTACACTGCCAATGATACCAGGCAGTTATGCCATTGCTTTCATTTTAGCTAACTCAAGCAAATAGTTGGCAGTATTTTTAATTCCTTGTTTAACTTTGTCAGTGAATAACTGTGCTACCGTTTCATTCACCGCCATTAGCACCTGTTCTGTCTTTGCCTGCTGTAAAACCTTTTACAAAATGCGCTATGATTAGACCAAGAATTGCTGCTGTCCTATCTACAGTTGTTATAATTGTAGCAATTGTTATATATTTTGCACTGAACTGTTGTTTTAACCCTTCTCTTAATGATAATATTTCTGTAACTTTATTTGCGATTTTAATATTTTCTCTAAAGTTCTTTTCTAAATCTGCTAAATGTAAAAAAAAATATGTGTGCTTTTGATCTCATCGTTGTACAGCAGCTCTTAGAATATATCTTTTTTTAGTTGAATCTATTTCTTTGCTTATGTCTTTCTTTGTGTCCTCTAACTGTTTGTCATACATTTCAACGTCTTATTTCAGGTGTTGTAATTTTGAATTTACTACTTTAAAAGCATTCACATAATCCCTTAATTTTTTTAAAAATTTTTTATTATTATTATTATTCTGGAGTAAATAATCTCGGTATTCTTTCCTGGTAATCATCTGTTTTAGTTTCTGTTCCTCTTACTTACTGGTCAAATGGTTCATTAGCGCTAATTACTTTAATATCTGTTTCCTCTGACATTTGTAATGGCTGCCTTTGTTTAACAATTAGTTGTGTTGTTTTTTGTAAAAAATATTGTATCTCTAAATCTATTGAATCTATCCTCATATTCATCTGTTATTGTTGAAGTAGGAACCATGTCTTCGCTTTAACTGATAATTTGGAAATTAATGATTGGTCGCTATTTTATTTTATTTTATTTTCTTAAAATTTTTTCATCTTGTGCTTGTTTACCTTCAGATCAAGCTTTTTGTGCTTTCAGCTAAAATTCTTATTTGATTATTCGTAATTTCTATTTTACTTGTGTTTTTATCAATGCTATAAAAATATAATATATCTCCAATTTTTAATTTTTTCTAATCAACTAATACTGTTCTTCAGCTATTTGTAAATCACATTGGATATCATTTTTGTAAGTATCGATTAATTTTTGTTGAAGATTTTGTCGAGGTTCAGGAGTTTCAAATCCATCATGAGATAAATTATCAATAAGCTTCATCAATTATTGTATTATAATCTTTTTCCAAACCATTTTTTATTATATTTTTGTTCTTGTTTATACTACAAATAGCAGCCAAATAACACCAACATAAACATAAAAAAAAAATATTGTTCTTTTTGCCAACGAAAGATCTTCACTTTGGGAAAAATGCTAAATTTACACCAACATTTACCTGAGAATAATTCGTTGAAAAGCTACATTTTTTCTACCTCCAAAATTGTATTTTGAAACTTTTATCATGTAAATGGAAGTAGACGAAATTGAAATTTACGAAAATTGGAACTTCAAGGAAGAAACCAAAATTAAACGTCACAGTGACCCGAAGTTAGTGGGAGCCCTATCTTTCCTTAAGAACAACACAATTCAGCAAACGAATCTAGTACAAGCATATAACACGTAACGAAGATCGGAAGAAGAAAAACAACAGAAATAAACAAAGGAATATGGATTTTGCTAGAAAATGCTAGAAATGAAAAACTGTTAACACACATTGGAAGCATTTATACACAGTAGAAAACCAAAAACCACCGCATCCAATACTGATAACTCCATGATTCCGCCATAATATAATGATTTTAAAGTTTATAACAAAGGCTGATATGACACAGACGAAGAAACAGTTATTGTAAACAGTAAATGTTGCGAAGGAACAAATTCTTTACTGCGTGCATATTTTTCCGAGCTTAATGTACGGAAACATGGAGTAGTACTTAAAAGTCGTTGCTTTAAGAAGGATCAGATGTAACAACAAGAAGAGCTGCTAAAATATACTAAAGGACAGATTTCCAAAAACAGGTTCTCCATTTACAGTAGAATAAACAGTAATAGCACCATACAAAATAGAACTGGCCGACACAGAACTCTCTAAATTACAATTTAGATTGGCAGATATTATACAAAGATTTGGAAAAAGAAAGTATTTCCTTTTTTAACTTCGATATTACACAAGTTTTTGCATGAATTTTTAGTAAGAAAAAATGGAGTAACATTCAGTAAGCAGTAACAACTCTAAAATAGTGTAGAACACAAAGAGAATTGGAGTAATAATTAATAACGACAACACTTTATAATCAAATAGTTTTGCATGGTTCTGCGACGACTTGAGAGTTATTGCTTACAACAAATTTGTGGTCCCAAATATCGACTATAGGTGTAAATTCTTCGATTGTACGCCACCTATCGGACTTTTAAAATTGCTCGAATGTTAGATTGGTAAATGCTTTTTAGAAATCCATTGTCTTTAGAGAACGGACTAACACGATTAGATGGAACAATTCATAATTATAACTGGCAACAACTTTTGGAGAAAAAACAAGCATTTATTAAAGATGGACCCTTTTAGTGTGTTATTATTGCAAGCCAATAGAAGAAACTAACTCGTAAAATACAGAACTCCTGTCTAGTATACAGTAGAAACTCAACAGTGCAGTGTTGCATTATCCATATTGGGAAAACCTATTAACTAAAAAATGGATTAGAAGCAAAAGTAAAAGAGCAATGTATGAATTTGTCTTTATCTACTTTTAGCTTCAATGGGCTAGAAAGTAACTATTTGATAATAAAGGATGGAAAAATAGCAGAGCTTAAAGTTTATATTCAAGTGGGTGAGACATATCTAACAAGAAACAGGTCTTTATATTCCGTTGGTAAAAATTAGTTGATATAAAATTGCAAAAGGAGCAACATTTGAAAAAAAGACAACATAAAATTTCCAGTCCACCATATGATATAAGAATATCAACAACGTTTTGTAAACCGTGTAAAAAGATACCAGACAAAACACATTTTAGCGCTATTGCATGTTTAAACGGAAAAGCAAAAGACTATACTTATTATTCGTTCTCAAACACGAACGACACAAAAATTATTAAGCTACTAGAAATATAAAATCTTTTATTGCACAAACAATATGTTCTGGTGCAAAAGGATTAACTAAAATAACATGTATCAGAAAACAAGAGATTTATTTTGTAAAGTCATGGAAATAAATAGGAATTTGTAACTTTTCTGCAAATGGATACAAATATTGTAGTGGTAAGGGATACAACACTATTGAAACTATTCTGCAATAAAGATTTAAAAGGTTTACACAATATAACACTATAAGACTAGCTTTTAAAAAAAACTAATAATTTTATTTCCACAAAAATAATAACTAGTAAAAACAAAAGACTGCAGAAGGCTACAAAAATCAGCAGTTAACAAAACATACGAAGTTATTGGAACTAGTTCGAGTATTCACAGAGAAAAGGATAAATGTTATCTATAAAATAGAAGGACAAGATAATATATTTGTTTCCAATAATTTTTTTAAAAAAATTTCTGGAAAAGAATTTAGAGATTAAAGGAATAAACACCAATTCAAATTTATGGATTTCATACAGATGAAATAAAAATTACACCATCCATGCAAAAATTAGTTAATTTAATTATGTCTGGAAACACTGGCTAAATTATTTATTTCGTATTATTTTATTTTTTCCATTGTTCTACGAAATAAAATATTTTATTTTGTGCTGTTTGCTATTTTTGTTAATCTTTATGCACCAGTATATATTGTTTGCACAATGAAAGATTTTATATTTTTAAGTAGCGTAATAATTTCTTCTGTTGTTTGTGTTTAAGAACGAATAATAAGTATAGTCTTTTGCTTTTCCATTTAAAAATGCAATAACTTTAAAATGTATTTTATCTGGTATCTTTATCGACGGTGTACAAAACTCTACATATTTCTCGGATGCTTCTTCTTTAGCTTCAACTTCTGCTTTCTCAATAAATTTTAGCGCTAATTATTTTTGGTGTTGCTGTCTTTTGATGTCGTTTTCTAAAAACTAAAATTCTATTTTTTTAAAGTCTATTTCTTTTCTTTCCCTTTTACTCTGTTTTGGAACATACAGTGTAAGCAACGTTTATTACTGGTACTTCTTGTATTTTGTATGGTGTACTAGCGTTTTTATTTGGTCTCTTTTTAAATGTTGCTACTTTTTTAAATTCAATATCTACTAATCCTAGTTCTTGCTGGTCACAATCTTTAGCAATGGAACATAAATACCTATTTCTTGTTATATATGTCTTACCCAACTTAATACAAGCCTTATGCTCTCCTATTTTCCCATCCTTTATTATTCCACAGTTAGTTGGTAGCCCATTAAAGCGAAAAGCAGAGAACAAAACTCTATACATTGTTCTTCTTCTACTTTTGCTTTTATTGCATTTATTTATTTATTTATTTATTTATTTATTTTATTTTTTTTGTTGTTGATTAATTGGTTTGCACAATACGTATAATGCAACACTTTAGTGTTTCCATTGCATCCGAGACAGGAGTTTTATATTTTACCAGTTAGTTTCTTCCACTGGCTTGCAACACTAACATAATTAAATGGTCCTTCTTCTATACATTTTCTGCAGCAGTCAAAAAAGATAAATAGATCGACATTTTTTCATAAATATTTGTTCATTTCGAAGATGATAAATCTGATTGAAAAATATGCTACATAAATTGAGGAGAAATGAAAGACTATTTTTTACAATTTGGAATGAGCCTTTTTTTTTTTTTTTTTTTGGCACGAGAAAGGGTCGATTATATCCCATGAGCACCTGAGAAATTGTGGTTGTTAAGAAATGGAGTACAACCCATTGATTTTGGACGGGAAATATGGAGACATTTTCAATGAATTTTCCATGGGTGAATTTTTTACCTTTACATTCTCTCTTTTCAAGAATGTATATTTGATTATAGAATGATAACGTGATTACCACACAACAAAAAGATCGGTGGAAAGTCTCCTGAATGCTACAAATGCATGCTTTATGAGTTAGAAATATGTTCATCAAGCAGCGCAACCCAATGGAGTGAGTAAAGGCAAAGTAATTAATGGCTTTCTAATGTGGAAACTAAACATAATCCACACGGAAACTACTGTACGGTACACTTGTTAGAGGACGCTAAATTTGGATTTTGGCATCCGGATGTTTTGGGCTGTTTTTATTCTTTAAGTAGAAGAGTACTTCCTTTGTTTGTTGGACTGTCTTTCTCACACTTATACAAAAGGATATAATGTAATAAACGATTACTGTATCCGTCAGTATTTAATAGAATAGCCTACAGATATTGAATAGCTCATCTCTCAGGTAGTAAAACAACCGGATTCCCTTCAGATTCTTCGCGGAATGTGAACTGCTGAGCATGTGCAGTATTGCATCTAGTGAGCTTAGGTGTTTCACTAAAATTGAAAGTAACACTATATCCGCCAACGGAAGCGGTGTAGGTAGATACAAGCTCTTTTTATTTATTGGTAGAATATATAGACCTTTCCATTACGGTTTTAATGGACGCGACCATATTTGTATCACGTGACATATCGCCATGACGTTACTGATATTGACCAGTGCTTGATACTATGGAAGCTATATTCGTACATTTACTGTAAATATCATTTATTTGCACAAGCATTTAGACAAACGGTGCATCGCTGTAAAACAAAACGTGGTGAACTGATTACCCTAAAGTGGTTTCATTGTTGTTTTAATTTAGACCCTTTCTCGTGTAATTGTTGTTTTAATTTAGACCAATTCTCGTGTAATTTTGTATAACTAGTTCATTTTTTATTCTGAGGCTGTACTGCATGCAATAATTCTTATTTTCCTCAGTTATTTATTTCCTAGTTCAAAAGTTTGAACTATATCACTAATTTTATCAAATTAGCTCAAAAATATATTTGTATTTAATTTTTTTTTTTTTTTTTTTTTTTGCTCTTATCAATCATGCCAGTTTAAATAGGTAATAATTTTAGTAACTTTACTTTTGTTCATGTATTTTTTTGTTTATTAATTCTATTAATTCTCGTAAGTATTTTTTTTTTTTTTTTTTTTTGAGAATATCACATAGGTAGGTACATAATTGAAATATATATACTGATAAATAAACAAACAAATTAATTATTTAAATAATTATTAATTTTAGCAAATAATTACATTAATTAATCGATTAATAAATACAATTCCATTCATTATATCGATGAATGTCAAATTTGTAAATGCCCTGAAGACTTAAACAATTTTGCCTATCAAAGACTTCACTTACATCTCTACAATCCTTTCTCTCATTTGTTAATCAAATTCATGTATTTAATTAGTAATTATACAGGTTATTATTTATTTATTTACTTATAAAAACAGTATGAAAGCAAAATATTAATTCTTTCCACAAATTGCTTTTATTACAAAATCAAGGAAATATGCCGACATTTCAAAGATTTTTTTAATTTTTTTTTTTATTTTTTATCGGAAATAGTCTATTAATGTAACTGCTTTTTCAATTTTCAAGAAAAGGAGAATATATGTATTTTCTTCTAGCATGTGATTACGTATAAAAGAAGTAAAGAACAAAACCATCAAATGTATCAAATGGGTGACTTTCCAATTACTTGGGCACTTCGGTCTCTTTTTCTTTTACACAATAATTTGTCAAATTTCAGAATTTCTCTGTAAGTTAAAATTTGACAACTTTTTTTTTAAAAATGAAATTTCTTGTTCCATTTAAATTAAATGGACAGTAATTGCTCAATTTTTTCCTGCACGATAATTTTTCAGAAATAAGGACCTTCATTTTGTGAACACAAGTGTCTGATTAATGTGTATATATTTTTTTAAAACCTATATTCTGATGTAACTGGTTATTCCAGTGTTTGGGAATACACATTCAATGATTTATGCGGAAATAAAGTTGATGTATAACAATCAAGGAATACGGAAGTGTTTGCGGCGTATCCTGTTTTAATTAGTCTGTCTCGTGTCAGGCATATGTAAAATCGGTACCTGTAATCTGTATCTTAATGGAGGATGCGTGTAGTGACACCTAGTGGACAGGGGGAGGTAAACAATCAAGGAAATACGGAAGTGTTTGCGGCGTATCCTGTTTTAATTAGTCTGTCTCGTGTCAGGCATATGTAAAATGGTCTGTATCTTAATGGAGGATGCGTGTAGTGACACCTAGTGGACAGGGGGAGGTAAATATGGAAGAACTGTCCACTGGAAAGGTCTATATAAAGAAACACAGACAAACAGTTTTATTTCCATTTAAATATGTATAATTTATTAAATATTATGAATTTATCAATTAAGATTATAAATAATCTTATATTTATAACTTTTCAGATATTTCTGACAGTATCCAAACGATGAATCCAAATATTTCCATTTCAGAATTAATATTGAATTATGCCCCTTTGTACAATTATTGTACAAAGTTTTTAAGATTGTATAATTTTATAATATCATATTTCAAATTAGGAAGATTGAAATTATTTTTTATTATTTTGATAAAAAAATAGTTCAAAAGAAGTACCATAAAGAGAATTGTACATTTTTAAATTGCACAATATTTTTGTATTCATCATTTTGTTAGTTTTCTGCAAATAATAAATAAAATTATAAAACTTCAGTTCCATAGGTATGGGATTTGTCAATTTTCATTATACACGTAGCAGCAGGGAAATGCGAAAAGTTGCATTATATATACAGCAGTAGGAAAAAAAGAACGGATCAAGCTGTTGTATGTATAAAGAAAGTGCGGCTGAGAAATGAAAATGACCAAAAGCCTTGTAGGCAAAATACTTGAAAGCGGGCTCAGCTCAAACAGTTTTTGAGCGTGTGTTTCTGACACACCAAAAAAGCGGTGGTTTTGTATTTAATCATGTATCATGTATTTATTATTGTGGATGCATTTTTGTATATTGTATCATGTAAACATGACAATACAATTTTATGAGAAAAAAAAAAAAAAAAAAAAAAAAAAAAAAAACAAGCTGCGTTTTATAGGTTAATGTTGAGAAATAGAAATACCCTAAAACAGTGTAGCGGGTTCAGCCCAACCAAAGCAGTTATTGAGAATGTGTTTCTGAATCACACCTATAACAACAGAAGTGACCAAATACAATAAATTTGTCAACCAAGTTCATATATAATCTTAGAATTAAACCTATTAAACCTATTGGATAGATAGTATCCAGACGGTGAATCCAATATGATCTTTTAACAGACGTTCCATTTCCGAATTAACAATATATATTGCCTTAAATGAAAGATCTTTCAAATTATGGAAACCGTCGAGATTAAAAAGGTGGATCAATAAAGTTATTTATGCCAAATCTTTGTTTGTTCATATATTATTAATTATTGTATTTATTTCACGATTTTAAAAATTTTTTTGTTTATTTAGATGGTGAGATTGATGGATTTATAGATATGCATGGGTACAGTCCCAATCAAGTTAATATGGCTATGAATATATTGATCTTACAAATATTTATTTTGATGTATAAATTTGATTACTAGATTTGAAAATAGAGAGCGCTGAATTGAATTGAATATATATGTATACACGGGCGCCCGCACATTTTCTTCCTCTTTGACACTTTTCTAAAGTACAAATTTTATTCTTGTATTTAGGCATCTGGTATCAAAATCTGATTTGTTTCTATAATTTCAGGAGGACCAACATACAATATTAAAAAAAAACCTACACATATCCATTTAACGGACACTAAGGTACTTACGATTAACTCTAATCCGACGGATCAGCCTTTCTTCTCAATATTGCCCATCATAACGACTGTCTACATTACAACATCAGGTGGACTAACCTGATTGTACCAGATTCTACCCAAGGTGAATGCTTGATCCTATATAAGTCATATTGTGAACTCGTTCTTGGACGTATCGCGCTTAAGGTCGCCCGATGTGTCCAAGAACGAGTTCACAATATTTTTCATTATCAAACCACTAACCTTTTTATTATATACTCCAGAAGTATACTAACTTTTAACTGAACAAAGTTTATAGTTCATAAAATATATTCTTCTTGTAAAAAAAAGGCAAATTTCAACGACAAAAACCGTAAGTAAAGCGGTGATGCTAAATATCGAGGAAGTTATCAATCACAGATACAGAGAAAATACAAGAAAAACTGAACTGCAGCTAGGAACAAGTCACTAGTATTAATTTGTAGTTCAAATTCATAGTCAAATTATTTATGTAAAGCGGGGTCAGGGCATTCGGACATCTAAGCTATTTATACGTTTTATCTGCACATACTTGTGATACACGAGGACTGCCAATTTTTGTATCAGCTATCGGAAGTCCTGCTTATTATCGGAAGTGTTTGTAACGTTTATCAACGTTTATCACGTGATTTTTCACCCCATAAGATTTAAATGATGTCGGGTAACATCGGTCATTTGTAGTATTCTTTTTAAAATTGAGAACATTAATGACAGTGAAAAAATTTGATAATGATAATCAGCAAAGTTAGTTACATCTATTCAGTTATTAAGCTGTACTATACATTTTTGTGTTGTTGTTGTTGTTGTTGTTGTTGTTGTAGCGGGGGTCAAAACCGTGTGCTTGTGTATATCGCTTTTGTGTCTTCTCGGACCTCTATACACAGGGGCTCATATCGTTGCTTACAATTTACCTATAAATCGTACATGTACTACATAATTCCGTGCGTTGTACTTGCATATTAAGCGGGCTCGACTATGACCATGTCGACCGCCCGGTAGCGTGGGAAAATGGTCTGGCATTCCTTAAAGGTGTGATAGTAAGTGAAACTTTATATAGGCATAAAGAGTCGAATGCCTGAGCTAAACATCGGTACCAAATTTATTGCGCTATGCGAAGTGTAGTTTGAAATATCAGCGTTGATTCTTAAATAGGAAAATTGTAAGCAACGATACGAGCCCCTGTACCTTTATACATCATTTAAAGTTCACTGAACAAAGTGTGTCGTAAGAAACACCCATTTACTTTCACAAAATCTTGACAAAAATGGAGAAGTAATGAGGCCTTGCATAACATCACTAACGTTTGATTCCTCACAGTAAAATCCGAAAATTGCATGGTTGTTCAGGTCCTATTGTGTGCATTTGATGTGCGAGAAGAGACGATTGTGTGAATTTCTTGTAGTGTGCATTCAGATACCCACGTGCTGTTTTAATACGTGCCATTTACATGATGCCGTATCAACACATCACTTTCTCTAACATGTGACTGGTGTGTATGATGTCATTAGTAGGTATCAAAATAAAATGTTTCTAGATCACCAAAGGCTATTTAAACCGAGAATGGGCCCCCAGCTGGATGTTGGTCCCCAAAGGCACCCCAGGACGAAAAACCACCCAGGCTGGGTGTTAGTCCCCAAAGGCTTTTTATGTCGAGAATGGGCCCCTAGCTGGATTGTAGTACCCAAAGACTCCTCAGCCCGCCGCATGTCATTGCACTATTGATTGATAGCCGTAAACATTTTTACTATAACAGAGATTCATTGACAAAAAAATTTCATATAGACAGAAAGGTTAAAAACTAAAGACAAAACGGCAAAAGGCATAGGACCGTCGTACGCTGCGTGACTAGCTCAGAATAACTGCTTTGTTAACTGGGTATTTTCTGATCACGTTTTAGTGACTCACCAAACCATCAAATACACTAAACAAAGTAGTTATTCTGTACGACACACGCTGCGTGCTACAATTTGGCCTCCGACCATTCTAAGCTGGCAAAGTATGTGTATGACTCACTTAACGTGATCAGAAAATACCCTGTAAACAAACCAGTTATTCTGAGCGACTCACGTAGCGTACTATGGGCAGCTGTCACCGCCGAAAATACATTAATCAAATAACGTACTATGAGATGAAATGATTTAAACCAACAAAATGGGATGATGAATTCAGATTCCAAACGACATAGTATGAAATGAAATGATTTCAAGAAACAAAACTGAATGAAGAATTCTAATTCAAATTTAAATACTATCATAATGAATTATGTTGCAACATTACACTTTATGTAACATTAAAGAAAACGAAGTACATGAAAATGGAATGATTTACACAAACCAATCTGAATGGTCAACTAATATTCAAAATTAATTAACAGGATGATAATCAAAGTTGTATAACTTAAGCATGATTTTAACTATAATAAAATTACATGCAATTAAAACGAAATCATTGAACTAAGAAAAGAAGTAGAGGCAGTGGCGGCGCGAGGTTTCGAGGCGCTCGGGGGCAATGTTTTTTAGTGGCGCCCCTACCGAGGCGCCCGGGGGTATTGTTCTTTAGTGGCGTCCCTACTCTACCACAGAAAACGGTTTTTATGTCAGTTGCCAACCTCCACCTCCCCTCACCCAACTACGCCCCCGTTACACTAAGGTGAGGTGAAATACTATGAAAATTTTAGCTGCCAAAAAAGAAAAAAAGCCTGGCGACATGGGGCAATTGCCCCCACCCGACCCCTTCCCCCCCCCCTCTCGTGCCGCCACTGAGTAGAGGTAAATTGTACGTTTAGACCGGATAGCTGGGGATAAGTCAGCCCTTCTATATGACTTTAGTATTTTTATCTTAGTCGTTACATATTAGTGCATACGATGTGGGTTTATGAAATATAATTTCCAAGCGGGTAATCGCTACGATTTATACTATTAAGTTTCTCCGGGAATTTCCCAGCCAGCGTAGCAATCACCACAATTTACACTATCAAGGTCGCTACGGGAATTTCACGCAGCAAAATTTCCCATCTAGCACAGTGATGTGTATCGAGGGGTTACTATACTAACATAACTGCGCCGATTTCAGTGCTGCAGTCAGGCCCCAATTATTGTTTACAACTATACTACTGTGAAAACACAATTATTGATCGCCACTGAACGTGTAAAATAATTTGCTGATATTATTTTCTCTGCAGCAGAACATATTTTCTCCGCAGCTGAGAGAGTCTGATATTATTCGCAGCTGGGTATTTTACACCTGCGTAGTCTCTCAGAATATGTTTTTGATGACAGAATATATAGATCACCAAGAACAAATTAATTAGAGAGATGCCTTAGGTATTATAATATAGTAAAATGTCATTAAAAATCGATTACGATGAGTATTACGAGGCGCGAGAATTCCGCGATTTCTATAGACTTCTTAAACATGAAAATCAATGGGAAAAATATTTAGAATATGAGGAACGGAAAAGGCAAGAAACAAAAGTTCAGGAACGGAAAATGCAAGAAACAATGGCTCAGTATAAAACGACTCTTATACAGATGCCGCAATATCAGGCTGATAAGAAAAAGAGAAGTGATTACGCTCCACCAAAAAGACGAGAGATTTACGAAATTAAAAATTCAAAAGATGGAGAGTCTAAGCGAATGTCGCAACGTTTTGAATTTCTCGGAAAGAGATCCTTATGTAAATACACAGAAACTATGAAGTCAATATACAAAAACGGTACACGACATTTTATTTGATCGAATGCCATTGTGCAAGCGGCGGTCATTTACGAGTTGGGTATAGTAAATGAGTAAACTGATGAGTATGCAGTGATTTGGCCAAATATCGAATTGAACAAAATTATATTCAAACACAAAAATCTATTTGAGATTGATCCTCGGGTGATACATCCTGGTGAACGAATATGTTTATAGTGCGAAAAGTCTTTTACAGCAAATGGCCGTACAATCAAATACTATCCACTGCAAGTATCTTTACAACCACTTTAATCAGTTGATGAGAAGTACACACGCCTGAAGTTACGTACACTATCAATCGAAAACATAGATGATTATATCTATGAAAACACAGATGATTATGTCTATTAGAGAATACAATTTGTAAATATATAAGAAGTTCAATGGCATTAGGACGAAATCAATGCAAAGGTGTATGCCTTGGAAAACGTGAACACTGCGGCAGAACATGCCATTACGAATACTGTAAATCACATTTGCTTGCTTTACGCGTTGGTCCGGGTGTTCGACCATGTCTTAAATGTAGTATCGGAGTAAAGTCTCGTAATCGGCTTTGCCGACCATGCGGATAATTTCGCGAGTATTATCGTGCGCGTCGTCAAAGATTTGCCTGCGCAACAGCAATAGAATCTATTGCGGAAATACCCGACACCATTGAAGAAAAGCTGGACGACGTTGATGAAAACGATACAGAAGTAAATGAAATGATAGCCAGGATTGAGGCTATTGCTGTTTCCAAGCCTGGTAAAGTAAAAATTCTTAAACAATTTATTGACGGAATTTAAAATTAAAAAAAGATTTCCCTTATATAATAGTGTGCCGACTGTGATTCAACTAAAACAATTCGTGCAAGACCGTGGGATACGAATACCAAGCCGTATGCGTAAAGCTGACATACTTGAGCTATTACGACTTGTAACTGAACCACAACCGCAAGAACCAATTACCCCGAGAACAGCAACAGTACGAAAACAGACGATTCGCGCGCAAGCGTAACATACCAATACCGAGAAGTGGAAGAAAAGCTAACATGCTTACGTTAGTAGGTATCGTAGTCAAACCGCGCCAGACAGAGAGACGGCTTCGTAAAACAGCAGCACGATTCAATATCGAAATTCCTCCACGAGTCAAGCGTGCGGAAATTGCAAATTTAGTCCAAGATGAACAAAACCGTCGAAGCTTCGCGGCCGCTATTACCGCTGAGGCAGTCGAGCATGTTCGTGAAAAAGACCGCCGTCGTACCGCAGCTGCTATTGCTGCTGAGGCTGCTGCGTATGGTCATGAACAAGAAGTCCCCGAGTTTAAGTCTCACAAGCGTAAGTGTGATACTGCAAATTACCGTGCGATTATTCCACACACATACAAACCAAACAAAGATGTTATAAAACTTTTATCGAATATGCGCCCGGAAATCGTACCGATGTTACAACGCTCTGGCACCTCCGGAGTGAAAGCGGATATTGTTGGCCATGTGCATTTAACTATGCCACTTAATCGCAATTCATCAGACAAGGATGGATTTAAAACCCAAACCGTGTGGCTTCATGGTGGTCCACATCTAATCACGAACGGCAAAGACGTCAATGATATCAATGAAGCAATCGATAAAGGTACTGAAAACATTCTCCACACGTTGGAAAAATACACCACCACTGGTTCGGGATGGACTTTTGACCGATGTGCAGAAGTACAGCTGCATACTTCCTCGTACGAACTATTCCGCGGATCAAGTTATTTGCCAACGCCAGACAATGTTCCGCCGCGGTCGGTGATAAAGGTAAAAAAACGTCGACAATCGATGTTTTCTATGGGTGATAACGTGAGCGTTACATCCCGTGAGCGATAATACAGATCAGCCGAGCAAATACCGGCAATACTTGGGTTAACTTGATTTTGGCAACATTGAATTTCCGGTGCAGGTTACCAAGGCGATACACAAAAAGTTCGAAGAACTTAACCCCAGTATTGCTGTTGACGTGTACACTTGAGACAAAGCCGTTTATCCGCTTGCACTATCCCCACATCTACAAAACAAAGAATCGCATGGACAGCCCGAGATTGATCTGCTGTTGATAAGCGGCACGAATGGTTCAGAGTCGGTATCTCATTATGTGTGGATAAAGAATCTTTCCAGGTGGTTTAACCGATAGAGCAAGAACACCCAACAGCTGCTCGTGGACCATGACTTTTACTGCGGTGGAATCAGTGAAAAACCGAAGCGTACGATTATGCCAGAACCCGGCAAAAACATTTTAAAATTCACCGCAGTGCAACGAAGATGAAAGTACCGTATATCATTTATGCGGACTTTGAATGTTTGAATGTTCCAGTGAACGCTCCTGAGGTTATAACAAATACAACACAAGTTGCGGAACAAGTCCCATGCGGGTTTTGCTACATTGTTGTCCGATGCGACGGAGCAGCGGAGCCACCAATATTATATCGTGGCCACAACTCGGTTCAGGTGTTTCTTAAATCGCTCGAGGTTACGGTGAAATGGATCCGCAAACAGATATATTCGCCCGATTGACCGGTGATGATGTTGATAAGCTTATCGCTACCAACAATTCCTCGATCTGCGATGGTGCTTTCAGTTTCACTGATGCGAAAGTTCATGATCACTGTCATATCACTGGCGCGTACAGAGGAGCCGCACACAACGCATGCAATTTACAGCTGCGAATTTGCCCAAACAAAATAAAAATTCCTGTGGTGTTTCATAACCTGCGTGGGTATGATGACCACCTGATTATGCAGGCGTTAGCCACGGCATCAAACGGCGCCAATAAGTGTAATCCCCAACAACATAGAAAAATACATGACGTTTACTGGGTCAGTTGCAGTTAATTGATTCGCTGCAGTTTTTGAGTTTCTGCTTGGACAAGCTAGTTAGCAACCTTGCGGTGGAAAGCTTCAAAATCACCAGTCGATATGGTGCCACCTCTGACAAGTTAAAGTTGATAACGCGAAAAGGAGTGTATCCATACCAGTATATGAGTGGATGGGAAAAGTTTGATGAAACTCAGTTACCATCGATCAAGGCATTCCATTCGTCGTTGTCTCGCGAATGTATTTCCACCAACGACTACGCACACGCAAACGCGGTTTGGTCCGCATTGGAATGTAAAAACCTCGGTGACTATCACTAATTAACGTCGCCGGGAATGGCATGGGATGCGCTGCTGTCAAAGACAAAAGTCGAACTTGAGCTGCTCACCGATATTGACCAGCATCTGTTTATCGAGTGTATTATTCGTGGCGGAATTTCAATGGTGAGTCATCGTCGCGCGTGTGCTAACAACCCAAACGTGGACGGATACGACAACACCAAACCAAACAGTTACATCATGTATCTTTACGTCAACAATCTTTATGAATGGGTAATGATGCAGCCCCTGTCTGTTGGTGGGTTTTCGTGGATTAATCCCGCGGATGTAGATATTCAAAAACATGTACACGATCACGACAGCAACAGCGACCACGGATACTTCTTTGAAGTTTACTTGGAATACCCAGACGAGCTTCATCAAACCCACAACGACTTCCCTGGCACAGGAAGCGCTGTCGGTGCCCTGCAAATGGCTGTCCCCGTATCAGTGTATGATCGTGGACGAATCCGGACGCAAGTTTACCAAATGCACCAAACTTGTTCCAAGTCTTCGGCGCAAAACCAACTATGTAGTTCACGTACGAAGCCTGCAGTTGTATCTGCGATTGGGAATGCGTGTAAGCAAAATTCATCGGGTGCTTAGATTTCGCCAACTCGCTTGGGTGGCTTCTTATATCCAGATGAATACGAATCTGCGAACGAATGCTAAAAATGATTTTGAAAAAAGAATTCTTCAAACTAATGAACAATTCCGTGTTTAGGAAAACAATGGAAAATTTACGGAAACAAATTAGTGTTGATCTTGTTTGTGATACCGAACAAGATAAGCTTCGAAGGCTCATCGCGGACCCGGCATTCGAATCCCGAAAGATCTTCGATGGAGGACTCATTCCTGTACATAGCAACACAATCGAAGCTGAAGCTGACAAAGCCTATCGAGGTTGGCGCGTCCGTGCTTGACTTGTCGAAGCTGCTCATGTATGAGTTTTACCATGACAAAATTAAACCATTTTACCAGGATCGTGTTAATATGCTTTACACCAACCCCGACTCGCTGCTGGTGCATTTAACCACCGACGATGTGTACGCGGATATCGTATCGGATATACTTGTAAACGAATCTGACAACAGTGATTATCCGAAAGCGCACCGGTTGTTTAAGAACACTAACAAAAAAGTCGTAGGAAAATTAGAAGACGAGTGCTCAGGTAATCCTATCGTGGAATACGTGGGACTGCGCCCCAAACTGTATTCGATGGTGGTTGGACCGCAGAGCGGTCTCTGGACCGAAAATAAAAAGAGGGCTAAAGGAGTACCCCAGGTTTATTGTGAAAATAGATATCACACACGAGATATATGTGGAATGTCTTCGCGAGCGACGCGAATGCACGCATACGGCCAACATGATCAGGAGTAAAGAACATCACATGGGTGTATACCGATTCACCAAGGTCAGTTTGTCACCACTTAATACCAAACGATGGATATTTCCCGATGGAATTACCACTTACACGTTTGGACATTATGCGATTGCAAATCAACTTACGATTGATACACTGGCCTAAAATAGATCTTGGTGGCAATTCTGTATTCGCGGGAACGACTAGTAATGCCTCTCGCACAAATGTTCTACGTGGTGGCTTTGCCGATTGCTCATCCACAGGCGTCAAATGATAACGTGTTGGCTGTCTTGGAAAATCAAACCGATCAGCAATTGTAAATACATCGACGAACCATACCGGGTCAGTAGCACGACGTTGTCCACCTTCTAACTCCCCAAGTGCATACATATACCGAGCAAAATTGTTTCCGAGTGATTCTAACGGTGGTGGTTGTGAAATCATTTTATAGGTAACGGTAACAGTCTTTTGTTGAATCGCATTAGCGGGTTTTAATCCAATCGCGCGTGTGATTTCATTATTTAATGATTGTATGACTAATGGTAGTCCTGCTACCCACTCGCGAGATCGCTCTGAGATCCGAGACCTCATTAACAATTCTTGCGCGTATTGATGTCCAAATAATCGTTCCGCAAGTGTACGGTTATATCGTTGCACAATAGCTTGGTCACGATGTATATTAACATGTCCAACACGAACCCTCACACGGTGTTTTGCCATCAACGCAGCAAAGGATCCGAGAAATTCTTTACCGGGATCTACTTGTAGTAACCGTGGCAATGTAACGGTCCACATGTGTAAATACGTTTAAGCGCATCTGCGACACCAGCCGAATCTTTAGACGTCAGCGGCTCCGCTTCTTTGTATCTGCTAGCGATATCTACAATGGTTAACACGTATTGGTAAGTGTGTCCTCGTACCCGATCATGTGGGAGAAACAAAAGATCAGCCTGGTGAACTTCGTTAAGTGTTTGGACATCAAACCAACCATGGGAAATCTCTCTTGGTGCAGGTAGATTTGCCACATCGCTTGTTTTCCCAACCATCCTCGAGCAATACCATGGCTGACCGCTGCCGCTTTTGCTAACTTTTCAGCAGCAGCTTCACCTTTCCAATACCCGCGCGGACTGTAGTATATTTTCGATAATGGTCGTTCAGCAACTACACTCTTTTTCTAAATCCATTTTTGTCTATTATATCTATATATTTTACCTCCAATGAGTGGAAATGATTGGAGTTTGTCCACCAATGAGTGAATTTTGTCCACCACCCAAAACAATCTTGGCCTTCATACCCCCTTTGATGATCCATCTAGCGATTCTTTCTCCGAGTGTAGGATTAAGCGCGTTCAAGTCATGGATAAGATCTACATCGGCACGTTGACGCGCACGGATATCATTTGATGCTTGTAAGCAAGATTATGTCGGTAATATGCAGCATTGACGCGGTTTACATTTGCTTCCCCGGGCGCTGGTCGATTGTTAGAATCAAGTCGTATATCCAGCCGTGTTCGATGCCCACAGGAATTGCATCCGGGAATATGCTTTTCACCAGGGTATTTACTCCATGGTGTCCCGTGCAGTTTTGCTAACGCGGCAGCGACATCACCGCCGACGACTTTTTTGTTTAATAAAAGTGAACTTCTTTGCTTGACATCGAACACAAGTTCCAGCTATCGCGAATTTACCATTACGTATTTTAACTCGAGCTGGATTCGCAGTACGTATTTTTATGCGGCATCGCACACAATATGAAAACATATTGTATTATACAACAACTGTGTTGACATTTGACGTACTCAGGGATTTGTCAGAAGCACTTCAGGCATCGTCGTTAGGTGGCAAAGCCACCACGTTAAGGGCTGATTTCTTTTCCACAATCGATGAAGCACCTACTATTGATGACCCTGACCCGAGTGAAAATAATCTTGTCGTGTACGACGATGTGACGCTAGAAAACCAAATCAATCCCGCGCGAATATTTTCCCGAGGTCGGCATTAAAAACACAGATGTGATCTATTTATCACAACGATACAAACATGTGTCTAAAGTAATCTGAAACAACTGCAACATGTTGATGATATTTCGTGGTATTGACGCACATGGTCTTGCAAACATTCATTGGGCTTGGTGTCCCAGCGACGACACGTGGTATGAGTTTTGAAATATGTTTGCGGATGTCACCTCGGACCCGTATAGTTTTCTCACTACGGACTTGACTAGTGGACCGCAGAGCGGTCTCATTTCCTGAAAATATCCTGCAGGTTTGGATAAACCAAGTTAACAACCATACTAAACATATAAAATGACAAAATCCGCTAGCGATGCTATAGCAAAGCCGCACACGATCAATTGGAACTGTTTCATGAATACATGGATGCACACAAACGTGTCCAAGATATGTTACAGTCACGACAAACTGCACGGGAAGATCTCAGAATAGGATTCGAACAAACATTTGCACTGCTGATTAAACCAACAAAAGCGATTGCAGCCAAGACCGAGGAAACTGAAAAAAAGTGGAGAAAGTTGCGGAAACCACTGCTGCGATGATGGGAACACAACAACAACCTGGTCCGATCAGGCGTGCGCAAGCACAATTAGCACAAATTCAACAAAGGTTAGAGGACATGCAAGAGGATATCGGGGAAACACTTTGTGAATCTTCCACAACAACAACCACCCGGGTACATATCAGAGTTGGAAACACCAATTCAAAGATTTAATGAATCGGCATGGCAGGCGATCTTTATCAATCCCTAACGTTTGCCGCTGAAGTACCTGGTTCAAAACAGTTAAAAAATTATATGTTGGAGTCTGAAACGTTACATCAACAAGGAATGGGACGGATGGGTATTCAAGGAGTGGACTGGATCTAAAAGACTATAGAGTAATAATCATATATGGATCGATTTTCAAAAGATCATTGGACTCTATAAAAGCTTAGGTCCAGAAAAGCCAAACCATACTGGGATAATATTCTCGGTACACACAAC
This sequence comes from Margaritifera margaritifera, assembly GCA_029931535.1. Taxonomy (NCBI): domain Eukaryota; kingdom Metazoa; phylum Mollusca; class Bivalvia; order Unionida; family Margaritiferidae; genus Margaritifera; species Margaritifera margaritifera. Next base: position 1,207,792 of record JAQPZY010001341.1, read on the forward strand.
AAATTCTTGCCAACAATCTATGGGATTCAGTCTCGAAAAGAGCATGTGCCTACCGATGACGAAGAAGAATATCTTCCCCCATCGGAGGATCTCCCGGAACCACCCAAACATGGAAAAGGTCTCGGTGGTCATGCACGCAAACGCGGACGTAAACGTGAAACAGCTAAAGGTTCCATGGCAACAAAAGGATTAAAACCCGCAGGCGAATGTATGTCTGTGGACCAACAACAAGTAAATGAAGACATCGATAACTTATGCGACTAACACACCGATGATGAATTGTGAAGCACTTTTGGTTGAAACTCTTTGCGTTTTACATCAAATCTATGTCGCAATGCAGCGCGTTGTTGTAAATACAACCCCGAGCGCTACCTCGATTATCACGTTCTCGTCAACGAAACTAGAATTCGATGTAACTTTCTCTACACCAATTACCGCGGGGGAATCCCGCACACTCGAGATCGCACTTGCATCGTTGCAAGTTTATTACAGTTGGCCCAATATCCGATCACGACCGTTTGGGGCTCTTGACACGAATTATTCATTTGTGTTTTCGCCGGACAGTGGCGTCACCTGGAATAATATAGAACTTCCCGCGGGTGCATACGACATGGAATCGATCAATGAAGAGATTCGACGGAGAATCACATTGGTAACAAGGCAAAGACTCTAAAATGTTTAAACGTGAACACGAGCCCACACTCAGCTCTGTCATAACGATCGAATCTGCACCGTACGCGGCTGACATCGCACGGTCGTCAATAAGAACAATTTTAGGTTGACCTGAAGAGATTCCTGAGGACAAACGATTTTTACGCATGGGATACCATGTCGCACCTGGCATTGTTAATATTACATCAACGGTTCAAATTAATTTAACCTGTGACGCCATCAGTGGCAGTTACGAAAGCGGAGTTCGCTCAAGCATGATTTCTCAAGGTTATATACTGTTTGGGTTTTTACCAACTGTGGAACCGGGTGATTTGATATCAATTATTCCCGCGTCACCGGTGTATCTTCCATGCCACAATCCTCGGTTGACACATATCCGTTTCACCCTTGCGGACTAGGACGGTCCAGGGCCGGCGCAAGGGTATTTGGCGCCTTAGGCGAACCTTCAGCCTTGCGCCCCCTCCCCCACAATTAACTTTCGAAAATGAATATTGTGCATTAGTATGAATAAACATTCTTCGAACGCGAACACACACACACACATGTATTCTTTTCTTCTGTTTTACTCTTTCTATTTTAGACGCTTATTATCTTCTATGTTAGGCTATTTCTCTTTCTTTTTTTATTAATTCAGTTTCCCCCCCACACACACACACACAAACACACACACAATTTTGCCGCCCAAGGCGACCTCCTAGTTTGCCTAGTGGTTAAACCGGCCCTGGGACGGGCACATGTTGGAACGGGGAGACCTAGACGATACAACTGTACATTAGAGATCGACCTGATATTTAATATAATGACAATTGTACGTGGACGTGTGATACCAGTGCGTGTTGTTAACGCGAGAAAACCTGTTTGCATGACATATTACGGAAATGGTCTTGGTGATGTTGTCCAGGGATTGTTTACCGGAGCACCAAAGATTCTAGCGGCGTTGTCTTCACGCGCTGCACCAATTGCTAAACAAATTACAATGCGAGTCGTTGATAGCATCAAAATCGTTGCTGCGGATAGGTTGAAAAATCTGGGCTTGCGAGCAGTTCAATCGATTCGAGATCGACTACGACGATTAGTAACTCGAATACCGCGGGTAGAACCAAAGGCAATTACACTTCCATGAACAGAAACAATGCCCGCAGCAGTTAGTAGTAAAATCATCAATGAAGCTTCTCAGCAGCGTATCGCTGAATCAGCGATTGCCAATTTGGCGATGGGGAGCGGATTACGGTTGTGGACTGGGCCTGGACTCAGACGGCAAAACGTCTCACAAAATGATATTAGATGAACCAATTAATGTATAAGTAACAGTAATGGAAAAATTTAAAGAAGTATCCGATCCCGCGTTTGATATGGATGTGCCTTTGACGGTAGATCGAAGCGTCCAAGATTATCAGTATTATTCGTACCCGGCAAAATACCCTGATCAAAAAGGTCAAATAGAGTTACAAGTACATGATACGTCTCGGTGTTTTCTCCCGCGTGAGGCCTTTTGGAAATCGAGGGACAACTTGTACAGCATGACCGTACTGATTGCGCCGCTGATGCCCGGGTTGGATTTGATAACAACGGTATTATGGCATTGTTTGGCAGCGCAAGTTATTTCATCGATGAAAGGAAATGAAGGATGTTTGAGCAACGTCGACGTTGCCACAACGATTCTCGGACACGCCAGATTCAGCTATGATTATGTGAAGTCTGTTGGCCCGTCTATGATGTTATATAAGGACTCATCCGATCATGCAGATCATAGAATATATACAACAGCTGTTGTTAATCAGAATTCTTTTGAGCCGCACCTTGGTGCTAACAACGCCGTAGTCCTTGGGTCCAACCCAACTTTCAACTCTGAATTTGCACAGAGTCGACTACAACTTCACGGAAACTCATTGTCGCTTTCGTGTGTGATTTCTCTCAGTAATATATTTGGGTTTTGTAGAAATGTTCGCAAGGCTATTTGCGGAGACAAACAAACAGTCATGTTATACCGAAAAAACACTGATGATGATTCAGTTTGGCGTCATGGTGTTGCTGCTGGCAAAGTTGTGTTGTTGAAATTAGCATTATGGATGCCTGTGACAATTCCTTCGATAGCCGCAGAGACACGTTTGTTGGCATTTATGAGTTCTGGAGGCACATTGCCGCTGTTGTTTCACACGCTTACCACAGACACGTATGAAGGCAATGTTCAGCAGTTATCATGGCAAATAACTACTCAACAAGGTATTAACGCACCCAGACATGTATTTCATAGCGTCTCGACACTTACCTAGGGCGCGCGATGGACAGACTATTAAATACATGGTATTTAACCAGCTAGAAGTGTCTGAAGTTTCTTTAAGATTAAAAGGACATCAGGAACCTTCCGAAGAAATTATTCTTGACTTCACAAACAATTATTTCGCACGTTCATATCACAATATGTGGTCGTTCATGGGCCGAGACCAAAACATTGACACTGGTCTACAGATTTCCCAGCATGACTTTGCTACGTTGTACCCGATTTATTACTTTTCGTTGGAACACTTGAGCCTGTACAGAGAGTCTGTTGTTGATCTGCACTTTCATGCACGTGTAAATGGTCCCCTTCCGTTCCCAATGATAGATATAGATGCATTGCTGTGATTCTCTCTGATAAAATGATATTGTTGGAGGGCGCAGGTAGCCGAATGAGGGTTATTGACGCGCCTGTGGAAAACCTGTAATTGTAGTTGCTGTAGTTGAACAGCATAATATAAAATAATGTCCTACCACTGAGTTAAGGTAGGCCTTAGCGAAAACCAGCTTGCGAAAATCAAAAGCGCAATTCGAAATGATTGTTGGGTCACATTGAAACTTTCGCCGGAAAATTAACTGGAATTGTCCCGGTGTGTTTGACCCAAACGCAACTCGATCAGCTTAATGCAGCCAAACGAAGGAACTCCTCAGTGACATTAACGTTATCAAAGTCAGAAGTGACACAACTGCAAAAGACCGGTGGAATATTTCCATTCCTTGCGGCCATTCCATCGTTGTTAGCGGCTGCTGCTCCGACGGTTTCAAAAGCAGCTGCATTAGGGGCTGTCAGAATTGCATCCGGAATGGCGCTGAAAAAGGCAGTTGGAAGCGGAACCTCTCGCGGTGGCGAAAACCTTTCAGGTCCATATGCCGTAGACGTACAGGGACTATAAAAGAAGGAAAAGGTCTTCGATTACCCTGAACGAGTCGCAGAATACCCTCAGGCAGAGTTTTCTACCAGGTACAACTCGCAGAGGGACTCGCCGCTAACCAATCTTGATTTACTCACGATGCTAGAATCAGTTAAGCATTTCCGAGGTGTCTTTATGCGGGATGAACTTGCATCGATGATTCCCCCCCCCCCCCCCACAAGGGAAATCGGCATTGTTAACCTGAATTTGACAACAGGACCTGGTACTCATTGGGTCACATACGTGAAAACGCCTCGACATCTTTTGTATTTTGACTCGTACGGGCTGCGCTACCACTTGAAGTTGTTGATTATTTAACCCGAGGTGGTGGCGCTGGACGACAACCACTGTTTTATTCAACGCTGCCGTTGCAAACTCGGTTGGATGGGCCAATATGCGGTTATCTTGTTGTTGAAGTGTTGCATGCACGCGCGGGAAGCAAAGCTTCCTAAAGTCAGACCCCGCAAGCACTTGTTGATTTTATATTAAACTACACTTGATAGTATACAAAATGACGATGTGGATTTGAGCAGGTTTGCCACCAAAGCGGATTTGACTGGGTTAACCAGCTGGGTTGTTGCTGACGTTGAGCTGGGCGAGCTTGTGATTTTCTAAGATCAAACTGGAAAACGTAAAACATTTAACGTGGACATTCAAAATAACGTTTTAAAAGGGGATTTGCCTGAGTTTATCAGCAAGGCTGACATTAACCCGGGCGAGCTTGTGATTTTCCAAGATCAAACTGGAAAACTTAAAACATCTAATATGGACATCAACGATGTTATTGTAAGACTGCGGGGCGTTGTTGCGAAAAACCTGGCTGAAATCACTGGAAACGAGGAAATCAGAGACTCTAACGTGTATATTGCTTTTATCAAAGACTGTGTTGATAGTGCTAATGCTGAGACAAAACAATACGTGGATGATGCTGATGATGTAACGAGACAATACGTGGATGTAAAGGTTGCCACGGTGCCATCACCACCACGCGCGGTAAATTCACAGAGAATGGTTAAAGGAATATTAACTAGTAAAGGAGAGGAAATAAAAGAAGGCTTAACAAATGGCCTATTTACTTTTTCACCTAACGTGGATGGCTTTGAATGACCTAAACCTCACATCTTACAGGTTCGCGAGTCTGGATCGTATTTATTCATCATACATGGATATAAAAGTTTGTGGGGTGTAATAATACTAACGTTAAATGAAACTGGTCCGGGTTTTTTTCTACAGCACTACCGTATACCACCCAAAGCAATATTATTCGAGAACCTACCACATTTGTATTCCCAAGATCATTGGTTGTTGGAGATGAAACTTACTTCGAAGGAGTCAGGGTCTATCCGGAAGGGCTCTTAACCATCTTTGGCGTTTATGTTTAAGATTTATCATTACATATAAGTGATGGACCAGGGGTGTTGGACCAGCTGACAGCGGATGCTAACATTGATAATAATTTTGTTCCACTTGTTAATGAATATCTCCTTCAGAATGATGTTACCAGGCCTTCGTATATGATCAAATATAATCTAAGCGACGGTAAAATAGAAATCAACCATTGGGACCACACTGATGTATCATTGTCAACTCGAGGCCAGCTTGGAGTCATAGCATTAGCACGTGAAAATGCCCGATCGTTGACTGCACCACCAGGTGTGAAAACATTCAGGGATTTTTTCTACAGAGAAGTAATATTCAGCAGTAAATCCACCCCGGCTAAATTCACCAACGAATTTGTTAAACCGACATTGACTCAACCGAGGAGAGAAAGAGCTCGACTGTTATTCAACAAGGATGCACTTGTCCGTGTAACAGTTCTTGGTCGAAGACGAGCACAATTGTTTCAGACACCAAGCAAGGGTGTAATCAATATGGTTCTCTATGAACGTATTGCCTAGCCTCAGGAACGCACAATTGCCGGAGATTTAAGTATTCCACAGAAATATATTTTCTATGATTGTATGGCAGTTGTGCCGGTAAAAAAGGGTACTTGGTTAGAAGTGCGTGTGCGTGTTGCACCTGAACAAGGCATGGTTGTCTAGCAATTGTACTACGCAATTGTATTATTAATAGAAGAATTGTAATGGACCCTCGATGTTACCGACTCGAAAGAATAATCGAAGCAGAACTGCAACTGCGAGATGAAGTCGTTAAGAGAACCGCGTTGCTCGTGATGCTATTTGTGGAATCGTCGCTGCAGCAACTGTTGGCCTTTGCGTAGCGGGAATCACAGCCACGACAACTATTATAGGTGCAGCAATCGGAATTATTGTCAGAGCCATATCAATAGTAACTGGTGTCGCAGTCGGTTATAGTAAAATAATTTCGATACGGCTACATTCGCGAATACGTATCTATTCAGAAGTTCTCGCGGCAGCACAAAGTAGTCTCAGCACAATTGCCAAGCTGTAGAAGATAAAACAATTAGCATGGCCGAGTTCGAAACCGTCCTGGAGGAAATGAAAAACCACCGATGTCTCCGCGGACAAATACGAAATCGGGACGTTAGCGACCAAAAACAGTTGAGGATTTATAGGTATTGGTAAATAACCCTCGACATCATCACTGCGCTAGCTGGAAAATTCTGCTGCGTGAAATTCCTCTAGCGACCTTGATAGTATAAATCATTGTGATTGCTACGCTGGCTGGGAAATTCCCGGAGAGACTTAATAGTATATTTCTTAGCGATTATCCGCTGGGAAATTATATTTCATAAACCCACATCGTATGCACTAATATGTAACGACTAAGATAAAAATGCTAAAGTCATTGGGTATAGAAGGGCTTACTTATCCCCAGCTACCCGGTCTAAAATGTACAATGTACCTCTACTAAAGAAAATAATGTAAATAAATCCAATCTCAAATAACTTGTTTGCTGTTGAAGTGATATGACGTGAAAGAAAGTAAAATGGCAACAAGTGTATCGAACTTAAACGGTTTAACAAAGTCGTGCTGGGAACAGAACTACAATTTAAGGTCAAACTGCAAATCATTTAGCAAAAAACCATACATATGCAGGGTGTCATGACGACCAAACATATTATTTACAGGCGCGTTTACAGCTTTCGGCCGAGATTTTTGCAGACGACACTAGGGTAGCCAAGATCCAATAAGTGTAAGTATCGATACCAAGAGAAATCTATAAGGTAAGTGTTTCTTTTCGTAAAATATAAACCACAACAATATTTTCCAATCAGCATAATGTGACTTGAGCTACATTATAGAATGTGCGTGCCAAATTGGGTCAGTATTTTTTTCTCTTTCTTGCCCTACGCCAGCTTCCAAGGCTTCAACAAACCTTGATCTATTCATTAAGGAGATTAAATCTTGAAAGAGGGGGGGATTCTGGGATGACAACTGTAATTTTATGTCGAACCCCTGACTCACGACTCTTAGTGCAGTTGAAAAACAGTACCCTCCTTTCCAAACATGTTGAACACTTGGCTGTGTGTGTTGGGGGGGGGGGACTTTGTTACAGATGTTTAAAGAAATGAATAAGTGAACAAACAGTTGCATCCTTACTTCTATAATATGACATAATTAGGAGTGTTTTCTGAAGAAAAAAAGCACGGATCACGAAAGGCTTGAATAAACTCAATTTCAGTACAGGATGTATGAAATATCAAAGAAGGTTGACAGTGACAGATTTTATCATAGTTTAAATATATAAATTGAAAAATGTTTAAGTAAAGTTTACACTAAATTATATTATACGTCAATGTGGTCGTGTGGGCGCCTTTATTGATCTTAAATAAAATATTAATTTTTATAAAATTTAATACTTAGATAGTTTTACCAAAGTCTGTTCATTTCTAATGATTGAGTAATTTCCACTTCAGTTGTTATTACAAAACTTCCAAACAAAACTTATCGATCTCTATACAATGGCAGACTGATACTAAGAAAAGGGGAGGTAGTTCACAATATTTCCAATAGGCGATGCTTTTATTGTGACGTCATAGCACGTGACATTCAATTTGGCTTACATGGGATTCAACGTACTTTTATGTAAACATTTATGCATCCTTCCTTCTTTTCTTCCATGAATAGATTTAAGTGGGGGGGGGGGGAGGGGAAGGATACATGGAAGGGGATTCAATGTATTTATATAAATATTTATGTATCGTTCAGTCACTGAATAAGAATGAAGAGATTTCCTAATGTAAATAGTTCTGTATCGTTCATTCATTTAATAAGAATGAGTTGATTCTTTGATACATGATTTCGTCTTTCCTTTCTTTGATAAGAGTCCGGGGAATTCCTTTGATGCAAATATTTCTGTATTTTTCCTTTTTTCATTCTATGAATTAGAGTGAAGATATTCCTTTGATGTAAATATTTCTGGATGCAACATTACCGAATATTCATTGATTATGCATCTAAAATTTGAATCCAATTAAATTCTCAGATTTACACCACTTGACCGTACGAGAGAAATCGGTATTTTGCAGAGCACGTGCTCTAAAAATTGTGTTGGACTCCAAAAAAATCGATATTAAAACCTGTACTGGACTCGAGCAAATTCGAGATAGAGACCAAAAATTTCCGCTTGATTCATGATTTATGTGAAAATTATTCAGACAGGTCATGCTTGTAATAACTGTTTCAAAAATAAATTTATTTGAGAACAATGTCGAAGCACTATAATGCATCTTTGCGCTTATTGGCTTCTTTAGACCTTATCAAGAACAGGCCCCGGTTTCACGAAACTCCTAAACTTGAGTGCACTCAAACTCAAAATCTGCTAGTCTACAATACATAAACTATATGCGATACTAAATTTCCAAATAAACAATGAATTTAATTTTAAGAAATATGAGACTTATGACAAAGCATTGTATTACAATACTGCTCGAATCAACGAAGCTATTCATTAATAGTTGTTTTTCTTGACTTTTGAATGACAGATAACAAGTTTTACTTAATTATATTCTTAGTCTTTACAGATGTTGATATATGTTGTTCCTCCTTCGAGTTCCAAGATGACCATGACATCACTAACTGGTTTGGTTTCTGTGAATACGTGAGTGGCTGATCAGACCAGTTTGTGCTCTGAAATGTCTGTGGCACACTTGACAGGAGATGCCGCTTGGGTTTGCTTGACCAAACGATGATGTGCTGCAATTCTGAGATTTACGCTCCTCGCGCTTCTGCACTGCCTCTGCAATTCTCCTCTGTTCAAAGTCTGTAGCTCCAATATGGATGAGACTCCGCCAGGTGGAGCGATCCTGTGCGAGATCTTCCCAAGACTCAGGATCAATGTTGAAGTGTTTCAAAGATGACTTGAGGGAATCTTTGAAGCGTTTCTTCTGACCACCCTGAGATCGCTTTCTCTTCTTCACCTCGCCATAGAAGATCTTCTTTGGTAGTCGCTCTTCTGACATCCTGGCGACGTGGCCTGCCCATCTCAACTGTGATTTGATCAGCAGAATGTGGATGCTTGGAATGACTGCCCATGTGAGAAGCTCAGGGTCTGTGTCTCTGTCGTGCCATCTTATCCTCATCAGTTTCCACAGGCAGCCCATGTGAAAATGGTTCAGTTTCCTGGCATGCCTTCTGTACACCATCCAGGTTTCGCATGCATACAGCAGGGTCAGCAACACATTGGCTTTGTAGACCTTCAGTTTTGTTTGTAGACTGACCTCTCTGCGCTCCCATACATTTGCACGTAGTCTGCCAAAGGCCACACTTGCTTTAGCAATTCTGGCGTTGGTTTCATCATCGATGTGGACTGCGCGTGACTGTGTGTTGCCGAGATAGGTGAACTTGTCCACTGCCACGAGGGTTTGGCCATTTACTGTGATGGTAGGATCTACATAAGGCTTTCCTGGTGCAGGTTGGTGCATCACGTCTCTTCTTGATACTGATTGTGAGACCGAAGTTGTTGTTACAAGATGAAGATAAATGGTCCATACTGTCTTGCATGTCAGATTCAGATTTAGCATTCAGGGAACAGTCGTCAGCAAATAGGAAATCACGAACAGTCACTTCCTGTAACTTCGTCTTCGCCTGTAGTCTTCTCAGATTGAAGAGCTTGCCGTCAGTCAAGTATCTGATGTTGATTCCGGTGTCATAGTCACAGAAGGCATCAGTAAGCATCGCAGAGGACATCATACTGAAGAGGGTTTGGGCCCACACACAGCCCTGCTTGACTCCGTTGGTGATGGTAATTGTTCAGATGACTCTCCGTCGTCCACGACACGAGCGAGCATGTCATCATGGAATTGCCAAACCATTACGATGAATTTCTCTGAGCAACCACATTTTGCCATGATCTTCCAAAGGCCTCCACGGCTGACTGTGTCAAAACCTTTTGTCAGGTCGATGAATGTCGTGTACAAGTTGGAGTTCTGTTCCTGGCATTTCTCCTCTATAAACAGAAATATTTGAAAGAAATATTCTACTACATATTCCAATAAAAATTCAATAATATCGATAATCTGTATCAATCAAAGTACGCTCAGCATTCCGTTGTTGGGCAAAAAGCCTTTAAAGCAAAATACCTTAAAGCAGCATCCATCCAAGCTAAACCAGGTATGTATTGTGTGCTTCTGACACACACCAATAATCTTGTTGGGCAAAATTGCCTTTAAGACAAAATGCTATAAAGCGGCCTCTGATCAATAAACCATTAATTGTGTGTTTCTGACACACTCACCAATAACTAATTAATGAACAAAAGCATTGCAATATAGATTTACCTGCGCTACCTCCTCTACTTCCATAGATAACGGATCGGCCATGTTTAGCTTTCTACCCAAACCTTCCATTTGTTTTTCTTTTGCTTTTTTATAAATTACAGTGTACTGATTTACATAAGTCACATTTACAGATTTTTAAGAAAAATGTAAGTTGTATAATAAAAAAGTAATTTTACATTGAATTGCACAATATGGGTTTCTATTGTATTCATCAATGTTGTGTCGAAAACATGTAATGGACTCGATGCCTACTGCATCTCGTTCCATACAGGTTTTCCACACAACGTTGATTTGTACAATAGAAATCCATATTGTATTATTCAATGTAAAATAACCTTATGCTATTATATTCATATCTTATACAAATCCCCTGAAATACATACAATGTATGTCTTTGTATACTAAATGTATGTAAATAATACATTAGTTTTTGGTAAATTTTTACATTTGTGTACATGTTTGGTAAAAAATAAATTCATTTTAACATTATATTCCATTTATATACTGACACTCCTCCTAAATTACTACATTTTAACATTATTAATAAATTTGATGTAAATAATACATAAATTTCTGTCACTTTTGTAACTTTTCTGTAAATGTTCGGATTTTCTTTTTCTTTCTATCCAAGGTAATATAACCAACCAGTTGAGTAGCCGTGCTGACTGGTATTAACTACTGAATACATCGGGTAATAATCAGTCAACGGTGTGCCCTAAAAGAAGACAATTCTTGAGGCGCCTGTAACTTGATAATTGGCGTCTTATTTTTATCCATTTCAGTCTATTAAACAAGTCCTTGTTACTCCATGTTTTTTTCCCCAGTCACAAATGAACATTTTAACTTGTTTTGTGAACAGTCCATGCTTGTGTTGACAACGTCTACCGGTCTCTAATTTGTCGGCCTCAAAGAATGAAAAGAAAATAAAAGTCACTGGATCAACTGGCCACTGCATTCTTTGATTTCAAATCATTAAAAAAATCTAACATTTTATGCCATACTATTGTTATGTACTCCTTGCTAGGGATTTAAGTAAGAATTAGTTGGAGAATTAGTCACTAACATTGACACACTTGATGATACAGCATTATTCCTGCTTCTCAGTTCAGCTTATAATCCTAAAAAAAAAGAAAAAAAAAACAAATGAAAAATATCTGGTACAGATATGAATGGTTCTGACTTGGACACCCTTGACATATGAATGAAATATAAACATTAACAGCGGAATGTATTTGATTAATACTACAGTCTGACAGTAACACTATTTACATAGGAACCTCTTATAGTATACTGGTACACTTTGTGTACTAAAGATGTTTCAGCAGGGCATAGTGTAAAATACAGAGTGGAGTCCTGGAGTGGAGTCTGGGGTCTGGGTTTAGTGCAATCAGTTGCATGTATTTTTGTTTTAATATGTGTTTGCATGTATGCGTGTGCGTCGTTTAAGTGTTTTAGGTCAATTATTGCTGTCCTGTTTCACTATATAGCTTGGAAAGCATATTTCTTTGAATATGAAGATGACCTGATTACACTGTCCGGCAATTTAAACAATTTTTTTTGTCTTACATGTGACGCATAGGTGAGGCATATATATCACTTTTCCAGTTTGATGTCATCGGCAGTACCAACAAGTACAAAACATCAATAATAATAAGAAGAAGGAGAACAAGAATCATCATCATCTTCATCATCATCATCATTAGAAGGTTATCTTTGCCATTTTCTTGCCAAGGAAGATTACACTAATTAGTGTCGTATACAAATCAGTGACAATAAGAAAGGTTAAGTCAGGTGTGAAAAATTACCAAAGATTCCATGAATATTTTCAATGTTTGATTGAATTGTCAAAGTCATATTAATTCAATAGTATTTTGTTATTTTACAAACTTTTGTGCTGTAGTATATGAAGGAATACTCGTGCATATTCTGCTGATATTAGTTTCTCTATAGCAGAGTTACTCTGAGAATATTTTATACTGGCAGAGTTAGTCTGAGAAAATTTTATACTGGCAGAGAATAATTTATATTGACTGTAGCAGAGTTAGTGTAAGAATATTTTTATATTAAGCAATTACCGTGGTATACATAAATGGCGAAAACTTCACATATTGACGCGTATAGTATTATGAAACAATTTATGAGTATATCTGAGTCTGGAATTAATCTACCAGATCAGTGGAGTGTGCATAACTTTGCAGAAAAGATTGAATCGTTGTTTCGTTTAAATGCATCATATAGATTTGTTAAAGAGGCTCAAAAAATGTTGTATAATTTTGCAAACACGCATCCGGAGCATCTTGAAAAATTAATCAACTTAGGAATTATCTTGGAAAAAAGCGATGCCTACTTGGCCAAGCTTATGAGAAAAAACCTGAAAAAAACATTATATGAAATTGTACAAGAAATAATGATGTCGCTGACGTTGACTAGGCCACCTAGTACAGATAGTGAAACGAGCAAACATTATAATGGCATTGAAACATCAAGCGAATATAGTAGCAATACTGACGATCACCAAGAATAAATTAATTAGAGAGATTCCTTTTGTATTATATATATATATATATATATATATATATATATATATATATATATATATATATATATATATATATATATATATATATATATGTTCAGACATTTCAAATATTAAGATTTCATATATGAGTATTTCCACCCCGACAACGACTCCTACGGTTTCTATAGCTATCTTAGAAACAGTAATAGTAGAATAAAGAAAGAATATTTTTTAAATCCTACTTTATAAGAGATAATTATATTAAAATTCGTGCAGATGAATTGGACAAGTTTGTAAGAGATCACACAATCACCCTTCCTAGTAGAGTTAATAAGAAAAAGACAAGAGACTGAGCTCCGTTAAGAACAAGATGAGAGATTGAAGAAACAACAAATTTAGAAGATGAAGCGTCTAAGCGAAGGTAGAAATATCAGGAGTTTTACGAAAAGAGATTCACATGCAAAGACACAGAAATTACAGAGTCAATATAGAAGCAGTGTCAGGTATTTAATGGTATCGGATGTCATTGTACAAGCAGTGGTCATTTACGAGTTGGTGTACTTTGCACCAAATATTGAATTGAATAAAACTATATTCAAACACAAAAATCTATTTGAGTTCACGGGAAATGGTCGTTCAAATACTATCCACTGCGAGTATCTTTACAACCCCTTATATCTGATGAGGATCACATTCGCGTAAAGTTACGTACACCATCAATCGAAAACATAGATGATTATATCTACAACTCTATATCAATGGAGGATTTAGATAAATATGTCTATTAGAGAACAAAATTTGCAAATATATAGGAAGATGTATGCCTTGGAAAACGTGAACTCTGCGGCAGAACATGCCATTACGAATATTGTAAATCACATTTGCTCGCGTTACTTGCTGGCATCGGTGCTCGACCATGTCTTAAATGTGGGTTCGGAGTAAAGTCTCGTAATCAGCTTTGCCGACCATGTGAATCTGTTCGAGTATTATCGTGCGCGCCGGCGAAAAATTTGCCTGCGCAACTAATACAGCACCTATTGCTGTATAAATACCCGACACTGTTGAGGAAACACCCGACAACGACAACATCAACGCTGTTGAAAACCATACAGAAGTAAATGAAATAATAGCTAGGATTGAAGAAACTGCAGTTTCCAATCCCTGTAAAGAAAACATTTTTAAACAATTTATTGACGGAATTTGCAATTAGACAAAGATTTCCCCTTATATAATAGTATGCCGACTGTGATTCAACTAAGGCAACTCGCGCAACAGAGTGGGATACGAATACCAAGCCGTACTAAAAGCTAACCTACTTGCGTTATTAGGACCCGTAACTGAACAACAACTAGTTGTACAACAACCGGTTACACCGGCAACAACAATGGTACGACAACTGAGACAATTCGTGCGCGAGCGTAAGATACAAATACCAAGAGGCGCAAGAAAAGCTGACATATTTGCGTTATTAGGTATTATAGTCAAACCGCGCCAGACCGTGAGACAGCTTCGTGAAACTTCAGCACGATTCAATATCATAATTCCTCCACGAGTCAAGCTGTACCTGAGTTTAAGTTTCACACGCGTAAGGGTGATCATGAAGATTATCATACGATTATTCCAAACGCGTAAGCGCCAAGCAAAGACGTTATAAAACTTGTATCGAAGATGCACCTGGAAATTGTATCAATGTTACAACGCTCTGGCACCTTCAGAGTTAAAGCGAATATTGTTGGCCATGCACATTTGACTATGCCGCTTAATAGCAAGTCATCAGACAAGGATGGATTTAAAACCACAACCACGTGGCTTCATGGTGGTCCACTTATAATCCTGAATTGCAAAGACACCGAGACTATCAATGAAGCAATTGATAAAGGTATTGAAAAGATTCTCCACACGTTGGAAAAATACACTAACGCAGGTTCGGGATGGACTCTTGACAGATGTGCGGAAGTTCAACTGCATATTTCCCCAAACGTACCATTTCACGGATCAAATTACGTACCAATACCAGAATAGGTTCCGCTGCGGTCAGTGATAATGTAAATAACGATGACAATTGATGTTTTGAATGGGCGATCATGTCCACTTTTCATCTAGACAGCGATAATACAGATCAGCCGAGGAAATACCGGCAATATTTAGGTGAACTCAATTTTGGCAACATCGAATTTCAGGTGCAGGTTACTAAGGCGATACTCAAAAAGTTTGAAGAACTTAACCCCAGTATCACCGTTAATGTGTACACTTGAGACAAAAGCTTTTGTCCGCTTGCACTAACCCCACATGTACAAAGCAAAAATTCGCATGGGCGGATCGAGATTGATCTGCTGTTGATAAGCGGCATGAACGGTTCAGAGATGCTATCTCATTATGTGTGGATAAAGAATCTTTCCAGGTTGCTTAACCGACATAGCAAGTACACTGGTAAAAGATAACCATGCAGACGTTGCCAGCATTTATTTACCACGTAACAGCTGCTCGCGGATTATGACTTTTGCTGCGGTGGAATTAGTGAAAAACCGTAGCACACAATTATGCCAGAACCCGGAAAAAACATTTTGAAATTTACCGCGGTGCAACTAAAGATGAAAGTACCGTATATCAATTATGCGGACTTTGAATGTTTTAATGTTCCTGTGAGTTCCAACGATGTTCAGTCGAACACAATTCAAGTTGCTGAACACATCCCATGCGGATTTTGCTACATTGTTGTCCGATGCGACGGAGCAAAGGAGCCACCAATGTTGTATCGTGGTAAGGATTCGCTTGAAATATTTCTTAAATTGCTCGAGGTTACAGAGAAATGGATTCGACAACAGCTCTATTCGACCGCAGACATGATCATGACCCATTATGATATTAATGAGTTTTCCAAGAGAACTCATTGCTGGATTTGTGATGGTCCCTTTGAGACTGAAAGTTCCAAAGTTCGTGATCATATCACTGGCATGCATAGATGAGCCGCAGGCGCATACAATTTACAGCTGCGAATTAAATTAAGTAAAACAAGAATTCCTGTGACATTTCATAACCTGCGTGGTTATGATAGCCATTTAATAATGCAAACAGTCGCAACGGCATCGAATGCACCAATAAGCGTTATTCCAAACAATATGGAAAAATACATGGCGTTTTGGATAGGACAACTGCAGTTCATTGATTCATTTCAGTTTATGCCTTCACCATTGGGCAAACTAGCAAACAACCTTGCAGCGAATGGTAATGATAGTTTTACAATTACTCGTAGATACGGCGGTGCCAACGATGAAACTTTTACCTTACTCGCCCGCAAAGGAGTGTTTCCCTACCAGTACATGAGCGACTGGGACAAGTTTACTGAAACTCAGTTACCACTGATCGAGATATTTTATTCGTTGTTGTATAGCGAAGGTATTTCCGCCAACGAATATGAACATGCAAAGTCTGGTCCGCATTCGAATGTAAAAACATTGGTGATGATCACGATTTGTATTTACGCACAAATGTATTGTTGCTCGTGAATGTTTTTGAGGCGTTCCGCGATACCCCCATGAGAATATACAATCTAAACCCGCGCACTATTTTACATCGCCGAGAATTGTTTGAGATGCGTTTTTATCAAAACCCAAGGTGGAGTTACAATTGCTGACTGATATCGACCAGCATTTGTTTATCGAGCGCTCACTTATCGATACGCTTGTGCTAACAACCCAAACGTGGATGGATATGACTCCGCTGTCCCAAACAGTGACATCATGTATCAATTCACAAACAACCTGTAAGGATGGGCGATGATGCAACCGCTGCCTGTTGGTGGTTTTGAATGGATTGATCCCACGCACATAGACATGGAAAAACAAGTACACAAGTTCGACAGCAAAAGCGACCACGGTTACTCCTTTGAAGTTGACTTGGAATATCCAGACGAGCTTCACCATACTCATAACGATTATCCGCTAGCACCAGAAGCGCTGTCGGTGCCTCGCGAGTGGTTGTCCCCGTATCCGTGTGGGATTGTAGATGAATCCTGATTCAAGTTTACCGAATGCACCAAACTTGTTCGAAATCTTCGAACTAAAACCAACTATGTAGTCTACGTACGAAGCCTGTAGTTATATCCTCGATTGGGAATGCGTGTAAACAAAATTCATCGGGTGTTTGAATTTCGCCAACACGATTGGATGGCTTCTTATATCCAGATTAATACAAATCTGCGAACAGATGATAAAAATGAATTTGGGAAAGATTTCTTCCAACTAATGAACAATTCTGTATTCGGCAAGACGATCGTAAACTTGCAGAAACGGATCTGCGTTGACCTTGTCCGTAATAGTGAACAAGACAAGCTTCGAAGGCTTATTGCTGACCCAGCATTCGAATCCCGGAAGATTTTCGATGGTGGTCTCATTGCCGTACATAGTAAAAAATTCGAAACTGAAGCTGACAAAGCCTATCTATGTTGGCGCGTCAGTGCTAGACTTGTCGAAGCTGCTTATGTACGAGTTTTATTACGACAAGATTAACCGTTTTACCAGGATCGTGTCAAGATTTTTTTATACAGACACCGACTCGCTGCTGATTGATATAACCACTGAGGATGTTTATTCGGATATCGCATCAGACACACTCGCGAACGAATTTGACAACAGACATTATCCGAAAGAACACACGTTGGTTAGTAACACCAAGAAAAAAGTTGTTGGAACATTCAAAGATGAGTGCTTGGGAAAGCCAATCGAAGAACACGTGGGATCACGCCAAAAAATGTACTCGGTTATGTATGGATCCGAAAACAAAAAAAGGCAAAAGGAGTTCCCAAAGTTATTGTGAAAAAATCTCAAACACGAGATGTATGTGGAATGTCTTCGGAAACGACACGAATTTACACGCGTAGCAAATATGATCCGGTCGCGGAAACATCCCATGGGTATATACCTATGCACCAAGGTGAGTTTGTCTCCGCTTGATACCAAACAATGGATATTCACCGACGGAATTACCACTTACGCTTTCGGACATCATGCGATTGCTAATCAACTTACGATTGATGCAATAAAGTAGATCTTGGTGGTAGATCCGTAATTTCATGAACGACTTGCAATTCCTCTCGCACAAATGTTCTACTTGGTGGACGAGATCCACTAGGTGACGGCGCCAAATGATAACGTGTTGGAAGTTTTGGAAAGTCAATCCGGTCCGAGATAGTAAATACATCAACGGATCGAAACGGATTAGTAGCACGACGTTGCCCGCCTTCTAACTCCGCCGGTGCATACAACTGTAGGACAGAAAGTATCAGTGACCCTGTGGAAATCCTAAAAAAGTTACAGGATGTCATTGTGACTGGCAGGCCATTGGAAGTGGAAGATATAACTGTTTGTGAAGAAGGTGACACCAATTTTATCTTGGTGGACAGGGTAAATGAACTATCCACAGGCATGGATGAAATAAGTGCCATCACAAACCTCAGGAAAACACTTGAAGTGCAGTTTTATAATGAGGTAATATTGCTTAATGAATTCTGTACATACATTTCATGATGTTATTGTAAAGTTAGTCAAACAGCTTTCTTCATGATGTTCCAGCAGAAATTTGTTTTATTGACTTTTCAAAAAGTGCAGTTGGTATATACATACTTGCCATATTCCCAGACAGTTTTGGGGGGTTTTTGAGACTCAAAAAGTGTGTTTTGAGGTCCCAAGGGGGGTCAGTGCGCGTGACCCCCCAAAAGCGACGGCATCCAAATGAGAATAAGTTATCTTTTCAAATCAGCCTATAGCAAATGGTTGGAAATTCAAATCTGAATAAAAAAAAATACCATTTGTTTTCTCTGAAGCATTTAATATACTTACAAAAATTTAAAAAAAAAAAAAAAAAACGTTAGACTTAGAATTGTCAAATAACATCAACACAAACATGGTCACGAGCTCACTGAAATTCAATACAAAAATACACCAAGTTACTGTCTTTAAAATCCACCTGACAGTGAAATGTACTTTTAATTACATGTAGTCTTTGCTGCTTTCAGTAGTTGGTCTGACGGTAATGCAAATGTCATTTGTTTTCACAAATATGCCGACACTTTTCCTTCGCGAATGTGCATCCACATCTATGTTGGCGCAAGCAATGGCCAAAGTCACTAAAAGTGATAAAACCTGTAAGATGACAATGAATATCCATTTCAAAACAATGAATCTGGCAATGAAAATATTTAAGATTTGTGGTAGTCGGCCGAGTTGCTCAAGTCTTTGACCGCCGCTATTGTAACGTATTTTCGAGGTTAAAGTCACGCCTACGGCAGTGAAGATTTAATTCATTCTCAGGCAGAATTAATGAAAAAGGTACCAATTTATGTAAATACACAATTTGTCATTTGATTAATGATTTAATAATTTTATATTATTAAAATTCCATGGTGCAGTTCATTTCAGATTAACCAGATATTCAAACATGTTGATGTTTTCATAAGTTACTTGATCACACGATAAAACGCTTATTGCAATCATGTAAATTTCCAAGGAAAATACGAGAAAGTTAAGGTGGCAAAACTGTCGAAGCAAATAACATTATCTCGTTTGTTAGCACCTCTAGTGGATTATGTACTACAATATTCCTTTGTCCCTTTAAAATGTTGTGTGTCCCCCAATTCTGGAGGGTGAGGGACACAATGTCCCCTGACATTTGGATCCTAGGTGCAACACTGCATTAGAGATTGAATGGTGTTGTTGTTCAACCTACCAAAATAATCATGTTTTGAATTTTATATATGGAGTAAAATTCCGACTTCAAAGAAACGTTGCCGTTGATTTCAAACTTTAATAAAGACGGCTTCAACATTCTCATTAAATGCAGTCAGTGATGTGTATGTAATAACATTTTTTTTTAAACACGCATCTGTTTGATGTATTTAACTTCAGACAAATTGGGTTGTTCCACTTAGTGTACTTTACCTATGCAAATTAGCCTAATGGGCTCTCCCTCAGCAGTGCTCAAAGGATTTGACACAACACATCACCCTAGCTAGAGTGAGCCAATTCAGTAAATCTCTGAAAGGTGTCTGTTTATCACTGATATTTTTGGGATGGGCTATGTGTTTGCCAGCAAGGTATTTTATACATATACATTAAGCTGGATCTATTTTTGTAATGGGAAACATTACAAGACCAATTCGGATAATGGCATTTGTTTCACTCCATGGGTAATATTTACAGCCCATCAGATATTTTGGATCGACCCTCATTCAAGGTTCCATTATATTTAAACTTTAGTATTGCTTTATATGGTAAGTGGGTCATTGATCCATGATAACCCATTGTTTTTCTGAGCTATAGATTTCCCTTATACGGGGTTTGATTTTATATGGAATGCATTAAGTTGGGTCCTGAATAGTGTGTCTTGTTAATACAGAGGTGGCTGTTAGAGAATGTTTGACTCAACCTAACATTGACTTCTGGGAAGTCACAAGGTGTACGTATATTTCTTGGAATCTGTGTATGAATGATGCATGAAGTAACAAGGTGTACGTATTTTTCTTGGAATCTGTGTATGAATGATGCATGAAGTTATCAATGAAGTTATCATTGTCTGATTAAGGGCGAGGGTAGATTGCAAAGTCCTCATCATCATTTGTTCTGATCATAAGTTAATTGATTGATGATTGATTGATAAAGGAATAGACAATCAACTGGACAGTCTTCCAGACAGATTAAATAATACATGTAAATGGAAAGTAAGAAAAATATGAAATAAAGATCCATCCTTACTTCCACACATTCTGTTCCTGCTATGTTCAGCAAAGATAAATGGCTATAGATTGGTATACTTGTATATTGTCACTAGAAGACATGTTGCACTTCATTTTGGGGATCTTATCCCCTAGGTCAAGGCCACACATCAATATTGAAATGTTTCCTTTCTTTCTGTTTTATATCATAAAAAGCTGTCTGAGGTATAGGTGTGACCTATGTTATAATTATGCTTCACAGTTAGATGGCATCTCATGTATTACAGAGAAATTTTTATCTTCAAAGTCAAGGTCACTGATATATTCCCCCCACCCCTTTTCTGCACTTTTCTAGTTATTCCCATTTGAGATACAGGAATGAAACCTGGCTACTTTCCATATTTGTCAAGTAACTTTAGAGTTCTGTCTTAAAGGTCATAGCTTTCATTATTGTGAACTTTTGTGACCTCACTGTAGTGGGTGGAACACAAAAACTCACTGAATTTGGTTGTTGCTTGTATAATTATAATTATAATTATAATTATAATTATTATTATTATTATTATTATTATTATTATTGTCGCCCTCAGTGTTCTGCAGAATAGAAAAATTCCCACATTCATGAGTCCAAACATTCTGGAAGAACTGTTCAACAGTACAGAGACCTCACCCTGCATAGTTAAACTGCTGAATGGTTTGGAGTCATTGGGGCTCTATCAGGTGAGATTTTTACACTGAAACATGATTAAACCGTTATTATCATATTCAAACACCATGTAGGACTGACACTCCAGTACCATATTTATCAGATTACACACATACACACAATTTAGTACCCTAGACTTCAGTACCATATTTATCAGATTACACACATACACACACACTTTAGTACCCTACACTTCAGTACCATATTTATCAGATTACACACATGCACGCACTTTTAGTACCCTACACTTCAGTACCATATTTATCAGATTACACACATACATACACACACACACTTTAGTACCCTACACTTCAGTACCATATTTATCAGATTACACACATGCACGCACTTTTAGTACCCTACACTTCAGTACCATATTTATCAGATTACACACATACACACACTTTAGTACCCTACACTTCAATACCATATTTATCAGATTACACACATACACACACTTTAGTACCCTACACTGCAATACCATATTTATCAGATTACACACATACACACACTTTAGTACCCTACACTTCAGTACCATATTTATCAGATTACACACATAACACACTTTAGTACCCTACACTTCAATACCATAATTATCAGATGATAAACCCATGACTTATGATAATCTCATCCTACATGTTTACAGAATCCTGCCAGCTATGTTTTCAAGAAGATATTCCACCCTGATTAGCGCTTTGAAAAAGTAATGAGGCTGTTCTTCTGGGCATATCATTGATTATAAAGCCCTGCAGAATGCTGCCACCCCTCTTATAATGTGGTGTGGTCATTGCTCCCACTCAATAGATTCAGTTTTCTTTATCATTACCACCTGTTTCATTTCATTAAATTTACTTTTAAAGCCCATACTGCAGTGAGATCATCTTGATTTGGTCATGTCTGTTTGTTCGTTCATCTATTTATACTTCAGTCCTGAAAAGCATCTTAGCATGATTGTGCAAAAACTGCTCAGTGTAGATAAATGAAATTTGTGAGCATTTTTGTGTTCATGTGTTGATGACCTGATTAGATTTTCAGGCTGTTAGAATAATTTTTCAAATTTGTCACATTTTGAACTTTTTTTCACTTTTGCCTTTTGCATGTTTTATGAACACAAATTAACTTTTTATGCACTTTTATGAGACAGTTTTGTTGAAACATTCAGAGTGTAAGGCTCCCTCACTTATATATTGTCAGTAATCATAATGCACCTTTTTTCTTTATTTATACAGGTTGGCAGGCAGCTTCCAATGTTTTTGTATCTGTTTCATCCAAAGTTGATCCCCCGGACTTACAAGAAGCTGACCTCATTGGTTCAACCTCAATTCAGTGAGGAGGGGACAAATAATAATCAATTTGAGAAAACTGTGTATGCAGCTTTCTTAAGATACTTGAGAGCAGTTGCAAGTAAGTCCACCAACACTTTTCCACTTCCCCAACACTAATAACAGAATTCAGCTGAACGTTCTATGTATCATTCTGGTGCGAGTTTGTTTTTAAAGTTGTGATAGTTGCACCAGGCTGCTAAGCTAGAACTTTAGTTTTATGTCAAGAAGGAGCCCTAATCATTTCATAGCAGGATGGATGTAAAGCTACATTTTGATCTTAAGTTTATTGAACATTTTCTTACCTGCTTGTACAAACAAGAAATGTTTTTGAACTTTTCAGAAGGACTCTAGTTGGAATCATCACCTTTGCTATCACCTTACTAAGGGTAGAGCACGAGATGCATATTGTTGTACCATTGCAATAACTAAAAGCAAATCCATCCAATAAATGAATTAGATGTTTCCAGCGTCAGAGTTTATTTTTTTGCATTTAGCTCACTTTCTTTTCTACTATTGCACTTATAACTCCAAAACTTTTGCATATACAGTCATGAAACTTGACATGTGTTTTTATCTTGAGGGGTACTCCTTTCCACAGGCCGAGGTAGGATGCTGATACCTACTTTTCACACTCCAGTGATTACATTATGTCTATTGCATTTAGCACAGTGTTTCACACTCCAGTGATTACATTAAGTCTATTGTATTTAGCACAGTGTTTCACACTCCAGTGATTACATTATGTCTATTGCATTTAGCACAGTGTTTCACACTCCAGTGATTACATTAAGTCTATTGCATTTAGCACAGTGTTTCACGCTCCAGTGTATGTATAGTCATGAACCTTGATGGCTGTAATGATCTTGATGTGGAAGCCACGGGTGGCCAAGATGTCTAAGGTGGTCGCCTATACAGATCACTCACACATTTCACCTCTGTCCGCGTGGGTTCAGGTCGTAGCTCTGTCAACATGGATATGTGAGAAAGCTTGCCAGTAGCTTCCTGTGGGTCAGTGGTTCTTCCCAAGGTTTTCCCGGGTTCTTCCTCCACTAACTATACCCGCCGCTATGTATAGCCTATCATGTGCTGAAAAATGGTGTTAAACCCACAAAAACAAACAAACAAATGATCTTGATGTGTACTACTTATGATGGATATACGTAGGTCACAGTGAACTACTAGTCACAATGCTTGTGACTTTGCCAAGTACTTGGAATATGCCTCCAAAGCCCTCCCTGCAGCTACATACCTGCAAGAACGTGTAAATCTGTTCCGTAGTAGCTGATAATTTACAAGAGTTGGCACCAATCCCATTGTCCATGGAAGATAACTATAGTCTGAATGACACATAGGGGAGCAGAAAACCTTTTAGCACCTTCATTGCTAAAACAAGGTGACAAAGTTGGTGGACATTTTTTTATTATTTATTACGATTTATGATCATGTAAGTATTATGAAAGAAACATTTGTTACTAAATAAATTGGTTTCTCATATTCTAGATAGAGTTTGAAGCCACAGTGGCTCAGTGGTTAGTGAGCCAGATGTATAGTGCCAATACATCATTTACTTTGATTCATGAAAGTTAGTTTGGAGATGCATGCCTTTAAGTACTTTCATTCAGAAATAATTTACTGTGACCTGTATTGTATGAATCTATGACTTTGGACTTTTTTGTCACTGCCATCAATATGGCAGAGGCATAAATCATTAGTCCCGTTAAATGGTATGACCATCCATCTGTTACCTTTTTCATCTTTAACACAATGACTTTAGTCCTACATCTCAGACACAGACTAAACTTCATGGATGGCTTTCACTTAGAGTAAGGAATAAGACTTATCATTTTGGGGTCAAATGGTGAAAGGTTAGGGCCACAGTGGCTTAAAAATGACTAATAGTATCCACAGCACTACTTAAAATTTTGACCTTAGACCTTGTCCAAAATTTGTGGATGGCTTACACTTTTGGTAAGAAAAAGCTTATTCATTTTGGGATCAAAAGTCCAAAGGTCAAGGTCACTGTGACTGTTTCATGTAATAACTTTACTTGTAAACTATATACCTTGACCAAAGTCTGTGGATGGCTTGCACTTGGGTAAGTAAGAAACCTATAGATGTTAGGGTCTAGATATCAAAGGTCAAGGTCATGGTAAAGCTAAAAAAAAATAATAGTTTCTGCACAGTGACTTTAGCATAAGACTACATATTTAAATGAAACGTCAAGGTCATTGAAACACATTAGTCAATAATCACCGAAGTCGACCATGCCCAACTAGAGTCTACATAGAGAGCTTTTAAACACAGGGCCATGTCCCTTTCAGTTGTTTTAATTTTTTTATTTAAATTTTTGATCATTAGGAGATTCTGATAACATCTCAGATTCTTTACATACTGATCACTTAGGAGGAAATTAAGGAATTGTGGCATATGCCCACAAATTTGTTTTAGTTAAGGAAGTGTCATTCCATTTGAGGGATTCTTGTTCATTTATTTAATTTTTAGTGTTTTCAGGCCATATTCATGGCAGTGTCATGGAACTTGTTTGGGGATGCATCTTTATTAGCAGTACAATCTTGCTATAAAAAAGACAAACCACTACTGATAGTTTTTCATATGATGTCCGAGGGTTATGTTAATGTTTCTCCTGAAATTGCTATCCAATGTCATCCTGCTATAACACTTGTATAGGAGACGTTTATTCAAGTAAAATAACAACTGTATAAGAGATGTTGATTCCAGTAAAATTAAATAAATCAAATTAGTACATATGCCTTTCATTAAAAGCATAGTTATTATAAGGAGTGTGAAACTTTATTTCTTACCTTCTGATTAAACTAGCCTTGCCTAACATAAGCCTTTTCTGACATCTCCTTTTTTTCCCACTGGCACTCAATACTGTTGATAAAGAGGACAAGATAAAGACCCTGCTCACAATACGTAAAATTATAGTTATAGTAACAGGGGTCGGGTGGGGTGGGGTGTATCTTTTTCTTCATCAACATCAAGTGCATGTGGCCTTTTTCATTTATATAATACTTTTGATTGATGTAACGCCGCTCTTGCTATCCGCCATCCAGTAAGGTTATTATAAGAACAGAATAGCTTGTATCCCAAATAAAAAGATTGGCTTTAAAATAAACAAAATGAAAATTAAGATTTCATTTTGTTCCCAGTGTGCAGCAATTAAAAATAAAACACCCATGATAGAGCTACTGTATGTGTAGGTATTGTTATTTCAATTAAAACCGATCTGTAATGGTGAAATTCTAATACTGAATAAATATGTGATAATAATGAAACAATAATTTAGTATCAAATTGAACTACAAGTATGATTTTACTGCAGTAATTTAAAGGAACTTCCTGTAAATGTTGCTAATTGTGATAATGTAATCAGTAGTTCATAAGTAAATAACCAAATAATAGGCAAGGTCCACCAGAAAGTCCAAAAAGTTCGATAAGGCTGGAGAAAAACTTAATTTGTTGATGTGTTGTAAAAACCAAACAAAACAAAATCATTTATTTTTAAATGTAATATTTTCAATTTTTCAGAATGTCAGTGAGTCTCCTTTGATTTTTTTTATACACACTATTTTTGTCTACAAAGCAGTTATTGCATCTGTATTGGCACATCAAACACTGTCTATATTTGAGAACAGTCATTATTGGTTATGACATGAGCAAGGCCTACATTTGAGAACAGTCATTATTGGTTATGACATGAACAAGGCCTATATTTGAGATCAGTCATTATTGGGTATGACATAAACAAGGTCTATATTTGAGATCAGTCATTACTGGGTACGACATGAACATGGCCTATATCTGAGATCAGTCATTATTGGGTATGACATGAACAAGGTCTATATTTGAGATCAGTCATTATTGGCTATGACATGAACAAGGCCTATATTTGAGGACAGTAATTATTTTAATATATTTGACTGAGGTAGAAAATAGCTGTAACACCAACCTCAGTTTAATATTGCTTATTTTAGTTTAGCACACAATCTAGTGTTTAATCAAGGTTACACTATATAACCTACATTATATTCCAGAGAAATCATGTTCCATGAACCTTTCTTGTAAAAATGTACAAGAAATTACTTTACCTGTCAGTAATGTTAAAAAAGGTTGATCCAAAAGATGGCAGGCACCTAATTCCTCAGGAATTTAATCTGAAAATGAGGACCACTGTATTCTTTTGTTATGTTCAGTCTTTGTTAGGTTGTGTTTCATGTAAAGATGACAGATGGTTTTTTTTATTTGTTATTTTTTGTTTTTATAATCAGTAAAGGATGTCTTACTTCCGCTTGTTTGTAAAACACATGAGAATCCTGCAGCAAGAAGTGGTTATAGTAGTGTGGGCAATCACAAAGTTTTCTCAAAATATAATTACGTGAGTACTATGACGAATGTGCATATATGGTGAAAAAGCGGTGGTGTGTGTATATGCTACTTTTCATTTTCATGGACTTGTTATGTCAGGAAATGACCATCAGTTTAAACAATTTAAGAGCAGATGTCTAAGTAGATGAGAAAACATTATTTGCTCTGTATTACTTTATGACTTGTATATTTTTTACCTCAAATGCCATGAAGCTGTGTGAGTACTGCTAAAATGTATTTTAAAAATAAAACATTGTGCTTCAGATATTTCAGAATTTGTTGGAGTTATGTGATTAAAGATACGAAAAATCATGATATTGTCATTTTTCTTTTAAGCATAGACTTACAAGTTATGGTAAATACGAACTTGCAAAAGATGACTGTAATCAGAAACCAGAGATCAGAGTTTATGTTCAAGTAAGTAATGCAGGTAAAAAGATGTCCTTACTTATAAATGAACCCTGAACAATTGGGACAATTCTTGAAAAGTCCTTGAAGAAAGTCACCAGGGTTACACAAAACATCTATACGATTAATGACATTAAATGATGTATATCTGGTTACTAATGAACATTATCTTTGATTGTTACACATCATTACTATGCATTCTTATAATATCCAATGCATTTAAGTAAACATCAATCCCAAAGTTGTGTGAAACCCAACTGGCAGGTATACCAGTCTCCAGGTGCCGTCGACTGGTAGCTTAGGTTATATTCGGGAAAGCCGAAAACTGGACGCGCATCCTCCACAGTGTCCTCTGCACTGGTGTCCACAATTCCTTCAGCACCATAATCGACCAAATCTGACATGGAAATCCCTACTGGAGCTTGCAGCTGACCAGCAATCCATGGAGTTTGAGGAGATGAATGGACAGTTCGCATTCTGTTTCTAGCCCATGCTTCTTTCCAGATATCTAATATTTCATTTATTTTTGGAAGAAATGTAGAGTGAAGAGCTGCAATATGCATGTCATTTAAAGGATCCAGAATACCTTCACTGATAAAAAGCAGACAATATCTGGAGATACTTTTTCTTTGTCAAAGTTACCAGCAAATTCATCCAGACCAACTTTCTTCAAAACACTTAACATATCTGTGTTGCATCTACCCGCCATTTTTAAAATTTAGAATAGAACACGTTATGCTGAGCTTACAACAGCATGTTAAGCATATCAAAAATACAACAATATAGCAAAAACAAATGAGCACATCATTTGCAATTGACACCATAGCTTTAAACAAGAGAGAGTACCTAAATTACTATTATTACCATGAAAAAGAAGCTGTAACAATGGGAATGTCCACAACATGAAATTGATAAACAGTGACAAGTTATGAAAAAATGATATATCATTCGCACTACAAGGAATAAACTGCCGCTATGACCATTGGCAAAGAACTGAACAACAGGCCCCACTGTTTTAATAATGGTATATAATGTAGGTACAGCATCGAACAATAGAATCTTGACTGCATGCAGAAAATAACACCATCATATCATGGCTTAGCAACTCCATATAAGGTTCAGCTGACCTCATAGAACACTTCAAGGAGGATTTGTATTATCATTTGACCCCAAATCGTGATGTGTGAACCCTACATTAAGTTGAGTTGAAATCATATCATGGCTTAGCAACTCCATATAAGGTTCAGCTGACCTCATATAACACTTCAAGGAGCATTCGTATTATCAGTTGACCCTAAATCATGACTGGTGAACCTTTCATTAAGTTGAGTTGAAACATGAGACAGCTGTGGCGTTCCATAGAATTCACTTCAGAAACTTGATAAGTTTTGCTTGAAATTTCTATAGGGACGAATCACCACGGCTGCTTGGCAAGCTCGAGTTGGTATGACGTCAAAAAAATCAATACTCTCCAACTGTACCATAAAACCTTGCTGGAAATACATAACAGTTGTCACGAGTTTTTTTTAATCTGTAACCGATGCTATAGAATAGGGGTGAAAAGAATACAATACTGGTAGCTTTTTTTGCCGCGCGAGCGTTGATGCAGATCATGATCGTAATAAAAAATCGTGGTCGCGCACGTGGACATTTACGTGCATTTGTCACTATTGAGATAAATACTTGTACTCATGCGCTTGTACTTGTACTTGTTTTTGTGCTTGTGTCGTTCTCGAGCCTGTATTTGTCATTATATATTTGTCTTTGAATTTGTATTTGTGATTGTCACATCGACGAACAATCTCAGACGCGTGTATACATAGTAGTATGATAATAGCAGTTTTGTTGGGGTTGAAGTCTTCTATCCTCTTGCATGGGAGCCTGTTGGTAAATTGCACGCGTGCGCTTGCGTGCTTGCGTGTGTGATATGAGAAAAAAAATCATGGGGGGGGGGGGGATATAGAAGGCTTTGACCTAGATAAGTATCAATAATTCAAAAAAAGGCAAAAGCCAATTCTCATACTACTACTTCTTTGGAAAGGAACCAAGATCAGAGTCACGTAGGCATTAGCGGCTGAATGAAAAAGTACAGACATTCAGGTGCAAGGCCACACGAAATTGATCCAGTGTCATTGTGTCTATTGTTCTTCGAGCGTGTGAACATACACAAATTAAAAACTCCACAGAAGTTAAATATTTCAATACAGACTCATCCTTTGACAGTGGTGGTGGTTAGTCAAAATATTGATACGTTGCTTACGTAGACTGTGGATGCAGAAGAAATTAATTAACATTTGGATCAAATTTCAAGACCTGACCACCAGCTATTCTCTGTCAATCTTGTCCTTGAACCTGTCCCAGTACTTCTCACATCGTTGCACGCAAATTCATCTTCACCTGTAGTTGTATTTGATATGCAAATTTATATCAGACGGGGCAACACAATTCATGATATGTTGTTACTCGTCATAGCAGAAATATGTAGATCTAACGACCGACAGCTCATCGGCGTGGGGTCAATCGTTGCAATGCGTCTATGTATTCGAAAAAACAGATGTTCCACATGAACGTTTTCTCGTATACAAAATATTGATTGACAAGTCGAGCTCAAGACAAGCAACCAAAAAGTTTCAATCACCCTTTATTTCCTGAATTTGAAATTATTGTAAATCATAAAATATCATACAGTGATCATGGAAGTATAATTTAGTTCCAGAAACATTGTATAATTTTAATTAGAGATAAGGGCTGAACACTGAGCAGGTGATTGGGAGATCTTGATGGCAGATTAATTACAACTACTGGTACAAACGTTTTCATCTTTTATATTTTTTGTTCTTTCTTTCTATTATTTATACGACACACGACCAGAATACAACCTGCAAATTATCCTGTCACTGCCCGGAATACATGTCAATTCGCCCCATTGCAAAATCGCCCCCGTCAAAAACGCCCCCACTTTTCACAAGATCGCCCCCATTTCAAACTCGCATCATGTCAAAACGCCCCCACTAAATTTAATTTTATTTTTGCATGGAAATAATTTTATTCTTGCCTTTTTTATTAGTTCAATTAAGTTCATTTATAGATCTATGTTTTGAATAATACTATTTTAATCATCTTTTTAATCATTGGTAATGTACCAGCCGATAATTAATACTACGTATCACTAAGGACAATTAGAATGGATTGTTTTTACTATTATAATTCATTGCTGAATTAAACCTTGATTGATTTTGTTCTTGCCTTTTTTAATTAGTTCATTACAATTAGAATGTTTACCAAGTTGAAATTTCGTTAACTGTTTTTTGCTTCGACCTTCAGGGAATTGGAAAAAAAGAATATAACTTCAATTTTTTTTAATTAATATTGAATCTAGTTACACCAACAAAATAAATATGTAAATAAAGAAACTACAAGTGTTTGTTTCATATTATATATTCATTTTTTATTTTAAAAATATACTTTTAACCACGCCGCTTATGTTTCTGAGGTTCTTAGGTTATAATAAATGCAGAGAACGAAGCGCATGGGGCGTTATTGAATGGAATGGGGGCGATTTTGTGAAAAGTCGGGCGTTTATGATTGGAGACGATTTTGCAATGTGGGCGCTTGGGTGAAAAGTCGGGGCGTTTTTGTCGGGGGCGAGTTTTCAGTGTGGCGTTTTGAACTGTTTCCACCGCCCGACATACGGTGGTACCTGTATAAGACAGCCACTTTTGGTACTGGCTCAAACAGGCTGTGCTATGGAGGTTGTTGTTTTATATTAGGGTTAATTGTTTAGGATTACGTAGAGTCTTGAAAAATGTGGCTGCCTCATGAACACGACTGTCTTACAGAGGTGGCTGTTTGATCAAGTTTGAATGTATTTATACGAGACCATATTAAAATGATCGGAAATGTTACAACATATTCCTTTCAAAGGATGATTGGTGATAATTACTCATGCAGACGCATATTTCCCATATTCAATGATTTTGTAGATACCGTAACACTCACTTATAAGACGAGTCCAACTGCAAACAACATAGACCCTGATCTGCAGTCGCACAATGCGTCGGCAGATCATGGTCTATGGTGTTTGTTCTATTGATTACTCCTAACAATCTGCCTGCGCGTTATGGAGACGGTAGATCTGGATCTGTGCAGTTTGCAGTTGGACTCTATGTATAAGTGAGTACTGACGGTGCTAACGAACCTTGCAATGAGTATCGTTGATTGTTGTTTGTTCCTGAATCTCCTAGTCTTCGTCGTGATGGCAGATGAAATACCGTGCAAACAGGAAAACAGGTCTCGTAATTATACATCTGGATCAAATGAATAACACTTAAGTATTTGGAAAATTCCCGTTTCATGCCATATATAACTCCTTTTTTCTCGCGCCGCGTTTTGCGTACTGTCGGTACTTATTCATACCATCGATATTTTTTTATATTAACAACTTAAAGAAATTATATTAGTTTTAATGCTTTACTTTTTCGTACATAAACTTATTTCTATTAACACTTTGCAAATTTCATTACTTTAGAATGAGCTGAAAATTATCATTAATAAAGTTTATCTTTAATTATTAATAAACCTGTAAACAACAATTAATCACAAAAAAGTTATGGAAATGTTAAAGACAATGCAGTATTTACCTGCTTTGCTCCACTTTGTTCTGATGTTCTGTTTATTACACCATATGTCTGCTACGTTTATTTGTATTGCCATTACATAATAAAGAATACAGTCGCTTTTTCCCAAAGCAATTAAGCATTTACTTGTGTAATTGCTCCATGGACACTAGTCAATATTGAACATGCAGGGGAACAATATAATATGTTTTGATCTTGCTCTTAAATCACTGTCTTCTTTCAATGAACACATTGTACATGGTAAAATGGTCAATGGCAGTTGTTGTTTGTTTTTTTTGTATTTTTTTTGGTTGTTTTTTTTAGTTGTTTTTTTTTTGTTTTTTTTTTGTTTTTGTTTTTATTTTGTTTGTTTTGTTTTGTTTTGTTTTCTTCTGGTTTTTAAGTTGGCAAGCTTTCATAAAATTATTTTTTGCTGGATATATTTTTTCTGTATATATGGCACACTTATTTTTAAATACTCAGTTTTAAAACTCCTTTTTTTAAAACCGATTAGGATTATGTCCGATGCCTTGAATGACTTGAAGAACAACTGCATTGGGATAAACTTGGTATATAAACTAAATTAAGCTACTAAAAATGTCCACAAGTAATTTAGGTATTACCTACACGTGTAATTTAGGTATTACCTACACGTTTAATTTAGGTATTACCTACACGTGTAATTTATGTATCACATACACGTGTAATTTAGGTATTACCGACACGTGTAATTTAGGCATTACCTACACGTGTAATTTAGGTATTACCTACACGTGTAATTTATGTATTACCTACACGTGTCATTTAGGTATTACCTACACGTGTAATTTATGTATTACCTACACGTGTAATTTAGGTATTACCTACACGTGTAATTTAGTTATTACCGACACGTGTAATTTAGGCATTACCTACACGTGTAATTTAGGTATTACCGACACGTGTAATTTAGGTATTACCTACACGTGTAATTTAGGTATTACCGACACGTGTAATTTAGGTATTACCGACACGTGTAATTTAGGGATTACCTACACGTGTAATTTAGGTATTAACAAAACGTGGTTTCAAAAATAGATCCATTTTGTACTTGGTTCATAACGCATGAATGGTGTTATTTAAAGAAAGAAGACAGGAAAAAAACTATTATAAAACATGATGAAAAGGAAGCGAAAGAGAAAAACAGACCGAAGGTTTTAACATGGCCGCTATTGAATAGAACAAAGCATTCATATACAAATATGACAATATATAAATACCATGCATTTAATGCGAACCTTTGAAGTTACCATAGATATGCATGTTTGACTATGATATGTGATATCATTTATTTACTAGTATTTATTACATATATCGACCAAGCCGTGACAGGTAGCAGGCCAGAGCAACAAATACCCTCTCCCTGGTGGGTAGTGGTTTAATATTTCTCACACAACAAAGCTACGGATCAATGGAGGTCAATTATGGTGTTCCTGTAATCGCCAATATTCAATATGGTGCGGTATCTTGTGGTTATTTGCCACATTCCGTATGTATTATTTACGAAAAATCCGTCAGAAAGGACTCGGTTCGATTGTTAAATGATATTCTAGAAGGTTAGGACACAAGAGCTTGTCCAATGCTAGAGATCTCTGATAGAATCCAAGATTTTATTCAATTGCAGTTATTTAGCATTAGTGACTTGAATGAAAAAAAATTAAGCCTATCAACAACATGCGGATTACGATCATTTTGAGGGATGAGCTAATGGTCTAAGCAGTGTGTGTACGAGAGCGCCAGCACACTTTTTAATTTTAAATTATTACCATCTCGTGTAGGGGTCTGCGAACATCCCAAGCCCACTTGTAACATTCTAAAATTATCACTGTCTCGTGTAGGGCACGAGGATGGTGCTTAGCAACAATTCTTGCACCGAAAGTTCAACGAGAACACCCCGAAGCCACTTGTAAATGTCTAAATTATGATCACCTTCTGTAGAGGCACGAGGCTGTTTCTTCGCAACAATATTTGCACCGAAAATGCAACGAGAACACCTTCAGCCTACTTCTAATTTCTCAATTATCACGATTCCATGTAGGGACAATAGGATGTTGCTTCGCAACAACTCTTGCACCAAAATGCAACGATAACAGCTCGAGCCCACTTGCAAATTTCTAAACATCTGCATCCCATGTAGGGACCAGAAGATGGTGCTGCGCAATAACTCTTGCACCGAAAGCGCAACGAGAACACCCCGGGCCCACTTGAACATTTTAATTCAGTATGCTCATTGTTTGCATGGGCAGCTCTTGCACAATAAATAAAAAAATACAAATGATCCACTGATAAATTTAAATTACCGCACTCTCATATAAGAACTACTTGTTGTGCTGGTCACACTTGTCAACTCATACTAATTTGGAATTGTTTACACCATTTAAATAATGGCATAAAGCTACATGAATGAACACACCGTCGTTATTTCGGTGCAAGTTTTCATGCTATTTCTCTTCATGAGCATCACAAACTATAGACTGGTTTACACAGTGTAAATAGCATGATATCCAGTCTGTATTATCGAATCTTCTATATTGTATTAGCTATATTAATAATGGTGTTGTCAAGGGTCGACAATAGAAAACAATCTTAAAAGTATTCACATTCAAATTGGTGAGTACAACAAAGTTAAGTTACTTTGTGTTTATTGTTCAACACAATAGGACAGTGTTTGCTGAAACCTCTAGATATCAAGCTTTGATTTTTTGAATCAGTGACGTACAATGTACAATTGTATATGCATATATAAATATATATATATATATATATAT
The DNA here is from genome assembly GCA_029931535.1 of Margaritifera margaritifera. Taxonomy (NCBI): domain Eukaryota; kingdom Metazoa; phylum Mollusca; class Bivalvia; order Unionida; family Margaritiferidae; genus Margaritifera; species Margaritifera margaritifera. The sequence goes on from JAQPZY010001341.1 coordinate 1,242,831, forward strand.
ATATATATATATATATATATATATATATATATATATATATATATATATATCTGTGTATTTGTATGAAAGTAGATGTGAGTTGTTTTTGAGGCCTTTGCCTTGTGTTGGTAAGAACATGTGTAAAGGTAAATATGTGTAAGAGAGAAACAAAATTGTATTTAGGCTTACATCTGCCGACCTTAATTAGTATCACAGCTGGGAAGATGATACTTACACATACTAAATGCACTACAGAAACTTGATTAGTTTTGCTTGAAATGTCTATAAGGATGAATCACCACTGCTGCCTGGCAAGTTAGAGTTGGTATGACGTCAGAAAAATCAATACTCTCCAACTGTACCATAAAACCTTGCGGGAAATTGGGGTTTTTTTCTGTAACAGTATGCTATAGAATAGAGGAGAAAACTCTTGCTTGACAAGCTAGAGTTGCAGTGAGGTCAGAAAATCAATACTCTCCAACTTTACCGTACAACCTTTTGCGAAAGACATAGCACACGCCCAAACAATTAATAGTGAAATATACATTGGACTATTGCTATTTAAATCAATCAGCGATTGATACTTCTGTCATTGCTCTACCTATTCTAAAGGAAATTAGAAACAAAGTGTAGGCTTGAATTAAGGAGGATCATAAGTAAAATGTTAAACAGAATTATTACTAGGAAACTTAAAGATTCCTTCAAAAGAAATGAGTAAAGATTTTACAGTGCCAACAATCAAGATTTGCATGAATGTTTCAATGACTTATGAAGAGACCAACAAGTAGGAATATAAAGCTAGTACAGAATGATTTTACCATAGAACAAGACCTATGAAAATAATAAACAGACGTGCAATGGATGATGTTATTGAATGTTTATTTGACATGTTACGTACCGAATTATAGTCTAAACGAATCGATAGATATATCCTTTGAAAAAAGCTCAGTTATAAAATTTAGAAATTATCAGCAGCAATTAAACGTTCCTTATGTTGTTTATTGTGAAGACGTTATCAGATATATATATATAAGTAAGTAATTAGTTTTCGCAAGAAAAAGGTTACTAACTTACATTTGAAATAAGTATTTTCAGTATTCCAGCCAACTCCCACTAATTTTCATACAATGCATGCCATTTCAATATATTTATAAGGCATATATTGTCTAAACAACAGCTGACTGGTCGAAATTTAATTGGGGTCATGACGTAGAAACGTTCCTATATATTAACCCAATTATTAGTTTTCCCTTTGCGCCCTAGAGTAGTCCTCTAGAAATGGAGGCTTGATCAAATTGGATTACTTGGTATGAAACAAAAGTTGTTGGAAATTGAGTCGGTTGGAATTCTTCTTTCAAATGCAAGTTACCGACATTTTTCTTGTGATAAGTAACTACATATAAACATATTAGCTGGTGCCTTTGCTTTGGCATGACAATATATTAATAAAGCTGCATGTTCTAGGGCGAGCGTAAAAAGTGTCTGACCAGACGAAAATCACAAAATTTTGACATTCCCTGTCTCTTAACTTCTCTCATGTCTAACTAATACAGATATGTGATAGCTGGTTGAAAAGGAAAATTTCTCCATATTACAATGACACCAAGATTACTGAAAACGCGAATACCTTGCTACGTGTGTTTTAGACATTCAATATCAATACTTTCTTCGTTGTCACCATCTGCAGCCATCCCCTCTTGGACTTTTTTTATATACTATATACATTTCAAAGTTGTAAAATCTAACAGAAAATTATAAACAGCCGTAGTTTCATTCTTATGATTGAAGTAGTAGAAGACATTGTTTATGAGTTCATTACAAAAATATTTGCTATACTCCAAAACAAGATCTTTTCTTTGTAGAGGTGAAATGGATAGTTTGCTATTTCTGTTGTCCATTAGATTGTTGCGATATACTTCTTTCCTAGGAATATCGCGGAGTGTAATATAGCCCATCAGCTTCGCAAATGCTTCACCGTTCATTTATCTAGCGATAAAGGTTGTCTTTAGACAAGGAAACTCCGTGTACATTTGATTATGTTAAACATGTGAATAGGAGAAAATTAGCTATTCAAACATCTATATTTTATTTAAAATTTTCTTTTCATCTTGTCTCACTTTCTGTAAGTTTCTCCAAGATGGAATGGCAAAAGCCTCTGCAAAGCAGAACATCGGATTCTGTGCTAAGCACAACTTCGTTCCAACGCTTCGTCGCCCGAAAGCGAGGTTATTGCTGTGCAACAACTCCTGCCTAGGTACAACGAGAAGCTTCTTCAGAAAAACTCGTGTCTCTTTCTCTTTCATTCTTTTTCATTTGTCTATATATTTTTGTTTTATATCTTGATTGTTTCATTGTTTTCTTTTTTGCGATTTAAAAAAAAAAACATTTTAAATTTTTTTATTGTTTGTGTGTCTCTTGTACTGGTTGTCGATCAAAATAATCTCATTATTGTTGGTTTCATTGTCAATAACCGTTTTCTTATGATGTCGTTAATACTGTTCAATTTCCTGGTGGCATATATTACTGTTTCATCATGATTAAGAACAAAACTGTAAATAACCTTTCCTTTATAGGTTTTGCAGCAATACCTACCAGTGTTGTGCTAACACCAGTAAAAAGGGACAAGTATGCCTGTGAAATATTCCTGCTAAACACAATCCAGCTGCAGAAACACTTATACCTGTTGAAAGTGTTTCCATACCTGTCTCTAACTATTTACAACTTTCCATGTTAGTTGTATTTCTTTCTCACACCTCTATAGTGTTCGATCTCCAAGACCAAATTATTCTCAATCTCTTTCATTGTTAGCAGTATAAACGTAAGATCACGATAGGACAATATACTAGTTTTGCTATCTAAAGGCATAGTAGGATATAAAGGCTAAGCACTTAATACTTTTTCACTCATTTATCTAACAATAATAGCTATGATATTTATTGAGTAACAATTTAGTCAGGTAAAAGTCCATTTGCTGAAAGGTTGTCGATTGTACACTGGCTAAATGAAACTAGAACGATCAGTTTCACAACTTCTTCAGTGTCCACGCTTGATGGTGGACTAACTGTAATCCTCAGTAGCTATTACAAAACACATTGTATGCAACAGCAAGAGCAGAACTTGTTGATAATTTTGTTTTGTTTCAGTTAACATGTGTTTGCTATTTATTGGCTAAATTGTTAACCAATGGGCGCGCAGACTTAAGGTTCTGCTTCGGTTGTAAGATATTCACATGGTTTTTGTATCTTGTTGCTTTGATTTTATTGATTGACCATTGTTAATTTCAATTTATTTTACCACCAGATGTTGAAGCCTATGTGACGAAACAACTTTACTATTTGGCCAAATAAAGAAGATACCCAAAACAGCGACACCAACTCCTATCAGATAATAAATGGTGCTGCTGTTTGATTTCTTCCCTTTCTTTCAGACAGTGTTTTTTCGGAATTTTGTGATTTTGTAGACTCTTATTCTTTTCTTTAATGTTCGAGTTTGACTATTAAAAATCCTATGAACATTTTCCAAGTTTTCTCTAAGTTGGCTTTTGTAAAGTTAATTCTCTGGTGATTGTGCCTCTGGTACACGTTGTCTTCAGCATTATTTGTTAACTCGTGATTTATATTGCTTTTTGTCTTCCCTGCCTTCCGTATATTTGGGAAGGAAATTTGTAACTTAGCTCAATATAAATCTAAATCGGAGCAAAGGTTAATTGTAAAATGACGTATAATGTTACGTACAAGCAGTCAAAAACAATTAAAAATCTGATTGTGTAAATAAAAGGATGGATGAAAGATATGTCCCAGATGTGAAATAGAAAGAAAACATAAACAACATTTACAGAATTAGTGCTTAATGCAAGTCTTATCAAAAAGGGTTCTGCAAAAAAAATTTTTTTAAAAAAAACGTTAAAAAGTGGAAAACAACAACAGAGGACACTTTAATAAATTCAAGAAAGCATACAATAGACAAAGCTAGCACAATGACAACAATTTTATAATTTCACAATTGACAAAAAGAATTTCATCTACACTAAGACAAAGCATTAAATCAGATATGAGGTTTAAAATATGCGGTGTTTCATCAATTGACTTATATAGAGAATGGTTACACTTCACAAAGCCTGAGGGAACCAGCGATAAACGTTTAAAAATAATTTTTATTTGTCTGATCATGAACAGTGGAAACATATTTCCACTGGACAAATACTAGATATACGATAGCCAGCGAAAACATTTTCGAAAATGAGAAGCGCACAAGAATATAGTTGAATCATACAAGGTGGCTAACTTCATCATTGAGGAAATGTTGAACAGTATTGTCTAATCTGTTTCCCTACGAGACATCATTACGAGACTTCATCGCACGATAAACAGTTGCTCGTCGAATATACAACTATTATAGTTATCGTTGTTAAAGGCAAACATGCATCTAAAACATAACAACCAGTACAAATTTCATTTATCAAGCGCATTTTGAACATTTTCTGTTTCCTCTTATTTTCTATTTTCTTTGGAAATATATATGTTTAAATATAATCAAACAATAACTCAATGCAGATAGAGGCAAACTTAGCTTAAATTGCAAAAATCCAGTAAAGTATTTGATACCACATGACTCGTGTAATCATCTTCCGGTTCATCGTGTAAATTGTGTTAGTAGTCGATTGGAAGAAATTTTATAATCAGTGATGCCACACTGTAAATTATGGCATGTGCCAATGATTTGGAAATTTCAGCAGCTCTAGCCTTTACGAATATTTTATGCGTCCTCTTTAATTCTTTCTCGTCCATATTTCCAACTATTTTTGAGTCAAGTTTTTACTGGTTATCTTTTTACATGTTCCATTGGCAATAGCTATGTTCATTTCCAGTTTGTACTCCTCAGTTTCTGTAGACTGCAGATTATTTACAATATCTACAAATTTTAATTATTTTTCATTTGGCTGTGCCTTTTTGTGCACAATGTCTATTACCTAACTTATGCCCACTTTTCTTTGCTATTTAAATAATGAAAAAATGTTTGTTATTAGACAACAACAACGTTTATTATGTCACTTCGGACATAACAACTAACATAAGGTGGTGAAACCTTTTGACCATTTTTAAACAGATGAAGAACCAGAAAATTTCAATAGAAATGACCAAGTGTACACGAAATCATTCGAACATATTGAAGCATATTTAGATGAACCTAACCCATAAAAGAATGTTTTACAACTCTTCAACAATCTAAACTTATAAATTTAAATACTTACAAAATAGTTTGCCATTGCCAACAATTACAATGTCATTTAGGAGCTAGAAAGGACATCAGAAACAGACAGAAACAAAAGAGCTGTATTGCAAGAGCAAATGAAAAGTGTTGAAAGCAGAAAAGCACAATTTATTGGACATCTAACACTGTTATTGAGCAATTGAAGAGAAAATATCGAACAAAATCAATTAAAAAGTTTGGGAAAAATTACCAGATGAAAGATTAAAGACATTATTCAAAGAGAAAGGTGTCACAATAGTTGCTATAGCTACAGCAATAGCAGTGACTGTGTCATCAATTGCTCTGCCTCTAGCAAATATGGTAAAAGGTGCTGATTTTCTAACTCCTCGTACTCCACCTACTCCTCCTTCTTTTGCTAGCGAATCATGTTTGGACATAATCAAAGAGGGCTTCCAAAACGTAGCCAATTATTTGTTTGAGTTAGCAGCAAAAAAGTGATATTAGCATTGTCTAGTATTACTGGTAGTGTCATAAGTTGTTTTTTTAAGAGTGCTATCCAAGTTGTATCGTTTTTAGCTGAACATTTTATTTTACATGTTGTGGCATTACTACATTAGTTATTTGCGTTGTTGATCAAAGATGTAAACAAAGTATCTAACACGGTTATAGGTTCCTTAATGTAGTTTGTAGTTTAGGTCTTTCTTCGAAAGAACGTAATATATTTCAACACTAATCCATGACAGCTTCTGCAACTATTATAATCAATATAAACGATTGTTTGATTGTTTCATGACAAAATATTGTTTTCGGTATTTATAAATTGTTATGTCGCATCGTACAAGGAATATGCAGAAGAACATATGGCATTGGCAGCTGTACTATACACAGGTTCCACCATCAGGACATTATCGACGGCAGAGACTGTGCAAAGTAAAACACCTTCATCATAATCCTTCTTCTATAAATATATATTACCCACTTTGTCCTCTTTTTAGTTCTGTACAATTTTCTGTCTTACTGTCATAAATTGTTTATCAGCCTTTGGAATACCTTTCTTTGTTACCTCGGTATTGATAGTATGGTTTAACCCAAATTTAAGCGAGTAACGGATTTATGTAAATTGTTGTTGTATCCAATGAACTTACCCATTTTCATTACGATTTCACTCGGTAATAAAAAGACACCGTCACCACCAATATCATAGTCCAATTTTGTATCTGCTATATAACGCTGCAATATTCTCATACTGTTTTCATCTGTGTCGTAACCGTGCTCTATTAAAATAATAGTTCCATTACCGTTGTTAACAGTGTCTCATAAATTCGCAATAGACGATGTAATAGATGTTTGATTTTGAACCTGAGCACCAAAAATACTAATTACATAACATCGTATACTTTGATTTAGTCTAGATATCCCTCATCATTGATATCTTGCAGAAAGTATGGCCAGCCAGTAGGATCGTTGTTCACAGAGTCAACAAGGTACACTGTAGATGCATCATCCCTTGAAGTGAAGGCCGATAGTACCTACCATATATTTAATTTCATCAGCTAAGAATGTTATCCTGTACCTGCTCATGTTTGTTAGCAGTCAACACAGCATCAGATGTGGGCTCTGCAAAACATTGGTGTAGAGTTTTATGTTCTTCTGGTCCATTGTCATTCAAGTATCTTTTTTTCCTTGAGGTATGTCCAGTCATGCTGTGGTAGAATTTTTTAAATTGTTGCAGATCAAATTAAATTGTTTTATATCAATGATATTGTTATTTAATTTGAATGCATCAACATCAAGTAAGGGTATTTCACATTCAGAGAGCAGTTTTTGCATCTGGCAATAACGTAAAATGTGTATACTGCTTTCGTTACTTTGGCACATATTTGTCTATTAACACCAGTAAAAAATGTCACAACCAGCTGGTACCATCCACACTGCTCACTTTATTAGACTCAGCCATAAACTCCTGTCACACTGTGATCTGTTTGTACTAATAGAGCCATCATTGACAAGTTTTAAAGCGTGGTTATAAAAAACGTGTAATGGTTTATATGTGAAACAATCTTTTTTGTTCAATATTTTTCCAATATCAAGGTTTACTCCAGTGCAAAAATAAATTGCATGACAAGGGTATGGTACTGTACTTGTTAGTTAAGTTTTTAATATAAAACAAAATCTGAACTCTATTTATCGACGATAAAGTGTTAGGTTTTACTAGGCCATTATTTTATTTTAACAAAAATGTGTTGAACATTGTTTACCTATACATCGTATTTCGAATTGACTTTTCTTATATAAACACAATGAGCCAAAATTTATTGTTGTTCCACATTGACATGTAATTTAATTTAATAATTTAAATTCCTTAATTGTAACACCAGTTTAATTTCGTTTCTTGCTCACAATATTTTCATCTCTATTATACTATATTTCCTTTTATCCATTTAGTCTATCAGTTTTTATTTTTCTTTTTTTTTTTGTTTTTGTTTTTGTTTTATTGTTGCACTTGTAACAATTTACTGGTTGTATCGTTTGCTAGGTAGCTTAATTTCAATTACAATCAAACAGAAAGTTCTGTTAAAACTGAATCTTCAAAATCTCTATATATGCACACAGCTAAAGGTGTACTCGTTTTTATTTCATCGATATAATGTATAATACCTTACCATATCAACTTGTTTTAGTTAATTGTGTTGTAATTCTTTGTGACTGAAGGTTCTATGTGTGCGTTAAAATTGTTCATGGTAATAGTTTAGTCTAGGAAAAATCGATGGTTTAATTTTGTGCCATACCTCGTGAATGAGGTTCAATGTTCTCATGATTGCATCAACATCTGATGTTATTTTCTTTACCCTTTATCTTGTTCAAAATCTCGCAGACTAGCTTGTAGTCTTTACACTGTATATGTTTTACAGCTTTTTTCAAATGTAGTGGGAATCACTTCGTCTTTTCGAATGCTATCTCTTTTGACTTCTTCTGTGATCTAATATATTAACCTGCCAGAACATAGTCTCCTCATCACCTTGTCATGTGTACAATTATGCTGTTTAATTGTGATCTTTTGGGATGAACTTTCTTTTTCCCCTCTGGATTTGTGAACAATACAAATTCACATGTGGTGTATGTTTTAACTCTTCATTCTCTGGTGCGCTGTTGTTATATTTTCCACATCTCTCCTATTCTAGAAACTCGTTATCTTTCATAATGGAAAAGTTATCATGCTTCATAATCCTGCTGTTTATGCACTCTTCTTTATTCGTCGCTGAAAGAGAGGTTCTCTGGAGGCAGAAGGTGTCCAATGGAGACGATGTTGATGTACAAAAACTCCTCTCTTGAATGAACAATGAGTTTTGTCTTTGATATATCACTTGTTTAATGTCACAACAGTTTCAGCTGGTTCCCAACTGTTACAAGATTTATCATATCTTGTCCATTTCCCTAGTTTATTCCGTTTTTATAGTATAAATATAGTATTTTACCGTTCATCCGTTTTGTTTTTGAAATCTTTTCAACTTGGTATAAGTCATCTTGTTTATAGTATATACATAGCTCTTGTTCGTAACATATGGTCTCGATATAATTTACCTGGAAGTATTCCATTTTGTAAACGACTGGATCACCTAAAATTAAAAAGGTAGCCCATTTCAAAACTTGTGTGGAATTAAGAAATTGTAACTGTTCCACCAATCAATTGTCAAGTAAGTGAATAAACTGATCCATACTTTTGATCTGCTGCTTTCCTTGCTTGCTTCAACTGAAATCATGTCTTTTGATCTGTGATAAGTGTTATTGTACCCCTCAATTAGTTTTGGTAAAACGTCAATCCATTTTCTGGTTCCATTTTGTGTTAAATGCTCCTCATTCTAGTCTTCAGAGTTCTTCTAACACTACAGATGCTTTTTTGTTTGATTAAGATGAGAAATATTCGATGTTTTCTTTTTCAACAAGTCCTTAACCTTTTTGTTGCAAAACTCTTTCATTCATCAAACTGTATCCTTTCGGGCTTTCGGTTTTTAAAGATTTCTCTGAAAGCGTTGTTCATGCAATCTCCCTTTCTGTTTTCAATTTGAGACCAAGCATAATTTGAAAACAATATCTATCAATGTTCTAGATGTATTTGTATCCATTCGTGTATATTAAATATGCCTACATGTTGACAACGTGTGTCCACCACTGGTCACCCAGCTGACTTATATAGACCCTTCTGTATGGAAATCTTTTTCTCATTTGCTTGTTTAACATTTAGGTAGTTTGTTCGGTTAGCCGTTCTTGCAAATTAGTGTATTTTATTTTTGTTCCGTTTAATTTCTTCCCACAAGTGATTAATATTGTTGAAAGTAATTAAACTTTCAGGATCGTAGTAAATATGTCTTAAATACTGTTATTTGTCAGCCATTTAAAACGGTATTTTAAAAAAAACGATCCAGAAAATACTTTTTGACAGTATAAATTGTTTTTTTCTGTGCTCTCAACAGGATAACAGGACATTCACCTACAATTGATACTTTCATTTTCAACAAGTTGCTTTATTTCTTCATTTCTTTAAAACGTATAAATGACTTAAGATTTATATTAAATTTTGCCATTTCTGTGGTTGAATCTAAACCAGCTACTTTATATACTGAGTCACAATGTGTTGTTTTAAATCTAACTTTATTCCCATTAAATGTTAACTCTGTTTTTGTCGTATCGTTTGTTTGACCTTGGAAAGTCGACAAGATCTTTAAATTGTACTATACATTTAGTAGAATACAAATCTGCATATTTATCCAGATCAAATACGTACATTTATTTGATCTTAGTATTGCACTGTTTTGACTATCTTACTTTCAAGCTGTTGCTGCCTATTTTAATATTATCATCATTGAATATAATCTTCAAATCTTGGTCTTTTCTGAAACATTACAGGATATCTTTACTGATGTTTCAAATAGACAAATCAACTTTCTTATTTTCTTGCATGTCATTTTGCAACACGATTAGCTTTGACCACACCTTTATCCCATCCAAACTTGTAAATAAATACATATTATCGCTTAATACTAAGATTATTGCTTGTATGTTAAACTCATGAAATTTTTATATCACCTCTCTAAAATTCGTTGAATTTATTACAAGGTAACTCAGTAACATTATTTATGTTGCGAAAAAAAATTGTAAATTATTATGCGTTGAAAAGTGGAGATAGCACATAGTTCGTTCATGAGAGTGCCGTAATTTAAATCGATGAGTAGGTTATTTGTGTCTTTTACCTGTGCAATAAAGATCATACCAAATTCAAATTTACAAGTGGGGTGTCCTCGTTGCACATTCGGTACAAAAATTGTTTCAAAGCAACATCCTCGTGACCCTACAGGGGCAGGTGATAACTGAAAAGAAATACAAGTGGGATCGATGTGTTCTCGTTGTACCTTTGGGTGTAAGTGTAGTTGTGAACCAACATAATCATGCCCTTACACTAGATGGTAATAATTTAAAAATGTACAAGAGGGCTAGGGGTGTTCTGGTACCAGTACACGACAGGAAATTAATTTAAACTCTACAAGAGTGGTAGAGCTTTTATAAACACTCTACTGGTTTGGAATGCTTCCGATTATGGGGTAATAGAATGTGTGATGGTACCGCTGAAGGGCATATGGTGCCGGATACAGGGATTTGCAAATGCAATATTAAATTCCAAGGATTGTGGACACGTAAAACATTTTCATTGATCTGCGATGCTATATTTCTACCAAACGCCAAGTTAGAGACTTACTGCAAGTTCATGTTAGAATATCCTATTGACAATCCAAATTGTAAAATGCAAGTTGATATAATAATTAATGATATTATCCTTGTGTGATTGGTGTCCTTGTTTCTAATATCTTATAAGATTGCTTTACATTACTCAGTGAGCACCCGTAATAGCAAATTAAAATCGAATTCCGCGACACTAGTTTTTAACCCTAATGAGAAATATACATTCATAAATTGAAGTTCTCCGTTGATATTGTGCGGAGGTATAAGAGCTTTATTGTGAATGCCATTGGAGCGATTCTCTTGAATACCATTGGACCGATTCACTTGCTTGCTTTCACAGTGGCGTACTAAGGGTAAACGGAGCCCGGGGCGACGATGATGGCCCAAAGGGCCAGAATACGAGGCCCGAATTTTTGTCAGCTCTTTTGGCGCCCCAAGACCTCTGGCGCCCGGGGTAACCGCCCCGTCCGCACACCCCCCCCCCCCTTCCCGTTAGTACAGTAAGCTACTGTGCTTTCATGAACTTGTTTTGTTCTTCTGCTTCAGGTTGAAAGTGGTGAAAAGGTTACTTTCTGTATGTATCGATTTCTGACATTTTCAGTGTTTTGGACCATTATTTCTACCCCTCTCCCCTCCCTCTCCCTTCCAAAGCCTGAAGGACTTTCTTCTTTTGTTATATATGTTGGTAATCAAATAGTTTTAAGCCGCCTGGAGGTAATTTGTATGGAGAATATTTTCAGCGATTTTATTCGCAACATAGATTTATTCATGCTTGTCATGTCCGGTTGCAATTGTTAGTGATTATTTTACTTCGCTAAATTGGTAATATGAAGATTCATTTATAAATTTACGGTAACTTGAATAATGTCAGTCTTTTAGTCTGAGATGAATGTCTTGTTGGAATGTTGAGATGCACGATTAAAAATCTCGATTTGTCTCGTTATCTATCTGATAACTTGTACAATCTTCGTAAGTGAATAAATACTATGCATGATAGGCTGAAATGTAAGAAAGCAACTAAAATTCTTATCAGGGATGGACTATTTAATCTACTGGGGAGGGGGGGGGGGGCGGGCAGTGATTTTTTAAAAATCCGGATGTCAAATAACTTGAAAAAGATATTCTTTATCTGATTTATAGTAAAAGAACAATAACCTACTATATCCATTATATTAGATAAAAAATAAATATTTTGAGGTAGAAGAAAAAAAGAATCCCCGGCTTGAAAGAAAATCCCAGCCGCCCCGCACCCCAACCCCATTCCCAAATTAAATGGCTGGTCCCATACCTATAAATTCAACGTGCCGCAGATCTTTCCCTGATTAAATTACCTTTTAGTGACAGGTGCTTGAAAAATATACATATATATATATATATATATATATATATATATATATATATATATATATATATATATATATATATATATATATATATATCATGTCATCCCGTCCGTCCCTCCTTTTTCCGTCAGTCCCCGGATGGTTAAATTACGTCTGGGTCAATTACTCGTGCGTTATCGGACATACAGTAAAACTTCGAAAACCCATACTTCACTCACTCAAATATCTGATGTCAGTCGAAATAGATGATTGATCCCGGCTTGAGTTATCATTCCTTACCTTAAAAACTCAAATATAGATCACCCGAATACCATGCATCACTCAAACTCACTGCTTGATCGCGTCCATAAAAATACAATTTCAAACTCGATACATGTGTTTTCGTGGTTGAGTGCATATTATCGTTTGAAGAATTAGGCCGAATGATGGGCGTCCAAATTAATGCACGTCATTATCTCATCAGTCGGTCCACTCACTGCGATTGGGCGTTGGATGTGGATGAATAAAGGCCATATATGTCAATGTTATTGATTAATCTTTAAAACTAAAGCTAAACTTACTAATGGTTGAATTTGTTTTTGAAAAATCACTTGTTGCACATATAATCGGTGGAAACGTCCACCATTCTTTCACGATGACGAGCGAACATGTTTCACCCCATCAGAACATCGTTCGGTCATTTCCGCCAAGTCGATAAATAACCTCGGAAGTAGTTCTAGGAATACACATGAATTTAATCTATTTAATGGATTGGGTGATTCGCCTCCGGCGGAGTGCACCACATATTTTACGCCAGAAAAAGGCCGACGATGTTCTGATTGTGACTTTGTCTCCTTCCTCCGCCATATGGTGCTATGTGAACAAAAGTAGTTTCGAATATAGTTCTCAATGGCCGAATTACATATGAGGTTTCTTTGTCGACTTCACGGAAAAGGCTGATGATGTTTCGAATGCTGTTTCATCGACAACCTCGCAGGAACCTAGTGAAAGACCTATCAATTGGTATCTCACTATCTTCAGTCCTCTCTATTTTCGCGTTCTCTATGTCCATCTTTATTTCTTTCCTTTTATCTTTCTTTAATTCATCAATGAATGATCTATTGATGTGTTTTGTTTCAGATAGTACAAGTATATATTTATTACAAGTAGTTTTCTGTTTTAATGTTCTCTTAAGCTTGCGAATGAAGTTGTTCATATGTCCTGCCCAATAGACTCATATTAATTTCTCAACGCCTTCGTGAGAAAAGGGATGATTCTCTGCATATGAAATTCTATTGGCCAATCTGAAGCGTCAAATATCCCATAGCATCGATCTCTGCTTGTCATTCATTCATTAGTTCGCGATGATGCTGTATCTAGTAGTTGTAAACTTCAAATTCGCTTGTTGTACCATGATGGCATTCCACATAAATGAAGAATCTCGACTTTTGGATGATGTCCTAGCTGGCTATGATACAAGGGTTCGTCCTGTTCTTAATTCATTCTTCAAATGCTGTTGAAGTCTTCGTACAGCTGCAGTTGCTCAGCATTATCAATCTGGACTAAAGACAGTCCAGTTTGACGACAATATGCGGATTTACAATTCTCTGGAAGAATCAATTTTTGGTTTGGAATGCTTCTGAATATGGGGGAAGTGAGCGAGTGCTCGTGTCACAGGATGATATATGGGTGCCAGATATTGCAATCTACAATGCTTTAGAAAACCCCATGGATGTTGGGCAAAAAGACCTCCTCGTCGACCTGCGATCTGATGGTTCAGTTTTATTTCTATGACAAGCGACGCTGCAGACTCAATGTAAAATAAATGTTCGACACTACCCTTTTGACAGGCAAAATTGTGAAATAAGGGTAGGTAACATGTTAAGTGATATTAAACTAGTTGTCTTGATACCACAGAGGACTCGGAATGGCAAATTACATCAACCTCGGTTATTCAAAGGACTCGGAATGGCAAATTACATCAACCTCGGTTATTCAAAGTTTATTGCCCTATGAGAACTACACGTTCGGAGAATTAATTTTCTCCCTTCCTCTTAGTCGCAGGTATGAAAATTATATTTTGAATGCAATTGGACCCGTTCTCTTGCTTGCTTTTATGAACGTGTTCTGCTCTTTGCTTCCGGTGGAAAGTGGTGAAAAGATTACGTACTGCATCTCTGACGTTTCTGACGTTTGCCGTGTTTTTGAGCACAATCACATCCGCACTTCCACAGCCATCTGACGGACTTTCTCTTCTTGCTGTATATGTTGATATTCAAATAGTTTTGTGTGGCTTGGCGATAGTTTCTACGGTTATTGTGTTGCATATCCACAATACAAACAATGACCAACCACAACCAGAAAGCACCAATGTTGGAACGGATTTCGACCAAGATAACCAAAAGAGTACTAGTGCAAATGGTGATGCACATATCATTAACCCAATTAAATATGATAATTCTCTATTTGTTCAACACCAAAAAAGGGTCAAACGTGATACGAAAACACAAAAGAGATTGGATCAAAATTTCCAAAAGTATTGACCTTTGTTTGTTTCAAATTTTTGTTTTAATTCAAGTTGTTCTGATAGTGTCTTTCTCTGTAATCCTCTTCGCAATATAGACTGTATTTAAAAAGTTGTTTCTTAACGTTCCGCAGAGTTGAATTCAAGCCGATTTCACAGTCTGAACGCTTTTATTTGAAACTGCTGCAGATCAGACTCGGTGTTGTTTTAATTTTCATCTGGAGTGAGTACCCAACTCAAACTTTTGTAATCTATTATATTTTGACTAAGTCATATTTAAAGTTCATTTCTTGATGAGGCGATTAAAACAATAGATGTCTTTATTGAAGAGTTTAGTGCAAAAATCCTTTTTTAATTATACGTGAACATGCAAAATGTAGAAAATATATACCTGCGTTTGTGTGTTTGTATTTATAGATGACACGTTTTATGAAAGCGGGACAGGATGAATAAGGGATGCTTTTCTTCTTTAAATATCGTACTTATATATGAGTCTTTTTCCCCCTTCAAAACATTACTTACCATTAATGATTCTCATTTACCATAAATGCGTCAGTCTCCTCATGTGTACCACTGGTTCTGTTTATGCATTTTTATTTGTCATTCACGTGTTTAAAAAATCACTTTTCACTACTAGTGATGTAGAAAAAATGCCAGTATTTATTTGTGATGGAAATTGTAAGTATTGCATACAACCATTAAAAATCAGAAATTTTCTACATAAAGCTTTCCATCCAAGATAGTTATCTAACTTGCTTGCTTGATTGTTTTTAAGAAGAAAAAAAAAGATACACAAAAACTATGTATGAGTTTGTTCTGAGTCGGCGGAAAGAACGAGTTTGATATGGCGTAGGGATGTGGCGAGGCCGTCAGGTTGACAAGCATTCATAAGCCATATCAAGCGAGTTCTTTCCGGCCGTCTCGAAACGAAACACGAAAGCGGTGTTGTATTTATTACATACTCTATCATCTACGCTTTCTAAATATTTGTAGCTTTTCAGTGTGAATGCAATTAAAAACTAATTGGTATTTGTAAAAGTTGCATTCGATGCGTCTAAAATTATAGACGCGCGGACGTCAGGGAAAACGTCTAAATAATTCAAATCTGGGTGTGTGATAATATGTATTGAACATCTGCATAGAACGCCAGATCAGTCATGTAAGAGTAAATGGGTATGTAACAAAAATGTGTACATGTTGAGCAAATGTGCAATTGTAATCAGAGAGAAAGTATTGCCACTATTTATTATTAAGATTGTTTTACCCAGGAATTGTTTACAAACAATGTATTAACTGGAAATCCATCCAACGGATTCATAATCATGAAATTACAAAGACAGGCATAATACATTTTTTCATTTCATACCCATTTAATCTTATATGCGCGCGTTGCTATTCTTGGAAGCACAGAATTTAACTTTTATCAATCCCAATTCGTTGTGAATTTCATTCACACTGTAATGCTAAAAATATTTAGAAAGTGTAAAAGAGGGGGCATGTAATAAAAACAAAACTGCATTCGTGCATTCGAGTCAAGGGAAAAAACTCGTTTGATATGTCTTATGAATACGTCTAGGCCTGACAGCCTCGACGTATCTCTACGCCATATCAAACTCGTTCTTTCCGCAGACTAAAAACAAAACTCGTATGTCGTTTTATGTATTTCTCAAAGACTTTATCTTAGAAATAGATTATCATTTTTGCTGAGGGACCAGTTTTAAATATTGCTATGTCAAGGAGTAATTTGATCTGGAATATCTAGACACACTTCAGTGTCTACCTTGTTGTTACTTTATATTAATTTTTATGTATTTACGTAGGTATACAATTTTATGGTTTTGCCAAAAATTACATTTTCGTCTGTACTTGTGTTCTTGGATATGCATCTAATATAGAATAGGATCCCTTTGTCTTTATTATTTGTTGAGTCCTTACATTTGTGGTTCGTAACAACCACGATATCCACGAAAGTTGATATCTCATTATAGTGAATTCACAGTATTTAACATTTGTGATGTGCTGTGGCAGCAGTATTTGTTGTGCTTAAAAAATGATGCTAGTGACGAATACTTAATAGTTGTCAAACGTAGTGGCGCAAAAACACCTTTTTATGTTGAAATTTCATAAATTGAAAAACTCCTCAAATGATTTGTTCTTTGACGGTGTATATCAACCCCGTTTCTGTTAATTGTCCTACTTTCTTGATAGGTGAATCCTTTTCGTTGGGTATTTAAATTCGACACTTGGAACAACCACGAAATCCACTAAAATTGATATCCCTCGAATAAAAACGAATTCACATTAATCTGAGTATGCTACTGTATATATATATTGTTGGAACATTGTTATTGTTTAGAATCCTAATATTGTACGTCTCTGATCTATTTATAATCCTGTAAGTGTTGTGAAATATTCTTAGCAAAACAAGAGAAAACACTTTTTCGCTTTTGAACAAATGTTTAATACTCTCACAAAAACATGCATAATATTCTAGCTGGAATCATGAAAATTGGTGCGGGGATGAATCTTGATAAGGACTACACCCTTACTGATAAAAGACTCCTCTGTAACCTATGTTTAATGAATCAGTAACTTTGTTGAGATTTGTGTTTAAAGTTCGTTTCTTGGGTGCTTTTCATGTTATACAATTTGATGCATCTCTCGCAGTACTACACTCATACAACCAAAGAAAGTCACTGTGACTTGAATATATATGCGTTACTGACATAGCTAAAGCATTTGTTTTTCGTCCTTTACCACATAGAATTTGCATGCTATATACACCCTAGTCTAAACAGGAGGCCCTTTCTGACCAGTGCAATTGAAAGCAGGAGTTAATATGTGTATGCAATGGTAAATTGTCCATTTATTGAATATATGTTGGATATTTGATATGCTATTCTCAACAAGTTTACTACTGTGTATTCTAAATGTGAATAAATGAGTCAGTATTATAAGAATGGACTGAATGAATTTCATTTGAGGCCTCAGCTGTAATGGCGAATCAATATAATTACTGAGGGTAGAAAATGGTAATAGTCTTTAAAGCAGATTTAATTTTTTTTAAATATTTTTAAAAAAATATACACTCTGGTTTTAATTAACTCTATATTATCATAGAAAAGAATGTTTATTTTCCTATTGTTTTATGTCCTGAAACGGGGGCTAACATTTCGTAGGTCAAGATCACTTGAGTTAAAAATTTATTTTCTGGATGATGATTGATATGTACAATGGCTGCTAGAGACTACCAAAAGCTTCGTAGAGGCCAGCTATATAATTGTTGATTACATAGAGGATATTTTCTTGACCTACGTTAATACCGGATATATTTCATCGTGTGGTACAAAAACGTGATATTTTAACGGATGGGGATGCCACGAGTTAAAATATATTGTTTTTGGTATCACAATTTGAAATATATATGGTATTTGCTCAGGAAAATAAAACTTCTTTTTATTATATACCAAACTTGCTCCAGAATCGAAGCTTAGAAGATTAACTCTCTCCTCAGCCCCCATCCCACCCTCACCTCCCTTTTCGTAAATTCACCTCGCTTTCATAGATTGATCATATAAGTATCGGTGACTTAAGAGAGCGGTAGGATTGGGATGACCTAATTTGTCGCAGTAAATTACATTTTTTGACATTTTGTAAACTGTTTGATCATATTTGACTGCAAAGCAAGTCCGATTCAAGAATGTTTTACAGAGGGTGTATCACTGTTGTCAATGAAGTATGGGGAAATAACTTCATAGAGACGCGAATGGCGTCGAGACAAATTTCTTCAGCAAAGATTATTTTCCATGTCTGAAATGTAACGCAGTTTTTATTTATTTGTTCTAGCTCACAAAGTGCTCGTTTTTGTTGCTGCAGGTATAACTTCTGTAGGCGCACACACTCAAGCGTAGCATGCATGATGAGAAATCTTATATTTTCACATGTGAAAATATAAGGATATATTTTTCACATGTGAAAATATAGGATGGAGAAAAATATGAAAATTATTTCGCCAACAAGTTTCTATATTTTACACTTGAGTATATAATAAAAGGATATATTTTTCACAGATGAAAATATAGGAATGAAAAAATAAGAAAATTATTTCACCAATATTTTTCTATATTTCACACTTGAGTATATAATACATCCTGTTAATTTCTGAGATTGTATAGTAATGTTTTAAGTAAAAAGTCACATTCAGACCATTCACAAGGCAGATGTTTATTTAAACATAACAAAATATCTGCAGGTTGAAGATAGTCAATGAGTTTATTCAGAAGTTAATAACTTATTGAACAAAATTTTCCATTTATCTCTTTTTTCTTTGTCGTAAAAGATATTATCCATAAATTCAATCAGCCTCCATCAACCTCCTTTAAGCAGACACAGGGAAGGCCCACAAAAAGGACACGTGTTTGTGTCTATGAACAATTATTAATTTGCTTGAACAATGGAAAAATAAATTGAAAGCTAGTCAGAGTGAGATCAATATTTAACTATCTTTATCGCTGCTAAAATGTATCATGAACTCCATTCAGTAAGCCGTTAGCATGGCAACAGAAATCGCACGTTCCAATAGCAGAATCAGATTTTTTCGGTTGTGCTTTCTATGCCACGAACTTGTGGGTTACGAAGCATGGTTGGTACTTTGCGTTTATTAGACAACAATTAAAGTCCATGTAAAAAGAGGTTAGAATGTTATCTACTCGTCCTGACCACTAGCCAGACAAAGCTATGTACACAGCAACATCAAAGAGGACTAAAGGAGGAAACAAAAATGTTTGTATTCTTTAACGATAATGGGAGCTGAACGAGAGACATATGATCGTTCCATAGAATCGAATGGAAAATCTCTCGTCATATTCTCGTTCATTTAATATTAATTCATCGTCACTTGATTTCATCCCAAATATACTAGAATATGACTCTTATCACGTGGTTTGTTAGTATACCTTCAGATTTATTTAATTACTACTAAATGCAATTAAATACAAGTCAGCTATTGATTTTTGTTTTCATTTGTGTATGAAGTTGGTGAGTGTAAGAACAAATTGTGTGAATCCGCGTGGACGTATCTGGACAGATCGAGTGGCAACATTTATTTTCGGACGATGCATTATTACTGATCGATAGCAGTCATACATATGTACTAGAAAGTGTCTCTGTGTATTTGAGAGAGATTGTTATATCATTTGGCAGGCGATAGTTCATAAATCGATAACCTTTGACCCCACAGTGAATAATGAAATAAAATATTAAAATAAATTAGCATATTTATCATCTATGCTACACCTTGTTCCAACCGTACCTGTCTGAAACCAAGTACTTCTAACAGTTCTTTGGTTCTTACTACCCATAACATTTTATTTGGGTTTACTATAGAAGTAGTAATATGGGTCAATTGGGGCCCAGGGTCTAAAGTCTATAAGCCCAAACGGGAATTTAACATGGTGAAAAATGGTAAAATTGTTAGAAGGGTCGAAAGTTTATAGGCCCAAACGGGAATTTAACACGGAGAAAAATGGTAACATTGTTCCCATGCTAAAAAGGGTCGAAAGTTTATAGGCCCAAGCGGGAATTGAACATTGAGGGTAAATGGTAACATTGTTAGAAGTGGTTATCATATATAAAAAGGGTCGAACGTTTATAGGCCTCTACGGGAATTTAACACGGGGAGGATTATAGGCCCAAACGGAAATTTAACATTGTTGGTTAAATTAGTTATTTACTATCCAACACACCACTTTTTGATATACTATCCAGCACCTACTTTTTGATTACTATCCAACACACTTTTTCATATGCTATCCAGCACCCACTTTTATATTACTATCCAACACGCCGTATGTAGTGACTAAAAACCCCATATCCAACGAAAAGGGTAGGAGTGTGTATACACACGCTATACCCACACAAACATACTATCACACACAAGCATGAGTAGGAGTGTTTATACTTCCATACACACAAGCAATGGGTAGGAGTGTTTATAGACATACTATACCCACACAAACATACTATATTATCACACACAAGAGGGAAGTTTTTAAGTTTTAATTGGGCGGTGAACATAGACGTAGATATAAAAACAAAACAAAGAAACTGGCAATGTTCTGAGTAGTAGCTCTCTTTTCTAGAGATATGGGTGACCTTAAAAGGGCCGTTATTATACCACCACTCTTCTTTAGTGGTCGCACCTCCCGGGTCTGGCACCGCAGGCCGCACATCGTTGTCCCCATCTATCATCTTTAACCCAGGTTGTTTTGGTGGAGACAAGCAGCTTAAAAGTAGGTTAATTGGACTCCATTTCTCAATTTTTGTTCGCCTCATCATCAGGGATCCAGTCCATATCCCCTTTGCCTCATTTTCGCATGGATCTTCAGCCAGTTTGCATTTAGGAGCTCAAAGTCCCTCTCCCTTTTCTGCCTCTCTATTTCCCTCTTCTCCTCTGCTCGGGCTACCTTTATCTTCTTCAATTCTGCGTCCATCACTTCTTGGATGATCCCCTTGACTCATTTTAAAGAGCTCATCTCCCTCTTTAGGTGACGCCTGTGGGAACCTTTAGCTCTTCCACCAGGCCCAGAATGTGCTCTCTTTATCAAACTTATGGCTTCCCTCAACTTTCTTACTATACAGTGATGGTTAGCCATTCTTCTTTCTTCTTAGCTCTTCACACTGTCGACGATGAATGGTAAGACTGATGATGATGATTTGCATTTACAACGCGTGCGGCCATTAGGCCATGTGCGTTTGATTAAAATTGAACAAGTGCACAAGACACTATTTGTTCAATTGTACACACCGTGTACTATTTAATTCACCCAGAATGAGTGATATTACCCTATCAGGGATTTATTCGTCAAATGAGTTGCCGGGCTGCAAACCCGTTTGACGCATTAATGCGTGCACCGCACGCTTTTTGATTGTGTGTCTGATGTAGCAGGCTGCACTGGCTCGGCAAGGGAGGCCTGAAGCGGAACGGAAGTAATGAAACGCCACGAACGTACATGATCCAATTCTGCGCAGTTAACTAAATCGGGCTGTCCCTAATAACCAATTATGTGTTAGCCACATGTTGTAATTACGATCAAGCTAGACAGTTTTCAAAATTTTCCTAGTCTTTATCTCTAAACTTTCAGAATTTAGCGTACATAGTGTACATTATTTTTCCGATAAATAATCAAATACTAGATCAACGTGACCCATTAACTTTTGTGTTCTTAATTTGGCAATTTCAAGTATTTTTTTTGGAACGGTGAACTTATGGATCATATCAGTAAATTAAAAATAGTTGTCATCGAAATAGGTTTTCAAGCCAATGTGAAAACCTTTAGGCATTTAGTAATTTATGTTCCCTTCGGCAGACTGTGTTCTCATGTTGGGTGGTCTTCTTCCACACACTGTTTCGACGTTCTCGTCTCCTGGTATTTCGAGTTCGGGAACTGGCGCAGGTTGTGGATCTCTATCAGATTTTCTGCTACCTCCACCAGACTGGCCACAGAGTATTTGGTATAGGCCTACCTGTAATAAGTATGCATTACATGGGCCCCAAATTTCCATTCCTTTCTTACTATCTTTCCACTTATGCGCAACGATCGCCAGGCAATGTCTCGTACTGCATCTAAGAAGTGGCTTGCTTTTCTTTTATATGTGAGTGTCACTTAGAGCCCCATGTCAATTAGACGTTGTATCTTCGGGTCGCTATTGTCCTCCTCCTCTATCTCCTTTTCCTAATCATCCTTGTCGGTGGCATGGGTAGATTCGGGTTTGGTTTCGGCAACGTTGATGGGTTCCGGTACAGCTTCAGAGTGTGTAGCTCCAGTCCGCGTGGAGGGTTCAGTCTGCCGAAGGGTGGGGGTGGGGGTAGAATTTCCCGTCATCTCGTCAATAAGGTTACTCGATTCTGGTGTCCGCATACGGCCTGTTTCATTCTGTCAAGGCGTAGAGTGGTCGGTAGTTAAAGCCCGTCCCTCTTTCCTCCTCTTGGCCCTTTTCCTATTATATCTAGTCCTTGCAGACTCCCAAGTCCCCGTAATATCTTTTCCGGTAGTACCACACACCAATAGTAGTGTAGTCTGATGTGGTCCTGTCCTCAGGCTCCAGCTAGATGTTAGCACCCTACCTAGGGCCTTGAGGGCCCTTAGTGCAGGCATTGGGATGATAGCAGTAACTGGTATCCGTTGTGGCACCACACCTCCTCTAACTATCTCTTGCTCCATCACTAGTTCTGCTCTGTTCAATATCTTACCTGTGAAATATGAATGATGGTAAGACCGGCGAACGCACCGCTTTATGTTTTCCGTCACGTCCATACACCGAATCAGAAGATATTTTCCTTCACGTCTGTACTTAAAGCATGTAATGCGGTGCGATGGTAAGACTGGCATGTAGTACAGAATGTAAGCCAAGAGAAGGCACGCGGAACTAAAGTAAACTGTACTTTTTGTCATATAGGTTTAACATTATATAAGGGTTATGGGTGTTTATACATGCGCACTATATCCACAAATACACTATTACAGAACGATAGAAGGCATTTAAGTTTTAATTTTTTTTGTGGAAGACATAAACATGCACAGACACTTAAACAAAAATTGGCAATCATTAAATAGTATCTCTTTTCTAAGAGATATAGGTGGCCCTGAAAAGGGCCATTTTGATTAATTTAAACACCTAGTGTCCACACCTCCCAGGCCGAGCTCCGCAGGCAGCACATCTTCAACTCCATCTATCTCCACCCCAGGGATTGACGAAGACAGGTAGGGAAGAGGAAGCAGGATTTGCCTCACTTTCCCAATCCTCTACTTGAGGGACTATGAATGTCTGCCTATGTGGTTGTTGTTGCTGCAGCTGCTGCTGGTGCAGTTCCATATCCCAGTCTTCTTCTGCAATCTGGGGAGGAGCCTCCTCCGTTCCATTTCCATCTCCATTTCCCAGTCTTCAGTCTGGGGTGCACTCCTCCTCCGCGGTTAGGATACTCTTGTTGCCCTCACCACAGGTCTGACGGTACAGCAGGGACGCGTCTGTGACATTCTAACATAAGGGTCATTGGCTGTCACCTCTATTATCACAACACATTGCCTTTCCTGGCACTCCCTCTTTTCTTTCACCCACTTCTTCTGGTCTTCCACAACTTCATCCCGCAACATCAAGAGGACAAGTTGTTTCGAAATTTTGAAATGGATCATGGTCCTCTTAAACAATCGCTTGTCTGGATGGAGCTCCTTGATTTGATCTAGGAGGCACTGAACATACTCAAGTTGTACTAAAGTCAAGCTTAATTTTCCGGTCGTATTTCCGCTCATTTTTTCTTCGTGGACGAGTCAGCGATGGGCGGCAAGACTGGAGAACGCACCGCTTTATATGGTAGAAGCACGGACATAAAGGAAAACATCCCTCCGATTCGGTACGCGGGCATAAAAGAAAACATTCTGGTTTTTTAAAGATCGATAGAGAGAATGAAAGAACATGTCAACACAATTTTTTGGTAAAAAGTAAATAAATCAACACCATTTTGTCAAAATGAACATTTTTAAGAAGAAGAAGCTTCTCTTACTCAAACTTGAATACAAACTGACAAATTAAACATGAACGTATTTACAAGGTTGACAATGTTGAGGAGTCAGACGTGACTTCCAATGATCTAGTACAGTGTCATTTTGCCATCGATGCACACTACGTCTCTGTGCTAAAGAAAAAAGATAGCCATAATGTTCACAAAACCACCTTTCTATATTATCATCGTTTTCAGAGTACTCACGGTCAAAACAAATTATTAAAAGTTCTTTTCCAAGACTGCTATGATGAAGAAAATACACACAATATTGTCCACACACAATGGAATCTGATCCTGGTAATTTCACATTATTGAATTGAGTAGATACATTATTACTTCTCATAAGGTCGATGATGTCGTCTTCCAGAGGAGGTAATCCATAAGAATCAACACATTCCACACTGTGATCGTTGGGAAAATAGACGGCTATCCAATGGGTTCCTGGTCGATGACTGTCGTATATATTGTTGACATAGGCTTGAACATCGTTAGGTTTTCTATGTGTAGTTCATCTTTAGCACACACCACTGGATCCCAGAAGCTATGTACGAACTGTGAGTTAGAAGGTAATGAAGTTCCCAGGTATCCATTTCTTCACAGGTAATGATAAGTCATCTATCAAGTAAGTCGATGAACGGACAATCTCCGTACTCTGTTGCAAGAGAGCTTCGATGCGTTTCGTCTTAAGAGAAGTCAATGGAGATAAGGAATGGTCAAACAAGTCTTTAAACCACTCTTTCAAAATCTTCTCTTCTGATATGAGGGCCCATGCCTCTTCCAGATATTCTTCCAACTTGTCTTCTGAACTCATCATCAGACAGTTGTCGTGTTGCTTCTGACTAGGATGATCGATTTGAAATCCATGACAATGCTCTCTGCTCAGTTGTGTGATTCTTTCAGCCAAATCACGAGCAAAACAGGAGACTAAATGTTGTTCTTGTTCTGGCCATCTTGACATCATGACTTTCTCATTTTCTTATTCTTCACTTGTGGTCTGAGACTGTTCTTATTCTTAATATAACACATCCTCTTCGTCCATCTCCATAGGTTCGTGTTCAATCTTTTTTTCTTCTAATAGTCTGGATCAATTCTCTCAAACTGTTGATTTCCAGAGCATTATTACATTCTGTATACAATATGATGTTCACTGTGTCTGGCTACTGCAAACCGAAGATCCACACAAAGTTGGTCTGATGTTATAGGGCGGAAATGTCCTTCGTCGCTGGAGTGAAATCAACAAAACCCACAAAGCATATCCTCCTGCATAATCGTCATACGAAATACCGTGATTGCTCTTGGTACCTAACTGTCATGTGGCTTCAAACAGTGTCAAGTAAGATTTCAAGCAATTCTTCTGGGCAAGTTAAGTTCAAAAGGTCTGGTACACAACATCTGGCCATCTTGGGTAACTTCATTCTTGTACACGTTGAAGTGTTGAAACTCGAAAGGATTTTGATCGATAGCTCCCTTGAGAGCCGCATTGCTGACGATACTGATGAGTAAACATTTTGGGAGCTGTCCTTGAAAAATATGATCTTCGATCTTGGATCAGAGTCCGGGGGGCAATGGTGACTGTGTTCACTTCCGCTCGTCGTAGAGGATACTTGGCTGTCGTTCAGTTCCTCAGAGTTTGACTGATTTCGTTTCCCACTTTAGGTAAGACTTCCACACAACGCACGTAAAGTCTGGCTTCTTCGATGCCCGTATTGTACTCGTTAGCATTAGCCATCAAATGGAACACGGCACTGCTTCAATTTAGTCTCAGGCGTACATCCACTCTATTCAACAGATACTTGTATTGCAACCACATGTCCAAATGCAAACGATCCATCACTTTTAAATTACATCCGTGTTTGATTTTCTTTCGGCGGTCGTTAAATCTAACATTATGAGGACCGTCGTCCGCAGTCAACTCTGCGTCGTTGAACTTATCAAATGTGTGAGGTTTCTACACCACGGAGGCATTCAGATGTGTGTTCTTGGTTTCTTTTCCGTACGTCATGAGATTTTCCAGGTACGCTCGGGAAGGATAAGTGTCCATGCTACTGCTGACTAGTTTGTTATCCAAGTACAAATCCACTTCGCTGAACAACGAATGCATGAAATTGTTGACGGGAGCACCACTAAAATCGGCGTCTGGATTGGTGTTGTCCGCTTTGAGACCTTCGACTGTCAGGTAGAAGTAACTGTTATTCAGATCGATGTAATCTTCGGTTTATCCTTTGATTTCAAATTCTACAGGTGCTGAGGGGGTCAACGATGACACAAGATGAAATACTACCGATTAGGAATTTTGCATCGTCATTATCGTCGGTGGGTTGGCTAACAGATTGAGTTCTGACTTGGAACATTTGCAAGAATCTCTGTGCATCATTTTTATTTAGTAATTAAAAACGTCAAATTCTCTAATAGCTGTTGTTCTTCTTTTCCTATTCTTTTTCTGACCGTGTTTATGAAGGGTTTTCGACGTCTCTTTCTGCCTTGTCCTTGCTGTGGCGTAGAGGAGGAAGTAATGCCTTCGCCGGAAGTGTGAAGTGAATTTATAGGGGTGTCTAGGCGACCCTACAGGTCTTTTCCAGTTTGAAGCAACACATCTGTTTCTGCTTTCATGAAGGCTTATTTAGGACTTTGTTTGTCTATGAGGACTTTTGGAGAAATTCTTTTCCTTGTATCAAAGCTGCATCTTTTAAAGCATGCAATCCTCGAGTCGCCATCAGTTTTTAGACCGGTGCTACCGTACGGAAAGCTAATTTTAACATATCTCCTAAACCATGTCCTAGTTGTCGAGCGACTCCTTGACACACATGACCATCTGTTAGAATTCGCTGATTTTTTTTAATCGGTAAAAAACGATTTGATTTTTAGGGACACGTTCCACACAACACCCACGTGGGTTGTTTTTGTAGTTCTTGAAGAGAGGAACTCTAAGAAGGAGAGGTAGCTGCTGTGTTTAACGGCATGGTTGTAACGTCTACTTCTTTTTATAGCCGATGACTTGTGAAGAAGCAATCCAAGAATCGAAACTAGGTGGATATCCTTTCCAACGAACTTTCACGTCTTCCAGTCGATGTTTTTCCACTTTGGGTGTTCTTCGATCGAGAATGCTACCGTACATGTCGTCTTCTTTCTTAGTTACTCATTGTAACTCGGGCAAGTAAAATGTTTCTTTTTCACACTTCTTTGTTCATATATTCCAATTTATAGACGGGAGGATCACATCCACGTACTTGTCCAGTGACATGAAACTGTTCATATCTTCCAATTTATAGAAAAGAGGATCACGTCCACGTACTTGTCCAGTGACACGAAACTATTCTGTCGTCCAGTTGCGTAAATAACCTTTGTCAAAAGTGCGTTTTGTTCTTCCCATGCAAACTCAATCTCCGGTGTTTAACACTTCTTTCTTTTTATCTGGTTTTTAACGTTGCAGACAATCGATCAAACACCATCACTTCGTTTTGAGATGTCACGTGGTAACACGTCGATGTATTTAAGAGTGTGTTGATGTCTAAGAACTTTCCACATACATTCTTTCAAAGTTCTTTGAAAATGTTCCACGACACAATCTTTTGTTTCAGGATTTTCAGTCATGAAAAAATGAATGTGTCTTTTTTTTAATTCTTTTTGTAAAGCTTGGGTAATAAATTCGGTGCCTTTGTCTGTTTGCCATTGTAGAGGGTGTCGACCACTTTGTTTCAAGACCAGTTTTAAAGCTCGCACTAACTCTGAATTTGTTTAAGAAGTCAAAGGAACTACCCAATCTGATTTTGAAAACAGGTCAATGACACAAAATAAATATTTATAACCTCGTTTGTACGCCGCTAAAAGAGAGAATCTGCTAAATCTGTCTGCCATTGATGATCGATGCCAGCTTCTAGAAAATGTTCGTAAAATGCGTTTGTGTAACCTGTACGTCGATTATTCCTGTAACCATTGTCGCACATCTTGCAGACGTTAACTTTCAGTTTGGTTTGAGCAGCAATATATATCAATACAGTTCTGCACCGCGACCAGTTCCATCATCAGGTGGGGATCCTCGTTCCTAGAGAGTGCACTTGCCCATAACGCTCTCCTGGGGTACGCCGAGTGAGTTGATCAGACTCAGCCCGGAACCGATTAGCGTTTCCATAGCTCCTCTCTCTTCCGCCAAATCCAATATGAAGCTTCCTCGGCCTGTTTTCCAACCTTGGTAACTAAACTCCTGCGGCTAGGTCCTGTAATCCCGATGACTCCCAAGGCACTCCAAAAGGTCTGTGCTGCAAAGCCACGGCGGCATCCTATTTCCACAGGCAATTAAATTCTAGGCCTTCCATCCATTCTACTGGCACTCATGGATGAGTGGCTGATACTTGGCCAATTTCCTCTTATGGACCTCCTCCATTCTAGCTTCCCATGGCACTATCAGTTCCAACAAAATCACCTGCTTGGTACCTCCTGTCCACAGTACAATATCATATCTGAACTTGGTGTCACAGATGTTCCTTGGGAACTTCAACTCACCTTGGATATCTGGCTACATTTCCCAATCCTGCGCTGTTGTCTCGTCATTTCTCACAAAGCTGTTGAATTTGGGACCGCTTTTCACTTGATGTTTCTTTCTCCTGGTTATATCCATATTGGAAGTAATCTCAGCAAGCACTTGGTCATGGCGCCAACGATAATGACCATCTGTCAGAGCTACAGTGCAGGATGACAGCACGTGTTCTAAATTTGCAAGTCTAACACAAAGTTTGCAGTCTGGGTCATCAGTTAGTCCCCATGTCTTGAGGTGTGTTGGTTTCGGGAGAACATCATACACTGAGCGTAAGAGGAAACTGGTTTTCTGGGCATCAACTCTCCAGATGTCGCTCCAAGACAGTTTCCTGGACCTCGCAGCTTCACATCGTAACCAATCCCTTGCTTCGTCACGCCGAAAGCTTTAATTTGCCTGTTTTCCTCTTCCGCAAGACATACTTCTTTCTGGACCATAGCACGCTTCTCTTTGGTGCTTTTCAGACTTCCCAGACCCAACCTTCCTGTTGCTACTGTGCCAACTATGTCACTGTGTCTCAGTCTGGATTTTCCCTCTTTAACTGCCTTTGCTGCCGCCCACTTTCTTCCTGTCCGTACATCCACTGCTGCCTCTCTCACCTTCTCATCTGCACAGTCTTTCAACATCATCGCCTGCTTGGCCTTGGTCACCTTGAACTCCTCGGTCACTGATGATAGTGAAAACTGTAGCTTGCTGTCGGTACTTTACAAGCCGATACTACTGAAGCTCCTTGACGCTCCGATCCATCGTCGCAGATATCTATTAAACTTTCTGTCTACTGCTTCTACGGTCGTAAATGGGAATTGGTATACTAGAAGTGCGCAAAGGATTCTTGGTAGAATACCATGCTGGTAACACCAGTTGTTGTACTTCCCAGGTAGCCCACTCTTATATATGAATTCCATCCAGTCTTTAGCTTGTCGCTTCATGTCTGCCACACTCTCACTTTCATTAAAGGAATCCTTAAACTACTTGCCGAGGCTCTTAACTGGTTGCTCACTCAGTATTGGTTTCACTTCCTCTTCTATCTCGAACCTGTATTTATCTTGCACTTGCACCTTCCATTTCTTCAGGACCAGACTCCATGACTTAGATGACTTGAACTTCATCCTGGCCCAGTCAATCAGGTCTCCATACGATACAATTTTTTAATTCCTCCGTAACCAGCAGCATGAGCAGGATTGTAGTAAATGCTGGCTAAAAGTGTACAATAGGGTAATCTGTTATTTTGCTGCTTCTCAATAAGTCACCCACTGTTCGAGACTTCTCTTAGGTTGTTCGTGTGGACATTCTCTGGATTGCGATGATACTTGACGTGTCTGATGAGCAATGGGAGTTGTCATGGGTTGTTTTGTTACTTTTTCCCTTCTTTCTTTTAGATGAAGATGGTGTCAACATCATCTTTTTGACCCAAGCTTTCATTTTTTTTCGTCTGGGTATAGGGGAAAGAGTCAACAAGACTAGGAGGAAGAGAAGCTGACGGAGTTTGAACACTTCTCGTGCTTCTCTTTCTTCTTCTTTCATCCCTGTGGCTGTTTCTGTCATCCATCGTCTTTGTTGCTTTTTGTGTTTCATTGCGTTTTGAAATCTCCCAGAGAAGGTTTAGCCCTCTCGTCTAAAGCTTTCTGGTGAAAAAGTTGAAGACGTTGCAATAATTGTCCGTACCGTTGAGATTTTTCTGTTTTGGACGAATCTGTTCGATCCATCAACGATGGTAATTCTTGTTGTAAATGTGACATCTCAGTGAAATTAAGATTATGAGGTAAATAGGGTATTCGTCGTTCGGACCAACGATGGAGTTCCATCCATCGTTTGTAAGGAACTTAAGTTAATTTTCGTCCTTTCCATAAAAGTGTGTCCTTTTTATCTTCTTCCTAATCTCATCACTCCTCCTAAAAGTAGTCAAGTAATCGATCCTAACTTAGGAACAGCCACTTTTAACAACGGTCCTATCAGCATGAGTAGAAATCCTCCTCGTTGAAAGAGCCTTTTTTTTCTTTTGACTGATGGACATTTTATTTTGCACCATTTGGCGAAGAACGTGACGATGTTTTCCCAATCGCTGTTTCTGTATCTTGGTCAAAGGCACAGTTCCTTTCAAAGCATTCTAACAACATTCACACACGGTATCTATGATTTCTCTGGGTGCTTTTTTTAATGATTTCTTTTCGCATTGGAGCATTGGATTTGGTCATTACTGACAAAACATCCAAATTTTTAGCTAATTGAGGAGGGATTCCTTTTTTGCCTTTTTTGAATGAAGGTTTCCTTGGACGATAATGGTGTGCACTTGGTGACATCTTTGTTTCAGAAGAAATACACTGAAGTGAACTGTATCCAACACTTCTTTTTTATACTGGAATTCGTCTCCACTGATTGTCGGGACGTCGTAACAAGTTAACTATGGACACCACTCGACGATGAGGTGTTTTCAACGGACTAAATTTTGCCAGTTCTTGTTTGGACAAATCTAGTAAACTTTATAACATGCCTGTTCTGTCTTGTACTTCTGTCTTAGAAGATTACTTTTTTTTTTTGGCTGCAGCAGCAGCCGTTAGATCAGTAGAAAACGTCGTAGAGAAGTAGACCTTCCTTTATAAATTATTTTCTATTTTTTCATCAAGTTGGGGAATACTGCTCTTAAATCAGGTTTGGCAGGCTTGATCATGAACGAAGAATAAGTGGTAGGAGAAACAGCAACCTAGCGAGGTCTTCTAGAGTACGTGCGCGTTCTAGCGGCAGTATATCTTTTTCTTGCAGATTTTTTTCTTGGGACATTTCTTGGGGCTTTTCTTCTTCTTCTTTCTGTTAGAGTGTGAACTTGCTGCGCCACCACCACCTCTCTTCTTTTTGGTCTGGTGTCTTTTGTGCAGTTTGATTTTTTTAACATCAGCATTAGGATCCCATTTTAAAAGTGAACAAATAATGACACCTCCTAAAGATCCACTTCCATATGGTTCGAAAAAATTTTTTTTTTTAGTTGGAGTATCGATTCTTAAATCAGCCAGTTGTGACAAAGCTACTTTATGTTGTTTTTTTTTTTTTAAAACAACGTTGTGTTTGATGTGGTATATGAATAATGCCTTGTAGTAATGTACGTGTTGTCAAAGTAAACCATCATTACACTTCTTTGAGACTAGCTCCTAAGAAATGTTAACCCACTTGTGAATTTTGTTTGCGACTGATGGCATACAGTGCACGAATCAATTTGGCAGGAGGATGAGATTGATAGGAAGTCATGTTGAATATTATTAGAAAGAAAAGAAATGAATGATGTTTTTAATATTTTTAGACAGACGACAAAGGTGATGACAGGACCTCCTTCTTGACACCAGTCGTGAAACACATTTGTACGAAATCTCAAATAATCGTGAGTGGTAGGTTTTAAATCGATGAGTAAATACGCATGTGGTGTTTGAGTGGCATCGTCATAAGCATAATTGAACCAAAATGTTCCTAACTGTTTAGGGAACACTTACACTTGAGATTTATCATGGACTTTTCAACAACACCAATGTGCATTGAGAATGATGGTGCAATGCGCTTTACTTTGTTGAAATAACATTTGAGTAATGTAAATAATACTGGCATTATGATGATGTCCTTTTCGTGTAAACCAAAGTTTAATATCTTCTTCGTCTTCACCTAACATGTCATCGAAGATGACAAGATGCATTTGACTAAAGTCAGAACGATCCAATCTTCTTCGCGAGCAATGCCTTCTACCAATGAAATGTATTCTCCTTGACTTTCTTGGAGTTATGTGTAAGCCACTCTTTGTAACACCACAGGATACGTTGTGGTGGACGATCAAACAATTTCGATTGGTTTTCGATCAAACGTTTGACAAAGTTGGTTTTGCCTGAACCACTTGGTCGAGCAATCAACATGTTAAAGGGATGGCGAGGATACAGTGCTCCCAACTTTGACGATCTAAATTTTCGTCAATCACTTTGAAAACAGAGGATGCAGCCATAACTCTTGAGTTTAGAATTCCGAGATTCCATTGAAAACACACGACATCTTGTACATGTTATACACGTTTAATTTTTTCTCATGGTAGTGTAACAATAGCAAAAAACATATTTACATTTCAAAGTCAGTGTAAAAAATTAAAACACAAAAGCACATAAGGCATAAATCACTCCGTACACAAAAAAAGGCAGACATCAAAATCATCAAGCTGCAAATAATCAGGTAAGATTACAACATACTCGATCTATCTGCGTCACATTTAATCTATGTACACGCTCTGGTGTTCTAGGCTCTGTGGAATTCATCTGCCATAACCTCTCCGGGAATGTCATTTCCTCATTCTTCATTATCTGTACAATACTACTGCTACTACTCTCGTGGGTTCGTAGTATTTCTTCCTCTATTTCTAATTCTTCTACCACCGTTT
Source organism: Margaritifera margaritifera (assembly GCA_029931535.1). Lineage (NCBI taxonomy): Eukaryota > Metazoa > Mollusca > Bivalvia > Unionida > Margaritiferidae > Margaritifera > Margaritifera margaritifera. The sequence goes on from JAQPZY010001341.1 coordinate 1,276,095, forward strand.
CAAAAATAAGCTCTAATTCCACTTTCACTTCTGGCTTTTTTCTCACTGGCTCTAAGTCAAATTATTTTCATTGATCAGTCATACACAATGTCTTTGTCATAATCAGCCATCTCTTATATTTAAGCATCGAAACCAAGACTTTTCCAGTCACGTACATCCTTCCAGTCATAAATCTGTTGGTGTAACCAACTGCCTATACACACTTCTTGGTAAGTATGAAGCGTTGATAAAGTAGAACGAAATTCTTCTTCACATGGAAATACACAACTGGTTTTCATCACTATTCGCAACACTTTTAACACAATGAGTTTTTCGTGCGAAGATAAAGTTTTGGTGGTCATGTCTTTGCTGCATGTACTGTTCATAAATTGTCCACAACGAATCTGCTGGTAAACGAAATCCAAGAAAAGTAGTCGCAAGCACGCACGCACGCACACACACACGTTGTCCAAAATTCAATGGAATCGTGGCGTCTTGTGGAATCAGTTCTTTTAACAGTACTTGGTAATCTACTAAGTCTTGAACACTGTCATCGACATCCTTCCATGGAAATTGCTGCAACACTGATGACAAAAGTCGTGGCATCGAGAGTTTTATATCCACGTAGTGTTTTGCGTTTGTCATAGTTTTTCCAAAGAATCAGTCTTCATATACAAAAAAAATAGCAATAGTTTAAAAATCGAGAAATGATTCTGAGTTTGCGTGTCACTTTTACCCAGACAAACTCTCTGCAAATGCGTTCTCGCAGCTCCAAAGGCAAACTACAAATGTTCTCTTCTAAAGTTTTTAAAGGAATCATATTCTGGACCAACCAAAATAAGGTAGTGACAGCACGAAGACCATCTGGAATGCTCCAGGTAAGCTGTATATTTATACTCCCATTCGTGAAGTGTCACACACCACAGATGAAATAGTGCACCTAATCTCCTTCTCCCAAGTAGACAAATCCAGCTCTGGCTAAAAGATTTGGGAGTAGGTCCTTCCAGATATTTTGGCCATTCCCTTTGAATGTGTGGAATCGGCTAGCAAAAATACAACAACCTGGCAAAGCGACGGGAAACGTGTAGTCTTCTTTTTTTGATTCGTGCTTCTCGACGAACTGGTGGTATCCAAAGCGGTTGTGAGTACGTGGATGACATCCGTAGGTAGGCACACAAACTGCATCACTTTTGCTTGTAAAGCAGAAAGGTTGTGCTGCATCGCTTTTGCCAGTAGAGCGGCAAGGCACACAAACGGCATCGCTTTTGATAGTAGAGTTGCAAGGTCGTGCTGCATCACTGATGTTGCAGGGTACGGCATCACTCTGGTCGCACGACACAGCATCACACTCGACTTCATCGAATTTGGAGTCCGCAGTGGGTCCCTCACTCGCTTGTTGTATTGAATACATCTTTCTAGGTAAAAGTTGGTATTCGCAACGAACTTTCTGTCTTGGAACTCTCTCCTTTTTATACTGGAGATCGTCGTGTCCGTAAGGTAACGTGTTGTGGTCGGAAAGTCGCACTCGTTTCTGGTAGACGATCTAATATACCTTTTCCAAGGATCGAGCAAACGTACTATTTTGTGCGGATCCAACGTTATCACTTGAATGTCTTGATCTTGTCCTGACTTTAAGGCTTCTTTTAATACCTGAAAGTTCACCATTTGACTCGAACGATAGTTGAGTCTCAGTCCTTTTACTTTCTATTTGGTATGTAGTTCTCCTTGTTGGTCTCTGTATTGGTAACCGTAATGTTTGGGTCCACCACTAGCAAAACTCAAAATAGTGTCGTATGGATGTTCATCGGTCCATGCCCCTAAACGGTCGTCTTCGATCGATCTACATGCAACTATCGGTATCAAAGTATGGGACTCTATCTCCCAAAGGTTGCAAGACATAATACAATTTTAAACGGGCATTGGCTGTCAAGTACGCTGCAATGATGATATTTCCAAACTTGTCGGTGGGGTGGGGGGGGGGGGTGCAAACTCTGCGACTTCTTCGTAATTCACCAAGATTAAATCTTCACGTATGATCTCCACGTGTTTAATTAGTTTTCCTCTCTCCGTCTTGGACAATATCGGACGCTGAGACAGTTCTACCCACAAACAATTCAACATGACTTTTGCAAACGATTGTCTTCCTTCGTTCTTTTCCACGTCTTCAAAGTTATACCTTCTAAGGATCGATACCATTCGTTGAATATCTCTTTGTCTTCTGGAGTGACTACATGTGATTTTACCGCGGTTGGCCAAAACTACCGTTTTAAAGGCCGTCTACCGCACATGCCGTTTAGTAATTTAAATCTACCGCTTTTGAAAATTACAAGAATTAAAACAAAAAAATTAATTTAAAAAAACACCAAACACGGTATTTTTACGCGTTCTATCAACACATTAGGGAAACCAGCCAGAACCAGTCTACTGTGGACCGGAAATGTTCCACTAGTACAACGACCGGTGAGATGATGAGTGGCAGAGCAATCGGATTAGAATTGTTAAAGAACAGCTGATATGTGTACACAGCAAGCTGCTAATTGATTACCTTATTGTTGGAAGTTGAGGCCAAAATGCGGGATGTTTTTTGAGGTGTGATAAGTAACAAAGGGAACAAAGGTGGTCCATGATGTCTTCTGAGCCTTTGATGAAAATCGGCCGACCCTTGGCGGAGGCGGATAAAATGAAGAGACCGACCATAAAATTAATTTTTTTTTCGGCAGACACACTAGAGTAAGTAATTTGATTTTGTCTTGTTAAATTGCTATTGTAGTGTTCAAGATGTTGTAGGAGGACAGCTCTTACATTTTTTTGTTCAAGTCATGTCAAAATGCCGAAAGGTGTTTTTTCTCCCAATGTTAAGAAACCACAAGCTAAAAAATATTACAACAAGTTCAATAATGCTTGGATATCAGAGTTTAAGTGTGTGCAGGCGAGTAGCAAAGGTCCTGATTTTGCATTGTGTATTTCAAAGGTATGCATCTTTTGTATTTCATAAACTATTTGAAGTTTTCATGCACATAAATTAAGTTCAAGCCCTATATACAATATATCAGTTAAAATATATTGCAAGATAAGTCATTTTAAAGTTTGGATAAATTATTCATAAAAGCATAAATACATCATGTATTTTTCAATTTAATTTCAAGTCTTAATCAATCTTTATTTTTTTAAAAAATTTTTATTATTAATTAAAGTGGTTAAACTTGCCAACAGATTTTTGGATCTGAGCCATGAAGAGAAAGGAAGCCCTTGAGGATGAGGCTCAAGAGTACATCTCAAGTCCAAGTTAGGAACTTCCTCCTCGAGGTGAACATAGATTGGAGGAGTATTGGAAAGTAGTTAGCAACGTTACAAACCCCCTAACAGGAAAACTGAAGTTAGAACTTCTTTGCAGGCTGAGCGTGGTTGTCCTGTCATTTCAACATTCTAATGCTGATACAGAGAGGACAGTCTCCATTCTCGCAAAATACAAAGTGATTCATGTGGAAATCTGGACCAGAGAATTATTGAGAGCCTGTTAAGTGTGAAGCTTAATAATCAGAATAAATTGCATCAGTGGTCAATGGACATGATCTTGTGAAGTAAATTAAAAATGATATTGGATTTTATAAAAGAAAAATCTTTGCAGTGAACTATCAGATAAACAACTCTCCTTTTTCATTATTTGACGGTATACTGACTCATATTAATTAATTATTATTGTAATATTTTCCATCAGAATACGAATCTGATTCATGTTTAAACTTCTTGTTTTATTATAATATGAAGACAATACATATTATGGCAAAATAAAGCACTTGTTTTGTTTTCCATCCCCTTGAAACATAAAATTTATGCAGATAAAAAATCTACTGGTTTAGAGGCCAATCTATTGATCAAAATTTGTAAATCTACTGGTTTGAAATCCTGGTTCTGTCACATGTATGGTCCGAGTCTGACACCAAGAAGGATAGCCACTGGCTTCTTACTTCAGTTTTAAATATTCGTTGACGTAGCTCGAGTCATCATCTTGTTGGTATTGTTCTGTGGTAGGAAAGTGCAAACTTTCATATACTTTTAAAAGTCGATATCCACGATCGCAAGCATGAAACAATTCGACACTCACCCACGTTCATGTCAAGTCTCATTCTTGATCATTGTGGCGACAAGGTTGGTCTTCATCACACGTTTCAGCATACGTATGGCATACGGGAAACATCCGTTTTCCGTGGCAATGATGAGGAAAAACATGATAGTATAAATTCGTCGGTGGTAACACTTGATATTTGATCAAACCTTCGTATTGGCGAATGTGTTCCACGTCGATATGTTCTGTCAACATTTCAGGATGCCTGGTGGGGAATCGAGCATATTTGCACACTTAAGGGTACAAGAACTTCTCGTCAGAGGTTAACAGAGAGTCATTCGAAAGTATCCTTCTAACAAGACTACGGACTACTCCACTCGAGATTAAAGTCGGGGTACTTGCTATGTCTGTCAGGAGAAAGGACACTGGGCTCCAGAATGTCCACAACGTCAAAGAAAAGGAACTACTAAGACAGGAGAAAAGTGAGACAAAAGTTAAGATACGTGTTATCAATGTCAAGAAAAAGGGCAATGGTCTTTAGAGTGTCACAATAAAAAAGAGAACGAGGAGAAGGAGCGTTCTTCAGAAGCAACAGAAAAAAAGAAGAATCCATACCCGTCAAGAAATTAAAAAAAAGGTAAGACAAGCAGAAAAAAACTTTAATAGTAGCGAAACCCATGCCAGTGAAGAAATTCACAACAGAAACACAGTAAAAGAAAGAAAGAAGAAAATGGACTTGCGCTCGAGGTCTTAAAAATCCTGTTTATGACAAAGAATTTATTGGTAAATATGACGAATATTTTGATGCTGATTATGCGGATAATTTAAAAAGTATGGATTTGAAACCTCTAAACAAGCATTTCAACAAATATTTATTGATGAATACAAAGAAATTATCAAACATAAATTTGACATTATTGAATAACCCTCATTAAAACATTATATTACGGACAAATTTCTTGGAATCATTAGGTTCGTAAAAAGGAAAAATATGAAATAAAATAACTTAAGTAACAGTATTACAAAATCTTACAGTTACAGAGAGGCAAAGGACAACAGTTTCTGAGGAAATAGATATGACTACATTTAAATCAAACCCATGAAATAATGCAAGCAACCGAAGAAAGAGAAGGAAATGTTAATAGATTGTTAACTGATGAAGAAGAAATAGAATTAACAAGTTATGTGAGTACTACTGATGTTGTAAATTCAAAAATATTATAAATGAAAACAGACCTTGGCTTTAATCACAACTTTATAAAACAAATAAAAGTAAGAACAAAAAAAAAGCATACTGCAAAAATGGTACATTAAATGAGATATTACAAACTTATGAAAGTTGAAGAGCACAAACAGCAGACATAGAAAATAACTTTATAGAAAATATCAATAACACTGAGTCAATAGTTAACGAAAAGTTACAATTAAGAGAAAATGTTAAAACGACTGTTCGAAAAAAAGGTGTAACAATTAATACAGCTTTCAGAAATATAGGTCTGATAACAGCAACTATTGGTCTAGCAATAGCAAATTTCGTAAAGTGATCAACAATAGGAGGTGGTAGCGGTAGCGACAGCTATAATCCATTCATTGATAAATTTACAAATGATATGATAAACATAAACGTATTGATTGCTGGACTAAGAGGTTCAGGCAAAACCGAATCTGTTAAACGTGTGATCGAACACAAATCACTTTTGTTCGACCGTCCGCCACAACGTGTCGTATGGTATTACAAAGAGTGGCAATCGGTTTACACGTTAGTAAAAAGAAATTCAAGGAGAATCCATTTCGTTTGAAGAAGGGATTCCTCGCGAAGACGATGGGATCATGTCTGACTCTAGTCAAGCGCATCTCATCATCTTTGATGATATGTTAGAAGAAGACCAAGAATAAATTGAACTTTGGTTTACACGAAAAGAACATCATCGTAACGCCAGTATTATTTATATTATTCAAAATTTATTGCAACAAAGTAAAGCGCAATGCACAATTAGTCTCAGTGCTCATTATGTGCTGTTGTTTAAAAGTCCAAGCAACAAATCTCATACAATTGCCACATGCGCATTTTCTGATAAGTTGAAAACCTACGACTCCAGATTATTTGAGATTTTGTACGGATTTGCTTCACGACTGGTGTCAATAAGAGATCCAGTCATTTACACGTACCCTTCCACGTTTCGTTTGTCTAAAATCAACTATAAAAGCACCTTTCACTTCTTTCCTCAATGACAGTATTCAACATTACTTTCTTTCAATCTCATTCCCCTGCCAAATTGATTTGTGCACTGTATGAGATCAATCGGGATAAAAATGCACAAGTGCATTTCGCATTTTCTAGAAGCCAGTCTCAAAAAAGTGTTAAGATGGTTTACTTTGAAAGCATTTCAATTACTACATTCCTCATCAAAAACAACGTGTTTTGAAAAACATAAAGTCGGTTTGACACAACTGACCGATCCAAGAGTCGATACTCAAAAGAAGAAACAACTTATCTTGAAACCAGGTGAAAAGGAATCTCTAGGAGGTGTGATTATTGGTTTGATGGGATCCTAATACCGTAGCCATCGCTAAAAAAGTAAAACCTGCCCTAAAACTAAACTCCAAGAGACAGACACAAAAAAAAAGAAGAGAATAACAATGAATTCACACTTCACATCAACCTCTTCCAAGAAGAAGAAACCCTAAAAATCGACCTCTTCAATAAAGAGAGGTACTGTAGTTAGAACGCGCACGTACTCACGAAAACCTCGATCTGCGGTCGTCTCCCCTTTCTCCTTTTCCTTTTCCTTCTCCTACTCCTCTTCCGTTATTGATGAACCAGCAAAAGCTGATTTAGGACAAGTGTTTCCCCGTCTAATGAAAAAATGGAAACGCGTCTCAAAACGGACTTCTTCTTATCCGTCGTCTTCTTTTGATGCTCTAGCTGCTGCTGCGGCGGTCAAAAAAGTGATATCACCTAAGACTAAAAATAAAGTGCAAGACAGAACAGAAATATTGCAAAGTTAATTGGATTTGTCCAAGCAAGAACTTGCACGATTAGTCCATTAACAACACTTCGTCGTTCCTTGGTACCCAAATCCAAGTTGATACGACTTCCCGACAACCACTGGAGACCAATTCCAGTATATAAGAAATAGTGTTGGACACGATTAGCTTCAGTTCCTCTGAACAAGATGTCTTTCTCTCGGAGTTCACACTATCGTCTCCCAAAAAAAGGAAAACAGGCTACCCCGTCTCTTCTAGCTAAACACTAGGATGTCTTATCAGTACTTACCAACACCAATGCCCCGATGCGAAAACAGATCATTAAATAAGCACCCAAAGAAATCATCGATACACTGTGTGAACATTGCTTGAACATTTGAAAGAAACTATTCCCCTGACGACAATACAGAAACAACGATCAGGACGACAACGTCACCTTCTTCGCCAAATGGTTTAAAAGAAAATTCCAGTCAGTCAAAAGAACAAACGAGGATTTTTTCTAACGCTGATAGGTCCGTTCTTAAACGTTTCTGCTCCCTTGTTAGGACCGATTGTTGAACCTATTTTAGGAGTAGTGTTGAGGTAAATATAAAAAGAAAAGACTTTTCTGGAAGGACATCACACCTGTACACCTAGATCTTATGGAAGGACGAAGTTACCGTCGTTGATGGATCGAACAGATTTGTCAGAAACGAGAAAAATCGCATTGGTACGGACAATTAGTGCACGTCTTCAACGGTTTCACTAGAAAGTTTTAGACGCGATGGCAAAACCTCCTCTAAGACATTTCAAGAATGTCATGAAAACCGAAGAGAAAAAAATATAGCAGAAGCTCCAAAGATGACAGACACGGCCACGGATTCGAAGAGAAAAAGAAAAGAGTAGTGTTTGAAGTGTTTCAAATCGCATCTGCTTAGACACCTTTGTCCCCCAGTGTGGCGGTCCTGTCGACACCTTCTCCTACTCTGATGCGAGAAGAAATGAAAACCTATGTACACAAAATGATGTTTACAAGAATACAATAAAGAAGAGAAGACACTTGTGAAAGAAGATCACAAGAAAATAGTTTTAAAAAAACTTATTATTTCTCTGGAAACTTCCTTGCCTCCTCCTATTGCTCGTCGAACACGTCAAGCATCGCAATCCAAAATACTACACGAACCTGAGAACATCGAACATTGTTTGACTTATTAAGCAGTAACAACAGGGTCACGCGTTTGACCAGCATTTGCTACAATCCTGTTCATGCGGCTGGCTACAGAGGAATTCAAAACTTGTATCGTCGAGAAAAAACAAACTCAAAAGTCTACGTCTACGACAATGGTTACAAGAACAATCGACACACAAATTTCAAGTAAGTCAAACCAAAGTGCCACGAATCGATAATCAGAGCCAAGCCAATTTAACAGATGTCTTTCATTTAACTTCGTTCAATTGTTAAAAATATTTGTTTTATGTCATTGATATCTTTTCAAAATCGGCTTAAGTAGTTCCTTTGACATTTAAAACAAGTTCAGAGTTACTGCGAGCTTTAAAATTCGTTTAGATACAAAGTGGTTGACACCCTCTGCGAAAAAGGGACTGAATTTCTTAACCAATCTTTTCAAAAAGAATTTAAAAACCTTGAAAGAACGTAGGTGGAAGTAGTTTACACATCAACATACACTCAAATACACCGGCGTGCTACCAAGCCTGGTGAAAGCTTACAATCAATCATACCATCGTAGCATCGGATGTGCTCCAGAAGAAATGACGCCTCAAAACGAAGTGACTGTGTTTGACCGATTGTTTGGAACGTCAAAGCAATGAAAAAAAAGAAATATGAAACACAGAAGATTATTGTGTCCGCATTGGAAAAGCAAAACGCACTTTTGACAAAGGCTATACCAAACTGGACAACATAATTGTTTCGTGTCACTGGAATATAAATTGGAAGCTACGAAGATACGAACGGAGAAATGTTAAAAGGAACTTTTTACTTGTCCGTGTTAGGACCAGTGATCACAAGTAATTGACAATAAAAAGATGTAGAAGTATCAGACCTTTTGGACCTAACTTTGCCAGGAAAATTACTTGAGACCTTGTTTGACTGTTGAAGCCACATGACGATATGGAACCAACAGTACTAACGGTATTTCGTACGACCAATTATGCAGGAAGATATTGTGTATGGGGATTTAATTTCATTCCAGATAAAAGCAGCAACAATGGACATTACCACCCTATAAATTCAGGCCAACTTCAATTTACAGTTGAAATCAACCGTCTGAAAGAAATGATCCTAGACTATTACAAAATATGAAACAGGAACCCGTGGACATAGGCGAGGATGATGTTTTCCATCAAGAACAGAAATTACAGCAGTTACAGATCCTACTTCCAAGTGGTGAATGTAATGTTTGAGTTTTGTAGTGAGAGGCAAAGACCTGCTTCTACAGACACATGTTTATTCCATGCCAGAGATACTTAAACTAACCCACTTGTCAAACCTACATCTAGCTCCCTATTTATCAGCTTTATCTCTGATCTCTAGGTTGCTTATTCAGCAGAAGGAACGTTTATATTACCAAATAATACTGCTTCATGAACACAACACCCCTCCGTTTCATTCAGACTGAAATTCTATATATTTAAACTGAAAATCAGAGCAATACATTTCAATCTAATCATAGTGATGGTATGCATTTTCTCATCTGATGGTGTAATATGGGCTGAGTTCTTTACTGTCTTAAAGAATTCTGCATTTCTAGTGATCTGATGATCTTTACTAGCTGCGATGATGGAATCCTTTTTGTTGCGAATTCACATGGTTTGGGTCGAATGGTGTTGATAACTTGTATCACTTTTCTTGTCTAATCAGAACGTTGTCTCCAACTGTATAATTTGATTTCTTCGCTTTTCTAGTTCGACCTGCATAACTCTTCGTTCTTTCCATTTTCTCATTATCGGTTTTTTTCCAGCTTTGTTGTCCTGTTATTTGATTTGTATGCTTGGGATTTTAGTTCTCGTCTTTTGTACCAATAGCATCTCGGCAGGAGATTTGTTATCTGCGGCATGAGGTGTTGCTCGCTAATAGTGCAAAATGTTGTACATTTCTTGTTTACAACTAATATGTTCTGCATGAGCCGCTTTTATTGCTTTTCCAATTGGCCTCATATACCGTTCCGCTTCGCCGTTGGCTTGAGGCCATAAAGGTGTTATTTCCCTATGCTTAAATCCCATGTATTCTGCAAACTTTGTTAACTTCTGTCCATTGAATGGAGGTCCATTATCCGTTCTTGCAACTTCTGATACTCCAAACATTGAAAATATTTTGTCTAATTGCAGGATGACAGCTTTTCCATATGCAGAGTTAATAATTTCAACGACTATATATCACGAGTAGTCGTCAACAAGTACCAGTAAGTAAATTCCAGATGGGAGGGAGCCACTGAAGTCCATGTTAATTTTACACTGAGGATTGGCTATTAGAACTGTCATTTTTAGCGGCTCCACCATTTGCTTTGGCGTTGATACAAGGCATGGTACATAAGTTTTACAGACATCCTCTACTTGTTTGTCAATACAAGAAAACGATACTTTCTCACAAGGAAACGGTTTTGTTTTAACTATGCCTTGATGGCCTTCGTGTGCTAGTGGTATTACTCTGTGTTGTAGCCCTTTTGGTATTACTAGTGTCATGTCACACAGATGGACAACACCATTTGTAACTCTTGAAAATGTCTCCAGAATTTTATTTTGTTTCTCTGAATGTTTCCAGTTTCCAGTATATATCGATTTGATAACATGTTGAAGGTCTTGGCCGCCTAAAGTAGCCATCTGAATTTCTTCGATTGTCATAGCCTTGGGTACGGCGTTGACGGATATGAATTGAACATAAGTTTCTGCAACCTCAGAATGTTTACAGCATTTAGTTCCAGCCCTTGGATGTTGTGATATGTAGTCTGCTGCGTTTGTGTTGCCTGGCTTGTAAACCACTTTGAAAGTGTATGCTTGTAATCTCAGTGGCCATCTCACGATTCTTGCAGGGGGTCGTGATTTTGGATTGTTGAAAATTATTTGCAGGGGCTGACTAGCGTAAATGTATGACGAAACATGTACAAATGGAAGTGCTCGCGACACCAAACTATTGCTAGTGCTTCACGTTCCTTCTGTGAATAGCGTTTGTATACGTCTGCACGTACTCTGCTGGCGTAGGTAATAACCTTTCCATTCTGAGTTACTAACGCGACTAGGCCGACAGGACTTGCATCTACAATTAATTGTTTTTTATTAGGATCAAAAGAAGCTATTACAGCGTAACTTGCTAATCATGTTTGAGTTTTTCAAACGCTTTCTCGCTCGTGTTTGTCGGTCCATTCCCATGCGTGTTTTCGTTTGGTTTAGGAACGAATGCGCTCATTAATCGTTGAATAACTGGGGATAAAGCGTCCCAAGTTGTTTGTCATGCCTAGAAATAACGTGCCTCTAACATGTTTGATGGGATATTGGCACTTTTAATTGCTTTCACTTTCAAGTGAAATTCCATATCTGCTGAAAATGTATTTTAAGAAAAACAAAACTCAATTTTGTCTTTGTTGCACTCACATTTCAGTTTATTTAGTGTCAACCCTTTTTCCTTTGCGCGAATGAAAGTGGATTCTAGGTTTTTGTCATGTCTTTCCTGAGTACAACCGAATACTAGAATGTCGTAGTTTATATTGAGTGCGCCTTGTAGACCTTCCAGTGCCGAACAGACTGTGTTTTGAAATATCTCCGCTGCTGATGATATTCAGAAAATGAGGAGTTTATAGCTCCGAAGTCGTACATGAGTCGAGAATGTTGGAGTATTCTTTAATCTTTCGTCTAATTCCAGTTAATGGTAGCCCGAATTTAGATCAAGCTTAGAGAACACGGTCGCACCCTTGAGATCTACTATAAGATTGTCTATAGTTTGTGTGATGTGTCTCTCGCGTTGTAATGCTTCATTGGAAAAACGCATATCAACGCAGATCCTAATTTTATCGGGGTTCTTGGTTTTGGGTGTTGCTACGATTGGAGATACACAGGGAGTTGGTCCATCTACCCTCTTGACAATGTCTAATTGTTAAAGTCTTTGCAGTTTTACTTCAACTTTCTTCTGAATGTGAAATGGTATACGTCGGTAGGGCTGAGTTACTGGGACTACAGTATCATCAGTGTGAACATGTATCTGTATGTCTTTTAATTTTCCGATTTCTTTGAAAATATATGTAAACTGCACCCACATTTCTTCATGCTTACTCTTCGCTGTAGCACAGATTCTTGAAATTATTTGTAACCGCACGCTTGTTTAATAGCTCAGTAGATTTCAAATATTGCCTTTGAATGAAGTAGTCGTGATCCTCTCTTTAGTCTCAATTTTGGCTTGACACTTGCCAGTTATCAGTAAAAATGTGTTCACTGATCCATAGGCAAATACGTTTGTATCCGTTTTCTGCAGTTAGGCTTATGTTGCAGCTTTGCAAATGTCTGTTCGTTAATGACATTAATGCTAGATCCTGTGTCAATTAGCACCTCTAATCTTGTTCCATCTACTTCCATCGTTGTTTTAGGCTGTTTTGTTTGTAGAGTATTAACTTTGTCTTGAGTTTGCACGCCAAAGGTGTATTCTTCGTCTGGGCTCTCAGATGTACTACCTTGATCTCGTTGGCTTTCTACCTGATTTTCCTTTGTTTTCTGTCTTGAGGCTCAGTCTACAAGCTTTTGCAAAATGGTTTTTCATGTTGCAGAAATTACATTGTTTCCCTATTTCTGGGCACTGCCTTTCTTTGTGTGGATATTCGCCACCACAATTTCTGCATGTTTGGTTTCTGTATTGTTGCTTGTTGCTACTGTTTGCTTCCTCCATGAAACGTGGCTTGTTTCTGTGACGACTCTGTATCAATCCCCTTTGTTATAGCATTGTCATTTTCTCTCTTTCAGATTTTTCTATTGCTGTTGCTTGCCGATCAGAGAGTTTCAGGGTACGGACATATGTAAGAAGATGTGTCTGGTCCATCTCTTCACGAGGTGCACGACGTCAAAGATGTGTTGGCAAACAACACTGAATTACTTTTGACTTTATTTCTTTATTGGAATTAGCGAATTCGCACGTTCCTGAAAGCTGCCGCTACTTAGTGTGGAATTCATCAATTGATTGTCCACTCTGTTGTTTCTTTTGACGAAGTTTGTAGATTTCAAATACGTGGTTCTTCTTTGGTGCAAGATATTTTGACAGTTTTTCTATAGCGTTGGGTAATCGTCGCCGGTATCTTGGAGGGTTTCAAAAAAATTATTTACTTCCAGCATAATGTAAAAGCAGAGCACGCCAAAGTTTTGTGTCTTTAATGTCCATTCCAATCAGAAGGTTATCAAACTGTTGTGCCCACTTCTTTCATCGAACATTAGGTGCGTTTTCGTGGAAAGAGAATTGCTGCCATTATCAGAAATGAAGACTTTTACTACAGGTGTACAACACGATATTGGTCTGTAACAATCCTCTGAGTAGAATGACGCAATTGTCCTAATTCTTATCTTAGTATCCTTAGCTTTGTCAGCTTTATCCTTGTCGCCATTGTTATGTCTAAGTTTTGTAATGAGAGGCAAAGACCTGTTTGTATAGACACATGTTTATTCCATGGCGTACATACTACAACTAACCCACTTGTCAAACCTACATCTAGCTTCCTATATATCAACTTTATCTCTGATCTCTGGGTTTCTGATTCATCAGAAGGATCGTTTATATTGCAGTATAACACTGCTTCTGGAACACTACAGAGAAAAAGAGAAAGAAACAGTAATAATGTCATGATGGTCAGAACAAGAACAACACCTAGTGTCCTGTTTTGCTTGCCACTTGGCTAAAAAAACTACTCCTGACCAGAGAACATTATTATGGTTTTCAAATCGATCATCCTAGTCAACTGCAACACGATCAATATTTGATGATTTGTCAAGAAGACATTGGAAAAGTATCTGAAAGAAGCATGGACACTAATCCTGAAAGATACGATCTTGAAAGAGTGGTATAAAGACTTGTGTGACCATTCAATACCCCCATTGACTTCCATGTACAGAGACTCCCTGTTCATCGTCTTACTTTACTGATCTTTATAAAGAAAAGTCAAGTGTGAAGTCATTGCTTATCATTATCTATAAAGAAAAGAATACTATGAATACCTGGTAACTTCATTACCTCCTGACCCACAGTCCGTACACAGCTCTCTGTAATCCAGTAGTGTGTGCTAAAGATAAACTTCCGGTCAAAAACCTAAAAACATTGGACCCTCTGTGTAGCCGTCTACTTTCTCAAAGACCACAGTATGGAATATGTTGATTCCTATGGATTACATGCTCCAGAATATGATCATTAACTTTATGAGACGAAATGCTGTAAACACCCAGTTCAATAATGTGAGATTACAAGGATCGGATTCTGTGATGTGTGAACAATATTGTGTGTATTTTCTTCATCAAAGCAGTCTTGGACTTCCATTAGAGCATTTACTGGCTTGTTTTTAACGTGATTTCTCTAGAAACGATGCAAAAATATTTTTTTTTAATTGGGGGGGGGGGTAAAAAACGTAGAGTTCATCGATGGCAAGATGACAATATTCTAGATCATTGGCTGTTCAGTCTTACTTCTAAGTGCTGTCAAACTTGTAAATACGTTCGTGTTTAACATTTTGTGTATTTTTGAGTTGTATAAGAAGAGGGGGCGGGGACTGGCCCTAATTCTTCCTCTTTATTTTGTTATCTTTGTTCATGATGGAGTTAGCGAGGCTTATTAAAAAATGTTGATTTAAAACAATGGTGTAAATTGTTTTATTATAAGAAAAACAATGAGATACTCTTTTCCTTTCTCTCTCTTCGTACAGCTTTTTTCTTTTTAAAAAAGAAGGATGTCTTCTTTCACGTGCGCGTGTCAACTTTATGGGATGTTTTCCTTCAGGTCCGCACTTAAAGCATATAAAGCGGTGCGTTCATTAGTCTTGCCGACCTAACGGTGCATCGAGGACTTGAGGGCATTAATGACGTTACAAAAGAAACTTAAGTCCGATGGCCAGATAACCAGGAATATGCGGGAAAACGCGCGGAATTCAGCTGAGAATATCAAAAAGCTGGGTAAAACATTCAGCGAATGTCCCATCCCCCTAGCAACGTTGGTGCTCAACAAGACTATCGACAGCCTCTGTATGACGCACCGACCCATAAAATTGTGGCTTCCAATGTACCACCGATCCAGACAGTACCAAAGCTCGAACTCGACGCAAATTCGAGCCGCCTGAAGAGCTGCAACCTTACTTGATACCACCAACTGAGGATACCCCATAGCCCTTTTAAGGGCTCAAGAATTGCGTCATTGCCTTAGGGTTTTCACTTTGGCTTGAAAACCCATATCGAAAATAACTTTTTTAATAAGCAAATTTGATCCATTTGTACACCGTTTCAAACGAGTACTATATATTATCTCATTAAGATCACGAAAACATAAATATTGGGTTACATTAACCCTTCATTACTTCAGTTTCGGAAAATTTATGTAACTACGTACTCTAAATTATAAAGTGGTAGGGATAGGAAAATTTAATAAAACTTTTTTAGATTTATCATAATTACAATATGTGAATAACACACAATTGGTACTAGGGACAACCCGTTTTAGCTAACTGGGCAGAATTTGATCATGTACGTTCTTGGAGTTTAAGTACTTTCGTCACGCTTCGCGCCTCCATTGCCGAATCCGTGCAGACTGCCACTCCAGACATCAACTAAAGTAGTGCGCCGTGCGCACCCCCGTAATTCTGTAAACATTGTGGTTCTATTCCTATGTACAGGTTTAACTAATTGTACACACCCTCCCATATCGCGCTCTAAGTGAATCCCCATAGTGGGGAAACCATGCAGCGAGGGAGTGGTGTGTAAATAGCGTGCATTGCACGCAGTAATGCGTCAAGTGGGTTTGCAACCCGGCAACCCACTTGACGAAAATTAATTAGTGTTCTCAGCACACACCTTAATCCCCTTTATTGGCAGTATACTCGTACATGGCCGAATGGCCGCACACGAGTTAAATCTCAAATCAATCAACAGTCTTGCCATTCATTCGATTCGGCAAAGGAGAACGAAGAATGACCAGCTAGCATTGTTAAGTGAGTAAACTGAGTGAAGCTATGTGCATATTTCAGAGGGTAGAACACCTCCTGGGCCGGATGAAGGAGTATTATCCCCATTCAAGGCATCTGCAGAGGAAGGTCATTTCCTTTGGGACAACTAAAGGATTCATCAGAAAAGTACTAGCAAAGGAGACTGACAAAAAAATTAAGATGGCATAGGCGGAAGAAAGAGGAAGAAGGGATCCCAAAAACGGAAGAATGAAATAGCAGCGCCTCTCTGAAAGATGGGAAAGGGTGAAACAGAGGCTGCGGCAAAGAGAAGAAAAAGAAGAAGAAGAATATGGCAGGAAGAGCAGCAGCAGCAGAAACAACTGGTCCCTCATGTTGAGAATTGGGAGATGGAGACAGCTGAGCAAAATGTTCGGCTCTCTGTCTCCGTCGGGAGATGGACCACATACAACTTCAACCAAATTTGGCTTTGTTGCAGAGTCCGGCTCAGAAGGTGCAGTTTTCCTGGATATCGAAAAAATCTATGATCCTGGACAACCCCCAACGGCCCTTTTCAAGGCCACCCAGATCTCTCAGAAACAGATATACTACTCACTCATTGACAAAATCTATGTTTTTATGTGTGTATGTTTGTGCGTTTTGTATGTCTTTCACAACGAAAACTTAAACCTCCTCTCCACTCTTCTATCTTGTGTGTGATAATATATCAGTATCTGTGTGTGTATGTATGTATGTTTGTGTGTGTGTGTGTGTGTGTGTGTGAGAGAGAGAGAGAGAGAGAGAGGGAGAGCATTCCTGCCTTTTTCATAGGTAATAGTTTGTTTGAGTGTGTGTAAGTACTCCTACCCTTTTTGTGAGCCAGTGTGGGTGTTGGTCAGTAGGTATGGGTTCCGGTCGGTTAGATGGCGTGTTCGTTAGTAGGTGTATGTATTGTTTAGTTGGTGTGGGTCTTGGTCAGTAAATATAGGTGATGGTCAGTAGGTGTATGTTAAATCCATGGACTAATGATAAATTCCCCTAAATGGACATTATACCATTTTTGAAATAAAAAGGTATAGCCTCAGTGTTAAATTATCATTGCGGCCCTAATGCCACATTATGCTACTCACAAACTCCGATTCTGGAACTGCAAATTTTGGCCTAAAAAATCTCGTTACAACAATTATTCTTTTTCGACTAAATTTTATTTAACGTGAGTAGAAAGTCTACATTACATTGTATCATTCTAGAGCTAAAACTGCTCTTTCTGTAATACCAATCGCTTTGGTGTATCATAAATTATAATGAAGCGACAGAGCTTGGAACAAGTGTACTACCTCTTGGCGCAAAAACGTAGCATGCGGGGATAATGAGTTAATTGATTTTTAGGAAATTTAATAGAAATTATAAAGGATGACTATTTTTGTAATTTCTGTGCAGTGTTAAATAAGCAAGAAATATTAAAATTTAGTGACTTTAATGAAATTCACCCCTTAATACTAGGAAGAAACTTTTTTTTCAAAAATAAAAGTTTTTTGTTCTTGTAATTAGCAATTATGTTAACAGTCAATGAACTTGACATTAAAAAATAATAACATTTGCTCTGCATCTCAAAAGGTTATGTATATGTGACTTATCAATGTCAGTATCGGAAATGTCCGCTACACTTGTGACATTCCTGTAAGTTGAAAATGGTGATAATTATGTGTAACATTTTTCATTTGAAAAAAAAAAAACATGTACAAATAAAAAAAAAATTAAATTCGAACTTCTAACCGTAAGTACTTCATATTTCACATTTTACTCAGTGGGATTGGCAAGTTCTCGCCGGAATGACTCCGAAATGTATTTTAACCTTATATTCTTTATATTTGTTCAATATTCGTTCCACAATTCCTGATTTGTTTCCTTATCATGTTGTCTTCACATACCCTTTTAATGATGGATTGGTTTTAACCGGCACATCACTAAATGAAAGATTACATCCGAAACAATTGAAGTAAAAATGTCCTGCCCTGGGCTGCACCACGACGGCCGACTCGGCCTAGTCTGGATATGATTCTAACCCGCTCCTTCTTTAAGCGACTCCGGCATGCCAACCACTAAGCTATTGTGGCTCCTCCCCTTTTTAAATAGCACACGGGGACCATGATCTTATCTACCAGCCCGTTTGTGAGGGCGGACGTTAGTGCATACAGTCATTACTACGTAATGTCGCACAACTCCTTCTACATTGTTATACATTTCAAAACTTTGAATTGGTTAGCGACCCATTGGAATCTCTGTTCTGCTATAGTTGATTGATATATACCACCCTCGGCCAAAGGGTCAGTTAGTTCCGACTGGGGTCAGGGCGGGTGTAGTTTGTAGTTTCGTCTCCTTATCTTTCTTAACTGTACAAGCTATAAATAAGAGTGTCGAGGCAGGTACAGCATTAGGGAAAATAGGTGTCATGTGTGAGTGTCGAGGCAGGTACAGCATTAGGGAAAATAGGTGTCAGGTAAGAGTGTCGAGGCAGGTACAGCATTAGGGAAAATAAGTGTCAGGTAAGAGTGTCGAGGCAGGTACAGCATTATGGAAAATAGGTGTCAGGTAAGTGTCGAGGCAGGTACAGCATTAGGGAAAATAGGTGTCAGGTAAGAGTGTCGAGGCAGGTACAGCATTAGGGAAAGTAGGTGTTAGGAAAAGCTTGCCTAGTATAAAGAAAGTGTGTTATCTTAATAAATATATTACGTTAAGGACGACACCAAGCCTAACTATAACGAAAAGCTTTTACCAGTGTGTGTCCGTGTTTGTCTTTAGAACTCTGTCAATATCCAGTGTGTGTCCGTGTTTGTCTTTAGAACTCTGTCAATATCCAGTGTGTGTCCGTGTTT
The DNA here is from genome assembly GCA_029931535.1 of Margaritifera margaritifera. NCBI lineage: Eukaryota > Metazoa > Mollusca > Bivalvia > Unionida > Margaritiferidae > Margaritifera > Margaritifera margaritifera. The sequence continues at coordinate 1,295,111 of JAQPZY010001341.1, forward strand.
TTCTTTAGAACTCTGTCAATATCCAGTGTGTGTCCGTGTTTGTCTTTAGAAATCTGTCAATATCCAGGGTGTGTCCGTGTTTGTCTTTAGAACTCATTCAATATCCAGGGTGTGTCCGTGTTTGTCTTTAGAACTCTGTCAATATCCAGGGTTGTTGTTGGCCGATTGATAAACAGACTTAGTTGATTTGTTGCAAGCCACGCCTTTGCCACTTTTACCCTTTTAAGAATCATTTGACCATTTTTTAAAATTATAAAATGGATTAGTTTCTTTACAGACAATCTACGGCATTGATTTTCCTTTACTATGTAATGATACAATAAAAGCGAAGCAAATTACGGTGTACCGTAGACACTCGAGTATAAGTTAGATCCAACTACAAACACATCTATCCTGGTCTTCCGTCGCTTCATGCGCCGACAGATCAGGGTCTTTGTTGTTTGTTTTACTCATTAAGCCTAACAAACAGCTTAGTCCCAGATCTGCCGGCGCAATATGCGATGGCAGATATGGGTCAATGCAGTTTGCAGTACGATCAGATTATATGCGAGTATTTACGCTAAAAGTATGTAAAATTCTTATTTAGACATAATTAGGAACACATTTTAATTTTTTTTTTCAGTAATTTTTTTTCAAACTTTAATAATTGGATTTTTTTTAATGCCATATATAAGCTAATTGAAAGAAAATGTTTTTGAAAAGCCACTGTTTTTCAACAACCAACGTCTTGATTTACTTTAGGATAATATGTATAGGCCTAGTTTCGCCAATACAAGTCCTGAAGTTTAGTCTAGAATTGCGACATTTCTATTGTATGCATACATTTATCTTTTTATGCCTAGTATGTGCATATGGTTACAGGTTGGGTATCTCAATAGTTTCCAAGTTATGACTCAGGGGCTAAGCTCCTGTGGGTAGTGGTTGATCCCAGGGTTAATGTCAGTTGCTTGTATACATTTGTCTTTCCCTGTCTAGCAAGAGTATATGTAGTTGTAGCGTGAGAATCTCAGTAGTTTCCAAGTTATAACGCAAGGGTGGAGATGAACCCAAGGGTCAATGTCAGTTGCCCAGTGAGTGTATTATAGTTATAGGGTGGCGATCTATATTGAGTTTCTGTTATAACCAATGAACTGAGTTCTTGGGGGGGGGGAGGGGGAGAGAGGGGGGCATCAACCTGGGGTCACAGTTTGATATGTACTGATACTTAGCTCATTGATCACAAGTATTGATTCTATGATATGTGAGACATTCAATGCAAGAGTTATTTGAAATTTCTGCATAACCATCCCCACCCCTTACACACACCACCCTCCTTTCCGAAATTCCGAAAGTGCTGGCACATCTACACCCTTGGAGTTATCACTGCTCTAAGTTTCAGGTGTCAAATTCTAACGGTGTGAAAGACGAAGGACGTTACACAAGTATGTACATACGGGCGGACTGTAACACCATATCCCCTAATAACGCAGAGATAATGAAACAAACCATTATTTGAGAGCTACATTTAAATAAGGTTCATTGTAATCCACCTGCCCACCCCTACCCCTTCTCCTCCTAGGTAACAACGAAGACAAATTTTGCTATTGAAGTGTAGACTGAAAAGTAACACTTCAGGTAAAATAAGAATGTGCATAACAATGTCAAACAGTCTTCGTTTTTATATGCCCGCCATAAGGCGGTGAGTATTGTGTTATGAATTTGTCCATCTGTATGTACGTTAGTCCGTCTGTTCCCTATTTCGTTTCCGCATAATCACTCGAGTTCTCCGTCATCTACAACACTTTGTAAGTAGTTTCCGTTTGGAGCAGGAAAAAGAAAAACAAACTATTGATTTCGGGTTTAAAAGGTCAAAAGTCAAGGTCACAGGGACTGAAAGAAGGAAAACTGTTTCCACATAATAACTTCACTTGTGTACGAGATACTTCGACAAACTGACAAAGGGACTTTGATTTACAACAAAAACAGCAGCATTAACAATACAACAACTACTACTTCTGACAACCAACTTAGGTGCAGGCAAATATATGAAAAGGGACGATACTGTGTTCTGTGTATGTATGTGTGTAAATGGGTTATGTCACATGTTCTTGCTTAAGCAGATAATTTAAACTTGGTCACCCCACCCCCCTCTCTCGTTGCTTACCATTTCTACATTCCTTTAAAATTGCGAGCCGTGCTTTTTAAATAAAACAAGCTATTAAATAACTATGATTGCATCAGAACGTGTTGAAAGTTGTAAAATGTATACATATAGCTAATGGCTTTGAAGAGAAACAACAACAATACAAATTATTTGAAAAAACCAACTCCATAATTACCACAGTAAAGAGAAATATTAAGATGGATTTGCTTCATGGAGGCTAAATTACAGCATCTATCATTGTCTTTAACACATTTATCTTAATAACCATCAATTCGGATTGACTGTTGCACTTCCGTCTACAACGCTGAGGCCAAGCAATTCCTTTCCATAACTATGCTAGTACATTGGTGCGCTATTTTCTGTTTAAAAACTAGCTTACATGAATACAGTACAATTAGGATCGCCTGCCTAATCATAGGAACGGTCTGTAATCTGTTCCTACTCACTTCAGTGATAACCGTACCATAAGCAGACAATATATCTTCATTTAGTTGTAGTTCAGCAGCAATAGCCAATATGCATACATGCAGAATTTGCTCTTATTTTGAACATATGCACATGTCATTTGTTCAGTCGTTGTTTCGAGAATTGCTCTCTCTCTCTCTCTCTCTCTCTCTCTCTCTCTCTCTCTCTCTCTCTCTCTCTCTCTCTCTCTCTCTCTCTTCGCAGCGAGTTGTAGATTTCATGTTGGACAACCCAGCCGATGCTACGCTCAACCTGAATTTATAGTATGTGAACAAAACAAGTACATTTAATCGTGTTCTCATCATTATAAATGCAAATCATCATCATCGGTATATTTGTGCAACTGAGCTACAACAGTTCAGGGACATATTTAGGATTATGCACTCATGGTTTACGAAGTTCAAGAAGATCAAGTAACTGAATCTATCATCGCAAAGAAATCACGAACCAAGAAGGAGAAGGGGAACGACTGATGGAGACAGAGAATGAGAAGAAAAAGGAGGAGAGAAGACGGGGTCAGTTTGGTGTTATTCCTAGCAACTTCGTGAGGAAAGCCAAAACCAAAAATAGTATTCTGCATTCTGAAGAATGTGTTATCCAAGCAAGAATTTACTTGATCGGTAGAGAGATGCCTAACTAGGGTTGTATCGCATTGCTAGATACACCCGCTTGTGTAGCACGAATCAGCATTTTTAAGAAACGTTAAATTAATTTCAGAATGTGGTTCAGAAAAATGCAATTCCTTTTTTGGTGTGTGTGGATGGGTGGATGGGTAGGGTAGGGTGCCCGACACACGTTGTTCCAAGATGCATCCATATTGCGACTTTTGTGGTAATAGATGAAAACTGAGAGTAATTAGAACCCGGACGAGGTTTTTTTTCTTTGTAATTCTGAAGCACTGCCCTATAGAATAGTAGGTATTCAAATTACAGCTTCCTATGAAAAGGTAATAGTATTATATAACGTTAATGTACATAAGAAAAATGTATGCGCTGATCGATTGTAGTTTTTCTTTTCATTCAAGCAGACCTAGCAAATCTGTCAATGTCGCGATTGCAGTCTTTCTAAGTGTTGCATCTTTTAAAATGCAGAACAAATATAAAAATAAAACTTTTTTAAACAACGTCACTGGAACCCTTAATTCTGTGTCTTTGTGTGTGCGTGCTTGCGTGAGAGAGAGAGAGAGACTTTAATTCTGTGTCTCTGTGTGTGCGTGCGTGCGTGAGAGAGAGAGAGAGAGAGAGAGAGAGAGAGGGAGGAAGGGAGGGAAAATACTCTTAATCTATCTACGACTCCAACCACTAAATTGATATCACCGATGCGACCTCTCAGCCATCCGGCCGCTATCATCCATTGTATGAAAACTATATGTTTACAGTCCTATGTCGAGGTAAAGTTCGGGGATATATGTGGGACTTCCCCGTCTACAATAATGTTGCGACCGTAATGTACTAAATAGGACTTCCTTATAGTATCTATGCACTCTTCCAGTTATTTAATAGCTCTGTAGTATATAATATTACACCAAATGAACATTACTGAAAATCTTCACAGAAGGCGCTTTGTGTTCAACTCGTCGTCTTTATTAGTGAAATGATCTGTGCAGACACTGTGAAATCTAGGTTACCGTATTAGTCGTGCATATTGCACAGTACAGTCCCAAGGTCTGCGGCCGTAGACCTGGTCTACTGCATTCGCTGCAACTCACATGTAAAACGAACAGCATAGATCCCAATCTACCGGCGCTGGCAGTTCTGGATCCGTGTTGTTCGCATTTGAAGACAAACTTATTTATATTGCTCTGGCAAGCAGAGCAAAGTGCCTTGCCAAAGGACACGCCGTGGTAGCCAGTCCGGACTGAGCTGATGGTGGGAATCGAACCTGCGCCTTGCTGGTCACGATTCCAACGCCTAAAGGCCTAGCAAATGTGATGCGAAATGATCTAACTATTAGGCCAGCTTAATGGGTGTGGGTGGTGGCGGGTGTATTCCAAATCTATTGCCAGCTGAATGGGTGTGGGTGGTGGTGGGTGTATTCCAAATGTATTGCCCCCTGAATGAGTGTGGGTGGTTGTGGGTGTATTCCAAATGTATTGCCAGCTGAATGGGAGTGGGTGGTGGTGGGTGTATTCCAAACGTATTGCCAGCTGAATGGATGTGAGTGGTTGTGGGTGTATTCCAAATGTATTGCCAGCTGAATTGGTGTGGGTCTTGGTGGGTGTATTCCAAATGTATTGCCAGCTGAATGTGTGTGAGTGTTTGTGGGTGTATTCCAAATGTATTCCCAGCTGAATGGGTGTTGGTGGTTGTTGGTTTATTCCAAATGTTTTGCCAGCTGAATGGGTGTGGGTGGTTGTGGGTTTATTCCAAATGTATTGCCAGCCGAATGTGTGTGGGTGGTGGTGGGTGTATTCCAAATATATTTGCATTGTGCATACGTTTTTAAATATAGCATTATTTCATGCAAGTAAGAAACATAATTTTTCAGGACAGTGTGTTCAAGTATTGTCATAATGCACTTAAAACTGGAAAGACTTTCATACCGTAACCACAAACAGTCTCGTTTTGATTGCTCCGGGGCACTGGTTGAGAGAGAGAGAGAGAGAGAGAGAGAGAGAGAGAGAGAGAGAGAGAGAGAGAGAGAGAGAGAGAGAGAGAGAGAGAGAGAGAGAAATGGAGCATTGTAACAACAGATGCACATAATAGAACGCTTTTGTAATACCATTGGAAAGGTAGTTAACTTGGATAAGACAAAAATAATTGTGTTTCGCAATGGAGGACCTTTAATAAATTATGAAAAGTGTTGTTTTTCTAAAGGCACACAAATTGGTACAGTTTCATTTTACAGAAGTATGGGTCTTGTGTTGACACCCAAATTATCCTGGGCAAAGGCTAAAACATTAATAGCATAGACTATCAAATCTGTTATGTCTGTTTTTTTTTATTACCAAAGGAAATGTGGGTACTTTAGTTGTGAAGATGCCTTTAAAATATTTTATATTATGGTAAAACCTATATTATGTTAATGGTTCTGAAATATGGGGCCACGCGTGTTCAGAATGTATTGAAAGTGTTCAAAGTCTCTTATGTCAATAATATCTACGTACATCACGTAATGTAAATAATTATGTTGCCCTTGGAGAATGAAGCATACTAACATTGTGTGTGTCTAGGTGTGTTAAGTATTGGTGTCAATTGTTACGTATGGATAGGAGCAGATACCCAGTAGAATGCTACAAAATGCTTAAATCATTAGATGATAACTGACGAGTTACTGGGCATTAAATGTCAGAAATTTTATTATTTAGCTATAGATTTGGCTTTGTACGGATATGACAAGATGTTGTGTTATTATATTTGTAACAGCATTTTCTCAAAGAGTGAAGGATTGCATGAATCAAAATTGGCATGATAAAATCACACAGTCTTCAAAATGTAGTTATTATCAAAATTATAAAACACTATGAAATGTTGAGAAGTATCTTTCCAAGGGATTATCAATTTATGTCCATTAAACTAGCTCTAAATTCAGATGTTCTAGTTATAAACTGTTTATAGAGACTGGTAGACTGTTTATAGAGATGGTGTTACTATTTCATATCATTTGCATCATGTTTGTTTCGTTGCAATTTGTCGTGTGTAGAAGATTAATATCATGCGGAAACTATAGTTTGGTATATAATAAAAAGAAAATTTTCTTTTCCTGCGTAAATACTGGATATATTTCATCTTTTGGTACCAAAAACGATACATTTTAACTCGTGGCCTCGCACATGAACATATCGGGCGAGTTGAATGACGTCATGATGTAAAACATACTGTGACGTTTTAATGTCATGACGCACGTACTTATATACAACGTATCCAGGAAATCGGAATATCCTAGGTCTTTTCCATCGCATTCTAGAAAAAAACCTCGGATGCACAAATGGCCATTTTGAATTGCCCTGGAGCCCAGGGTTGTTATTACGTCACAATAACTTCACAACGTCACAACGAATAGATGACGTGTCATTACTAACAGCAACGCAAGCAATAGTTGCAGACAATTGAAACCGAATGATTTCTTTAATTATTTCATTACAAAGTTGCAGGAATAACATTAAAAATTAAATGTGCAGGTATTGTATTGATTTTTGAAACGTTATCGAGTGTTATTTTCAAGACATATCATGTGATAAGACTCTAATCTTCGTACATCTAGCCGGATGTTCGTCCGCCAAAAACTTACCAGTTGAAGTATCACTACTATTACCTCCGAGTCTCTTCTAGCCTCGGTTACCCGGCCCGCTTCTGCTTTCATCGCTAGGCAATGGAAAGCCAAAATAGGGGGAAATAAAGTGAGATGAAACGTGGCGCCTATTTTTATGAGCTATGCGGCTCTGTTAATGTTCATTAAGGAAAATTAAATTATTAAAGAACATAAAGATCGCCTATTCGCACCTTTAAGGTAAAGAGAATTAAAATGTATACCGTTCAAGAAATATCTTGTTCGAACAATTTAGTTTTATACAAGCCTAAAGTGTACGTCAACGCGATCATGTAGGCGCATTTATTGATCTTAAATACAATATTAACTGTTGTTCTAAAATTTAATACCAGTATAGCTCTACCAAAGTTTGTTCATTCGTGATTATTGCGTGATTTGTACCTTATCTGTCCTCACAAATCTTTCAAACGAAAAGTATCGATCGTTATGGACTTTTACAATGGCGACTGGGTACTAAACTGGGTCAAGAAAAGAGGACGCCGGGTTTATTCATTGCCAGTGTAGTGTATAGTACATATTTTTTTCAATACGCGGCGCTTTTATTGTACCATCATATCGCGATATTCAATCCGGTTTACAATGGATCACGCGGCTTATTTGGCATCGTCTATAACTATCAACATACTTTACACTGATTGTGCTGCATGTATTTCCTGGGACGGTTATATCATGATCGTGCAAGGAATATTGATCAACGAGCAAGTGAAATAAACTGAATAAGCGCCATTTAGTTATGTGTAATCAAATTCTAAAAAATGATTCCTATAGCTGAAATAGTCGGTACAACACGCCTACGTGACCTCTACGACTACTCCTTGATGCCAAGCAGGGCCGGATTAAGACCTTTAGAGGCCCTAAGTACTGAAAAAATTCTGCCCCCCCCCCCATTTAATTCAAAATAAAAACAATACTAAACCGTAATTTCTCTTTTTTTTCTTCTTTTTTTTTGTGCCCCGGCTTTGCTGATACCCTAAGCACGTGCTTAGTCTGCCTATTGGGTAATCCAGCACTGATGCCAAGTAGATTATGGCGTCCTAATCTCAATCATATGAAAACTTCTAAAGGGGTGAGATCAAAACGTATCCGCTTGATGTAAACAAACCGAATGGGATTTTTTTTTTTTTTTCTCACAGACCAATATCTGAAAATTGTCTCTTCAGATACAGTCTTGGCAGGCCAAAATTGGGACGTACACCACTTGACGACCATATACGGGGAAATATTGTTTCATATCCGTTGTATTTTAAGTATATGGGAAAAAAACGGAGTTTATAATAGTATATAATAGTGTTAAGTATCATAGTCAAAGTTAACATCCTGAAAGTTTAAATATAGAACAAGGAAAGCTGTAAGTGAGCTGTTAGCACAGTGTTATAATTATAAAAAAACGGAAAAACAACAACAACAATTAGAGCATTCTCTGCTTCTCAGTGAAAAAAACTCGAACGTGTCGCTAACTGCTTTTCGGTGACGTATTTAAACAACGGCACTGATTGCACAGAACGTGTGACCTGGAGTCAGGCTCGTTTCAATTGTAATTTCAGTCATTTTATCGTAGACAATAAGAGCGCTGGTGTTGCTAGCTCAAGCCATCTAATTTTTATACTTCCCGTTACTTTTTTGCAAATCCAGTGAAACAAGATGTAGAAACAAAAGCATGCGTTTCTGCAAGAAAGCGGATGAAACCAACTTGTAGTAGCAGTGGCGCTTTGAAAAGTAAGAGCTCCATCTAAGGAGCAGTTTGGGATTTGTCGAAGACGCATCAAGTTTGCGTTGACAGAAAAGGTCGAAATTGCTTCGATTGTAATCAAATAAATGCCCCATTGAATATTACAACAGATGGCGCAGTGACATTTGGCTTTAAAACAATTACCCTGGGCCTGCACAGGTACTCATTTCTGTCAGTAAAAAGGGAAACTATTGACAACACACACTCCTCTTTAACCAATTAACATAAGTTGACTAACAAGCACGGGTCTATATCTGACCCCTCGACAATTCCGTGCTAATTTTCTTAAACCGTCGGCACGTTCAACCACTCATAACTTACACCACCGTAAAGTAGACATTCCAAACTTTTCCTCTATGATGGATTAAAGTACCGGGTACCTTAATGATCATTTAATGGCCACTTTTGCTTGGAATTTCTCCCCTGCTTCGTGTCTTGTCCATTTAAACAAAGTTGGAATACATTCAGTTCTTACTTTTGGTTATTATTTACCTTGGACTAGAACAAACAAAAACCACCAATCAGAACTGAATGTACCTCAAGCAAATTCAGTAATGAATGTATATATTAGTGTTTAACGGCACCTCAGCACAATACTGGCTACATGGTGTCAATTAAGAGTAAAGTTCTAACAATTTAAAAATGAACGATTGCATAAAAACATTCAGAAAAAAACCCTCCCAAATAAATGTAAACATGATGTACAACAAGATAAATAATAAGAGGTAAAGATGTTAAAATTTTGTAAAGGGTATACAAAATAAAAGATAATGGTAAAACATGCAAAATCATCAAAATATATGGTCAAAATTTGCTAAAAGGATTTTATATGTTTTACCATTATTTTATATTCCTTCAAAAGAATTTAACATCTTTCCCTTTTATAATTTTTGGTGGGGTTGAACCTCGTGTTTACATTTATTTGAAAGGTTTAAATTAAGTGAATACACGATACAACAATCTGCAAGATCATGAGATCATGAAGACAAAATTGTGGTTGGCAGTGACATGTTTGATTGTTGTTGTTGTTGTTGTTGTTGTTGTTGAGGGGTGTTTCTTAAATTTAAATGCCTGTCAGTCAATACCTAATAGATAAAAGAAGGTTGAATACAGGGAAAATGTGTCTGCACTTACAAAACATTTGGAAGAAAGCGTTACATCGTTACAAATATTTCACTTATCTTGTCCTCCAAAACAATCGGTATTCAAAATTTTGTAGGACTTAAAATATCTGTACCATACGCCAAACAAAATATTGCATACAGATAAATAATTGCCAGGGCTGTAACGATATGCCGATGCATGGATAACATGCGATATTTTTAATTATGTTACGTGGTCAGTTACTACTAATGTTTTATTGCCATTATTAGCATTTCATCTTGTTTTATGATCACCAATTAAAGATATGTAAAGCAATTATGATCATCTTTTGATGTTACAAAGATGAAAATGATTAATTTTTTCTATCTTTTATGTCGCATTTAATTCTGGTGATTCTTGTGATTTTCATGTAATGAATGCATTCATTTCCAAAGTTTAGTCACGTGTTCCTTTTAAGTTACTATATATACTGTATATTCATTTTGATTATATTTTGTGATAAACACCAAGCAAAAGGTTTGCAAAGTTAATCTCCTTTTTTATTTTGTTTATGGGTTTATTACTCTCATTTTTTTGGGTGAGTTTTCTTTATTATAAAATCAACATTGAAGACTTTTGTTTTATTGATATAATTAGGCATGAATAGCTGCATTTTCAATATAATAATTGTCTAAACAAAACTTTAAGTGGAAATAAATGTACGAACTTAAGTTAATTTACCGCTAAAGAAACAAAAAAAGTAAAAATCAATGTTTCCGATAATTATTGCTACATATTGTAATACAAAAAGCAAGACACGGCTTTACTTAACGGAGAACATTTATTTCGTCAACAACAAACCCTACATTAACGGAGACGTTTTATTTAGGTCAACATCAAACAAAAACAGCACAAATCACATATAAAAATAAACTTCGTTGCATTAATTATATCCACTGGTATATTGACTCAAAATCATATCTAAGAGACTCAAAGATATTTCTACTATGATAAATAAGTAATTTTACATCAACACCAACAGAATAACTGTTCACTTCAAATACACACTTTATTAGAATCCATAGTAATATAATATACTATTTTTATTATAAAATTTCTTCTAAAAAAAAAAAGGAGTTAATTGCGGAATCATACAAATATATTTTAGTTTCCGCAGCATAACTTTACCAACTTTAACTTCACTTTTCTTCATTATCTGGTGAGATATTACGATACAGTTCTTTTTTGTGCTAAATGTACAGACTGACAGACAATTACTATTCGTATACTGATATCATTAGCTCTTTTTGCCAGTGAATCAAATGCTCTTTTAAGATTCGCGTCAAATTATATTCTGGTATTAACTTACATTGCACGTAATGTAAATCGATATTGATTCATCAAAAACAGTAACATAATGATATACTGCAGGTGGATAAAATTGATTCGAAATATATTCAAGACAAATATCACAATCGTCCCGTAATGGAGAGACTCTACATACACATGTATTTATTTGGCAGTGATTCTGTTAGCTCCTACTGGATAGCAGGCCGTTTTTAATATATTCAAACGTCTGCTTTTCAACTTTTTCATGACAACAATATATACGACATTAAAGATAATGACAGCATGTATCCGTCCAATCATCCATCCATCCACCCACCTGCATACTCATCACATCTAAATAAAGATTTTACATTAGCGAGTTATTTTGTTGTTTTTTTTTCATTTACAATGCAAGCTATAAAAATATTCACTCACGAATGAAAATTGACATTTAACAAATGTTGATTATAAACATGAAAGTGTCTGCATTAAGTATATAAAATGAAAATGTGAACTTAAATCTACATGTTGAGAAATTTTTAAATTCCGCCACTTTTTATTTTAAAGAGTGTCCATTGTGGTACTAAGGTTCGTTTTATTTATTTATTTTAAACAAGAATGAAGAACTCTGGTGATGTATATTTGTGGAAAAAGATCTCTGGTGATGTATATTTGTGGAAAAAGAACTCTGGTGATGTATATTTGTGGAAAAAGAACTCTGGTGATGTATATTTGAGGAAATATGTTGAATTAAATTGAACTAACTTAAATGAGCGTATGGTAGCATCTTTTGTTTAATTTGTTTCTTCATAAAACATGCTTTAAACTGACTGAACAATAATCCTGTGCAAGAGCACAAAACGACCAACATTTTACTATAAAATAGCGAATTAACTTTGAATATTATGAAGAGACTAAAGTGTAGGCATTCACAGAAAATATTATAATTATAGAAATTAATTATATAAACCAATAATACAATAAAGAGTGAAAGAGAAGTCTATCGAATCCTCATTAGGAAAGTTTATTATACAAAGTATATGCATCGAGTGTACAATTATCCACATACACTCAATGTTTCTAAGACGAAATAATTATAATTTTCGGAATCAATTAAGGAAATAATGCAAGAGTGAGTTTATTCCATGTAAGAATAAATTTGGGTCATATATCCAATCTTGTTCCCGATGAATTATTGAACAAAGAATAAACAGTTGAGTAAAAATAATTAGATTAGCATACGAGGAGTAGACAGTTGAGCAACAATGAAGAAAAATGATTAACATTAGACTACACGAGGAGGTTAATTATGGTATACAAATGTATGTAATTAGTTTTGTCTTCAAACTGAAGATGATCAAATGATATGTATTGAAACACCTACAGTATATCAAACACCTAAGAACTAGTCAAAACTTTCATCAGTAATAGTTTACAAATAAAGCCGATGAAACATGACACCTCCGCATTTCTGACTTAGATTTACTTGTGCATATAAATGGGAATGATAATTTAGCGATCAAAGTTTGTAATGATAGCACAACCTTCAAATTATATTTGATATCCAAAGGAGATGGTATTACATTTGTGAAAATGTGTGCGACTTGTTTCTGCTCCTTTCAAGAGTTGAGCATGGATCACCAAAATTACTCACACACACACACACACCTTACGAAAATCTGAGAATTTAATAAAAGTAATATAATAATAATAATAATAATAATAATAATAATAATAATAATAATAATAATAAGCCTTAACAATGCCTCAAAATGAAATTCAAATCACGATTAGCAAACACTTTTCTCCCCAATATGTAAATTTACGACTAATTAATGACCTGACTATTTGAATAATATGATAATTCATGCCCAGCTCATCAGCTAGATCCCTCATTTAGGCACAACTTTTTATTCAGAGCTGTGCTCCGTTATTAATGTTTTTCGCTGCCTGAAATTTTTGGTCTTCTTACATTATACGGACAAGTTTTCTCAACATACAAGATTCTATGCAACGATTTATAGAGAATCTGCAATATTGACTACTTTCGCACACATAAAAAACCCACAAGATGTATTTGCCCTAATTTTGTTTCTTTCTTTATCGTCATTTTTATTTCTTCTTTCATTTTTCTTCCTTTTTTAATTTTATTTTTATATCCTTCTTTCGTTCAACTTCCTTTCCATATTTTTTTTTTCTATCTCTTTCCTTTTCAGACTTTTGCTCAATGGCTAGTCATGTCACCATACAAGCTTTTGCAGAAATTACAATCTGGATGAATTTTTTTTATTTGTTGCAAAATATCGGTATGATCGTGTCTCTGGTCCTGTGAAATATGATACACGATATGTCCGATTCTTACATCTTTTTCTCTCATGAGTGCGTACACATGGTGTCTTCGGTCATCTTGACTGGACCTGAAATAAACAATGTATTTGAACAAGAACAACTCCTTTTGCAACATTATAGTTAACAAGAAATTTTTTTTTTAATTATAATTTTAAACAAACTTTGCCTGCAAGTTTAAACTATTAATTTGGCATGAATATTGCTGGTTCTAATATGTGCACTAAGTCTCATCTTAACATTTGTGCAACTACATGTTTAATTCTCAAAACAGAATATCTTGATAAAATTTGCTGTGTAATTATAACAAGACCTTTCAGAAGAGAGCATGGCTCACATGTACACAAATGCCAACCAATAACATTTGCAGAAGACCAAATTTTTTAATTTCTAAGAAAATCCTAGATTGCAAAGTAATTACTTTTTAACTTTTTACATAATAAAGGCTTAGCATCAAATACCAGAAGCAGGTGAATGGGGTAATATAAACACAATACCCTTTAATTGATTGCTACTCACCATGGTCAATAAATAAACATGTGCATGTACCTGTAGAGTCAACTGTGCAAGATGTGTATCTACCTGTAGAGTCAACTGTGCAAGATGTGTATCTACCTGTAGAGTCAACTGTGCACAATACACTGAACACAAACAAACAACTTGAAGAAAAGTCAATGGGTCATGAAATATAGGTCATAGTAACCAACTTTTGAATGATAGTATCATATATACCACTAAGTACCCTACCATTAAAATTGTTTGATAAACTGATATAGAAGCGTAGCTCAAAGTCGTGCATGCATGAAATGTTGGCGAAAGTGACCTACTTTTGAAGTGATCATCTAGTACTGAATATAATGGATCCATATACAAAACCACGTGACTGTACAGTCAAAGTAACCATATGTCCAAGGTATGATGAAGAGAAGGATGGACAGACAGATGGGTAGGAAGTTGAGGTTAACACTAAATGACCCTTTCACATTTATTGTGGATAATACAAAAATGGTTTGTGCCCTCTGAAACAAATCAAAGTGTTGGGGTTAAGGTAACACGAAGAATATTTTTCCACTTTGAGACGATAGAGCAAACATTAAGCTTAAAAAAATAAAAATAATATCATACCTTTTATAAATTGTAACTAGATCAATTAGAAATGAGTTCATAGCAAATGGTTCCAAGCACTACCATTTGCTCGACTGGGTCTTAAAGAGAGGAACGGGCAACCAGGGTCCACAACCGTGTTAAATTAAAATGTGGAACGCTAAAAATTAAACTCCATCTCGTCAGGATAAAGGTTCCTGACAAATTTAGTTGATATCCAACATTTCTTGGTAAAGGCAAAAACCAAAGGCAATCAGGAAGCATAACTCCTGTAAGGAATGTCGTCGTAAAGTTATGCTGCACAAACTAAAGTCGCGAGGACAGGCAATCGGAGTCAAGAACTCCTGTATATGACGTGGAACGCTGGAGATCAATCTCGTTTAAGGTCTCGTCAATATAAAGCCACATATCCAATTCGGTTGAAATCCAACATACCTTGTTAAAGTTGTGCTGCGGAAACCAAAGTCAAAAGGAAGGGCTGTCGGCAATACTTCTGTAAGTGATGTCGTGGAACGCTGGAAATCGAACTAATTCCAAGTCTCATCAAGATAGAACCGCATGCCAAATTTGGTTGAAATCCAACAAAATCTTGGAGGATAGGCAATCAGGAGCCTTAACTCCTCTAAATGATAACAGGGAAGGCTTCAAATCGAACTTTTTTGATGTATCATCAACATGAAGCTGCATATACAAATTGGATAAAATCCAACCATTCCCAGTAACGTTATCTAGAGGAAACCAAATTGTTGACGGACAGACAGACTGACGTGATTACTATAGGATTACGCCGACTTGTTTGAGCTGGGCACTTATATAAATAAGTAAAAATTGTATAAACTACATTTGTGTTTGTCAAACATGATTATTTCAAACGCAGACACAGCAGACAAAATAAAATCAAAGTCCAACAAATTAAAAACTATATAAACATTAAAATTACTATAATGGCATGAAAATCTAATTAGGTAGTCTATTTATACATACAAATATGCATACCAAAGTTTGTTTTCTACCTAAATTGGCCGTTGCTTAATTGTACTGACAAGGTTTTCATTGAAAAATATCGAATTCCCAAATGTCAAAAATATATTTAAACAATTTTGAAATGACTGTAATGGCGTGAAAATCTAACCAGGTCATCTACTTATGACCCTGAAAATGTGTGTCAACTTTTATGGCTCTAAGTTATTAATTTGTGTGCCATGGCGTTTCGAAACGGACGTACGAACAGACTGACAACAGCAAAGCAATATGCCTCCTTCTGTTAACAAAAATGGGACCAAAAAACTAACCAAATGTCCGGAAAGTTCTTATAAATACACAGAAATTAAATGAAATGCACAGTTCCTACATAGTTATATCACAAAACCTTAAACGCAAACAATAACCTGCTACCCGCATATAACAAACCTTAAACGCAAACAATAACCTGCTACCCGCATATAACAAACCTTAAACGCAAACAATAAACTGCTGCCCGCATATAACAGACCTTAAACGCAAACAATAACCTGCTACCCGCATATAACAAACCTTAAACGCAAACAATAACCTGCTACCCGCATATAACAAACCTTAAACGCAAACAATAAACTGCTGCCCGCATATAACAAACCTTAAACGCAAACAATAACCTGCTACCCGCATATAACAAACCTTAAACGCAAACAATAACCTGCTACCCGCATATAACAAACCTTAAACGCAAACAATAAACTGCTGCCCGCATATAACAGACCTTAAACACAAACTTAAAGATTTTTAGTTCCTTTCTACAAGCAATAAACAAATTTTAAACACAAGCTTAAACTAAAACATTTTTCTATAAATTACACACAAAAAATGAGTAACCGTGGACAAAATAATAGCATTTATTAATGTAAGGCAGATGCAATATTAACACAGAGAAGTGAATTCAGATTCATAATTCCTTCCTACAAGCAAAAAAAACCGTAAGCACGGATTTTAACCTGCTGTCTGCATAGAGCAAACCGTAACCTCAAACTTGTCCCCTATAAATTGCAACAACAATAACAACAACAAAAATCAGTCGAATTGGTTTATAAACAAGCGTTATGTAAGGCCAGACACATACTATTTAACACACAGAACTGAAATTTAAATGCACATTTAATTCCTACAAGTCAAAAACAAAGCCTTAAATATAAACTTTAACCTGATGTCTATATAGACTAAACCTTTAATATAAACTTTAACCTGATGTCTATATAGACTAAACCTTAAATATAAACTTTAACCTGATGTCTATATAGACTAAACCTTAAATATAAACTTTAACCTGATGTATATATAGACTAGACCTTAAACGCAAAACTTTAACGTCAAACTTTACTCCATAAATAGCAAAATAAAACCAGTAGAATTCAGTTAAACAAGATTTATCAAATGAGTCCTGGCATACGCTAATAAGTTATGGCATATGCTAACGAGTCCTGTCATATGCTAATGAGCACATAGAAGTGATATGTAAATACATAGTTCCTTTATATGATCCGTAATCAAAACCTTAAACACACACTTTAATCATGTCTACACCCTCTGACGCCAACGCCGACGCAGATGCAAACCTAACGCCGACGCCGACGCGTTCATAGGATAAACTATCCTGTCAAAACGTATATATATATATATATATATATATATATATATATATATATATATATATATATATATATATATATATGCTACTTTGCTGATAGTTTGCATCAAACCTCGCTTGCCCTTATTCACAAATAGGTCCCTTTCTAGACATGTTGTTATTTCTTGTTGAATTGTTCTTATTTAACACTTTTTCATTGTTCTGGATATTTTTTTTCTTTTCTGTACAAAATGTAAACATATATTGTTCTACACATTTCACACTTTATGTGTGTGCATGTCTCTGTTTATTTTTTTTATTTTTTATTGTCCCCTGAGGAAGACTTTGCTTTAGGTCGAAACGTAAGAAAACTTTGTTATTCTCCAGCGCTATTTTCCAACGTGTGTGTCTATGTTTGAAATCTTAAGACCTCTTGTTATGGAATATGTATACACACGGATAATATGTCACAGAAGTGTACGCAAATTCGTCTAAATATATTCATCCAAAGAAATTATATGTCTAGGCTTGTGTTACACTCACTTCTTCGCATGACGTCATTCTTAATTCTTCTACATTTCCGATATGTCAAGATATCTGGTTTTATCCGTCTTGACATACAGTTACCTCGTTTTATTGTATTCTGTTTGTAAAAGTATTTTTAACGTACACCTAATGCCCAGGTGGTGTGGAATTGGGATAGGGAGTAACTTCATATTGTTTTGTTAGGGTTGTACCACACAGGGGTCCCAAAAGACATACTGACACCCATATAAGAAAGTCGCCTTCAGAAACATCTAAATCTGGTTGAAATATAGGGGTGGTCGTTATATAAAGGTTGCTTTTATATGGAATATATTATGTTGGGTCTTGAATCATGTGGTTCAGTGACTTATAAAGGTGGCTGTTAGAGCAGGTTTTACTGTTACCGAGACATTCTCATTATACCATCGGCTTAATCTTCGTACCTCGGATCATGGATCTATTCGTGTACTGATAACATGAAATTATGACCCAATATTGTACCTTGAATTCAAGAAAGAAAAAAAAGAGAAAAAAAACACCTACTACGCACCGCCAAGGCTTGCAGCCTGGAAATCGGACCCAAATAGGTTGCACATCTCCATATATCATCCAATACCGCCCACCCTGGAGTCGAACGAAGGTATTTCAGGTAAAACCAGATTTGATACAAACTTGCTATCAACATCATGTTGTATGCTGCTTCAACAACATCATTCTCCTTTTGGAACTTCACTTACTACCCTATGTATCAATTTAAGTTGGCGGATATGGTTATGGAAATGTGTGAGATCTGTAAAGCGCAATTGTAACGAACTCACTATGCGATTCCGATTTCAATCTGTGGATCGGATACATATTTGGGTATGTGGTCGCACATCTAAGGTATGTTGTTTCCTGCACATTCTTTGTTCATCTTAACCGTAGAGAGCGCGTCGTGTATACAAAGTGTAATAACTTGTGCAATCAACGTAAAATAAAGTTTTAAAAAGACAAAAAAATTATTTTGACTCCTACTCATTACAGCTTCCATGTTCTTCCATCTCCTCAACGACTTTTACAATGTCTTCGCAATACTTATTTGCGCCATGTTTCTTCAATTCCAAGATAAGATCTTTATACGCTCTTTTGTGGCAGAACATTGGATCTATAAAAAGAAATTTTTTAAATTTTGTAAAAGTGGAGAAAAAACGTCAATGCAATCAGAGGACTACCGTCTATACTCGCGTATAACTCGATACCAACTGCAAACTGCATAGACCCAGATCTGCCGTCGCATAACGCGCCGGCTGATCTGTGTCTATGCAGTTTGTAAGGACTAATCAGTAGAACAAACAAAAAACAAAATAGACCCTGATCTGCCGGCGCATTAGGCGACGGCAGATGAGGGTCTATGTTGTTTGGTTTGGACCCGGTTTATACGTGAGTATATACCGAACATATTTCAAAGGTGTACGTGAAAAGTCAGCTACATATAATTATTTTTTGTAGCTTTTAGATCGTAAGGACATGTATACAAGCAAACTAATAACAATATATTACAGAAGTTCGAATGTACCCAATCTGAAGTCGACCTATTTCTGAGTCTTTCAAGCGCCATAACTTTAATTATAGTTTATATCTGATTATATCTACAGAACTCACAATTTTCCATTTTCACAATCTGAAATCGGCATATACTGGAAGGTATATAATTCTGTAAAACACCAACCCATTCTGCACTAATGACTTTGTCAGATATCTATCACAGCTAAAAAAAATTATTTTATATTTCGTGTCGATCAAAACAAAATGGATGGAAAAAAAGTGGAACACACTCAAAAACTCTGTAGCAGCTTTAGCAGCAACAGCTGTAGTAGTAGTAGTAGTTAGTGGGATGATGGTGGTGATGGTGGAAGTAGTAGTAGTAATAGCAGAGTAGTAGAATTAGCAATAGTGGTAGTACTAATAATAGTCAATGATGAAAAACTGGCAATAGTAGCAGTAGAAATAGTGGGGAGGGAGAGGAACAACAGCAGTGACATTGGCTGTAATAACAGTCAAAAATTCCCCGACCTCTCGAAAACTCCTTTGACAAAGTTTCTTCGGAATCTCTCTTCTCTTTCTGATGTCCGTCACTTGCTGAGCCTTCAGGAGGATATACGGGTGGTTCATTCCGGCCGGTGGTAGAAAAACTTTCCCCTTCAGGTCCATGACGATCCACATCGCGTATGTTTTTGGTGACTTCACCTTTCATTAAAAAGAAAAATCGTGGCTGATACTGAGTACTATACTGGAAAACTGTCGAGGTTAATGACTATACTGGAAAACTGTCGAGGTTAATGACTAGACTTATTTTGGCTTATGTATACAAATATGCGAACAAAAGAAATAAAAATGGATCATAAGTAACAGAAAATTTAAAAACAGAGGTATAATTGGTCAAAGGAAAAAAAAAAAATGACGGACCAATCGTTTGGCATAACCATAAATAAATAGTTCTATCAATTATGAAATATGAACGCCGTATCTTATCGAGGAATCCGTATAATTGATGTTTATCACTTTTTAAAAAAATAATACAAATTAGGTTTTAAGCCTATAAAACACGAGACTTTCTATGAAAATAATGAAACTAGATTTGAAGGATGAAGTCGAAATTTTGTAATTAGGGTCTAGGTAACGGTAATGAAATGTAAGTACTTAGAATCAGCCAATTGAAATAACAAAGTTGTTAATACTTACTGTGAATGCTGGCTGAGTTTAATGTAAAGAAACCTGTAAAGGATGTTCCTTAATGTTAGTATTACTAGAAATCATAAAAATGGTTGATATATTTAAATCACAAATACACACACACATACACACAAGTAGAGAGTGAGTGAGTCAGTATCATCTGTATTTTAAAGAGCAGTTTATTTATTGTTAAAGACCAGTGTATTGTCTTTACTTGACTTTCAAACGTTTCAGTCAAACTCATCCATGGCTGGTTCGAGACGTTTGCATATTTACAGTATTAGCTTTGACTGGGGCACTCGTGTGTATTTGTGAAGTGTGCAAACGTGTAATGGATTTACCAGCGATTCATTTAGTCCATCTATACGTGTTAATTTCATAATTTAAATTTTGCATTTGACTCAAACGGTAACATTTATATACCGTATTCGACTGAGATTGTACACGCAGTATCGCATTCGATAGTTTGCGATATCCCGTTTTCGACTGAATGGTATCATTTCGACCAAATGCAATCAAATGCAGTATGGCGCATTCTGCCGATCAGTCAAGTGCGATACAGTGCATACTGTCTCGGTCGAATGCTGTTACTATCTCGATCGAATGTGAAGTTGCTAATTTGTATTTACCCCGTGTTTAAGTGGTCATCAAGTTACCGAACTTCAAAAGGTGATGGTAAACCACAATTCTCCACAATTCGTTCTTTTATCTGAAGCTTTCGATCACCTCAACTTAATCGACATTCTCACTTTAATATAAAAGGAATCTTACACATTTACGAACAATAGGATTCCGCGGAAAATCACTTATATTTTACTAGGATTCTCTCTCTCTCTCTCTCTCTCTCTCTCTCTCTCTCTCTCTCTCTTAGTACATAAATCCTCGTTCGTGGAGAATACAAAGACGTTTATATAGCGAATAATTTCCTCACATTATTAATCACTCGATATTAGATTTTCAATTCAAATGCGGCTTTTTGGGGGTTGTTGATGTTGTTGTTGTTTGTTTTAAGTTGTTTGTTTCTTTTTTTGCTTGTTTTGTTTTGCTTTTTTTTGTTTGTTTTTGTTTGTGTGTTGTTATTTTTTGGGGGGTGGGGGAATTTCTGTCTATTAAATTAAAGCGAAGATATGTCTTACGAGGAAAAACAGGTGATTTACAGTACCTGCTGCATTACTTACCATATTTACAGGTGTCGAGAGATGTTTCTGAATCCGAAAAAGTCTTCATAAGAGCTTTCTTATTGTCTGAAATAATCGTATTTTGTAAATGAACAAAAGATGTACCTCAGGTCAACAGTGTTGTTATGGCCCACGTTTAGAAACATTGGGGAAGGAGTGGAATTGGGTTGCTTGTAAACCATAGGTCAAATTGACAAAAAATGTCACCTTATCATCGCATTTAACGTAAGGAATATAATTTTATATTTTGTGCAACATATCTTTCTTTATTGTACTAAAAGTACTTATCAAATGAGCGTATCATGTAGATCATGGACCAAAAGTTTCAAATGGACTGATCAAGCGTAAGATCCCGGATGTGCCGAAATAGCAATGTCTGTTTAAAGAAATCAAAAATAAAAAGGTCATGAACAGACAAAACATGCATGCAGCTCTTTTAAAACAGACATAACATGCATGCAGCTCTTTTAAAACAGACATAACATACATACATGCAGCTCTTTTAAAACAGACATAACATGCATGTAGCTCTTTTAAAACAGACATAACATGCATGCAGCTCTTTTAAAACAGACATAACATGCATGCAGCTCTTTTAAAACAGACATAACATGCATGCAGCTCTTTTAAAACAGACATAACATGCATGTATCTCTTTTCAAACAGACATAACATGCATGCAGCTCTTTTAAAACAGACATAACATGCATGTAGCTCTTTTAAAACAGACATAACATGCATGCAGCTCTTTTAAAACAGACATAACATGTATGCAGCTCTTTTAAAAATGAAGTACTATAAATCTTTTTTAAACAGAGGAACATTTAAATCTGGAACTCAGGATTATAAATTGAAATGGATACAACATCGTTTGTAAAAAATTAAGGTCAAATGAGATGAAAAAGTACACTTCTGGATATGAAAACTGAATGAATTAGGAGATACTCCCAAAAGAGAGTCCTTTTAACGTATTTTTTTCTTCTATGAATAGTTGAATATGTCATGACTCTCACTATGTGTGTGTGTGTGTGGGTGTGAATTTTCAAAATGAATATAATGTAAAAACATGCCTATTTCGTTCATGATGCAGTCTAAAGTGTCATCTCTTTCACTAGTATAACTGAGCTGGTCTTCGTTCTCTGTTGGGTTCTTGACGTCTCCTACTTTATTTGGTTCCTGCGAGAGTAATGGCTTTCTTGAGGCGTCGGCGTAGGTGTTAGTATTTGTGTCCTCATTGACGGAAGTCATCTGTCCGTTGTCAGTGAGTTCTTTTAGAGGTATGGTCTCTAGTATCACAGATGGTCCTTCAGTACTCTTCTTTGGATTCTTAAACCCTGAATGAATAAATGGTTTGTGAAATACCTAAATGCATGGTAAAGTTATACACTGGAGGTATATCAGAAATTATGAGTATATAAACAAGCATGATTTTTAAAAACTAGATAGATAGATAATATGGCAAAAAGTGCAGTAAAAAAAGTGTCACGTTCAGGTAATGGTCAATACTGACTGGGGTATGACTTTTGCGCAATAAAAGTTAATGATGCATACCATTTTTGTCCAAAACAGAAGGTATACTACACTTAAACGTCTCATGGCGGAACATAATAGTATGTGCATCATTGTTTGGGATGGGGTTGAATTACCATGCAGTATGACTTACAATAACACCGAACACCTTTAAATATCTGCTACCTCACACAGCCACTACTGGTCATTGCCCAAAAAAAAATTGGGGTGGGGGGTGGGGGGGGGGGTGACAAAATATATAGAAATTACGTACAGCTGGATGGTACAAAAATAAATCAATAAATAAAAATAAAAATATACAAAATTAAAGGATCAATCAACGAGGAGTTTAGAGACTAGAGTGATAAAATCAATTTCCATCACTAAGCAATGTCCCGCAACTAATATGCATTAATGATATGAAGCCAAGTGTCTATGTAATAAGATCATTTACTAATAGTTCTATCCATATTTCCAACAAACGGGTTGAATACTTTGAATAAAGTTTGATCATTAACTAGTATTAATATCCATAACTTTAACATCCTGATCGAAACCTGATAGGTGAAAACATTCGGTTTACTCAGACATTATCCCAGTCCTGTGCTAAAATTCTCAACCTCATTGATATCGGAATTTTGTAAAATAAAATTCAGAAATAGAGGATGATAATTTCAGAATGTTTTTCATAACTCAAAGTTCTCTTACAACACAAAACAACGCTATTCCAGGATTGTATTTATAAATTACGCTGAAGGAAAAATAGCAGTGGCGGATTTAAAGGGAGTTCGGGGGTTCTGTCGAACCGCCTTTGTTCCAATAGAACGATTTTCAGTGATGAACAGACACATTTTGGACATTTTAAACAAAACTTCCTCATTTTAAATCGAAGCCTTGTAGACAAAAAGAAACTTGATCCACGCCAACAATAAGGATAGTTACCAAGTAAATTACATATCTGAAAGAACAAATATCGACTTTTGATTGGCCAATAAATGAGATGACTTCAGTGATAAAATTACACCTATTACTATTATAATCTACATATTGGTCGGCAAGATTTGATAGGTGACAAACCTCTTTCTATTCTTGAGAGAGTATTCTCGCATTGTTGATGATTTTTCCTGCGACAGTAAAAAATCGCCACCAAAACGCAGATCAGGACACCAACTGCGCTGGACACTGAAAATAAAACGGACAAAATTCTGCAAGAACTTCCAGTACAAATACCACCAATACTGCAGAAGAAAAAGAAGAAGAAAAAATCAGGGTTAGTTTTCCGCTTCTTTTATCGTTTTAAATATTGGGATAATTTTCGTGTCGTGTCAGGTCAGTATTTCGTGTTTAAAGAACCCATTTCCCACCATTAACATTGCCAGCATTGTCATGTAGATTCATTCAAGCAGACTTTCGAGAGGTGATCTCAAATTGTCACGGGAAAGCCTTATTTAACGAGAATATATGACATAGTGGTTGGTACTTCAGACTTAGGATCGGGAGGTCCTAAGTTCCCAGCTAACTGTGATTATATAAGTTTTGTCCCCGAGCGAGCCACTTAACCCGAAATGTTCTTTTGACCCAGTCTTAACTGACGAATCGCCAGACCCTACATAAGCTCTTCTAATCATCAGCATACAATTGTATGCAATCAATGTTTTTCTTTTCTTTTCAAAATTTTACCACTTTTTACGATAAACATTTCCGATTGATACGGAAAATTTATTGTAATATGGATTTTAAGAAATAACGAAGTTACTTCAAAATAAATGTATATCTGTTACAAAAAAGCACAAACTGTCCTGGCCAGGCTTTTTATAAAATGTCTCAACTTTGAGTGCATATTTAGCTCAGATTTTCAACACTCCATATTTGGAAATTACAGAACAAACATTGCAGTTTATCCTAGTCTTGGAGCAAGCTGTTCGCTTATAATCATCAAGTTAATGTTCTTTCTGTTGATTTGACTTTACTTCTACTGTAACAGGGACAATATTTTGAACTGAGTATATACTCCAGCTTAAAAGGTTTTATGCAAATGGGGCCAGGTATCTAACCACTGCGATCGGAAGATCGCTCGTCCTTTCCATCAACCTGAAAGAGACTCAGATAGTGCTCTTCGGAGTGATTGATATCAAATCAATGTAAAATTCGGCTGGAAGTTACGGTGACTTCCATAAAAGGAGGTGGTACTATTTATTACTAAAACAGCAGGAATAACAGAGTTATAGTTTCTATAAATAGTTCTAAATATGGAGGACATGCACTGAATGAGGTTTTTTTCGGGTACGACGGAAATGGCTGGATGGTATTCGACTGTAGCCACTGTGGCGTTGTGTCCTTTTGGTTAGACAAGATTAGCACAACAGGCTATCACGCACTGGTTAACACGTTGCCACAAATAAAATTGGCCAGCGGCCCACTGAAAATTGGAATACACACATTATTGTAGGACATTGATGGTAGAGAGGTTGAATTTGGGAATTCGTTAGTGGGGGGGGGGGGGGTAGGTCAAGGTTATTCTGAAAAATACAATCTGTTTCTGACTCTTGTTGCTTCTAGTCGCGGATACCAGGAAAAGGTACATTTCTACTGGGTGATATTGAGCTCCAAAAAAGGCTAACCTTTAACTCCTAACCATCATCAACAACGCTAACTTGTCATTACCTTGCGACTTGACTGATACATTTCTGGCGTTTAATGATGAATTGTAACATGCTATAGACAGTTTTTACTTCATGAAGACATAAATAAAACCAATACATGAATAATACCGACCGATATTTCCATACGCCAAACAGATTTTTAAAAAACAAAACAAAGAAAATAAAGAAACAAAGGAAAGGACAATTTTCCTTTTATTAAACATAATTAAAATGGAGCCGGGGGTGTCTGATGAACAAGTTTCAAATTTTGATTGATTAATTAATGTACGACTTACCATAAAGCGCCAGAAAAGGAGATCCCGCCGATGCTGCAAAGTAGAAGATACTACTAATAATTAATGCTAGTATTAGCAACAACAACAGTAATACGAAGAAGAAGAAGAAGAAGAAAAGAAGAAGAAAAAGGTAGTAATAGTTTGAAATAACCGTTTTAATAATTGAAATGATGAAATACAGGTACAAAAAATAAAGAACATTTCAGCTTTTAATTAAATTCACACACACACACACACACACACACACACATATATATATATATATATATATATATATATATATATATATATATATATATATATATATATATATATATATATATAAGGAAATATCCACGATTGAAGTGAAAACATTATATTAACACCATGGCTTCACCTCTCGTGACAATACAAAAATGCTTTCACTTCACGATTGAAATATTTCCTTTTGTTCTTTATTTCATATCGAGATAGCGAAATGTATCAGTGGGATAAAATTTATATCGATACGACTTAATTCGCTACTTTTCGAACAACTTTCTTTTCCCATTTAGGAAGTATGTATATATCTACCCCTATGTATGTTATTCAAACTTGTATTTCCATAATTAGGCCTATTTCATTTTCTTTTTCTTCTTCTTCTTTTTCTCAGTTCCTCTCTCTCTCTCTCTCTCTCTCTCTCTCTCTCTCTCTCTCTCTCTCTCTCTCTCTCCATCAAGATTAAAGGATCTTAAAATATCAAAATTGCAATAGAAATTTATGTAATCAATGAATAATTCTGTGGCGATATAAATTTTCTCCCACTGATACATTTCAATATCTCATTATTAAATAAATAAATAAATATGCTGATTAATAAAATTGTGATGTAAGCATAGCTAATCCTTTGACAGTTATGGAGCTAGTCACGGTAACAGTTTGATAAAGAAGTAGCTCTCTCTCTCTTTCTCTCTCTCTCTCTCTCTCTCTCTCTCTCTCTCTCTCTCTCTCTCTCTCTCTCTCTCTCTCTCTCTCTCTCAGAAAACATACCAGTTCACACAGACATTTAAGAAAGGCCATGATGTTTTCCATCTACGTGTTCTACGATATTGCTAGAAGCACAGCCAGTAATGTACATAAACGTTGTTTATATTTCATATATCCCTATGTGGTACATGTACTGTGTTTAACCTCCCCACTGCCTTTATCAGTGCATAAGCTTTAAAAATGCCGCTTCTTTCGTTACTTGGAAAATTAACCCATGAATTGCTCTATATGAAAACTAAAGTCAAAATAATGCGAACTGCGCCTGATGCAGTCATGATACTGAAGCGCAGACATGCTATGAGATCCATTCGCCAGGTGTGTGTGTGTATGTGTATGTGTGTGTGTGCGTGTGTGTGTGAGAGAGAGATAAAGAGGGAGAGAGAGAGAGAATTTATACCAAGATCATTAAAACAGGTAGTCTCTGTCCATGGCGGATCAAACTTGCGACTTTCATTACAATAAATGTTTCCCTCTCCGACCGCTTTATATTCGGGATCGCACTGTAGTTGGCAGGTCTTATACACAGGAACCTTCTTTGGGTTGTCGGATATTTCGCACTTCCAAAAACCGCCCTCTGGGTTTTGGGGCAAAGCACATGCTGAAAAAAAGAGAATTTTTTTTCTTTTCTTTCAACAATCTTTCTCCTATACCAAACTCGTCTCATTATTCAACAATAACAGTAATTTTTAAGCTTTGTAATGGTAAGGATATTTTACAACAAACCAGGTAACGGAAATAAATGGATAAGTATGAAAATATAAACCTGATATAGGGTAAGTAAGTATGTAAGCCAATCAATCAATCAATCAGTAAAAAAAAATAATAAAAAAATTAAAACCTATTCATAAACTATCAAGATGCAGGACAATTTGACCAATGTCCATGTCATCTGCATGTATCCAGATATAAAAGTTGTTGCGGAAAGTTGTATGTATTTTCGCAGGTGCTGCTGCATATAAGTTCCTTTCCTCCAACATTATTTAATGGCAACGGATCATGATTTGATAACATTATGACCTCGGCTCTACAATAATTATTTCAATGTAGATGAGGAAAGAGATGCTAAAACGAAAAATTACACATTAGAATTTTTGGACAAAATATTCTGTTCATTTTTATGCGATGATAATGGACATTGACAAGAAAAATCAGTATCCCCTGTCTACATAAACAGGTAACTTTTGTATAATGGACACCTTTTCATTGAAGGTAACTCATGAGTGTTCTCTGTACAGTAGTGTCCTTTGTAAAATTGTGTGAGTTTATAAGTGGTTTTACTGTTTAAATTAAAAGTCTTCCATGTTTGTTTGTTTGGGGAGGGGTGGTGGTAAAATGTTTTCTTACGATCGCTTCAATTTGTGTTCCATCTCTGACTATCTAACGGTAATATCAAAATTTGTCAGAGGGATTTACTCAGACTTGTTCACATTTAGTATAAAATCTGTTCACTGTTAATACAATGATGGAATATTAACATCTGTAATTGTTCATGGACGTTTTACAGAGTGATTTACTAAAACCTGTTCACAGTTAGAATAAATAGAGATAAATACAGAACATCCAAAACTCTAATCTCTACGTGAACAAATTTTGCTTTGTTGCTTTTGGTATTTTCGAGCTTACCGGGGCCCAGATAAGAGAATGTATTTGGTAGTTTCGAGTTTACCGGGGAGAGAGAATGCTTTTGGTAGTTTCGAGTTTACCGGGGCCGAGCCAAGAGAATGTTTCATATTAGGACTGTACGAGTCATTCGAGTTATGTCAGTTATTAATGTTGGAGTTATAGAACTTTTACTATATTTCATTCACAGTCTGTGTCAATACTTGCATGGTATTTCTCCCGTGTTGCAGACAGGATACAGCTGCTTTTCTATTTCTTCCTGGTCTAGCTTGACTAAAATAGGGCTATTCTTTTCCACACAGCTTTCCACCTGGTATTTTCTGTTAACGTCTTCGCTTTCAAAGAGCATATCTATTTTGGGGCAGTACCGACAGTACGTCACATCTTCTTGACTATGTAAGTAATAAGTACTGCAAGAAAGAGGGACATAATAGACCATTATTTTCCATGTATATATATATATATATATATATATATATATATATATATATATATATATATATATATATATATATATATATATATACATGCAGTGCTGGATTACCCAATAGGCAGGCTAAGCACGTGGTTAGGGCACCAGCAAAGCAGGGGCACCAACAAACAATACAAAATTACGGGTGTTTTTTGTATTACATATGGGGGGGGGGGGGGGCACCATAATCTTTTCAGTGCTTAGGGCCTCTAAAGGTATTTATCCGGCCCTGTATTTATATGTATATATATATATATATATATATATATATATATATATATATATATATATATAGAGAGAGAGAGAGAGAGAGAGAGAGAGAGAGAGAGAGAGAGAGAGAGAGAGAGAGAGAGACTTACTATCTGCCCGTCTCTCCATTTCTTGGCTTGTACTTGATTGCATTTGACAGTGAAACCTTCAAAGTTAACAACAGGAGACAACACTGCAAAAACAGATGAATAAGTAAATAAATAAATAAAACTATTTCCACATATGCACACCCATATACGCATACAAGCACACATATACAGCATGTGTTTGTATTTGTGTTTCATGTGTGTATGTGCGTGTACAAATTTCGTGTTTATATGTGTATATTTGTAGATAGGTAGGTTTGTAGGTGTGAGGGTAGTTTTTTGAGTTTTTAGGGTGTGTAGGTAGGTATGTAAACTTAGCCAATATTGACCATAGCAAAAAGTATTTTCCTTTAAAGGAACCTTTTTCATTTAATGCGGCTTGCGCCCACATCTCGTAATATTATATTCTCACCGATCGCTCTTTGCAAACATTAAACATTTCCGTTCGTCTTTGTCTCAGTGTCTGTCTTTATTAGTTAGCTTGTTATTGTGGTGGTGGTTGCTGTTATGGGTGGGTGGGGGGTTGCTGGCATGCTATGCCTCATTATCTGTCTTCTTTTTTTTAATTTAACAATATCATCCCATATTTGACATTTCGAGATGCAGAAATCGAGCTCGAGAAGGGCATATATATATATATATTGCTTACCACAACTAGACGCAGTCGCAGATCAGAAGATTTCAAAGCCATTCTTTTACATCTGGATTCATTGACTAATCTTCATGACATCTGAAAATAAATCACAAGACATTTTCAAAGATTGAGAAAATAAATACATGTACACAGAATTGCAATAGCAATTGACATGGACAATCAGTTATATAGAACTTGCACAAATTTACCATTCATTTCTTGCATGTCCGTTCGCAAATCTGTTATTCTGAAATACCGCAAGGTCTTAATTCCGTGACGTCACATATTGTTGATGCCCATAGCCGTTTTGTTCAAATCATCGCACTGCAACTCTGTTTACTAAAGTATTTGAATACCAGACAAGTATAAGCTTTCCAAAAAGCGTGCCTACTCCGTAGCACGTAATTTAGGGTGCAATTAAGTCATATAGTACACAATTTTCAGCTGGGTAACATGTTAAATGCAAGGAAAGTATTGTGAAGATGATTGCCATATGAGCCGTTTGAGCGTTTCCTGACCTGACATCAAAAGAGATCAGGTGCCAAGTTTGTTTTGTGTGTGTGTGTGTGTGTGTGTGTGTGTGTGTGTGTGTGTGTGTGTGTGTGTGGAAAGCTTATATTTGAGTAAACTCTTCCGTTGGCTGCTGCATAGTATAAAATCTTGCTGAGTCTGGGCCCGTGAGTCTGCAATCTAGCTCCTTGTTAGAGTTCGTATTTTGGATCCGCGTCCGTATATTACACCCAGCCTTGAAAAAGATCCATCTTAATCGTTGAAAAGTTTCTTCTGAATTCTAAAGACAATGATTAAGCGCCTATAAAGTTCTGTTCATAAACTCTTTAGTCATGAAATATAAACAATCAATGAAAAGTGAACACGAAGTTGACCCAAACATTAATTGTGGGCACTGAGTACCGTAGTTACCCTAAGAACACCGTAGACCCAGTTCCGAGTTATTCTCAACTTATACGATTTGTCTCCAAAATATAAATAAATGATTATATAAACTTTGGAATATACAGTTTTATTTCAATCCTTTCTACTACCTGGATATATGACAAAAAATCCAAGTACTGGTAGAAGTATCTTAAGAAAAACAACCCCAAATCTCAGTGGAAGTGAAATTTTGAAAATGTTGGTGATACGGGGCACAGATTTGCCGTCGCATGAAATGGTGAGTAAAACGAAGAGCGTAGATCAGGCACGTGCAACTTCCTCCAGGGCGCAGTCCGGATAGAGATTTTTAAATCTATCCGTATGATGTAAATGTTACCGGATAAAACCAAGTCTCGGGCCGGCGCAGTATGAGATGGCAGATCTGGGGCTAAGCTGCTTTACAGCTGAGTGCGACTTATATATTTATATATATATATATATATATATATATATATATATATATATATATATATATATATATATATATATATATATATATATATAATGTATTTCAGATAAATACGATGGTGTGGCGATTAATGAAGATAATTGAAGATTGGTCGGACAAGTCAAGCGTTTGATTATAATCTTCCATATCGATTATAAACGATTACATTTTCTTCTATTTTTAACTGTTTAAACATTTTGTGACAAAATCTTCCAGGAAAAGTAAAAACATGTGAATAACAGCTTCGAGTTAATATAGCCTTCCATTGTTTAGTACAAACCATGCGCCAACAACATAGCAGACGATCAAATGTGCCATAGACCGTTCGAGTTTACGGCATACAAGCGGTTCTACCGTTGCAAGGTTGCGAAAATGACACTGTCGATGAAATAATATAGAAAATATCTCCAGCCGATTAAAATCGATGGTTGCTCGATTATGTTGTCACCCAATTCCCAACACTAATAAATACCCAATAGTATATGTTATCTTTTAAACGAAATGGTCATCTTTTGAAATCCGAAAACTATTAATTTCCTTGATTTGATGCGTAAAAAGGCTCATTTGTTCTGCATTTTCATTTTAATTACATGTAAATATACACTATTTATTTCAACAGTACCGAAAAAGAAAAAGAAAAAAGGAATTGAATTGTTAGAAGAAAAATTATCAGAGGCTATGGCACGCTTCCCATAAGCATATTTATTTGTAGCAGGTGATTTAAATAGTTGATGTGGGAAAATGGAGGACTTGTTACCGTCAGATAGTGTAAATCATATTTCTGAAGATAACTCTATGTATTAGACAGATGACTTTGCTCCGGAAAGAAAATCAAAAGATAAATTTCTAAACAATTTTGATTCATCTCTACTTGAATTATGTAAATCATATACTATTCACGTTGTATATGAAAGACAATATGGTGATATAGAACGAAATTATACACGCATAGCTAATGATGGTGTGAGTCAACTAGGTTATTCTGTTGCCGCGAGTGTTCTTTTTCCTTCTGTTGGGGACTTTAAAATAGGCACTAGTAGTGAATCTTCATTTTCCGATTCGTTGTGAGCTGGATGTTGGCATTAGTGGTTCATAACGAACAGGGTGATGATAGGGATGTGATAACTTGAACCTTGCCAAAGTTCGTTTGGAATGATAATAATAAAAAAAAATCATATAAATTTTAGATTAAGATCCAGTGAGGTGAAATATTAACTCAGTAATTATTACTGTATAATTCTATTCATTCTGACATAAATAAAATAGTGGGGTAAAAAGAGAAGCTGTAAGACAGTTCAGCTCAAAATAGGAAGCGGCAAGAGGATATTGAATCGGATAGACCTCGTCAACCAAGCTGGTGGGACCAGCAGTGTAAGATTTTGAAAGAAAATAAACAAACAACATTTAGGTTCTTTTCGCCAGATAAGCACAACAGAAAACTTTCAAAAATACATTTAACGTAGAAATAAATTTAAGAATATATATATATATATATATATATATATATATATATATATATATATATATATATATATATATATATATAAACAGAAAAAAGTTTCAAGGAAATCAAAAGAAATAGATTAATTTCGGCACGGTCTGACACACCACTAAATTTTATAAAACAGATTTTCAAAATAATGGAAGACAATTTCGAATATCATTTCTAGTTTAAAGTGGCACACCCATTTTAGTATGCTTTTAAATGTTGAAACTGGTCCATTTTCCAAACTACGACCACCACTCCAAGAACACCTCACCTCCATTCCGGTATTCACACCCACCCCCAGACAATGACCGAGGGGTCCAAAGGCAAATTTCGTTACATATATTATGCGTCTTCCTTCCAAGACTGAATATATAAAGTGTGGCCATAAAATATTCGAAAATGTCATTTGTAATTGAATTGTTTGTACATCTGACCTTAAACCCCCACCCCACCCACCCCCAAGGACCCAGTTGTAGGAGCTACGGATGATATCACTTACGCAGATGGTTACCACAGTGGCAACATAACTACAACGGTTCGCAAATTTCCAAGCAACGGTTTAGGAGGAGGCATGGTGACGGAAAGACGAAAGGAGGGACTGACAGACGGACGTATAGACGGATATTATTGCAATATCCCCGACTATTTTTTAAGAGCGTGACTTTTTCTCAGGTAATAACGCGTATGTTGTGCGGGATTCATAACTGCCTAGA
This sequence comes from Margaritifera margaritifera, assembly GCA_029931535.1. Taxonomy (NCBI): domain Eukaryota; kingdom Metazoa; phylum Mollusca; class Bivalvia; order Unionida; family Margaritiferidae; genus Margaritifera; species Margaritifera margaritifera. The sequence goes on from JAQPZY010001341.1 coordinate 1,328,710, forward strand.
TTCCTACTTGCTTGTCAGATCAACTACGGTTGTATTGCCACTGGGCAGAGCATATTCGATAGGTCAACTGGTTTAAAAACTGAAACTCGGTCAGGGATCTTATGGGTATTTTCTATTGAAAAAAAAGACGAAATTGTTTGATAATAATTACTGATTGATAACATACCACATTTCCCGTCCAAAAACCTATTTTTCTTGTTCCCGCTTCAAAATTAGACAATTATTTCACAACCAATGCGCATAATCGCAACACACCAAACTCACAAATCATTGCTGAAGTTTCTCTCTTAAACGGCGTAGAAGGGGTTGTGCGACAACAAATTTACCCCAAAACACGCATGTACAAATAGGTTCTATCATTTATCCCTTCGAAAAATAAGGCGGGTGATGGCAAATTGAGAGCAAACAATATGGGAACACAGTGACTTGAGTGAACGCATATCTCAATTATTCCAGGTTCACGATGTTCTCTCTCACAAAAAGTATAGAAGGAGTTGTGGTTGATTACATACAAACACACACGCACTTGCACGGACCGGTGGTGTGACATAGTTTCTATTTGATAAAGTGTGTGTGTGGGGGGGGGGGGGGGGAGAACAAAATTACGGAAACTTTTGCACCTTGAAATGAAACGTCGCAAGTCCACATACGTTAGGTGTATCGCCCAGGATTTACATGTTGTTTTTTTTTTTGTTTTTTTTTCTTTAAGAAATTAGTTTTGAGCTTTTGAATTTCCCCTTCTTTATCAAGCAGCAAAACCGTATGTCAAATATTTTTAACAGTGGCAAAGGCCTTCTATTTTAGTATTCAGAAAAACAAAATAAAATCTTACCCTGTGACAGCGTATGGACAAAATTTAAAAATCTATACAGATTACGCAGGCTAAATGGTATATATATATATATATATATATATATATATATATATATATATATATATATATATATATATATATATATGGGGGTAATTTGTGTATTTGTTTGTAACATATTGTAGTAAAACATGAATGATCTATCGACTTATCACTATTTCCACTCATATTGTCGGTCACAAAACTGAGCTCATATACCTAGTAGGTATAAGGATTTAAACTGAACCGGTCGCATTGCAAGTATTACATAACACAATAGCAGCTACTTATAAATTTCTTGAAATCGTATTTTCTTATCTATTACCAATACAAATATAGTCACGCTTCTTGGCAAACTGCCAAAATAAGTACAGTGAAATCAATAACTACAGAGAGAGAGAGAGAGAGAGAGAGAGAGAGAGAGAGAGAGAGAGAGACTCTTACCGTTGACAGTCTCGCATATCCAAATCATGTCTTGTAACTTCACTAGTAAAAACTGAACACAATTACATTTACACTGATTGTCTCGCAAACAATGTAGTACAAAATCACAGTCCTCATATCAACATTAAAAATCACTATATATAACAGCAATTGAGGAAATTAATGCATTAAAATTGGCGATGTGTGCACTTACAACTCTCCAATCATTCTTGTGCAAGTAACTTCCTTTTCTAGTTAACTGACTCGCGGAATAGCGCTATATTGTTTATTGTTGGTGATTGGACCGGTATGAACTAATCGAAATAATCCTGTAAGGTATCTAGTAATTATAAAAAGAGTATTTCTAAAGAGTTGGTTTGGAAGTGTGTCAGAAAGAATTATCTAACTTAAAATAATTGATCAATTCCAAGAAGGTGTCATTACTTCACATATATACTGTCAGTACCTTTTATGTTAAAGACCTTATTTAAGAAAGAACTTAATAAACGAACAAGCTGTATCCACGTAACAGGGGTAATATAGTACTATTGCGCCAGCCAAATATAATAGTGTTCAGTTTTCGGTAAACAAATGACATGACTAATGAATACAAAACGGTAATATTTATATTCTTGGCATATATATATGACACATAGATATATCTTAAATTAATGTATGTGTTTCAGAGAGAGAGAGAGAGAGAGAGAGAGAGAGAGAGAGACTATAACATTGTTTGATATTTCATAGCACATCAACACGTGGAAGGTTATATCGTGCCGAGGCCATTAGGCATACAGTGAAAAGAGACACACCAGGGCAGTCAGCTCGACCTGGTCTGGACAGGATTCATACTCACGCCTTCCTGGTCAGGAATCCGGCATGCTAGACATGTCATATAAACAAGAACATCTCTTTTGCAACTTCTATGCTCCTCCTCCCAACTACTACTACCACCGCCGCCACTACCACTACTACTATTTACTAGCACAGTAAATAATCTATACAATACCAAAGCTACAACCACAACATGAATTTGTTACATAATGATAATATCATTATTTAGTCAGACATATTAATAGCTGTCCAACAGTTTATCCACATGTCTACAATTTCATGAACTACATAAAACATCTCACTTAAACAACGACAAAGAGTTGACCAAGATTCTTATACAAATTAGTCACAAGTCTAAAGATATGTACGAACAATAAGTCTTTTGTTCTATTATATTCTTTAAAATGATGTCAGCCAGAGTTCAATATAGGGCTTTTAAATCCATCTTTATCTTCATTTGTGTGTTTGTAAGTGCGATTAATCTAATTATTGTATTCTATATTTGTGCCATGTGCACACAAATCTTCATGTGGGTGGATGGGGGTGGGGTGGGGTGGGGTGGGGTGGGGTGTCAGGACGGGTAATATTCTACAACAACAATAGCAACTACAATTGCTACTAATGCTATCACAAAGCCATCACTACTACTACCACCACCAACATCACTACTACTACTGCCATGACTACAGCTTAGTGAATTCCCCGTTACCGTTTTTTTTTTTTTGAGGATGAGGACACCGAGGAAAGGCATGCTGCAATTCAAATCTTTCGGAGTATAACAATATAAATATATATGTATTTATAAAGTATGAGTATGGTTACTAGAAATTCACAGACAAGTGGACCTCTTGTTTAAGAGCTTGGGTTTCATATTTAACCGCCCACCCACCTTGCTCATCCACCCCCACTCCACCCCCACCCTTATAAAACAATTAAAATAAAAACAATTATGGAATTGCTGAAGGCAAAAATATAACCATACAAGTCTGATGGTTTCTGGTTCAGACACGGTATACTTACATGTTATCTTTTCACAATTAGTCTCTAAATTTTTCGATATTTTTTTTTCCGGTAAATGTGGGCGTAGTAGGGGAGGTACCAATTTATAATGTCACAAATGACGTTATGACGTCCTGTAAGGCAACGTGTAATGATTGAGGTGTATTTCAAAGTCACTTCATTACAGTATTCTGTGGTTTCGTAAAAAAATCAGTATTTTCCGTCGTTTGATAACTAGTATGTTACACTAGTGCTCATTCAAATAAAAGTAATGAAACTAGTTGAATAATTGCAAAACAAAAAAAATCTCGCAAAGGCTCGCAGAAGATAAATTATTCCACTTGTTTCATAAATTTCATTTGAATGTAGGAACACTCTTCAGAAAGCATCACATTTGTAACTACAGTATGCAGTTATACAAGACCCAGTTTTACTTAATATATGAAATTTTCTTCCTTGCAAACAAACCACGAACTAAAAAGGAGGAGGAGGAGCAGAAGAAGAAGAAGAAGAAAATGGATTTTGGGTTTTGGGTTTATTCACAACAAAGAGTAGCAATTTATGCACTACATTGTAAAGAAGTCATCTCTCTATCTCTCTCTTCCTCTCTCTCTCTCTCTCTCTCTCTCTCTCTCTCTCTCTCTATCTCTCTCTCTCTCACTCTCTCTCTCTCTATCTCTCTCTCTCTCTCTCTCTCTCTCTCTCTCTCTCTCTCTCTATATATATATATATATATATATATATATATATATATATATATATATATATATATAACGACACATGCGAGTAATGTTTGAATGTAATATACATCGTGAGTGGTGTGCTTAAATAGAGTTGCAGTGAGAAAGATATGTTTATATGTTTGTTCCAAGGTACACCAATATATCAACTTTGGTGGCAAAAGATGGAAAAGTACAGGAAGTAAAGCCCGGGCAGGATTCTTCGGCGATGAGGTGAATTCAATTTGAAAAGTAGGTCACAGCGACACAAGTTAGATTTGCGACAGACTTTATTCTAGAATGCATCTTCCCACTTTTCGAAGCGAGAGTATAAGCAGGCGACTATTTCATATGATACACTTGTAGAACATTTTAATATTCCACCGAAACATTTCGTTTCTAATCCTGAAAAGTGCTTTTTATGTGGAGTGCGGCTAGCTGTTCGAAGAATTATTATTTTATTCTAATATAACGATACATAATATAAAGTCGTGAGCTGATGCCATGCAACTTTTTTCTAAATTAATGTAAACCCAGAGAATTCGTCGTTGTCTGCCCAGCAATCTTGTCAAGCCCTGCGTGTTTGAAAATGCAGAGCATAAACAAACAAAGAAAGAAACAAAGAAAAAATACAACCTTTTGAAAACATCATAGCTGGAACATTTTGGACTCAGTCGTTGTGTGTGTGTGTGTGTGTGTGTGTGTGTGTGTGAGAGAGAGAGAGAGAGAGAGAGAGAGAGAGAGAGAGAGAGAGAGAGAGAGAGAGAGAGAGAGAGAGAGAGAGCTTTGTTTATCAGTGAAAGCGTATCAATAACAAGATAACATACCTATCGAATCTTGTCTTTATGGCAGCCCTTGTCGACAAGTTATCGGTAGCGTCTCTACTCCAGCCACTCACTTGGTATCGCAGGCGCTACTTACCAGCCACCCGACAAATAAACCGTCTTTTGTCGTGAAATTGTAGGTAAAGTTGAAAATATATGGGAATTCCCCACCTGTAATAATTGTGCGACTTTATTTTACTAAATAGAGCTTCCTTGTACTATTTACATTGCCATGCATTTTATCAGAGTTTAAATAGCTCTGTAGTCTGTACACACACTGAACTACTTAAAAACGTTGATAGAAGCGCTTTGTGTTCAACTCTTCCTCTTTCTGTGAAATGCTCTTAAATGATTGGATTCCCCCTTTTCCCCACATGTTAATCTTCAACTCTTCAATGACAGTTTGATCTGATTGGACAGACTTTTTTTTTTATTGAAAATTGACTATGAGTATTTTATACAAATTCCTTTGAACGCCACCTGACACAGTGTTAAGAGAGTTATGCATTAATTGTTGAACAGTCATGACGCTTAGTTTGACAGTCTATATTAATAAATATAAATACATAAATACATCGTGCAAACTCTCCACTTCTCCTCTCTCTCTCTCTCTCTCTCTCTCTCTCTCTCTCTCTCTCTCTCTCTCACAAACACATACACACACACATTCACACACACACACACACACACACACTGTCAGACACAAATGAAAAATATACATGAGTCTTAACATACATCAAGAAAAATAGGGTGTTACTCGGACTCAATAGTAGATACATGTTTAAATGTAGTATTCTACAAGCTGTTAGAGTTTTGAAAAAAGGGTCCACTTCTTCTCAAACGCAAACGTTTTATTTAAATAGCTTTGCTAAATATTTTTCCTTTTTTGCAGTATAAAACATTGCTTTTGTAATTTGTAAACTTTGTTGTGATTTAGGTTTTGAAGCACAGCGTGACCTATAAATTTGATATTTTGCATTATCACCTAGTTGCTACACTTTACATATAGTGTGTGCAGTTTAATATTTTTAGCATGTTAGCATGTTAACATATCACTTTATGTGAATCTATTTTTTTTTTAAAATAAGCACAGGAAATTCTTGCGCAGTGTTCTCTTTACTGATTGACTGCAGCAGTGGAAATTTTCATTACTCCGCCTTCTGAAACTTTTCTTTTTACTATTACTAGTAACATTTTGGCGGCCATTTTTCGAATCGATTGCCCAAGGGGCATTGAGAAAAAAAGGATTTGTCTGTCGGAATATGACCAATATATCCCACGGAGCTTGTTACAAAAAAAAAAAAAAAAAAAGGGTATCGGTCAATGGATAGAGGGCTGGGGGGAGGGGGCATAAACAGGGACCCAACCCTATGACAAACGTCAGCGTGGTTTAAATGTTAACCTATAGGAGTAAATAAACTCACCTCTGTTTAGAGAAGAATGGGGACAAATGCCGGTCTCCAAACTGACAGAAAGTTTGCCAACAAAAGCATTGTTCCAAATCAAATATCCGGTCACAAAAACATTAAATCTGTCATTACTTTACTCAGCAACATCATTCGTCTAGATTTAATGCAATTTCTGCATCCAGTAACCATCCCTTCACATGAATATCCAACAACTGGAATGTTACTTTTTCTTCAGTATACAATATACTGCATCCGTAGTAGTGGAATGGACTTTAGGTGGAAACATTATAAAAATTCTCATCGATGTATGTGGCACGTCTAACCTAACCCGAGTGAACTATGTGACATCACACAGGAATTTCCATCGGAGATCCAGTATTGAAAAATGATGCTGTCTGTGTCAAATGTTCTATATCAGAATAAAGAAATTAATTATATCACCAAACTTGTTATTTCCAAGAAAGACCACTTCTGGAAATCGTAATATAGACACATTTAATTCCTAATCCACACAATAAAGGATTTCCAAAAAAACTTCCATAACTGTACAATCATAAAATAAGCGTTCAATGCTTTCGACCTCATGGATGAAATTTATTTTTTTTTAAATTTAATTTGTTTCGGCAAATCTGTGCATAAATTTAAACTGAAAAGCAATTAAATTTGTATCTTTCGTGCACTTGTTAGCCATGATTGGAGATTTTTTCCAACTTTGCTCGCCTATCTGGAACTTTAAATGTCTGGACCAAGCCTCAAGTTTTCTATAAAGTTTATTGATTTTATTATTTTCCAATTCTTTGTATGTATATTTTAAATTCTTATTTGCTAACAGCAAATTTTGTCAGAAATTACATTCATAAAAGTGTTTCCCTTCTCGATATAATTTTTAATCGTTCTTTTGCAGTGACCAGACATTTTTAAAATACTTGAAAAATATTCCATATAATTATTATTGTGGGCCTTTTTGACGTGTTGCTTCAAAATTTGATAATGATCATTGACTATCAAAGAGATGTTTAATACATGTTATTCCATTTGACCGCCATTTTATATATGAATAAAAGTTAATAATATCAACAAAATTTAGAATATCCTGTGACAAGTATTCTTCCACTGATAAAGGCTCCACTTTCCACGTTTCTAAGGCGTGGATAACATCTTGCCAAAATTATTACTAATACCTTTACTATTCTCTATTCATTTTGTCTGCCCTAATTTTCATATCCAGATGCCTCCAAATTTTTTTTTTTTTTTTTTTTTTAACCATAATCTACCAAAGTCCTTCTTCATTTGCAATAAGGCGTTTAATCAAAGTGATCTTCATTCTTCATGCATTGGGAAAAAAAAGAATGAACATGAACAATGTCGATGGCGCCATCTGTAGATGGGGATATAAGTGTATCTCTTTTCACCCTTTCGGTTTTACCACTCCAAATAAATGTAACAAATATTTTGTTCATTTCATGTTCTATATATAATGGAGGATTAGGCAGTGTTGAGAATAAATGAATACATTTTGGAAGAAAAAAAAAATATTTGATTAAAGCTATTTTTCCAATAAGGAGCAGGTTTCTCCTCATCCAACAACACATAAGTTTGTTTGGCTTCTTTTAGCTCTTTTGTATAATGTAACTCTAACATATCTTTTAAGTTCAAAGAAAACTCTATTTTAAAACGTCAAAAGGAAGAAGTACACTAAATTATTTCAATGTCTGGGCATATGTTTTCTTCTGAAAATTTGTTTTTTTCTATCCAGATAGCTTTAGATTTTGATACACTACAATGTAATCCAGAGACTAATGCAAACTATTTGAGAGTTCCGATTGTAGATCTAAAAGTCTGTGGAAAGTCATTCAATAGCAAAAAGGTATCATCAGCATACTGACTCAGTTTAAATTCTCTGTCATGATAGAAAATACCTAAATGGTCTCCTTGACGACTCTCTCTCTCTCTCGATGAAAGAACTGAGACAAGTAACCATTGTTGATGACGCTGCTTTTGGACTTGTTACAAAATACACTGAACCACTGACAAACAGAATCACCAAAATTAAAGGATTTCAGAGCATTTTTTCAAAAAGTCCCATTCGACAGAGTCAAATGCTTTCTCCAAATCAATTAATAAGAAGAGGGCAGATTTGTTTCATCGAGGTAGTTCATAAAATCATATGCAATTATAGTGTTTTCGCCAAAAATCTCCCTTTCATAAAACCTTTCTGAGTATCACATATAATAGAGGGAAGCACCTCCTTAAGACTATTCGGTATTGAAGCTGGTGATAATTTGTTGTCCTCATTTAATAACGAAACTCCAATTTTGGAGGGTCACAAAGTCAGCTGTGTCGAGCGTGATACACCGAATAACATTGGTAAACAAATAGTAATTTGGTAGGTCTTTTGAACTAGTATTTGTTTTACACTATGTGGAACTGTTATATATATATATATATATATATATATATATATATATATATATATATATATATATATATATATATATATATATAATGACACAAAAATTTATAACGGCGCAAATGCAAAACAGTTTCCCAACGTTTCAAGCTAAACAAGCTCTTCGTCAGGGGTAGAAACAATGTACAACATGCACAAAATAAACACTAAACACAATGGCCAAGAAAGAGTCTTGACTCATACATGTTTAAATGACGGGGAAAAAAACAAACATAGGATAAAAAATAGAAGAAGGAAAGAAGACAAAATGGAGAAAAAAACGGTATAAAACGGGTAAACTACGTATCTATGTAATGCTTCCATCAGCCCAACAAAGTTGTGTGTGTGTGTGTGTGTGTGTGTGTGTGTGTGTGTGTGTGTGTGTGTGTGTGTGTGTGTATAAACACCAACCTGTTTGTATTATTAACAATGGCTTCAAATGGTACTGTACTGTCGAATCCAAATGTATTAAAATAAGGAATTGAATTAAGTATTGTTCAGCTACGTCCTGTATTAAGTTTATGGAACAAAATCAATAATGTTAATTATCATTAAGTTACCATCCTAGAAGTTACAATGTAGCACAATTAAAGATGCATATAATCCTACAAGTTACAATGATGCACAATTAAAGATGCATATAATCCTACAAGTTACGATGTAGCACAATTAAAGATGCATATAATCCTACAAGTTACAATGTAGCACAATTAAAGATGCATATAATCTTACAAGTTACAATGATGCAGAATTAAAGATGCATATAATCCTACAAGTTACAATTAAAGATACATATAATCATACAAGTTACAATGTAGCACAATTAAAGATGCATATAATCCTACAAGTTACAATGTAGCACAATTAAAGATGCATATAATCCTACAAGTTACAATGTAGCACAATTAAAGATGCATATAATCCTACGAGTTACAATGTAGCACAATTAATGATGCATTATCAAGACATATGGTTTTGTGACATCTCCTAAAAACAATGACCTTTGGCCTGGTATGTTGCAGATTCTAACCATGGAGCACTGATCTATCATTTCGATACGACCCACAAGCAACTTGACACAATAGGCCTGCCGTATCTCGTCAACAATGTAGAATTTGATAAATAACTATTTATACCTATTTGTAATTGCAACAATATAATCAAGGTAATCCTATCAGTTAGAAATAATTACAATTTATAGCTTATGATGTGCTCACTTGCAGTCATATCACCAAAATACACGGTGTTATGTCCAAGAAAGCACATAAACCTTAAAACTGACGATCGAAGTGCAACTTATTTCTCGGGGAAACTGAGAAAAAGAAGACTTTTTAAAAACTTTAACATGCAACACCCAAATAATAAACTTACATTTACTTAGCTCTCTCTCTCTCTCTCTCTCTCTCTCTCTCTCTGGTTCGTATGTTTCGCAGTCAGACGCATAAATCTGGACCAGATAAGTGGCCTTATCTACCGATCGCTACAATGCAAGTATATGAAAACTGGGACTTTTAAATGCAAGATCGGTCCCGATCGATTTGGTTTGGTTTGGTACTTGACATCACAGCAACACAAGTAGGTTATTTAGTGCCGAGACAATATGAGTAAAGTGCCTTGCCCAAGGACACACCACGGTAGCTGACCCAGGGTGGTCCTATGGTAGGATTCAAACCCGCACCCTTCGCTCGTGAGTCTGGCACGCTAACCACTGAGCCACCGCGGCTCCACTGGTCCTGATCGAAATAAATTTTCAGCATGACAACTATACTAATTATGTGGATAAAGCCAGAAGCGAGTATCACGTGACAGAGCTAAACAAGAATTAGGAAAACATTTATGACTCAAGGATGTTTCATTAGTTTTTGAAAATAAATGAACACTCAGCGTTATTCATATATCTTTAATTATTTGTTTCCATAAAATAAAATTTTCACTTCGTGCTCACTAATACAAGAATCATAGAGAATTATGACCTTGTTAAATATCTTTCTTTTCTTATTATTCCCCCACCATGAGGAAAAAAGGAGAAAATTTTTCAAAGTATAGGTGGGATTTAACGACGAAACGAAGGTAGAGCAGGAAAATATGATGCGCACCTTTTGCGCATTTCTTTAATTTTTCCGCGCGATTTTTCAGAGGTTAGCATCAATCCCACGATCGTGCGTCTTAAATGGACCCTTCATGTAAATTAATGCTAGATTTATAGATAGATGAATTTGAATATTATGCCCCAAAACTTTACCGAACATTTTATGTCTTTTTCATGAAATGGAGATTTGTAAAAATCGTTATTGTCTGACTCGATATTATGGCTTTTTTTGTGAACTTTAGGCAGGCGTAAAGGACTGAGATACAGAAATAGAATCTTCAATTCCATCATAAAGAATCTTGCTTTATCATAAAATGAAATTCGACGATTTCTTCCAATTTGAGGATTCGTCAACTCTTTTTTTCTGGAATAGCGAGATTCCCAGATGTACAATTTGATAACTACATAAATATTTTTCATCCTTTCCTAATATTTTTACCTCCCAAAAAAGTCTAAATATTTTCAGAATTATCATAAGTAAGATAGTTCACACTCTCAGTTCTGGGGAGAAATTTTGAGAAATTTAGTGGAATCGAGGCCTGGACGCAGTAAATTGACATATATGCTGACAACCTAACAGAACGTTAGTCACCGCCTCTACTCCCGGCGTCTATCATTTGTTACGACTCTAGGGGTAATGTAACAGAATAAAAGACACAAACAAGCTTTCAAGATTAAAATGCAAAACTTTAATTTCCTATAATATTAAAAGAATTAAAATAGTTCAACAAACAATCAAAGTGAAAGAATTAAAATAACTTGCTGTATAGAATATCCTAAAAAGTCCTAAAATGTTTTAAAGTTCACTTCCTGATGTTAATCCAAATAATCCGGATGTGGTATTCCGAATGAAAAAGCCTGCACTGTGTTGAAACTGATAAGTTCTGATTAAATCCAAAATAATCCTTGCAAGTCTGGAATCTCACAAGTTTTAGAATAATGTCCGATAATTCCACGGAGCTGTATAGTAATTCAGATGAATTACTAATTAAATAAATTCCACACAGAACTGAATAATTTCAATAACTTCTCTTCGATCAAGCAATTGCAAAGAATGATAATTCCCAAGATTATTCCCTATATATCTTTACTAAGTGCGCAGAATTAAAAGGGAATGTCCTTTCTCCGTCTTTAATAATATGGTATTTCAAAATAACACAACCCTCTAAGAACCAATCAGGAACTATGTTACGCGTCATTTACCCAAAGGTCTAGCGTACTAAAAATCTTAAAGAGTAAACATAATGTTATTGTAGTATGGAATGTGACCTTTTAATGTTGATTTCCAAAAAGTACAAAGCCAGGTAGACTTCATTTCCCGCGCAATTGATCATGTGACCACTTATCGATCGAGCAGTAGTCGTATCTATACTGATATGCTAACCGCTATTCAGAATAAAAACAGAGATCATAAATTAGTAAATTAAATCATTATAAAAAGGTAAAAAGGTATGATTCCGTAACACATTATGATGGAAAGCTGTACCTTGAGTTCACCTTTCTTTCTTCCTTTTGTTTTCTTTTTTAAAATCAAGACGAAAATAAACTATTGTGGTGGCTGACAAACTCAGATTATCGACACCATTACACTTGAATTCTAGTACATTCTCCCTATATCAGAAAAAATTTATTAATTGTGGTTTATACACAACTTTATTATTCTTACATAATTCTATTTGTTTACTGCACAGTTACTCGTATATATTGTTAATTGTCATTATATTGTGCATTATTATCCTACTTTATCAATATTTGTTAAGTAGTATGACCTGGGTAATATTAGATAGTGGACACATATAAGGAGGACATAATTGACCCACATATGACTATTCTGACATCTAGGTAATCTGGGCATGAGATAATCAACTTAAGCTAGGCGGAAAATTCATTTGTGGTTGTGGGAAGTCCTACAAGGGTCACTGTGGCAGGCATACTCTCTGCTGTATCAAACTGTTGTAAAATTATGGATGTCCTCAAAGGCCAATCAGAATTTACTTCACTGAATAATTTACTCTAATTAAGACCAATCAAGATGGACTTCATTGAATAATACTCCAAGTATGTATTAATGTATTTATGATGTCAACACACTGCGCTTACTTTTGACAACTATGAGTTCACTATTAACCAATCAAAATTGAGCCAAGACTTGACTAATCGATAAATAATATATATGATGTCATTACTATCTAATCAAAATTGGGATTGAGTAAATAGTTTCGCTCTGGGTTATTAGACTTCCGTGTTTGGATTCGTGATCAGTCAGTCAAGACGCATATGCTTGTGTTGATTTAACTTCCAGCGATTCTGTTTTGTTTTTCTTTTTCATTCTTTTTCTAATCGTTTTAAACCGAAAACCTGCCACCATCAATGGGCACCGCCTTAAAGTATTCTAGGCTGTATGCACTGTAAAACAAAGTTCTCTGCTCATATGTCAATGGAGCTACTGACTCGGCAATGGTTTTACCCCCAGTCGGATACTCTTTCAGCTACTAATTTAGTAACTACAACATGCCTTGATTTCACCTTGTTTTTCAAGCACTTCATGATCGGGGATCATCCTCGCCTGTTTAGTCTCTGGGATAAGCACATATATAGAGTAGATGTTATGCTTGGATCACCCCAGTAGAGACCTTCGGATCACCCCAGGTCAGTAGAATATTTTAAGAAGGGGTATAGTTAGGCTGGGATCAACCCACTTTAGGCAGCTTCTGGGAGCAGCCCAGCTCTGAAGAGGGGATTATGCTGGGAACACCCCAGTAGAGACCTTGGATCTCCACAGGTCAGCAAAATAGTAGAATAAGGGGTATAGTAAAGGCTGGGATCAACCCGCCTTAGGCCAAGGATCATTCTTAGCTAAATGTATTTTTCTTCAAGTGAGTTGCCCCCAGAGAGAAGCCAAATTTATTTATGTTTTATATATGTTTTGGGAAAGGTTGTTCAAACTCTAGAGTAACCACTAGGATGCCAATGGTTCATGATGTTTAGAATTAGATAATAATTGTTTACATGATTAGGATATTCTAGTTCTGTTGGTCGGAGAGAGAGAGAGAGAGAGAGAGAGAGAGAGAGAGAGAGAGAGAGAGAGAGAGCGAGAGAGAGAGAGATCCTTGAATGATATTCTTGATTCTTCCATTTTCTGAAGATTTTGAGATAATTTAAAGAATGCAATGCAATACATGAAGGCAAGAAAATATGCGATTCAAAACTGATGAAGCCATGTGAATTATTTATACATCAGGACTGAGCAAAATTATACGTAAATTTATCCCGACAGTTGCAATTACATATGCTTTCAAATATTCCATTTGAAATATTTTTATTGTGCAAGGAATTATTTACAGTCACTTGCTTTGAGTTTATATCAACTGAGATAATGTTAAATCATTTAATATCAATCAGATATATTTGTATTATACTTTTACAATACTACACATCAAAAATAGTTAATATACTACTCGCTTTGCAGTTCAGTACAATTATTTCTTGCATTATATTCTGTGTAAGCTCTCTAATCAATCGAATATATAATATCCTTTATCCTAATGAAATACTTGGTAGATAGTCTTATTACATTTATCCATGACTCGAATTCCAATTGTTCTGAAATATTATGTAAACCACCAAGTAACATAATCAGGATACTAACATCTAATTGATCACAGAAATCACGGTAAATCTCTGGAGGCATATATGTAAATAGATTCTCCATCAAATTGTTTCTGTCGTCCAAGGTTAAGGGACAATTCATTGAAATGCGTAAAATACGGTCATCACTTGTTTTCCCACATAGGGGACACATCCCAGCTCTTGCTTTCATTCCTCCAATACGAATTAATGTCGCATACTCCATTTTTCTGCTTGAGTCATTATAGGCAAGTTTCCATAACTGGTGAATTTCAATCCTGGATGAATTTAAAAAAATCGATCAAATCCCTCACTTGGATTTCTGATACTCATTTCATGTTTTCTCTTCTCGAATTCCTGAATTATTGTCCCAATTAAGTCTTTCCATGTTAATTTGTCTAGAAACCTTCCAGTGAAATTAAAGTCGTTGCGATAATCTTCTAAATCATACTTTTTGAGCACAGAATAAATATCGTATATAAAAGAATGATAACTATGTTTGGGGTCAAAAATCAAATTGCCAACAGTCCAGAGGAAAATCTTTTTGGCAGTTAAATTTGCCGATGTTCTACAAATACGACCTAAAAATATAAGTTTTTGCTTATCTATGCGAGCTTCCATTGAAATCATTCCTGTGCATGCTGTAGTGGATCTTATCGGCGATCTTTGAGGGAAATCTTGTACTCTTCGGGCGAAATATCGATGTATTTTCTCCAATGTTTCAGTAATTCCATTTGACGAATACACTTCCTTGTTTCCACTGACTATCATCCAATTACTCTTGCTAGGATTATATTTCAATTTCCACTTCTGTGCATACTGGTAAGCTGTATTCACGAGTATCTGTAGATAATCACATAATATAGCAATTAGAACAGACTTCTGGTCTTGAGTTTTTTCTAAAAACAACGATCAAATGTTGCTCGAGTTAAATGCAAATGGACATTTAATATTTAAATCAGTTGCAGCAATTTAATGCTTTACCTACAGCAATTCAGGTCTATCAGATTCAAGGGTTGATCTTTTTATTAGCATTCTTCTTTTTATCGTTGCTCTTGGAACTTGGTTTTGAAAGAAGTCTTTGGAAAAATACAAATTTCCGCAGTGGGGTTCCTTTCCATAACCGAAAGTTTCATATATTTATTGATCTTTTCCATCAACGCTCTAATCGCGTATTAGAAAATAATGTGTCAGAGAAATGCCTGATGCGTTTAAAAAAAATGAATAATAACACGTCAGAAAAGGAAATGTCCCAAGTAGTATGTGGATACAAAACACGGGCAGTCAATGATTTTCTTTGAAAGCATGAAAAACTGGCACAGTTACGTCTAGGGCAGTAGCGCAGTGATCCTCTAAATGAATATCTTTTTTGTAACATTTGTCTTAACGTAAATAAATATTCACGGTTTTCTCAAACGTTCGAGAAGAGTTGGTATGGTCAGTTGAAATATCCCATACGCTGGCACATAACAGTTTGATGTTTTCGCAACAACAACAATAAAAATTTCTAAAAAATTATAAAATATAAAATATATATATATATATAAAAAGTCTGGGTTAGTGTTTTAACAATGTGAAACGATGGTAGTATTAATTCTTCTGCATTGATGTCTTTAAAGAGGCAAAAATTAAAATTTGAAAAGAGTAACGCAAATGAAATAGAAACGTAGATAGCGTAAGCAAGTGGAGTCAAGCAATAGAATTACCTATAAATATGAGAGAATTATTTTTTTTAATTTTACGATATCACGTCATGATTTGGGTCGAAAGTTTCTTTATCGTATTAGATATAAATAAATAGTCCACAGAGTAACTACATGTATTGAAATTGTAAGTGGTATTGTTAGGGATGCACATACATGTCTTAAGTCTACACTTAAAGGGACAGTTGACTTATTTGTTATTATTAAATTTTGTCATAGATAAACCGATAGAAAACAACCGACCGTTCAGTGCACCATAAACAGTTCGTGAAGTGAATTGTTGAGAAGTTCAAGTGTTAGGAAGATCATTTATAATTTAATAAATTTTTGTTCCGGCTTTTGCCGAATGTAAATATTGGGGCGTGCGTGGTTGCTCCGGGCGCAATCGGAAAGAAAAAAACAAAAAAAAAACAGCATGTTCCTCCTTGAAAACAAATTATATAACTTAAACAGAAGCATATAAATATATTGTTATCATATATATCTTCTGTGCATGGTAGTATATGTAATACATAGATTGCGTGTAGTATTCAGGCCAGGGCCGGTTTAACCACTAGGTAAACTTGGCGGTCGCCTAGGGCGGCACAATTTGGGGGCCGGCAAAAAACTGAATGAATAAAAAAGACCAAAGAGAAATAGCGTAAAATAGAAGATAATAAGCGTCTAAAAATAGAAAGAGAAAAACAGATGCAGAATTTTTATTCATACTAATGCACATTAATCATTTTCAAAAGTTAATGGGGGGGGGGGCGCAAGGCTGAAGGTTCGCCTAGGGCGCCAAATACCCTTGCGCCGGCCCTGATTCAGGTAATTGGTCAACCTAATTGTACTCGAGGCTGGTGTTGCTGAATATCGGACAGGTTAATTTCCTTCTAAATGCCCCTGAAACTAATATGCATCAATCAACATATACATTCGTTTTAAGTCGCGGTCCAAACAAGTAAACCTTGTAGTCTTCACAACACCAGACCATTGTTGTCATACACTTTACATTTGTGTAACTAACAGAAAATTCATAAGATTATCAGACATATGTAAGACCAACACGTATTTTATGAAACTTGTCAAAATTTCAACAGTTTCAATCGACTAAGATCTGGTCTTGTCTGGACTTAAAATTTAGTCTAGAGTCCTGTGACCAGATTCGTTTATATTGATGTCTGACTTAAAATTGACCAATAAAATGGCTAAAGTCTAAACTTAACGTTCAGACTTATGTTGATGAAAATAATTGATAGGTCCCAGCCTATCCTGTCCGGACTGTAAGTGCCCGGTGCATGTTTAACCTTGGTCGGAGAAACGAAGCATTGAGCCCCGCGGATTTTTTTTTTTTTTTTTTTTTTTGTCCATCCAACAGGAAAATTTATATCGTCACCCGATGGTCGTCGCTATGAAAATTTTATGATTTTGGAAGAGAATACTAGAAAATGTTTTGCTTTGATTGACCAAGCCCTCAATGTGTGTTTTCAGAAGATTGTATCACTTGACAAATTGTGGGTCTTTTGAGTCGTAGGACGCTAAAGTTGGAAATTCCCATGTTGCAGACTAGCAGTAATCCGTTTAAGTGCGTGTTGTTTGGTTACGGACGCATATTTTGTTCAGCTCTTTCACTTCCCAAATTGCTCTTTTAACTCTGACTAAGGTAAATATTTCATTAAAATCGAACTTTACGCCTTATTTTATTTTATCTTGATCAAAAAATTTGGAATGATACATTTATATCAAGTTAAACAAATCTTTAGCTAAATCCACCACAATAGGAAGCAGACAGTGGCGTGTTTTTGATAGGCATTTGATATCAAGCCTGTCATGTGGAATTTTATCATATCTTTGCCTCTTAATTTATTATCTTTCCACGGTGTCGAATTGCCCTAGCCATTTGACAAAGCAAATGGTTTTTGACTCAAAGATGTTTGGTATTTTAAAAAACAAAATTAAGTCTCTTACCTAGTAGCTTCAGACCAAAAACAAAAAAAAACTTGTGCTATAACTGTATCAAAAATATATGTAAATTCAAACAGCAATATAGCTACATGTGTAGCAGACGTAATTATAAGTAAAGAAATGCAGCCTACTTGTTTGGGAAGAAAGGATAAGAAGATGAACTTTATTTTCAATAGACGGCGCAAAGAATGTTAACGTATAGCAAGTTATTTTAGCAGAGTTTCAGCTTTTGCGGATAAGGACGAAAGAGGTAATGGTAAATGATATCACATTTTAATTATGTGATAGCAAGACTTATGTAAAATGGTTATAATACCTGCACCAACTTTAGTTGAAATCTGTTGAAAAGAACTTAGTTCTGATCCCGAACGAAATGTAAAGGTCAAATCTAGTTTTGGTAACAGCGACCATGACCTTGTAGGTACACACCCAAAAATAACAGAGGTATTTCTTGGGCAGAGGGGAACACACGTGCTAAGTTTAGAACAAGTGCCTTGCTAAGTGCTGAAGTTATTGTCCGGAAGTGAAATGCTATGACAGACTCAACTTTAGTGACAGCAACCTTGATTTTGGAACTACTGACCCTTAACTCAAATTTTAGGTTTCATTCCTATCGCTAAGTGAAACACATTAATGGATTTCGTTGAATTCTGTTATCTAGAACTTAAAGATAAAATATGCAGGTTTATGTTAACACTTATTATGTAATCCTTTATACCTAAAAAAACCCCCACATTCACAATTCTGATAAAATTATATTGCATAATTTGCAACTTATTGTGTTTAAAAGTATTACGTTCACTAAATAGCAGGCAAGGCATTGCTTCTCCTTGTTACGTGTGCAAAAGTGATGTATCAGGAAACATAAAAAAATAAATAATCGCTTAAGTGATCCTGAAGAAATTTAAGAATTGATACGACTAATGCTATTGTTGTGTATATTGAATTTATAATATATGTCCATGATTGTAAGTTGTACTTTAGTCAGATTGTGGTCATTTTGTAAACAACATGTTTACATAGTATTTGAGTTCAAGGCCGGTTTGTTTGCAGCTAGACTGTTATTTCCATGTCGTGTTGTGCTAAAAGTCAGGTACACAATGGAATTTTCCATTAAAACTGCTCATATTGTGATGTGACATAGGTCATGTAGGCATTTGTTTTCTGGAATGTTCTGATGTAGGCATTTGCTTTCTGGAATGTTCTGTCAGATGACTTGTGTTTATATATATATATATATATATATTCGTAAATACCATTTCATTCTTGCTCAAATGGTCAGTCTATGAAGAATCATTTTAATACTCAGATGTTTATAGTTGTGTTGTGAACATCAGAGTAAATTCAGAGCGAGGAATTATTTATTTTTGAAATATTCATTGGAATTACTAAAAGGGCTCATTCTCATTTTGGATTAATACTTGACTTTGGGATTTATGTGAATATATTCAAAGACATTATGGATTACATCATTCAGGCATATCAAAGACTACTGGCACATCAGGACATTCAAGACTATTGGCATATCAGGACATTCGAGGCTACTGGCATTCATTCAGAACATTCTATATTTAGGTCTTGCGATTAGGACAGTTAGGATTATTGGATTATTTGGACTTTAATTCACGTTATTGTAAATGTCTTTTGAATTTTCAGTTTAATTGTCTTGAAATTAATTGCTTGTTGATTTTACTTACATTGTTGGTTTTACTTTCTTTCTGTTACATTATTTGAAGACCTAGAGTTGTAACACTATACTTACAGCCAATATAGTTACCAATTGTTAAAACAGAAACAAAAACAAAAACAAAAACTATAAAAGGGAAATTATTGGGTATAATTACGAAACTACTGTTAAATTCCTTTGCATTAGCGCAATATTGGCTTCTTAAGAACGTATCCTTACATATAGCTAAACTGTAATCAAATGAAGTACATAAAATAAAGTACATCAAAGTGTTTTTCCTGAAATGCTTTCCGTTGAGAGCAAAGTGTTTCATGTCTTTTCAATGCTTTTCTATTTCTGAATCCTTTCTTGCAATACTCACATCTTTGAACATCTTGCAGAAACTCCGTAAAGTACTGTACTTCACGTTGTATTTTACCAATGAAATAATTAAGTTCTTTTACGGATTTGATTGTGTAGGATGTTGTAATGATACCTGCTGAAACAATAACAATTTTATCTACATAGTGTACAGGAGCAACGAAGCCTAGTGCAACCTATGAGCTAAGGTCATTTAAAGTGCATGCAAATTTTGATGTAGAGGTTGGCTAGTTATACTTGTTCCAAAAGTTTAAATTGCTTTGATATTTAAGTGACCTGTTATTTGATTAATTCTAGTTTATAAAATTAATTTTGCTAAATATTTTAGGCAGATACTGAATATCGTTCAGTCAACCTTTGGTTTATCAATCCAACGATTATACCCACTTGGCTATTGCAGTCAGTTATTATTACTAAAATTTCTAGTCCATGTGAAGATTGGTTTTCACTTCCTGGTTGTGCCCTATGTATAAATCAGTGATGATTTAATTTCTAAAATATGTGCTTGTAGAAAAACACCGTCTGTCTGTCTGTTTTTTCAAGCATCTGAATTGATTTATCAGTAGGTACTGTTTGTGATGTTACGAATACTAATATTGTTCGTTACTTAAGAACTTTTTCACTTATCCATTTCGTCCTAAAAAAAATAGCTTTTGTTGCATGTACTATAATTCAATTCGTCGAAATCTGTCGCACATCAACGTATATAATTTTTGTCAATTTCAGACGAAAACAGTCCAACTCAAATATTTTTGTCCAACTGAATTATTTACATGGACAGATTTTTCGAAGTGCGTAGAATCTAAAATGATCTATAAGACTGTACTCCGTGTGCAAAATCTAGAATGTAATGATAAAAAAGGTTCTACAACTACATATACTGATCTAGGTCAGTAAGGGATATAGAGACCATGGCATAAGCCAATTTTATATAGTATCGGTTTAGTCACGTGCTACCGTCTTACCAAACCTTTATCATAAACTTCACACTTGTATAGTTTTTCTACAAAATCTATCATTACAAGTTTATTTATGGCAGCGCTAGTGGCAAACCTTATTGCAAATTTCGTATATTTTAATGGTTTTTCTCTGGAATGTATTCTTTTATGTTTCTTTGAAACATTACTGTCAAAAAAAACATTTTATGGTAAACTTTACACTTGTATAGATTTTCTCCGGTATGTATTCTACACACATTTTATCACATTTGTATGGCTTATCTCCCAATTATAAAATTGTATGCTTAGTTATAGCAGAACTACGAAGATAACTGTCAAAACATTCTATTATAAGCTTCACATTTGAATGGTCGCTATAATGATATCGAGAAAATTAGTGAAGCTATCGTCTTTTTCTATATAAACTGTATATGTGTATTACTACTAAATCTATCCTGAAATCAAAGTATACCTTAAAACGATCACTTTGATATGAAATCATGTCTTTATTGACCTTAACAGCCTATGGTTCGTTTTTCCACCGTTATGTTTGTATATTTGGAAATCTTAAAATAGACAGAGGAAACTGAGAAATCTTAAAATTCAATCAGAATAATTCAGATGGGAATTCTATAATTTGTTAATCAATGTTACTTAAAATACAGATTGACGAGAGTAAAATTAAATGTGTAGGCTTCATTCAGTACTAAACTTATGAAAAATAAAGACATCGTTTAATGCCACTCTGTCATCAGATAATAGTTATTTATTGCATGTGTTTATACCATTTTAATAAGATTGCTTGCTTATTGCATGTGTTTATACCATTTTAATAAGATTGCTTGCTTATTGCATGTGTTTATACCATTTTAATAAGATTGCTTGCTTATTGTATGTGTTTATACCATTTTAATAAGATTGCTTGCTTATTGCATGTGTTTATACCATTTTAATAAGATTGCTTGCTTATTGCATGTGTTTATACCATTTTAATAAGATTGCTTGCTTATTGCATGTGTTTATACCATTTTAATAAGATTGCTTGCTTATTGCATGTTTTTATACCATTTTAATAAGATTGGTTGATTTTTTTTCATTATTTGCCATACAGATTTATTCTAGGGTTTGAAACCGATTCACTGAGTTATAATGATGAGCTAACTTTAAAATAAGAAAAATAAAATAAGTGGTAAACCGAGTAATCTAGCTTTTTTTTTATAAAAAAAAAGGTGTATGGTCATATGGTGCTTTTGTAAAATAAAAAAAGGGTGGGGTGGGGATGGGGTGAGCCAGCTTATTCCAAAAATTTAAAATGGCACTGAGTCAGCTTTATTAGTTCCATATTTTTTAGATGTAGGTGAGTCATTTTTTCTTAAATGTTAAAGTAATGATCATACACCAAAATTAGTACTTTAAAAAAAATACATGTTGGTGAGCTATTTTTTATTTTGGGTTTGATGTGGTTGGTTGAGAAAGGATAGTAAGGCAACTTTAAAGAAACAAAAATGGTGGAGGATCATGTGTTGGTGTGCCAGGTTTTTAAAACCAGTTACAGTTTTTAAACCGGTTCAAAGTGGTTAAACATTTGTAAAGTGGGTGGCTCAGATATGAATCGCGTTTTCAATCTACTATTGTTCGGTGGATATATTCTGTGCCTTTCTTCTTCGTGACATTTTAAAAAAGAAAACAGCTGCCCCTTTTTGGCATTTTATCACATGTTGTCATCACAGAAGCGGTTATGTTCACTTCAAATGATCGCTCCATTAGTACACACTTATTGTAATGGACTTTCGCATCTCTGACGTCACGCATAAAGCCAAACCGAGTCGAACTCAAGAGGTTAATGCAGTCGGTAATTTTGGGCAATCTTACACTTCACTAATTTAAGTGCTTAATTTCGGCAATTCGGTGGGTTTGCTGTTTGACTGCTCAGCAACACACGTAGGTTATTTTGTGCCGAGGCAACTGGAGTAAAGTGCTGAGAGGTGGAGGGGGGGGGGGGGGGGGAGCAGTGGGCAATAGCCCAGGGGCCCGGCGATTTATACTGATATTGAGAAAATTAGTGCAGCTGTATAAACTGTATATGTGTATTACTACTAAATCTATCCGGAAATCAAAGTTTACCTTAAGAGACCATAGTTTGTTGGCAGTAAGAATTAGGTCTAAAGACAAGTTTGACGATATTGTTGTTGTCGTTGTTGTTATTATTATTATTAGTAGTAGTAGTAGTATTGAAAATAGAACTATGATTCGTGTCTAAAATATACGGTTATATGAATTCAGGATATATGATCCTAATTCACAGACCTGAGTGGTATTTTTGACGATGTGAAATGTATAAATTTCCTGGTTGTGTGGGAAAGCGATACGTGGTCGGCAACTTTGATATTCGTGGGAAGGCTTGCACAAACAAAGTGTGGAATAAGGAAACAAATGTTTGTGATTATCACGAATCAGGATAATAAGGAACTCAATGTATATATTAACATTCAGTATGATTGGTTAAAGTCACGCTATTTTCAAGTATGTTTGTGTTACCAGGGGTCATTTCAGTTTATCTTTAAATTCAGCTCTTGTATTTGATATTTGTAAAAAGAAGGAAGTGCTACCCCGAACTTCGTTACGATTATTTATACCCGTCGACCTGGCCCAAAACAGTCAGCTGTAGTTTTTTAAAAAAGAAAACAATTCTTGGAAAGCTTTTTGAAGAAAGAAGAAACTGACTCATAAAGCATTTTTCTTGAAATCACTAATGTTCTTGGTATTATCTTAGTGGCTTGCATAAATTGGTCTACGTTTCGGAGGCGAATGTACTCTTATCAATGAAGTACCAGCACAAAATTATTTCAAAAAATTTGAAAGTAGAATTGGTGATCAAGCTGATTTTTTTTAAAAAAAAAAAAATTTTTTTGTAATCCACAGTTTAATTATTACGTACAACATGCGTCTTTTATACAGAGTTGTATAAAGTCATTCAGATGCAAATCACCTAATTAATATTTATAGATCTGACTTATTATATAACCTGTCTAAAACCATGATGATATAAACTTACTTACCAAGATCTGACCAGAATTCGGTCTCCTGAGTGGCAACAAGCTCAACCTCATCACATACAAGATTATCTCATGAATATGCACAAATCTTGCTAATAATCAAATAAAAACAACATTTTTATGGCATGAGACTATTTTCCACGTTTGATCAGAATTATATTTTTTTAAAAACGCATTCTCTAGAATGGTAAAAATTTACATCCAGTCAGATGTAAAGTCTCCTTATTAATATGCATAGGTCCCGCTCATAATACAAGTCATCCAACATTTTGTTGATATTAGACAATTTACCAAAAAGTTGGATCAAAATCGGGTCAGAAATACAGTGTTCAATTGCAACATCAACTCATTATTATGCGTAGATTTTTACTCATAATTGTATTGATATCACATATTGATGCTACAAGCATATTTACTAAATCTGAACAAAACTGTATTAGAGTGTTGACAAGCTTAGCCAGTCATATGCTAGATCGCCTCATTAATATACATGGAACTCGTTCATAACTGTATTCATCCAAGATCTTGATTACAAATTATGACAATGTACCAAGTTTTAGCAAATTCGACTCAGAAATACAGCCACTAGAACGATAACGAGCTCAGTAAATCCAATGCAAGATCAATTAAATATTATGCATGGATCTTGCTCATTATCAAACTTATGTGACAGTTTGCTGATATATGCTTATGTTCCAAGTTTCATTCAAATCAGATCAGAAATATGGCTTCCAGAGTGGTAACAAGCTCTGGTGCAAGATCTCAATTATTATGCATGTATTTCGCTTATTTTCGAACATGCTTGAGATCTTGTGATATAAATCAGTTCTAAGATTTATCAAATTTATATTAAAAATATCGCATGGAAAGTGGTAACCTGCTCAGCATATCAAATGCAAGATCATTTCGTTAACGAGCGTGGATCTCACTCATTATTAAACGTACCTAACATCTTGGTGATATAGGCTTATATTCCAAGTTTGGTCAAAATCAGACCAGAAAAATAGCTTCCAGAGTGGTAATAAGCTCAGCTTATCAAATGCAAGATGTCCTCATTAATATCCATGTATCGCGCTCACTTCGGAATTCGTTTGAGATCTTGATGATGTGAGCCTGTATCCAGGTTTAACCAAAATTAGATCAGATATATGGCCTCCATAGTCGTAACAAGCTCAGACAATCAGATGCAAGATGACCTTGTTAATATATGTGGTTCTTCTCGCTCGTTATCGAACTCGTCCAAGATTTTGATGTTATAAGCATATAGTCCTAGTTCGATCAAAATCGGATCAGAAATATGGAAACAAGATTAGACAGTCAGATACAATATCAGCTCATTAATATGCTTGAATCTCGCTCGCTCATCGGAGATCTTTAAGATATAAGCATATATTCGAAGTTTGTTTTAAATTCGTATCCAAACATGGTCTCCATAGTGGTTGCAAGCCAGTCAGGTAAAATATCACCTCATCAATGAGTGTGGATTTCGCCCATTATCGAACTCCTTCGAGATTTTGATGATATAAGCCCATATTCCAAGAGTGATCAAAATTGGATCAGAAATATGGTCTCCAGAGTGGTAACAACAACAACAACAACAACAACACTAATGTTATTTGTTAAAATCACATGTCATTATGATTGTATTATGGTGACGACGACGATGATGATAACATGACACTGAGGATTGACCATTACCGTAAAATCAGCAGGTTTTTAGCTATCATTTCGAATGATATAAGGCTGCGTAATGGCATTGGTCAGTTTTTAAAAAAAATATCTGGTACTGTTCGATCAACTATGTAAGTAGGAGATATTCAAAGATTAATACCAAACCAATACAAGGACCTGTCTACCAGAAATTACAACGACGACGAAAACATTACTACTACTGCTACTACAGCTGCAATAATAATAATAATAATAATAATAATAATAATAATAATAATAATAATAATAATAATAAATTTGTAAATCTTTTGCAAATCAAGAGAAAACTACTAACCTCATTCGCTGATGCCAATTATTTACAGTGGAATACAAGGCATGTCTAAAGTGATAAAAGAGACCCCCTTTAGTCGACCCTCATTTAATTTAGCTAGAATGCAACACTATTTTTAACATTCAGCTTAATTTAAAAAAGAACTTTTTAACGTACATACAGACGAACACAGACGCCTAAGTGAACGCTATGTCCTAGGCGGGCTTGACAATAAGGTGAAAATACTTGTATTCGCGTATTACTATTTTGCAGTATTCACAAGGGAAATCTATGCGCAAAATTAAATAGCTGTGATTTTGTAATTTTCTTATAAAATTATTTATACCACTTACAGCAGATCCGCGAAAATTGAAAACCCAGAAATAGTTCGACATCAGAAAAAGCGAAATTTAATAGACTTGATTAGAAATGGGGTTACAGCAGTCATATCTTTTGTCTGAAAGATACTCCCTCTGACTAATAGCTACATTATGCACTTAAGGTTTCAGGAAGCTTTGTCGGAAAAAAAACTTTAGAAAATCAGACAGCATCAAATTACTCTTTGTTAGTACAGAATGTGAGCTGAGCCACTCATATTTGTATGTATCACCATCTCCTATAGGGATACAGAAGCAGTAAAAATTAAAAATGAAACTTTACTAGTGTTACGACTCTAGGGGTAATGTAACAGAATAAAAGACACAAACAAGCTTTCAAGATTAAAATGCAAAACTTTAATTTCCTAAAATATTAAAAGAATTAAAATAATTCAACAAACAATCAAAGTGAAAGAATTAAAATAACTTACAGTATAGAATATCCTAAAAAGTCCTAAAATGTTTTAAAGTTCACTTCCTGTTGTTAATCAGAATAATCCGGATGTGGTATTCCGAATGAAAAAGCCTGTAATGTGCTGAAAATGATAAGTTCTGATGTAATCCAAAATAATCCTTGCAAGTCTGGAATCTCACAAGTTTTAGAATGATGTCCGATAATTCCACGGAGCTGTATAGTAATTCAGATGAATTACTAATTAAATAAATTCCACACAGAACTGAATAATTTCAATAACCTCTCCTCGATCAAGCAACTGTAAAGAATGATAATTCCAAAGATTATTCCCTATATATCTTTACTAAGTGCGTAGAATAAAAAGGGAATATCCTTTCTTCGTCTTTAATACTATGGTATTTCAAAATAACACAACCCTCTAAGAACCAATCAGGAACTAGGTTACGCGTCATTTACCCAAAGGTCTAGCGTACTAAAAATCTTAAAGAGTAAACATAATGTTATTGTGTAGTATGGAATGTGACCTTTCAATGTTGATTTCTAAAAAGTACAAAGCCAGGTCAACTTCATTTCCCGCGCAATTGATCATGTGACCACTTATTGATCGAGCAGTAGTCGTATCTATACTGATATGCTAACCCCTATTCAGACTAAAACAGAAATCATAAATTAGTAAATTAAATCATTATAAAAAGGTAAAAAGGTATGATTCCGTAACAACTAGGCCAGTAAGACTGAAGTACAAGTAACAAAATGTCGTCATAAATAATTTTACAGATAAATAAATGTTTTATAATTGTAGAGGTATAACACAGAATTTCAAAGCGAAAGGTTTGTAGTTTCAAAGTCGGCAAAGGTGACACTTTTTCATATTGGACAACTCGGTATAGAAACAGGGCGAACGTCGAACAATCATATGTTCCACTGAAAATACCTCGTCTCCTCCGGAGAGGTACTCCAATGGCATAACACCAATGGTGATGGCATATCCTGGACAATTACAACGGCCAAACACATTCAGTAAGAATCTTGTTTGTATCTCAAATCAATTCACAAGAGATATAAGCCAACAGTTTAAAAAGTTACTGAGTAAGATTGCAGAGTTAGTGTTTGGGGAAATTAAGAATGAAAAATGCCAAAAGTATGGTGTTCACGGACGAAAATGAGTAAG
This sequence comes from Margaritifera margaritifera, assembly GCA_029931535.1. Lineage (NCBI taxonomy): Eukaryota > Metazoa > Mollusca > Bivalvia > Unionida > Margaritiferidae > Margaritifera > Margaritifera margaritifera. Next base: position 1,356,565 of record JAQPZY010001341.1, read on the forward strand.
ATTTAACTAAGCAAACATATATTATATTTGTAAGAAAGAAATAACTGAAAAGAATGTAAGATATCATCACAAATTAAAAGGAAAGTATTGAGGTCCAGCACATAACGAATGCAATTTGAATTAAAATCCAAAATACATACAATGGTTCATTAATAACTCGTCTGGTTATGACCGCAGTCCGTTTATCAAGACACTTGTAAACAAGGATCAAGATGAAGAGGTAAAAATTATACCGAACAACTACCAGAAATATCTTTCATTCAGCAAGGATTTCATAGTTGATAGTTTCATGAAAGAAGAAAGAGAAACAATAGTTATATGGAAAATCAAATCTTTAGACAGTCCCAAGATTCGTGAGACGATATTACTGAACAGCTGGCAAAAGTTTTAAGTGACGAAAATGTACAGAGACACTGATACATGTTATAGACATGACACCTAAATATTTGAGGAAAGACATTGACCAAATATCTATACGTTGATAGCTTTGAAAAATTTATCGGAACACCAAAAGTTGTACTCATCGCTGAATGATGTGAACATATGAAGTGATGACTACTAGTATATACATGATCTCATTTAACATTTTAACCTTCAAAAAAATGGAGATCTAAATGATGATACTAAACATTTTTTAGGAACTTAAGAATGTCTGTATTAAAAAGCACAAACTGGACACTGCTTACTATTATAGTGCACCAGGACACCTGTACGAGTTGGAAGATCCAATGGGTATATGTAACACACTATTATAGTGCACCAGTGCACATGTACTAGTTGGAAGATCCAATGTGTATAACTTAAAGTTTATACAGATTCTGATATGTTCCTGATGATTGAGAGTGAAATACGTATTGGACTTTGCATGATATCACTCAAAAACATATACACACACTGATATGTTCCTGATGATTGAGAGCGAAATACGTGTTGGACTTTGCATGATATCACTCAAAAACATATACACACACTGATATGTTCCTGATGATTGAGAGTGAAATACGTGTTGAACTTTGCATGATATCACTCAAAAACATATACACGCACTGATATGTTCCTGATGATTGAGAGTGAAATACGTGTTGGACTTTGCATGATATCACTCAAAAACATATACACGCACTGATATGTTCCTGATGATTGAGAGTGAAATACGTGTTGGACTTTGCATGATATCACTCAAAAACATATACACACTGATATGTTCCTGATGATTGAGAGTGAAATACGTGTTGGACTTTGCATGATATCACTCAAAAACATATACACGCACTGATATTATCCTGATGATTGAGAGTGAAATACGTGTTGGATTTTGCATGATATCACTCAAAAACATATACACACACTGATATGTTCCTGATGACTGAGAATGAAATACGTGTTGGATTTTGAATGATATCACTCAATAACATATACACGCACTTATATGTTCCTGATGATTGAGAGTGAAATACATCTTGGATTTTGCATGATATCACGCTCACATACATATACACACACTGATATGTTCCTGATAATTGAGAGTGAAATACGTGTTGGACTTTGCATGATACCACAGACACAAACACGCAGACACACAGTTGTTTGGTTTGGACAACATTCTTGGCCTAAATCTTACACTGAAAAACGGAACAAACGATTCGAATTCTTTTCTTCTTCAAATTGATAAATAACAGTATGTTTAGTAAGAACAAAAAGTTAAAATATGTACAAAGGAAAATATTGTTTTTTTTCTATGTTAGACATATCTATAATTTGACAGGAAAACGATTATTCACGATTATTATCACAGGTAAGTTTGAAAATCTAGAAAATCAAATTAACCTAACCAGTGGATTTACAATGTTAGAGTTATCAAAATTGTCGATATATGAATTTTACTAAAACAAGTTGAAAAATGAATACCGTGATAGAATGAGTCTGTTAAAAGCTAATATCGTTTCTCTGTGTATCTACCCTGAGACTGAAAACGTTTACTGTGACATAAATGATGCCATCAAACTCTATAACACTAGTGACTATCCAAAGGATGACATATTTAGTATCCCGCATATTATTAGGATGTCTTAAATATGCTCCAATGAGATCGTTTCGTGGGTTACGATCACAACTTCATTCATTCATTACTGATAAAGACTAAAAGAAAGTTTGCATATGAATACAAAATATTACGTGATTGAAAAGGATTTAAAGTTCGTGATCTACTGAAAATGTGTATTGAATCACAAGGAAATTGCCCAAGAAAGGATACTTTACTTTACAAAAAGTTCTAAGCAAGGTATACACTAACACCAGTGTAATGAATATGTATTTTTATTTTACTTGATTGGCAGAAATTATTCAGTTTAGGCTGTTTACATTTATCAAGCTTTATATTATTTTTTAGAGGAACAGATGCATATAGAACAGAAGCATCATCTAGGTTGTTTAAATACTGAGTCAGCACACCTTGTTCTCTCAATCTTTCTTTCAGGTAATCGTGTGTTGTTAGTCTCTTTTGATTGATATCTGCATTTTTTTCCAATTTAATTCTTTAATAGTTATTATGTCTAATTGCTCTTCATCGGTTCCATTATGTTCAAATAATTTGAACATAAAATTCTTTCCTGCAAATGGGAGACAGTTAGCTGTTGCTCGTCCAATAATAATTTATGTCGCAGTTATTTACTACACTCGAAAGATTATTGTAAAGAATATCGCTTTCAGAGATAAACATTTATTGTACAATAAATGTTTGCTCTCTAAAACATTGATTAAACTTGAAATATTCTGTTTTATTTTAAGAATATCAAATTTTGATACTGCTGCCAGTCTTATTGTTTTAAATCCTTACAGAACGGTTCCTTTTTTATCAATCCAATAATTAAAACATTATTCTCTTCTAGATAATACTTGCTTTTTTCATTTACACCGTGAACAAAAGAATGAAACAACACCTTGATTGTTTACCTTTAACCCAATTTAATATTCAACGTAATAGCTAGAAGAAAAAAAATCGGTGGTCAATATGCAGGTTGATATATGTTTAAGTCCGATTTTTTTTATTTGAATGACATATTTCTGCATTGCGTGTAACTTGTATTCAGCAAAACGTTATTCAGAATAGTTAAATCCATAGCTTTAAAGAATTGTCTGTGGTAGAGTTTTTAGAAATGTCTGACAACCTTTTCACTAACTCTATTTCACTACCTAGTTTATCTTTCATAACTGAAATTTGATCTCTAACATTCACACTGATATCAGTACCATCTGGAAGGAGATAGTCCTGAATTGGTACAATACATAAATTGTAAAGCAATATACGCCCAAGAATTAGTTTACTTTTCTCCTCACACTACTTATTGTTTGTCATCGATTTCCTCATTCACTGTTGTAATCTATCAAACAACGCATATTATAAACAACCGTTTCCGTGTTCAGTGGTTTTGAATGTCTATATTTTCGTTCATTTCATTTTTAATTGTTTCAATTCTACCGCTTAATGCGAGAGTCTTTTTATCTACAGGCACTTCAGTTTTGAATGCAGCTGTAAATGTATGCTCCATATCGTTGAAATTATTTCTCATTCGTTTTACCCTTTTGTCTAATGCGTCAATGCTAACTTGTACCACACCTATATCATGAACAACTTCTCGATCAACATATTCTTTTGCATCTGTTTTAGATTGTTCAACCTCGGCATGTAGCTTGTTGTAAAATTCAACTAATGTAGCATCTTTTATAATCTTGTTCTTATCAGGCAAATTTGCAATAGATAAATCGTAAGTTGTTTTCATAAATTTCATCTTACTTTTATTAACATGCATGTATTTTGATTTGTTTTCCTCAATTTGTGGGTGTTATTTCGGTTAAATTATTATTCTTCTGCAACTATGACAGAATATTAGTATTACCAATTCTCTTATTGCTGAAGTCAGTATTTTTTTTAGGTATTATCATCCAATATAGTTTTAATCACACGACAAAAGGTTCTAGTTGACTGAAGATATTGCGTCCTTATCTGTTGCAAATGAGATTGTAAAGTGCCATAGTTTTCCGGTTATTTCTCCATAGCGCTTTCTATCACACTGTTTATGCTCTGCTCGATTAGTTGGAATATTCTTAGATATCTCACTTGCTTCTTCTCTTACCGCTTGCAATGTTTGAATAGCATTAGACGATGTGTTGGATCGTTGTTTAAACAAGTCTTGAGCGTCTAAAATATGTTTTCTATTCTAGTAAATATATTTATGTACATCTGTAATTTTGTTAGCTCTTTCATAATAAATCTGTTTAATATCTTTTAATGTATTGTTAACTTGTGATCGTCCTATTTTAGCATCTTTCAAATTGTTCTCTTCCAAAGTTTGCGTATTTTTACAGAATGACGTAAATTTGTGATACGGTTATTGATGATATTTAAGTCACTGTTCATTGTTTGACCTATGGTGTTTATCTCAATGCTTACAAGAAGACCTAGGTCACCAGGACTTTTTAAAGGTATCGAATGTTCTGTCATTTATCTAGCGATAAAGCCTGCGAAGTCAAGGGCAAGGTCTCACCGTGGAAGAACACAACGAGTGCACGTCATTATTTTATTATTTATCTGATGTAACAATTATGATACAGGCATCCTATGAAAGTCTATCACTTTTCCTTTGTCATCTTTTATGTTTATATTCAGTCTGTTAATAGTACCCGTCTGTTGTTCTCTGTAATGGCTATTAACACTGCCTGAAACAAAGTCACTACGAAACACATTTTTTTTAAGAGCAAACACTCCAATAAAGTAGATTAGAGAGCACTGAAAAATTGATTTCGTCTAGATAAAGGTATACCTTTTTTTGTTGTGTTATTGATTTAGTCTAGATAAATGTATGCCTTTTTAGGTTTCAAAAATCCACAGATTGTATCAGATTCATAAAATACTTGTATAGTTCTCCGGCTATTGAATGTTAACAATTTATAATTTTAGTTTGTGATATTCGCTGTATAATTGTTACTCGGCGTGATTTTAAGTTTGAGTTGTGTTTCAGACATTCAACAACAATATTTTTGCGTTGTATCCATTTCTATTCACTCCTTCTTGCACTTTATTTATGTGCATCTCAAGGTTTGTAAAACGTCATCAGGAATTAAAACAGTCCTTGTTTCATTCGTTTCCTTGATGTAGTAAATGATATTCGTTTGAGTTTATCAGAAATAGTTTGGTAACTAACAACAAAATCTATTATCTGTACTGATATTGATAGTTTACCATTTCTGTTGTCAGTTGGATTGTTGGGATAGATTTCTTTCTTACGATGTCCGTACATTGCAATATAACGTTCCATTTGTAAAGGCAACATATAAACATCCTATACTTAGGGTTTTGTTCTGTTCAATATGCATCCATTGAAGTCACCCAATGATCACTTCCTGTAAGTCTCTCTTTTATCTCTTTCTCTTTTAATTTATTCCCATCCTCTCAAATTTCTTTCTCAATTCCTCTTTGTTTTTCATTTTTGTATTATTTAACCTTCCTGACTTTTTTTCTCTTTGTATCAATTGTACCCCTTGATGAGCAAAATAAACTTCTTATGGTTGATTTTATGGGCAATGATCGCTTTACTTATCATGTCATCGATATTGATCAGCCTAATAATGGAAGATATTACTATTTCATCATATTTTTAAAAGAATTCATGTTGTGAAGCAATTCTTCCTGAATCGTTTTGCGATAGTACCTACAAGTGTTGTATTAACATCAGCAAAAGCCGCAGGAACAAACATTTCTGCACCTATTCTATCTAAACCTAAAGCAGCTTCAGAAACACCAGCTGAAACTTATCCCATCCCTTTTTGAGCCCAATTCAGAACTTTGTATACTGTTTTGTATTTATTTCTAACACCTCTGGAGTGTTCAATCGTTTTAAATCATGTGGTGGTTTAATCTCGTTCATATTTGGCGTCTGAAACTAAGACAAGCATTGTCTATGCAGGATACAACATTATAACCCCAAAGGAGCATCCCTCTTTCTCTTTATATATCTATATCGATATATATATATATATATATATATATATATATATATATATATATACATAGAGAGAGAGGGGGAGTGAGCTTCGAATTTAGATTGGCAATCGTTTGTTGTACTATTTTACTTGCGAAAAAAAGTTAGAGCATTTCAGGATTAGGTTTGGACAAAGTCTTGTCATGTTGTTCTTAAATGTAGGTTTTCCATGTTCTCTAACTACTTGCTGTGGGTGAATTTTTTAAAATTTATTTCCTAAGCTTTAAAAACAGACACAGTGTTTTGGTTTTTTTTACTAAATAAGCAAGATGCCAAAAATAGCTAACCACCACTTAATAAATAATAGATCGTGTCGTATACCCGAAGGTGCAATGGGTGATGTGCTTTGCACAATCTTCGACGTTCTGGAATATTTATCTTTTTTCCTTCAATGTTCACATTTGAACTTTTGTAATTCCTATGAATGTTTTCCTGGTTGTCGACCAAGTCGAACTCTAAGTGAATTTCTTTGCTTTTGTACAGATATCTTTTCAGGTTATTTACTAAACTAGTTTTCATGTTAAGTTTTGTCTTGTTCACCTTGAACTTAATCTATGAGGCATTTTGGAAGTTAACTGGACAGTATTTTAATAGGTTAATAAGGTTACTTGGAAGTCATCTTTCAATGTTACTTTAAATAATGAGAAATTAATTTGAAATTTAATTTGGTAAAATAACTACAATGGATAAAAAGATATGTCCCAAATGTGAAATAAAAGAAATAAATTTTTTTAAATAATTGAATTAAACAATTTGCAAACCATCTACATTCATGTTGTCACAGAATTTTTAAATTCTTGCAGAAAAAATTAAATTGCCTCACATCTCTGCAATTGTTATCTGAATTGATTGCATCATCATCGGGTAAAGGTATTTTGCGTTCAAACAGCTGTTTTCGCCTCTGAAGATAAGCTGAAGTACATGCGCCAAAAGGTACAGCAAAGTATTTGGAGGTAATATCATCATCATAATCTTTCCCTTTTTTTATACATAATTTGTATTCACTTTGTCTTTTTATTTGTCGTCTACAATTTCTTGTCATACTATCATAGATTGATTATCAGCCTTTGGAGTACCATCAACAATTCATTTATCGAGATTGATTGTAGGATTATAACCTAGTTTAAACGAGCCCTTTGATTTCTTTAAATTGTTGTTGTATCCAATGATAGTATCCATTTTTATAACCATGTCGTTTGATAACATAAATATACCGTCACTACCTACAGCATAATCTAATTTCACGTATAATTGTGATATATGATCCTGGAATTTTGTCATAAAGTATTCATCTTTGTGTTAACCTTGCCCTCCTAACATTAAAAGTTCCATTAATCTTTTTTGCTGAGTCTTGAACAGTGGAAAGAGACCGTGTAAGATATGTTTTGTTTCCAACTTGTGCATATAAGATGCAGATTAAATAACTCCTGATATTCTGATTTTACCTTGCAATACCTTCATCTGTTAAATCCATTGCTATTTTGGAGGAGAAATAAGTAAATCCTGCCAGAAGGTTCACCCTTTGTCTGTTATAGAATTAATTTCATCATTTGATAATGTTCTTCGATATTAAACAGTACCTGCTACATTTTCATATTTACTTTCTAAGCAGATAACACAACAACATGTGTAGGCTTTCAAAACCCTAGGTGTACAGATATATGCTCTTCAAACCAATTATCGCTCAAGTATTTGGATTCTGTTGTTGTTGTTGTTTTCCCATTGAGTATCTACAGTCATGCTGTGGCCGAATTTTTAAATTCTTGAAGAAAAAATTTAATTGTTTCATATCTATGATACTGTTATCTTATTTGTTTGCATAATCATCGGGTCAAGGTATTTTGCATCAAAAACAGCTGCTTTCGCCTCTGGAAAGAAACTGAAAATTTTTATACTCATTTGACTAACTCTAGTACATTTTTGTCTCTTAAATGCCAGTTGGAAATCCCACAACTAGGTGCTGCCATCCACACTGAACAGTTTCGTTGATTCTGCCAATTTTTGATGTCACATTGTGCTCTTCATCTGTCCATATAGTGTAGTTTAATGTTTATTAGTTTGTATGTGCAAAATTGAGTTTCAGTATGATACACTTTATCTCGCTAAATACATTTGCTATGTTGACTTTATTAAAGTGAGTTAAACAATTTAAAGTATTTAATTAAATGTCAGGTCACGGTTAAAGTTCTATACTTGTATTTGTTTTCTTTAAGTACATTTATCTGCGAGAAACTATTTGTTTTCGATAACCCATAATTATGATAATGCAAAAAAACATACGTGCCTTTTTCACTATTGAAAGAATTGTTATTAAGTTAAATATTATTCACGTATATTTCATATGCGAAACTGGCTTTTGTTGTGGAGATACGTTGAGATTCTATTTACTGTTGTTTTGTTTCACATTCGCATGTAATTCTTTGTTGATTTCTCACTCTAACATGCTTGTTTCGTCGACTGTAATACCATTTTTAAGCTCGCTTAAATGGTCACAATCTTTACATCCCCAGTATTTTGTATTCCATTTTTCTATTTCCTCTAATAGTTTTTCTCTCTTGCATTTATGACATTTTATAACTGGCTGCGCCTCTGGTGCGCATTATCTCTGACACGAGTGTCTCTCAAATACTGGTTTACCATTTATGTGTGTAGAATAATTTTAATTATAACTTGATGTCAATGAAAATACTGAACAAATTGCAACTTTCAAAATATGTATAATCTATGCGTCGCACAGCCTCTTACGATATTAACTGCTTTTGATTGATTTTGTGACAATTCTTTGTAGCTGAAGGTTTTATGGATGCATTGAAATTGTACAAGATAAACATATGGTCTAGGAAAATTGTGCAGTTAATGTTTTATTTGATACGATTGTTATACTTTCTTCGAATAAAGTTTGAAAGTTTAAATGTCCACATGATTGAATCAACATTTATGCCATTCTTCTCACCTTTTATTTTGTTTACAATCTCATAGACAAGCTCGTAACCTTTTATATTGCATTTATTTTTGCGGCATTTTTGGGTGTAGTTCAAATCAACTTCATATTTTTTTAATGTTATCTCTTTTCATTTCCTTCGTAATTTCATTTATTACCCTTCTAGGACATTGTATACATTGTAGTGGCTTTATCATAGTTTACATATGAACCATTTTGTTATTTACTGATGATGTTTTAGAATGTACTTACATTTTTCCCCTCTGGTTTTGCAGTCAACATAACTTCTTCTTTTTCTAATAATTTTATAATTTGTCTACATCTATCATATACTGCAAGCTCATTATCAACAACTCAATCCAGTCATGGTCTCTAATAATTTTATGTACTTTTCTCCAGTCATCTCTGAAGGAGAGGTGCCATTTATTTAATGGTATATTTTCAGCCGGTTCCCAACTATTAAACATTCGTCATATATTTTCCATTTTATTAGCACATACTTTTTGCCATTCATTCTTTCCGCCTTCAATATCCTGTTCAGCTTTGTAAATGTCATCTTTTTGTCGTATAGGGATAATTCTTGCTCGTAAAACAAGCATTCTATATAGTCTCCCTTTAGGCTTTTCATTTTCTAAACGACCCGATCACCTAAAATTACTTGCCTGATTTTAAATATTTCCTTGCTAAATTTACAAAGGTATCCCTTTAAAAAAAGTTTTATATTCCGAAAATCTGACTGTTTCAGCGACTTTAAATGTAGGCCTTACAACTATATTAGTCGTCAGATAACCGAATCGATACCTTTGATCTGTTTTTTCCCATACTTGCTTCAACCGGAGCCTTATCTATTTATCCGATATTAGTTTTATTGTATTCCGTAGTTAAATTTGGTAAAACTTCAACCCATTTTTTTCTGGTTTCATTTTGAGTGAAATTTTCCACATTATAGTTTTCAATGTTCTATTATACCTGTCTACTGCATAATTAATACATTTTGCCTAAGTAAGTAGAAAAGTTTTCGATGTTTTCCTTTTCCACAATTGTTTTTAACTTTCCTGTTGTAAAACTCTTTTACTTCATGAACTGCATCTTTTCAGCTTTTCGCTTGTTGATTTGATTATTAAGGGCTATTTTCCATTTGATAAATATTGCATGCACCTATTCTCACACTCACACAAATATAATTAAAGATACATTGGCAGATAGCTTTTTCATCCCAAGTAATTTTTCTGTATTGCCAACACATGTATGCACACTATAACCGTATTGGACATATTTACAAAGAAAGAAAGAAAATCAGAAGAAATAAAATAAAATAAAATCTTTGTGTCAGCCCAGTTGTGAAAACCCTAGTAATTTTAAGTAACATAATATCGGTGTAATAACTGATCAGTTAACTCCAAAAGTCACTTATTACTAATGTTGGGAAAAGTAGGAGAAAATCAGATATGTCACATTTCCATCATTTTTCCTCTCTTCATAAACTATTTATAATAGATCTTGAAAAATAAAGTCTACGTGCTACAGTAAGAAAGCAAAAAGAAATTTGTCTTATTTTACATCTCTTAGACCAACTAGTCTACACTAGACTGCTTGTTTTTTTTTTTGTTTTTGTTTTTTTTTATTGTTTTGTTATTTTAAATAGCGATAACAGTTTCATCAAGAAACTGCATGGCAAGAGAACCCAACTGAATATTGGCTCCCGTTTACGGCAACACCAAACATCAATTTCATATAGTCTGCCTGTAGAAATAGTGCAGACAAACTTCTTTCACTCAACAAAAGCAGTATCATGTAGTGGCTTCTGTACTGGTCGTCGATGTCAAATTTGCTGCTGTTGTTGTTTGCAAGTACTCCACCCCGATTGAAAACCCCGTATTGTTCGCATTGAGTTTGACGTCAGTGATAGGATGCATAACATTACATGCGTACCCATAGAGCTCAATGACGTGTGCATCGCATGTGCAATGAATTCCGTGGCAAAGTCCATTGAGATTTTCAAGCAAGATGTCTTCTCCTGGTTTATAGTACTGTTCTTCCCACACACACAGCTGAAGATTTTCAGATGAATGAAACGGGTGGTCCAGGCACGGTATCTCGTGATAAACAATGTTGCTGTCCGAATCACAGTACCAAAAGTAACAGCAATCTCCAATTTGACCAACGTCAACAACGTCACCTTGAAGATAAACCCGTCCATTCTCATGGCAACCGTCCACAATTCTGACTTTTGCCGAAGCGTCTATGATCAGAGTTGTGTTCGCGAACGTATTCGTGGATAGATCGACAACCATAGTCTGTTCAGAGTTGAAATTGAACTTCGACATTTTCGAAAAGAAATCACCAGTTATGGTTGAATCAACTGACGACGTGTTACCTTCAGGATTTTCAATACCAGGGCTCAATATTTCGTCAGAACTTGTATTATTTCTTGCTGACTCAGCTGAATACGCTTTGGTGATACTTAGTTTATCTGAAGGTGTTGTCACAACCAACAATGTGTTGTTATAACCCTCCTTGTACCTATCACTGGAAGATGGCGACTGGGTTGATACTGCGGTTAACTGATCACTGCTATTTGGCAATGGCGTAAAATCCGAGAGTTTTGAGAAATCGTTGGTTTTGTTGCTGTCGTTCGTTATTTGAACAATGTCTAAAGTTTGTAGTTTGGTTGGGTTATCTTTGGCAGTCTGAGAGTTGTTTGTTTCTGAAAGATCATTCGTGCGAATGTTTGTGTCATTTTTAACCGATTTGTCCTCAGCCATCTCCTGTAAAACTGATGGTGTCGTGTCATCATTTGTCAATGGCACCCTAGGAATAGCATTGCTAATGAAGAGCGAGGTCTTGATAAGAATGCCTTGGGCGGGTACAGTCTCGTTGCTTGGTACAGACATGGCGTAGGTGTATGTAAGGATGGACATGACTAACAAGCTCCAGAAACTGTACCTGAATTTTCTTCTCACCAGTTCTCTGCAAAACAAGAAAATACACTTGTACATTCAAAATGTAACTCATTGCCTGAGTCTGCGCATCGCAATTCCAAAAGACGCTAAAACTATTTCTATGAAGAATTGCAAGGTGTGAACAACGATTCTTGCGTAACATATCAAATTTTCATCCCAGTGCCAAATTTAGATACGATAACATCTTTTTTCTTTAGTTCTTAATTTATAATGATCGATCTAGCCCTTAACATTTGCGAGTCAACAGATTTACACTATAAAGTCCGTATGTATCCTAAATTTGTATGAAAATGGGTCTTGTTCATACTATAGAAAAGAAAACAAGTAAAACAGCAACAAAAAACTGAGGAGCCTCGACCCCACATCCTTTCATCGCCCGAGTGATTTAAGTGATTTCTCAACTGTTTATTTTAGGGGAATAATAATAATTTTAAAAAGACTTATTTTCATGGAAATGTAACATTTCAAGAATTTTCCATCCTTGTTTACCATCTTCGTACCTTAGATCAAAAACGACAACATTGACCATAGTGTCATACGCGAGATAATGAACACTAACTTTGAGAAGAAATTTTGAAAATGTACAAGAGAAAATGGAATCTGGGAAAACATCCTCCAAATTTACTTTAGCGCACAATCTAATGCTTTGCCAGAGAACAGTATCTGACAAATGCAGTTGCATTCGCTTACATTAATTTTTCTCGGCCATCCCTGAAAAATGCTCAAATATCTACAATATTTCTGCCTTTCTTTGTAATAAAAAATAACAAAAATATTATAATTTTTTTAATGAAGCAAGAAAAACGATTCACAAGACCTCGAGGTAAAATGAGGAACGTTCATATAGCAATATAATTTCTGGTCTGGATTTCATCAAAAGGACTTGAGTCCGGATAAAACTAGAGTCCAGAATTAAGTCCTCTTAGTCAAGAAAATGTCTGAGCTTAAAAACTGAATTCGTGCTCAAATTTTAAAAAAAAATTAAAAAAAGCAAATGACAAAACAAAACACTGATCTCATTTGACTTGTATCGAGATTAAAATTAGAAAATTTTGGATTTTCTTATCGTTTGTATCTCCAAATGCATGCCAAATTTTAACGATGTTAAGAGTACGATTTTAAATTTTGAAGTTTTGAATCTTTGTTCTGTTTTTGTGCTCACACGGTTTTGTGTCCTCGGGGCAAGAAATCTGGCCGGACGAAATTTTATATGTGACCTAAATTTCACCAATCAAATGACGTGATAGAATTAAACTTTAGTATATCTGGTGAAATTGGTATCCGTTATCCAGTGTCCCTCCTATTAGATCGAAAATACATGAGTTGACCTCTTGCCTGGAATAATGGCAACTGTGACTTTCTCGGCCAAGTAGATTCCAAGCATGATGTGTAATAATCTCTCTACCCATCAAAGATGGCCAATGGATAAATATGTGACGTTTCTCGTTCGACTGACTATCGTTTGACAACTAAATATGCCACATTGGCTTTGTATTGTCGACATTACAAACAATTAACATTGTCACTAGGAAAATAAATCTGATTTATGAATGTGTACATATGCACAGTTGTCAAACAGAGAAGGTATATGCAAAAAGACGAAAGCTCCAGGTACATTGGTACTCGCTTTTAGCAATATTATTTATCGTAAGCTGCCTCTACACTTGAATGAAGCCATCATTAAACTTTGTCTATTTTGATATTGCTTAAGTATAGAATAAATATTTATAAAGTCTGATAGATGTAGTCATCTATCTAAAAAATACAGTGTGTGTGTGTGTTTGTGTGTGTGTGTGTGTGCGAACGATAGCATATCATAAAAGAAACGTGTTACAAACTTCATTCTATATAACTGACACTATGCTATGGATAAAGCATGCAAGCTTTCTAATTATGAGCATAATATACTTTTGCCATTCTAATTATGAGCATAATACACTTTTGCCATTCTAATTATGAGCATAATATACTTTTGCTATTCTTATTATGAGCATAATATATTTTTGCCATTCTAATTATGAGCATAATACACTTTTGGCATTCTAATTATGAGCACAATATACTTTTGCCATTCTAATTATGAGCACAATATAATTTTGCCAATACCAAAATAATGCGGGCCGTCCATTATTCAAAGACAATGTTTCTCTTCTAAAGTATGAAAAAAAATTTAATTAATAAAAATATTGTATGTTTCAGAGAGAAGTAAAAAGGTAAAGAATGTTTGGATTCAAAAAAGAAACCGATCGTCATAATTTCTTGTAAATTTTTGTCGAGATTTGCGATGTTAACCTTTGAAAAGAGTGATTTCAGTGGAAATCTTCATGCTTCATGCAAAATGGGTCAATACATTATATCATTTTTCAACTAAAACTGTCAGACGAGACAAGTTTTATTTGCACACCGTCTATTCGCAGCTTACGACCTTATTTATCAGCTTGACTTTGTCGAGTGCCCATATTCATAATGGCAGTCTTTAGCGTGGTAATAACTATATGATGATATATGTGTTGGTTTTGGTTTAGCGTTTGATGGTACAACAACACATATAGGTTATTCAGTAAACGATGTTCAGTTTTTTGTGTGGTGAAAACTGCCCCGTATTTGGACATTCTTCATCTCTTACGATCCAACTCTCCCCTTCTCTACCTGTCTAGCTTATGGTTTTATAGTATTTTTTAGTCAGAATTATTCCACACCCATTTAAACCCCCTTGTGAACTTAAAAAATGAGTCGAAATTCGGTATTTTGTGTCCTGCCCCTGTCCCTGTTCTGAAAAACTAAATTTTCAACAACCACATTGATATGGAAATTGTAGTGCCAGCATTTGCCTATCTCAATACAACTTTTGATGAAAATCTGACTAGTTTAACTTATTATTTCATCTCAGACATTTAATACACATTGTTCGCTTTTTAAAACAGGGCATTCACTCTGAGCACATTATTTCGCGTTAGAACCCTGTGGTAATCATAGTGAGTTAGATATCCACAGCATCTTGTGCATATTGAATACTTAAACAAAGCTGATTCGTGTCAACATAAACATTCCTGGATTCTGATTTAAACAGCACATGGGAATGCCGTTTAGCTGGTGGGGTTTGCTTTCTATTTAGAAATCCAGCACTATGCAAAATACGAATCTGTGGAGAGGAAACTTGAGGATCCGTTTTATCCTCTTTTTGTTAATTCTTGTTCTTTTGGAAATAAAAGGTATTTTTAGGTTTTGAAGATAATTATTCTTTTTTGCAATACATAATATTTGGTGATTTTGCGGAATTTAGGTAGTTATGAGAAACTTTTGTCACTCGGTTTGATTTTTCTTCCTTCAGGCTTTTGCTTTTTGTCAACATTAAGCATGCGTCAAAATACGAGATGGTGGATTATAACATGAAGTAGTTACTCACTGGACTTGCGATGCGGATTTATGAGTGCCATGAAAATTTGTGTCGTCTGCAAAAAGATAAGAATAGTATTTCTCTGCATGTAGTGCAAGGTCTTTTATGCAAAGTCATAAGGATGGAACATAAGATCGATCCTTGGAGAACGCCATGCGTTCATTTCTCTGAAATTCAATTGAATAATATTAGAAGAGATGGTTAATTTACAAATCTCACTATCACGATACGATCGAAACCAAGGTAAAATAAGTTGAGCGCATTTATATAAACGAGCTTTTTTGAAAGGATATCCTAAAAGTGAGTATGTTCCTTAGGAGTAGGTTAAAATAATTTATATTGCATTAAGTCTTGTTTTCTTGCAGATCAAGTTTTAACATTTTCTACTTCAATATAAAACGCCAAGAAATGACAAAAAGTCGGTATTAAATACGACCCTAGTCAAGGAAAGAAGGCAGAACCGTGATGGATGGCAATTAAAAAAAAATGTCGAAAGAAAGAAGTATACCTGAGGAGAACATTTTGTGAAAGTTTCCCAGATCGTTAAAAACGATATTATGGATAATGACTGTGTGCATATACATTCAGAGGCATGAAAGAAAGTAATTTATTATATACCTATCAATTTTCTACCCAAGAATGAGCCAGAAGTTTACCGTAAAATTCCAAAAAGTAGGTAAATTATATTGTCGTTTTCTGATCCCATATTACCATATTCTCAAACGAGGCTGGAACTACTTTTTCCTCGAGGTTTCCTGGTTAAAACTGAACAAGCGTGAATAACTTTGCCTTATCCTCACTTGACATACAAATGGAAATGAGTAGCATTCTCCTTAACCAATCGGTATCATCAAGATCCAACAAATTGTCCAATCCCGCCGTAAATAACTGTCAAAATAATGGCTGTCATTCATATACCAAGTCCCCATCGGAGCCACTCACACAATGTCTCGCCAGAAACAGTTCAAACGCTATGAGCCTGACCTCGGATAGAAACATTCCTAATCATTCATCTGGTGAAATCTTCCGTGATGCAAAATGTGACAACTGCACAATAGCTGTAAATCACATATATAGGTCTGCAACCCCCGTACGTCGAAGAACTCGTGTTATTAACAATGTTAGTAGTGAAAATGAGTGACTGTTGTTACACACGCTTCTTTCATAAAACTTATATTCATGAGCATATCAGCTGTTCCAAAAAATGAAATTCGGTTTATGAATTAAGATGAAGCTCGTATCAGAAAGGTTGAAATGTTAAGCAATTTCTTTCTTTTTTTTCAGTTACGTTTTGGGATTTTATTAATTTATCTGAAAATTGATAGGCATATAACAAAAATATCATTATCATAGTAATTCGATCTAAATTGCTACATCACGTCTTGTTATTTGATTCAGAATGATCCGGATTTTCTGATGCTGACAACTCGACGCGATATAGCAATCAAGATCGCATTACTGTGATCATAATAATAATAATAATAATAACATGTATGTATATATATATATATATATATATATATATATATAAATCCTTAAAAAATCAACTTTATGGATGTTTTTGCATGTCTGCAAGGTAAAAACATAGCACAGTATGTTCTTACAGTATGCTTTGCTATTTTTTTCTCGAATGTAATATGAGCAAACAAAAAAAAAAAAAAAAAAAAAAAAAAAAAAAAAAAAAAAGAAGGAAGAAACTATATTTTATTCTTAGAGACGTTGGTCACTGAAGATCTCAAACAAATCCAAGATTTCCATCAACAGAACAGCAAACAGTACGGTTATAACTTATTATCACGCCTACCTTTAGACAAGATATTTCATTTTTATATTCAAAATAGTAAATTTGACAATGAATCGGGGTTCGGAGCTGACATGATAACGGAAAGACGGAATTTGTGTGTACATAATTTCGTGCATATATACAAAGATAAAATACAATGACCTAAAATCACGTTACAATTGATGATCATATGAACATATTTGAGATTACGTTCAAGTTTTTTTAGGAACGTTTTACCAGTGGGCACACTGAAATAAGCATTTTATCTACACATATCTATATGGTAATAAAATAGGGAAATATTGTTAAAATTTGTGGCAAATTATACACGATAATCGTTTATAAATCACGATATGCAAGTCTGGTAGCAAGCTTTTGCTCCTATAAGATTATACTTTTCATAATCTTTTTTTCTCAAAACATCTAATTATTGAGAGTATGAAACTTAATCATATGCTTTACATAAGAAATGTTTAGTGTTTACTTGGCAGATGAAGTACACGACGACTTTACCAGGTATTTTATAATTGAGAAAACGTACGAGTAATTCCATGGTAAGATAGTACTGCATATCGAATGGATGAAAAGAAATGACAATTCCCTTCATTGGACACTGTCCGCGCCAAACATTTTGACCGTTTTGAAGAGGTGACCAGTGTATGGAGGTTCGATTTGCACCAGAATGGCATTAAAATATGTGCCCACTGTGCAGAGGAGGCTGGGTTACAGAGAGACTGGTTTCGGGGAAGTTTACAGAAAGACTGGTTTCGGGGAAGTTACATAAATACACAATGCCTGAAATTGTAATCTGTCATACTATAGTGCACACAGCCAAACTTTCGTAAGTTGTCAAAAACTTCGTCTTCCAAATAAGCATTAAAGATTTGTTGAAATATGTAAAATGTATTATTAAGTTTCAAGCTCTAAAAGATATAAATATTGAGGGAAAATGTTGAATTATAACTCTCGATCCATTATTCTAAATATAATTCGACTGTGAAAATCATGTAACATACTACATATATTGCAGATGAAATATGACCGACATAAAAACAAAATGCATGCGCATTCTCTAGGTTGACTCTGAAATTTCCAAGGTAGCGGCAATGTTTTGTCCTTACAAATACTGATATTTTATGTTATTGTGTGCACCAGAAAAGGATTGCCCTCTGACATTTTATATTCCGGATGTCCCATCTATACAACTTTAGTCGTTACCTTTATTGACAAATATTTTCTTTTTTAATACCCCATTTTCACAGAATTTTTTCCAACTTACAGAAGTTTGATTTATAGCTAAATTAAGCATTTTGCATGTTTCTTTGTAAAGAAACACAGTCCTTTACAGCAGTTATACGACCTCAAAACTGAAAACTGAAAAGGAAACTAGTTACACTAGTGGACCTGGGTAACTTAAAGCAAAAAGCGACAGACAATAGCACATGCCCCTAAATTTTCAATTGCCAAATATGTTATGTGTGCTGAAATGAATCGCCATTTGAAATGTTTTTTATCACCAGTGTGTGTGTGTGTGTGACGGCTATTTAACGCAAGCTACATTTTACCTGTTACGATCCAACTACAGGTTATATAAACATGTTATAAAATAGTAGTTTTCCAAATCGATCTTCGTCAAACCCCTCTTCATATGGCTACTAAATACGTTATAAATAATTTGTGTACATTTTTTAAAGTGGACAGTGATGATGCAAAGAGAGAGAGAGAGAGAGAGAGAGAGAGAGAGAGAGAGAGTACCCAGCCATTGCAGGTATCTGTTTAAGGGACACTCGCAAGCGTGTTGTCATAATGCCGGCAAAGTCGTGTCTGTTCATCGTTGCAGACGACGACACCTCTGTATAACAAGGCAGGTGATGGCTTTTATTCCCTATCAAACATCAAAAGTCATCACTAAAGGCCTAAACGGCTTGACCATTTGTGCGTAGTATGGCGTCCCAAAGGGAGCGCTAGTGAATAGAAAGAAAATTGTGTACCTTCATGTAACTGTAAAATCTTCTGAATTTTCTCCGCTAAATCATATTTAAGTTATCTACTTTGTAGTAATGGGTGATCGAATCAAACACTATCTTTAATTATGTGATTCATGCATCATAAAACAGTTCATAAAAAATAGGTGTGCAAATATGTGTACCTTTGTGAATTACGTCATTGATATATCTATAGCACGAAATTTCAAACAAAATATGTACATTCAAGTGAATATATAATTACCTACAAATATTAACTGGGACTAGGATTGAGTAATTCCAACAAATAGAAGAAAAAAATTCATAGTAAATTAATTTTTGTAATGAGGGATGTAGCTTTTAATGTCTCACCGTCGAAAAAGTTGAATCCTCACACAAAACCTTATTGGTCATCTGAAGTTAAGAAAGCTCACAATAAAGCTCGATACTTTCGGAAAACGTTGATAGAAAATGGAAGGCCACGAGGGCTTGTCCATGAATCTTACAAGCAATATAAAACTGCAAAAAGGGAATTTAGAAATACTCAAGTATATGCCATACAGGCTGACGAAGAAGCTATCTTTAAAGATTTAGACGAAGCAGCCGAATTTAACGTTATGCTTTTCTGGAAGTTTTACAACAGACAACGTAACAAGGGCATATATTGCAAATGTTGTTTGAATTAAAATATGCCTGTAAGTTAGCGTCTGCTCCGGATGAGATATCTCGTCTGTTTGCTAGACATTTTTCTAAATTGTACACTCAACCTACAAAGATATTTGTAAATCATGGACAAACTGACGGGTTTTGTATTGATTAACCCACTTTTAAAACAAATTTTTTTATCAAGAAATAGTCTCTGTCATAAAACATCTCAAACTCAGGAAAGCCCCCGGCATTGATGGTATTCAAAATGAACATTTACGTTACGGTGGGAAAAAACAACACAATGCTTTTTAACGGGATAATATATCATTGTTACATACCTTGCCATTGGAAAGTAGAGTTAATTGTGCCCATAGCTAAAGGTGGAGGGAAATCTAAAAGTGACCCTGACAATTATAGAACTATTTCCATGTTACTTGTATTATACAAACTATTTGAAAAGTGCTTATTCAATAGATTAACTAAATGACGCTATATATAATTACCTAATATCGAACAACAGGGGTTTCAAAAGGGACTGAGTAGTGTAACAGCATCTTTCAATCTACACGAAGCTGTATTTTCCACTTTAGAACTAGGATCAAGAGTGTTTGCTGCTTTCTTGGATATTCAGAAGGCCTTTGACACTGTGAATCATGGCGGTCTTTTCCTACAACTCAGGAACTATGCATTCAATTAAAGATTTTACTTGTAATAAAGGAATCATACTCAAATATTAAAAGCATTGTCCTGCTGAACGAATGAAAATCTGAACCTTTTCAAATAGAACGGGGCATTCGCAGGGAGGTGTTTTATCAATATTTGTATATCTTGTTTATGTAAATGATCTTTAACGGGAATTACATGAGTCAAAATTAGGGGTACTTGTTGGGTCCACTCTATCTGGAAATCCAGCGCTAGCTGATGATATAACTCTGCTCGCAAACACACTCCTCCATTTCCGAAAGATGCTCGATATATGTAACAGATACTCCCCAACTTGGAACTTCACCTTCAACGTTAGTAAAAGCTACGTATTAATTTTTAATCAGAACAGACAAACAACATACGAGAAGTTTACTTGGAAAATAGGCAGTCGTTCTATATCTATTTTAAACGTAACCGACCATGTTGGAATTCCTGTGTGTTCCAATATGAAATGTTTGTCAAAAATAGACAGTGCTTGTACTAAAGGTAGAAAATCATTTTATTCTCTTGTAGTGGCTGGCTCAAATGAAGTTTGATCCAATCCTCTTACCTACGTCAGCTTGTACAGACAAATTGTGACACCATCAGCCCTTTATATTTGTGACGTTTGGTCGAATATCAGACTCAAAGATTTAAGAAAGATCGATCAATATCAGCATCATTGTACCAATTTTCTGCAAGACTTTCCTCACACCACACGGTCAGGAATGAGTAAAAGTTTACTGTTGATTGGAAATTGATAAAAGAAAACTGAACTTTCTTGGTAAATTATGCCATTTTCAGAAAATGAAGCATCTAAAAAATTATTGATATTCAGATTATATCTATATCTTTCTAGAAAAGATGTTAAAAAACAGAACGGTTTTATTCCTGATATATGTAGCATGTTGCACAAATATAATATTTATGAATTCATTGAAATTGTTGTTAGAGACAAAATATTTCCAGGAAAAATAAACAAATTATAAAACATGCTAAGTATGAATAAGAGCGCTTTAGAAACTTGTGCCATACCGACATGTCATACAAAAGATTAACAAAATTTCATATTTCTATAAACCCTTAAATTTTGGCAAATTCCAAAGACAACAAGAGAGTTACAGTTAATTACATCTCTTGCAAACGTTCTGATAACGCTTCCAAATAATACCATACAAGTTAGTAAACACTGTACTTGTCCTTACACATTTGTAATAATCCATGCATTTATTTGCTGTAAAAGCACTGTGCGACAAAGCGAATTATTATAAACACATATTATAAATAAATTTGACAATCGTCTTGGCGTGTTATTTTCACAATATATCAGAGAAGGAATTGATTCAATATCTTCAGGGTAGGGAATTTTTCAACTGTGTCGGCTTCTACGAGCCCGAAATACTAAGAAATTTTATAATGTCTGTTTCATTGTTCTCTGCATCTGCAATGCATGGATTATATTCCTAGTAATAAGATTGACTTCAAATTATCAGAGTTTGGAAGACAGGTGATTGATGAAAATCTTCATAGTCGTGTGCTCTTGCTTGCTATTTTTTGACATTACATGTAAAATATTATTTATTGTAAAAAAACATAAAATAATGAAGTATTGGAGGATTGTGCAGGAGTGCGCCATAGTTTTTAATAAGTATGGTGTTCTCATATGAGAATCCCCAAAGGAAAGCTACCCTTCTGAGATTCCTCTCATGTACACTTCTGTTAATTGTATATGACTAATGCATTATTCTTTCCTTTTCCTTTCTTGTACCCTTTATCTCTGAAAAAGGAAATACAGATTGATGATGATGATGATGATGATGATGATGATGATGATGATGATGATGATGATGATAATGCGATCACTCGACTCACCTGAAGAATAATGAACTGCCTGGTCCCATGACGCAATTACGTCAGAGAAGGGCTTCATGAAAATCATATTTTTACACTATACATACATTCGTGTTACGTTTTTGTGCTAACCATTTGAAATTGAGAATTTATCACAATAATTTTACCTCCTAGCGATCTAGACATACCAATATCGATTGTGTTTCTGAGATCGGTTGTAGTGATATGTAAGAGTACAGTATATGTTGATAATAATTCTGTTAAAGCAATGTGTACACAATTATGTCGGTAGAGCGTCGGACTTGTAATCCGAGAGTTGCGGATTTGATGCGAACCTGGGTCGGTTGCCTCGGCATGATAAAGCCAATAATGTGTTAAAAAGGTGTCATTACCCACCCTTTCAAAAACAAACAAACACAAACACACACACACACACAATTATGTCACGATAGTGATAATTATTATTATTGTTTTGTTTTTTAACTTATACCAAGCACATTTTGCTTTTACTATGCCTCAGCGCAGCGCATGCTGTATTTTCTTTGAAAACGAAACCGGAAGAGACCAATGTATGTTGTTAAGAATTTTCGATATAGGGGGTAGCTTCCTATTTACCTAGACAAACCCAAAGCTCCAAAGCCATTGGGGGCGGGGAGTGGGGCGGGGGGCTGACCCCCCCCCCCCCCTTGATCCGCCCCTGCATAGTGCAAAGAAATAGCCAATAACATATATTTTAAAACTCGCCGTTTAAAGATCAATTTATCTATACAATAGTTGGAGACATGCATAGGCAGGGTATAAATGGGGGCCGTGTACAGCCCCTTGTGGTGATGTTATGTACACATCGGCCGTGTATATTATTTACACTGCGGCCTGAATTATTTTGCATGGGATTTTTATTTTTCCTTCTTTCGTTCTTTTCTTCCTGATTTGCTTTCTTCCATCCTTCCTTATTTCAACTTACATACACAATGGTTGATCACGCACCCAACGATCTGGGGAGATCTTGATTTTTGAAAGATTGCAAGTTTATAGGGATACAGAAAGCGTGGTATAGGTAAATAAATGTCCCTCTCTTGCTCAAAATGCTAATTATTAGTTCATTGAAAATCTCATGGACTCTTGATACGATCATACAAGTTAAGCACTTTGTATCTCAGAACAATTGTTGCATTGTTTATAAATTGTATCGCCGTTTTTCTTTTTGTATCTGCAGAAAAAATAATGTATGTATGTAATATAGTACTTCTGTATTATCGTTAGCAAATTTGTTTTTAATTAAAATGTATTTTCAACTATAATACTTGTGTATCTACCTATGTACCTAAATAAATAAATAAGTTATGCTTAAATGAATGTCTGACTGTCCAAATTAAATATTATTTTATCATTTTAAACTAAAGAAGAATAGTTCAAGTTAGCGCTAACTGCGTAAATATTTTTAATAATATTGTTAACATCGAACATGCTTACTTTGTAGTATTTATTTTTCTAGGTTAGGGGTTCTCAAAAGTGAAAGTGTTTGTTTTCTAGACCCTGTGTTTTCCAAAATTGAGTCAGCTATACCCTATATACTCAACTCTCAGTTTTCGAAGAGATGTGGATCTGGATTGCCATTTGCTAATCAACAATTGCATAATTATTGAAACATGAACATATATGAAAGTAGAAGAGTTGATGGTGTCTTTGTAATTTTGTCATATATCCCCAATTGTTTTTTTTTTTCTTTTTTTAAAATTTTTTTTATATATCAGTATCTCATGATCCTTTTGCTTGGCAATCTCTCCATCTACATAAGTCTATATCTACATGTACCTGTCGTTTGTCATGTCATTCTAGCTATCAGTATGTATTTATTATCCATTGTTCTGTCTCTTAATCTATGGATCTAAATGTTACAATCCAAAGGCAAGAAATAATGTTTAAAAAAAGTGACTCACCATTATTTCATCACAATCATTTTAAAGTCCAGTACTTTTTCATAATTTTCCTCTGCACAAAATATTATTAATTACTTTAATATTACATTAAACGAGCGCAAAATTGAGCAAAGATTTTGAAACAAAGCTAGCAAAGATGTCAGAAATCTCTTGCATATAATGAAATTTAAAATTGAAAATAATAAAGCACAAAAATGAAAATTGGTTTCATAGTTTTAAAAAACCTATGTTTATGCTAATGCAGATTATTCGTATTTCTTTGCTTACTGTGTGGATAACAACATATCGGAATTAAAAAAGAAATTAGTATGTTTGTTTGAACACAATTCTAATTCTTATATTATATAACAGAAAATGTTTTTTTCTCTCTCGCGATATATATATATATATATATATATATATATATATATATATATATATATATATATATATATATATATATATATATATATATATATAGAGAGAGAGAGAGAGAGAGAGAGAGAGAGAGAGAGAGAGAGAGAGAGAGGGCGGAGAAAGAAAGAGATGTTTACACCGAATCTCGGATTTGATTTATACACGTGTATATTGAACATTTTAATAATAAATCTTTTCGCATTTCTGAGTATTGAAAATCAAGCGAAACACTTAATTTTTGAAATTATTTTTTTTATTATTTCAGGTAGTTTTTGTTATATATCTACATCTAACCATAACAATATATTCATATAAAGGTCATTTAGTCCTAAGTAAATGATCTAGGAGAGAAAGAATTTTGTCAACTCATTTACCTTGAAGATGAGTCACTATCATATCAGCCCAATGCACAAAAAAAAAAAAAAAATGTTCGTGTCGTCATTCAGTGCAAGGACGCAAAGATAAGCACCTTTAATATATTATGTAACAATTTTGTGGTATATAATCAATACTATAAAACCATTAATCTTCGAGACACGGAAGTGTTTTGCTTTTTATTAAACACCCTGTAATGCAATAAGATTAAGTATTTATGTTCAAGAAATACGTGTAAAAATCAAATGAGAGACTCTCTGTCAAAAATTTCAGAATCATGATTAAAATTTAAAACAATTTAATTAACAATAACTATGGAGTAAGTCGAGACTAACTTAAAATTAGATTTAGTGCCGTTTAGAATGCTCTGAAGGATTTGTGTGCCCCATTTATATTCCCGTCTATACTCGCTTATAAGGCGAGTCCAACTGCCAACAAAATAAGCCGACAGATCAGGATCTATGTTGTTGGTTCTATTGATTACTCGTAACAAACTGAATAGAGCCAGATCTGCCGGTGTATTAAGCGACGGCAGATCTGGGTCTGTGCAGTTTACTGTTGGTCTTGAGTTATAAGCGAGTACAGACGGTACTTACCAGTGTTCACTGCCACGTTGACTAGCTGAGTTTTCAATTTAGCATAGATTCTTTTCGCAAATTGTAACTTCTAAGTAGTCAGGTTCATTTAGATGCATGCCTTATTTTCTTTCTTCTTTCTTTATTTATTTATGTATGCATGTAGATACGTGATAATTAGTAATTCTGTATATGTATATCTATCCTGAACCAAAAATATCTGATTTTAATTACTTTCATCTTGACTTAGTTTCTTTATCAATGTTTTGCTAATGTGGGTGTATGGTTTTGATAGGTCTTCGGTTTACTAAGGTTTACTATTTTCACACAAGAATGAAGACGTGATCAGTTTTATCTATTTGTACATGTATATATGTATAGGTGCATATTTACTGATGCCTGCTGTAATCACATGTTATATGATGAATATCCTTCTGGAGCTGCTTTTATTTCCTGAAGTAAAAGAGTGCTTCCTTGTTTGACTGTCTTTCTCACTAATATTAAGAGAAGTTTTCCACAATAACAGAATGGTGTACCAGGTGTGTCCGACAATATTGGACTGTCTTTCGCACTTTGATCCAAGACATAATTATGTTGTAATAGGAGGTTATTGCACCGTCTCCCACAAATGAAAAAAAAAAAAAAAAAAATCAGTGTACACGAGAAGATTTTATCGATGATATCAAGTTCCCGTTCCGCTTCAGGTGCATACGTTGAGGGGGGGGGGGGGGGTGTGGAAGCGTAGAAAGCAGCAGTTTTAAAGCAAAATTCAAAAATTCATGCTCTGAGAGGAAACTTGCAATAATTTCCTTAAAATTGATTGACCTTATTTGCTCCATGGGCTTCCTTCTTCCATCAGATATGGATTTTATAGGGTCTGCGCAAATACATCGGACGCTTTATAAGGTCGGCTCAAAATAGATTTGTGCAAATTTTCATTAGAGGACGCTATTAATGTTAGCATTTAAAGTTAGGGGCGACACTTCAATGAGCATTGTTTTATACATTTTCATCAATTTGACTTTGAATTTGTTTCTTCTGTCTGATTCAAAATGTCGAAAAAAAACGTGAAATTAAGATTGTGTTCAACGTTTAAAGAAGGTCAAGCTTAGACGTACGTAGGGGTTTCCCCGTCAAAAATAGATCATGACTACGAGTAACATGGTCATAAAGCTTCAATGTGTAGTCTCAGACGCAAATAGAAGGTAGTCCTCGAGAAGCTTTCACCTTCATTTCTGTGGTAATAAAAGTATATTTATTGCTTTCAACGATAGGATGAAATCGTTTTAATGCACAGTAATATTCTCCGAGGGGGAAATCAGTTTTGCTCCAATATTTTTAGAGCCATATATAAAACAAGTCATCTCTTGCCTGTGATGGAATAATGGGATCTTTCGATGTGTTACGGAGTGAAAGTCTACGTTATAACGTTCTATCTCTCTCTCTCTCTCTCTCTCTCTCTCTCTCTCTCTCTCTCACACACACACACACACACACACACACATTTGTAGTTAGATATATACAACAATCATAATTACTTTGGTTAAGTGCACCAGACACTTTTTATCGCGTGTAGCCCATTTCAGTTTCCTAGACTGTTGCATGTATGGTGATGCAATTTCGTATGTGCATTTACATTTATCACTTATGTTAACACCCATAAATATTAAATTGTGGTTGTAATGACCTACTTTTCATGCTAAACGCGCTATGCCAAGTTTTTGCATTATGTACTATACAGGCGAAGCAGGCGAGACATCATTCAACAGAATTTCCTTTTGGTTCATACTTAGTACAGTCTTCAAATTTGTATCCAGTTACAAGTGTGAAAGAAGAGAAAAATCTTTCATTTGGATTGATTTCAATTTCATGCAATATTTCACTCTTGGCCTCTGGTACTTTTCTAAAGGACCAATTATATTCTTGTGTTTTGTAGGCTTAGGAAAATCCTGGACTATTATCTGGTTACGTGTTCCATGTAGGTTCGGTTTAAGGGATTCATTTTAGTGCAAATGTGGCAGTTTGAATCGAAAATTTGTTTCGGTTTTCAGACTAGAGGGGTTACTGGGTACATTTTATTGAAATTAGAGCAGGAAAAATATATCAACCACAAAATATTTGTCCATGCCCATATCTATTTCACAAGTACAATGTGCTATTTTTATTTAATTGACATTTCTAAGAATTAAGGTTGATAGATATGTTTAAGATATAAATATATTTATATAACGCTTTTTTGTTTTCCTTTCTACCGAATGCGACGGGAGGTCACGACCCAATTATTCAGTTCTCTGTGTACTGTTGACCTGATTAGTCATTGGTTGTGGCCTTGGCCCCGGAGTACAACAATATTCAAAGGCCAATATTTCGCACCTTATGAGTTTGTCTATGCCCATAAATTTAAATGCCTGTCATACCTATATTTTATGGACTGATTTGGCGTCATGAAACAATCAAGTCTCTTGTTATCACGTGTCCCACTATCATTACGCGCAGGAAGGCCAGCTGTCTTTTTACTAACAAGCATGACTAATAGTTTTTTTTAAGGGCGATATGTTAATAGACAGATCTTGAGAAAACAAGAAAAAGATTATGACAGTTATTGGAAAGAATTACAAAAATATTATGCATTTAAACGTAGAAGTGATTTGCTAACTCTTGTATTATAAGCGACATTGAAAAAATAAATGTATCAGATCCCTATTTTTTTTTTGGTAAAGATCATCGACAATAACTTTTTAAAAAAAAACAAACTGCAGTTCTTTGAAATGGTAAACGGGAGACCACGCCAACTTTAAATGTAACCCCTTATCTCATAATATAATATTTCGCCATGTTCTACTTACTATTTACTGCACCTAATTATCCGTAATAAATCTAAGAAGCAAATGTTTCATGAAGATGTGTGTCTGTGTGTGTGTTTAAATCTCAAATATATGTACCCTATGAAAGTGGACTGTTTATTTTTCAATATTCTTCTTCTTGTTGTTGTTCTTCTTCTATCTCTCTTGTTCCCTCGCTCTTTCCTTTTCCCCAAGAGATAGCCTAAATAATATGTCTAAATCCTTTTTGCGATGTTTAGAAGGAGTTGTGATGATTTAATGGCTTGTAATTGGCTTGGAAAAAAGAAATATTAGTCTTCACATAATGTTGTACAAAAAACAAGACAAATTTACATTTATAATATCTTCTCCATAATTTACCTTATTCACAATGATGTAGTATATACAAAAAAATGTAAACTCTTTAGAAATACTCAAATTTTCAAGTTTTTGACATTTGATGTACAACAAATGTTTTATTAAAACAGTAAGCAGAAATTTTCACACAATATTTATGGTCTTTACATCAAATGGCAATTGAAATATATATAGCTATATAATTACTTATTAATATAAGCTGATTAATTTTTAAAAGATTTAAATGTGATTTTGTTATACTATGGGTGGATTTATTTTTGGAGGGAGATCAGTGAGCTAAGGGTCTTTGTATGTAGTGGGACAGGTTTTTGTGTGGAATTTTATGTTTCCTACAATAGTTTTGTGAACAAAACAAGATATTTTTATGCGAAAAAGAAGAGCATAATAGGTAAATGCAGCTAAGGTACATCTATTAGGTACATGAACCAAAGTTTGCCTTAGAACTTTGACTGTATTTAAATATATATATATATATATATATATATATATATATATATATATATATATATATATATATATATATATATATATCACAACAGTACATCAAGAGAATATACACGTAGAACGCAACTTTGCAAGACATGAAGCAACAGTACATCAATAGAATATACACGTAGAACGCAACTTTGCAAGACATGAAGCAACAGTACATCAAAAGAATATACACGTAGAACGCAACTTTGCAAGACATGAAGCAACAGTACATCAAGAGAATATGCACGTAGAAGGCAACTTTGCAAGACATGAAGCACCCTACTTAAATAGGAAATGAAAATATAAGATTTCACCATCTCAAAACTTATTTCAGCTTGTAAGATAGTAATCCAACTGTTTTTTCTTTTCTTTTTTAATTGTCTTTTTTTCCTTTGACCTCCAATTGTGTGTTTCACTATAAATAGCCTTTAGATTATAAGATTTAAAGCTACTACTAAAATCTCTTGCCCAGATCTTGACCGATTTATGGATCGTATTTGATATAAAATTGCACAATTTCCACATTGAGAATGTCAAACAGTTTAATGAAGATACTGCATTTTTCAGTTCAGTCATCAATCTATGTAGATCAGATATTGTGTATCAGATGCTGTTAAATTTTAGGATTCGATCTTTTCTCCCCAAAAGTCTTTACAGTTTCCAATATTATGAATTTGGTGGACTAAATTAGATTTCTTCTGTTCTTGTATCAACCGTGATGGTACTCGTTGTGTGGACGGTTTCATGAAATTGTTGCCGGTTACAACAACTAAAACAAATCGTCTAGTATACTTGCTGACATGTTGGCGGGCGGGGTGGGGTGGAGGGTGGCGGATCTATAAAAACAAGCAACGAGAAATGCAGCTTCAAGAGACTTAATGTTGGTACTCGTTGGGGTCTTTAAGGGAGTCGTTGGGGTCTTTAAGGGAGCAAGTGTAAATAAATCTTGATAGCTACTGCAAGTAAGACAGAACATCAGTAATCGTGATTTTCAGAATGTCCCTTATAGAAAGTTTAGTCAATAATTCGATGGCAAAAAAGTTGCTTTGGGATTTCTCTCTTATAAGCCAAATAGGTTTCGAAATATGGCCTTCATTTTCACATACACAGTGATTGATATTATTGATTAATTTACTTAGATAATTAGTTTGTAACCTGGCATGGTGCTCTATAACTGGAAAGGTACGTTGGATATTTCTTATAAATTTTGATACAAAAGAGGTAATATCAGGTTCCTCAGATATATGAA
This sequence comes from Margaritifera margaritifera, assembly GCA_029931535.1. Taxonomy (NCBI): domain Eukaryota; kingdom Metazoa; phylum Mollusca; class Bivalvia; order Unionida; family Margaritiferidae; genus Margaritifera; species Margaritifera margaritifera. Next base: position 1,387,043 of record JAQPZY010001341.1, read on the forward strand.
ATATGGCATGTACACACCCACAATTATGTTATTCGTTTATATAGTGACAATAATGTACGAAAGTAACGTTAGCTGCCCCACATAAAACCTTAGTCCAAGAAATTTTTTTTTTTTTTTTAAATTTTAAAAAATCACTGAATAACTTTTCATAGAGAATTACTGCACATTACAGTTTGCTTTCTATATCATTACTGCCATTCTTCCTTTATATGTTTTCCAGGATACATTTATTCTTTTGTAGCCGTAACAATATAAACTTTGGAAAGATATCTTCTATGCTTTGATTCATTTTAATAATTTATGTAAATGGATGCAGTTGCGGCGCGAGGGGTTTTTTTTGTGTGCATTCGGCTGATATGATAGTGACTCGTCTTCAAGGTAAATGATTTGACAAAATTCTTTCTCTCCTAGATCATTTACTTAAGACTCCATACAAACAATTGCTTTGCTGTGTATTTTTTTATTTTAATTTTTGAAATTATTTTTTATTATTAGTACAGGTAGTTTTTGTTATATATCTACATCTAACCATAACAATATAGAGTACAACAGTCTGATATTCTACTTAGAGTACAACAGTTTGATATTCAACTTAGAGTACATCAGTCTGATATTCTACTTAGAGTACAACAGTCTGATATTCTACTTAGAGTACAACAGTCTGATATTCTACTTAGACTACATCAGTCTGATATTCTACTTAGAGTACAACAGTCTGATATTCTACTTAGAGTACATCAGTCTGATATTCTACTTAGAGTACATCAGTCTGATATTCTACTTAGAGTACAACAGTTTGATATTCAACTTAGAGTACATCAGTCTGATATTCTACTTAGAGTACAACAGTCTGATATTCTACTTAGAGTACAACAGTCTGATATTCTACTTAGAGTACAACAGTCTGATATTCTACTTAGACTACATCAGTCTGATATTCTACTTAGAGTACAACAGTCTGATATTCTACCTAGAGTACAACAGTCTGATATTCTACTTAGAGTACAACAGTCTGATATTCTACTTAGAGTACAACAGTCTGATATTCTACTTAGAGTACAACAGTCTTATATTCTACTTAGAGTAGATCAGTCTGATATTCAACTTAGAGTACATCACTGTCGTTTAAAGCACAAATCCGCTTTTTATGCGCTTTTGGCCCTAATGAGGCCGAATTTTGAATTCCAAAATTATATTTCAAGAAGACAAAATATTCCGATATATTTTTTTCCACAAATCAGCTCTGAATTTCTTGAAAATCCTCGAAAAGTACAATTGCTGATATAAATTCAAATTTCAGAAAGAATGAAAAAGATACTTTGTACAATTTTGTAATTTTATAGGGGGTTTTCTCGACTTTAGCGCAATATTTACCCTAGAGCGCAATGGAGTTCCCATGTAAATTTTGCTCTTAAGAAATTTCTATATAAAAAAATGCTATCATTTTAAACATAAATCTCAGAGGTAATTGAATGTTCTTTACGCAAAAATAATTTTTTTGAACATATCTCGAAATGGGATTTTCATACTTAAAATGCATGTAGTCAGCATAAAATTTCAACACGGTGAACCTCGTGTTCAGATTAATTTAGTCGGTAGAGTGATTAAAATGTCTTTAAAAAAGTCTCGAGACCAAAACCCAAGGAAGATGTAATTTTTCTCTTACATTGCCTTATTATCCTGTCAGAATCAAGTTGAGTCGTTTTAACTTTCTTGACAAACAAATCACATATGGTTTGAGTATATTGTTTTTTTTTTCTTCTTCTTTTTTATAGTCAGAAAATATATAGAATAAAAAAAAAGATTATGATATAGGCGCTCTTTGCTGTCTACAATGTGTTGCCGTATCAAAGCAAAGTCCGTGCTCAGATATCAGAGCTATAAATAGACGAAGATCGTCAGTTTATGCAAGTATTCAGGCAAATATATACAACGATGATGTTTTCTCATCGAAGTTGGTCGGCCTAAATATAATGTGAGGATGTTGACCTGAATTTCACCCCCCCCCCCCCAGCTAGAGCCTGATTATTCCAGTGACGTCAGGAGGGTATACTGTAGTGACGTCGATCTGAATTTCCCCTCCCACACTATTCCCGTGACGTCAGGAGGGTATACTGTAGTGACGTCGATCTGAATTTCCCCTCCCACACTATTCCAGTGACGTCAGGAGGGTATACTGTAGTGACGTCGATCTGAATTTCCCCTCCCACACTATTCCAGTTACGTCAGGAGGGTATACTGTAGTGACGTCGATCTGAATTTCCCCTCCCACACTATTCCCGTGACGTCAGGAGAGTATCAGAGATTGGTTGGACATGTCCATATTATACCATATTAATTACATCATACCAACATGAGATGGGTCAAGAAGTCAATGGAGACTACCCTTTAAACACTTGATAGGTGGGTGATCTTACATTAGCTCTCCTGTATATTAAGTAATCAAAGATTTAAGAATACCGATAGCTTGGAGGGTTGTAGTGATACTAAGATCTGATGTAAGAAGATAACTCCAGAGATATTGCTGGTCATTGTAACTATTGTAAACTGACTTCTAAATGATCTATATAATATAATTCCTTTTAATATGTCACTAGATACTTTATATTAACATTTGAAACAATATTTGCGTTATTACTATCGCGATTTCCTTTTAAAATCATTTTCTACCAATGTTGCAAATACTACCATCCTTGGAACAATATCCAATGGAGATAACTACTGAAATGTCTAGTGATTTGCCTAAAGTTGAGTTGCCTCCCTTTACATAAAAATGTACCTGAAAGGACAGTGGATCTATCCACCTGGATTAGATTTCCATGGTATGCCAATGGAAAAAATTCTCAGTTCATCAATGAGTCTGTCAAGTGACCATATCTTAGCCAGTACCTTCTGACAAGTTGATACCAAACTTGCAAAATTTAAGTCGATGTGACTTGCTTTTTAAAGTTTACTAAACATTGCAAAGAAATCATGTTGGGGCTATTCTTGCAATACTTTCCACTTGTCATCATCTGGCCTGCAATGCAGGTGTATCTTGGGATTTGTATTTCACATCAAAAATAGGTCACTGCAATCTGCTTTTCATGGGTGTGTTATCCCCTCCCAATGAAATTCAAAGAGGATATTGCATTTCTCCCACTCATACATGTGCTTGTTTGTCTATTTATTTGGTCATTACCCTTAATATTTTGTTATCCCCTCAAATCTCAAACACTATTTCACCCCCACTTTTGAAAACTGGTATGCAGATACATCTTGACAAAGGTAACTCAGCCATACAAAAAAGCTAGATCAGTACAACCTTATTTGCATGCTTGCATGATTTTTATATTTCCAACTGTTTGTTACACTCTCAGTATCAATGATCAATATCACCTACATCCACAAACACTGGTATGAGGAGATATCTCAGTTAAAGTAATTCAACCATACAAAACTAGGTCAATGTGACCTAACTTGCATGCTTGAGTGACTTTTGTCTTTTCATCTGTTCATTCGTTACACTCTCAATATCCTGGACCCTATTTCACCAACTCAACCATACCAAAAACTAGAACAGTGTGACCTAATTTACATGTTTAAATGACATATTTTCAGCTGTTTGTTGGTTACACCACCAATATCTTGGACCCTATTTCACTGATACATCCTGATGACACTAACTCAACCTTACTAAGACTAGGTCAGTTTTACCCAATTTTCATACTTGAGTGACTTTTGTATTTTCAGCTGTTCATTTGTTACACCCTCAATATTATGGGCCCAATTTCACCAACACTAGTGAAAACTGCTATGTAGATATGTCTCAACTAAAGTAATTCAGACATACTAAAACTAGGCCAGTATGACCTAATAGCAATGCTCAAGTAACTTTTGTATTTTCAGCTGTTCCTTCAATATATCCACCTAATATCTTAGACCACACTCATGAAAATTTATATATGGATACATCTTAACAAAAGTAACTCAACTATATCAAAACAAGGCCAATTTATTCTAATTTTCAGGCTTGTGCGACTTTTATATTTTCAGCTGTTCATTCATTACATCTTAAATATCCCAAACCCTATTTTGTCTACAGTCATAATAACTACGTCAATGCATCTTGATGAAAGTAACTCAACCATACAAAACTAGGTCAGCTTGACCCAATTTCATGCCTTAGGCTTCCATTTGTTACACCCTCAATATCTTGGACCCTATTGCACCAACATTTATGAAAACTGGTATGACTACATCTAAAACAATTAGGCTATAGTGACCTTGCTTTGTAGCAGTTGAATAGGTCTAAGATATAAAGGGTATAACAAATAGAAAGCTGAAAACAAAAGTCAATCAAGCATAAAAATTAGGTCAAAGTGACCTAATTTTGATATAGTAGGATTACTCACCTTGATGTACATCCAAACTGCAATTTTCCTAAGTGAAATAAGGTCTAAGATATTGAAGATGTAATGATTTGGTTTGGTGTTTTATGGCACAGTAACTTAAGTAGGTTATTTAGTACTGAAGTGATTGGAGTAAAGTGCCTTGCCCAAGGACACTCCACAGTAGCTGACCTGTGCTGATCCAGTGGTTGGATTCGAACCTGCACTCTTTTGGTCACAAGTCTGGCACACTAACCACTGAGCCATGACAGCTGCTCAGGATGCAATTAAACATATAGCTAAAAAAAAAGTAAAACAAGTGTGAATATATGATGACAGTGACCTAGTGTTGGTATGGTTGAGTTACTCTCATTAATGTTGATCAGTATACCAATTTTCATAAGTGTAAGTGAAATTGAGTCAAAGGTATTGAGGGTGTAACAAATGTAAAGCTGAAAATACAAATGTCACCTAAGCATAAAAATGGGTTACACTGACCAACTTTTAGTATGGTTGAGTTACTTTCATCCAGATGTATCTACGTACCAATTTTCATGTAAAGGTGACATTTGACATTAACATTTCACTCATTCAAGGTCTCATCAATAATACAGCACATCTGGTTGAAATCCAACAATCCTTTGTAATGTAATGCTGCAGAAACCAAAGTAAGGAGGACAAGCATATAATGATATCATGGAATGCTAGAAATCAAACTCATGCAAGATCTTATTAATATCAAAGTGTATTCTAAATTTGGTTGAAATCCAACAATCCTTAGTGAAATCATGCTGTGGAAACCAAATTAGAAGGACAGGCAATCAGACCCCAGAACTCTCTTAAATGCTGTTGTGGAACACTGGAAATTGAATTCATTCCAGGTCTCATCAATATAAAGCAATATACTGTATTTGGTTGAAATCCAACAACCCATGGTAAAGTTATGATACAGAAACCAAAGGAGGACTGGCAAGCAGGGAGCACAACTCCTATCAATAGAATCATAGAACACTGAAACTCAAACTAATTCAAGGTTTCATAAATATAATGCCATATGCAATTCATGGTTGAAATGTCAGCAATCCTTGGTGAAGATATATGCTGCAGAAACCAAAATTAGGAGGACAAGCCATCAGAGGCATAACTCCTGCAAAAATGAAGTGATGGAATACTGAATTTATTCATAGTCTGATCACTATAAAGCTGCATGCCAAATCTGGCTGAAAAACAAAAATTCTTGGTAAGCTTAGCTGCAGAAATGAAAGGAGTGTGGGCACTCAGGAGCCATAACTCCTCATTCAAGGTCTAATCAATATAAAACCATACACTAAATTTAGTTGAAATCCAACAAACCTTAGTAAAGATATGCTGCAGAAACCAAAGTGTGGAAGATGACTATCAGACAGCATAACTCCTGTAAATTATGTCATGGAATGCTGAAAATCAAAGTCAGGAGGTCAAGCAATCAGGGGCCAATAACTCCTCTGAATGATGGCAGTGAAGGATGAAAATTGAAATCTTTTTAAGTCTTGTCATCATAAAGCTGCATACAAAAACTGGTTGAATTGAAACAATGCCAGTAAAGTTATCTTGCAGAAACCAAATTGTTGTCAACCAGATCGATGGACAGACTGAAAGATGGACAAAGTGTTTACTATAGGACTCTGCCAACTTTGTTGAGCAGGGCCCCAATAAAGAACAAAATGAATCCCAAAGATCATTCAAATGACTGTTTATTTTAAAATCCTTTTCTAAGTGTTCAAAAAGGGTCACTAATTTAATTACAAAATTAGCCATAAATACCAAGTGAATAAATAATCTGAAACTGTTCATAATGGCATCATAATCAAGACTATGTTTAAGCATGATGGTAAAAATGAATTTGATGGGTAACTAAGATTGGACATTTTTCTCTGATTAATGTAAGAAAATCAAGGAACCAAAGTTGAATTGTAACACATTATCATATACAATGTCCAGAACACATACAAGCATGTCAATGGCAATATCTACTTTATATTCATTATGCACACAAAAAATATTCACAACTCTAATATTTCAACCAGTACTCAGAGCAAAGGATGACAATGTACATAAAACACTAAAAATAAACAGCAGCAGCATCAATTAATCTCTGAATACTGCTAAATGAACATTTCACACATCACTGAACAAATCAATAATATCTTTGGATGATTAGAAATATGAACTAAAGCAAGTAATTCTTTTCCTGTCAGGACAATTTTAATATACTAACAAAATTGTAAATAACAATATGTGCAATGAAAGCTAAATGGAAATATTGATAATAGATTTATCACATACAGATTCAATTCCAAAGATAATTGTAACTGTATTTTACATTTAGAATAGAAGCAGCGATAATATAACTTGCATAAATGATGCATCAGAAATGTGTAGGAATTAATTCAATCAAAATGTTTCAAGACCAAGAATTCATACTACTTGCCAAAGTTTTTGCAGTTGTGGCACAATATTTGTACACATGAACTTGTCTGCTCAAATATTTAGATATGTAACTGACCTTTTCAGTTACTTATATAGGTCTTTCACTTCTGCAGACATAAAGTGAGAGTCAAGCTAGTCCTTCTTTATATTCCATACCTGTCTTTAAAACCAATTCTGATTTAAAACTGCATGTATTTCTACCTCAGCTGGACAATTACTTCTAATCAGCTTTAAGTATATAAAGCTTCATCAGATGAAACTGACTTGCCTTTGACCATATTTTGCTAATAAGGGAGAAGAATATACATTATACCAATGTTATGCTTAAAGACAGGAACATGAAACTTGCCACAACTATTCCTGAGATGTAACTAATAAAATTTATAGTTTGAATAGGGATGGAACAAATCAGGTTCACAAAGGTCAAATGTCAACAGGTAAAAACTTTGCTAATTCTTCTAATACTAGTATACGGAAGAAAGTGAATCTGCTTTATCATCAATTTTTTCCTTGATTTTATTACAAATGAATGAAAAGAAACATTTTTGCTATATTTTTCTTTCACTTATTGCAACAGTTTTAAATTTAAGTTGACTTTACTCCTGTGTTCTAAGACTTCTAATTTCCCCACAATTAAGGTCATTGCACACAGAATACTGCTACAAGGCATATTGTGTAAGAGCAAAATAGGCATAACTAGCTTATTTTCATGCATAACATCAATGTTAATATACAATTTTGTTGAGGAAATCATATATGATATAAGAAAGAGAAAAGCAATTGGACACATTTTAATATTTGTTTTAAGGTGGCGCTCTACAGTTTTGTATTTTGCATAGGGTTAGATTTTTTAAGAAAATGAATTTCCGAGGTTTTCCTCACTGGTTATCCTGGATATTTAAAAAAGACCTTGTATATCTTAGGTATTATTAAAAGAACTTTTAATTCTCTTTATTTTGGTGTATGATTGATTGGTGCAATTTGGATTATAGAGTATACAGCTTGGTGTTACTTCAGAAAAAACTGCTAGCTCCATTTGGTAATTTTCACTTCCTGGACTTTTTTTTTGTTTGTTTATTATATATTTGTAATTCATTCATTGTACTTTCAGAAGCTTGTATTAACTACTCTGGAAAAATTAGTTTTCCCTATTTTAATAACTGCTAAAAATAGTGTACTTTGGACTAATTCAGGCTGGTTTTTCGAGCACATGGGTGCCGCCATTTGACTGCAACTTCACCTTACACCTGTCACTCTCTCAGAAGTACATAATATCCGTAGAGTGCCTCTTAAATGCTGTCAAACAATACCAAGGGAGGTAGCCACTCTGGCTAATCATTTCCTTTCAGGATTAGAATTTGAGTTATGTCCCCTTACATCTCTTGAGAGGTGAGAGGCCTTACAAGGTCAAAAGAGCAGAATATAGAAAGTGCTGTATTAGAAGAAACACAAACTATTATTAGCAGTGGACAGTACATGATATGCCACAGACTATGAGGCATGAAATACCTCCAAACCAAAACATCACAAGTCAAAAGAATTTCCTTTGTAAGTGGAGTAGAAAATGGGAAATGTGACCATGAATTGGTCCTGAAATCAGAATTGGAATTTTTCATTCAGATTGTAAGCAAACAGGATGAATGGAAATCTTTTTATTGATAAAAGGGACTGATTTAAAAAGCTGAGCGGCCAAATTACACAATAGTGTATAACAGTGATGTTCTCAAACATACCCATTAACATGATTAATCTTTCAAATAATACAACAGCCTGATTGTATAATGACAACTGCACCAAGTTATATATATATAAAAAAATACCGTATATACTTGTATATAAGCCGATACCAACTGCAAACTGCATAGACCCAGATCTGCTGTCACATAATGCACAGGTGGAACTGGATCTATGCAGTTTGTAAGGACTAATCAGTAGAACAAACAAGATAGACCCTGATCTGCTGGCACATTATGCGATGGCAGATCAGGATCTATGTTGTTTGCATTTGGACCTGAATTATACACAAGTATATACAGTAAACACTGTTACAGCAATTATTCAAGAAAACAAGTTTTTGCAAAGATCATCTTGCATACTGTAACTATGAAGTGAAGATATCTGGTGCAGTTTAGGAATGTCATTTTCCCAATTCGAGGATGGACTAGGGCTGAACAGGTCTGGTGACACCTCAATGGTCATACCTTGTGGGGAAATAACACGATTCAAATGATGTGGACTGGCACACGGCTGATTTCCTACAAAAGTTGAAGTCCTTGTCTTGGAGGATTTCTTTTGCTTTAGGCATTCAGATGAAAACCGATCATGTGATCCAATACTTTCATCTGAGAATAGACAAGGTGTTCTGATTGGAAGATTTATCATATCTTTCAACACATCACAATTGCCCTGCTGTAAAAATCGTTGTTTTCCCGATACATTTTTGGCTTTTCCTAATTTCAAACTTGCATACTGATGTTTCACTTGCGATTCTTTATTCATCCTTTTGCTACTACTTGCCTGTGCCTCAATAGGCCTATCATATGATGGAATATTTTCCTTTCCAGTAACAGACATTGCACACGGAGTTCCTGGAATCAATGAGTCATCTGTAGATGTTTCTGAAAGAACAATGATTGGAGTTTTAGGAACTTCAAAACTGTCAGAATTAAAGAGGTCCTGTGACACAATGGGAGAACTTGTGGAAGAGGATACCTTGTTATTGTTTTTTCCAATCAAGTCCTTTCCTGTTTTGAGACATGATTTCAGCGTCACAGGATTGGCATCTGGTCTCTGAATAGGACTAGCAGTGAGCTTCATTTTCATATCAATGATTTGTATAGTGCTAACTCTCCTCAAACGGCTGTGAAACTTCACCTTCTTGGATTGAGGTTTAGAACCTGTTTCCAATAAGTCTGCAGAGTTAGAACTGCCACAAGTAGTATCACATTCACTGATAATCATGCTCTCTGCACAAATATTTTCTCTGTCACCTGGAGTATTGGAAAAATCAGCTGTTGCATCTGTTCGGCTGGACCTTTTCCTTGAATTATCTGAACCACTGGTGTCCCTTCCTTTCACATTAGTGGCTAATTTGATACCTTTTGTGTTCTTAACTGCCATGGGACTTCTTGTTGATTCATTTGTGGTACTGGGTGAGGTTCCTGAATTGTCAAAACAAGCTTGTAAATTACCCTTATTCATCATGTGAACAACTTTGTTGACAGTCCTGGCTCCTTCTTTTAGATCTTTTGAATTTGATTTGTTCTTGGATTTCCTTGATAACTCCTCTGAATTTTCATATTTGTCTAGTATGTGCAACGTCTCTTTCATCTTGTTTGTGCTAGAAGGTTTACTTCCTAAAATGACAGAGGCACATGATTCTTCTTTTGCTTTTCCTATTTTGACTAAGCTTCCATCTTTTAAGTTTGATGAACAAGAATGTCCCTTTACTCCATGGTTGATAGTTGTCCTTGTCTCTGTTATATATGCTGTTCTAATAGAATGTTCTTTACATGATGAAGAAAAAGAGTCCCCCATGAGAAATAGGTCAATGTCACCTGAGAAATCATCATCCAATTCCAGATCTTCATGGCCATCTGACCATTCTCCTATCTGCCAATTTGAAGGATTTTTTAAAATACCACTGGCAATACATGAAGCAGCTGGTTCCATTGGTTTGCTTCTGGTTGAAACATTTGGTGTAGAGAAATGTCCAGCTGGAGTTAAAGGCGAGGAACTAAATAGTGAAACATTACTGACATTGTCAACTTGTTCATTATGTCCAAACGAGGTGTCATGCACGGAGATTCCAGAACTGTCGAAAAGATCCTGAGATCCACCACAGGAAACTCTAGATTCTTTTATATCCATACGATTTTGGGGAGATGAGAGGTGAAAAATAAATGCCGCACCATGGCTTCTACACTGAACCTGTCTGTTTGGATGTGGTACAAATGAAGTATCAAATTCTGTACAGGTTTCTAATGCTGTAGCCAAAGTTTCACTTCCTTGCTGAACTTCATAGAAGCATTTACTCTCAGATAAATCATTTCCAGTAAAGGAATAATACTTTGGGTCCAATTTAAAATCATCAGAAAGTGCATCACAACTAGAACTATGTGTGAAATTGCAATTATATGGATTCAAGGCTCCTTTCTTTGGTTGTACTGCTGAGCAATCTTTATCCTCTGATGATAAATTGTTCTGCTTCTTTTTCACATTATTGGTTTGTGATAGTATCTGAAGGTTGGCAGAGCTTACTCTATCTTGGAAGACATCAGAATTTTCCAAAAATGCTTCCAATGATTCTGAAAACATCTCTGGGTCATCACTTGCTAAATGTTTTGTTATGTCTGAACGTTTAGCTTCCTTCCATTTTTCAGCATTTGAACCTTTTACTAACACTAAATCTGATGACATATATTTGTTTTCAATATCGAAAGATTCATTAGGTTTTAATGTTTTCCCATTTCTAAGACCAACTTCTTGATTTCTTCTCTTTGCAAATGTGTTACTGTGAGTCAAATCTATCTGGTGCCCACTATTCCTCAGCCTGTCTTCACAGATACATGTGTCTACAACTAAACACTCTCTATGCTGACAATCAGCTGTGCCAGACCCTGAAATTGTTTCTTCTTGATTTCTAACATTTCCATTGCTGTTCTTGTAACTTAGACTAGCTGAAAGCTCTGAAAAAGATTCAAGAAAAGCATAAATATCTTCAGATTCTGGCATATCAACCATGGGACCACTATGGATGTCTTTGTCACTTTCTTTTGTTCCACTCTGACTGTGTGTAGGAGCTTTGGACTGTTTTCTTTGAGATGATCTTTGTTGAATGATTTTTAATATATCTAAGTTGTTAATATCTTCAGACTTCTGTTCCTCATGACTACTATTTGGCAAATTACTACACTCACTATTTTGCTCCTTTCCTGTCTTAGTAGCAGAAAGATGATTGTCCACTTTACTTCCAATCAAACGTCCAGCCATCATTTTCATCCTCTCAGAAGTGTCCTCTCCAATTTCTTTGTTCACTATGCATGTGTTCTTGCTGGTTCTTTCCTTCTTGGTAAAAACTGGAGTATGAGGCTGCACTTCTATTGAGGAATTAGAAGCAGATTCTTTCAGAATCAATTCATCCAACTGTGAAGAAAGAAATGCTTCCATACCCTCCGATTCTGGCATGTTCAGCTGAATACTGCCAATAGCTTCTGCTTGGGTCAATCTTGGAGATTGAAGGCTTTTTTCCCTTGAACTGAGATCACAATCTGATTCTATTGTGAACTCATTTCCTTCAAGTGTCATATAAGAGGAGGGTTTTATATTAGGACCTTGATTTGGAGCCTTCTGATTACCACATGACAAATAAGCCCAAGAATTAAGTTCTGCTGTGTAAGACACTGATCTAGAATTTGACTGTTTCGACCTCTCTATGCCCTTTTTCTTTGAGATCTGCTTCTTTTTAAGTACATTATCTCCACATCTGGATTCTCTCTCAAGCCCAACTGATGATGGGTTGGAAGGTACATCTGATTTACATCTCTGTCTTGAGCTGTTAGAGACCTGTCTTAAAGTTAAAGATGAATTTGTAATGGACCTTGGACCTTCTTTCAGTGTTGCATGATCACTCTCTCTTAGTATGACTGCAGACTGATCCTTCTTTGACTGTCTATTCCTAAGTAAAGCAGGGTCTTCCCTCAAGGACTGCCTATTTGTTGACTGCATGGTAGTGATCTGATTGGTTTTTGAAGGCCTTCTATTTGATTGACCTCTTTTAGATGTATTCTGTTTGACTGGAAACTGATCATTCTTCAGAAGTTTTGTTTTGGACTGACTGGTTTTTGACAAACTTTGTTGAACTGCCATCTGGCCATCCTTTAACATGTTAGACTTGGTTAACTTGGAATAATTTTGTGACTGAATCTCACTTGAAAAAGAGGTTTTGTTTGAATTTACAATAGAATCTTTCTCTGGCACATTTACTGCATCATTGCTTAAATTACCATGAGTGGTAGACTGATCTCTCACTGATGGATTTTGTATGAGGAAGGTCTCTTTGATACCTGCTTCTCTCTCCTTGCTGTACACGTTCATGTTATCAATAGCCATAAGCAGTAAACTGTCAGATGAAGATGAAAAAGATTCAATATCCAAACCAACATTTGATTGTTTGAAACTTAATTTCATACTTGCTTTTTCTACTGTATCATCTCTGATAACATCAGCATAAACTTGGTTCTCTGATCTAGAAACCACAGTACTCATATTATGGTCAGTGTCATCTTTTTCTGACCTTAGCTGCTGCTTGTGTAAATAGCTTGGCTGTTGAAACTGAAGTGAATTCTCAGACTTAGAAATATACCTGTTCAATGAACATCCAGACTGCTCATGATGCGCTTCCAGTTTTGATCCATTTCTTGTCTCCTTCACACACATGCCTGGATCCATACTTGATTTTTTTCTTGATGCAGGTGACAACTTTTCTGATGACTCACTACAACTAGTTTTGCATCTGTGACTTCTAAATTTTATTAAAGATGGATCATGTGTACTTGAAATTTGGTTCATTTCAAGGTTAGTGTAGGTAAGACTATCAAATGGATCTGAAGCAGAAGGCACATACTCAGATGTATTTTCATCATTACACATTCCTGGTGACTCTACAGAGGATGATGACCAGCTTCCATTTCCATCACTTCCAAGAGAATAATTCAGGCCTTCAGAATTTCCAGTTCTGCTTTTCTGAGAAAATGGCCTGACCTTTTTTCCTGGATCTATTGATTTGCTTGTTGATGACTGACTAATTGTTTGATCCAATTCAAAACTAAAAACAACTTCAGACTGCTTTGCAAAAACTGATGAGGAATCATACTTTTCAGACTTGCTTCCTGGAGACTGTGAAAAAGTTGTTGGGTCATCAGAGTTATCATGACAATGGTCATCACAGTTTTTCCTTTGAAAAACTTGGGAAGATAAAGATAGATTCTGTGAATTGTATGCCAGTAAAAACTTGACATAGTCACAAACTGTTGGCATATTTGTATTGCATGATGGTAACATCTGATAGGCAATAATATCAGAGGGATCCAACTGAGAAGTAAATTGACTGTGTCTCTGTTTTGTGTCTGTTTTGTGGTTAAATACATTTCTCAACCTCACAGTTCCAGAACCAGTCCAGGTTTTTAAACCAAAATAAAAATGTTGACCTACGAAAGCATAACTCAATGCTTCATGCAGCAGGAAATCTTTGTCTATGTCAGGTCTGTTCAGTGACATAAATTTCCTGTAAGAGAATTTAGAAACCACATGTTAGAAGAAACCTGGACAATGAAAGTAACTACGATAATCTTAAATCTTATTTTCAGTGTTGATACGTTTAAGAAAATTAAAAGGAGCTGCAACAAAGAATGAATTATCATATTTGGGAAGTTTAGAAAGTAAATACTGGTACATTTCAGTTGCTCAACATTACAACCTTCCAGTCAAATGTCTTGACCGTGATGTGGTTCCATATTATTCAAATTATGCCCTCAAATCTGGATACCTTCCAGTGCAATCACAGGCACACAAGCTTTACAAGAGCTGTCAACCCCATATGCTCAAGTCAAAGGCACAAGATACAAGCTTTACAAGAGCTGTCAACCCCATATGCTCAAGCCATTCAGATTAACACTCACAGATAAAGTGGGATATATTTAGTTACTTTTTTTTCATCCCATTAATTCATGAAATATATAGATTAAATCACATTCCTTGACTAAGAAAGCAAGTGATTTCATAATAATTGAAATCTGAATATTTGATACTTATATACCATATATACTCATGTACAAGCCACATCCTATTGCAAAAAAAGACCCAGATCTGCTGTCGCATAATGCACCGACAGATCAGGGTCTATGTTGTTTGTTCTACTGATTAATCCTAATAAACTACATAGACCCAGATATGCCTGCACATTATGCGATGGTAGATTTGGGTCTGTGCAGTTTGCAGTTAGATATGACTTATATGCAAGTATATCTGGTATATGAACAAAATTGGACTTATCCTTATTACAATGTTATTATGGTGTGAGAAAGATATTTTACATGTAGTTCCTATTTCACATGTAGTTGGATAGGACTTGCAGTAATTACATATAACTTTAAATTCAATTTATCTGACATATTGTTACATAATATTTTAGTTTGGGTTTTCTGATTAGCAATACATTACAATGTTTTAAAGAATCAGTTGAAATGATTTGGTTTACTGTTATAATACCCTTTCTTTATGCTAGAGCCGATTTGTGTTGAAGAAATGACAATGAAGAATATCTTCAAATTGATTATTAAGCATACATTATTTACTTTACACTTATGCTCTTTGGAATTGCAAAAAAATTGCAATTTTGGGCAATATTTTAAACGAGAGTTCAGCTGCAATAGAGAATGAAAGTCCTAACTGATTAAGTACTAGGCATCTACAATTCTAAATGGAACTTAATGAATGAAACCACAAGGATCCTTTAAGCAGTAATTGATGGTAATGATTTAGAACATACCTGTGGAAATCTGTGGCAGAAGTTCCAAAGAAAGTATCTAGGATTTTGCCAAATACTGTCAAATTATCAATATCTGTGTCATCTGCCACTGTCATAGCCAGACGATACCTCTTGGGAACCTCACATCCATGAAAATAATATCTGCACTTCAGACAATGCCAGCTAAATAAAAGCAACAACAGTATGTAATGATTGTAGAAGAACCATATACCGTATATACTCGTTTATAAGCCGATACCAACTGCAAACTGCATAGACCCAGATCTGCAATCGCATAATGCACCAGCAGATTTGGGTCTATGCAGTTTGTAAGGACTAATCAGTAGAACTAACAGTATAGACCCTGATCTGCCGGTGCATTATGCGACAGCAGATCAGGGTCAATGTTGTTTGCATTTGGTCCCGGCTTATACGCTTGGTCACCATGCCATTTGGGATATTCAAAAATACATTATTAACATCTTGATGATTAAGACTCAGTCTAGTAACATAAGTTTGTGTTTTATGATGTTTACACAATACCCTATAAAATTATCTTATAAAAACCAGTTACTTCCAACCATGGAGTAAAATACCCAATTTATTAAATTCAAACCTGGAGCTCTGGTCTAAGTCTAAAAAGCTCAAAAATGTGTAAAAATTTGAAAAATTGCTGAAATGGTCTTAAAATCAAATCAGGTCATCTACTTATCACAATGATATAGTGTGTAAAATTTCACTGCTCGAAGTTAAATAGGTTTTGTGCTATGGCACTAAAATGAATTCGGAATTTAGTATACATGAATGTGCAAACAGACAGAAGCGAAATAATATGACCCCATCTGCTAATTTCAGCAGAGGCATGAAAATATGAAGAAAACATGATTTTGTGCTACATGTATTTCCTAAAAATCTCAAATTATGGCAAGCAGATAATATGAACATTTTCTAGCCCTACCACAATGCTGATGGACACATGAAGCTAAGACAGGGATGCCTTAGAAAACTGAGGATTTTCCTTAGCATTTACTCAGCATATGATGGAAGAGCCTGGAATAGAATCCCAGACTTTGGGTGTTTATTGTCCTTTCTACTGCAGCCTTCTATGGAATGCTCAATATCTCTTCCTTTAGGACTTCTCATTTGGTCTGATAAAACCAAATGGGGGTCCTTGATAGAGGTGGAGAGTCCCGGAAGTGAAGCAGGTAACCATCTCTTATTGCTCTTCTAACTAACTATGTATGGTATTATCCAGCTATCAATTCAATCCCTTTCTTTTTTCTCATCTACATATTTACACGGACAATTAGATATTCTTTTTGATAACTTAAATTGTTGACATAAGCTTTTAATGTGCAAAAGAACAAACTAACCTGTTTATTTTTAAAATAAATATAATGCAGTTTCAAGAATACATCCTATATTTTATTTTACCTTATTTTGTAACTTTTGTTGTGATATTATGCCCATATTATTCTACTTAATTACCCACTGGAACATTCTCATGGTATGACTATTATAAACATACAGGTAAATTAACCAAGTGATGCTTTATTGTTTTTGTACTTCAGCACATGTGGAAGATTTAAAATAAAGATGTCACATGATCAAACTCAACAAAATGATAAAACACTGATGGTTGGATCTGTCAAATTAGGATTACTTCTCTTTCATGATGATTTCATGTACTGTACTGTAATAAATTTACTACCTTCAACAGTTGAAGAAGGTATGAATGACTTAACTTTTTAGACACTTGGTGGAAGTTGATTCTTTTCATTATAATCTTTGGAATGCAGATCAAGGGGTTTACTTCCAGGGTCCATGCTAGGAGCAATTCAGGTAAAATACTGTAGTTGCTCCCGTCTCTGTCATTTTGACAAAATATGCAAAGAAAGCGAAGATTATTCGCCATTTCACACTCACCCTTTTCAAACCTTTATGCTTTTGTATTTTGAGTACAATATTATCTCATGTCTTGTTTCTTTTCAATGAGCAATGTAAAACTGTTTAAACAGATTGTTTCAAGTTTTCTTAATCAAGTTTTTAGTCAACTAAATGATTATTTATGTCATCAATAATTTTTCAATCTATGAGATTGCGGTTGTCTCTCAATATCTGTAACCTGTTTTCAATAGTAACCAATTTTTGAGATTACAGTCTTTAGCAATAGCATAATCAGACAACAATTTCTTTGAATTAAACTAAGAAAGAATTTTAATATTTTCATAAAGTTTAACACATATTTCTGTTGTTTTTATACTACCTGACTCAAAAGTTTAGTTAAATTGGCTGATTTAAGTGACTGTTGTACACATACTCAATTTTCTCCACTCCTTATTTTCCAACTTTGTCCTATTCTGGAGGGGAAGAAGTCACTTCGCCAACAAATTCACATCCAGCATGGACCCTGTACTTATTGTTAATCTACTGAATAGTAAAATAGTCTGACTCCATGTTTTCCATCTCATAATCCTCAAGATTCACAGACAGTTTTGTTGCCTGATTTTCATGTTCTGAACGAAAAACGAGTGTTTCGTGTCCCACTGAAGCTACATGGTGACCATACTGTAGCTGAAAATACAAGTCATTCAAGCTTGAAAATCATGTCACACTGACCTTGTTTTCGGTATAACTGAGTTGCTCTTCTTGATATGCACCCACATACCAATTTTCATGAGTGCAGATGAAATAGGGTCCAAGCGATTAAGGGTGTAATAAAAGAACTGCTGAAAATACAGTCACTCAAGCATGATATTTAAGTCACAGTGACCTAATTTTTGCATGGTTTAGTTCCTCTCCCTGAAATGCATCCACATATCAATTTTCATGAGTGTACATGTAGGTGAAATAGGGTTTAAGACATTGAGGGCACAATTAATGAATTAACAAACACATGAACATATGAACAAATGAACATACAAAGGAATACATAAATGAATGGGAAAAATGCTATATAATCCCAACATAATTGGTGAGGGGATAAAAACTGATACCTATAACCATGAAACAAAAATCAATTCAAACTATCAAAGTATATGTATCCTGAAATGGGCTTGCATGCCAGGAGAGCATGCACTCTGGATTGCCATGGAAACCAGGATAGGTTCCAGCACTATGAAAAAATAGCAGTAAAATCAGGATAACATTAACCTAAAAGTATATATTCTACCTGCTATTTGTGGTATCAGAAAGCAGCTTGCTATAGCAGTGTGGACAGCTTGGGTAGGTTACAGCTGTACTTCTCACTGCTGTTACAACAGCTAGTATCAGATGTCTCTGTAGGGAGGTCATACTGAGGCCAGCCTCTGGCAGCATCAATTTTACAGTTGGCCCAACATGAAATCATTCTGTAGAAAATCCTTAATTCTGAAAACAAAATGAAATGCAACAATGCAAGGCAGTGCAATAAGGCTTATTAATAGTATTGTGAAACTTTTGTATGCACAATGTAAATAGTTTCAGGCGAACAGAGAGATTATACAGACAAGAAAAGTGTATCTGTGTAGACATGTACTTGATGTGGAAGCAGAGAGCATGATGATAATGAATACAGTATTGATGACTGATAATAATATCATTACAATATACAGTACTGATATTTAAAATATGAAAAAATTCATGTAATTAAGCAAATGAACATAAACAGCTTTTAAGTACTACTACTTACCCGTACATGTATGTTCTTTGAAAATAAGTTAGCAAAGAACAATTACACACCCAGAATAATCTGTAGGACTTTGAAAATAAAATTTCAGGGTATCATTTCTGCAAAAAACTGAAAGTCCTGTATATGGAAAGCTACAAACATAATAATTAAGAGTTGAGGACAAGAAACCAAAGATCCTGGAAGACTGGAGTCACTCTACAGAAAGCACTGACACCTGGTTTGAATTGCTTACAGCAGTAATTAGGCCTTTCAAAAGTTTGACGGGAGCGGTAAGGATGAAATCATGGTGCTACTATTGATGAATGGTAATACATTTGTGCTGTTTAATATATTTTGTAACACACATGTAGTAATTCCTCCATAGTTCTTGTTTGTGATGTGAACAACTGAAACATAAAGCAACAATTTTAATAACACCTTACAAGAAATATCATGAAGGGAACATTATACATCTGCCCCGTGGTTAATAAGCCTCTATGCAGGCACAATGGTTGACTTGAGAGATTGCTGACCATGGGGTCTCAGTGACCTCTATTTTTGGTCAAGGTATGCAGTCTTGAAAGCAGGGACGATTCTGCTATATTAATTAGGACTGCTTGGTGGCCCCAATTTCCACTGGCAGCCCCAGAATTTTAATTTTGAAATATCCCAATTGAAAGTACGTAAATCTTGCTTGCCAGATCATTTCCCTCATTCTATTCATATCCATAACATGGTGTTACTTAATCGGAAAGGTAATTTTACCTTTTTTCTTACCAGAAGACATCTTAATCATACAAAAACTTGGCATGGCTTTAAAGTGCATGTAATAAGAATAAATCAGGGTCCAAGCTGGACCCTAATATTTGGGCAAAATTACCTCTCTTCAGCCAGAATAGGGAGAAGTTGGAGTAGAAAGTTCAAAATAGTCACTTTAAACTATGAATTTCCATATTTTTGTGTCAGATTTTTTAAAATTTTCAGTTCTAGGGAGGGGAGCCCCAAAATTTTATTGTTAAAATCATCCATGAGAAACCTTTATTTTCTTATTAGAAGTACCATGAAAAACCTTTATTTTCTTATTAGAAGTATCATGAGAAACCTTTATTTTCTTATTAGAAGTACCATGAGAAACCTTTATTTTCTTATTAGAAGTACCATGAGAAACCTTTATTTTCTTATTAGAAGTACCATGAGAAACCTTTATTTTCTTATTAGAAGTACCATTACTATAACCACTGACTACAGACCCTAGAATCTATAGGTTTCCTTATTACCTTAAGTGCAAGCCATCCAAAACATTTGGTCAAGGAACTAACTCCAGAAAAAAAAGTTATTCAACAAAACCCAATTTTTCTTTGAGCCACAATGACCTTGACCATTGACCCCAAAATCAATAGGTGTCTTCCATACCATAAGTGCAAGCCCTGCACAAACTTTGGTAAAGGTACTCAAGTTATTATGCAAAAAAACTTTTTTCTCCTCTTGGTTCATGTGACTTTGACATTTGACCCTTTGATCCCAAAATCAATTGGCATCTTTCTTATCAAAAGTGTGAGTCATCCATAAACTCTGGCAAAGGTGCATGGTTGATAACTGAGATTTTTGTACAAAAACTGCTGATCATTGACCTTTTGATACTGAAAGCAATAGACTTCTTCCTTACCCAAAGTCCAAGCCATCACAAAGTTTGGTCCAGATCTGTGATGTTGAACTGATATTACTGTGAAAAAAACATGTTTCTTATTTCTGTGATCCTGACCTTTGACCTTTTAACCCCCAAACTTGATAGAATTCTTTCTTACTCCAAGTGCAAGTTATCCACAATTTGTGATCCATGTATGTGATGTAGAACTAATGGTATTGTGTGGAAACCACTGGTCTTCTTTCAGTCACAGTGACCTTAACCTTTCACCCCAAAATTGATAGGCTTCTTCCTTACCCAAAGTGCAAGCCATTCACAAAGTTTGGTAACTGTAGATGGTGAAGAACTTGAGTTATTGTGTGGAAACAATTTGTCTTCTTTTATCCACAGTAACCTTGACCTTTGATCTTTGGATCCCAAAATCAAATGGGTTCTTCCATACCCCAAATGCAAGCCATCCACAAAGTTTGGTAATTATAGATGGTAGGCAACTTGAGTTATTGCGCAGAAACAAAATTGGTAACAGACAGATAAACAGACGAAAGGATGGATATCCTAACATAGTATGCTCCTCCTTGTGGTGGATGCATAAAATCATACCGGAATATATACAAGAATAACTTAAACAAGAGTCCCCATACAGGGACCGATGGTCTACTGACTGAAAACAATTTCCAGGAATTCAAGACAAGATCATTTCTTTCTTTAAACTATTGAGTGTTGAAACCATCTCTGATATTCTTCAGCGATATGGGGAGGGGGGGGGGGACTAATTTTAATGATGTAATACTTACCTGTCACTATTGCCCTGCTCACCTAAGATTTCCAGGATGGAATTACCCTCATCCACATCAGAAAATGTAATCCTCCCATAGAGAGAACATTATAGAAAGTCTAGAACAGAAAGTACAGTGAGATCCTGTCTGATTCCCATGTCAAAGGCCCATGCACAGTAGCTGTCCTCTTTTTCTTGGACCCAGACTACTTGCAGGACATCAGAGCGGGTTGGAGGGAATCTTGCAATAGTGACAGGTGAGAATTACATCCTTAAAATTAGTTCTACCCCCTCCCCCCCCCCCCCCCCCAACAAAAAAAAACAAAACATATTGCTAACAACGAGCCTTGAAGAACTACCCCTTCTGGCTCCAAGTGAGCACTTCAACCCAACTCTAAAACTCTCATGTACAGATTGGAGGGGGGGGGGGGGGGGCATTGGCACACCAACTCTAGTGGTAATGAAAATCTGGTCCCAGAGAAATCCTAGCTGTCAGGTGATCCTTGTGTGGTCTCCAGTTTGCCAAAAGGAGAAACTGGAGAGTGCACAAGTAAAATCTTCCTAGGGGAACCAGGTCCACCATTGAGTTCAAGGTCTCCAGGAGTGAAAGGTAGAGGTGAGCTCATGAGGTCTTGGCTTGAAGAGCTGCCAAAAGGATTCTGTCTATCCTGTCCAATGGAATACAAACTTGCCCCAGATTGGTGAGGAAGTTCATCCACACATATATGAAATCCTGAGAAGGGATCAGCTGTGATTTCTCTAGGTTCAGAATAAGTCCTAGCTGGGTCATTGTGGACCAGCAGCAGGACAGATCTTGCAGAAGGGACTCTTTGAGGCCCTTGTGCAATAGCCAGTAGTCAAAATATTGGAGGATGGAAATTCCCAGATCCCTCAGTTGGGTGGCAGCTACTCCCACCACCCTGGTAAAAGCAATGGAAGCAGAGGCTAGGCCAAAAGGCAGGGCTCAAAATTGGAACTCCTCCTGATCCAGGAAAAACCTGAGGTATTTCCTCTCAGGAAGAAAAATTGGGATGTGAAGATATGCATCCTAGAGGTCGATGGAGACTGTTCAGTTGCCGGTCCTTATAGCATTCCTGACTGAGGCAGTAATCTCCATCTTGAACGGTTCCTGAAGAAACTTGTTTAAAGCAGAAAGATCGATGATAAGCCGAAACTTCCCACCTTTTCGGGGTACCATGAAAATCTAGGAGTAGTAGGCCGGAGACTGATCATTTTCTACCCTCTTTACTGCACCCTTCTGCATAAGGATGTGCACCTCTTTTCCTATCTAAACCAGTTTTGACTGCTGAAAAGAGGTGGGGGTCTTTCAAAGAGGAGGGTGTTCCCAGAAATGATACTGGTAGTCCTCACTTAGAATAAAAAGGACCCATGTATCTTCCATGATGCCTTAGCAAACCTCTGAAAAGAGAGCTAGCTACACACACACAGAGATTCCAGGAAGAGGGATGCATGGCAGGAAAGGGGCAAGTCCCTAGCCTCCCCCCTTACCTTAGGAAAGGGGGATGAGTCTGCGAACTTCCTCCCTGGGCCCTTATGGCTGACTCATTTAGCTAAAAAATGGTGAGAGGGAGGCTTAAATGAGGGTTGTTTCCTGGATAGTTGAGGTTGCATCCTCTTAAAGACTTTAGAAGAAGGCCCCCGAGAGTTGATCATGGTGAGTGCTTTCTGGCTGGTTTTGATGGGTCAGGAGCAGATGCAAGGAACTGGTGTTGTTGGTTCAGAATGACATCCTGGCAGAGGTGGAGCAACTCAGTCAATAGCATGATGGCCATAGACAAAGTCTCAATATTTTGGCAACTGCCTCGAGTAAATGCTGCAGTGCATCTGGAGAAGACTGAAGGAGGCTGCTGAAAAAAGATTGGCATGGGCAGCTATGGTGACAAGCGACCTAGCCTTAAGCTCCAGTGCTTCTAGCTTTTTAACTGGAAGGTGAGCCCAGGTCCCCAACAAAATC
The DNA here is from genome assembly GCA_029931535.1 of Margaritifera margaritifera. Lineage (NCBI taxonomy): Eukaryota > Metazoa > Mollusca > Bivalvia > Unionida > Margaritiferidae > Margaritifera > Margaritifera margaritifera. The sequence goes on from JAQPZY010001341.1 coordinate 1,410,453, forward strand.
CCCACTTGCAATGCTCCAGAGTCCAAGGGAGGGAGCTTAAGAACCAAGGAGTAGACCACTCCTCATGCTGCCTAGTGCACTCGTGGCTCCTTGAAAACCTTCGAGATAGCTCCCTAACCATAGCCAAAACTGGATAAAATTTTCTTGTCATCTTAGCATGAGGGCTTATTGAAAGATGAGATCTCTTCCTCCTCTGTTGCTTGAGTGGATGCATGGGAGGAGGCAGGGGAATTGAAAGAAGAGGAGCTGCCATCTAAACCTGTTCCTCAGTGAACTCACTAGAGTCCACCAAGACTGACATGACATCTGCATCCTGCTCTTGCCCAAGGCAGGACTTTCCGACACCACGTCTCTTTGTTGAGGGGGAGACCCGGGGGTGTATCGGTATCCTCATCCCACAATTATGGGGATTGATGGGACTGCCCTTAGCAGCAGACTTTGTAGGAGGACAAGAATGCTTCTCTACCTCCTTGAGTATCTGGAAGAAGAAGACTACCCCCCTCCTTTCTATTTGACTCCACACAAATGGGAAGGACGATTCACTTCACTGAAATGGATGTCCCCACATCCGACAGGGATTAAAAGTGAGCATAGGAAAGGGAGGATGCCGATCTGATCCCCTTCCCTATTCTGGCATGTATATGCTGATGCCCTGTCCCCAATGTGATTGATTGGTAGCATAGAGATGGAGGGGTGGGGGGTATCAACCCGATCCCTGTCCCCACACCAATGGGACTCTAATGACCAGTACTCAAAGACTGGCGCCCGGACAATGACCAGTCAGGTGACTTTAATTTGATAGAGAAGCTCTCCTCAGAACTTATAAAGCGAGTACGCTGCTCTCCCCTTTCACGGTGGCTCAATCTGCTCATAGCCTTCACTGGGCTTAGGTCTTTGAGAGGGTTTAGTTTGGTTTTATGGGTTTAACGCCTTTTCTCAGCACATGAAAGGCTATACATGGTGGCCAGTATATCTGGTGGAGGAAGAACCTGGGAAAATCCCGGGAAGAACCACCGACCCATGGGAAGCTACTGGCAAGCTTTCTCACATAACCACATTGGCCGAGCCCAAGACTCGAACCCACGCGGACAGAGGTGAGATGGCAGTGATCGGTAAAGGCAAGCACCGTAGACCACTTGGCCACCCGGGGCCCCTCTTTGAGAGGGTACTGTTCCTCCCTCATGTGTGTGGGGGAGGGGGGGGGCGGCGACACAACTCACTCTCAACCCTATCATTTCCTCCATCGGGAGGGACCCTGGATTGAATCCTCTATGGCACACTGGCCGAGTCAGATCAAAAATCAGGGATCCTAGGGAATTATAATTCTCTGAAGAGAAAGATCCCATATGCTCATGGGATCATGGTGTGCTCTTCTATAATGAAGAGATCTTTTTCTGAGCCCCTAAGGACCCAGAAAGGGATCCCATACTCTCCATGGATCGAGAAGTCTTCTTCTGAGTCCATGAGGGATTCGGAGAAGGATCCCATATACTCTTGGGATTGAGGGGATGAGGAAGAAGGGCCTTTCTTCATCCCCTTTTATATGCAATGACTCTCGGCAAGGTCCCAGACCTCTTCTGACAATAGACAAGAAAAAGGTAAACTGTTGTACGTTCACAATGAATGGTATGAGGCATCCAAAATGCAATATTGATGATAATGAATGGCGTGAGACTTCATAAGAGCATCTTATAGATTCATCATATAAGAAGATAGGTGGTTACAAATATTCTGGATGTGAAGGGGAAGATGTTACCTACCCTAAAATTCTGGAAACATTCAAACTAATTATCTTAATGATATGGGCAACAAAACTGTGAATGCCAATAAGAATAGCTCTTACCTACCCTATCGCCGAAGGGTAAGGGTATAATAGTAAGGGCACTGCTGAAAAACGGCACAATAATGCCTCAAATATTCTGACATAGCCTATACAACCACTAAATATACAAAGGACTGAGGGTATTATCACTCTAATAATACGAAGAAAACAGATCTGAATGCGAGAATAGGTCTTGGACAAAAGAAAAGGCAATTTTTCCGAGTGCTATGAACATCAACCGAGTAACAATAGCATTCATGAAAAAGAGGATGGCTACTGCACATGGGCCTATGATGTGGGAGTCATACAGGGTCTGTGTTCTTTATGTTGCAGACTTTTTAGAACATTCTATCTATGGGAGGACGAGGGATATCTGTCCCAGAAAAGGTAAGCAAGGCAATAGTGACATGTATGTATTACTGCTATTAAAAACAAGATTTTTAAATTAGCTGATGTGGTGGACAAATTGGATGTCAGATTTGGCACCATTTTCATTTACGACACTAGATATCATAAAAAGTCTTTTAGTGAAAACCCTATATTGATATCATCATCCATTCAGAAGGAGTAGCAATAACAAGATTTTCAAGATGGCCACTGTGGTGGCAATATTGGATGTGCAAGCAGTACCATTCTCATTTAGGACCAGCTAGATGCCATAAGAAATCTTTTAGTGAAAACTCAATGTTGATATGACCATTCACTCATTCAGAAGTAGTGATAACAAGATTTTCAAGATGGCCACATTGGATCTGCGAATGGATCCATTTCATTTAGGATCAACTATACATCATAACAAGTCTTCTGGTCAATATGACTTTCCATTCAGGAGGAGAAGCAATAATAAGATTTTCAAGACGACTGATGTGGTGGCCATATTGGATGTTAGATCAACACCATTTTCAATTATGACCAACTAGACATCATAAGAAGTCTTTTAGTGAAAACCCCATGTTGATATGACCATCCATTCAGGAGGAGTAGCAATAACAAGATTTTCATGATGGCTGCCGTGGTGGCCATATTGGACATTAGACTGGCACCATTTTCTTTTACGACCAACTAGACATTGTAAGTCTTTTGGTCAAAAAACCCCATGTCAATATGATGTTCTGTTCAGGAGAAGTAGCGATTACATGATTTTTAAGATGGCCACTGTGGTGGCCATATTGGATCTCTGAGCAGCACCATTTTCATTTAGGACCAACTAGACCACAGGATGAAATTGTGTGTAAAGTTTCATGGCAATCCTCCAAGTAGTTTAGTAGTAAACTTGTGCTAATGGATGGAAGGACAATAGACCATCCCATAAGCTCTCCTGGTCTATGACCAGTAGAGCTAAAAAGGAAAAAAACAGGGATGCCAGTAAAAAGGTTCATTGAAGGGAAGCATGTGACCCAGTTGAAAAAAGAACTATGATCATATAAAAATTGGAAAGAAAGATGCAGTCTTAAAATAAATCAATTAGTCAACATTCTCTCATGTGATACCAATTATGGTGTGGCGAGCTCAATGGATATTGGTAGAGAAAACTTGGGAGCTATGATTTCTCTACCAATGCCCTTTTCGTCACCCCGTCCTAAATATAGAGTATGGTTGCCATGGATGTATGAGACATGATCCAAAGTGTCATTTTTAATTCAAAACATGCAATTTGGGTTGTAAAAATTTTTCAAACACAGTATCACACCGTGTTTGTTCATGAGAAAGATTAACAAGACTTCAGACATCCAATCCATGTTTCAAGGAGTTTCATGTAGAGAATTAACTTGCACCAAGTACCTCATAAGTTGAGTCATTTATACACTGGTTCAAGTGCTGTAGAAATCTTGATTGTCATATGGTCTTATAAATCTCACATAATTTGTATTTCTTTTTTTTAAGCATTTATTCATGAAGGCAGCACACTATACAGCAACAGGATACAATTTTTCACACGTAGCAAAAGTCAATCCTCTCTTACATGTCACAACATATTCATGAAGCAATAATAAATTCAAATAAAAAATTACTAATACATGTACAGATCTTGTTCTTATTTCATACTTATATGTATATAAAGCATAATTTTTCGAGAATCAAGTGCAAAACTACATGTAGTGTATAACACACATTTGCTAATGTAGTTGTACAGTATGTTAACAGTTTTCTTTTGCATTATACTGTCAAACTGATGTTCATGCAAACCGTTTTTATCTTCAGATTGTCATTATACAATCAACAATACATGCATATATGTACATGTATAAACAACTGTGAAGTAACTGTTTGTGTCCATGAATGAAAGTTAGAGAGAAATTAATGCATGCTGGGTGAAATCACAATACACGCAAACATGCACACACGAATTATCTAGGTATGTGATGGAAGAAACTGTTGCAATTTAATGTGTGCTTGGCAAAAATTGCCAAAACTCACCCAAATAATCTTGTCTGTATGAAACTGGTAAGACACTGAGTCACTGACATTAGTTCAGCTCACTTTACATTACAAAGAATCACCAATTTTACAAATCTTTCCATCACTGTATGTTTACTTCAGTGGAGTCTGAGTTTAAAAGATCATCATCATAGATCATACATCTAAACTCCATCACGTTTGTTGAAATCTAAAAGGGAATATCACTTGACAATACTTTATAAGTGTACATGAAGCTTTAACTGCTTGAAAGAAATGTTGTTGCTGCTGAAATGGCACACCACTCTTTAATGTATTAACTTTCAACCTCTACTTCTGTACAGTTACCTCTAAATCAAAATGAAGAAATTCAGCTTTGCTTGTGACAAGATATGAAAAGTTATAATTTCTGTCAGTGCTAAACTCACTATTATTAACAGTTAGAATAACTGTAATATTTTAACAGCACCTATAAGTGCTAAAATAATCTGATAGCCTGATACCCAGGGCCCCTAGAGTTTCAGATCAGGCCCTTCCTGTATTCTAATTGAAGTAATCAGATTAAAGTGGTGCGCAGCTGAGTAATCGGATTAAAGCTAACTTGTGTACACAACTAGCTGTTAATTGATCACCTTATTGTTGTAATCTGGATCATAGGTGGTCCATGATGGCTTCTGAATCTTTGATTAAAAATCGGTCATCCTTTGGATGAGGTGAGATAAAAATGAAAGACTGACCTAAAAATGATTTTGTCTGAAAGACTTGAGTAAGTAATGTAACATTGGTTAAACATATTAAGCGGCACCTATGAATAACATCAAAAGAGTAAAGAGAAACTGTGTAAAGCAAGACACGCTTCAGATGCTAATAAATATCAAGACTGCTGATCCAATGAGTAAGGAGGACATTGATAGAGCAATTGGACAATGGTTAACATCAGGACCTGGAGGAAGACATTGCTTTACATGAAATACTTTTAGATCTGAATAAACAAACAAGTCAATTTAATATGATTTCGTTTATTTCTTTTCATAGGAAAAATGAGGGCCCTTTAGGGCACTTCAATTTTAATCCGGGCTTGTGGAATTTGATTGCAGGGCTTGTGATTTATTTAAAGTCACCAGCCCTGGGCTTGTGTCTGAAATTGTTTTTTATTTGAGCACTGCCTATACACAAAAACATTTTCAAGACTGACATAATCACGATAAAAACAAATCTGAAAGCAAAATCAGTCACAAAACAATCATCATAAACTATTAGATTACAGAAATTGACTCAACACAGGTCCTGTATAGTGTCTCATGAAAGTGCATCAATGCATTGATACAATATATAAAGTGCTCCTTAACAAATATAAAAAATCCATTCAATATACTACATGTATAGGCTCTTTAGGGTTGTCATGAAAGTGTATAAAATGACCCATACAAATTACAACACTGTATAATTTTGATTATGAAACTTCTGAATGATATTGCAGTGTTCACTAAGATTTTATTCCTTTACATGCTAGGATGTTCTGTCTTACCTCCAACTACTAGATCAGTGGTGACATTAGGATTCTGTGCATCAGTCATACATATATACATGTATCTTCAACATCAGATGCTTTACATGTGCTTAGTATCAATAAGTACTGATATTCAATTAATGAATAATTTTCACATTTGTTGTCCTACTTGGGAAAGCGTGATGAGACACGTGTATACATTTTTTCTGGTGACATCAGCATCAATGTTAAATATTTTATATACAGTTTTTACAATCAGATATAAAAGGAGATGGAGTACAGGGAATACATCATTGCATGGACATACATTAGACACCTTGTTCTGCAGAATAAATGTTTCAATTATTACTGACCTTTTCCACACGGAAAAAAAAGATAAACATCAAAACTTACAGACACTTAAATTGTAGTGAGTGGTTTTGTACTTAAGTACATGTATTAATAAATGAATCATTTTCATAATCATGTCAACCACTCCCCTCTGTTTTATTTGAGAGAGCTCTGCATGCCAAAGAATAACACTGGGGAATATTTTGATTGTTTAATCATCCACTGCCTTAAGTGGTCACAATAGCATCAAGCAAAGCTCGAAAAGGTATGCTGTGTAATACACATCCATTTCAACTATTGGTTACAAACTAGCCCAGGTGTGAAACTCACATCCTGCAGGTGATTCACAACAGTTCCTAGATAGAAACTGGGGAAAAAATGGAATAGTGCAAGTGGCTCCAAAGGCATCTGATGTGAAACAAACAGTCGTAAAGACCTACGTCTTTACCTTAATGTCTATTAAATTTTTATAACTTCCTTTATAATAGATACCATATAGCCAGTATTGTGCTGACGTGCTGTTAAACCCTATACGTAATACATACTGTTACAACAGTTGCCCAATGATACCTTGTAATCAAGCAATTGCTGTCTTCCAGGCAAAACACAAGCTTCTACAATATTAATATTCATATTGAATATATATAACAACAATAAATCTCACAAAATTCCTATTATTTTACTTGATTAAAAATTAACATAACTAGGCAGCTATCATCAGTTTTCAAGGGTGCAAGACCAGTGGTGCTTCTGTGAGAACAACAATTATGAACAAAAATATATTCATGCTCAAAGGAAAGTAAAAACATTTCAATCTTTTTTTCATTTTATTTTAATTTGCTTGTTTTATTTGTGAAGATTAAATATAATGATTCAAGAGGCAAATACAAAAGTGTACATGTATGTTAAAACTGTTACATGCAGGCACACAAAGATTTACAAATATGGATAAGGATTTTTTTAAAGTTTTTCTAGCTATTGTTTCTTATATACATGTAGATACAATTCTTTAAATATCTGAAACAAATGAAGCTCAGTTTCACTCTGTGTTTCAGTCAGTAATTATCCTCTCTCTCATTTAGGTATCACATTCAGTTATAGTGCCATTGTTGTCTGTATGAATAATTTGCACATACATGTATCTAGTGTCTTTAACCCATATCTCTCTCTCTCTCTCTCTGAGCCTTTTAAATCACTAATTTAAACTTTTTATTATTTTGAGAGTGCACATAAAATCGAAACTGCCTCTTATATCATCCACCTACATCAGCTATGTGTATGTGTGGTTTGTTTTCATTTCATCCAGCACACACTAATCCTCTCCCTCTCATTTAACTAGATTATTTATTTTTATGATTATTTGTGAGTGCACATGAAATTGAAACAACTTAATCCATCCATCAACTTAATCCATCATCTACATACATTGTTTGTGTATGTGGTTTTTATATTCTTTCAACATGTACTACTGTCTCTAACATTCACTCATGGACAGTTACTTTGCACTTGATTCTCTAAAAATTTACATCATATACATTTACATATATGCATGAAATGAAAACAACGCCTGAATAAGCTTTTGTTTTCTAATTTATTATTACCTCATGAAACATGAAATGTGATAAATCTACACTGATTGTGAGACAATTTTATAAATACTATGTCATGCATACAGTACATATTTGGGGCTATTACAGCATTTTATTTTGTCAACACAATGACTGTGAACGTTTATTCCCTCCTCAAAACTTACTGATCTCCTCCAAAAGTGCATGACTTTCTTCAAACACAGAAGTGTACAAACACGGAAATGATGTAAACTGAATCCTTTCCTTGTTAGACATGATAATTACAACTATAAGATACAAGGATTTCCTGTGGAAAACAATTTTTTCTGCTAAGAACCTCGAGATATGGTGTACCATGTCCCATCATATACCCATACTGACAATAATGTATCTCTTAACCCAATCAGGGATATTTTCTAGCTAATACAAACAAGCTAGATAAATACTGGAAATCTAAAATACAGTAGCCAATTAGTATTTGCTGGTACTGTCCAGTATTTGAAAATTATAGAAAATATTGGAACAATGCTGGTTATGATACTGGAATAGTTTTGAGCAACGAGTATCAACTATCGTCAACAATACTGGTATATCGAGTATTGCTGGGACATTCAACAGATGATCTGTTGTCAGATTAACGACTCTGAGCAGACCTTGCTCCTTTTGAGCCGAATCCTTGGTAAAGTTTGTAGGACTGAAGTTGACTTTTTCTGCACTGATTGTTGTTAAAGCAATGCAATGATATGGTCAGTCTCGGGTTAAATTTTACATTCATGTAGTTTACATTTTAAGTTCAAATTTTCGTTAAGTGTAAACATTGCCGAGATAAATGATACAGATTCGGTTCTAAAACTCCTATTCTTCACCAGATACACATAGAAAGGTGTGTAAGTCCCAGGTCACGATAAGGGACCAACTATTTATTTTTCGGGCGTGGGGGGTGGGGTGGCTTGGATTTTAAAAAAAAAAAAAACATGCAGGCGCCAGTACTCCATAAAATTAAATGGTCGGTCCTTACATACCCAGCCGACTCTCCGAACTTAACTGGGTAGGCTTATGGTCTTCCGCGAATGTCTTAAGGTAAAGCAGCAAATGTAAGTACAGACCTTCATTAAAAGTACATTTATACCGATTTTTAGACCCCAATAAAATATCAACAGATCCAATTTAAATACCATTTTGTCGATATTTAAAATTCCCATCTACAGTTCATGTTTACCGCCGTCTTTCCTCCTTGTATAGATGCTCAAAAGAAAATCATTGCAAAATAAGCGTCTGGTGCACAATAGATGACCGCTGACAATCCTTGTATAAGAACTCCAGCTCAAAGTTGGTAGCGTATGAACAGACAGGACTCGCAGTGATAATTCAATTCCAATGTACAGAGATACCCTCTTTTCAAATTTTCATAAATCTTGATTTTTAAATACATGTAATCTGGAATAAGCATATATTTCAAAGCATAGATCTAACTTTGATCAATTTTGCTGATTTAATTTCTGAAACGGATATTATTTATCATACACATTTAGATTATCCCCACGATGAGTGTTATATCATCAAAATGAATACATGCATATCAATTTCATATAAAATACCTATACTATAAAATCAAAGATATTTTTTAAACTATCAGATCATATATTCCAGTGACTGTGCTATATACTCTCCCAGCCTGAAATTTGTATGAGATATTTAAAACTCAAGCCATGTTAGCTGAGAGGCACTGTATTATATACTGTCCCAGCCTGAAATTTGTACGAGATATTTAAAACTCAAGCCATGTTAGCTGAGAGGCACTGTATTATATACTGTCCCAGCCTGAAATTTGTATGAGATATTTAAAACTCAAGCCATGTTAGCTGAGAGGCACTGTATTATATACTGTCCCAGCCTGAAATTTGTATGAGATATTTAAAACTCAAGCCCTGTTAGCTGAGTGGCACTGTATTATATACTGTCCCAGCCTGAAATTTGTATGAGATATTTAAAACTCAAGCTCTGTTAGCTGAGAGGCACTATGTTATATACTGTTCCAGCCTGAAATCTGGATGAGGTTTTTGAGACTCAAGCCATGTTAGCTGAGTAGCACTGTATTATATACTGTCCCAGTCTGAAATGTGTATGAGATGTTTAAAACTTAAGCCCTGTTAGCTGAGTGACACTGTGTTATATACTGTCCCAGTCTGAAATCTGGATGAGGTTTTTAAGACTCAAGCCCTGTTAGCTGAGCGGCAGGATAGTTTTGTTGTTGCTTTTGTTTTTCTGATAGCCTGAATTAGCTGAAAGATCTTATTTAAACCTTGACAATTTTAAACTTATTAATGCCAACCATATACATAACCAGAGACATCTATAACATGTTATAGATGTCTCTGATGTAATGTATCATATATCAACATCAATAACAATGACAACTATGATGTAATTAACTACTTCAAATAAGCAGCTGACATGCATGAGTTTTTGTCCTTACAGGAAATCATTTCAACAACAACAATTATTATTATTATTATTTTTTTAATTATTATTATTATTATTTTTATTATTATTTTTTTAAAAATATTATTATTATTATTATTATTATTATTATTATTATTATTATTATTATTATTATTATTATTATTAGTGTTGTTGTTGTTGAAAACAGGAGTACCACAAATGACACATGATAATTGCCTATCTCATGATAATTTCCCTTCTAATGACCTTGACCTTTGAGCTACGGATTTTACTATTGTATCATAAGGTGTGGACATGAGTAAAGTTTCATGAACATATCAGTAGGGGTTAAAGAGTGACAGCCTGGATAAGAAAACAGGTCACTGACTTTTAGTATCCCTTGTCGTGACCTTGATATTGAGGCAGGGAGTATGACTAAATAAACAAAACATGGTCAACTAGATATATAAATGGCCAAAGTTGAAATAAAATATTTTCATTAGTTAAAAAAGTTATACCCACACGTGCAGAAAGGTCACTGATTTATATTTTTCTCTTGTTGCAAACTTAACCTTGATACAGAGGGCTTGGCTATGGAACAAGACACACTGTCTGGTCATGATATATAAATTGTTAAAGTTTCATTAGAGTATCCTATGCAGTGACCTTCACCTTGGTGCAGGGGGCATGGCTATAATATACAACACACATCTATATATATTATATAATTGGCTAAAGTTAAATTCATTCAGTGGTTCAAAGTCATACTCGGGACAAGGTTACAAGTCACAGAATTTTGAAACAGTTTCTGACCGTGGCTATGGTACGTGAAACACCATTTTAGTCATGATATATACTTGGGCAAGGCTTCATACAAATCTCTCCAAGCTTTATAAAGTTGTGGGCCAGACAAACACATGTTAAAGGTCAAATGGAAAAACCATAACATAATACATGTACAGTCATATAAAAATAGCACAAGGGAAGTAACTCAATCATGCATATTCATTGACAACTTACATGATGCTTCTGGTGGTCATGAACCAGAATAGCACTTCTCGCACGTAAGAGTTGTTTCCCTTACATTGACTTTCCAGGTACAACTGCTATTACTTCAAATTTAAATGATTGTTTTAAAGATACATCCTTTAATTATTTGTATTAAATCATCATTATCACCACCACCACCACCACCATTATTATTTTTTAGAGCTGAAACGAAGCTGAAGGTATTCAAATAAGATTGGAATATTCGTCTAAGTTAATAAAGCTACCAAATCCATGCGCTTTTCTTTGACCACCTTGGTATTTATTGGCACCCTCACTCCCAGCCTAGCCACACTGAAAACACGGTGAACTAAATCAACTAAATCTAATTAAATGAAATTGCGGTGGTCTTGAGTAATCTTTTGAGGAGTCAAAGAAAATATCAAATGAATGTAGATGTTATTTTCCTTGTTTTATTCTCCAGCTCAGTACATAACACAAGAATAGCATGGTACTTTTGAAAAGTACCAAAGAGGACGCGAGTGAAATATTGCATGAAACATAAATTTAAACCAAATGAAACATGTTTCTCTCTTTCCCCCATATAATTGGATACAAATTTGAAGGTCTTTGCAAAGACTGAAGCACCAGGAAATTATGATGATCGTTTGCCTGTTTCGCCGGTATATAGTACATAATCCAAAAACTTAGCATAGCCAGTTTAGCAAGAAACGTTGGTCATTACAACCTCAATTTATTTTTTATTTGTGTTAACAGAAATTATAAATATGAATGCATACATGAAATTGCATGACCATACATGCAACAGTGTCTAGGAAACTGAACTATAAGTGATAACGACTGTCTGGCAAAGTTTGCCGTATATATATCTAACTACAATATGAGAGAGACAGAGAGAGGGAGAGATAACGTTATATCGTAAACTGTTACTAGGTAACACATTGAATGACCCGCACGATTCCATTACACAATAAAATGACCTGTTTTATCTGTTGTTCTAAATATTGCTGATCAAAACTGCTTTGCATCTCAGCAGATACATTACTCTGTTATTAAAACGATGTCATTCTGTGGGCGACAGCAGTAAATAGTTTTATATTACCATCTCGAGGTTTAGGTTTAGGAGTCACGTGACCATATTTTTTGTCATGCTCTAGTTTAGAATGGGAAACTCCTACGTATTTAAAAATGTCTTTTTTTCAATTAGATTTTCTGCCTTTTTACATTAAACACAATCTTCATTTCACAATTTTTCGACATTTAGAATTGGATAGAAGAAAACAAACAATAAAATTTATGAACATTTATAAAACAGCACCTCTAGAAGTGTCGCTCCGAATTTTGGTTGCTAACATTATATCGAGCCAACCATATAAAGTACCCTATGTATTTGTGCAGACACTATAAAATCCGTGTCTAACTGAAGACAGATGTCCATGGAGCAAATAAGATCAATCTATTTTACGCAAATTTTTGTTAGTTTCGTTTTATAGCATGCATTTCGCTGTAAAACGTTTGATTTCTACTTTTTTGACAATCACTCCCCCCCCAAAAAAAAAAAAAAGCGGAAAGGGTACACTATTCTGCTGTTATAACATAACTTTGTCTTTTTGTCAATTTGCGAAAGACAGTCCAATATTGTCAGGCACATATTCTATTTTCATCCTATCATGACTGGTACACCATTCTCCTACTTAGAGAATAGAAAAATTGGGCTGACATGAGATTAGTATTTGGCTAAAGTCGTTATTAATGATGTGAACAAAAGAAAGTATACACCTGTACATACTGTATAGTGTGTTTGGCTGAATCTATTTTATTGTAAGGCATAGACAATTCAAGGTACTCTTTTCACAAAATAATGAATGTCTGCTAATAACAATCATTTCAAAACTTACTGGGAAAGATATCTGTATAGGAAAATTTAAAATTACATGTATGGACCATTAAGGGATTCTACAGTAACTAAACTTTGGACAAACAACAATAGTGAATCAATAAACCACAAACTCCAATCTGTAGTTGATTGGAAACAGTCTTAAGTTCCAGAACTAATCGATAATACAGGGAAAATTATGAAAAATCAACTTTTATACCTTCACTGTGCCCTTTCGAAAAGGGTAATTTTAAATTGCACAGTGGTATCACATGCCGTTGATGCGTCGGACCGGCACGATATGTCACAGACAGAAAAGGAAAAACAAATTGGAATCTTTTTTTGCATCACTATCCAAAGAACCCAGCAAGCACTCAAAATTTGTTAAAGCTACGAACAGTCATTTCAAATGTGTAAAAACAACAGATAATGTGGGGTACAAACCTAGTCAGCGAAAACGTTGGGCGGCTGAGAGAACAAAAACTGTCATATATAAGTGAAGGCATTAATTCTGGATAGGCATTACGGATGTGTGTATTTCATGTGTGTAATAAACATATTAGTGGGAAAATCTTTGGTCTCTCGGTATAGAACTAGTTACCTCAAGCGACTTGGCTAGGGCTCCGTGGGTGTCGAGTGCTATAGAGAACAATTATGTCCATGTGTGTTAAAATTTCTTTTTTTAAAGTCACCTCAAGTGGCTATTAGTTTTGTGTTAATTATTTTTTTTTTCTTATTGAAGAATTAACCAGAAGTTCTCTCTGTCTCTGTCTGTCTGTCTGTCTCTCTCTCTCTGTTCAAATTTCTTGTTTCTTAGTCACCTCAAGTGGTTAGGCTCTGTGTTAATTTCGTTTTTCTTTGTGAAACAAACTACCAGTCCTACAGTTTGAGATTGCATGTGTTTATCTGTTGTTCAATATATTGTAGACTTTTTCTCTTTTCTTTTATCAGTATATTATAACTGTTTAAATATATGGGCCACATACATACTTGGAAATAATAAATTATAACTTCTCATTTTACTAAAATAAACATCTGGGGAGTGTTCACGTAATGATACTCGTTGGTGTTATGCTGTTTTAATGCCTATGGTATACCGTTCAATCATTTTAACTTGCATGATTGTTTTTATTATTATTATTATTATTTATTTATTTTTTGTTCATTAATTTAAAAAAAAAAAAAGTGAATAAAATTAATTTTTGACTACAGAATAAAAACGCAAATGCACATGTATTATATTTGTATGTTCATGGGACATATGCCATTTTTAATTCATAAGGTATACTGTTTAATAGTGTAAAACTGAATTTATCTTTTCATTTGGTTCCATATGTTGTCCATTTTTTCCTACTTATTTAACTTAATTTCCTCTTTTTATTCATTAAACTAAATGAATGAGTATACCAAGACAGAGAACACAGAATACATTTTATTAATTGACTAAAGTATAAACAAAAATTGAAGAAAAAAATGTTTACCTGTCTTATGTTTGTATATTCATGTGATCCATGCTCGATGCTCGTTGGATATCTTTATAGTTTCAAATTACTTGTATTTATTGTTTATTTTCTACCATAGATTATTTTAGTTTGTTCGATAATATATTATAAAATTTTTTATGTTATACCGGTCTACTTATACCAACTTTTATTACCATTTATCATTTTGGATGCGAACCTTCCTCAGGTAATAAATCTGGTAATTCAAAAGGTAATTGAATCATCTTTAAGTAATACTTCAAAAATTTAGTAGGAAAGGAAAATAGACAAATAAAGTCTTGTAACTTTGTTTTATTTTGGCTTTTACAAATACATAAAAAGGTGGTGAAACATTTGGTTTTTAATAAATCTATTAAACACCAAGCTAAGCTCTAGTCACACCTCTGCGTGGTACCAGCTTGAAAGAACATCAATATATGTTGGCTAATGTGATCGAGTGATTTTGTGTATTGGTTTAATCTAGGTAAAACAAAAATCTGAACTACAGTTTCTTATCAACTTTTCTGATGTTTTCATCAAATACATGATACCCAAAGGATATAGACCGTGTATATAACACAGATTTGTGTATTCGGGGTATATTTGTGTATTCGGGGTATATTTGTGTATTCGGGGTATATTTGTGTATTGTGGGTATATTTGTGCACACCCAAAATACACACAAATATACCTTTAAAACATATTATACGCCTTTTAACCAAGGTACTTGTTATTTGGGTATCATACAACGATGAAAAAAGAAGAAATTCTAAAAATTGAAAAGGTTTATGTCATTATAAACAATTTTAGAAAATAAAAAAGAACTTTAACAAGATTTTATATGTATTAGTATTACACACACCGAACTATATGTTATGCTATGCAAAGGATGATATCTAAACAACACATAATTTGTATATTACGCGTATCAAAGGCGTATTCGGGTGTATTTGGGATATATTTGGGTGTATTTGAGTGTTACGTATAACGCGGTATGAGAAAAGTTTGCAACTATCAAGTCATCATCAGAAAATTACATGATGTTACTTTACAATCTTAAAGGCATATGCAAATATTTCAAGAACTTTTTTTGTGTCGATTTGCAAGTGTTCTTAAACCATGAAATAATGCTGTATTATTGCAGTTGCATATCTCTGAGTTACAAATGAATGACTCACAGAACAAAAAATTGTCTGCTTATTGATTAGCACCGAAGGAACATAACAGCCACTGGACAGAAACAGTTGCCACATGGTGCATTTTTATTTCTGAATACAGCACAAGTGATGATTATTGTACATAGGAGTTATTCACAAGCCAAGGAAATGCAGTTTATTTTAATTAATCAAGTGCTGACATTATCTGACACTATTATAACTTAATGTATACCCAACCATGGCTTTTGGAGGTTAACAGATTTGTAAACCAGTCAAAAGCATGAAAACAAATAGGTCAATGCTTGCATCAAGTGATGTACCTATTAGTTAATGCTTGCATCAAGTGATGTAATTATTGGTCAATGCTTGAATCAAGTGATGTACCTGCTAATCATACAAACTGTCCAAATAGCTTATATTGAAAGTGTGGGCAACATTTCTGCTGGGGGAGGATGGGAGGGGGAGGAGGTCATCATGTAGGACAGGTGATTTAAACATAAAATACATACTGGGATCTTCATTGAGCTGTTTTATCGATAATAAATTTTCAATCATATGCAAGGGTAAATTTAATGGCACCTTACCTGTCTATATCTTAGGTCTTTGATGCACGTCATTTGGGTAAATACAGTTAATTCACATTGCTAATCTTCTCTACTGAACATACGTATCATGTAAAAATACAGATTTTCTACGGATGCAGATATACCAGACGCAATGGCACATTGGGCACGCCTACTAAATGACAGTTGTAAATCCATAAATTCCATACTAGCCTCATTAATTATCTTATGTGTTTTTTTAAATACTTCGTAAGGTAAAATGTGTGGTTAGATGCCTATCGTGTACATATCTTCAATTCACGAGTCAAACCGTTCTCTAATGGTACCAATACTTTCAGCTCAGAATTATACACTGGGGAATATTCATATTGAACAGTTACTATTAGCCTTGCATTTATCGGCAAAATTCATGTAGAACGCATGTATCTTATTATTATGATGCAGTTATTACTGAGGTGCATTACTTAAAGCCTCAATTTTCTTTACAGCAAGCTTATCAGAACAGCTTATTTACAGCAAAGGGGTGATAAGGTTATATTATAAAAGTACAAAATAGTGTGCTATTATATTTTGTCAGAATAGTACCAGTAATTAAAATGCTCATTTATACAAAGATAACAAAACGAATGTACCTTGCAATAACCGTGAAACTTCAATAGCATTTTGCCATACAACCGTGTGACCAACATGAAAATGAAACGTTTTGGTTTCGTCCACTTCTTCAGCGGCTGTCTAGATTTTTGCGCCAATTCCTGTCATAAACGGAAACACGGGTTATGGCTGCGTACACTGTTCTTCACATGAAAGTTCCATATAACTTGAAAGACATAGAAAACCAGCTGCTATAAAGAAAGTTTTATTTTCCTGAAGATCCAATAAAAAAAAAAAAGAACCGCTTCCATTGCCGGGCACAGTTTTACTTTCAACATGAATGAAACACATCAGCACACTAGATGCAGTGTTGCACATGTTCAGCAGTTCGCATTCAGCAAAGAAAGCCGAGAGAAATCAAGTTGTTTTACACCCTGGGAGATGAACCATTTTATATATGTAGGCTACTCTATTAAATTTACAGGGTGTGTGATGGGTACAGTATTCAGTCATTACAACATATCTTTTATATGTACGGCTGTGAAAGACAGTCCAAGAAGGAAGTACTCTTCTACTTAAAGAAACAAAAACGGCCCCAAAACACTCATATGCCCCCCCCCCCCATGTAATAAAGAGGATGCTCTAATAAACATTCCTTTAGTGTTGAAGACGGACAGTAAAGGATAGAAACTAGATTACCTATTGAGTTAAATGTGGGAACAGTCTAAACAATTGCTCTGGCAAGGGATTTGTTCCCAATCAAAATCACACGGACAATTTAATTTAGTTAAATTTTGGATACGTTGATGGGAGTTCTCGAGAATATGTCATCCTAATATATGCCTGACATGTCCAACGGGACTGACTTTTTGACTGAATATAAAATGCAGAAATCAGACATTGGGATTTTCTGCTAAGTCATAAGCATTCAGACTCGAAACAAAATTGTTTTAACTGAAACCCATACAACGGCATTGACGTCGTCTTGTACATAAGATGTACATTGCAATAGGTGTGAAATGGCCGTATGGCTTCTGTACATTGTATAAAGTAACCTATACAAGGGTCAGGTACCTGGGAACTAGTTTTCTGCCTCAACCAAGTTTGGGAGTAGACCATTCGATTGTATGGGTAACATTTAGGTCATTTGTAAACAGAAATAGGAAAGAAAATGAAATAATCCTTGCACAGTGCAACAGGATGAAGCCGGGTTGAGATTGGATTTAGCGAAGACACTGCAAAACAAATTCCTGGAATGATATTTATTTATAATGTAATTGAACGATGAATGAATCTGACACCATACTAGGGCGCATAAAGTCCAACAATTGATTTAACAGAATGAAGCGCTCTGAGTTCAACAACGGATATAAGAAAATGATATCGTTCCTAAATGGACCTAATTATAACATGTAACTTCAACGAGTAATCAAACGAGAATCAACCTATGGCCTTCCCAAACAAATATGAGTAATATATGGATTTATCACCAGAGATGATCAATGTATAACATTTATAAACAAATATGATTGATATATGGATCTATCACCATGGGTGATCAATATATAGAATTTATACAAAAATATGAACAACGTATTGTTCATTCACAAGTAAGATGTATGTATAATTGATTTTCACTCATATAGCGATATATAATTATTGATTTAACCCATACAGTGATATTGAATAATAATGATTAAAAAATTGTACAGTTGTTTGTCGTAGCGTTCAATTGACAATCACGATGTATTTCCAGTTCCACGGCTCTCTTCAAATGGTCAAGCAATCACCATGCATGCCCACCCCTCCCAGTCTGCCGAAGGAACCCGCCCCCAGAGCCTCCTTATTCCCTATAGACCCATTGGTCCCGAAGCTTTGGTCCCACGCTGCGAGTAAACCAATACCGTCCCCTGAGCCAACGTCACCATTGACTCCAGCATCCGGGTTACATGAAACCCCAGAGAGTTCTACAATTCCCTGTGAAAACAGTACATGAGACACTGTAAAGTGCGAGTACAATAATATACATTACGCATGTGCGCTCATCAATTGGCTTTGTTACACATTAAATTGTTTCATCAGAACTACTGTACGAGATTAATATTATAATAAACACGTTCGTACATGATTCTGTGTCCGACAAGAATAATCTTACTGGATTAAAGAACTCGAACATTACTCGTTCTTTAATGCATGCAATGTATAATTGAATTAAATTTGTCTGTTCAGTTATAAAAAAAATGGCTAACTTGAAACAGACTATTGTCTATCTGATAGCATGGCGTTATATGACATAGATCTGACTCTGTAAAATTTAGAATAAATTCTGAAACATCCAATATATAAAACAATTCTATCACATAAAATGGATAGCAAGAAAGAATACAATTTATATTTCACATACCTCTACAGCTGAAGATTGCTTTCGTAAAGTGGACAGCTTCCTGACAAAACCCGAGTACATTTTCGTTCATATATAATGCATAAACATTTTACTAAACACAATTTCGTGATAAACAGATTGAAATAAATGCTGATAACTATGGTTTTGTACTAATGGACAGCAAAAACAGACAGTATCAAGCTTTATCGCAACAGCAAACTCTCGACCGCTAAATGTATATGTTCCAATGTTATGTCAACTGGCCCCTGTACATTTTAGTGACATGAAGCCCACATCCATCTGCATTACTGACTTTTAAGAATATAAAGAAAAATAAAGTGTCGGATTTTAAACATGTTGGTAATTCCATAGCTGTGTAATGACTTCAAAACTTGAATACAGGACCAAATGCGGAACTATATTGGAGTTAACTTTCCGAGGTAAGATAATTGGGGGGGGGGGGGGTATGGTGGGGTGGTAATGGTTTGCAGTATTGACTACAACTGCTCCTGACAGAATGAATGCAACAACAGTTCACGTATTTTTCAGAGGTCTGGTTGATTGAAACGTAAGGATTTGTTGACTTTGATATGGCTCCTATTCTATACAATGTTCTTCATCAACTTGCCGTATTACACGTTATCTTTTCAAGAGTATAATGAATAGAAATAGTAATGTTGTGAGCAATGTGACTAATCGGTATTTTGATATGATGATTACCTTGTGAGTCTGAATGAATATAAGGTGATTTAGCAAGTTGTAAGTTGTTCCCTTGTAAACTAATTAATTAAAGTTGCAAGTTTACATTTTACCTTGTTCGTTTCAGTTGCAAAATGTTGGCAAACTCACTGGGTAATCGAACGAATATTCGAATAACAATTTTCTATTCGAAAATTCACCCAAAACAAAATATTCTATTCTTCTTCTGCTTCTTATTATTATTAAGAATGGTATAAGGGAAGCAACTCTGTCAAATAACATTTACCTGCTTGTAAGAATTATGTACCTTACAGTATCTTCGTACGTTAATTTGAGCACTTTCATCATCTCCGTTCTTCTGTAATATGCAAACTATTTGGATATAGTTCCACTTGGTAGCTACTCCTAACCAGAACACCTCTGGCTTTTTCTAAATCTATGTACATTTTTAGTTATTTTCCTGTTTTAAATGTTTTAAAACATAATTTGATATTTTACCAATATGTGTGAATGTGTAAAGGTATACATGTCAGAATGTTTTGGGCATAATTTGTCCATAGCTATCTCTGTATTACTGTTGGTATGTAATTAGCATGCAATGTATATATATATAAGTCTTGTGTGTGTGTGTGCTGTACATCTTAGACTAGTAAGTATCTGTAAAAAAATGTCTCACTTAAGTGTCTTTATCTTTTGTCATTGCCATATGTATCTATCTATCATGATCACCATCTTTTCTAACAGCTATGTTATCTTGATTTATACTTGATTTTTAATAAGTTCTACCAAATATGCCATCCACAGCTCAGATATTTGTATATGGTACTTTCTGAGGTGGAGAAAATCAGGTAAGCATTGGAAATACCATGAACATTGGATGTATGTTCACTTACTGTGGTATGTGCCAGTACTAAGTCTATATGTACTCCAAGCAGGTACAGCTTCTGTACTGTCATGCCTGCTGGTGTATTTCATTTCAAACAAAATGACAATTGAGGCTATGCTATCATAGCTAAACCCAGAATATCAGAATCACCAAATTATCATAACTAAACCCATGTACCCGGATTTTATCAATGGCTGTTGATATCATTAATGCAGTGCTTTTTCACATAGAAAACCTTTCACAAAGGTGATTGTTTTTGTAAACAAGAGTCCCTCGATGCACTATTGGCTGAAAGAATTTCCAGGAATTCAAGATAAGACTATTTCTTTCTTTTAACTGCCAAGTGTTGAAACCATCTCTTATATTTTTCAGCGTTAAAACGATTTTAAAATGAGCTGCTGTGGTGGACACAATGCATATTTTAGTGTTCTAATGGGGGGGGGGGGGAGGGAGGGGCACCAGAGGGTCTTGGGGTGCAAAAACAGCTGATAAAAATTTGGGCCTCGTATTCTGGCCCTTTGGGCCATCATTGTCGCCCCAGACACCATTTACCCTTAGTACGCCACTGAATGGATGTCAGATTGGCACCATTTTCATTTAGGACCAACAAAATATCATAAGAAGTCTTTTGGTAGAAAACCCATATTGATATGACTTTCCATTTAGGACCAGCAAGATATCATAAGAAGTTTTTGGGTAGAAAACCCCACACTGATATGACTTTCCATTTTGGAGGAATAATATGCCTGTATATACTGATGTAATGTTTTCATCAAAAAGTTACTTCCTTTGTGAAAAAGTGCAATCTTCAGGATAAATGTCAGTTTTACATGAAAAAGATGTCAGTACATGTCCAAGCAATTTTTTTTTACTAGAAAAGCTACTTTTTCATGAAGAAAGTGTGATCTACATGAAGAATGTCACTTTCTTCATGAAAAAGTGCCTTTAAATGTCTATGCAAGCCTTTTAAGAAAAAAGTTTCTTTCATCATTTATGCAAATTTTTATTTTAAAAAATGTGAAAATATGTAAATTTTCATGAAAAAAGTAATGATCTTTTTAAAGATTGGTGACTTTTTCATGAAGGAAGAGAACTCAACAGAACACGTATTTTACCTGTTTGTCCAGGGTACACAGGTCTTACATGGAAAAAGTATTGTTAGACAAATCTTTGTGACAAAGCAAGTTTCTTCATGAAAAAGTGACTTTTCATGATAAAGACATGTTGTTTGTGAAAGCTTTTCTTTGTGAAAAATCACTGTTATTGACATGAACGGTCATTGATAGACTTTTCATCCTATGGCAGAAAACATTCCACTATCTGAATGTTCACACTATGTTGGCACTAGCTGAGACTAATGTATTGTCCCTGACGCAAGTGGTCACAAAAATTGCCCATGGCAATCAAATTTTTCTGATGGCAATTCATTTCAATAAAAGCAATGTACCAAAGTATCTGGTGATTTAAAATTTAAGGGCTTATTTTTACCTTGAAGATGCTGATATTCACTAGTGTAATGCATTTTTGAGGTTGCATAAATGATGGAAGGGGCAAAATTTCTTAACAAAGGAACATGCAGAAATGCATAATTTAGCAATAAATCAAACCTCTATTAGTTTATAAAGAAAAATGTTGGTGAAAGTAGTAAATTTAAAAATACTTGTTAGTAATAGGTAATGCCGAAAGTTGAATAAAAATATTCCAGAGTACAGCTCTTCTCTGGTACATTAGATACTGAGAATTCACTATATTTCATGGGGGTTTTAATTTGTGTAGATTTCGTGGTTGCTACAAACCCCAAATTTAAAAACACAATGAACAGCATTTCTACTATGGAAACAGTAGTACTCCTTCCAAAATTTATGAATTTATGTACCAACGAAAACATTATTTTTCTAAAAACCATGAAAATGTATACCCACGAAAATGAATGAATTCACACTAATTAAACATATCAGGACATTTTGCAGTAAATTTTATAGTCAACTTGGGCAATTCTAGCGCCATCCTAGCCACATATTATAACTAAATGGGTGTCTCCCAGACACTTTAGATAAGTGGACTTCTACTGTTCTGTAAATGTTATGGTTATGGACACTATTTTGCATCATTTTGTCAGTGGTTAATAAGTTTTAATAACTGAAATGCTTGGATCTATAGAACATACAGGAAAATGAAAATGGGTCTCTCTTCCTTTGCGGGCCCCTGGTAGCCAAGTGGTCTAAAGCACTCACCTTTACCAATCACTGCTATCTCACCTGTCTATGTGGGTTCAAGTCTCTGGCTCGGCCAATGTGGGTATGTGAGAAAGCTTGCCAGTAGCTTCCTGTGGGTCAGTGGTTTTCCCCGGGGTCTTCTTCCACCAGTTATACTGGCCGCCATGTATAGCCTATCATGTGCTGAAAAATGGTGTTAAACCCACAACAACAACTCTTCCATTGATTGGTGGATAGGTACTTCAGTTCTCTACCTTAAAGATGACTGTATGCTACAAGTAGTGTCAGTATATTACAGTTGAGATGACTATATGCTACTAGTAATACCAGTGCCTTACAGTAAAGATGACTGTGTTATTGAATTACCAATGTCTTACAGTTGAAATGACTGTATGCTACTAGTATTATCGGTGTTTTACAGTTGAGATGACTGTATGCTACTAGTATTATCAGTGTTTTACAGTTGAGATGACTGTATGTTACTATTATTATCAGTGTCATACAGTTGAGATGACTATATGTTACTGGTACTTGAGTATTATCAGGGTCTTACAGTAGAGATACTCTATGCTACTAGTATTATAAGTCTTACAATTGAGATGACTATGCTACCAGTATTATCAGTAACTTACAGATGAAATGACTGTATGTTACTATTATTATCAGTGTCTTACAGCTGAGATGACTGTATGCTACTGGTATTATCAGTCTCACAGTTGAGATGACTGTAAGCTACTATTACCAGTGCTGTACAGTAGAGATGACTGTGTTACTTGTATTGTCAGTGTCATATAGTTGAAATGACTATGCTACTAGTATTATCAGTGTCTTGCAGTTGAGATGACTCTACGCTACTAGTATTATCAGTGCCTGACAGTAAAGATGACTGTATGCTATTAGTATTATCAGTGTTTTACAGTTGAGATGACTGTATGCTATTAGTATTATCAGTGTTTTACAGTTGAGATGACTGTATGTTACTAGTATTGTCATTGTCTTACAGTTGAGATGACTGTATGTTACTAGTATTATCAGTGTCTTACAGTTGAGATGACTGTATGTTACTATTATCAGTGTCTTACAGTTGAGATGAAAATATGCTACTAGTATTACCAGTGCCTTAATATAGAGATGACTGTGTTACTTGTATTATTAGTGCCTTGCAGTAAAGATGGCTACATGTTACAGTAAAACATCGATTATCAAGATCCATTTGGGGACAGGTTTCACCCAAATAATTGATCATCCAGATGATCTAAGTTTGGCCAAAAGGAAGAACTGTAAATGGAAGTATTTGGGTTAAATGGGTCCAATAATTGTATGTTTAACTCTATATGTATCTGAAAATATTAATGTTATTAAAATACTTTAAATAAATACTTCACTCTTATTTGGAGATCTACTCAGACTATCCATGAGAGAATGATAACATAGGCATGGACTGTCACTTTATGTGTGGTCTTGTGAACACCAGTGTCTAATGGTTTTGATCATGGTAAACTCAGCTGACATAAGATTCTACTCGAACCTGTTCCAGTAGGTGATTACTGTCAAGTCACCATTTATCACTGACTAACAGTTAATTATGTCAGCTTGGACAATGGAATGCCTTTGATCAAACTGTTGTGTCTTTAATCATGCTTGATTAGCTTTTTCTATATCACAAATTACATATTGTCATAGTGGCATACACTAAACCACACTTGCATGTAAGAATAAACATTTTCTCTTTGTATCTCACTCTCTCTACTAATGACATTTATTTCTACTTAAAAAATATAATTTAGTTCTTCATAACACCATTGTAATTATAACTGTATGAGATTATATTCGATTGCGTTTGTTTTATTATTTGTTTTATTTTCTATGTTGATGTTATAATCTGTAACTTAGTTTCATTTACAGATACATGTACACTGTTATAATCTGTAACTTAGTTTCATTTACAGATACATGTACACTGTTATAATCTGTAACTTAGTTTCATTTACAGATACATGTACACTGTTATAATCTGTAACTTAGTTTCATTTACAGATACATGTACACTGTTATAGTAAAAATTTCAGGAGACATGTTAGCAGTTTGTACAAGGGAATAATCTGGATAACTGATGTTTTACTGTACTAGTATTAACAGTGCCTTACAGTAGAGATGACTGTATGCTACTAGTATTACCAGTTCCTGACAGTAGACATGACTGTATGCTATTAGTATTACCAGTGCCTGACAGTAGAGATGTCTTATACTACTAGTATTACCAGTGCCTGACAGTAGAGATGTCTTATGCTACTAGTATTACCAGTGTCTTACAGTATAGATGTCTTATACTACTAATATTACCATTGTCTTACAGTAGAGATGTCTTATGCTACTAGTATTACCAGTGTCTTACAGTATAGATGTCTTATACTACTAATATTACCAGTGTCTTACAGTAGAGATGTCTTATGCTACTAGTATTACCAGTGTCTTACAGTATAGAGGTCTTATGCTACTAGTATTACCAGTGCCTGACAGTAGCGATGACTGTATGCTATTAGTATTACCAGTGCCTGACAGTAGAGATATGCTACTAGTATTACCAGTGTCTTACAGTATAGACGTCTTATACTACTAATATTACCAGTGTCTTAAAGTAGAGATGTCTTATGCTACTAGTATTACCAGTGTCTTACAGTATAGATGTCTTATGCTACTAGTATTACCAGTGCCTGACAGTAGCGATGACTGTATGCTATTAGTATTACCAGTGCCTGACAGTAGAGATGTCTTATGCTACTAGTATTACCAGTGCCTGACAGTAGAGATGACCGTATACTAGTATTACCAGTGCCTGACAGTAGAGATGACTGTATACTACTAGTATTACCAGTGCCTGACAGTAGAGATGTCTTATACTACTAATATTACCAGTGCCTGACAGTATAGATGTCTTATGCTACTAGTATTACCAGTGCCTGACAGTAGAGATGACTGTATACTACTAGTATTACCAGTGCCTGACAGTAGAGATGTCTTATACTACTATTACCAGTGCCTGACAGTATAGATGTCTTATGCTACTAGTATTACCAGTGCCTGACAGTAGAGATGACTGTATACTACTAGTATTACCAGTGCCTGACAGTAGAGATGTCTTATACTACTAATATTACCAGTGCCTGACAGTATAGAGGTCTTATGCTACTAGTATTACCAGTGCCTGACAGTAGAGATGACTGTATACTACTGGTATTACCAGTGCCTGACAGTAGAGATGTCTTATACTACTAATATTACCAGTGCCTGACAGTATAGATGTCTTATGCCACTAGTATTACCAGTGCCTGACAGTAGAGATGACTGTATGCTACTAGTAGTATCAGTGTCTTACAGTATAGATGTCTTATGCTACTAGTATTATTAGTGTCCAATGGTAAAGATGACTGTAGCCTACTAGTATTATTTGTGCCTTACAGTACTACTTTTTTAAATAGTAAAATTAATTAAGTTTAAAAGATACACAGAGGATCACGAGTTCTCCTCTCTATAAAATTTGTAAAAATGGTTGAATAGCTATTGGGTTTGTGATTCTTGGTCAGTAAAACATTGATATTATTCAATTTTATTTGAATATTTTATAAGTCACAGACAATATTATACCATAATAAAATGTTTGTATTACTGAAAGTACATTGGAACACTGAAGACACAATTGCGCACTTTACGATGTCCAATGGTATAAAACTGAGATCTCTGCCATAAGAGATCTGTTGATGTTCTCATTCACCAATCAAATTACTGCTTTCATACATATAAAAGTGGAAAACTTAATTCGGAGCTGATTGTTTCTAATGAAACTCTCCCTAATATGAAATACAATGCTTAATCTGATAGGTTACAAAAAATAAGTGGATTGGGAAGTCTGAAGGTTGGCAGAACATGAACCTTTTTTGGTGCCTGTCAGATGTATTTATTATAAGTAGATCCAATTTTACTCAGATTGTTAAGACATCACGATGTGATATTGTACATCCAAACATGGAATGAATTTATGAAATGTAATGTCCCAACAAAATAGGTTTTGATTGATGAACCACTGAAAAATAAATCTTTTTTATAGCTTTAATTTATTGGATGACCAATATATTAAACGTAACCTTCAATACAATACATCAGTATGTAATTTTATTAAAGTAAAGCCTGTGTCTAGCTGTCACCAAGCAGATTAGCCAAAATTGGCATTCTTAGACAAGTGGCCTTCATATGGAAATCACCTAACCAAGCAACTCCCGAGATGAAAGCATGAAAAAAGAGCAAGGATGAGGAGAAAACTGTAGCACTAAATAACATTCCAAGTAAACACTAAATAACATTCTGAGTAAACAATTTTTATTTTGCCTTTTGTTTTTGAACCTGAACCAAAATAATAAAATTCTGAACTCTAAACACTTTTTGACATCTTTTACTTTTATCTTGTAAGAGAAAATATATACTTTCATTTGGAAGAGTTTATCATCTTTAGATTTTAGCAAATTTGAACCTTGATATTTTTAGAACCTTTCAAGATCTTTGCCTTTTATCTTGAAAGACCATACACAAGTTGGACTATAATGTACAGTATTGAAAAATATAGAGAAAAAGATTGGGTATATGAAATGTCATATAGCTTCATGTCATGTGATGTTTTTTTGGGGGTGGGGTGGGGGGTTGGACAGCATGTATTGGGATGGAAATGAAGAAAAAAGTAAAACAAGTTGATGCTATTCATTTATTTCAATAATCCTGAATGTTTGCTGCCTGAGACAAGAGATCCTGAACAACAAAAACCTTCAGCAAAACACCATTATGACAATCAAATGTAAACAAACATTATCATGATAGTAATTCAGATGTGTTTCTCACAAATCTTTACCTTAATTAGATATAAGCTTTACAAAACAAGAGCAAATAAAGTAGCAATCTGGAGTGAGAGGGAAAACAAATCTGACTTGCAAAGTGTATAGCACTACTGTTGCAACTGAAAAAATGAATAGAGGGAACAAGTCTTGCACCCACTCCAACACAACCTTAACTTAAAATATCACAATATGACAAATTTAATGAACCATAATGAAGCAAGTATAATACTTGTCCCCTGTATCTATTTAAGTCTAAATCTGTACATAAATAATTAAATCGTGAAATTTTTGTGCCACTGAGTTCATTTGAGAGCAGTATATTCACATGTCTGCGCCATAAAAAGTTTGCCAGTAATTGATTTTGTAAGTTGAATTTTATACTTTTCAATTTTTTTTATAGTAAATCTGGTTCCCTGACAGAATTCACAAAAATCTATTTCTAACAAAATTTTGTGATATACAGTATTGATCAGTTAAGAAACTAGGCATTGTGCTGTGTTTAAAACACTTTTGATAAGAAAGTTCTATCTATAGTAGGGTTCCTCCTCCACCAAATATACTGGCTGCCATGTATAGCCTATCATGTGCTGAAAAATTGTGCTAAACCCCACAAAACCAAAATTTACTTACAGTACTCACATTAACTTCATCGAACAACCGCACATGAACAACAATGTCTTGGTGCTCAGATTACTTTTTTGTTCTCTCTCTTTCCTCTATATCCAAACACTCATTGATAGTACATTGATGAAAGCATGTCCTTTAAAAGCTGAGCTCTTATTTTTTTTTGCCCACACTCTAACTGCACACAGACCCAGATCTGCTGTTGTATAATGTTCCTGCAGATCTAGGTCTATGCAGTTTGTTATAAGTAATCAGTAGTACAAACAACATAGACCCTGATCTGTTGACACATTATGCGATGGCAGATCAGGATCAATGTCATTTGCAGTTGGACCCAACTTACAAGTGAGTATATAATGTAAATCTCTATAGTATTAACATCTTGCATGCAAGTTGAGGAGCCCAAGATAAGAATGTCTGGACAGTTCTAAAAGTCTAACTTCATTCAAATCAAATTTATAGAATGTTTGGGACTCTGCGTGAGTACTGTGTTCAAAGTGTTTGAGTATATGGGGCCTGGACTTTTTCACTTAAATTTTTTTATATTTGTCAACAATGATTACAGCTATTACACAAGAATTCTTGCCAAAACAAGAATTTTTGATATCATCTGCTTTTACAAGCAGGACTCAAGTCCTTGTACATCATGGAACAAATTTCAGGCATACATCATTTTAGCAAAGATTCAGTTGAACTGATCAAATGATGCAGAAGTAATACGACTTTAAAAAATTTAAAGACTTAAGCGTTCATCATTGTCTGATAACTCTCTGCTTAATGCTGGTGAGACCAAAAATCAAAGGTATAGGATGGATTGTATTATCCAGATGGCACTGATTACACTATTGCATAACAATTTTGTTGAAGTACAAACTATAAATGTTTTCATGAATATAGAAACAGCTACAAGTTTGTTTGAACACTTGCAAATTAAAATAAATATAATTATATTCGAGTTGACCATATAATTTTACATGTAAACAAAGATTTGTGAGAACGACAGCAAGTGAATGGTGCAAA
The DNA here is from genome assembly GCA_029931535.1 of Margaritifera margaritifera. Classification (NCBI taxonomy): domain Eukaryota; kingdom Metazoa; phylum Mollusca; class Bivalvia; order Unionida; family Margaritiferidae; genus Margaritifera; species Margaritifera margaritifera. Next base: position 1,439,909 of record JAQPZY010001341.1, read on the forward strand.
CATACTATACAGGTTCTAAGAATCTTTTTCATCGATACAAATGACAGACAGCAACGTAAACAACTAGAGTTTAAGAGTTCCCTTTATCTGAAATACACAGTGACAGCTTCATCATCTTTACTTGTGTTGAAAATATATTTACCTAAAAAGTGTGGACATTTAACTTGCCAATGAAATAGTAACAGATCTAGATCTATTAATGCCCATTAACTGCTTCCAGGAGAATATTTAACAAATTGAAATTTATCTTCTGTAAAATTGAACAAAATAGTACATTTATCAATATCATCTTGGAATATCATCATCAATTGATTACTGGACTGGTTATCAAGCATTTTTTTCATGCCAAATACTTAATGCAGGTCAATGTAACCTAATGTTATGCCACATTTTATTCAAAGAAAATTTGAGACAAATGATTATCTATATAGTGAAAAATTATTGACGTTTACAAGAAATATGAAAACAAAAGTTGATACTATCTAGGTAATGTTCAACAGAATCAAGCATAGATTAAATACAGAAAATCCTTATAAGATTTTGGATCAGTGTAATTTGCTATTAAAGCTAATGTAATTAAAGTATAAAAATAACCTCACTTAACTAACAACTAAACAGCACAATTAAACATTTAAATTTCTTAAATATTATGAACTGTATTTACACAAGTGTACAATGCAATGAACAAGTCATACAATTAATGACAAAATGATCTCTTTCCATACACAATCTCTTTCCATACACAATCTCTTTCCATACACTAATGAGGTGTCTGTTGTAAAATCTCCGTAATAGTCTACCATAAGGACAGGCATAATGACAGGTAGGACATAATGCATTTATCTGCAATTACATTTATAGTTACACTATGTGATTTATGTTTTGATAGATTCCCCCCCCACCACCACCAAAAAATAAACCCAGAAGAGGTTTCCATCTGTTACAAACATTGATCTATTATTAATGAAGCATGCTTAAGAACAACCCCCCTCTATCAGTAATACCCACAAAAATGAGTGAACACGAAATCTGATTCCCAATTAAAACCTTAAAAACTGACATCATCCAAAAGTTTTCTGTAAATTTTATCTTGCTTCATCACTTGCCTTAATAAGTTGGACAATATTTTGATAAGTGTTAAGTAACTTTCTCAACGTTCTGTATAGATATTTCTGTTGACACCTCAAATGAACAAAGAAATGAAAGATTCTTATCCAAAAGAACCATAGGAATAATAAAGAAGATGAACGCTAACCATGAATATCAAACTGAACAAAGACTAAAATAATCACATCATTATGTACACTATTCTGCAAGCTGTATTACAATCTCTAATTGATTTTTTAAAGATAATCTAAGTACATATTACATTGTATGAATTTACACTTAAGATTATAATCAAGATGAGAGCTGGATGAATTTCCGAGTTAACAATAAATGTACCAATTGAGGTATATGGACTGAAGTCTCAAAATTTGATATATCACATATCTTCTTGTATAATCAGATAATATAAATTGAATAAGGGAAAAAAAAAAAAAAAAAAAACCCCTAAGAAAATCTATACAGAATTAAGCCAGCATGCTACATTTAGGACTAAAAATTATAGACTACTGTGACAACTACAGCTGATATCTTAATGCTAAAATTAAGACCATATAATGGTTTGAGTACAAAAAAGATCATTTATACAAAAAAATTTAGTTTACTGCACCCCCCCCTCCCAAAGTTCGAGTATTGGGTAGGTATAGGCAGTAGTTCTTTTCCCCACCCCACCAGCTACATGGTACTAAATAATTTTTAAAAGTTCATTTTGGCAATTGTGCAAAAATGTTTTTCAAAATCTTTGGAGTAAAAAAAGGACAGTCATACCAATTTTGATGGTTCAGTAGAGGGACGGCAAACAATAAATTTTAACAGATGGTCTAAGCTGTTCTGATTTTGACTGATATCAAATGCATGACTAAATGAAAAGATTTGGTCCCATACAAAAGATTTATTCCTATGATAAATATTTATTATCAATGTCTAAGAGCCATGTTCTAACGAAATTAGTGCATAAATTAAGGAATCAGATTAGATGAAAGTTTTAACTTAACAATTGCTTGTTCTTACTCCGACTGTCAGTAGTTTGAAATTACTGTTTAGTAATTGAGGAATCCCCAAACTCCATCCACCTACCTCCATTTGTCAGTCAAAAAGTTGTTTATTCAGCATTCTACAAAAACCAAAATCTGCCATCGCATAATGTGCCAGCAGATCTGGGTCTATGCAGTTTGTAAGGACGAATCAGTAGAACAAACAACATAGACCCTGATCTGCCGGCGCATTATGCGATGGCAGATCAGGGTCTATGTTCTTTGCATTTGGACTCGGCTTGTACACAAGTATATATACTAAATTTCTCTCCAGCCAACTCAGGGATGCAGAATAGGCCCAATGAAGGCAACTTTTTGCCCTGGGATGCATCTCATATATAATGATGTCCCAGCTGAGAAGTTCTTGGACTTTTTTGCAGAGTGTGGTTTATATCAAAAGGTAAACTTTACATTTTTAGGATTTTAACCTTTGTTGTCTTCACTTTGTTTTGCATGCTTTTTGGGAGATATCTAAATTTACTTGGTACTATATAGCCAATATTGTGCTGATGTGTTATTAAACCCTATACAAAATATCCTGACTTGACTTTCTCAACTAAACACATTTCTTTATTGGCTTTCTAATATATTTGTACATGAAAATGCAACTTCAATGTGAAAAATTTGTACAACAATTTCCATTCATATATGTAAAACTGGACAAAGATTCAATAAAATAACTGGCAGTAATAAGATTAAATGAAATTGATTAAACTGATTAATCTTAAGATAAACTTATTCACTAAATTCATAACTGACGCATCTAGTGAATTAATTGTATTACAGATATCACATGTATGTCAATAACTAATCAACAAATAGGAATTCCCTATTAGCAAACATCATTTAATGACATCCAAAGAAAATATGGAAATCTCATTTCCAGTGGGAAAAATATAATCAAGAAAAACTGAAATTTGTAAGGACTAGAAATAAATATATTCACACAAACCTTATACTAACTTTATTTTAATACAGTTTATGGAATATAGGTAGACACTAAGTACACTTGATAATGATTTCACACAAGATTTTACAGAGCCTTTTCATAATGACATCACTAGTGTGGCCATATTGGATTGTAGCTGATGGATATTACCATATATACTCGCTTATAAGTCAAGTACAACTGCAAACCTGATCTTCCATCACATAATGCACTGGCAGATCCGTGTCTATGTCGTTTGTTCTACTGATTACTCCTAACAAACTGCATAGACCCAGAGCTGCTGACACATTATGTGACAGCAGATCTGGGTTTGTGAAGTTTGCAGTTGGACTCGATTTATAAGTGAGTACATACAGTACCATTGATTATATAGGGCAGGCATGTGCAGCCTACGACCCCTAGGCTGCATCTGGCCCGTGACCTGGTTTTATCCGCTTATTTACGTCATAGAGTGTGGCTTTAAAAATCACTTATCTGGCCCACACCATGGAGGAAGTTGCACATGCCTGATAAAGGGAGATGTTAAAATAATTTCCTTGAATTTCAAAAAAATATTATAGGACATACATCACTAAAGAACTGAAAATGGGCTTTCTGTCAGTGTCTACATCAACAATTTGTGTGTTTATTTTGTCTCAGCAGTACTTGTTGAAAATGTCAAATTTCGGTCGAGATCATGGGACAAGCTGCAAACTTGCACACTGGTCAATTTGTGGCCACAGAGCATAACAATTCATATACCCAGCCTTGATGTCAACTTGCATGTAAGTCTAGAATACAGCAATCTAACTGGATGAAATTTAAACATGAGCCAAGTTTGACCAATGAAATGTCTTAAGACTTGACTTACGTTTTAAGTGAAGAAACAGATGACTCAAGTCTGGACTTCAATTTTAAGACCTCTCTGTGAACTAGTTGTTTCAGTTTAGCTGATGATATTCGTATGTACATAAAACAAATGCTTTATTAGAGAATTTTTAGCACTGTTAAAGTGAAAACAGGACTTGCTAGTATAAAACAAATCCCTCTAACTGAATTTTTTATTAAATTTAAATATGAATATATAGTACTGGATTATTTTCTTACAACTTGTTCAACTTCATTTGGTTAAGCACTACAGCTACCAATATATTAGCTTCTAAGCATCACAGCAATTTACATCAAGATTGCAACTGATTTCATCTAAAGTAGACATTGTAAATTACTTTCAATAGTTAATAATGCATAACCATGAAGCCCTGAGGCTGAAGAAAACCAATGAAACTGAATATATTTAAGACAAAACAAAATTGCATCAATTTGAAGTCTTCTTGTTTAGGTTAACATTATTTTCTTTATTTTTCACTCATCATTAAGCGACATTTTTCTTAACGAGTTGGGCAATAAGCAAGGTCAGCAAAACCAATGGTTGACAATATTTTTTTTCATTACAAAACCAAAAGATAAATGTAACTTTTGGCTCTATGTGTATTATTGTGACCATGACCATTGATTACAGTGGTAGGATTCCTTTCACTACACATTCAGTGAAAAATGTACTCAACTTCTTACACGAACTATATGAATAAGGTATGGTCCAGTTACAAGTCCCTTTGATCTATTAGCATTAAACAGCTGATTCTCTCATTCCTTTTGCGACCAAGGTGGCAGAGGATCTCCTTTGTTTATTTTCTTCACTTTCTGATGTCCGTTTTGGCAACAATGATGAGTGAATCTGAGGTGGTCGAAGTTTGCTGGGTGCTTGTTCAATATGCATCTGTGCTGAAGCTTTTTCTGTAGAACTGTCTGCATTTTGTACGACAGAGATTTGTTTTGAAATTTCTTGAGTAGGATTGGTTATATCTTGTTTGACTTCAGAATTTTTCTGAAGTGATGATGAAGATTGGTTTTGTGATAATGGCACTGGGTTAAGTAATTCCCTTCTTAGAATTGATGAATCAGGAATGTTGCTTTGTGAACTAACTTTTTCCAAATTATCAACATCACTTCCATTTATCTGTTCAATACTTTTCCTTACATCTGATGAAAGTTCTTCAGCCTTTAATCTGGATGATAAGACAGATGCTGATTTCTTTTCTGATGGATGAGATTTTGTATCCCCAACTTGTTTATCTTCATCTGTGACAAGTTTACTTCTTGATTGTACAAGATTTTCAACACTGTCTTGAGATTTGGTGGGATTTTCTTGAGATTTTGTACTTGTTCCCCTATTCTGTTGTTCAAAAACCTCAGACTCGTGCCAGGATTGTGACATTCTCTCAGGGCTTTCTCCTGCTGAAACCCTATCTGTTTGTGATGGTGACCATGACCTGGTGAGTGGACTCTCTCGTGCCAATGGGCTTGCAGATCGAGCACCTTTCCCATCCACTAAAACTGTTGCGGAACGACGCTTGAATTTACGATCATACTCGTCACCAACTGACTGAGTTGCTCGATGATGAACAGGACTTTTAGCAGGAGAACGAGAAGCCTCACTTTTAGTGGGAGAACGCAATCTTCTAGTGACCTCTGGTGATCCAGCATCACCATTAGCAGATTCTTCCAATTTTTTCAAATACAAATTTTCCTCTGAACCAAGCTCGGGACTTTGTGACATTTTCCACATAAGTTCCTCATAGTCCATAGAAAGTCTCTTGTTTGCTCTTGATTCTTTGTCATATTTCCTCATAAGATTCTGGCACTTTTCATGTAATTGCCTAAAAGTAAAGTAGAAGGTGACAACAATGTACATACAAGTCAGAATCATCTACCTTTAGGAATGTCTCATTACAATTGTCTTTAAGATCTACAGTAGTTCTACTTTTCTAAATGAAATGTTCTTTTCCTTTGTTAGACCAAGTCGATTACACCAAACTCTGGCATATAAAATATTGGTTACAATGATGCACACAGAATGCTAATATCATATATCAATGAACTTTGGGAGATCTCTTGCATATTGTTACATTTACTGCACTTATAATTGGAGACTCTAATGATGCTTTATCCAGGATGCATGATTGTGTAACCAACCCCCTTAAAAATGAGTAAGCCCATGAAAATCACACAGTCTAACTGCCTTGAGCATAACACATAACATTCATTAATATTAAAAAGCTCAATTTGATCTAGATCAAGTGCCATAATCAAGTGCTTACTAAATGAATTTTTGCATCGAGCAATAAGATGCTTTAATTGATTTTTTACTTATTAAAAGCATTTTAGCAACTGCACTTGGCAAGGTTGTACAATTGTAGACATGCAGTTTTCGGTAATTCTAATGCTTATAATGTCAGTAATGTTTTCATAACATACTATCACGCTCAGGGGTCTACTCTCAGTTACTGTTCTCATAAAAATGGCTCCCCCATAAAATTGAAATTACCCCCCCCCCCCTCCCCCCCAAGCCCCTGTGAAAATGTAAGAGGTGGAATCCCACCTCTGTAAAAACCCTGGAGAAATCCCACTGCCAGTAAAGAGGAGGTGGCCGTTGCCAATCAATAATGTGTTCGATAATTTTTTTAAATAAAAAAATTAGTACCACAAATGGCATGTAATATGCCTGCCACATGTTTAATAATCCTTGATACAGACACTAGTAGACCTCAGATGACTCTGGAGATTATAGACCAATGGGTCTCTATGACTGGGACTTTTGGTAAAGGTATGCAGCCTTGAACTAAACTTACTGTGCAGAAACCATTATTTTCTTATAGACTTACCATGACTATGATCTCTGACCTTAACACAAAATCTATTACATTTCTTTATTACCCTAAGTGCAAGCAATCCACCAAGTCTGATCAAGGAATTTGCTCTAGAACAAAAGTTATTCTGCAAAACACATTGGTGTTAGCAACAATGACCCTGAACTTTGACCATTTGGCCCTCAAAATCAATAGTCCTCTTCCATACCTTAAGTGCCTTCCACAAATTTTGTTCAAGGTACATGGTCTAGAACTAAAGTTATTACGCAAAAGCCATTTTCTACTTTGCCAGTAACCTTGACCTTTGACCTTTAAACTCCAAAATCTATAGGATTCTTTCTTACCCCAAGTGCAAGCCATCATCAAAGGTTGGTCCAGGTATGTGATGTAGAACTTGTTTTATTGTGCAGAAACCATTTTTCTTCTTTCGTAATGGTGATCTTGAACTTTATACCCTTTTGACCCTGAAATCACTAGCCTTCTTCCTTACCCCAAATTCAAGCCATCCACAAAGTCTGATAACTGAATTTGGCGGAGAACTTGAGTTATTGTACCTTTTGACCCCAACATTGATAGGCTTCTTTCTTACCCCAAGTGGACGCAATCCACAAAGTGTGGTAACTGTAGATGGTGCAGAACTCGAGTTTGGTAACAGATGGATGGACAAATGGACAACATCACAACAGATATATACTCTGCCTTATACAAAATGTGAGTCATATGAATTATAGTAAATTTCAGGATTATTATTACTGAACTTTTTATGTTATTTTAAAAAACACCAGATGTCATTGACATTGTGAAACTATATATAATAAAATAAGGGTTCGGCAGAATGCAATGTTTCACCTGTAGAGCATGCTTTAATATGCACCCCTGTATGCGACAAACTTTAACACAGAATCTTAAAAGTGACATAACAGCAAAAACAAGAAGTCCAAGTGGATCTGGGATCACTCACGTGGCTGACATCTGAAGACTTTTTTCTTATGGAAATTAAACTTTCTCCACATGTTACCTTGCTTATCACTGCATAAATAGGTACAAATGCACACCCCCCACCCCCCATGCATAACTAATTTGTACACCCCTACAGCAAAGGAACGCTACTAAATCTGGCTAACTACTCATGTCCAGTGTCATTTGATCCACCCAATGTTGTATTCCTGCAGAAAAATTAAAGGAGTTTTGGGCCAAATTCAAAGAGTTTTTCAACAAATTCAACAACTTTTTAAGGATAAAACCAATTTTCTGAAATTTCCCCTCAAATTCAAATATTTGTGAAGGTTGTATGAACCATGTAAATTTGTATTGCACTTACTTTTTCATGGTCTGTCTTAAGGTTAACAATTCTTGGGTTTTGGAAGGTTGTATTCAAGGATTTTTTAAGGCTGTATGAACCATGCAAATCTGTATTGTACTTACTTTTCATGGTCTGTCTTAAGATTCACAATGGCCTGTAGATTTTCTACTTTCTGCTGAAGGGATATAAGCTTCTCCTTGGCTACTGGTAACTCTTCAAGCTGTAAAGTATTACATCACATAGGATAAATGACATGTAGCAAATGATCTATTCCCAGAGCAGATATATTAATAGGAAAATTTTTTGTACAGGTTTATTAGTTACTCAAGTCATGTTTGTTTAACTGTTTGGTTTTAATGGCACATCAACACATGAAAGTCTCCACGGTGCAAAGGCAATGGGAGAAAAGTGCCCAGAGACCACAGCAACCATGCTGGGCTGATCTGGACAGGATTTAAAACTGCAAAAAACTAATCACTGAGACAACATGGCTCTCTCCCAAGTCATGTAAAGATTTTAAGCATTGTCAACTATAATGTGAATGCATATTTGATATTTTGTGATTGTTTCAAATATGTGCTAAAACAAAGACTGTGAACAAAAAAAAAGGCCCCAGATTTGTCTTAAGTATTCTTAAATCATTCTCTGCTTAAAAAAAACCCCATTGTTTTGAAAGTATGAGACTTTACCAGTTTACAGGATTTTCAAATGCTGTATATCATAATATTTTAGTGTCATTAAATTATTACAGATTTAGTAAATGCCACATATTCCTGACTTAAAATGTTTTGCAAATTTATAATCCTATATCTTACATCCGGCACTAACACTACAAAAAATGCCAATAGTTTTGTATTTTTTGAATGAAGTTTTTTTAAAGGCACATAAAAACATGAAAGACTAATTCATGCTTAGACAATGGGAGTAGTAATGTTGTTGTTGCTTGGTTTTTAACAGCTAAGGTCTTCTTTTGTATTTGTCATGCGTAACTAGTGGTGTTTCTTGACTGAATGCTCATTAACTGTTACCTAGTCTAGACCTGTGATTTTCACATTTTGGATATACAGTTGTAACAGACATACATATGTATAGTTGAGCCACGAAAGAATGGTGCATTTTTTTTGGACATATTTGAACTTTTTAATTAAAAAAGATACAAAAATACAGATGAAATATATATATTTACCTGTATTTGCATCTGTAAGTGCAAATATGATAAAGTTACATATGTGACTCAATGCATATAATAAAGTTCAGACATCAATAATCATTTTTCATATAGGGTTTGTGTATCTATTATGTACAGTAATAAAAATGACGGCAATTTAAAAGCAGAGTGCTATTTTCATTTCTTTTCTCAAACAATTTAGCATTGAAGGATCTTGTGCTACAAAACTATACAGCACTTTAAGGGTTAAAACAAGAATCATGTTCTTAATGCGGGGATGCCTTTGCCTCAAATGCAACAGGAATATTATCATATGATTTTTGTTCCCCAAGTAACTGAGATTTGTCATCAATTTAAATCACTTTAAACTTGATGGCAATGCAGCTGTATACAAGAAATGACAATTGATAATTATATTTATTAAAGGCGGGTGTTACATCAGTTTTAATGTCACTCAGATGATCTGATCTATCAAATATATGACAATCTGGGTTGAAAGAACATGAAGCTTAGTGTTATATCATCATTTCCTTTTTAAAACATTATTCAACAAAATTAAATGCACAAATATCATGAAGTGAGAAAAAAATATTTAATTTACATAAACATTATTACTATATGTTTGACTGACTCTCAGTTCACCTCCCCCCTTCATCAAATTTGTTATCATTGTTGCTCTTTTGCGGTTCAGTACGTAACAGTCAGCATTTATGGACCCCAAGTACCATGTTATAATGGGCGAGAGCTGTATACTTCCAGCTTATAGATTTATTAGCAATTTCTTTGAATCTCAAGAAAGCATAAATCAGAAATCAAAAGACCACAAAACGGGCTTTTTGTCAGTATCTGGGGGCCCCGGGTGGCCAAGTGGTCTAAGGTGCTCGCCTTTACGGATCACTCACATCTCACCTCTGTCCACGTGAGCTCGAGTCTCGGTTCGACCAACGTGGGTGTGTGAAAAAGTCAGCTTTCCGTGGGTCAGTAGTTCTTCCTGGGTTCTTCTCCTACCATATATACTGGCCACCATGTATAGCCTATCATGTGTTGAAAAATGGTGTTAAACCCCACCAAACCAAACCATACCAAACTGTCAGTATCTGTATTTGAAATTTATGGGCTCATTTTGACTCATTATACCTTGTTGAAAATGGCAAATTTTGGTAGCTTCATATTGAAGAAATTGCCAGTTTGTCCACCATTCAGGTAAAATGGACAGAACATTATCTGTTAGTGACCTTATTGTGAAGAGTCTACTGAAAATTACTTATCTGATGTACATATGAATAATGGGTGTGACTCATTTTCAGTGCAGGTGCAGTAAATAATGGATTTACACATATGCACAATAAATAGTCAGAAGGAAAAATAAAAAATCCATTTAAAGAGCAAAAACTGTATGGAACAACAAGTACAGGTAACTGATTGCACACCAAGGTGCAAATTCCCACCCCTTTCCATGTTCACACACACACACACACACACAGAGTATTGCCCTAAAATTTTTCACCTGTGATACAATATGGGTGGATATGAAATAAACAATATGTTCACTTTCTCTTTAAGAGTCATAACTAAAGGTTGGCATCCTAATATCTGTCATACATCTCATTTGTCTTTCCTTCCTGTATAAACCTTTGATCAGAAAAATAAAATCACAAGTTATAACTGATAAATGTGAGAATCTGGGATCTGATCCCTCCTTTGTATTCCAAGAGATAGAACCAAATTTAATATCTCATCCAAGTATCAGTAAACAACGGTCTACAACAAGCTTGTCTATTCCCGTGTAAAATTAGCAATTTATGTGCTCCAATGCAGCTCAGACTGCTTTATCCAATCAACAGTGAAAAAATGGTCACTGATACACGCTCATTTGCATAATATACTGTATATACTCATGTATAAACCTGGTCCAAATGCAAACAACATAGACCATGATCTGCTGTTGCATAATGCGCCGGCAGATCAGGGTCAATGTTGTTCATTCTACTGATTAGACCTTACAAACTGCATAGACCCAGATCTGCCAGCGCATTATGTGCCGGCAGATCTGGGTCTATGCAGTTTGAACTTGGTATCGGCTTATACACGAGTATAAACAGTAGGTACTATTAAGGTCCGTTAAAACAACTGATGGTGTTAAAAAGCTAGGACATCGTGCCTGTAAAGATTATGCAGCTGGGAAACATCATACAAACAATCACTATTGGGGCAAGTATGTTATGACATTGGTATGATCCTGCTCTATGGTGTAGGAATAGAGGGTATAATGAACGGATGAATGGGGGCAATGAAAGGTCTGACAGACAGCTTGTGGGTATGCTTTCTTTTGAAAGCAGGAAGATAAAAAAAACTTCCTCGAGGTCTGTATTTAACTGAGAGAAGACAGTACAAAAAAAAAACCTGATTGGATTTTTTTTTACTGAAATCTGAAACTCTAAATGAGTCCTAAGTTTCCAAAAAGAAAAAATGTGTCCAAATGACATGGATGCCCCCCCCCCCCCCATGATGCAACTGAAGGGTAAAGTTCTAAGAAAAAAGGTGCCATAACTCCAATAAATTTTGTAAGAAAATGCTGAAAATTGAACTTGACCCCTGTCTTTGGAATGAAAAACATCTACCAAATCTGGTTTCAATTCATCAAGTATTTTAAAAGTTATTAAGTTATAGAAAATTTGCGACATACTTGACTTGATGTGATGGACAGACATGGGTATAGACTTGACATGATGTGACAGACAGACATGGGTATAGATTTGACATGTGATTGGTGGACATGAGTATAGATTTGACATGATGTGATGGATGGACATGAGTACAGATTTGATATGTGATGGACAGATTGGGTATGGGAATAGATTTGACATGATGTGATGGATGGACATGGGTATAGACTTGACATGATGTGACAGACAGACATGGGTATAGATTTGACATGATGTGACAGACAGACATGGGTATAGACTTGACATGACGTGACAGACAGACATGGGTATAGATTTGACATGATGTGATGGATGGACATGAGTATAGATTTGACAATGTGATGGATGGACATGAGTATAGATTTGACAATGTGATGGATGGACATGAGTATAGATTTGACATGATGTGACATACATGAGTCTGGATTTGACATAATGTGATGGACGGACATAGGTAACATCATAAAGGGCATTGATATGGTAGGAGACATTAAAAAGAAGCTTTTTATCACATTTTGTGCTAAAGAACATTGAGTCATGATTTCATGTATCTTTAGCATTACAATAGCAGACTGGGAAGGGATGTAACTCTTCAACATATTTTCTGTAATGCACCAACCAATTCTGTGAATCTTGTATTTCGAATTGATCCAAAAAATTCTTGTGCCTGTAAATTACACACCTGTTTCTCCAGTGCCATGTTCTGTTTGCGTAATTTCTGAATCTCATCATTCCTCATTTCTATCACCAGTTTCAAACCCTCAATTTCTTTAGGCAAGTTTCTGTATGGTGCAATGGCAGCCTGAAAATGACATATGCTGTGATCATCAGTTGTGTCAAAAATTGACAGAATTTTGGACAGAATATTTCTAGTGTTGATCAGTGTCTCTACTATACAATTAAATGTTAAACATGGAGTTCATATTGTAAATATGATTAGTACACCCTCACTATAACATGGGAGTTATACAAGTAGACTGTCTTATGTGTGAGGTATTTTATACATAATATTACATCTAAAAAACAAAAGGGGATCCATGACCGTACCCACCCAATAAAAGGGAGTTTTATACTGAGGTACCTTATAGTGAGAGAGTACTGTATAACTGAAAATGAGAGGCTGCATTAAATGCTGAGGATGTGATAATGCATAATGCGACGGCAGATCTGGGTCTATGTTGTTTGTTCTACTGATTAGTCCTTACAAACTGCATAGACCCAGATCTGCCGACGCATTATGCGACAGCAGATCTGGGTCTATGCAGTTTGCAGTTGGTATTAGCTTATACGAAAGTACACATGGTATGACATTACAATTTACTTACTTAGGTGAGCAAAATACTAAAATTGAAATTATGTAACAAGTTTTATAAACTTCATATGATGCACAAATTAATATATAGCATGATGATATAAATTAATTTTATTCTATAACCTGCTCCAAGAAATCTAAAATGTTAACCTTAGTGTACATTTGGATGACTCTGATGACACACTTTTTGCCCTGAATGGCTTTCCATATTGACACAGACGTTGATTGCCTGCCTGCTTCACTGTGATGTCACAGTTACTACTGAATATTCAATTATCATTCACTATTAGAGATATCACATTTAAGGATCAAAATCATCCAACTATTTCAAGGAATTACCTGTCTTTGAAATTTAAAAAAAAAGAAGGAAAAATCTTGACCTATTATGACATCATAAATTAATATTACACGTGTATAATACTGTAAATGTAAGACAATTGAATGAATGAGGTGCCACTGTCAGTTGCTACAATTCCAATACATTCATGGGAATGCTTACATGGATGGATGCACTGTAGTTATTCAGATTGCTGTCTTCCTTTTTGCAAAGAAGACTGCATGAAAACTTCTAATATGTACAGTGATTTCCCACTGTAACACTGTTCTTGGGAAACATAAAAATGTACCATGTTACACGCGAGATTATCTTGTACTGGAGTACATTTTAAGTGAGATTATGCCATGGTCAATATATTTCAAAATAACATTATGATATGGTATGATATATTTGTGCAATAAAATTATAATGGGTTATAATTAACCATGAGCTAAAATTAAGTGAAATTAATGAAAAAACAATTTAGAAACTAAAATGTAACTAGTGTGATAGGATTAAAAAATATCATCTCCTTTTAACATGGACGACATTATAATGATATGCTACTCACCTGCACTTTAAAGTCCGAGTCTTTCTGCAGAGCATCCTCACAATTTGTGGCATGGTTCCTTAGTTGTTCGCACTCCTCTTTTAGAGTCTGTACCTTTTCCTGTTTAGTACAAAGCAAAATGTAAATTTCTTGCACAAATTTGTTTTAGAAATTGTTGTTATACATATAACACTGCCATTAACTTTAACTTGTCCTTATGCATATAAGTGCCATTAATGTTTACTTGTCCTTATACATATAACAGTGCCACTAAATTTTACTTGTCCTTATACATATAACAGTGCCATGAACTTTTACTTGTCCTTATACATGTACATATAACAGTGCCATTAACTTTTATGTCCTGTATCAATTTTATTCATCATACACTGCATATGATAATGAATCTGCTTAAAATCCCACTTGTCCAATCAGACAAGCATCTTGAAAAAGTAACTTGCCCTTCCTAAGGCACCACTCATAAATATGAACAGACAAGTGTAATTTTGGTTCCCTGCCTGGGGAAAACTACACCTTGCTTACAAACAGAGCTTTAAGATGTATGTTCTCTGACTGTCAAAAACTTGTACATTTGATATTAAGATTGTTGATGCTGATGTCAATGACACGGTTCTGAAAAGCCAGGCCTCAAAATATTTTTGGAAATTGCCTCTTGTCCGCATGGTTCATACAAATATTTCTTTTCAAAGACTTTTGAAGGACAAAAAATTAATTAATACTTTTTTGAAATTACCATTTTGAAATTACCATGATCAGTATATAGTTCGCTGGTAATGTTCCCACTATCAGTATCACTTAAGGTGACCTCAGCTACTTCTGAGCCAACTTCTTTTGACAAACACATAACTCTTTGTTGATTATTTGGCCTTACCCATTTATCAGCGTGTACAGCGCTTATGGCAAACTTGTTTGAAAATATGCATCCCATTACTGAGAACTTGACCAACTTTTTTTTTACCAGCCGTAATGACACAGTCAACAAATCATACATTCATTTACATCATGAGCTCTTTGCAATCCCAAATGCAGTCGAGTATTAATGAGTATGTAAGCTACCCAACGGAAAGTCTTACGTAAGTGACCCAACATGGAGCTAAAATTCCGGGAAAATCAAGTTTCTGACCTTTTCAACAGATTTTTAACATTTTCTTTCTTAATATTTATGTCTGTAAATTAACGTTTTTCAATGAAATGTATTTGTTTTTGAAAAATTCAAGCACTTTTAAAGAAATACTGAACCTTTTCAAGCACTGTTTGGAACCAACCTCAAATTCAAGCAGTTTTCAAGATTATGTGAACCCTGGTTTTGCTGGACAAGCCATAATGTAACAATAGTTTCTTGCTATTTTTTTCTATAAAAAATCACTCATCTTTATCAATCTACCACCTGTCAGTAGGAGTGTATGAGTGGATTTTTCAAAACCCCGACAGTGATTCTTATGTCTTACTATCTGCCTTTTGCTAATAAAGACATCTAGAAATGTGTTAAGGGAACACAAATGCCCCATCACAATGCCTACAAAACCTAAATGTAAGCCTTAACCAATGTGTGACGAACAGACAATGGTAACACTATATGTGCCTAACACCACTGTGATGTTTTGCCTCTTACTTGTGTCTAACTTCAAACAGTAGTGATAAAAGAGTTGAAGAACTCACCGAAAGTGTTTGCTTGATCCCTTCAAATCTGCTGGTGATATCTTCCAGCTTGTCCTGATGTTGCTTGTGAAGTTCTGGAATATATAATGTGTGTGATGCATTAATACACTTTAATGGCAAATACCTTGATGTATATATATACATATATAGAGTGAGAGAAATGATATAGAGAGATCAAGATATCATTTAAATTTTTCCTTGTTATACTTGTTATTTGTATTTAATGTACTGTAATCTACTTGAGCATCATTGCCGATCTCGATCTTTGCTACAGATTTTTGGCTTAGTATTTTATGGCACAGCAACACAATTAGATGATTTAGTTATTTGGCAATTCGAGTAAAGTGTAACAAATTTCTGGATTACAGAGCAAAATGAAAACATCACTAAAGAAAATCCTCTTTTTGAAATATAGGGTGAAGATGACAAAATTAAGTATTTAACAACATAAAACAAAATTTCTGTTTTACAAAGAGTGTATTAGTGAAACCTGACTTAGCATACACCTGTATAAAAGGACACATACTCATCCAGGACAGCATTGATGAATCCCTTTTCTCAAGTTTAATTACGTACTAGTATTTCATCTCTGTATAAAAAAGACACTCGTCCAAAAAGGATGGAACTGTATGGTCACTAGAGTGTTCCTAATAGAAAGGTTTCACTGTCACACTTAACATTTTTCAATCAATTTATGTATTGTACCTTTATTCTTTTTATTATTTGGGTCTGATTTTGAATTTATTTCTACATCAAGCAAAAACATTACAACCACTGTAATATACAGGTAAACAATTATGTCATCACGATGAATCCTCTTATGGACTAGAAATGTGCACATATGACACAGATGTTCCTGCCAATATATTGTAATTGAAAGGCAAAGTGCTATGTCTAAAATGGGCCATAACTCTGTAAAATTCTATTTACCAATACTTAAAAGTTGAATCCAATTGCAAACAAGATACATCTCCCATTTCATAATGTGTCAGCAGATCAGGGTAAATGTTGTATGTTCTACTGATAAATCTTAATATACTGCATAGACTGTGATCTGCCGGCGCATAATGCGATGGCAGATCTAGGTCTGTGCAGTTCACAGTTGGACTCGACTTATAAGTGAGTATATACAGTATATCTATTTAAGTAAATTTTATCATCAACAATATAGTACCATTACCTTTCATTTTGTAAACCACCATGTTCAAAGTCTTTCCGCTTGAGTTTAAACTGGCCATTTCTAAACTTCTCATTTTTCAGGTGCTTGGTCACAAATACATGTATATCCTTGCAACATGTGAATTTATACAGTGCACATTCTAAATATCCGTTTTGATGGCATCCTTTTGAATTCTAAATTCGCTTCACTGAAAACAAATTCCTTCAATTGATTGTGTGTTCATCGCGGAACAAATCTCATCAATCTCAATGGAAATCAAATGGAACACGCCTTCATTTAATTTCCATTCCATTAAACATTTTTACAGAAAAGATGTGATGAATAAATTCCAGCTCTAAATATCTCCTGAACATCAACCTATTGATCCATCCTTTTCCCATTTGAAATATCATACAAAATGTCAAAAATGAACACTTTCAAACATGAATATGAATGAATATATTTTGGCAAGTAACTTCAATCACCCTCAAGCACCTACTAACACCATGTATCAATCCATCCCTTATACTTATAAAACAACAACTTTCTACAAGAACACTTACAACAAAAGTGAAGAAAACATATAATTTGACAAGTGCATTGTTAAAAGAAGGAAGGGATGACTTGCTTTCACTTGTCTACAAAATAGCCTCTTTAGATCAATCAATCTGAATGCAAAACAGAAAAACGCTACAAGTAAACTCTTGGGTAATAGCTGTCCCTGGGCTGACTTAACTCGAAACTAATGTAGCCTTGTTATTTGGAAACATTAAGCAATGATCAACGAGTGACAAAACACAAATTGACTGTACTTGTACCATGATTACCCATACAAAGTAACCTATCTAATTTACTTACAGGGTTAGCTAGTTTTGTTCATTTGTTTGCAGTTTATTGGCACATCAACACATGAAAGGATATCTTGTGCCAAGGCAATTGGAGTCATATGTCTTCCCCAGAGCGACACACCACTACATGTGACCTGGCCTGGTCTGGGGCATGGATTTGAAACTGCACCCTTCTGGTTACAAGTCTGGCTTGCTAACCACTTAAATACCATAGCTCCACAAGAAAGAGAACTGCATACCTGTATAACCTTGATAACCATACAAGGTTGTAAGGCTGCCTTTAAACTTCTTGCTTACATGCAAATGTGTACCTGGCATCAAAACTTGGTAGCAAAAGAAACTGTCATAAAGCAAACGTTCCAGATTTTACACATGCACATCCACTTTGAAAATAGTCCGTCACATCATATTGGGCACTGGCTAAAATTTCCCTCAGAATGGGAAGAATACACAAGAGCTCAACACTTAACAGTCTTGAAGAAATATGTATTTAGCAAGATTTGCAATGAATAAATATATACACAGTATTATAAGTGAATGGTTGGTTGGTTTAATATTGGTAAACATATATTTAGGTACACACTTTTAATATCTATCCATAACAAACAAATTTCAGGAAATTATGTCCCCTGCTTGTAGTTGGAAGTATGGGAGTGTAGTTTTGTAGCGGAAAGGGCTAGGTTACAATGGTGATATAGTAAATGTGTGTTAAGTTACACTTATAAAGATGCAGAACACTGACAACCAAAATCAGGTGAAGTCTCATCCATATAAATCTGTATACAAAATGTGGATCCAACATTCAATAGCCATAACTCCACTAAATGATGACACAGGAAGTTGATAACCAAATTCCACTGAAGTTATTTCACTATAGAGCTGCATATAAAATGTTCTTAAAATCCAGGGAAGTATTGTGTGGAAATAAAAGTGGGCTGGTTCAACAATCTGGGGCTACAACTCCACTAAATGATGATCCGTACAATATGCAGACTGAATACTGAAAAATCAAAGTAAGCCAAGGTGTCATCAACATAAAGTTGCATATCAAGGAAGTTATTGCACAGAAAGGAAAAGTGGGCAAGTCCAATAATCAGGGGCCATAACTCTGCTAAAAGCTGATTTTGCATGATGAACATGTACCTAAGCAAGACTGACAATCAAACTCAGCGGAGGTCTCATTAACAACATGTTGCCTACTAAATTTGTTGAGAATCCAATAAGAGAGTAATTGTACAGAAATGCAAGTGGGTGGGTCTGACAATCAGGGGTTTTAACTCAACTAAATGATGTAGAATGCTGACAACTTAACTCAGCCAAGGTTTCATCAATACTAAGCTGCATACAAAATTTGGTTGTAATCCTGCTGAAATGAATATTTATTGTACAGAAATGAATGTAAATCGGCTGGAAAACCAGGGGTTAAGCTCTGTTAAATAATGGTGCAGAAAGTTGATAATCTCAGACAAGGCCTAATCAACATCCTCCTGCCTATAAAATTTGGTTGAAATCCAAGAACAATCAAGAGAATTTTTGTGCAGAAACTTAAGTGGGTGGGTTTGACAATCAAGAACTATACTTCCACTAAATGATGCAGAACGATAACAATCAAACTCAGTCAAGGTCACAAGAAAATCAAGCTGTGTACCAAGTTTGGTTGAAATCCAGTAATAATTAAGGGCGTTATTGTGTGGAGATGAAGTTGGCGAGTCTGACAATCAAGGGCCATAACAGTCCTTTAAACAATGAAGCTGAACACTGACAATCAAATTCAGTCAAGGTGGTATGAAAATCAAACAGCATATAAAAACTAGCTGAAATTCAATAATACTTAATGTGCTGAAATGATAGTGGGTTGTCTGACAATCAAGATCATTAATTTCCCTAAATGATGGTGCAGAATGCTGACAATCAAACTCAGCCAAGGTTTCATTAATATCAAGCAGCATACCAATGTAAGGCTTATAGTGTGGGAAAGAAAGTGAGACGATCTGACAATCAGGGCCTACAACTCTGCCATATGATGACATAGAAGTCTGACAATCAGGGCCTACAACTCTGCCATATGATGACATAGAAGTCTGACAATCAGGGCCTACAACTCTGCCATATGATGACATAGAAGTCAGACAATCAAATTCAGCCAAGGTCTTATCTGTATCAAGCAGCGCACCAAATTTAGTTGAAATCCAACAATAATTATGGGAGTTACTGTGCAGAAACTGAAGTGGCTGGGTCTGATAAATAGGGGCTATAAATCCGCTACACAAAGACACAGAATGCTGATAACTGAACTCAATCAAGGGCCATTAATATATACCTGCATATAAAATATGGTTGAAATCCATTCATAATTAAGGGATTTACCACATGGAAATATGTAAATAAAAGTAGGAGGGACAAAAGGATGGAAAGGCCCAATTTAATACCCCCCACCCAGACCCCATTTTCTACTGCAAGCAGGAGGGGGGAAACAATTAACCTATCATATTATGTTTCTAACTGAATTGCAAGATCTGCTAAACTAATTGCCCACCACTGTGCGAAAATCACCTCAAAGCTTTATCAAAACAATTATCTGGAACAATTTAATTTATACCTTATTATACAAATATCATCTTTGCCTGACATTGTGTAAAACTACAACCTTTCCTGTTTTTCCAATAAATGACCTTGTCAGATTGAATCTACACCAACTGATCCCTATAAAACCATGCTAGACATATGTATACATTCTATACCATGCCGTATACATTCCTTTAAATTAAACCTGCATAAATCATACAAATCTTATCAGTAGCTTCTAGTTGAAGTTCTGTTTGTCTGATATTTTTCACACACTTTCTATTATTTTTTCAGGTGTATCAATGATTATAGACAAGGAAAACGGTCATAATTTTAACTCATTCTAAAGTACAAATATCTGAATATTAAACTGGAGTTATCAACAATGGATATATATAAAAGTCACCTTTCCCCCTTACTACCAGTGTTGTACCTTGAGCATGGGATCTCAATTTTTTGTCCTATGTCTCCAAAAATTTGACCCTGTGCACTCCCTTGAACACTTTTTCATCAGGGAAAAAAAAAATCGAAAAATATGCCAACAACTTTCTTTAGTGGATGTCCATCCACATCTATGTTGGTGCTAGCAAAGGCCAAAGATGCTAAAGGTGAAAAAAACTGTAAGATGGCAATGAATATCCATTTTAAAACAATGTATCTGGAGGTCTGCTGAATTGCAATGTACAGCCTTTGATGACCACTAGTGCAATGTAGTTTCGAGGTTAAAGTCACACCCATGGCAAGAAAGATTTAATTTATTTTGAGGTCGAATTAATGACAAAAGAGACTAAATTTATGCAAATACACAACTTGTCATTTAATTAATGATTTATTAATTTGAAAAGAGAAGTAATTAAGAAAACATGGGTATTTATTATAATAAATGCTGGTACATAGTAATGAGTGAACACTAAAGTTAAATGAGAGTGAGATCTGGAACAAAATTCCATGCATGGTGCAGCTCATTTCAGATTAACCAGATATTCAAACATATTAATGTTTTCACAAGTTAATTGGGCACATGATAAAATGTTTATTGCAATAATGTAAGTGTCCAAGGAAAATATGATAGTACAGTGCAGACGACAAAGTTAAGATGGCAAAACTGTCTAAGCAAATAAGATCATTTCATTCTTTTAGCAATACTAGTGCATTATGTACAAGTTTCCTTTGGCCCTTCAAAATGTTGTGTCCCCCAAATCTGGAGCGTAGGGAACCCAGTGTCTCTGCCCTTGGGATCCTAGGTGCAACACTGACTACAATTTTGCTTGGTGGGGTTTTACACAGAAACACTTGTGTTGGAAAACCAAAGTTAGTAGAATGGACATTCAGGAGCCATGATGCCTCTAACTGATGACATGGAATGTTAAAATTCAATGTTGCCTCTAACTGATGACATGGACTGTTAAAATTCAATGTGCTCAAGATTTCTTCAATATGAAGGTGTATAATACTGGTTGAAATCCAACATTTATAAGTAAAGTTATGCTACAGAAACCAAAGTTTGAAGGATGGACAATCAGGGGCCATAACTCCTGTAAATAATGTTGTGGAATGCTGGAAATTGAGCTCATCAGTATATACAGCTGCATATCAAACTGTTTTGAAACCCAACACACTTTGGCAAAGTTATATTGCAGATACCAAAATCAAGGAAACAGAAAATCAGTGGGCATAACTCTTTGAAATGATTTGTCAATAAAAATTTGTCAAAATCGAGTTAAAAAAAAGGACACAGACTTATCATAAAGCATGGGTTTATCATGCAGGGATGAGAATGACTTTCATATAAAGTCATCAACAAATCTGAAATTTGCCCCCCCCCCCCCCCCCCCCTTCAAGATTCTCATCCCTGATCATGGCAGAATTATGTCAGTTGAAACAGAAGCGCTAGGTTAAAGGTGCTTTATTTGGACTTCTCTGATCTTATGTTCAATACCTGGTACAGGGACATGCACCCAGATAATTGGTGGCCTTTATGATACTGGTGGTTTTCTGTAGTTTTTTTGGTTGATTAGCTTATAGCATATTCAAAGTATGAACATTCAAGAAAATTACAAATGAAACAATCAGTGAATAAGTAGACAAACCTCTTTAAGGGCTTTTGAAATTAATTAGAATTGAAATGAATATGTACATATATTTAAATTAGCAGTCACCTGTTTCGAAAACCACTTTAACTCATTAACTACATCTGAAATGCATGCAACAGCATAGGTACAATTAGGCTGGACATGCCCCATTCCAACCCTATAATAGGTTGTATGTATGGGTGTTGTTATAAAATCTCCACAGTAGGTAAATACAGGGCTAAGGATTACACCCCATGGTTCTTCTCAATATCTGATAAAGATATCAATTCCTTCACAGCCTTTAAATTTGTGTTATTATATTATATATATAAAACCCTGTGCTAAAGATCAGTGATACCACACTTGGATAATGAAAAATAACAATCGAAATAATGGCAAGGGCAACAAGAAATTATTAGTGATTGTTACCAATGTTAGAATTCCTAGTCACCAAAGCAGTTTAGTAAAGAAAATTGGGGGTAGGGGAAGAGGACAGGCCAGATTTTGAGGGAACAGGGGATGGTAAATTACATTATATAAAGAAAAGATAAGAGGATAAACGATTTTTTTTAAAAATTCAACTTTGAATGCACTTTATAAAAAAAATATGTACGAGAGTGAAATTCACCACAAAACAACTGCTGAAGTTTCAATATTTAGGATAATTACCTGACAAAGAGCAACATGATTACATTATTGATCAAAGAAAGGAAAGAGCCTGACAAAAAATAAAAAAAGAAAAATAACTGAAAAGGTTACCAAAAATAATAGGTAATCATTGAATAATGAGTAGTAATATTGTCGGAAGAGCACATTTAAAAAAAAAAAAAGTATTATTTGTGCAAAGAGGACCTTTCAATCTTTGGTAGCCATAGGGTGACCTACTTGAACATTTTAGTGAGCCATTTAAAATTTTTGGTTGCCATGCCCCAAATAATTTGATTGCCATAGAAATTGAAAACAGAAATCAACTGAGTGGGGTGTGATGGTAGAAGCTGACTAAAAGTGATGTTTTTATTTAGGGCAAATTAAATAGTAATACAAAAAATGTACAAGGTTTCTTTGGTAGTACGGTACATCCATCTGTATGACAGAACTAACAATAGTAATTTGCTTCAAACTGAGGCCAGCCATTGAAATTCACTATTTTGGTGTATTATAAACCAACTCTCTAACTGAAATGATGTCCTTTAATCAAGCTGATTTAAAACTCAAATCTGCATGTTTGGTACAGAGCTGATGCTATACATAAGCAATTGACAATAACCATACTGTACCATGCTCAACTTGTGATTGTTTCATTTGCTATACATTTTTTACCTCTTATTATGACGGGATTCAGTTTGCAAGACACATCATTGTTGAATATATCTGACAATTTAGGTAAAACATCCTTAGGATCATCACGATATTGTGTTGTACTGCCTTGCCATGTGCATTGGATGCATTTTACAATATAAGTGGCTTACAAACTTGAAACTGTGTTTCTTTAATATAAAATGTTACTCATCAAATATTTATGTTAACGAACATGTTTTTCAAAGGTAAATAATGTAGTTTAAAGAATTTTTTTTTCATCAAGATCAGTAAATCAACCTGATTTGTAATGTTGTGTAATATATCCTAAAAAACTAAATTCTCAGCAACTTTGACTTTTTTCTTGAGATGCCACATTTGATGTGAAAATCGTACATTCTTTAAGAAAAGAATCCTACTAAACAGTGTTCTTAAGCAGAGATGTGGAAATAAATCATTTAATCGGAATGGGTAGCTCCTGCATCAACCACAGCCATGTGATGTTCATTTACAAGGTTACTGATTTTGTGAACTATTACAGGCAGTAAACTAAATTAAGCCAGTTACATGTAAACAGCAGTCTTACTTTCAGTTTGAGGTAACGAGTACTCCTGAGCTAATTGCAATAGGTGCACAGTGTTAAAATGGTATGGACTCAGAGAACCCATTCTCAGAATGGCATGTACAGTACTCCCTCAATATAAAGGATTTCAATATAAGGCAGTCCTTTTTATAAGGTGAGTATGGTCATGGATCCCATTTCAGTATTTAATATACCATATATACTTGCATATAAACCAGGTCCAAATGCAAACAACATAGACCCTGATCTGCTGGCGCATAATGCACCGGCAGATCTGGGTCTATGCAGTTGGCAGTTGGTATCGGCTTATACACGAGTATATGCAGTAACCTCAATATAAAGTGACCTCACTTTTAACGTGGTCCACTTTTATGGCTCACATGAACAGTGTTATAGTGAGGGACTTCAGACCACAGAAGCTGGAATACAACTTAGTTATGTATCACAAATTTATAGGCTTCGAATGACTGCAGAAATTTTTCACTTCTTATGGTTGACTAAATTATAACATGTCCAAGTGAAAATTGTGCAGTCCTGAATGATCTTTGCACAAGCTGCTAGTTGAAAATTTCATATAATTATTACAGATACAAGGGCAAATGATGGAAAGATAAATGTCTGTATCTTTCTAGATTACTGGTAGCTTTAATTCCATATGTGCTCACTTATAAGTTGAATCCATGAGCATACGGCACAGACACAGATCTGCCGTCGCATAATGCGACAGCACTTCTGGGTCTATGCAGTTTGTTAGGAGTAATCAGTAGAATAAACAACATAGACCCTGATCTGCAAGCGCATTATGCAATGGCAGATTAGGGTTTATGTTGTTTGCAGTTGAACCCGACTTATAAGCAAGTATAGATGGTAAGTTAAGGTATCTGCTTACTATAGGAATGCTCTATATACAGTAAAACATGGAAAATTAGAAAATCTAACAATACCGTAACATTTTTCCTTAATTACGGTTCTGTTTAGGATTGAGGGACATAAGGTTAATGGACCTCTGATCTTTTTTAAAGAAGCCAGGTCAGTTTTGACAGGCCAATATTGCGCGAGGTTTCAATTTATTTTAATAGAATTTTTTTTTCTTTCTCAGTAGTATATACTATACAACTTAAAAGACTGAATATAAAATACATTAACATTTAAAATTTTTTATTTAACTGATTCAAGTCTTTGAGTGCTATCATCTACACTATCTCTTCATTAAATAATAGGAAGTATTCACCATTTAAACGGCAAAATTTAATCTTAATGATAGAGACTCAGCCTTAATGTAGATACATCAAAAGTTTCTCTAATATTGACACTGAATTAAATTTACTAATGGGTGCTTTACTCTTGTGCCAGCCAGTATCCTGCATTCATTACTCACTGCTGATGTGTTCTTTTAACTTACTAGACAAAGTGTTCTGAATAGCAACCTAAATCCATACAAAGCAAACATTATAATGACATGCAAATGCGAATCAATTCATGTGGATCTATTATGTATTATGTGATAATTGTCAAATTATAACTACTTCACTGCACTGTCTTTATCCTGCGAGAATCAGATACAAATTTAGACTTTGACAATGTTCTAATATATTGATAGCAAGCCATGATGCCTATATTGCAGACTTTATTACCACTCTCGTTTCTTTCCAAAAGTTCATTTTATTTAGTTCTGATCATGGAGTTTGGTTTACAAGAGGGGAACTGGATACTATCACTTTGATTTAATAAATTGGTCATCTTCCATGAAAAAGTTGTCTACATGATGTCTGTTTGCATGTGGTGTGACTGCAGTTATCATTTATCACTGTGTTACAGATTAAGTCTCTGGCATTAGGCAGTGTAACCAGTCTAAATAAACCAAATTTCTGTCAGTCAAACATTTACATAATGTACATCAGAGGTTAAAGGCTGAATTCACAACCTGGAATATGAGAGGTGCAGTCACGTGCAAAAATGGCACAAATTATTTTGACACTGTACCATGTGGACCTGTCTTTCGTATTTTTGGTTGGGCTGTCAATACTTTTTTGCGCAACTAGTGCAAAAATGCATCACAGACTGAACCTTCTTAATGTATGAAAATAGTTGCTAATCAAGAATTTCGGTACCTGAATTACTCAATTTTGTATAAGAGTTATCTCTTTTGAGAAAATATGACTAATAACAGAATAAGTACCCCAAGCTAGCAGTAAGCAGCGTATTTGTGATTTCTTACGGATAATTTGACTAAAAATATATAAGAAATTTATGAATGCATTCATATGATGCAAAACAAGTTAATTTTAAGCAGACTTAGTCCAAAGTTGTCGGTGTATATTGTCCTGCTGTAAGCACAGTCCATGTTTGATGGCATGTTTGATATCATATAAACAATGCTATGGGTGCAAGTTCACTATATCTGCATGTTTGAAATATTAGCATTTGATTATTGTCAGATTGCTCACTCAAACAGTCACATAACTGAATGCACCTTGAATTAGTATTGATCCCTAAGCAGTATGATGCATTCAGAAAGGCATCATTAACATCTTGATGTTTAAGACTCTGTTTGGAATAGTAACTTTGTTTTGTGGTGTTCACAGAATACTCTATACAATTTAAACAAGCACAACTAGTTCCAATCCAGGGAGTAAAATGCCTAATTTATTAAATCGATTTCTAGAGTTCTGAGTACCTATACTTATGAATTTTTTTTTTACTGTAATGGGGCTCTAAATTAGTGGTAGTCTGTTACCCCAAGGCGAGTAAATTTCCCGTCAGACTAGTAGTTTTCATAATTTCAACAGCCTAATTAATCTTATTATTTGTCTGAGATTGTTTTGTGGGAAGGACTAGTGAAGATTCAGCAGAACAAGTAAATTTCTCAATCTACTAGTCCTTTTTCCTAAAATTTTTTGGGGGTAAATTCTAGGTCTTCTGTAACAGTCTTACCATTCAATATATGCCACTGTGTATATCTTCTTAACTTACCTTAATAAGGTCCTAAAACAAAATGAACTAAACCAAACCAAACTAAAGCAAAACAAGGTTTTTAAAGTATTGGCAGAGAAAGAATCTAAAATATTTTTAAAATTACACCTTTTCTTTCATTCAGTGCACCCTTTCAGCCATTAACTTTTCTTGAGTCAAGTGCAATTTAGCTTTTAAAAAAGAATTATGAAGTGGTTAATTGGGTTGAACTTCACATGTAATTGAAATACATTTTATACAAGTATTTTAACTACTATAGATGTATCATTTTTGAAAGGAAGGAAAAGTCAATAGTTGTCAAAGAATTTATTAATTTGATGTTGTTATCATTACTTCATATTTAAAATAATTCTTACAATCATAATCACACACTAGTTTGACTGTTAGTCAAAATTAAAATATGTTAATGGATCATGTTAAAGTATACCTACAAGTTAAGATGGAATTTTTACATGCTTGCTGTGTAGATTATGTGAAGACTATTTGAAAGAAAATACTTAGAACTGAGATTAAATGACTGATGATTCCTGTTTGAAAATGTAAACTACCAGTAATTACAGCAGTATGTATGATACATTACTGACCAAATTTCTTGCTAGTGGTGAAATGATACACCTGTGCCATGTATCGATAAGATTCATGATACACAGCCTACGATACGATACATTATCGATTCTCAGTTTAAAGAATAAAAAGGCAAACGACTAATAATTATTCATGACTGCTGAAGATTAAAGTAACTTATATAGGGTAAGTATCGTTTTGTATTGATTCTTCACCTCTTGTATCGATACGTGTATCGATATGGCAAAAGTATTGATGCATCAATATATCGATCAATTGTTTCACCAATATTTCTTGCACTTGTATTGTCTGTCAGGCTGCAATGTTTACATTTGTAAATGGCTTAATTTAGTTTACTGCCTGTGAATATGTACAATATCGGTAACTGTGTAAATGAACATGCATGTGGTACATCTGGTGTTAGCAAATGTACATGTCCAGGTAGTATGTCCAGTTACATTATACATTTCATTTTTTTCATCGCTACATATATGTAGGAGTATGAAACAATATCACGATGATCCTAAGGATGTTTTACCTAAACTGTTATAAACTGTACATTCAAGAAATGTCATAATAAGAGTTAAAAGACATCAAATGAAATGATCACAAGTTGAGCAAGGTATGGTATGCACATTGCCAATGGTTTACATATGAATAGCTGTTAGCCGTGTAATGCGCAGATTGGAGGAATGGCCGAGTTCAGAATTGGTTCGATTAAATGGCATTGTTTTGGTTATTTTTTGTATATACACATTTAGGCATTTGGTAAATGCTTCAGCCTTAAATGAATTTCAAACTCCAGGAAAGGGTTACAATGGTCTTGTATGAAACAGGAAGTTGCATTATATAGCTTTTCTCTTCAAATGAAGCTTAAATCTCCAGACCTCTCTGTAACATCAAACTTGATGGTACATTTATTTTTTTTAAACAGTCAATAGTCTACTTTTGGATTGTTTAACTGATACACAAGTCCAAAACATAACTCATCAAAAAGTGTGTGCTATAAAAACATTTGCTATGGATCTTTATCAAGCCTTCAGAACATGTAATACGGAATAACAAAAACAAAGTATAGAACATAAATCTCGTGGACAAAAACTGCCGCAACATACAGTTTTTGCAGAAGTGTTAATGGACTTTTTTTGCAAGTTATGATTCTTTACAAAATTTATTCCATAATGTTATCTTTCATGAGACAGAAACTTGTTCAAAGCAGTTACAGAGTCAGGAAGGGGGTTATGGGTGGAATGGTTTGGTGCTTGAGCCCCACCAGTTGGTATGTCAATTTTTAAATTTTTCTATTCATTTCCATCATTTTTATGTAGTAAACCCTTCCTTGGAAATCACACCAGCAGTTGTTGATGTGTATCTGTGGCTGCTATGGACCGCAAGTTGATCAACAGTATATAAAAAGTGATTACAGAAAGAGAGAAAAAAAAAAATCTGTTTTGACATGCACTTCTTCCAGGATGTCTAAAATTTTTGAAATTTTCAAATTCAAGATAGGTAGTGGAGTAATTTAAAATCTTTCCATTCCTAACAGTACATACATACAACAATGTGTAGGTGTATATTTAGATAGTGTTATCAGATATGCACTTATCTTCTCAGTTGACTATTGTGCTCGTGCCTAGCAAGACACTTGAAGTAAAACTTGATATGGTAGGTCAATAAATAACAAGCCCATTGTTGAGACATATCAAATAAACATCAGGTTACATGTCATAACTGTATACATTGACTCACATGATTGGCTTACACTCATACATAAAGATACTATATTTTTATAATTGACTAATGTTTCATGCATGTGTGTACATTTTTATGATATATATATATATATATATATATATATATATATATATATATATATATATATATATATATATATATATATATATATATATATATATATATATATAAAGCCTGCTTATATCCTACATGGTGGAAAGAAAGAATGTATGAACCATAATTGAAATGGAGCTAGTTGTCCCTTACTTGCAAACATGGTCTTGAGTCTATGATCATTGCAAGAAGTTACATTTTAGATAGGCAAAGTAAATTCAACTTGGCCCATGAAAAAGAAAACTCAGTTGCAGCTCGATGCAGCTGGAGCATGGGGAGAGGAATGTGAACTGCTTCCAGGGCATGATATCTAGCTGTAAAATGGTAGCATCTTCTATTGTTTTGTTTACTCCTTGATTTTATAGTGCTCCCTTACTATAATACTGTCCAGGGGAACCCTATCATAATGTGGTAGTTGGGGTCCATAACAGTATTATGTACCAAACAGCTATTAATGCAAGGATGATTGAAAATTTGATGAAACTGCATGTAAAAATTGGGGGTGGGGGTGGGGCTGATGGAATAAATGCAAGTCAAATATACAGTAATAATTTTACAACCTGCCAATTTTTTTAAACAATTTCTCAGTGAAAATGAATCATTTGTGTACAAGAACTTCAATTATGATTTGCAAGCTATAGGTTTCTGAAACTTACTGTAATTGAATTATTTTTGTTTGTCAAACTTGACAAATGTTATGAGTAGTGTCAGGGAATAAGGGACAATCTAAGACAAAAAATCAGGAGCCATGATGCAACCATGTTATAACAGAATTTGTGTTACAACGAAGTGCATTATAACAGGGTTCCCCTGTACCATATTATATGAGGGACCATGGTATAATGAGGCACTCTATAGAGACATACCACTATAATTAATGTCAGAATTTTATCTTCTCCTACTGCAATTAGTTGCAAAGCATGAAAGGAATAAAATATGCAACATTTTCCATCTGGTATTCAGTTCTACACAAGTTTGTGCATTTTAATTATTAATAGTTCATGGTTCACATGTTCCTATTTCTAGATCACAAATCAGAAATCATCTAACATGACATCAGCACAGACAAGTGATGTTTTACCTCACAGATGCAGACAGTTAACTTGACTCAGACATTACTGGCTTAATTCTTTCTTTCCATTTAGCTCCATGGCTTTAATTGCCCTAATTCAATCTCTCCATTTTGCCCCATGGCTTTAATTGCCCTAATTCAATCTCTCCATTTTGCCCCATGCGTTTACCTTAATTAAGAGTTGGGATCTTAACTTTACAAACTTTAAATACCTGTTTAAAAATGCATCTACAGTGTACCTTATTCCAAAATATTTTCCAAACTTTGAAATATCAGTATCTCGGATGGTTTGGGGTTGGATACACTTCATGAAAAATTAACTAATGGATGCACAGCCTAGGAATCTCACATAATAATTAAGTTGAATAATTAGGCACCTGACTAAATTCTTTGAAAATTGAATCTTCCACGTGTTTGGCATCTAATCTATACCAGTAAGATAATGGGCTGTACATGTTTCTATTTCTGTACCACAAATCAGCTGGCAGTATCTACCAACAGGCAAGTGATGTTTTTACAGAGGATGCAGTGGCAGTCAATGGACTGGTATGCTTTGAATATAAAACAATGAATTTACCCTCTCCCTGTTAGAAGCAGCTTCCCACAGTGAAAGAAGGAAGGAAGCGGAATGAACTAAATGTATACAGTTTGTAAAGCAATGAGAGCATCCAAAACATCAAAGCCCAAAATATAAATGCCAGAATGTTTTGAATCACCTTCATCTTCCACCAACAAACAGTGCTGCACTTGATATTCTGTGCATACAAATTCATTATAATTATTAATTAATGTACCATATATATCCCATATTAAGAAATGCTTTAGAGTTCATGAAAGACTGATTCATTTAAATTGATTTTTTTTATACCATATGTGCCAAAATAACTACCACTCTCATTAATACTTGCTTGTCAAATAAAGTTTTCTTACAATTTTGATTAGTTCAAACATCAGGCATTCAGATACTCTGCTTAAATCACTAAAATGCCCCAATCTGCCCTGATGTAAAACACTGCTATGTCAGTAACCTCACAAAAAAATCTGGGCCTGCAGCACATTGACTTTTCAAAGTTCTATTATATTTATAAGATTTAACTTTTGGTCAACGATGCTAGATCTCAATATTTTTTTTTTTTTCCATTTCAAACAAGGTCAGCACCTGCATATTGAGCATTGCTGTAAAATGCATAACCTTGACCCCAAGGTCAAAAGGCTGAGCTAGCATGTCAGAGAATGAATTGTCCAAAACCTAATGCAAATTTTCTATGACTGTGACGTTGACTGCAAGATCAAAGGGGTGAGAAAATACATGTAGCAATTAATTTTCTTAGCTTCTTAACAATTCATCTAAAGTATGAAGAAAATTCATCAATGGGTTATGGAAATATAAGCATATGAAAAAACTGTAACCAAAACCTTAATGCCAATTTTCTATGACAGTGACCTTGATCCCAACTTTAATGGGGTAAAAGTGTGTGTTGTAGAATACATTATCTCAGCATCATAATCAATAATGCCAAGTATGATTAGAATCTATCCAGAGTTTTATGAAATATTAGCAAATAAACCAGTTTTAATCAAGACCTTAGAATGAACGGTCATGATTAATGCCAAATATGATGCAAATCTATCATGGGTTTTATGAAATATATGCAGATGAAAAACTTTAACCAAAACCATAACGAACTGTGCACTCTGCTGCTGATGGAAAAGTGACTATGTCTTGCTTCCCACTAATGTGACTATGTCTTGCTTCCCACTAATGTGACTATGTCTTGCTTCCCACTAATGTGACTATGTCTTGCTTCCCACTAATGATGGCTCAACAAAGATTACCATATATACTCGCGTATAAGCCAAGTCCAAATGCAAACAACATAGACCCTGATCTGCTGTCGCATAATGTGTTGGCAGATCAGGGTCTATGTTGTTTGTTCTACTGATTAGTCCTTACAAACTGTATAGACCCAGATCTGCCAGTGCATTATATGACGGCAGATCTGGGTCTATGCAGTTTGCAGTTGTTATGGGCTTATATGTGAGTATATACGGTAGTTATGTAATTTCCTCTAGGTCCATGATGCATGTACATGTATTTATTTGACTCAACAGCAGGTCACAGTGACCTAGTGGCTAAATTCAATTGTAGCATCTTGCAAAACTAAATTTTCCTGACTAATTCAAATTACTAAATGTTTGGAATGGTTTCAGATCTAGTGAAATGAAAGTATGATTACGTGCTCTCCGAAACATTTTTACAATCTAGGTCTGGCATAAAACAGAAACATTCTATTAAGATCGATACATATATTCCTTGATAATTTCTTAATGGGTGTCTGCAGGATGCACCCAATAATTATTAAATCGCTGACAGTCTAGCCTTGACTTTTTACTGTCAGTATAAATTGTCCTGGACAGTCCTAAAAATGTTCTTTGCTATATATCAAGGACTTTCGATAACTAATATTGTAGTACAGAATTTACTTGAGCCCAAGCTTGAATTCCATTGAATTTTACATATGGTACTTTCCTAAATTTTAACTGTAGAAAAATACTGATATCTATAGGTTGAGCATATATAGTGAAAATCTGTAAATGTTACATGTAAGCTTAGAATATGAGCTATTTGTGACTATGTATTTCAGTCAAAACTGATGACTATAGTACAATAAAGACTGAGCTTCAAAGAAGTTCTAGGGAATAAATGACTCATCACAACCAAGTTTTTACAGTGTGCTTTATCCAACTGTAGAATCATTTAGCTTCTAGTGCAAATAGTAAAAAAATAAATGAACTTACCTTAATTTCAATATATTCATGTACATACATCATAGCTATTATCTGCATATAAATTGAGCTTTTCTTGTTTAGTCAACCACAGAAAATGAAATTTCTTTTTACATTAATCAGGGCCTATTTCAAGTAATGTACCACAAATGTAACAAGACATAATAATAACATTAGTAGCACCTTAATTAGTATACATATTATATATTTGTATTGAAATCAAAATCATTTTCATTAATTGTTCTTCATTATCAGATTTTAAAAAATGTCCCTAATCAACATGTTTCATGAGAGAGAGAGAGAGAGAGAGAGAGAGAGAGAGAGAGAGAGAGAGAGAGAGAGAGATTAGTTTGTATACTAATAGTGTAGCCCTTGTTAAAAAAAGACTTATTATTATTATTATTATTAGAGTGATGACAAGTATTTTTAACTTATGATATAATTCAATTACACTTTGCTAGTTTAGTTTCTGTGATGTATGTTCGATACCGGAGACTAGAGACCTTAATCAAACTTGAATATCCTCAACCTGATTAAAAAATAACTTTAAAAAACTTTATCAACAACTGAAAATGACATTAATAGAAAAACTATTGAAATTATCAAGATATAAGAAATATAAATGCAATGAATGCAACACAAAAGGTACCAGTCTGCCTTAAGCATACAACTAGCATATATGCCAAAACCTTTACAACACAAGGAAATGTATCTACAACACATCTGTTCCAGAAATATCTGTTGCTCCTGATGTGTACATTGATGACTTATCCAACTGACTATGAAGCATCTAGGTAACAGACCTCACAGTGATCTAAGTTATGAGACAGCATTACAAGTACCTATTACTTTTCTCAAACCATCTGACCAAATAATGGGAAACACATTCCACCAAGACAGAGGTAAATCCAGTCAAACATTTATCAAAATTTTCTGGAATAACAATTTGAGGGCATACTTTTTCCTTCTGATCACTTTGAATTCCTTGAATAAAAGTAGATTTTATCCTTATTTTCTCCATCAGCCAATGATTGAATAAATTTTCTCCTTCTTTGTAATAAATAAAATCCAGATCACCAGAATTACAATATCCCTTTAACCAACATATCTGGCTCTATTTGATATTAATTTGATTCATACAACATTATTTGCACTGAATATACCAATTTCCTAGACCATTAGAAAATCAGGGCTGACAATTCTTCCATAATGTTATCCCTTCCCAGCTGATCAAAATGTGTACTGAACTGATCAGAATGGGTACCAACTCCAACAGTGAACTGTAAGATCAGAACCTGTACTGCTTCTGTATATTTCAGCTAATCAGAATATGTACTGACTCCACCTGAACCTCTCCCTGGCTGATTAGACCAGTGAAACCTCTAATACACCAATAAATTACCCTCTTCAATGAAAAGGGCAGAAATCTTCTCCTTGTAAAAGGTAAGGCTAGATAATAACACCCAAGAGTATGCAATCCACGGTTTGCATTGAATTATTTATAAATAACAGTATATACACAATGAGCCATGTGCCTTACAGCCCTGCACAGGGTATTGAGGTACTGTCAAAACTTTGTGTTGTAATTTCTACAGGCTCTTGTCTGGTATGTCAAGATAGATAGAGCTGTAAATCTGGGTATGAAACACTATACCATATCTATCCTAATAAATAATCATAAATTTTGACGTAATTATAAATTCCTTTTTTTGTTAAAACTTGAGTTCGAAGAAGTGCAATGAATTGATTTTGATAAACAACCTTAGCATATGGCCCCATCCTTACTCCCCCAAACCATAGGGGATTCAAATTATTTTACTTTTTGGGCAAAGCTGAACTGAAACTAATATGTTGTCCAGTGATCTTGACCTTGGACCATTTGATGCACCAAATACCTACAATGTCCTTTATCCATGACAACTTCTCTGTACTTGGAGCAATACTTTATGTCATTTTCCTCCTAGGCAAGCAGAAAAATTTGGTAATTTAAAAACAAAGCCAAAAACTGATCCTAGACTCCACCGCTTCTGTGACATTTTCATCCAGTATGCTACCAAAAATAAATTCATATTGCTAATTATATATAGTAACAGTAAAACGTGTACCCTGGTAGTTCAGGGATGGAGAATTATATATAGGCCCAATGCGACCTCCCTTAAGTTGTAAAAGGTGACAAATGGAGACATTAGTTGCAGTTGCACAGTTGTTGGCATGCAAATTTGCAATTGAAAGGTTTAAATACTATCATAGGATCGGTTTGGGTAATCTACTGTAGTGTGTCCTTGGACAAGGCACTTTACTACAACTGCCTCTGTACTTAATGACCTACTTATGTTGCTGTGTTGTAATTTTACAAGGTGTGTGATGGGGAGGGTGTGTGTGTGTGTGTGTGTGTGTGTGTGTGTGTTATAACCCAGAAAATAGCAAAAAAACTTCCATGTTGTGACTATGGAGTGTGATGTGGATAAGGAGTGGAATGATGTGTAACAGTTCTAACTGATTTTGAAAATGTTAAAATTACAATCATAAATTTCACGTAATCTTAACGGAAATATACACTACTCAACAATTGTGATCCTGTATCTTTTTTTTTTTGTTCTTTGGAGCCACGGTGGCTCGGTGGTTAACATGTCAGATTTGTGACCAAACAGGTGCAGGTTCAAATCCTATCATTGGATTAGCCCGGATTGGCTACCATGATGTGTCCTTGGGCAAAGCACTTTACTCCAATTGCCTTGACACTAAATGACCTACTTGTACTGCTGTGCCGTCATAAACCAAACCAAACCAAACCAAACCAAACCTATTTTGTTCTTTTCCCCAAGAAATTGGTGAAAAATAAACTTTTCCTGTAACGTTTAGTTCTCTGCTTTATAACTCTCATACCAGCATATATATAAAAATGGCTGGTATGCGAAAGAACTATATAAAAGTGGTGGTATATAATTTTGATGAGTACAGCAAACATTAAGCTCTCTGTGACTTTACCCATAGTGATTTATTTAACATCATACTGATAGTGACTGTATTCAATCTGAATTAATCACCAATATTGATGACACAAGTATTCATAACTAAGTGGTCCTTAAATTACCAGGTACTCAATTTTCAAATTCTGTTTTTATTGATACATTGATCTTCAAATATACAATGTACATATAAATGTATTTGTCAGATAAAATCTGTCTGGCATGTGAATTTTAATACACTTTATTTTCTGGTTTAGCAGTGCCTGTTTGTGCCATGGTCACCATGGGACAGTCCTAAATTCATAGTTCTTTGTATGTGTAGTAAATTTCATCTTCTCTTTTTCATGCCTTAGCCAAGAGTTTTGGAAAAAGGGGAGGGAAACCTGAATTGATGGAGGGTCTGAAGGCCACCTAGTTTTGGGTCCAGGAAGCTATGATGTGGACCAAACCTGGTAGAGATCCCAGAAGCTCCTCATTTTAGGAAATTTCATATGTATGTTTTAATTGTATATTATATTGGTAATAGGTAATTTCTAAAGATCATTTCTTGTGGAAGATGGTACTTTCAGACCCATTACACCTCCCTTGGGTACAGTCCTATATGTGGCTTATATATTGAACCTTTGGAAACTGAAAGGTTTATGTACTGTATATACTTGCATATAAGTTGTATCCAACTGCACAGACCCAGATCTGCTGTCACATATTGTGCTGGTAGATCTGAGTTTATATAGTTTCTCAGGAGAACAAACAACACAGACTCTGATTTGCCCACACATTAAGAACTGGCAGATCCGTGTCCATGTTTGCAGTTGGACCATACTTTTAAGAGAGTATATATATTTAAGGTAGTAAATGATCTATATAAATAAGCCACATTCTGTTCTGTCTTGGCCATACATATAACTCTTAACTAACCATTTATAAACATTATCTGTGACTCTTTGATAAGAAATCAGCAGGGCCAGAAAAAGTCAACATTGCACATTGTGAACCTTTTTATATCTGCATAATTTCAAATCACCTTTAACACACCCTATGGACAGTTTAGATAATGGTTCATGTCCTATATATCCATAAGGTTTTATTGGTTCTTATATCAATGACATATAATATATTACTTCAACAAATTCACATTTACAAGTCCTAAAAACTGTACCCCATATCACTCCTCAAAGCTCCTTGCCTACAGAAAAAAACCCAACTTTTCTCTACCCCTGTACAGCTTCAATCTCTCTCTCTCTCTCTCTAATGCCATCTTTCAAAGTTATTGGAATCCAGATGCTTTTAGAGTAAAGCCCTCAGTACAAACACTAATTTCATTGGGCAGGAATGTAACTGTTATATTCTATGATCAGAAATAACATTTACCAGTGTGTCCTACCCATATTAAAGTAAACGATATGCAAATTAACAATGCACAACAGCCCCCCCCCCCCCCTGTAATTCATTCATTATATTGGTTATTTGTTAAATTTCCAAATGAAGATAAAAAAAAATGTCTTATTGTGGTGGAGTTGATCTTGCAAAAAACTCAAACTTTTTTAGTACAGAATTTTATTTTTTAATCATTACGGCTAAAAACTTTGTCCTTTTTTTTATAACATTTAGGCAGCTCCATAATTAAAAGAAATGTATTTCAATATTTATAATGTATTTCAATATCTATATGTTCTTTTTTTATTATCAATTAAAAATAATATGGCACAGCCTATACTAATGGACACTGAAAGAGTGATACTTCTATTTTTAAAAAAAATTTGTTTCTTTATCGGACAAAAAACACTACAAGATAGTTTAATTTTGGAAAAAGTTATAACAGTAACATTCAAATACTGCTTGATCCCCTTCACCCCCCCCCCCCCCCCGCATTATGTATCAAGGTTTTGTGTGTATCATTTCAGTGTATCTTTCTACTAAATACTATGTATTTATCGAAGGTAAGTCAATAAGATAACATATTGTCATGTTCTGCCCTACCACTTGGGTGTAATTGGGATTGTCCCCCAGATATCCCATAGCCTTGATACTTTGTATAGCATTAATCGTCAAGGTAGAACTACAGTTTTTCTGGGCAAGATAAGTCTGGGTTGATCTTCAACAGTGTCATAAATCATGGAGCATAAAAGAAGGTGTATTTTAGAATTGTTGATGTAGGCGTTCTATAAGTAGGTGAATTAACAATGATCTTATTGATCTTATAAGATCATAAGCTGACTGTCCAGATTTCGGGCCAGAAAACAAATATTCCTTACAAATTTCCATTAAATACTGGTGAACATTTTCAACCATTCCACAAGACTCTGAATGTAATAATTTTTTTTGCAAACTTGATACATCTGAATGTCAGTTATCCAGATGCAATTATTCAGATTATTATTATGTTTGTATGCATTTCCCCCATGTCTTCTTTCAAGTGTCTTGTCAATGTTGGTAAATTGCTCAGACAGATTTCCACCATGGCCCCTCTTAAACACCTCATCAATGTTGGTAAATGCTCATGTGGATTGCTACGATGTCTCCTGATAAGTACCTCATTCATGCTGGTTAATGCTGATGTGGATTCCTACCATGTCTCCTGGTAAGTACCTCATTCATGTTGGTAAATGCTCATGTGGATTCCTACCAGGTCTCCTGGTAAGTACCTCATACATGTTGTTAACTGCTCATATGGATTCCCACCATGTCTCGTGATAAGTACCTCATCCATGTTGTTAAATGATCATATGGATTCCCACCATGTCTCCTTTTAAGTACCTCATTAATGCTAGTAAATGCTCAAACAAATTCTCTCCATGTCCCCTGATAAGTACCTCATCAATGTTGGTAACTGCTCATATGGATTCCCACCATGTCTCTTCTAAGTACCTCATCAATGTTGGTAAATGCTCAAACAAATTCTCTCCATGTCCCCTGATAAGTACCTCATCAATGTTGGTAAATGCTCATGTGGATTCCCACCAGGTCTCCTGTTAAGTACCTTGTCCATGTTGGTAAATGCTCATATGGATTCCCACCAGTCTCCTGTTAAATACCATGTCAATATTGGTAAATGATCATGCAGATTTTCACCAGGTCTCCTGTTAAGTACCTTGTCAGTGTTGGTAAATGCTCCTATGGAATCCCACCATGTCTCCTGGTAAGTACTTTGTCAATGTTGGTAAATGTTTGTGCAGATTTCCACCATGTCTCCTGTTAAATACCTTGTCAGTGTTGGTAAATGCTCCATTGGATTCACACCTTGTCTCCTGTTAAGTAAGTTATCAATGTTGGTAAATGCTCGTACTGATTCCCACAGTGGTAAACCCTTATATGGATTCCCACAACTGCTATAAAGTACCTTGTCAATGTTGGTAAATGCTCATATGGATTCCTACAATGTCTCATGTTAAGTACCTTATCAATATTGGCAAATACTTGTATAGATTCCCACCATGTATCGTGTTACATACCTTGTCAATGCTGGTAAAAATTGCTCGCTAGACAACAGAAATTCAGGACAAAATCAATTTCTCCTGATGGGTTCAGATAACTAGTGCTTTAATGTACAGTCTTCAACAACATGACTTGCATATCTGTCTAGCAGAACTAATTGGTATTTCTTATATAATTACCTATTATTTCTTATGAAACACTGAATAGGCTTGTTGATGCACTGTATGTGATTTCATTCAAAATACTTCATTAGAATCGGAAATTTAGACAAGAACAAATAACAAGAGGCCTAGGGGGACCTGATTTTGCTATCCTGATCTACATTTGCCTGAAAGATCTTTAAGTAGCAGTAAACCAAGTACCATATTTATCTGATAAGCCACCAACCCCCTAAAAAATGTTGGCACACAAGGATATCTTTGTCTGATAATTATCCCACTCCCTATTTTTTGACAAATTTATCAGGCTGTCTTATCATTGAAGAAATACTGTAATCTACAAAACAGATTGAAAAACTTGGATGCCAGGATGCTTCCTGTCTGATCAGGTCAAGCCTAGTCAAGTTCTTTTTTCGTGTTTTGTCTTTGAATTTTTTCTTATTATTGGTGTCACCTGCATATTGGTGGCACACCTGTGCAAATCTGAAATGCTGTAATGCAAGGATGTTCCTTGTCAAGTTTGTTTAAAATTGGTTAACAATTTTGTAACAATTATAAATCTGGGTCCACCACAATTGCTTTAAATCACTTTGACATGTTTTTTTTTTTTTTTCTCCACAAAGATAACTCCTAATATTAAAAACATTAGTTTTTAGATTTTTGTAAAGTTTGATTTTCATGTGTAGCAGTTGTGTGGTTGTCTGTATCAAATGAAACTCTGCTTCTAGTGGCATATATATGACTAGCAAATCTTAAGATATGGTTAACTGGTTCTCATGAACAACCACTTCAAGTCTAAGATCTATGAAACAAGAAAAGGGGGAAAAAGTATAATGTCTCTCTTATGTTTGCACTCTTACCCATCTACCTTAAACATGGGTTAGCAGATCAATTAAAGGTAAAGCTTTCAGAATATATTCTGCCATGACAAGATTTATAACTGTTGACACAGCCCTCACATTCAAGAGCTTTTCATCATAGCAAAAAATAAATACTGTACATGATCAAAATTCTGAAATTCATGCATACATTAGAATTAGTATTTGTATTAAGGTGTGGCCTGAGTACCTGAAATCATCACTTGTTGTAAACAGCAACCCAGATAGAACTGACCTGAAACTATGACCGAGTCACACAAAGACCTGATTATTTGAACCACAATTATCCAACTGATCAGTTTTATACCAATGTCAGTTTTGGAACACCACACTTTACATCATTTTTTTCAATTATCCCAATTTAATTACCCAAACAAATTGCTGTTTGTTTAAAATCTAATTTATTGCCTCACTTAATATACATGGGGATTTGGCAACCATTAATTCTCACAACTTGGCTAGTGTCTTTCTCCTAAAGAGACAAACACAATAAAACATTAACAATGGCAAAGTAACATCAGGATGTCAGAAGAAACCAGAACTATTAGTGATGGGTGCTTCTCAAATAGCCCCACTTACTCAGTGGCATAGCAACCTCCAAAAGGGGAGGGGAGGGAGGCCAGGCCCTGTGGCAGTTCAAAATTCCCATCAAACAATTCTTGCTACACCACTGTGCTCACTATAATTTGCTCAGCTGGGACTTAACAGAGAAACTTGTGTTGGGAAATAAAGTTTGGAAAATAGGCACTTGGGGTCATAATTACTTTCTCCAAATGCTTACATGGCATGCTGGAAATCCAACTCATTCAAGGTCTCATCAAAATAAAGTTGCATGCCAAATTTGGTTGAAATCCAACAATCCTTTAGTAAAGTAACGCTGTGGAATCCAAAGTCAAGAGGACAGACAATCAGGGTGTCATAAATCCTGTATATAATGTCATGGAAACAGAAATAAAAATAATGCAAGTTCTAATCAATATAAAGGTGCATTCTAAATTTGGCTGAAATCCAAAAATCCTAAGATAAATATTGCTGCCAAAACCAAAGTTAGGTGGATGGAAAAACAGGGGCTATAATTCTTTTAAAAAAATGCTGTAGAAACCAAAGTCAGGAGGACAAGCATGGAGGAAGTCAAACTGATTCAAGGTCTCACATAAAACTTCTTACCAAATTTGGTTGAAATCTAAAAATTATTGATCAAGTTATGCTGCTGAAACAAAAATCTAGAGGATGGGCAATCAGTGGCATAACTCCTGTGAATGATGTTGTGGAACACTGGAAATTGCTTTAATTCAAAGTTTGATCAAAATAAAGCCAGAAACCAAATTTGGTTAAAATACAACAAACCTTGGTCAAGTTCTACTGCATAAACCAAAGTCAGGAGTATGCGCAATTAAGGTGCTGAACTGCTGTAAATTATATCTTGGAATGGTGGAAATCAAACTTGTTCAAGATCTCATCAATATAAAGGTACCAGCCTAAATTGGTTAAAATCCGTGCCTTGGTAAAATTATACTGCAGAAGAAACAAAAAAAAAACAATCAGGGGGCATTACTCCTGTAAATGATGTTATGGTATGCTGGAAATTGAACTCATCCAAGGTCATATCAATATAGAGATGCATACTAAATTTGGATGAAATCCAACAATTCTTGGTAAAGTTCAGTTGCATAAACAAAAATTAGTGCACTGGCAATTGGTGCATAACTCCTCTGAATTATAAGACAGAAGGTTGGAAATTGAATTCTCTCGAGGTTTCATGTATATAAAGCTACATACCAAACTTGGTTAAAATCCTATAATTCCCAGTGAAGTTATCTTGCAAAAAACAACAAACTGTTGATGGATGGACAAACTGAAGGATGATGCTGCTACTACAGAGCTCCGCCAACTTTGCTGAGCCCTACAAAATCATTTTCATTTTTTCTTGTAAATTTGAATGTTCAAGATTTTGCTGTTCAATCTACAATGGAAAGGTATAAATAATGGGTTCCTTTTTTGGCTTTTATACATGTGTTTTTACATGTACCTGTCATATTTATGCATAACAACTTCACTTTTTTCCCCACTTGCCATTTAAAATGAGATATGCTAGTTTTCAATTTTGAATGATGAGACATTTTAATATTCTACATTAGCAAACCTTGATTCAGGTCATGGAAAGCTGGTAAGAAGTTCTGAGTATGGAATAGAATGTAGATATAAGAAAATTAACCTGTGGTTGAAAGGAAATGAAAGCCATGCATGGTACATATCACTATGAATTTATTTTTGATGATATAAATTTTCATAGTTTAAAAAAAAAATTACAATTTTGTTGATACTGAAATTCATGGATTAAGGAATGGATCCTACTATTTCCACATAAGGAAAATAGTTTGTCGGGTTTTTAAATATTTGGCTTGTAGCAACCACAAAATCACTGAAAACTGGTACCCACAAAAAATAATGCAATTCAAAGTATATATTCAGCTTCCCGAACAGTGGCAGATCAAGCAAGGGGAGTTAACTGAACTCCCTTTTTCCAGTTAAAGTGGTACACTTTTTATGAGAAAAACAAAGTCATTTAACCATTTCAAGCACACTGAAATATCCCTTTATAAAATCAAACCACTGTAGAAAGAATCCTGGATCCATCCCTGTTTTAAGGTACTTTGTTTAGATGACTTGTGCAAAGCCATCTGTATATTGTATGCTGCATGGCACAATGTAAGCTGATCAACACCCAATTTAAGCCCTGCATGATATAATCTGGTACACATCAATAACTGACAACTTGCCAATAAAGCTTATGTTATTCACCCCATCAGGCGTTGACTGTCTGACCTTAATTAATCTAATTCCATTTACCTGTCTTTGCCATTTAGATGTCACCAATTGGAAACAGAGGACCTTATGCAAATGTTGATGCAATGGTTTTTTAATGATTTGAATGATGTTATGTCATGAGCTGCCTGAAGTGAGTCACATGTTGTGTTAATCAA
The DNA here is from genome assembly GCA_029931535.1 of Margaritifera margaritifera. NCBI lineage: Eukaryota > Metazoa > Mollusca > Bivalvia > Unionida > Margaritiferidae > Margaritifera > Margaritifera margaritifera. Next base: position 1,483,907 of record JAQPZY010001341.1, read on the forward strand.
CAAGTTTAATAAATTTCTTGTCAAAAGAACACAAGTGTGAGATTCTATTTATCACATAATGTTAAGGACTTTGCAGCCCTCTATGATGTTGCTACATGTATGTGGCACTGCAAAGTGTGGTGTTGCAGTGTGGTGGACAATTAAAGACTTTGCATCTACCACAGTATTATGATGTTAATATGAGGCACTACAATGTTTTGTCAGTGTTGTGTCCATTTAAGGACTTTGCATCTATCTATGATGTAGTTTGTCACCATAAAGTTTTATGTTTCAGTGTGGTGGACAATTTTTGCAATGTGACTAATGACATTAATAAAGGAAACATGTAGTGTGACAAATAGATTTAATGAAGGTCATTCAGAAGCTTATCAATTTATATGGTGAATCCAACATTTTTAATTAAAAGGGTTGGCATAAAATTAATGAAACTGAACTGTTTATAAGTAACCTGATCAACTCCATTCTTACTTACACTGGTGATCTTTTCATGTTTTATTGGGTTTTTTCCCCTTCCCAAGCACAATTACTTCATATTGTACTTAAGCATTTGATTAAAAATCTTCAACGACATGAATGAATCATGCATTTGAGGCTAAATGACACTGTGATATTTATGTATTGACATGATGTTAAAGGTCACAAGCAAGATTAGCATTTATTGTATCCTTAAATAAAGTCTTTCTTCTTTTTCTTATTATTATTATGTAAACTTTTTCAGCCATGATCTACTTTTACGAGTCTATACAGCAAAATATATCATGAGCTAAATGCTTGCTGTAATATAGTAGTATAATCACAGACAACAGCAGTGATGAGAACAAACAGAAATCTATTTTTAATTGGTATGCAGTGTTACACTCTAAATGAGCCCTGGGGTATTTTCCCACTCCAAAAAGCCAGTTACATTTATAATCTCCTTAAATTTAACAACTCCCAATATATTAATTGTTATAAGGGGACAGAGGTACATAAAATGTCCCCCTGACAGCACGACCTCAAAAGTACGTCCCACTAGTAGTTAGCAGTGACTTATTGCACAAATGGTTGTTTTTAACTAAAGTGCCATCTAAAATACTTGATTGCCTTCAGTAATGTTATTGTGATCCTGAAGTTGTATAGTGATAGCATCACTTTTTAACGATATATTCGTGATAATATGTGTATGCAATGAAGACTTGTGCCTCGTCAAGTGCCAAAGTCAAGGTTACAGCTTGCACAAAATTCCATTGTTGTTATTTCCACTGACTATTGCTTGTAGACTGTTCCTTTTTTATGTGACAAACATGTGAAATGTACTAGTGCTGAGGACAGCCGATTATGGTAAGGGTGTTACTCTGTATTAGTGCTTTGTATTGCATTGAATTAGAAATGGATTTATTTGGGCCCATTTGTGTGTGTGTGTGTGTATCTCCAATTTATATCACTATCACTGATCTATATTTTTTGCTGATGTTATCACACTAAATCCAATGATGATGCATCACAATGGAGATACATGATAACATCACTAATCACCTTTTGTGACTTTGGTGATTGCTATATATGCCAAGATAGCTTTAAAAGGGAGATCATTCCACTTTCATATATAAAATAGCTTTAAAAGGGAGATCATTCCACATTCATATACAAAATAGGGCAGCCTGGATCCAAACTGTGTATCTTAAACATTTTACAAAACTGCAGTACAAGTCAAATGTAGTTACAATGACATTCATTACAACAGAATATTCATGTTCCGACAGAAAACTAAAGAAACAAACATGCTCAACGCTAAATTTGCTGTTTATAACGAAACATTTGGCTTGAGATTCTGCTACCATTATTCTGGTAAGAAGCATATATATTTTCTTTATATCTTGTTCTTTTCAACAACAGTGTCATTTATTGGCATTTAAATTTTACTGACAATACATCATATGGTTAGTATGTACTGTATATACTCGAGTATAAGCCCATACCAACTGCAAACTGCATAGACCCAGATCTGCCATCGCATAATGCACCGGCAGATCTGGGTCTATGCAGTTTGTAAGGACTAATCAGTAGTACAAACAAAATAGACCCTGATCTGCCCGCGCATTATGCGACGGCAGATCAGGGTCTATGTTGTTTGCATTTGGACCTGGCTTATTCGCGAGTACACACGGTAAACATTTTATTTTTTGTAGAGAAATTAGCTTTACATGCTGGTTTGACAATGACAATACAATGATGACAACAATCCTAAACTAAAGATGTGAGCAGCTTTACAACCGATTAATTACTAAAAAAAAAATGGTTGGATATGAGCTTGGCTGTTGTAAAAAAATTTAACTGTATTTAAAAAAGACAGACTAAAAAAAGGAAATATGATTTAAAAATTGATATTTACTGTATATGAGGTCCATATTTCCATTTATTTAAGGGACAACCATCATCAAAGTTACTGCATTGCAAAAATGTGATTTACAAGTTTACGAGTCACAGAAGACAAACAACAATATAAATATATTTGCTGTTGAAACATTTTTGCTGATTTGTGAGAAAAATGTTTTTAATTCTTTTAACCTTTATAAACACTGAAAAAAAGGATACTTTAAGAATTATAATACAACATGCGATATATTCGTTATTCTTTCTTTAAAAAACTTTTCTGATGATATTTGTCAAACTTGAGAGCTAACCTACATGGCAAAAATAAAAGATATTACACAGGAATATGCCCACGACTTACCAGATATTTTTGGATCTTAACTATATTTCACCAAACATAAATTTATTTTCTCTCATACTTTAATCAAGTTTATATCAAAATGTTTGGCCTTGTTGAAACAACTCTAGTACATTTCCAAATGGGTATCTGTGATTATCTCCCTTTATCTGAATGGTCAAAAATAATGTTGATCTGAACAGTTGGACATGAATTTTTTCTTTTACATATGTATGATGTCACATGGAGATCTGGCTTTATTATCTGAATAATATAACGGTACTCTTTCATGTACACTTTGGAAATTTGCAAATAAAATTACACTGCAATATTAATAAGTGCAAATATTTTACTGAGTGAAACTGAAAATACTCCATTTACATGTTGGTTACCATGATGAGGTGACAAGATGGGGGTAAATGACCTGTAAACTACCGTAATGACAGTATGTCTTGGGACAGGAAAAAAATAATGATTATTTTTCATGTCCCAAGACTTTAATGCACGTAAAAAATATAACATTTTCGGTGTCCCAACACTTATGGACACAAAATGTAAAGACAAAAATGTAAAGACAAAAATGCCCAGATTGCCATATGTCTCACAGCAGTGACCAGCTCTTGTTCAATAACTGTGTCAATAAACAGTTATAAACTACTATCATTGTTTTTATGTTATTTATTTTGCATGTGCATATTTTCTGATTTCTCCAACATGAAATAAAGGTAAATAAAGAAGAAAATAATTCACGGGCCGCTTAGACTTTACCAGGAGATCTGTATTATAGTGTAGAGTACTTACAGAGTGCATATCATGCTTAGTGTCACTTATATCCTTGTTTATTCCTAAAAATATTAGATGCAGATTTTGCTTTATTCATTCTCTTTTAAAAACCAAATCTCATTCTTCCGGATCACATTTTAGTTATACGTCCATTGCTGTTTTATTTACTTTGTTTCATGCTCTCAAGATTTTCTGTTTCTTCAGTGATATAAGCAATCCTACAAAATAATGTAATCTATATGAAAAGACACATGTTTAATGAATATTTATAAATATATTAGGCACATAACCAGCATATATTCACACAACTGTCATATATTCATTAAAGAATGAACATAATATAAGTTAAAATTTGGAAAATATAGACTGACTAGATTATCATTGATCTATTATAGTCTTTTGTTTTCATTCCACTTTTGATTTCGGCATGCTGGTTGTTTCAGCGGCTACTTTTGATTTGTTTTCTGTTTTCCGACAGAAATCCAGGCCAGTTAAGTGTTTATACCCTGAAACTGAATTGGGAATTTTTGTCAGAAGGCAATGTCGGTACCCATTTGTTTTACAACATTAATCCTTTTATGGCATTTTACTATATTATATTAGCATGATTACCATAGCTGAGTAAAAATGTACTTATTTAAAGGTAGCTTACATCAAAAGCAAACTACCACTGCGTTATTATTACGATTATTTTCAAAGCATTATTTCTGAGACTTCTTTATGGTATTTTTGAGACATTATTGAAGTTTAGTGCAGTGGTGCCTATGATTAAATACCAAGAGATGCACTTCATTCAGCACAAGTTAAAATCTTCAATATACATGCAGTGATGCCATGATGTACACAAGGTAACTATAAATGCGAGTGATTACCCCAACACTATTTTTGTTGTCTTAATACTAGTTCAAACATTTTAATGAATTAGGTATTTAAATTCTCAAGTCAGAAAATGTAATTGCTAGTGACTTTTGACAATTTTAATGCAATAATGCATAAACCGATGATTGTAAACTAGAACAAAAATGGGACAATTTACTGTTAATACGGTTAAAACATTGTGCTGATGTTCAATGCTTGTCATTGTCCGATGAAACTATACATATTTGAATGAATAAGAAATTAAAAGAAAATAGATGAAAATTAAATATATTGTTTTATTTTTCAAACAAATTATATTAATTTAGTATTTCAAATGATAATCCCTTAACAACCGTGAAGTGTTTTTTTTTTTTTTTTTAAAAACAAACCCATTATGATCAATAAAATATGCCGAGCGATCAGTAGAAAATAAAATGTCTAAGGTGTCCGAAGACTTATAGTACAGAACAAAATTGCTATAATTTTGCGTCCCAACTTGTTTATGTCATAAAACATTATTTTTGAAAATAATTGAGGGTGTTCTAAGACTTACTGTCATTGTGGTATTCAGCATAAGTGTTTTTTCCCTTCCTTCTTTGAAGAAAACAATGAAAGAAATGATGAGCAAAATGGAATATTTGGATTGAACACTATTTTACATAAATTTCCCATTCAGGAATAAATCTAGATAGATTTGCTGTTACAGCAGAGTCTAGTCTAGGATGCACAATTGTAAATTGATGCCAATTTCTCAATAATCTTTTTGTTTTTTTCAACTGGTGAAGGGTATCTCCCTCACCCCCAAATATTCAGATCAAGAATAAACCTTGCTGATATTGATCTTAGTTTTCCATCTAAAATGCAATGATAAAAGGTACACGCACTTAGTGCAGACAAATAAATAAAGAGATTTTCAACATCATATTCAAAGAATATATCACGAATATGACATTTAATATACCTATTTATATGTTTGGTATCACGAATATGACATTTGATATACCAATTTATATTTTTGGTATCACGAATATGACATTTGATATACCAATTTATATTTTTGGTATTAGCTGTATGTGATTGCATATTTTTGTATCTTTACATCACATGAGATTGCAAGGCAAATTTGTAACATATCCAAACATCCTTCAAAGTCATTTCACTAACTACTTTCTAGTTCACTGAATAAATATCAGTGATATCCCAAACAATAACCCAGTTCTTACATCTGTGCTCATTTCATATGAAAATGTGTGAAATTCATTGAATAATCTCAATATTTTGCTTACAGTCTCAGAAAAGTCAGAAATTATTGAAATATTTTATATACACTATTTCTTTCATGATGAGCCCAAGGAAATACCTTGTAAATTTTTATAAAAGCGAGCAGTTGGATTATTGTCGAGCAGAGTGTTCCTAAAAAAAAAAAATCATCAAAGTTTGGTATAAAGTGGTTGATAAGCTTATTGTCAAAGATGGGTTTATGACTGGATAATTACAATATAAAAAAGGAAAGCAGCACACATGTACAATCTTGCATAGTCTAGTGTAATACCAACCTTCCATTTGGTTTTCCTGTTTAATCTGAAGGGTCTTGAGTTCCTCTCCATGTTCAGCCTTAAGCTTCTCCACTAAGACCTCATGTTCCTTCTCCAGTTCCCTCATCTGTAAAATGACACAAAGGACGTCATAATTTCCATTCCACTGTGGGAAAATGTTATGATATCCATATCAAAGGGGAATTTAAAAGAAAAAAATTCAACTTCTAATTAATATGAATGTAGAACATTTCAACACTTGTGTTTGTATTATATACACTGATCCCTCACTAGGACAATATCTGGGCCAATATGAATTCATGTGCTTGGTGCAAGGAAGTAATAAACATTAGACAACTTTGGGGATCCAAAGGGGCATTTATTACATCTAGATATTCCTTGTAGTAAGGGCCATTAAAGGAAGGACCACTCTGCTATCAAGGACAACGTGGATTATCCATCCAGCATCCACTCCCACGCAAAAGACTAGAAATGCAATCATGAAACATCAATGCCCCACAACAGTGCCTAAAAACTGACCTCAATGCAAAACATAACAAAGGTGTGACCGATGCATGTACTGACAAGGGTAACACTATACGCCCAACAACTATCATGATGGTGGGACATACAAATCTTGAGAATACCGCTGGCCATAATAAATTATCCCTAAAAAGTGCATTTTGGATCAGCATTCTGACTCTCGTCAGGGTCTGTTCTTGGATGTGTGATTGTGGGATTCACGCTAATTTCTAAAACAAATCGCACCAAAATTTCATTTCAAGCATGATAAATGTGCATCGTGTTTGCAAGCCCTACCTTTATATCTTCACTAAATCCCTAATGTATTAAAAAAGATTCTCCCTTTTTTCAAATTGAGGGGAAAATTTCTTCCCTAAATCATGTTACTTTTGTAGTTGGGGGAACATGCATCCTCTAATAGTCAAAATTGAGCACATCGATATATTAGGGGATACAGTGGTTTAAAAATCAAATCTGTGGTAAACAATGGTGTTATATGTGTCAATCATCATGCAATATGTGTAATTCCTGACATGAGAGCAATGGTAGCTCAGTTGGTATAGAGTCAGACTTGTAATGCAAGGGTCACTGGTTCAATACCCACCCAGGTCAGTTACCTTGGTGTTTCCTTGGGAAAGGCACTTACTTGGCTCCCATTTCCTTGATATAACCAATAATATGCTCAAAGTGCCATTAAAATCAACCAACCAACCAATAATTTGTGACCCAAAATCTATTCATTAATACTGACTTAAGTTCAGAAGTTTTGCTTTTTCCTAACCATGACCATAATCTTGATAATATGTACAATTTAACAACTGATCAGAAACATTTTATAGTATGCCAAAGAATAATCCACATGTACTACCGGTACTTATCTTTTCTTGTCTTGTGCAGTAACCTTGACCTTGAGGTTTGGGGCATGATTGTGCTATGTGACATATTGTTTTATTATGATATATAACTAGTAAAAGTTTCATTAAAATATCTTCAGTGCTTAAAATGTTACACTCTGGGCAAGAATACATGTCAAAATTGATAGGCTTCCTCCAACCCCAAGTACAAGCCATCCATAAAGTTTGGTAACTGTAGATGGTGGAGACCTCCATGTCAGACTCATTATATGTATATACCTGGTACCTGCTTTTTAGCAGCTGCCAATCTTTCTGAATAAATTTCTGTATTGTGCAATCTGTGTACACAAAATAACAAACCAACACACTCATATGCATTACAGAGCCACCCTAGATAGCATGTTAATGAATGAGCAATATGATTCGATAAAAATGTAATCAACAAATAATGGGAATCAATGTTACATTAACAGCAGAGTATTTTGATCGACAAGCCACTTGATAGGCATTCTAGCAGACAAAAGACAAGCAGCTGGTTGATCATAATCACAAATTTGCATACACATATGGAAGGAACTTCATAAATATGTGTAAAAAAAGTCTTTCTTTTATGTTGCTCCAAAAATTACATGTACATAGCTAACTGATACATGTACCCTTTGGTTTCTGCGTGAATATGCATGTAGTCATCTTTAAAAACATACGTGCACATCAGTGTTTGTATGTAACTTTCATTATTTAGTTGGTAAATGGGAATGCTATTGGAGAAATATGATAGTATCATGGATTTCAGACTACAGTACATGATTTGCCTGTCTAGTGACCATCTCCCTAGTTACGACCTTGACCTTTGAGCTACGGACTTGACTATTATGATAAGGTGTAGACCTGAGTAAATTTTCATCAAATTATCTGTAGGGTTGAAAAAGTGACAGCCAGGGCAAGGAAACAGCCCAATGGCTTGTGTTATCCGTTGTTGTGACCTTGACCCTGTGGTAAGGAGTATGACTGGATACATGAGACACTTTCAAGTTAGGATATACAAAAGGCTAAAGATTCATTAAAATATCTTCATTGGTTTAAAAATTCACTCAACCAGCCTTTCATCTGAATAGGGTTAAAATTGGAAGGTCAAAAGGTAAATACAATGATGCCACAAAATTACTTGCCTTGTTCATTCATAGCTTGTGATATTACAGTAGCATCTCCACATCAAATCAAGCTATGCGATATTTTAACAGTACAAAATACAAGGAAATGATTGTCATAAAGGAAATGATGTTAAAAATAAAAAGAGAATCACATATTATATTAGCCCCATTTTTAACAGACCTTGGTGTAGGCACTAGTAGTGTGTGGTTCATTCTGTAGATTACCGATCAAGGACCTCAACCTTAGGTCAAGGTATGTGGTCTTCAACTAAACTTAATGTGCAGAAATCATTATTTTCTTATTGGACTTGCCATGACCATGATCTCTGACCTTTATACCCCAGAATCTATATGTGTCTTTATTTCCCTAAGAGCAAGCTATCAACCAAGTTTGATTGAGGAACTTATTATAGAACAAACGTTACTGCAAAACCTATTTTTCTTTGAGCCACAATGACCTTTACTTTTTATGCCAAAATCAATAGGCCTTTTCCACACCAAAGTGCAAACCTTCCAAACTCTCACAATGACCTTAACCTTTGATCTTTTGACCCCAAATTGACAGACTTCTTCCTTACCCCAAGTATGAGTTATCCACAAAGTTTGGTCCAGTGATGTAGGTGTTGTGTGGAAAATATTTTTCTTCTTTGAGTCAAAGTTACCTTGACCCTTGACCTTTTGACCCCAAAATCAATAGGCTTTCTTTTCTTACTTCAAAACATCATAACATAATATGCCACACCTTATGGTTGGTGTATAAAAGTAATGTGTAGGTATTCAGAGAAACATTACAATTTATTTGTGATTAAACATAAAATGGAATAAGCATTATTTTAGAGCAATGGTGAGAAAACAATAAATATAACAGTCTGGAAATTATGTAAAATGAAGCCCCATACATGTAATTTTGCAGAGGTAATTATAATGATTTCTGCAATTTAAACAAAAACCAGAAAAAAAATCTGCAGCTCTGAACACATCAGTAACATCTGCAATGAATGCCTGTTCTGTATTTATAAACATACTGGAACACTAAATGGCAAAATGTGACATCATTCCATGAAAATTATAACTAGTTTTGTCCTCTAAATTTTGGTACAGAGAACTTTTATCTCATTAAAATTGTGGAAATGTTAAGTAAGTAGCTAAGAAAATAGTGATTGTTTCTTTACTTGTAATTATTTGTACACTTGACACAATCATTAATACAGTAGTGTTCAATTGGATAAAACTGTAAAATCTCTTACCTTGGCCTCATGATTGAGTGTCATGCCCTTAATTTCAATGTCATGAGTTTCTTCAACTGGAAAAAAAGAAAATTGAGGATTTTACAGGAGTGTTTGATAATCATGAAATAAATTGCATAATGTGTATAAAGAGCTATAATTTCAGCTGAAAACGATCTGTAAAATTTTACTTGAAAATTCTATCAAAATTGAAAATTTGACGTATTTGGTGACAAAATGAAGCTTTCCATTGAATTTTATTTAAGTATAGGAACAATTATTTGATATAATGAAGATCTCCATCTGTGAGTATTTTTTGTGTGTATATCACCTGTGAATTAAGGGAAATAACTTCCAAATTATGCCTGTTCAGTACTTGGGATTGCTCAGTATTTCCCCTTTAATAGTTTTGAACAGATGTTATAACTTGGCCAAATAATACATTTGGCAATTACAGCATGTTGTACTTTGTTAAATCATCTGTCTTTATTTCCATTTTAATTACTCGGCTTAAGTTTTGTTTTAAAGTCTGAACATTAAATTTAATCATTCTGTAAGGGCTGTGTAAATATTGCAACTCTAACATATATATTATATAAATATTGCAACTCTAACATATATCTTATTGATAAAAGTTCCAAACTGTGGCAGTAAAATCAAGGTAGAAGTCTCGGAAATATTAAGGCCATGGTGATGGCTTGACACACTGCTTGATACAGTGCTGGAATGGATTTTCCTAAATTGGTTTTGAAAATAAAAACAAAATAAAATAAATTTACTAACATATCTTAGAATGGAGATAAGTCACACATTTGAGAAATGAAGGATGATAATGATAGATTACAGTGTTTGTACTACTGAATATTGTGGACAAGACCAAAGTACAAGACCACAATATCCAATAATACCAACACTATAATTTACTATTATATATTCACTATTTGTTAAATGATATATTGTATCTAGATTACTTTTCACAAAATTAAAATGAATACAAACATGTTGGAAAAGAAATCTTGTTTTGATAAATTTTATGACTGAACTGCATATAAATACATAGTATGACATGACATTATTTTATGTCCTGTTGCATCATGACCTACTGTGACATCCTGTTATGTAGCAATTAAATTACTGGGTCCATCGTGTGCTTAACAACATCCAATAAGTACCTGATTACAAGAGAAGCATGTACTGGATTATCCCTTGCAATGAATCTGCATAGGAAGTCATGTGAGGGGTATATAATAATCATGGTTTTATTGTTGAAATCTGTAACTTATTTACTACAAACCATAACCACCAGCAATTTTTGCTTCTGAGAAAAAGAAATAACAACCCCGATTTGTGTATATGCACAAGATACAGATCTACTACAGGCTTATGTCAGAACTGATAATCCAAACCTGTACCATCCAGAAATATAGTCTATGCAAGAACAGTTTGACTACATCTAACTTCTTTTTTTAAATTTAAAAAAAAATAATTTTGCAACATAAGTCTAGCTACTTCTCTCTCTTCAACTGAGACTGACTGATCAAATAGTGTTTAACAGGACATCAACACTGGAAAGGTTAACAACCTGATCTTGTCAAGACAGGATTTGAATCTGCACTCTTCTGGTCACATGTCCCACACATTAACCACTAAGCCATTGTAGTCCCTTGTTATAATGAATGGGAATAGTCTGTAATTGTCTCCCCTGTGAATGGTGTAGGTGTCACTTTTCTGGCAGTGACAAAGATGGCATCATTAACATGGTTATGTATGTATGTATTAGCATTTAATGGTACCTCAGCACAATATTGGCTACATGGTGCCATCTAATAGAAAAGTTCTAAAAATGTGAAAAAGAAGAACTGCACAAAAAACTTTAGAAAGATAAACTCTTCCAATAAAAGTAAACATGAAGTACTATGAGATAAAAGATAAAAGGTAAAGATGTTAAAGTTCAATAAAATATATGAAAAAATAAATAAAAAAGTAGAAAATATAAAATCCTTAAAAAATAGGGTCAAAGTTGGTTATATAAACTGCATTGTCTCAAAGTCCAATATTTTCTAGGATCATTAACAATGTTAAGATTCTGTCCAAGTTTCTGAAAGTCATATGTCTTCTACATCAGTTGTTTTATTCAACTGAAACCCTGGAACGTTATATTACTATATACAGTCCTACCCGTTTATGTTGACATCCTCAGGCCCAAGGCAATATTGTCAACATAAGCGTATGTCCAGATAAGTGTGAAAAATCCATAAATTTAAGTATAGGTCACATATTAGAAAATTCATGTATTGGTCACATCCTATTAGAAAACACATAAAAAAAATGGTAGTTCTTATTTGATCTATATCCCAGTATCAACCAACACGTGACTAAACAATTCTTTACGATATTCATTGTTGCCAGTAGCGCGTGGCTGTGTAGTAGTTATTTACATGCTACATGTACTTAAATTGGCCTAGATTTTGGTCTGCTCGGGTGATGCAACAAATGTAATTATCTTACTGAGGCTACCAAGGAAATGAGGCTATTCAGACGGAAATAAAAACCTGTCAACGAGTTATGAATTCTCTCTGATCACAAAACATTCAATGATATTTCTTTTTAAAAAAGTCTTAATTAAGCACAAGTAGAATTTGCGTTTTACGCTGCCATTGGTAGCCATTATGAAATAAATAAAGTTACTTTTCTTCCTGCAGAAAAGGAAACTTTCACTGCAAAATAAACGTGTTTCAATCACCGATCACTTTGGAAAATGCAACAATCGATCAGATTCCATTGCTTTTATTCAAGTTTAATGACAACTTCCTTTCATGAAGGTGTATTGTTTTATTGAAGATTGTAGCCAGTGTGCTTTGATGATGGGGGCATGAGTTATTGAAGTTGCCGCGAAAGGCCAACTTTGGAGGACCAAGCAAATGCCCGTTTGTTAATGCGACTGCAACATTAAAACCTGGCGGCAACATCAAATATAAAATATATTCAATAAAAGTGGGTAGGATTCTACCTAAAGTCGGTGACCTGCTATGCTAGAGTTTCCTGTTTTGCCTGCTGAAGGAATTTTATTTTAGCATGACACTGTTAACAGGTGCAACACTGCATTCCACTTAACCTGTTTATGGTGATGTGTCTGTTTAAGCACAGTGTTCTTTACATGCACACATGCACTGGACTCCAAAGACAGGGTTCATTACATCTGAAAATTGTAAAAGGTTCCGAATAGAAACTACTGTGGTTGGGAAAAGACATTAAGTTTAGCTACCTGGTAGTTTATAAATTGTGGTGTTTAATACCTTTCTGTATTTTGTCTGAGTGTTCTTTTGTAAGGTCCTCCCTCTGGGTGTTAATGATAGTACCATGTTCCGACTTGAGGCAGTTGATTTCCTCTGCATGTTGTTCCTGTAGTTTTTGTATGTCAGCCTCAAAAGCAATCTTCTTTTCTTCAAGACTTTCTGGAAATGAACATATAGTGTGATTTTATTATTTTCAAAGGTTACAATTTCCATGGTTCTGCAAAAAAATGTTTATTTATGTATCCTTAAATTTGTGGATCTGGGAAGGGGTTGAATTGCCTCAATAAATGAATAGTTTTTGGATCTTTAAATTAAAGATTTGTAGCAACCACAAAAACTGGTACTCCATAAATAACAGTAAATTCATAGTACTTAAAATGGTGATAAACCTTAACAAACTGATTAGTGATTAACAAACTGATTAGTGATTAGTGTTAGAATGGCTATATGGTGCCTATTAAAATGGTGACAAACTTTAAGAAACTGATTAGTGTTATAATGGCTACATAGTGCCTATAAAAATGGTGACAAACTTTAAGAAACTGATTTGTGTTATAATGGCTATATGGTGTCTATTAAAATGGTGATAAACCTCAAGAAACTGATTAGTGTTATAATGGCTATATGGTGTCTATTAAAATGGTGACAAACTGTAAGAAACTGATTAGTGTTATAATGGCTACATGGTGCCTATAAAAATGGTGACAAACTTTAAGAAACTGATTAGTGTTATAATGGCTACATGGTGCCTAATAAAATGGTGACAAACTTTAAGAAACTGATTAGTGTTATAATGGCTATATGGTGTCTATTAAAATGGTGATAAACCTCAAGAAACTGATTAGTGTTATAATGGCTATATGGTGTCTATTAAAATGGTGACAAACTTTAAGAAACTGATCAGTGTTATAATGGCTACATGGTGCCTATAAAAATGGTGACAAACTTTAAGAAACTGATTAGTGTTATAATGGCTATATGGTGTCTATTAAAATGGTGATAAACCTCAAGAAACTGATTAGTGTTATAATGGCTATATGGTGCCTATTAAAATGGTGACAAACTGTAAGAAACTGATTAGTGTTATAATGGCTACATGGTGCCTATAAAAATGGTGACAAACTTTAAGAAACTGATTAGTGTTATAATGGCTACATGGTGCCTATTAAAATGGTGATAAACCTTAACTGATTAAAAAAAAAATTCCTTAACCATTCATTTTTGTTGTATGTATTAGTGTTGTAATGACTCTATGGTAGCTATTAACTAAACTAAAAGCGTGTTCCAACAATCCCATTCTTCACTTTTTCCAACCATTAACTAGGCAGGGACCTGGAACTATTAACAGGAAAAATAATCAACACACTAGAAATTGCTTGTTTCATTGTATGCATTCTACTGATTACATGAGAGTTTTGTTGGACATACTTCAAACATTCGTAGTATTTATTCTTTTATTACAACAATCTTTATTGTATGTTACACATGATCAAAGCAGACTTTTTGATTTCTGCATCTGGAAATAAAAAAAGCTGCCATCCCTCTTGCATCAACATCCTATGACTCATTCCTTCTTGAACAGCATCAGTACTCTTCTCTTATGCACAGAAATACAAGAGTACAGTAAGTGGTATATTACACACCCAACATGTGAAGTTATTTTGCTGACACCATTTTTCTTCTTGCAGTCTCTGTGACCTTGACCTATGTTTTGACCCCAAATGAATAGGTGTCATCCTTGTTTCAAATGCAGGCCATCCACAACATTTGGTCAAAGTAGGTGATAAAGATCTCAAAATATCGTGTGGAAACCATTTTTCTTAGTATCAATGTGACCTTGACCTTTGGACCCCAAAATCAACAGATGTCTTTCTTATCTCAAATGCAAGTTATTTAAAAAATCTGGTCACAATATGTGCTATACATCTGTAGATACTGTGTGAGAAGTTTTCCTTCTTTCAGTCACTTTGATCTTGACCCTCCACATTTTGAGCCCCAAAATGCAACCTCTTACATAGTTTCATAGAAGTAGATGGCAGAGAACTCTAGTTATTATGCAGAAATGAAGTATTGAACAGATGGATGGCCAGACAGACAGACAACATAATGACCGGACATGTTCTGCCTAATGGTGGGCATATAAAAACGACAGAGACCAGTGGTGTAGCAACCCCTGCAACTGCTGAGGGTTGGGGTCAAAATTCCCATCAAACAATCTTTTTTATAGGTAGGTGGCCCAAAATTAAATTTTGCAGGGGGCGGGGTGGCGGGCAGAATTCTTGCTATGCCACTGGATGTGACTATCTTCAAAAATTTTATCCCGAAAAATCATCACCAATAAGTTTTTCTGTTACAATATGAACATGGATACAAACCTATCTGTATCTTCTGCTGCTCAATCTGGGCAAATTGTTGCTTGACTTGCTCTTGCAGTTGTGGGCAGGAGAAGGCATCAAGCTGGAACAGAAACAAGTAGAAAATTAGTCCCCTTTGTAATTCTAATATACAATGCATGGAAAAAATAGCCTGATATTTGCTACTTGAAAATATTACAACTATCAAATTGCTGCTAGTAATGAAAAAGTTAATATCAAGCCCTGACTTGATATGTCAGATATTGGACATAAGGTACCCATAATTATCACATGCAACTGTTTGGTCATTTTTTTCCCTGATTGTTTAAACATTCTATAGTCACAAAGTGCAAGACAACAGAGGTGTGAAAGCTTATCTCCTGGATTTATCAAAACAATCTGACTGAATCAGTGCCCCAGGGTTAGTACTATAGATGTTACATCACTGATCAGTCCCTCACACCATGTGCTATTGTGTGGTGGTGTGTCAGCACATATCTGAACTTTAGAACAAACTATGTGTAACCTTAGCCTTAATTAAAAATGAATAGAACAAATTATATGTAACCTTGGCCTGAATTAAAAAGAATAGAACAAACTATGTGTAACTTTAGCCTGAATTAAAAAGAATAGAACAAACTATGTGTAACTTTAGCCTGAATTAAAAAGAATAGAACAAACTATGTGTAACTTTAGCCTGAATTAAAAAGAATAGAACAAACTATGTGTAACTTTAGCCTGAATTAAAAAGAATAGAACAAACTATGTGTAACTTTAGCCTGAATTAAAAAGAATAGAACAAACTATGTGTAACTTTAGCCTGAATTAAAGAGAATAGAACAAACTATGTGTAACTTTGGCCTGAATTAAAAAGAATAGAACAAATTATGTGTAACCTTAGCCTGAATTAAAAAGAATAGAACAAATTATGTGTAACCTTGGCCTGAATTAAAAAGAACAGAACAAACTATGTGTAACTTTGGCCTGAATTAAAAAAAATAGAACAAATTATGTGTAACCTTAGCCTGAATTAAAAAAAATAGAACAAATTATGTGTAACTTTGGCCTGAATTAAGAAGAATAGACCAAATTATGTGTAACCTTGGCCTGAATTAAAAAGAATAGAACAAACCCCAAGGTCAAAGGGGCAAGCACACATATCACAGAATAAATTATTGCCTTAGATTCAAAATGATTCATCCCAAGTAAGAAGAAAATCCATTAAGGGGTTTAGAAAATATAAACAAATGAAAAAAACATTAACCAAAACCTTAACACCAATTTTCTGTGACTGTGACCTTGACCCCAAGGTCAAAGGGGCAATCAAGCATTTTTTAAAATCTAATGTATGAACAAAATCCATCATGGGGTTTAGGAAATAAAACAAATGGACAACTTTAACAAAACCTTAACATGAATTTTGTATGATTGTGACCTTAAGTCCAAGTGAGGATGTTGTAGAATGAATAGTCTTAGCTTCATAATGATTAATGCCAAGTATGATGAGAATCTTTCATGGAATTTATGAAATATTAACAAATGAAAAACTGTAACCAAAACCTTAACAAACTGTTGCTGACAATGCTCCCACCGCCTCCGTCAATGGACAAACAGACCTGCCAACCCTAAAAAGACCTTCTCTGTAAGGCAGTCGATACCTGTCAGTAAGTTGGACAAATGTTAAGTAAGGTTTAACAAATAGTTTAGATATGTGGTCTGATGCAGCAAAGGCAACATTATGTTCAACTAAAAAGTTTGTAAAGTACACTTAACCTTAATGGGCTACAGCCGAGTTTCAGAAGCTGCAGTTCCAAACCATAAGGAGGTAAATTACTTCTTGATTGATCTCTAAGCTCAATGTAATCATTGTTTTTGTTTTTTATTCAAATTCATGTGGCAACAGCAGTCATCTCTCCTGATTATGGCAATATTCAAATCAACACAAGATTATGTTCAATCAATGCAATTATCACCTTTCCTGCTTTTTCCCCCAAATACAGTCAAGTATCTGAAAATTGCTTTTTATATTTGTGTGCTGAGTTTTTGGACAGTTCAAGAGGCTGGATGTCCACTCCACATTCAATGGGTTTTCATTTGCAGGACATTTCCAGGCTATGCAAAAGCTTGATCATGCAGACAGTTTATATGAACATGGGCTGATAAAAAGCATCCGAGTTACCCTGTAAAGTCAGTCTGGTTCACTGACTAGCTTCACTGAATCTAAAACCCGGAGGAGCCAACATTTGGATTTTACTGCAACAATTGTAGTTTCATATTTTTTGCAATTGTTCCATAAGTTTGCAATTTAAGGGTCACTTTAGTAAGCCTTAGAGTAAAATTCTAAGGGTTGGCAGGTATGGAAAAATGACTACTAGGTCGTGTTTCCCACTAACGTAGGCTCGACAACAAATATTGAAACTAAAGAATGTGAACAGCACAAGGCACATCTGGACCACAATTACAATATGAGTACCAAGTTTCATTGAGATATCTGGAACATTTTGAGTTATGTTCTAGAAACTTAAAGTATGGATAATGCATCGATGGATAGATAAACAGAAGAAGAAAAAAATGGCCAAAACATAAAAAATATTGTAGCTAAGGAACTGTAAATAGGAAAAGACACATCCAAGCACTAGTCCAATATGTGTACCAAGATTCATAGAGATACCCTGAATGGTTTGCGAGTTATGATCCAGAAATGAAAATGTTATGGTCAGTCAGCCAGACGCAGTGATGGCAATATCCACCTCAACCACTCAATCACATACTAGAGGGATACAAACAAGGAGATAACTCTAAAAGTATTAACTTGACAAAGCTGAATCTTGCATGGGACACAAACTTTTGTCATAACACAAATGCATATGAAGTTTCATGAAGATACCTCAAATGGTTTTTTACAAATATTAAGCTGAGAAAAGTGTGATGGATGGATGGACACAACTTGTAATAAAAATGGGGATAACTCGAAAACGGCTTATCAGAGAGACTCCATTTGTTTTTACAGGACACAATGTCTAGTCATTGATACAAAAGCATACCAAGTTTCATGAAGTTATTTCAAAGCATTCAGGAGATATAAAGTACTTAAAGGTGTGACAATCAGATTCCAGTATAACCCCTCAAACTTTGGGTGGTTGGGTGTGTGGTTGTGGTTGTGGGAGGGGGGGCATGCATATAATCATAATCAGGTCTTGGGAACTTCTATAGGCATTTTCATGTCAAATTTGGTCTGGTCTGATCCCACAGTAAGTACCCAAGATATCTTGCTTAAAGCTCAGAGTGATGGACAGACAGCTGAGCGAACTAAAACCACCAAGTCTCCGTCCCCTTGGGGAGGGTAGGGGTGGGGTGTGTTGGTTAGGAACATAGTTCATTCTTGCTTGATGGGCACTCACATCATGAGAGAGGTAACTGACTAGAACTGACATGGCATCGAAAGCAGTGTTGCTGGACTGGAGCTGAAGTTTCACCATGTTGAGTTGTTTGGTCCGTGATTCACATAATGCCTCTAGCCTTTGGATCTCCTTATTGTGAAGCTCATTTATATCTGGAGTCGACTTTCCAATTTCAGATTTATTGCTGGACTTGTTCTTCCCTTCTTTCTTGTTCCGGTTCTGGTCTGCAAAGATAAAATTTATATTTAGGGAAAATAAATCTACGCAAGATCAAAATGTGCAAAATTGGGTTGTTTTTTGCAACAAATAATAAACCACCATATGTACTCACATATATGTCAGATCCAACTGCAAACTTTATAGACCCTGATCTGCCATTGCATAATGCACTGGCAGATCCGAGTCCATGCAGTTTGTTAGGAGTAATCATTTGAACAAATAACACAGACCATGATTTGCCAGCACATTATGCTATGGCAGGTCAGGGTCTTTGTTTGCAGTTGGACCCGAGTTATAAGTAAATTTATACTGTAAGTGAAAGTTAAGAAACTCAAATGATTTTCATCTTTGACAAGGTTCACCAAAGATAGAAATCATTCAACTTGTTTTACAGATTTCATTTGATACTAGCACTCATGAATGGTATTTCTCCCAAAATAGGCCCAGATGGCCTGAATCTTAAATTTCTGGAAAAGTTGTGTATAACCTTATTATTAGTAAAAGCTTTAATCTCTAAAGACTTTACACTGTATGGGCTTATCATGGGAGTATTGTGGTAAGATTCTCAATGCATTAAATGTGCAAGTACACATCTTTGGAATCAAAAGAATGCATTTAATCATATGAAGTCTTTCATTCTTGGAAGATTTATTACAAAAGCGACCACTATACAACAATGTATATAAAAATTACTTTCAAGACCATGCAACCATGTAATTAAAATGTATACTCTTATTAAGTTCAAGAAAATCTAAGACCATTACAATCTGTAAAATTAAAACTTGCTGTTCATGCCAAAAGGTTCAGGTATGCAAGAATTGAGAAACGTTATAATATTAAGATGAATGTTCATACTGATTTGTGCTTCATATTATATCATTCAGTTTCAAATTTGAAGGTACATTGTAAATTAAGACTCATGTAAGTGATTAGTTTTATACATTAAAACTGATTTAGTGAAACACACGACCATATATATATATATATATATATATATATATATATATATATATATATATATATATATATATATATTACATCAGTGATCATTCAAATTAGACCATGACCAGGCCCCTCCTCCTCATTCAATCCAAGTTGAGTATTTCTGTTGTTTTATATACCATATACTGTAGATCAAGCCCCCAGCTATGATATTGTTTTCAAAATTAAATACGCAAGAAGACAAAAGCATGTGTTGTGTGTAATTCAAGTACATTAAAGGTTCTCCATTTAAAGCGTCAAATGCACACAAAATTTATGTAGCTGAACAGTTCCACTCAGTTCAGATGTTTCAAAAACAGATTCAGTTCCCAATGAATCAACAATGCTGATGGTGCATCATTTTTCAACACTGATAGTCACATAAAAAGCTATTGCTGGTGTTGGGTCAGTTTTCCCACTGATAATAAACTCCCTAATTCAGAATCAAAGGATTCCTAAAAGATAAAAAAATAGGAAAATGTTACCTTCAAACATGAATTGTCCATAATCCTGAATCAATCCATCCTGTCAAATGGAAGGGGAGGGGGGGCGGGGGTAATCTTTGCCGAAAGAACTGAGAATAGTATTCCCAACATCAAATTTTTAAGACATATCTTTCCAAAGATCCAGGTCATACATTTCAAATACAACACCCATTTCAATATTCAAGTTCTTTAGCAAATTTGTTTAGTGTTATTGTGAAGTAGCCTTATTGTTATCTATTTATTTAATTAGTAAGCTTATTAAGTGATCTCTTCTATTTACCACATGACTAACAATTACTTATTTTATTTGACAAACTGCAGTATAGTGTTGTGAAATCACTCTGAAATATACTGATGCCTATGTCATCATTCCTTTGTTTTGTTTAATGTTATTTGTGGTTTCATGTGATGTTATTATATGTGTTACATATACAAATATTAAGATATGGGTATATTAACCCAAATAACAGTAGAACCCAAATAACAGTAGCTATGTGACAAAAGTATCTCGTTTTAAACTGTTCTTAAACAAGCATGATAACAACAAGTCAATTCACGTAAAAGACAAACCTAGTCTATCAAACACTTTCATACATTAAATAACCGTTCCTAAAAACTATTTTTCAGCCATGTCAATTTTTCAGTGTAATTTGCCTGTACACAGTGACCATCTGCCTATAGTGACCACTATGATTTATTTCTAAGGACACTTGTGCTGCTAGCCATTTTTTGGTTGTTTATCTGCTATCTTTTGTATGAAATGTCACTTTCACATTAATCTATCTATCTATCTATCCTGCAATGTGTCCTTCAGTCTACCCATTTGGTACTTACCCATATATAAAGAACCAGCTGCCTGTAAAGATCACTTACAGCTAAGGTCCCACAAGTAGTTGTTATACATAGGTTCGATGGTAGTTGTTCACAATGATATTCACAATGTTACAGTATGTATCCCTACCACCGATACAAGGTCCCAGAAAATTAGTTTTATATCAATCATGACTAACACTTCAATGGTCAACTTCTATTGAAAGTTTATGATCTATGAGAAATATGACCGAGGTTTTGAAAGTTACACTTCTATTGGCAGTTTATGGTGAATGGTCTGTTTCACAAAAGGCAAAGAAACCATCCAAGCAATTCTACCACCAACAGCTATTACCATTGCTCTTCTCATGTGTTACACCAAGGTTTCAATATATAAACACCTTATTGCATTTCAAAACATACATGTATATGATCAAAATTGCTAAATCATCTTTCTGACAGGAATAAACAATATAAAAATCGGTTACTGACAAAAAAATATAAAATAAATTGAACAAAGAGTTGTGACATAAACATATAATACAGGGCTCAAATTTACTCTAGCAGGCTAGCATTTTGCTAGTTAAAATTATTAAACTGCTACCTGAAAAAAAAAAGAACGACATTTCTTGCAAGTAATATTTTGTATTGAAATTGAAATTTTATTCAAATTTCTAGTGGGCATTGAAAACAGCATGAGTTTTGATGCTTGAAAAGAATTACAACTATCAAAATGCTGCTAGGACTAAAAAAAGTTAATTTCAAGCCTGGATAATATTATATTTTGATAAAATAAAATAAAAAAATGTAGAAGTGTAAGACAGAAATTTAGCTTGAAAATCATAAAATAGTTATCCATTTCTCCTTGGGAAATACCGGTAGTTAACTTTTTATGGCCAAGTATCAAATATATTTTGTACAGAAAACTGTTAACTTTTGTTAGAAGTAGACATTACAAACTACTGGGTATAATGAATGCAGAGTTATATTTTCCAAGTTTTGCAAGTAATATTTGTAGTGCATATATATGTCTAATGTAATAACATCCATATAATGTCTAATGTAATAACATCCATATAATGTCTATTGTAATAACATCCATATAATGTCCAATGTAATAACATCCATATAATGTCCAATGTAATAATATCCATATACATGTCTAATTATTGTCTCCGATCATTTTTGCTCTTTACCTGCATGGCCTTGAACTTTCTGCAAGACAGTGTTATTGCTAGCATAATGCTAGATCAGAGGTTCTCAAACTGTGGTCCGGTCTGCGAGCTTCATTCGTATCCTATATGAAACACTGTCTTTAATAGTCAAGTGGTCCGCGAACAAAAAAAGTTTGAGAACCACTGTGCTAGATGATATTACATTATATTGATGTTATTTGCTAATGATATGGCTGTATTTGGTATAACCCAACAGGATTTGCAACATAGTTTGAATTTATTATAAATATATTGCAATGGATGGGGTTTAGTAGTTAATACCGAGAAAACCAAAATAACAGTATTCAGAAAATGAGGACCTGAGAAATTGGCCTATAATGGTAAACAGCTACAAGTTGTTAATGATTTTAACTATGTAAGTACTGTGTATTATACTGGTAACTTTTCATTAAATCAATAGACATTAGACAGTAAAGGTCCACTTACTACCTTGACTGTCAGTACATATAAATATTATTTGAAGCCAAAATGTACCTGTCAACTGTTAAAAACAGAATGTAGTAACAGTTATACAAATTGGGTTACTAATATTAAAGTCTTATTAGATGAATATGGCTTAGATGAATATGGCTTAGATGAATACTTATTAGATGAATATGACTTAGATGAATATGGCTTAGATGAATATGGCTTAGATGAATACTTATTAGATGAATACTTATTAGATGAATATGGCTTAGATGAATACTTATTAGATGAATATGACTTAGATGAATATGGCTTAGATGAATATGGCTTAGATGAATACTTATTAGATGAATACTTATTAGATGAATATGGCTTAGATGAATACTTATTAGATGAATACTTATTAGATGAATACTTATTAGATGAATATGGCTTAGATGAATACTTATTAGATGAATACTTATTAGATGAATATGGCTTAGATGAATACTTATTAGATGAATATGGCTTAGATGAATATGACTTAGATGAATATGGCTTAGATGAATATGGCTTAGATGAATATGGCTTAGATGAATATGACTTAGATGAATATGGCTTAGATGAATATGGCTTAGATGAATATGGCTTAGATGAATATGGCTTAGATGAATATGGCTTAGATGAATATGGCTTTTCATATGTTTGGAATGACGCACCTGCTGTTGATGTAAAGAATTTTCATTTAATATTTAAGCAATGAGTTTTAAATATATTCATTCAACAATGGATAAATGATTTTCAGAATAGTTGTGCTTTATGTTCATATGCAAATTTTAAGCAATCATTCGAATTTGAAGATTACGTGAACATTTTACCTTCTGAACTTAGAATTATTTTTGCTAAATTGGGATTATCATTGCACTAATTACAAACTGAAACTGGCCGCTATGCTCAAAACAGAATCGAACAAGAGCACTATTATTGCAACATTTGTAACACAAATGGTTTATAAGATGTCAATGGAAATAACAGGAATCATGATTTCTTTATGTAAAAATCAATTTTCTCCACATGTCAACTGATTAAAATGTCAATGTCTTCCCATGCTCCCAATCCAAGTTGTCATTCTGTCTGTCATTATGTGCCCTGTCCTATTTTTACTGTTACTGTTAGTCTGTTCATTCTGTCCACATCTGTCAATGTCTTCCTATGCTCTCAATCCAAGCTGTCATTCTGTCTTTCTGTCATTATGTGCCCTGTCCTATGTTACTGTTAGTCTGTTCATTCTGTCCACATCTGTCAATGTCTTCCTATGCGCTCAATCCAAGCTGTCATTCTGTCATTATGTGCCCTGTCCTATGTTACTGTTAGTCTGTTCATTCTGTCCACATCTGTCAATGTCTTCCTATGCTCTCAATCCAAGCTGTCATTCTGTCTTTCTGTCATTATGTGCCCTGTCCTATGTTACTGTTAGATTGTTCATTCTGTCCACATCTGTCAATGTCTTCCTATGCTCTCAATCCAAGCTGTCATTCTGTCTTTCTGTCATTATGTGCCCTGTCCTATGTTACTGTTAGTCTGTTCTTTCTAAGTCTGTCTGTCGGTCTTCTCCCACTTCTGCCAAAACACATGTATTTAGTGTCATGAATGACATAAAGCACCTAAAAGTGTGAATATATATCCACTGAAATAAGTCCTCAACACAAAGACGAAAATTAGGGTCTTACCATTATTCACAACTTGATACTGTTTTCGCTGCTGCAGTGGTACCCCAAATTGACAATACTTTAGAATCATTTCCGCTGCTGGAAACTTCTGATCCAGGGGAAGCATTGTTTTCCGTTTGAAATTTCCCATGAACTCAAACAACACAGATGATACCAATCTATATACTGTACTTCTTTCATATTACTTTGTTTTTCACTATTTCATGCATCTTATTTGAAAGATTAAGGCCATTATATAATTAGCAAAATTCAAATATAGTGTATAGCACTGTGTATAACTATGACAGTCACTTCAGACAATGACACAAGCTTCACCCTATATTTTGTATGTATGAAATCAAAGGATAAAGTTCTTATTTTGGCTTACTGTGATAAGCACTTCCTTAAGATAAAGAATCTGAATCTCTTCAGCTCTCCTAATTGAGAATAAATCCAACTCCTTTTAGTTTTGATGAACAGCAGGATGAACTGAGTAAACCTCAATCCTAACAATGTGCCGTAATTTCTGTCATCCCTTTGAACACTATAGCCATTGTAAACTACTCATGAATCCTTCAAAGTCCTTATGGTAACAGAACTTCTAACAATAAAAATTCACACAGTACAATCTAATGAACACAGGTGTAAAACAGATCACAAAAGAGTGATTATGACATTGATCAAGCTTGACCCAGTGCAGATCCCTAAACAGCACAACCAAAACCAAATCTCTGTGGCAGGTATTGACAATTTTTATCTTCAAATGCTATGTAGAAATTGGCTTATCTCTTAGGTCAATATAACAGGTTGTGTAGGATAGCATGGGCAGCAATAGGTAAATATAGAACACTAATCCCAAGGATACAGACCTTCATGGACTTGAGAACGGTTTATATAAACAATCACAGAGATAACTCT
Organism: Margaritifera margaritifera; assembly: GCA_029931535.1. NCBI lineage: Eukaryota > Metazoa > Mollusca > Bivalvia > Unionida > Margaritiferidae > Margaritifera > Margaritifera margaritifera. The sequence goes on from JAQPZY010001341.1 coordinate 1,509,320, forward strand.
CAGTTTCTACAGGTAATAGTGGACAATTTACCGACTCTAATTGCTTGTAACCATTGGTCTCTATGCTTAAACACATTTGGTGGCAGGAAAAAGGGTGTAACACATACCAGGTGACGACAGGCTAAAGCCTATTCAATCAGTTGAAAGTACCGTATATACTCGCATATAAGCCGATGCCAACAGCAAACTGCATAGACCCAGATCTGCCATTGCATAATGCGCCGGCAGATCTGGGTCTATGCAGTTTGTAAGAACTAATCAGTAGAACAAACAACACAGACCTTGATCTGCTGGCGCATTATGTGACGGCAGATCAGGGTCAATGTTGTTTGCATTTGGATCCATATTATATGCGAGTATATACGGTAATATGTGAGGACATTGAATACAAAAATAAACCTTGATATCCATCCCCTTCAACAATTACAGAACAAGTTCATATAATATACTGCAATGTGATAACATTTGATCTTCTTATCAATTACTTTGCAAAAAGGGGAAATTAAATGGCAGACCTGACACACAAATTTAATGAAACATTAACAAAACTATTATGGCTTGAATTTATGGGTCTTCTTTGAGAATGTCTCATTTGGAACAATTCACATTAATAGTCATTCAGACTTGGTGCCCTCACCATCATTTTAATATGACAGTTACTGGTACATCCTTACAATAATTCTGACTCGACAGTTACTGGTACATCCTTACAATCATTTTGAATTGACAGTTACAGGTACATCCTTACCATCATTTTGACATGACAGTTACTGGTACATCCATATAATCATTTTGATATCACTGTTACTGGTACATTCGTACAATCACTTTGACATGACAGTTATTAGTACATGTATTATAATCACAGACAAATATTTGTTTGCTGGGTCTGTAAATCTGTGGTTTACAGCAAGCACAAAAATTATTACCCAATAAGTTCACAGTAAAACTGCAACTGCAATAAATGTAAAAACATAGTTACAGAATTTTTGTCACAAATGTTATTTCTCTTTTCATTTCATTCAAATAAAAATCATAGAGATACAGTGGTCCCCATCCTGAATGGTCCCAAGACCAGTGGTCGCCCACTTTATACAGTCCCAGTCCAACGGTACCGATGAGTTTGTGTTCAAAAGTACCCCTCAAGGAGGGCCAACCATCTAACACGGCCAGCATATTTGTGCAAAAACTGTTAAATTTACCCCTTGCGAGTGGCCACATAATGGTTGCAATACAGATAGAAATCTCATTAATATTTGTTAATTTCTAAACTCAACAGATTAACATTTGTTCCAACATGCCGATAAAGTAACTTTAATCCACACAAAGAGCTAAGTAATCTGATTATCCTTACTGCTGTGTGTTCCTCAGATGTTAGGTTTTGTCACTTCGATAATAACTGGCTATTATTACCACTGATAATTATCAACATAACAAAAGCTAACAGCTGGGAAGCACAGTATTGTTCAGCTCAAGTCAGCTTGACATCCAGTCACCAGATAGTAAAATGGTATGTTGGCTGTTTTGGCTTCTCTCTCATAGATTACAAATATTTAAATGGGCACATGACAAAAAAACAAATGTTTTAAAAAAAGTTGATCGCATGACAAGCTCACTTCCTTTGTAAACAATGATCATCTCTTGTAATAACTACAAATTGGCAATAAACGAATAGGTTTGTGCAAAATGTCGTCAGATATTCTCAGTTTAGAACGAATAGTGAAATCATTTTTTACTAAACAAAAAGAGGGAGAATATTTTGATCACTACTGACAAATTTGATGTCAGAAAGATCCAAACAAACATCGTCAATATACCTTCAACTGCTGCGAGTGGGGAAAATGGAATTAACAGACAGGGATAGTTACAGACATCAGTTTGTACCCAGATTTTTACTGACAAGGTGGTTTTGCACCACGATTGATGATTATTCATCATTTTTTAAAAAATAACACTGATACAAGTTGCATCACATTAAGTCCATAACCTGATAACATTCCTATCATTTTTAAATGAAAATATTAAATGTTTAAAACATTAATTATGCCTTTCATGCTTTATATGTAGTTATTACTCACATCCATGTGATCCCTCTCTAAAAAGTCCACCCCTCGAATAAGGCCACTTTCCTGCTGCAGAAAGGGTGGCATTATAAGAGGGGACCACTGTATATGCATTTTACCACCATTTGATAATCCTTACCACCATTTTGATATGACAGTAGTCAGTACACTCTTACCATCATTTTGATCTGACAATTACTGGTACATCCTTACTATCATTTTGATGACAATTACCGGTACAATTCTACCATCATTTTGATTTGACAATTACTGGCACATCCTTACCACCATTTTGATCTGACAATTACCAGTACATCTTTACCATCATTTTGATATGACAATTACAACTAACCTACCTCTTCCACATATTGAAACATAAAGAAGAGAATAATTGGTGACAAATGCAAAACCTCGTTTAGCAAGAAAATTCAGTTAATTTTTGTCCCCTGACTACCATGGTGATGTCATCATCGCTTAATCGCAAAAGGCTATAAGATTATAGCGTAAAGGAAAGCAAGATGGAAAGCTTAAATTACTGAACCATGACTTTGACCCTGAAGATAGCACCCCCAATATGACATGCAACATACCTTCTAGTGATCATGTATAAGCAAGTATTCCAAGTTTCATCCCTTACTCCCAAACAACTTTGAACTTATGGAGTGGAAGGGAAAGTGTGATGAAAAAAACATAAAATATTGAGTCACAACCTTGACCTTGAAGATAGTATCCCCAATGTGGTATGTAACATACCTTCTAGTGCTGATGTAAAAATATACAAAGTTTCATCCCTTAACCTCAAATAGCTTAAAGTTCTAAAGCAAGAGGGAAAGTGTGATGGAAAACTGAATATACTAAGCTGTGACTTAACCTTCAAGATAGCACCTGTATTGTGGTACACAAATCACCATTTAGTGATAATTTACATGTATACTAAGATTTATCCCTTAACTTTGAATGGCTTTAAAGTTATAGAGTAAAAGGGAAGTGTGATGGAAAACTTAACATACTGAACCACGACTTTGACCTTAATGACAGAACCCCCAATGTGGTACGTAACATTCCTTAACATCAAATGACTTTAAAGTTACACAATGAATCAGAAAGTGTAATGGAAAACATAAAATAGTGAGAAGGGACCTTGACCTTGAAGATAGCATGCACAATGTGGTATGTGAGCCACCTTTTAGTGATGATGTACAAGTATACAAAGTTTCATCCCTTAATCTTAAATGGCTTTAAAGTCATGTAACAGAAGGAAAGTGATAAAAATGTAAAATATTGCACTGTGACCTTGACCTTGAAGATACAATCCTTAATATGGTACATGTCACACCTTCCAGTGCTTAAGTGTAAGTTAATATAGTTATATTGTCCCATGCTACAAAATGTGGTTCAGACCATGTATATAGTTATATTGTCCCAGGATCGGATCACATTGATGGAACTAGAAATAAATCTAATGCAACACAAGGCCTCTGCTCATAAGGCCTAAGTAAACAAATATGTGTGGTTCTGGTAACAGCGTGAATAAAAAAAAGGTCGGAAGGTTGGTACGCATTTTTGGTTATTACTACTATTTTATCCAGCCTGTGTTAATTCATGTCACAGTTTAAAATTTAAAGTCACTGGTTCAGATGTGAACAACTGGGCACAGTTGGTATTGATTGTTATTTTTTTGCTTACATAATAAAAAGTTATAGGCTTGGGGCCATTAAAACAGGGTAGGTTGGGTTACTGGAACCATAGATATTTTTTCTTTGGCCTAAGATGCAAATGAAGAAAGTTAGCTACAAGGGAAAGTTCAAAGTCAAGCAGGGGACATAACTCTGTCAAACTCCATCACAAAAATGGTGAAAATTTAGCTTAATGTCGGGTTTCTTGATATATATCTTAGATCAAATTTGATTTGAATCCGTACAGTCCTTCAAATGTTATTGAGTGGAAAGAAAATTTATGACAGGATAGATGGACATGGGTAACACTATCTATCCTTGCAACTAACTACTCCTGACATGAGACTACTACCCAATAGCCAATAGATTTGGCCATCTCCCACTTACTTTGTAAAAGAGCCAAATTATCCTCAGAATTCAGATCACCTAACAAAGCAAACATTTTAAAACCAGGCCGATCAATATTTTAACTGAAAGGTTTTACTGCTTTATTCCCTGTTAAAATATAGTACTGCATACGACGTAATATGCACACTGTGCGCTTACAAAATTTGGAATTTTGTGAGTGTCAGTTTCATCGTAAATTGCTCACATGACAATATGGCACCATCAAGTGGATGTATATACTAGAAGAATGAGCTCTCCATCTATGTTGGGAGCTCTCCACTTTATAGGTACACTGCCTTTGCTAATATGGTTGCTTTGAACAAAGCATATGTGCAAAATTCATTTTTAAGACTGATTTAAGTGGCAATGAGACATCAGGAATGTTTCGTGGTAGAAAGTCAGTGCTTTAGGCCCATTTTAGCAGTCGCTTAGACTAATAAGACATATCAGGATGAAGAAACGTGTGCTCAGACTAAACGAATTTTTGATGTGTTCAGTAGAAAGAGGGGTATGCACTTATTAAGACTGTGAGTATTACATCAAATTTGATAGTTTAATAGCACTTAGCAATGTGTATCAGTCTAGGGAACTTGTTTTCTTTCCTTTGATTTTTATAACTGGGAGACACAAGACACTGATACTGTGAAATTTGAAGCCAATATTCCTGGTGTGTGATCTTATAACACAGGATATAGATAAGAAAAACAACTTTTTGACTTTCCTATTCCAGTGACATCTACAAATAAAGTCAGTAGTTGAAAAAGTGAAACATCATTTGCAAGTATTTAAATAGTCAAAATGACTCATTTAGTAATGAGCTAAATAGGCCCTGTTGCAAGTCCTTGCATTCCTTTCCAATTAGATTTGGTTGTAAATAATGGGCAGATGAGAGTAATCAGAGCTAAGGCCCATGTTTGATCTTCAGCTGACCTGTCAATTTCTTTGATTTACCCTAAACATCAAAACTGGAAAACCTCTGAGAACACCATACTGATTCGCACATGAAACACTTTGACTGAAAAAAAGCACAGATCTGTTCAGTGCTTCAAAAGCAGGATAGCCCTAAGTCAGGGGCCTGTCTAAATCTTACACAAGCTCCTTTAGCTCTGAGAGCTAATTGCAAAAGGAGCCTGTTGATTTTTGGAGATGGCAAACAAGACTTCAGGGCAAGTAGATTTTTACACGAAAAAGTGATTCTTCAAAAAGCCACTTGCCCCTGGCCTGTATGAGAATTTTTTTTTTTTTTTACAGAACTCTGCTGTTGACATAAAAAAGCAGGAGCAAATATGGGTTATTGTAAATGTTGCTTTCAAACTCTGGTGATCAATATAGTTTTGTGGCAAATTCATGATAATATTCTGCATTTAAATTAGGTCCAAAATTTTGGTCAGGGCTTCACAATGAGGTTACTCTTTAAAAGCTACATATGTGGGGTCAATGGTGAAGATCTCACCCTAGTATGGTATTCTCAGAGAGATGGGATGGGTTTCCAATTTTGATGTTTAGGATAATTAAATCAAAGAAAATGACAGTTCTGCCCAAGATCAAACAAAGACTTAATGCTAGTGATGTTTTTCACTATAAAAAAAAGACAGAAATGTATGCGGGCATCTCCTGATATGAAACCAGTTTGTTCAAGATGCATGGGCTACTTTTCAGTCAAACAGGGGCCATAATTGCATCAAAATTTTATGCAAAAAGGTAATAATGGAACTTGATTCAATTTTTTTCTTCAAATATAAAACCCTCTCCCAAATGTAATTGTTAATCCAAGTGGTCCAATTTGAATGGAAAGGAAATTTGTTATGTACAGGCAGAAAAAAAAAATGTATGGAAGGCCAGTGATAGACATGCATGGTCAACATGGCCCATCAAAAATACATTAGAATATAGTGGGGATACCAAAAAAATTCAACAACTGCAGTTGGATGCAAGCATGCATGTGTGTACTGTAGCTGCAACTATGCAGGTCTAAATCTATCAGTGTAATGTGAGAATGCTACATCAGATCCTATTATTTCTGCTGTTGTGCCTATTTTGTAAACAATTATCCACAGAAACATTGATGGATAAGCAGTCCAAACAAGCATGAATAAAGGATTACTTTCAGAACTCACAGGTGGGCCAGTCATTATAATGTAGCTATAGGATTTAATTTATTACATACATATAGGAATTAACGAGTAATTATTAGAAAGGATATATAAAACCATAACATCCTTCACACCTTTCAGCTACTGTATATACTTGCTTATAAGTTGGGTCCAACTGCAAAAATGCACTAACCCAGATCTGCCGTCGCATGACGTACTAGCAGATCTGAGTCTATGCAGTTTGTTAGGAGCATTCAGTATAACAAACAACATAGACCTGATCTGCCAGCGCATTATGTGACGACAGATCAGGGTCTATGTTGTTGCAGTTGGACTCGACTTATCAGTGAGTATAAATGGTACCCTGGTCAAATTTCCACACTGCTTGAGTAAGCCTGGGATTCAAGTAAGTGTAAATAAATGGCACCATTTATCTCAAGGATCAAATCAATTTCTCAAAAGTTTGGCACTAAATCTGAAAATTTATCCAAATGAAATTTATCTGAGAAAATATACACATTTCATATCACAGTCACTTGTAATGGTATCAATAGCTGCTATAATTGCATATTTACAGAGATCATAACTGTATGGGATATATTATGCTGACAAAATGGGAACTTTTAAAGTGTCTTTGCAAATACACACCGAGGCAGCCAAAATGGGTTGGTCACAGGGTTTGTATTGAACCCATGACCGTTGGATTACAAGTCTGATGATCTACCAACTGAGCTACTGTGCCTCCTATATTTATACTTGTAACATCATGGCCCTGGCTGTGACCTTAACCTTTCACCATTTGACTCAATCATAACTTGAAACTTAATTTCCCTCAGAGATGACATTATGCACAAAATCTGATGAGTTAGTTAATACAAAAAGTGGATTTAACCATTTTAAAAACTTACTGCAAAAGTTGCTGCTACACTTACAGATGATGGAAGATGGTATGTGAAACTTGTGTATTTTTCTTCTACATTGTTCAAGGACATGATGAGGGCAACTCTAAGCAGAGTATAGATATGACCTACTGGTTTATGTCGAGTTTAGTTTTGTTTGGTGTTTTATGGCACAGCAACACAAGTACATGCAGGTTATTTAGAGCCGAGGCAATTGGAGTAAAGTATATTGCCCAGGAATATGCCACAATAGCCAACCCAGGCTGATCTGGGATTTGAACCCATACCCTTTTGGTCATGAATCCAGCATGCTTACCACTAAGCCAGCATAGTTCCAGTCTCCTTAAGGAGCCTTTTTTGACTTGCAGGAGAGTGCATTGGGTCTATTCTGCATCCCCCAAGTCAAAATCTAATTTCCAATGAGTTAATTCAGTGCAAGCCAGAAGTACAGTTTCTTTCCAGCTCATTTAAAGATTTTTTAAAAAGGAGAATATCAGTCTAAAGGAAAGCTGCTCAAGGGACATAACTCTTAATACATGTAGTGTGTAGTAGTGTTTTATAGCACCTCAGCACAAAAGTAGCTACGTAATGCCAACTAAAGGTGAAGTTCGAAAAATTTAAAAATGAACTACACAAAAATTTAGGCAGAAAAACCCCTCCATATACCGTATTTGCCGGCCTATAAGTCGATGCGGAGTATAAGTCGAATTCGCTAATTTTGTCAATTTTCAATTCTTTATCCATATATAAGTCGATGCGGAGTATAAGACGAAGCCAGATCAACACCTTGACTTCGTCACTTTCGTAGGTAACTTCCGGTTTCATGAATATTAATGGTATCACTATGCTATTCCAGATTAATTGGGAAAATTATTAAGATAGTCTGTACATGTATTATTTATAGGTATTATTTATTGGTACATTGTATGCAACGATGTTCACGAACGAAAAATTACATTAACATACGGTAAAGCAATTTTAATGACATAATCCATATATAAGTCGATTCGGAGTATAAGACGAAGCCCAGACTTCCAGGTAAAAAAAGTATCGACTTATAGGCCGGCAAATACGGTAAATGTAAACATTAAGTACAAGTTAAAATATAAAAGACAAGGGTGTTTTAATTTTGTAAAATGTATATAAAATAACAGCTCAAGACATAACTTTTATCAAAGTAAGTCAAGTGACGAGGTCTACTGGATCAATATTCAAGCCTAATTGATATGTGAACATTGAGGCAAGACACTTTCCAGGCTTCCCTACATTGCATCATTTTGTATTACAGATGTCCAGAAGAAAGTAATCCAGATATAAATAATGATGCTGTTGTGCCAAAATAAAATAGTTTATTGCTTAACTGGGACTTTTAAATGTCAGAATTGAAATACAAGACTTGGCCAAACCCAACACTTATCTTGCAGAGCTGCTAATTTTCCATTAGACTTGTTTTGTATGCATTGTGCTGCCCTAAACACAAAGCATTATCAACTGCAAAGCAATGTAAATAAATACAAAGGGAATATTCCTTATGCACTTTCTTGCTGACTGTTACCCACCCACCCCACCTGCTATATTATGTCATGTTAAAGCATTTCAACATTTTCAGTTGACATTTAGGTACAATGCTTTCTTAAAAAATTGTTTGATGGAACTTAACATCTTTTTAATTAGTCAAATGTGTAACCTGAGCAGTCATGTGACTAGTTTTAGGTTATTTTCCATATCAAATCAGAAAACAGCATGGCAGTATCCATTAAATACTGTAAATAAGATTTTTATTCATCTGGTATAATATTTTTCTGAATTTATAGTTAAGAAACAAAATTTGTAAAAGGATTATTCAGAGCAGAGCCCATAAAGCGATTTTGTCCAGCAATAATTTGCAAGAATTTTGTGTTGAAATATGGTGACCATGCTATGTTAGCAAACCTTTAATGGTGCTTAAATATATTATGATCTTGAGTGTTTGATCAACATGCTGATGTGTATGGCATCCAGCCACTGGATTAAACAATTTCTTTGAAAAAAATTATGCACAGACTGAAGTCTTGCAGATTTAAAGTACCAGTAATGGGAACAAGCAGCCAATGCAAGGGAAAGTAATTATTTGATTTGAAGTGTTATGACTTGTGAAAACTTTATACATCAAATCTCAACTGATTATTCCATCACCTCTCTCAAGATGAGAAACATTTGGTTAAAACCTCTACTATAGCAGGGAAGACTAAAATTAAAGAAGATAAACACAAATGCAAACAACCAATCTCTCCTCGGCAGTCTTTGAGAATCAGACTTCAATAATCCAAGAATATTCATGAAAACCAAAGCAGTGTTGGCAACTTAGATATGAGAATAGTTTCACTATCAATATCACCTACAAAGCTGTGCTGTTATTAATAGATACAAATAGCTGGCAATCATGCAATACATCCTGTTTAGATTCTTATCAGTTACCTCCCCTTTCATAATCTTATCTCTGATTTTAACAACCCTACTTGCTCGTTTCTTGTCAAAAGAAATGAAAATTAAATTCCTACTATTACATATAGCCTCTTTTAGAAAGCAGGGAGAGAAAACGTTTCCTCATTTCATTTGAAACTTGAAAATTAGGAATGAAATATTAATGTACCAAAAATCCTTTTACATTTGGATTTGAATCTCTATGCTGTTTGTGGTCCAACCTGAGAGTCCTAAAAAAATTGTATTTTGCATGTTTTTAGGCATATACTTAATGAAGTCTGCATTTAAATATTTTGCTGGAAGTTTTCTTCCATCATTATGAATGGGGACTGGGTCACTTGAAAACAAATATAATCACTTGAGAATAAACTAGAGTTATTAGCCATTGGTGTATCACGAAGTGTCCCACTCACTACAGTTTGTTTGGCAAGGCCTTAAACAGGATAACTTGTACATGTATTGGGAAACCAAAGTTTTGGGCAATGAGGGGACATAACTCATCTAAATGATAACGTGAATACTGCAATTTGTCCAACTCATTAAATGTTTCATAAGTATAAAGGTGCATAATAAATTTGATTGAAACAACATTCATTAGTAAAGGAGGATGGGCCATAGCTCTTGATAATGTTGATTGCTCGAAATATAACTCATTCAAAATCTCATCAGGATACAGCTGCATTCAAAGTGTGGTTAAAATCCAACAATACTTGCTAAAGTTATGCTGCAGAAGCCAATTTGTTGTGGTTTTAATGGCACTTTTAACACATTACTGGCTATATCATGCTAAGGAAATGGGAGTTAAGTGCATTTCCCAAGGATAAACTAAGGTGCCAACCCAGGCTGGCCTGGGTGGGTACTGAACCCAGGACACTTGGATTAAGAGTCTAATCCTCTACCAACTGACCTACCGCAGCTTCCCTGCAGAAACCAAAGTCAGGAGGTTGGGCAATTTGGAGGCATAACTCCTGTAAATGATGTCAGGAAATACTTTAAAGTGAACTAATTCAAGGTTTTACCAATATAAAGCCCCGTACAAAAATTTGGTGGAAATCCAACACACCTTAGTAAAGTTATGTTGCAGACACCAAAATAATGGGGCATAACCCCAATAAATAATGGTTTGGAATACTGGATATAAAACTCATTAAAGGCCTTATCATTATAAAGGTCCTTACCAAATCTGATTGACATTCAACAAACCTTGATAAAGTTATGCTGCAGAAAGTCAAGTCAGGAGATATTTGCAGGTAATCAGGAGGCATAACTCCTGTAAATGAGGTCATGAAATGCTGGAAATCAAACTCATTTAAGATCTCATCAATATACCAAATTTGATTCAAGTCCAGCTATCCGTTGGGAAAGTTAAGCTACTGAAATAAAAGTTGAGGATTGGCAATCAGCGAGCATAACTCCAGAGAAAGCTGGAAATCTAACTTTTTTGAGGTCTCAGTATAAAGTTATTGCTTACAAAATTTCTGGCTAAAATCCAACAATTTCCAGTAAAGTTATCCCATGGAAAAAAAATTGCTGACAGACGTGATTATTATAGCACTCTGTCGACTTTATCAAGTTGTAATTATCAAAATTGGAAATTCTGCATTCTGCACAATTAAAAAAAAATTTTTTGTTGGGATTGTGGCAAGTTAATCCCAAGAAAGGGACCAATTTTGGGTTTCCTGGGGACCTCCAAAAATTAGGGTGTTTGATTTATTATCTTTGTAGTAAGTTGACTTTTTGATGGCAACATGGTAGCATGGATGGTACAATGAATTCTTGCAGGCACAAAATACTTATTTCTCTGTTGGTAAGTCCTCAAACACATACATAGTGTTCAACACATATGCATAAAATTGTCTGAAAATATGACACCTCTTCATAAGTGTCACTTTTTTTATATACTAAGAAAATAATAACTTGATGAAACAAAACTAGATTCTACAGTTATCACTGATCTGGCACAGTCTATTAAATGTATTATTTTCATAGCTCATATATCTGTAGAATGAAACATGAAAATCAATTTAGAATGAAATACGAAAATCAACTTGATCAGAGGGTTGTGGAGTCTACCATATATACTTGCTAATAAGTTAGGTCCAACTGCAAACTGCACAGACACATCTGCCATTGCATAATGTGCCAGCAGATCTGGATCTATGCAGTTTGTTAAGAGTAATCAGCAAAATAAACAACATGGATCCTGATCTGTTGGTGCATTATGTTACGGCTGATCATGGTCTATGTTGTTTGCCGTTGGACTCACGTTATAAGTGAGTATAAATGGTATGTCAATTTATCATGATTTTGCTGTCATGTTCCATACAACATTGGTAAAATTCAACATCACAGTGTCCAAAGATATTAATAATCACCAAGCTAATACATGTAGTACAATATATACACTCACATATAAGTCAAGTCCAACTGCAAACAACATAGACCCTGATAATTGAAAATAAAATATTTCTAAGCCTGCCAAAGTTGTTAATAATCATGAGGGCAATACATGCAGCATAACTAAAGATTCCTGATAAGACACTGTAAAGTTCCATTTGGTCACATTCTATTTTATAGCTAATAACACATTAAAAAGAGTCAAGCAGAGAATCTGCAAAATTCAACATTTTGGAATTAGTTGCAGGAAAACACTTGAATTTAGTAGCCAAGAATTAAAGTAGGTTTACAGTAATATATATATATATATATATATATATATATATATATATATATATATACACACACACACACACACACAGAGGCTTACGGTAATGTATTTATCTTAATGCAAAGCTTCTATAAAAACTATGTTTTCTTGTGTCAAATCTACAATTGTGAAAGTGTAAAAAGTAAATGAATGATCCACTCTGCAAGATAACTAAAGTTTTATGGTTATAAAGTCTTCCCACAATGTTACTATCAGTATATACTCAAGCTGTGTAGTTTTAATAGTTAAAACACATGCTTTACTGATAGTAACCTCAATAACACTGATAGTGGTGTGAATTGATAAGAGTTTAAAGGGCTGTTCACTTATTACATGACACTGGTAGTGATATATCCCATATAGTTATTCTTGGATATATAAGATATATTACCTAAATATAAACACTTTCTTTTCATCTGAATCTATTATCTTGACTGGAAGTCTTGTTCTTTTGAATGTATCTTAATTTACAAAGAAAAAATGTGACATTAAAGGAAATGAATAATAATTATATAAAAAACCAAAAACATTTAGAATCAATACTGTATCAACAGGTACTGTAAAGGTACATTCTATGTATGTCCTGTGTTAATTAGAACTGTATGGAGGAATTAGTAGTAACATTCACAAACTGTTTTCTTGCTGTGGGTTTGTGACCTTGACATCTGACCTCATGACCCCTATACCAATAGTTTTCTTTCTTCCTCAAAGGGCACATGACTGATGAAGGTTGCTGAAGATTTCTAGAGTCACACCCAACTTCGCCACTTACCACCCACACCAAATTTAATCAGAGGGAAACAAACAGTAATCTGGAACTTGAAGGGTGTGATCAGTCTCAGGGTAGTGGAATGTGTATTTTCAATGACCAGTGTTTTATTTTTTCTGTGATAAATTAATGAAGAAGAAAAAAATTGGTTTTACAGCCTAAGTATTTCATACCATTTGGTACTATCTACTCCTCATAATATTGCATGCTAACATTACCTTGTAAATCCCCTAGACCAGTAGGCCTACCTCAGTGATTAAAATCAATATCTCTGTGCCACACTGGAAAGTGGTAATTTGTTTCCTTATGTTATTTATGGTTTAATGTTACTTGTTATCCTCCTAGCTGTAAGCAGCCACCATGGCCATCACAAATTTAAGCCCTCATGTGGGCCGATCAAAATTTCAATAGCATGTATTGTGTCTATCTACAACCCTAGACCAACAAGTTGTTCTCTGCCTTTTTTTATGGGTGACAAAGGTAGAGAACAAATTGTTGGTCTATCTACAACCCCATCTTATATCCTATGGATCTGAACTTTGAAACATCTATTTACAGTGATGTATGGGAAGTTGCACAACATTAAAATATACAAACCATACTGACTTTACAGTCATGGTGTATTACCTTTGTTTCAGGGACTAGGATGTCATGATTACAAGTTTATAGACCCATATGCAAGATATTAGAAGAAAAAGCAAAGACAAAACTTGTCAAGGGTGTCTAGCAACGAAGATTGTCTAATTATTTTACAAATATCCAACCATATAAGAAATTTCTAGACTTAATTTTTTGTTCGTAAAAAATTCATTGGTTCCAGTACTGGATCCTGGGTCTGATAGCACAATGCACGAGCAGTTGCCCAGTTAATCAGGGTTACTAGGTTGCTTTCTTTCTAGGTCTTTCAACATCAGGGTTACTAGGTTGCTTTCTTTCTAGGTCTTTCAACATCAGGGTTACTAGGTTGCTTTCTTTCTAGGTCTTTCAACATCAGGGTTACTAGGTTGCTTTCTTTCTAGGTCTTTCAACTGCTGTTTACTGGTTATGAGAAAAAGTTGTCAAACATTTTTTGGTACATGCAAAAACTTGTTATCACATGTGATGGTGGCGCTTATGAGAAAAAATTGTTTGAAAGTGTTTATGCTTTTTAGTATCTGCAGTCATATTGGATAGTTGATCATCATCATTTGTATAAGAGTGAAAGATGCTTTCTATCAAATTTGGTCAATGTCTGTTAAGGGATTGGGAAAAAGTCATTTAAATATTTTTTGTTTTTACTAATGGCAGCCATATAAGATGGTCAGGATGGTTCTATCAGATTTGGTGAGATTTTGTAAAAATGTGTTTGAAAAGTTATTTAAAGGTTTTCCTATGTTCTTTTGGTGAAGGTGGCCATATTAGATGGCACACTAGCCTCCTTTGTACAAGCTTGAAAGGGTTTCATGTTTGGTTGTTCTCTGCTAAATTTGCTTTAAATTGGTCCAAGTGAGCTAAAAAAAAAAAAAAAAGAAAGAAGAGAAGAAAAAACACAACAATCAATCCCTGACATACTTCAAGCTATACCTTTCAGCTATGAAGTACCTATTCATATACGTTGGTATCTGCTGCTTTTGGTACTAAGAGCTAAACCAGACCCTAACACAATGCATGCTGTATTCCTCATTTACACACCAAGAACTATTCAGTTGCACACACACACACTCACACTTATATATAAAGCTAGTTTTATACTTTCACAAGGAATGCAAGTTACTCTATATGATATTTTGTTCCTTTGAATAAAATTATGAGTACCGGTATAAACTGAATTTAACTACATGATTTACGGTCAAACAGCTTCACTATAAAGTTTAGTTTTTGCTCTATTTTCCTGCTTGTCATAAAAATTGTAACTTTCTTCAGATCAAGTTCACAATCAAGATATTCCTTTTTAACATTTTATTGTATTTCAAGTTTATACCCTTCTTTCCTCAACAAAAATCCATCCTGTTTACAAGATTAAAGGAAATCATACACGAATCAAGGTTTTTCATATGGGGTTTCATTCTGCAAAGAGGTTAGTTTTGTGTTTTTACTGAAAATTGTGTAGTTGTTTGCAGAAGGGGGTGGGGGCTGAAGGGTCAGGTTCCACTGAACCCCAAGCCTTTCAATCTGCCAATGAAAATGTCTTTTGTTATTTGAAGTCCTTGCTACACAATATGTATTTCAAGAAATCTGGTACTCTATGGAACTATAGTGCAATGTCAAACTTCTGCAATAATTCTTTCTTTCTATCCTAAGTACTTCACCATTATAAACAATCTGTTCAGAAATACAAGCCTTCCTGGTCTTACTGTATATACCTTGCCTGTCTGCCCATCTGCAGCTAATTGTATATGTCATTCTTTCGCTAAACATCCTTAACTCTTTCTAAACAGTTGGAATACACATCATTAAGCAAGTATAATAGTCTGAAATAGGCTTCCTCTAAATTAGGAAAGGAAGAAAAGCAATTTCTTGGTCCACTTAAAGCACTCACCAAAGAGCAATATGGGCTGTTGACAGATTTAATGACCTTCCTGTGGAATTTTTTATTTCTTAAAGAACTAAAACAAAGCAATTTCTTTCTTAATTCATATTCAAGGCAACTGCCGCAGAACAAGGTTCAGGTTAACTGGTATTTAATTGTACATTAAAGACTATTTAGTGCAAAGGCAAAAGAAGAAAAGTTTTCTTACCAAGAGACAAACCACAGCAAGTGACCTGGACTAGTCTGGACAGATTTTTAAGCTGCAACTTATTGATTTTGACTCTGGTATGCCAATCTGTAAGCCACAAGACCATTCTGAAAACTTTCCTTTGGAGGTACCTTTAAAGTGGGATTCTAGATTCCTTTTAGCTAACATTTTGTCTTGCCATGCATGGACCAGGAAATTTATGTTTTGAGAAGAGATACTCAAGTTATAATATGTGTACATGTAGTAATTCCCGATTTCCTGAGAAAATTCCAGGTTTTAATCATGATTCCTGGCATACAATTTTTTTAGTGGGTGGGGGGTGGGTGATAAATTCACATTTGATAGCCTTTTAAAAATACACATTTTGATATTAAGTGACTCGCCAAATATGACATACAGAAAACCATAGTATCTAATAATAAACACGTCTTAAGTTTGAAATAAATCGCAAAAGCTTTTAATTACCTTTTATAATCGAAAGCCCAACCTAGCAAACCTGCCTCAAACTGTTTCCTTTTGTGGTGCATTCATCCATAGTACCGTATCTACTCACGTGTAATTCTTGTCCAAATGCAAACAACATAGACCCTGATCTGACGTCGCATAATGCGCTGGCAGATCAGGGTTTATGTTGTTTGTTCTACTGATTATTCCTTACAAACTGCATAGACCCAGATCTGCCAGCACATTATACGACGGCAGATCTGGGTCTATGCAGTTTGCATCAACTTATAAGTGAGTATATACGGTAATCTGATTATGACAATGGATGCCTCTATTTTAATGCTGACTTGACTTCATCTTACTGCTTCACTCAAGCAAGATGCCAAGGCAAAATATCATCTCATATCCATTTCCTCATTTTCTGTGCTATGTTCACGACATAAAATAAAATTTTAATCGATGTCGAAATGCAGTTATTTACATCCTGTTGCTGCATTATGTGCACTGTGTTGAACTACTATATGGAAGTATCTTTCAACTCTGTAGATTTTTGGCAACACTTAATTAATCCTTCAGAAAACCAGTTTCATTTCTATAATCACTCAAAAATAATACAGCATCAAAATTTATTTTAAAAAATTAAAGTATGTCACAGCATTTGTAAATATACCATCTACTTAATATGCAAACTTTCTTTCTTGTAAAAGAGTCTCATATATAATCGCATATAAACCAGGTCCAAATGCAAACAACATAGACCCTGATCTGCCATTGCATAATGCACCAGCAGATCAGGGTCCATGTTGTTTGTTCTACTGATTAGTCCTTACAAACTGCACAGACCCAGATCTGCTGGTGCATTATGCGACAGCAGATCTGGGTCTTTGCAGTTTGCAGTTGGTATCGGTTTATACTCGAGTACATACGGTACTTCCTACAGGGGATGTCAGTGAAGTTGAAATTTTAACTTTCTTTCATCAAAAACATGAACATACAGACTGTTATCCAAATTTTCACTGTTCTAGATAAAAAAGGAAATTTGCATCAAGCAAGATTAGGCATATTCAAAACTTAATTTAATTTTACTGGCAATGCATGATCAAACTGATGTATGAAAAAGACAATCTATTTGCTCCAAACATTAAATTTATATAAAAAAATGTTACATAAAGTAATTTTCAAAGACTGATGAACCAATAATAATTTATTTTTAGACCAGGATTCCATACTTTTGGTTTTGTGAGTTATCATATGTGTGTTAATGTTCTGTAGGTACATTAAAAACAGCCAACAAAAAATAATCATTGGAACTACATGTAGCTAATTTTTAAGTTGTTTTGCAATTGGGTAAAAAAATAAAATAATTGAGAACGCATTTTTTACTTATTCAGTCTGATATAAAGGTGTCTAAATGGGTGGTGAAAATGATGTAATTATTTTGGAGAATTTCTTTTTAATGCAACAGAAGAAGTAATCATGCATTTCCCAGTCACTAGATTTGTTAACATGCTCAAGGCAGAGAACAGCTTGAAAGATGGGAAATATTTTTAAAAAATGTTGCCAATAAAGAAATTTGATTACATTTTTTGTTGAAGTTATTTTCTGTACTGAGAAACTGATGAAAAATTATAATTTGCATAAAATATTTAACACTTATTCAAACTCCAAAATGCTTCTGTACTGATGAAAAATTATAATTTGCATACAATATTTCACACTTATTCAACTCTAAATGCTTCTGCATGTATATTCCAATTCTTTACTTCAATTAATGAGTCATGCATATTTTTTTCAGTTATTCCCCAATTAGAGTTGTTTAATCAGGTTGAATATAACAAAATCTATTTTGGAATTCACCCTTTCATCCTCTAAATTAACACTGTAATTTACATCCAAGAGTATTTAAAAACATTAATGAAAAGTCTTAAATGATGTATCCAAGCTGTTTAAGTCATAACTGGAGTTCAGAAAACTGACAGACTTATGGGTGTTTATCAGGGTGAAAAATTCCAGTTGAGAACTCTCATTTTCCAACTAATTACAGCATCTGTAAAAACTATTAGTGTCCAGTCAGTGCCCCTTCCTTGAACTGCACTTTGTAAGCACTACCATATACATACCAGTAGCAGAGCTAAGAATTTTTTATTTTTGAGTTTTTTTTACTTTCAAGGGATGGTTTGTTTCGTAAAAAAAAAAGTGTGAATTGTGTCTGCTTTGTAATGAAAAGTACACTTGTTTGACTAGGAAGGGGGGTGGGTGGAGTTGACTGAATCCCTTGAACTCTCTCTAAATTCAGATTAATGGAGCAGGGTAGTTGAAATTGACAACAAACAGCAAGATCTACTAACACTCAATATACCAACTACTTAACAAGATTCTTCTATAAGGATTCCAATTCAGAACATCTTCATTATGAGTTTATTTGCAGGGTGTTGATTGTCAAGCTGAGTTTGATGACAAAAATATGCGAATATACTGTCTATAATCGAGTATAAGCAGGGTCCAAATGCAAACAACATAGACCCTGATCTGCCATCACATAATGTTGTTTGTTCTACTGATTAGTCCTTACAAACTGCATACACCCAGATCTGATGGTGCATTATGCGACGGCAGATCTGGGTCTATGCAGTTTGCAGTTGGTATCGGCTTATACGCGAGTATATATGGTACGAATATTTTCCAAAAAATATAGGAATTCTAAACAAACAAACAGAAAAAAAAACAGGAACTTTTAAAGGCAAACTACATATTTTGTGCATGTTTCTCTATGTTACTATTTTCAGTGTAATAACAAATAACTCCCACTACTTTGAATTATCAAACCTCTTTATGACACTTCAGTATCCCCTTTTTACCATCTGATGGCGCTACTTTTTTGTCTTATATTATGGATAACTGCTTGTGAAATGTTGAAGTATTAAACTTTTTTAAAAATGGATATTTGTATGGACTAACATATCCAAGCAATCCAGTTTGACCTAAAAATGTACAGGCTGGTGTGCATTTTCTTGCAATACTGATACACAAGTAAAGGTCAATACATAGAAAAGTATGGCAAAAAATGTCACTAGTTGCCCATTAAATTACAGCTGAATGAGTATTTAAAAATTCATCAAATTTGCATAGGTTGAAGATAATAGATTCCTATTATCAAATACACAAAGAAAAGGGTAAGTTGGTGAATTTTTTTCAGGATAACACAATCACTGAAATCACATTGGTTTCCAGAACAGAAAGCCTGCTTGGCAATTTATGCTGAAGATTTCCAAAAGTCTTGTAATTGGCTTGATCATTTTCTTTCACAGGACTGGTATATTGTAATTATTACATCTGCATAAGAATTTTTCTTTTTCATTATTTAATGAGCAACAGAAATCACAATGTCATTTTACATCCAATTAGTTTGCAAGTTTTTTTTATCAAGGTGACTGCTACAGTTCTGATAAAACCTTCTAATGATAGGCTACTTGCATACAATTTAAAATATTTTAAAAGTGATTGAAAAAATCCATATACATTCAATTTCAATATGCTTCTTTTGAGATAAAGTGATTTGGCATGGAAGGTTATCTCTCTTAGTCTCCCATCAGATGTCACATGTGTAAGGCAGAATAGTGACCCTATTATTTATATTGACATGTGCCAGTATTTATGGTTTTGCCATCAATTGTAAGTAATAGATATATCCATACTTTTCTAGCTGTACCAGAAAATAACTGTACATTTTTGTAATTGTACCATGATAATTAGACAAGCCCAGAAGTGGCAAGTCTGATACCATAGAACAGCAGCACAACTGTACAATTATTTCTCCAATGAGCTAGAAAAATATGGCTAAATCTGATTTAATCCACAGCACATTTATGAAAATAAAATAAAATAATATTAAAAATGCATTTTTTACAATGATAGAAGAAAAGGAACATTTTGAATTGTATATCAATCTTCACTTCCCTTGAAGGATAGTAGACCATGCAGCACTGACATTATTGCTACACATTTACTGGTTCATGCAATCACATAATGAAGCATACATGACAAAGGGCTTTAAAGTTCATCAAAAAGTTAATAAGTAATTTGATGGCACTCTCTACTAGACATAGCTGCATGTTCCCCATGTCAAGATTGAAATGTAAACGACAATGGATGTAACTGATCAAGAAAGATTCATCAATCTTGTGGAATGTCTGAAAATCTTACAGAACCAGATTCTACTGTGGAATCAAGGATGGAGAAAAAAATGGAGAGAGAAAAGAAAATGCCAGTGCTCTAAAGATTTCATTAAAGTAATGATGCTGGCAGCTTTAAATTCTCCAGGCCATAAAAGAAAACAGTTATGGATATATTTGATTGAGATTCATTAATCTTGTGGAATGTATGGAAAATCACTTGTAGGACCAATCTAGATGGATAGAAAAAAAAGGACCAATAAAAAAAAAGCTGACACTTGAAACATACAAGTAACTTTGGAATATGTAAACTGCCCTTTGCAATATAAACATTGTTTTCTTAAAGATATTTTAAAATAAAATTGTAATTTTCAATTATAATAGATTGATTTTACTTTCAGGAATGAAATTTCTGTGTTCAGCTTCATTTTGACCACTCCTTTGTGTTAAAACTTATTTATAAGACTCAAAAACATGTAAGAACATTGTCAATTATTTGTGTATCACTGTTGTTATTCTCTCTCTCTCTCCAGACTTGGGGTTGTAGAACAGACCTGATGTGCACTCCAGCACGACATAATAGGCAATTAATGGCAGCAATCTCTTTACCCTGGGATACTTTCCATGATGATAGTCCATCTGACAAAGTCTTGAACTTTTAACAAGTGTGTGATTTATACACAAAATCTGACTTTATATGTTAAGGATTTTGCCATTTTGCCTTGATTTTTGTCTTGCATACTTTTTAGAGGTATAACTTACTTGGCACAAAATAACAAGGATATTGCTGATATGCCGTTAAATCCCAAAAACATACATACATGCATACATATATACATAATCTCTCTAATACATAAATGCTTACATATATACATAATCTCTCTATCTCTTTCTCTGGAGCACTCAACTCTTGCCTGTTGTGCTAGCCTGACATCTCAAAACAGAACTGTACAATTATCAAGAAATGCAAATACTGAAACTTCAAAGTGAAAACTTGGTGGCTGTAGATTAATCCTATTTAACTAATTTTTTTTTTCAAAATGGAGATTCATGTGCAATAATATAATAACTAGAGCTTTTATAATCCTACCTTCCGGTACCTGAGCATATTAAAACTGTTTCCCAAAACTGAAGAGCAGATATCCTGCATCTCACACACTTTCCTATCTTTCAATTAATCTGGATGAATAGTCAATTGTCTAGTATATCATAATTTTCAGTGTTTTCATATTTCAAGCATTTTAATGACTCAAATCAAATGAAACAATAAGCAAAACCGTGTCCCATTCAACACCAAGAATTACCTTACAGTATGTCAGTAATTGGATGTCTGCAATATCTAGAGTGTTTAACTTGTTTAATATGGTCCCTAGGTATGCTAGATCTCTGGCAATTGTGGTCACAAATTTAATCCAAGTCCTGATGCACCCTCTTGCATGTCAATAGAGGCAACAAGTGGAGGCAACCTTTTCTGCCAAGGGATGCATTCTGTGATGATGTTCCAGCTGAGAAGGTTTTGGACTTTTTAAAAGAGTTCAATTTTACCAAAAATTTGACTCTGTATTTGAATTATTTTACCCTTTTTTGCTTTATCTTTGTTCTGCATGGACTTTAGGGAAACTAAAATTACTTGGCACTATATAGCCAGGATTGTGCTGATGTACTGTCATACATACACATATACATACTTCTTATAATTAATTTTACACAGAGTAGTGTGGCCCATATTCCAGACTATTTTTGGTCCCCTATTTTATTAGATTACACAAATTTCACTGTAGAATGAGAACCATTGATGAGCATTGGGTCCAATATTACAAACAGATTACCATGAATGGTACATTATATGTCTGCCCCATGTTTAATAGTCCTCTTTGCAGGCACTTAACACACTAAACTTAATGTGCAATAATTACTATTTTTTTTATTTGATTTACTATGACCATGACCTCTGACCTTAAGACCCCTGAATCTTAAGGTTTCTTTATCACCCTAAGTGCAAACCATCCACAAAGTTTGGTCAGTGAACTAACTGTAGAACAGAAGTTATTCTGCAAAACCCCATTTTCTCTGAGCCACAATGGCCCTGATTTTTGATCATTTGGTCAAGGTACATGGTATAGAACTAAAGTTATTATGCAAAAACCATGTTCTTCTTCCAGTCAGTGACCTTGACCTTTGGACCACAAAATCAATAGGTTTCATTTTTACCCAATGTGCAAGTCATCCAATAACTTTGGTGAAGGTACATGGTGGAGAACTGATTTTTGCGTGTGTAGAAACCATATTTCCTCTTTCAATCATAGTGAACTTGACATTTGACCTTTTGACCCCAAATATCAATAAACTTCTTCCTTATCCCATGTGCAAGCCATCCACAAGGTTTGGTCCATGACCATGATGTAGAACTAATGCTATTGCACAAAACCATTTTTCTTCTTTCTGTTAGTGATTTTGAACTATGACCTTTTGACCCCAAAATTGACAAGATTCTTCCTTACCCTAAGTGCAAGCCATCCATAAAGTTTGGTAACTGTAAATGGCAGAGAACTATTTATTATGCAGAAACCATTGTTCTTTTTCCAGTCAGTGACCTTGACCTTTTAATTTTTACCCCCAAAATGACAAGTCTCTTCCTTACCCCATGTGCAAGCCATCCACAGAGTTTGGTAACTGTACATGACACACAAATTGAGTTACTGTGCAAAAATGAAACTGGAAACAGACAGATGAACAAAATCATGACACAATAGGCTCCTCCTTATGGTAGGTGTACACAAAACTTCCTAACACAAACTCAGAGTTTACTATAAATTCTGACATTTAAAATTTTACATCTGAATCTGAGTTTAAGAGTCGGAATTTTTTATAATCTTAGGCCCTTGAAGCAGACCCATACGACAATGAAGCCGTACAAACATATCGTTATCATAAACTTACAAGACAAAGAGTATCATTGTCTCATTGCTTACCCTTCTTGCAATAAGACTGTTTTCCTTTTTATCATCTTTTAAGAAGTCATGATTTCATGCTTAGTGCACAAGGTAATTCTGTTTCCTAGTAAAACAGTTGCAAAATCATTATTGAAATATTTTCAATCTGTTTGAGTACTGTATGTACTCATTTAAAAGTCGGGTCCAACTGCAAGCTGCATAGAGCCAGATCTATCATTGCATAATGTGCTGGCAGATCTGGGTCTAAAAAGTTTGTTAGAGATCTGGGTAAACAGGATACTTTTCTGTTGAAATTCCTTCCATTGTTTACTGCATATATATTGCTATGAAAACAATTGTTTCATGGTTTCTCTAGTTTTTATATCTCCATCCATATTTGATGGCACATCAAAATCATTTCTCTGATTAGTAATCAGTAGAACAACATAGACCCTGATCTGCCAGCACATTATGCAATGACAGATTAGAATCTGTTGTTTGCAGCTGGGCCTGACTTATACATGAATATATATGGTATGCCAATTTCAGTGATTACCTGGATTACCTAGGTATGTTAAAAAATCTAGTGTTTGACATCGCAATAGGTTTACAATCAAAACAGCACAATTTAATCAAAACATCTTGTCAACTTCCTTGACATGTTCTTCTATTGCAATCTTTATAGTTTACTTCTTCTGAAAACACGAAAGTAAACAATTTGTGATTTTAAAAGACATATACAGACATGAAATAAAACTTTAAATGATGGTAATATTGCATTTGAACTGGCTAAATATTAGAGAAAAAATAAAAATGAATTGGCAGTACATGTATTTATAAATGCAACAGCTATTTATTGAACCCAAACATAGAAGTTCTGTTCCTCACAAAAGAGTATGCAAAGATAAATGAAACAGATAAAAAGCTAAACCTTTTTGTATGAGATAAAATTATAACTTTCTTTCCTCTTACAGCCTCTGTGGACATTAATTAATGATTGAATTACAAATATACAGGGGTGACACTTTGTGATTTACATTTCTATTATAATATATTTTTAAAAAAGTGCTACAGAGCAAATAAAGCTGGATTCATTTTCACCAATATATTACATAGTAATTGTCAAATATCTGTGATGAAATAATGACATTAATGATTAATTCTAGCAAAGAAAATGTAAAACTATTCAAAAATATTCATCAAATCTTACCTCTATGGAAGAACTTGAAATCAAACTTAAAATTGGAGACGAACCAAGATGCTGGTCGACTCCGCCTGTTAGATGTTTTGTCCCTGTTTCGATGCTGAACCTCTTGTTCCATATCAAAGAATTGTCACAATTAATGTAGTAGTATTTTGTGTACAATACCAACAGATCCAGTTTAAAACAGTCTTTCCAAATAACCCAGATATCTAAATTTCAAATTGGCCCCAATTTGTCCAATTACAGAAATAATAGCTCCAGTCCAATTTAGTCCAGCAATACAAAAACAATCACAAGACAGGGAAAATAAATATGTCCTTCTGCCTTCTCCCAGACTGGTACTGTTGTCTGTAGTTGTTGCCTACAGAAGGGTGGAGGGAAGACTGAATCAAGAGAGCCAGTCAGTTGTCAGTCTATACAACCAAAGTGGGTGCGAGTTCTTTGTTTGCAGCAACAGGCTATACCAGAAATTTTAGACCACAAACCCATGCAGGCAGAAGCATACACTATAAGCATTTTAATACTGGGGCTCTAAAGGAGGGAAACTAAATACTATCATTATTATTATTACCTTTTTTAATTTCTATTTAAATCAAATGCATCAAAATAAATACAAGTCATAGAACTGTTCTGGTGACAAACTTCATTGATTTCACACTCAAAACAACACAAGGACACTACAATTGGAGTGACTTTGTTTCTCAGATAATAAACACTTAAAATCTTTAAAAACCCTGAACATTTAAGAATTCTTTCTTTGATGTATACGAGTTTAAAGTAAAAAATATCCTTAAATGATTCTGTACATACAGAGCAGCAGAAAAAATCCCTAATCTCTTTGAGGAACTGAGGATTACCCCCTCCCTTTCCAAACATGAAGTAGAATAAAAATGTGTATTTCAATTAAAAAAAATAATATATATATATATATATATATGCCTTTTTTTCTCTTTTTTTGCAACAGAAATTATCTCCTTAACCATGGCCTCTGATCTTTATCCAAACTAATGACTGATAATTTGAAATCTCCTTGACAGAGTTAATCTTTGAGTGTGATGAAAAAGTGCAGAGCCATTCAAACAGCTTGAAGATGCAATGGTTTTGAAACAAACTTTGAAGATGAAACACACCAGCCCAACTACTGTACTTGAAAGCAAAATAATGTAAGCTTGCCTTTTGTGACTTTCATTTCAGGTGAGGCAAAAATGGATTTTAATGTGACTATGGATCAACAGTACACAATATATTCTCTGACATGTTCAACTTCAGTTTTAAATGATTCCATTCATAGCACAATAGGGATTATTTTAACAAAATGTACCCTGTGATAAACTGGATTTATTAATGCAAAATGTGCAGAAAATTCAGCATCTGTGAAAGTTTCGATTTTTAGTTTTCTTGTTAGGGACGATCTCTTACTTTCTTTTCCATAGTCAAGAACTTTCCACACAAATTGCTCTGCAGATGAATAATAAACAATGCTGCTGCCTGCACAAACTGTCTGGCCCCAGAGTCTGCCTCATTTTTAAATGTCATTTTTGTTACATGAATTGAAGCAATTAATTTTTTTTCACAAAGATCAATACATTTACTATGACAGCACTAGATGTACTAGCTTATGCATTTAATTTTCTATTTTATCTGTTATCTTTGGCAAATTCTTTCAAAAGCAACGTTAAATTAAGAAAATGCCTTTCTGCAAGTTTTTAGCAGATTTCAACTTGTGGTGGCACTGGTGTTATCCAAACTGTAAAGCGAGATAACCCACTGTGAAAAGTATGCTTTCCCCACTGCACAGGTTGCCATATTTGTAGCTCTTCACCTGTGAAAGCAATAATAGTCCATTCCTTGATGCTGTTTTGTCCATGCTGGTTATGCGAGATGTTGACAGTTGGTTTTAAGTGACTCAAAAATTTTGGTAGATGTAAGTCTGGATATAATTGAGAAATAATTTGATTAATATTACAAGAAGTACACTTTTTAGCAGTATTTCACATTATGTTCATAAAATATAGAGTTTAAGTTGTTGTGTGTTTAATGCCATTTTTCAGCACATGATAGGTTATAGATGGCCACCAGTATATCTGGTGGAGGAAGAACCCATGTACCACGTTATATCTGGACTTGTGTTATAATGAAGCATATTATAATGAGGGATAGCTGTATTTCCATTCACTTAATATATTTATTCAAGGCAGATATGAAAATTATAGTACATTTTCCCGTAAGAATCAGTGGCATGTACTGGGTATTATACACATGCACAATGCAAAATTTTAAGTAATGTAAAAGTTGCAGTATAAAACAAAACACTTTAAAGTATAATTCCAAAAGAAATGATGACAAGAGCCTTAAGCCAGGAAAATGTTCCTATAAGTTTGCCCAAAGTCTTATTCTTTGTAAAGAAGTACTACAACTTCACTTGTGAAATAACTATGGTATGAATGAATGCAGAATATCTGCAAAATATGTCCAGTGGCTATAACACTAACCTGATTTCAGGCTCATAGTAAAATAATATACTTGATGTTATAAAACCGATGCTTTTTTTTTCTTCTTCAAAATGTACAGTCAGCCACTTCTCCTGGGGGGGGGGGGTAAGAGAGAGAGAGAGAGCGAGAGAGAGAGAGAGAGAGAGAGAGAGAGAGAGAGAGAGAGAGAGAGAGGTATTTTGGTCTCACAGAGACCTGGGCAGCCCCTTCATCAAAACTATTCCTTCTAGTTTCATAATGCATTGACTACTCAAGGAATTACCCAACCATATAACATGATTATGTTTGAGCAAATGCATAAAATTGAATTATTTCACATTCCTGGGTACCTACAAAAGATTATTTCAGCACATAACATGCTGGTTTTATTTATAAAACACTTTTCATGACATATATTTATTAACAATAGTAAGTGGAATACATTTCAATAACATGTCAAACTACATCAGACTGTACCCTACAACAATAAACATGGCTGTTCATATGGTGTTAAGTGCAAATTATTTACTTGAATGACTTTTCAGAATGTATTTTAAGAGATCAAATATGGTATGATTGTGGCACATTAAAATAAATATGAACTTGTAATTAATAGGTCCATTACATAATCTCTTGCAGCTAGCCCACTATAGCATTGAGCAGAAGGCCACTGTTACGTGCAGCATGTTAACATTTGACTGACAGGTAGGTGGAGTCCTCAATCCATCAATTATTCTGAAAAACCAGAATAGGGACCACTTTGGCAGACTGCCTTTTTGCTTGAAGGCCTAACAGTTTTACTGTATATACTCGCATATAAGCCAATACCAACTGCAAACTGCATAATGCGCCGGCAGATCTGGGTCTATGCAGTTTGTAAGGACTAATCAGTAGAACAAACAACATAGACTCCAATCTGCCAGCACATTATGCAATGGCAGATCAGGGTCTATGTTGTTTTTGCATTTGGATGAAGCTTATATGCGAGTAAATATGGTAAATTAAACTGTCCAAACATCTTAATAAAACATACACTTGTGTTGCTGATCAGACAACAATTTTGTACATTTTGACATTTTCACAGAAAAACTAAGTCCATAATCATGCCCAATACCTTTGTAGTTTTGAATATATTAATACAAATGATCCATAATAAGCCTACACACCAGTCTGCATCACTAAATCATTGGTCATTACTGAAACTATTTGGGCCATCTACGCAGTATTGGAACATGCCATCTACACAGTATCGGAACATGCCATCTACACAGTATCGGAACATGTGAAAACTGTCATTTTGTCAGTAATCTCTGCATCTGATTTCGTCTCATTTTGGTACACTGTGTGGCTGATTTGTCTTATTTTCATTAATTTTGTGCAAAAAGCCACACAGATCTACAGGCAATAAGAGAGTCCAGACACACAGATTCTGATACTGTGATCTAAGGAACTCCTTCATTTTAAACCTCTTTGTTTTTAACATGATAATTTGTTTGAGTCTGTGATACAAAACTGAAATCTTCTTAGTAATAGTAATTAAATACACAATTTACAATTTATAAAGAAAAGTTGTTTGTGCTTTGTAATACTTCTTAAATAAATGTGAACATTCCTCAAACAGAGCCCCACTCATTAGAACTTGCCAATAAACACAAAACAGCATGTAATATTAACTGGGTGAAGTCTCATGTCAAGCATTTCTTTGTTTTCACATGTAATCTTATCATGAATAATGTAATTCAACAGAAAAGGGCACTTTAATTACTTTATATCACATGACATAAGTAATGTGTATTGCTTACAGAGTTAGATTTTCTGTGAAAATATCAAAATGTGCAAAATTCTCACATGATCAGTGACAGAAGTTTATACTGTATTAAGATGAAATCTTTTTGAGATATTGTCATAGATGTCTTGATCAAACTTTCTTATGGGGGGGGGGGGACCAGATTACAAATAAAAAAGTTCTACCAGAAAGAAGTGCAAAAACATGCTAGGACTCTTTAAGTGAGGCTTTGTGCTAGACTCTATGGCCCTCAAACTCTCTAGTTTTGAGTGCTTTATGTGGTAGCTGACCACAGGAATAATATTTAACCTGCCTTAAATCAGACGAAGAGCAGATATAAATAACCACCCACAGGGCCTTGGTTCTGGTATTAATTTACCTCGGCAGCAAACGGTGAAATCTGGCTTGAGTAAAATTCACTGTACCTCTCTCTTAACTCTAAATCTTAACTGCAAGTGAGTTATTGCTTTCCAACCCTATCCATGAGAAGACATCATCTTTATTGTCCTGGTTGATAATGCAATAAAAACATCTTGTTAGATTACAGAATGCTGTGAAATTAATTTGCATCATGTATTATATGTTATTGCATAAATTAAATTAATAGTTACAAACTGTAACAGTTACAGTGGATAATAGTTACCGACTGTAACAATGAAATTAATTTGCATTAATGGTAAGTATAAAATCATCACATACATCAAGTGAACAATTATCGACTGTAACAATATTTTATCTAGAAATGCCAAATTTGGGGATATATGTGACTCAACCACTGAAAAAAAGACAGATTGCCGTGAATTACACATTATATGCCTGCCCCCATGTTTAATAGTCCTCTATCTATGTATTAGTAGGGCATGGCTGACTCTGGTGATTGTTGACCAGTGGGTCTTAAAGTGACACTAAAGTTTAGAGATAAACATTCCTGAAATAAAAAGGACATCTTAACATAAACAATGGTGAAAATTTGATAAAAATCCCCAGAGTAGTTTTAACGTTGTGAGCATTTAAAGATTTTTTTAGGGGAGAGAGCTCATCACAACTTATAATCTTTCCTGATTTTGATGACATCACAGATAAGGAACACTAATTTAAAGTAATTTTAATCTTCTTTAACAGTACTTAAGACCTTTTCCTCAGTTAAATACATTTGTAAATGAGATGGAATACTTATTATCAGGGTTGCATCTAGGATTTAGTAAATTTGGGCACTATCCCAACCTGAAGCTGAAAAAGGGGGACAACTCTGGAAAAAAGGGGAGCCAATCTGGTCATAGTTGGGGCCTCTCAATAGGGCAATCAAAAGTAACTAAAAATGAAAGCAGAACAAGAGTGAGTGTTATAATATATCCCTTTTTTTAATGCTCATGTTTAAAGTTTTTTTTTTGGTACTTGCCAGTATAAAACTGTAACCAAGCTGTATTTCCAACATACAGTCAATCATTCCTAATTCCATCCTTAAGTTCTGAAATGGCACTGAATGTTTGAACTTTGTTGTCTCATGAAGTACAGTTGAAATGAAGAATCTCCAATAATACATCCAGTACAGACTTGTTCTTTGAAAATATAGCAAGGAATTGGGGAACAAGATACAGCTGAACATCATGTATGATGTGCCTGCATTACAATCGTGAAAGTCAATCATTCAAATTCATCAAAAGAACAAAATGGCATTAAGATCTGTTAACGCATTATACAATTGTAGTCCGACAAATACAAGACAATGATCCCAATATGTATTTGGAGGGGGGTGGAAGGGGACCCATATTGACACTGTCTCATAGTTAAGAGGCTACGGTAATCACTTTATTTACTATGTTGCCTTTTTCCTTATCAAGTAAATCCAGGCACAATTAAGTGGTTGCATTTTTCAAACTCTGTTGACCACCATGTCAATTCTTTGAAGAGCGATGGTACCTGAGGAATGCCAAAGTTGGTTAAACAAGGGGTGCAATTTCTTTATGAAACGAATATGTTTAATCATTCAGCCTAATGCGATTAGACATATCTGTTTTGTTAAAGAAACTTAGCTGGTAGTTCAACCAAATTAAGCTTTTTATTTTGCTACCATTGCTTTTCAACCAAATGAAATGGCGGTCCACAATAACAATACTGTACAGGAGCAAAACAGGTAATTTCTACATTTCTTGGAAATAAAGTGTGCATGATTCATGAAAAAATTTGCCCAATCCCTTTATTTCTGTATGATTATGCATGAACAGATGAAAAAATGTGCAAAACTGTCAATTTTAGCAGGATTTTCACAATTGCACATCTTGGATGCAACCCCTTATATATATATATATATATATATATATATATATATATATATATATATATATATATATGTATATATATATAACTGAAAATACAGAAGCTTAAATTGATTTTTTTTTTTTTTTAAAATGTGAGGTCTTTGGAGAAATAAATGAGGAAAATCTTCAATGTCAATATATTCTTAGTTAACACAATGTGACTAGTGACATATGAATAAAGTCCATCATACATAATGTCAATATTTGAATAAATGTAAATTTTAAAATCATTTAAATTTTTAAAATTGTAAACATTGCTAAAATTATCTATATAATTATCCAAAGTAGAACTATCAACTACATCTTCAACTTTAAAATTTCAACAAAATTGCCATCAATTTGTACCTGAAGGCATCATTTAAAAAAATGTAAAATCATTTTATCAAATAAGGAGACTGAAAGAAGCTATTTTCCCTGAAATTTTAAAACCTTAAATATTGTCGAGTTCTTATACACTTTTGATGAAATTTTCACTTCTGTTTATCTTAAGATGTCCTATTTATTTTTAAACTTCAGTGTCACTTTAATGGCATGGACCTTTGGTCAAGGTATGCAGTCCTGGACAAAACTTACTATGCAGAAACCATTACTTTCTTATCAGGCTTACCATGACCATGACCTTTAACCCCAGAATCAAGTGGTTTCTTTATTACACTAAGGGGGCGCTCTACAGATAATACATGCTTCTGAGAGAGTGACAGGTGTAAGATGAAGTATTTTGCATTTGCAACATGCACAATGGAGAGAATGTTGGCATACCTCTATGTTACTTTCATGTACTGTGGCTGAAATTTCTTTACATATTGTACTTGTGGACACTGGACATGATCTAAGCACACGGCAGACAAAATGGCCGCTCTAAAGTACTCGAAAAATCAGCCTGAATTAGTCAAAAGTGCACTATTTTCAGGAGTTATTAAAATAGGGAAACGAATTTTGCCAGAGCAGACAATACCAGCCTCTGAAAGTACTGTGAATAAATTACAAAATATCTAAAAAGTAAAAAAAGTTATCGGCTCTTTTTTTTTTATTTACCTTTGAAGTCCAGAAAGTGAAAATGACTAAGCGGAGCTAGCAGTTTTTTGAGAGGTGCACATCTTAAGTAAGACCAAGCTGTATACTCTATAACCCAAATTTCACCCATCAATCATACACCAAAATAAAGGGAATTCAAAGTTCTTTTAACAATGCCTAAGATATACAAGGTCTTTTTTAAATAGCCAGAACAGCCAGTGAGGAAACCCTGGGTAATTCTTTTTCTTTAAATTTCTAACCCTATGCAAAGTACGAAACTGGAGAGCGCCACCTAAGTACAAAGCCATTCAAAAAATTTGGTCCAGGAATTCAATCTAGAACAAAAGTTAATTTAGAATATTCTTTCGGTCACAGTCACCCTGAACTTTGACCTCAAAATCAATAGCCTTTTTCCTACCCCAAGTGCAAGTCATCCACAAAGTTTGTAAACTGTAGATGGTGAAGACTTTGATTTATTTTGCCGAAATGAAATTTGTAGCAGAGGAATGGACAGGCAGACAGATGGATGGGCACACAACATACAAATATAATACACTCCATCTTATGGTGCCTATAAAAAAGTGAGTCACAGGCCCTCAAAATGGAGACACCTTTGAATAGAAAAGCAATCTCGTATGTTAGAAACATACCATCATGAATTCTTTGGAACATATTCTTGTTGAGGGTATAGACTTCCACCCTGTGAGACATGTACATTTTATGCAAATTCAGTTAAGAAACTTTATGATGATGTACCCTAAAGAAAATCTTGGACTTTTTGTGGGAATGCAGTTTATGTAACACATTTTAAACTTTTGCAATCCTTTATATTCACACTGTGAGAAGCCAAGTTTTTAATTGACACCATACAACCAGTGTTGAGCTGATATGATAATAAACCCTAATAGATACATATTTCATTCACTGAGTACAGCACTTGGTATTCATTTCTGCTTGAATCAGAGTCATTTCTGGACTCACTGCACTAATTCAACTCCCATAGTAAACCTATGGAAATACCATGACATTAAAAATTCAATAACTTTAAATTTCTGAATGCTCATGATCAAACTTGTATTTCTCAGTAGAGACCCATCCTTGATGCAAGCTTCTGGTGGAGAAAACCATGTCCCACTGCATTTTTTTTGATTGACATGCATCTGAAATGTGTTTTCAATTCTGCACCTTAAGAATCAGGTGCTAATTTCAGTAATGAGTGTTCCAAAGTCAAGTCTGTAAAAGGACTGAAATTCCATCAATAAAACATTGTCTTTATTTTTTTCAGTTACAAATAGGATAAGCTCTCAAAAGGTTCTTTTTACTAGACATTTTACTTTTCATTATCAACCAATCATGTTCCGTGAGTCCTTTTACTTTGTTGAGGTGCTCAATAATAATTATAATTTGACCAGTTCAATGTCATTAAGACTCTTATACTCCTGCTAAACATGACTACATTTAATCCCTGCGATAAGAACCAGTAGGCTTCATGTCATCCCTGTTTACTCTCTTTCACAATTAAACATTTATCTGTACTATTAATTGATACGACCAATGATAAGTCAGTTCCCACTGTCATAAAACTTATCTTGATTCCAATCTAAGAGATATATTCTGACCAGTCAAAAATCTGTATTTGTACATTTTGAGTAAAATTTCCCAAGTCTTGAGCAACATTTATTACTCAAAATGTTGTGAAAAGTTTTATGACAGAGGGGCCACATTCCTGTGGCTTATCAAAGTTAAATTTCCCTGCAATGTCATTTGAAATAAATCTGATGTTTGTTCCTGTTTAAATTGTGGTAAGTAGAAAGCAGTTACAGTCTGATACCCTGATTTATAAGCATGAAGTTTATGTGATGTTTGGTTTCATGTGCGGTAATGAAACCAGTCTAATCAACATTCACTGAAATGCTTGAAAACATGTTTCATGTACATAAACTGCTATTAACTACATGACACACCACTCATTCACAATATTCAATCATAATGTTGCCAATCCAGTGAAGGATTTCTGCATTTGTGACACAGCAGACACAAAGGGGTCAAGGAAATGTGTTAACCACATGATTTTTGTGGGATTCTTGTGATCCCCGCACTCTAGATAAAACATCGCTGTAAGTTAATCTACGGTAATCAACAATACCTTAGCCAAGAATTTTTTTATATCTTAAACTTTAATTTAAGAAACATAAAGACTGGATATAAATGCCATTCCCTTTTCTAAAAAACCAAAAGGCAAGGAACAATTGCAAAAGTACTTTGTAAAGGCTCAAATAATGCTAAGATAATAATTTCTACTACTGACCTACTGTACCAAAATGCTGAAGATAAGGATCCATAAATATTTCAATGTCAAACAGAGAATTTTTATTTCTACTGTATGAAGCACAGCTATTTTGAAGTTAATGCAGGTTATATTTTCTCCCTGACCTTTCCATGGCATTAAAAAAATGCATAAATAACAAAATTTCATGTCAAGGGGAAAGATAAGCCAGATTTGGTTGGGGGCATTGGTATCATACAAAACTTTCATGGTTATCTACACCAGAAATGGCAATTAAAAGCTTGCCTGCAGATAGCAAGCTAGGCTACCGGTACTTATAAGTACTTGATAGATGAATCATTATGGGGTCTGTTAATTATGCTGGAGGAGAGGGTGGGATATATACAAATTTGTGAAGGATTGCCTTAGGTGGGTAATAGTTGGTAGTCTTGCATTATATTGAAGTGACTAATTGTTAGACAATGGTTTTATCTATGACTAGATTAAACCCAATTTAAATGTATCTGCATATTTTACTTCTTTACTCCTTTCCAATGTTGGTGTATAGACTGAAGTTAAGCTCATACCCTGGTTTCACTAAAAATCTAAAAATAATTGTCCTCAAAATGAGATTTAATATTATCCTGCTTATGATACTTTCAAAAATATTTTCATCTGAGGTAGAGAAAGAAAATATGATGCAAAATTACTTTTTAATTTTAAAATTTAACACATAAAAACTTTTTTCATTCTTGAAAATAGAGTTAAGTAATTCCTCAAATTTGAGAAAAATCCTCAAAATTTCCTCGGAAATAAGGCAAGTCTCCTTTAAAGAAAATTCAAGATTTTATGAATGTATTTTAATTAATCCCCAATACCTTCTGAATATTCTGTGAAAAAAATAACTGTTATCAACCATGCAATAAGAAAGATATCCAAAGAAGAAATTTCGAGATGTTTAGTGAAAATGGGACATGGACATCAATATTCTCAAAACTTTTTACACAAGAGATTCAAGGTCCCAATCTAAAATTCTCAAAAGTCTAAATCATGATCAGACTCAAATCAGAATCATAAAAATGTCTGACTTTTTGTTACTGTATATACTCGTGTATAAGCCAATACCAACTGCAAATTGCATAGACCAAGATCTGCCACTGCATAATGCGCCAGCAGATCTGGATCTATGCAGTTTTTAAGGCTTATGCTCAAGTATATATAGTATCTCCAATTCCTTTTCTACATACTAAATATCAGACACTGATGTAATTCATGCAGACAATGCAATTTTGGGGTTTGATTCTAAGCTTTAGTCTGCCTCTTGCTAAAGAAGTTTGGAAAAAGGCCCCATTTTATTTAAATTTATAAAACAGTCCAACTATAAGACTTGCAGACAAGCTTAGACTTGACACACAATTCTACTATCTGATATGGTATACTGATATTCAATTCCAAAATATCACTAATATTTTTTTATGTGAGCACTGGTGCCAAAGCAGGACAACATCCTCTACCTTTTATGTTCCAGAATTTTTATTTTATTTTTAAAACCAACACTGAAGTAACAAGACTTTGAGTTTGAATTTAAAATGTACTTTAGTTGTATGCGTAGAAAGTCAAAATGAAAGTAATTTAAGTAAATGAAAGTAAAATTGTAATTGACGTCATATGTATAACAAATTCTGAAAACTTGTACAATGTAATCTCAATAGCATGATACTCTTGATTGTTGAAGGTAAATTTGTTGGTGTCATTTGAGATAAGATTTGGAAAGGGCACAGACACTTTAGAATGGGCTTGGATTTTGCCTCAAAATTGTTGTGGTCAATTTTTCTTACTACATTTCCTTAATGATAGCTTCCTTCCACCCTCGTTTCATCAAAATTATACTTTATTCATACCATATAATGTTTCATCTAAATTATACTTTATTCATACCATAAAACAATCTCAGTTAAGCACAGATATTGGCATTTAGGTGGTACAGTACAGAAACTGGGGAACGTGGAGAAAACCATGGACCCTGGATTGAGGATCACATATCCTTGTCCATCATACCAAGAAATGAACCTGGGACTGCATTGGTGCAAAGCAAATGCATTAATCCCATACAGCTTAGGTCCCTGTTTTATGCTTAGGTTCTCATCTCCATCTCATCTATTTTTGAACCCTCCAACACACTGTTCTTCGGCCCTTGCATCCCCTATATTCAGACTCGTTGCTGGCCCAGGGATGTAGAATAGGCCCAAAGCACTCTCCTGTATGTGGTAAGAGGGGACTAATGAAGACTGTAGTGTGTTACTGCAGTGACTCACTGTTTAGCATGTTAGACTCAAAACCAAAAAGGGTACAGGTTCAAATCCTACCATTGGAACAGCCTGGGTCAGTAATATGGCCTGTCCTTAGGCAAGGTATTTTACTTTACTTGAGACAGCACTAAATAACCTACCAGAGTTGCTATGCCATAAAACACCAAATCAAATTGACTCACATAAAATAATTTCAGTATGTCTGGCATGTCATACTATCAATTAAAAAATTTCCCTTTCAGATCCCTACTTCACCCAAACAAAGTGCAAGCAAGGGTCAACACATGACCCTGAATGTCTTCTCTGGCGCACTCTCCTAAAAATAGACAAAGCTGGAAATAATTAAAAACTTCCTGCTCATCAGTTGGTATTTGAAGGTGCTTCTTCATTTACAAGAACAGCATGTATTTCACAGAAGCCAACATAAGTCACCTGGTAAATGTCTAAACCAGAGCACCAAGAGTTTTTGCAGTGGAGCCTGAAAACAAATGGCAGATGATAACCCCAGCATTAGGTGATTACTTAATGTGAGAGAATAATAAACAACTGGTTAAAGACATGATTGGCACAATGTATAGTCCTGTTACAGTTGCCCTTTTTGATACTGCTTGTCTCTTGCAAGCTGCTATTAGCTGATAGGAGGAATTAATTGGCAGTAATGGGCAAAAGTAGGATAACAAGCTTTTGAAATATCCAACATGCAGAATAATTAAATTTTGTCCACTGAAATGACTTGCTATTTTATTTATCACGATTTTTTGGTGTATCTCTCAACCTGTGTACAATGAACAATAGTTGTAAGTGAATGTTTTTTAAGTGGTCCAACTAGCACAATAGTGATGTGCTTGCTTTGAACCTCTTTTGTCTTGAGTTCAATCCTCATTCCAAGTGCACAGGTAACTGGCACTTTCACTGGTCAAACTAGGATCCACCACTCTGCTATCTGATTGGATGTAGCTAAAAGAAACTAATCCAATCAGATTGCTTGTTACAACTAATACCCAACAGGTCACATTAAGCTATCTCTCATCGTTCAACTTTGCTACAGGCAGCAACTCTTTCACTTGCAGGAAGGCACTTGTTCAAAACACTTTCAGCTTGCTACATAGGTATGCCAGGAGTCAATGTTGAACAAAGTGTATTGACGACTCTTTGTAGGGAAGATGGTGTAACTGGTTGCCGATAAAAAATAGAGTTTCTTCCATGTCCTCTGTCAAAATACTTGACTCAACTCCAAATCTTACTTGAAAATATTCTCACCAATCAAAATGCAACATTTGTTGGTTTCAAGCGAGATTCTCAGGTTTGGAGTACCATTTATTACATGAAACGTTGAGTAATGTTTTATTATGGAGGGGTTAGATTCTGCATCTGTATCCACCTCAAAGGCCAACTCACACCAACATCTGAGATAGGTATTTTTTTCATACAATATCTACTTTGTGCAAGTGATGTGTATGTGTTTGTGGTATAAATAATTATAGGTAAACATTAT
Organism: Margaritifera margaritifera; assembly: GCA_029931535.1. Taxonomy (NCBI): domain Eukaryota; kingdom Metazoa; phylum Mollusca; class Bivalvia; order Unionida; family Margaritiferidae; genus Margaritifera; species Margaritifera margaritifera. Next base: position 1,547,506 of record JAQPZY010001341.1, read on the forward strand.
AAGTTTATATAATTTTCATCCAGTTCTTAAGCAAAAAACAATGCTAATTTTGATAAGAAATTAAGATCTCTGCATGAAAAATAAAAGTATGATCAAAATATCATTTGAATTTCCGTGGGTTGATAGCATACTAAAAATTAGAGGGTATGAAAAACTACATACAATAGAGTCTGTCTTTTAAGTTGATACATTACTTGCTGTACTATCTCTGTGTACAACTTGCAATAGTAGTTCTTGGTACATAGTCAAGCAAGAGTACTGCGAATGGTAAAGTATATGCAAGCCCATGTTTAATAGTTTTCTATGTAGGCACAAGCAAAATATATTGACCCAGGAGATTACTGACCAATGGGACCTTTGGTCAAGGTATGTGGTCTTGAACTAATCTTACTGTGCAGAAACCATTTTTGTCTAATTGGACTAACTATGACCTTGACCTTTAGACCCCAAAATGTATAGGTTTCTTTCTTACTGAAGTGCACACCATCCACAAAGTTTTGTCAAAGAATGGACTCCAGAACAACAGTTATTGCACAAAACCCATTTTTCTTTCTGTCACAATGACTTTGACCTCTTGACCCTAATATCAATAGGCCTCTTTCATACCTTAAGTGCAAGCCTCTACAAACTCTGGTCAAGGTACGTAGTCTAGAACTAAACTTATTATGCAAAAACCATTTTTCTTTTTCCAGCCAGTGATCTTGGGCTTTGATCTTTTCACCAAAATAATCAACAGGCTTTTTTGTATCCAAAATGTAAGCCATCCACAAGGTACAGAGTTAAGAACTGAAATTTTTGTGAGGAAACCATTTTTGATTATTCAGCCAGAGACCCTGACCTTTACATTTTGACCCCCCCCCCCCCCCCTCAATAGGTTTCTACCTTACTCAAAGTACAAGCCAATAATGTAGAACTAAAGCTACTGTGCAGATACCATTCTTCTTTCAGTCAGTGATGTTGAAATTTGACCTGTTGAGCCCAGTATCAACAGGCATTTTCCTTACTCCATGTGCAAGCCATCCACAAAGTTTGGTCCTTGTCTGTGATGTAAAACTAATATTATTGTGTAGAAACCTTTTGACTCCAAAATTGAGAGGTTCCTTCATTTACCCAGTGCAAGCCATCCACAAAAGTTTTTCAAGGTCTGTGATGTAGAACCAACATTACTCTGTTGAAACTATTCTTTTTTCAGTCACAATGACTTTGACCTTTCGACCCACAAATCAATAGGCCTTTTCCTTACCATAAGTGCAAGACATCTACAAAATTTAGTCCAGGTCCCTGTTGTACAATTAATGTTATTATGTGGATACCATTTTTCTTCTTTCTGTCAATGATTTTGACCTTTTACCACAAAATCTGTAGTTTTCTGACACCAAAAAAGGAAGCTTGTATAAAGTTTGGTAATGGCAGATGGTGGAGAACACTAGTCATTGTCTGGAAATGAAATAGGCAACATACAGATGGATGGACAGATGGAAGGACATTATAGCATGATATGCTTTGCCTTATGGCAGGTGTATGAAACAAAATTTTTAAAAAATGTATACCATTAAAAAGTGACAATACAGATTATAATTTTAAATGCATCATGCTGATACTTTGTTATATTTATTCACTTAAAAAAAAAAGAAACTGGAATATCTGAGCCTGTGGTTCTCATCAGCTTATCTTGTGATACTGCTAATTGATACAGACTGCCAGACATGCTAGGCATATGGGAACAGCCAATAAAAAATAAACTATAGCAGTGTCTGTCCTTAAGTACACATTTGGAAAACCTATCTGCCTCCTAATAGTTAACATGTGTCAGCAATTAATATTGGAGTAAAAAGGTTCAAAAAATTTTCTTAGACCCATTTAGACATCTTTATTATTGTAGCTTTAGAAGAAATATATCCTTTCTTCCTAAATGTTAATCATCATGACCATCTCTGTCCATGTGTTTGTCTATCCAGTTACAGTTACAATATATACTCACTTACAAGTTGGGACCAACTAGCAACAACACAGATCCAGATATGCCATCACATAATGTAGCAGCACATCAGGGTATGTGTTGTTTGTTCTACTGATTAGTCCTAACAAACTGCATAGACTCAGATCTGCCAGAGTATTATGTGATGGCAGAGTTTGATCTATGCAATTTGCAGTTGGATCCAACATACAAGCGAGTATATATGGTTGTCAGGTTACTCCAATTGCCTTGGCACTAAATACCCTACTTGTGCAGTAAAACAACCAAACCAAACCTAACCAAGATACCTAGATCCTCTCTAACAAACTGTCAAAATACTATTTTGGTGACAAACTTGATGTAATCCACCTAGTAATGGTTAATAGTTAGAAAATAATACCATTGGATACATAGCAGTCTGAAAATTTAAATGATCATGTTGCTAAAGTGTAACCCAAAGCTGTGTATTCAATATACTTGAATAAATGGAATAGGCTGTACAGTTAGCATTATTAACTGGATAAAAATATATGTAGGTACAGGTACATGTCATTAAAAATATTTACAACACAATGCAACCTCATATAATAGTTATCAGTACCTCCTTTAAACAGTCACCTCTCATATGCAGCCAGTATCTGGCTTTCCCAATAGTTCTTTTTGAAATATATTTTACCTTCACTGAACAGTCACCTCCTATACCAGACAATTTTTTTAAATTCTAACAATGGCTGGTAATGAGAAGCTTCATTGCATTGAGTGTCTTTATTACAATCCCCGTTGCATGCTAATCATTTTCTACATTATTTTATCCCAACATTGTTATTAATTTGTTTGATACATGTTCCAATTTATGGATCACAGAGCAAGAAACAAGAAACTTGGTTTATTAGCTCTGTTCTATATCTGCATCTGTTATCAATAGAGCCATTGATCTGAATCATCACCTGTTCTGGTTTAACAAAAATATATATTTCACTCATTTAATGGTCAATGCCAAGACATTGTGTATAATTTTTTTTCATAAATATTTCTGTATAATATTTCCAACTAATTCAGTTCATTTCAATACCAATGTTACACTTGAACTCAATACAATGAATACATAATTGTTTAAGTCATTTCTATGTTATGTGAATGTTTTGGTCACAGATATGGTGGAAATAATTATCATCCAACCACAAGTTCTATATATGACATTTCTAATTTGGAAAGTAAAACTACACCTATGTAATTAGCAAACATGTATAGAAATCTAAACCTGACCCCAATTTTGTAACAATGTTTGCAGCACAAACTCAGGGTAATTACAAAAAATAAAAACTGAATTTAAGAGTTCATAAGTTTCTTTAAAAATCTGACACAAAGAGAGAATATAATCCTGTTTATTTATGCACTGGATAGCAGGTTTCCCAGAATGTTTGGACCTATGCCCCCCAAATCTTTACTTTTAATGCAAACAATTATTTGTCCCTTTGAAATCTTGAGTCTTCCCCAGATTTCGGGGACATGCCGACACATTATCAATAGCTAAATGGATTCAAGGTGCAACAGAGTATATTATGTATGCATATAATTTCAAAACACATACAATTAGGAAAGCTTCAACAAATTGGAAATACATGTACATCTTAAATGTAAGAGCTTTATCTTGTTTTTTTTTTATTAAGCTTATCCAGAAAATGACTCCTTCAGGAATGCCTTTACTTTTATTTATTGCACACACACACTTTAACATTCTGTGTAAAAAAAACTTGCAATTTATAACATACCATATTTCAGGCATGTGCAACTTCCTCCAGGGCGAGCGATGGAGAGCAATTTTTAAAGCCACACCGTATGATGCAAAAGAACCGTAAAAAAACATCGTGGGCTGGATGCGGCCCATGGGCTGTAGGTTGTACATGCCTGCCATATATACTTGCTTATAAGTTGAGTCCAAATGCATACTGCACAGACCCAGATCTGCTATCACATCATGTGCTGGAAGATCTGGGTCTATTCAGTTTGTTAAGTGTAATCAGTAGAACAAACAACACTTACCTTGATCTGCCAGTAAATTATACCACAGCAGGACAGGGTCTATGTTGTTTGCAGCAGGATATAAGTGAGTACCGTATATACTCGTGTATAAGCCGATACCAACTGCAGACTACATAGACCCAGATCTGCCGTCGCATAATGCGCTGGCAGATCTGTGTCTGTGCAGTTTGTAAGGACTAATCAGTAGAACAAACAACATAGACCATGCTTGGCCGGTTCATTATGCGATGGCAGATCAGGTTCTATGTTGTTTGCATTTGGACCTAGCTTATACGTGAGTATATATGGCATATACAGTAATCAAGAATTGAATTGTAATTCTACACCATCTCTGGATACATTTTGCGATACCATCAATCTACACACTATCATTTGCCATACAGCTTTAGATAGCATCAAGTTTCTCTATTAAACTATCAACAAACAGCCTGATGTGATCTAAGCTAAATGTTGTCAGTAGCATATCAGATAAACTCAATTAGCAACCAATGATATCTTTGACAGTAGGCCACAAAGGGAGATGGACTACAACCATGATGATAATATCCAGTAGAGGTGTCAGACCTGTTCCCAACAAAACTGAACATGGTGCTAGTTAGTCAAAGTGATGGATCATTAGCAAACAAATAGATAAAGGTTGTTTCAGGTAGCAGCAGCACCATGAGCGGCAGCTTCAGGCATACTGAACAAAGGATAAAGAAACATTCAAGTCAAGTAGAAATTTTTAATCTGGTAAATTTCAGACAAGCAAATTAAAACTGGTTTATGTTAAGTCTTTAATTGATAAGGTGGAATTACAGTGCTCATTTATTATAAAACATTGTTCATGGGATCCATTAATGTGACTGACAATATAAGTATGTCCACCTTTACTTAGATATTTTAAAACTAGAAAACAAAAACACATACATACCCACAAATATAGGATATTTAATGATATCATCATAACTGATTCGCAGTATCCAGGAATGGGAATGAAATGAATTTAATTAAGTAGAAGCTGGTGAACAAATTTTGTTAGTTTTTAATGACATTTCTAACCATATGTATGTTACCAGATGGGCAGCTGTATGATGAGGGACCATATGTAATTACATATGTAAATACTTCAAAAGATTTTATCTAGGACATAATATTAAATACCATTTGATTTACTGTGCATAGACAGATGGACTGAAGAAAATAATGTGTTACCAATGGGTACCTGCAGTGTATATGTGAGGATATGTGATCCTAGTCTGATTAGTCCTATTAAAGGAAAAATTAGCCTTATGGAACTATAAAGAAGGGTATGTATGTATGTATGTATGAATGTATGTATGTATGTATGTATGTATGTATGTATGTATGTATGTATGTATGTATGTATGTATGTATGTATGTCCTGGCTATGTAGTGCTGAGTAAGTTTAGGTATTCCAAAAACAGGCATACAAAACAAAGATAAATGCAAAACTGGGTAAAATCCTTAAAATACAAAGTCAAATTTTTGATAAAAAATGCACTCTTTTAAAAAGTCCAAGACCTTCTCTGCTGGAACATCATCACGGGACAAATCCCAGGGCAAAAAAATTGCCACCATTAGTCCCGTCTTACCTGGGCCTATCCTACACTGTGGAATGTGCTTAGTCCTGTCTTATGACATGCTGAAGGAAGCATTGGGCCTATCCTACACTGTGGAATGTGCTTAGTCCTGTCTTATGACGTGCTGAAGGAAGCATTGGGCCTATCCTACACTGTGGAATGTGCTTAGTCCTGTCTTATGACGTGCTGAAGGAAGCATTTGGCCTATCCTACAGTGTGGAATGTGCTTAGTCCTGTCTCATGACATGCTGAAGGAAGCATTGGGCCTATCCTACACTGTGGAATGTGCTTAGTCCTGTCTCGTGACATGCTGAAGGAAGCATTGGGCCTATCCTATACTGTGGAATGTGCTTAGTCCTGTCTTATGACATGCTGAAGGAAGCATTGGGCCTATCCTACACTGTGGAATGTGCTTAGTCCTGTCTTATGACGTGCTGAAGGAAGCATTGGGCCTATCCTACACTGTGGAATGTGCTTCTTCTCAAATCAAATTGTACACAAAGTTTAAGAGTATTTCACAGAACTCAGGCATAAAGCCTGGTCATGCTTTCATAAAATGTCTTAACTCTTAGTAAAAGCTAAGCTCCAGTTTTGTATGCTAAATATTTGTGAACTGTAGTAACAGTTATATTAAACCTGTGGTTAGATTGCTTGATTGATTGCACTCAACAGGAAATCAACACATGAATCCTTATTTCATGCTGCAGCAATTGAAGTCACATGTCTTGCCCAGCTGAGCCATCCTGAACAAGAGTCGAGCCTGCTCCCTCCTGGTCACAAGTCTACCACACTAATCCAGTAACTGTGGTTCCAGTACATTGTGAAACAAGCTGGTTAATTTGAGCTTAATTCTGAAATACTGAACTTAAGTTTTACTTTTTCCGAATTTTACCGAGACAAAATTTAGAGTCAAGTGCATACTAAAGATAAGAAGTTTTATAAATGTATATTCGATCTGACAGGGTATTCCTTGATTACAAATCAATCTGGGTTAATTATTTAGTGAGGGGGAACTTGTGGGCTGATAATCACAGTAACAGTATACAACATTAGAGTTGATGTCTGTTAATAAAAGCATCATTTTTAGATTTTAATTATGACAAACATATCTCCAACAGTCTGGAACTATTTAAAATTCCTTGAAAGCTCCATTGAAACTGGAGAAACATAAACAGCAGGTAGAGCTTTTAAACCAGACAAAGAAACTCTTGCAGGATAGGGAATCCCTGATGAAGAGGTTAAAATTGTCAAAAGCATCTGGGATGCTGATATACTGAATACTCCAACCAGACTTTCACAGTTGTGAAAACAAACCCATCCCAACTCTGAGGACAGGGTCATATAAAAAATTTTAAAGTCAAAATTTTGAAAGTATGATTATAAAATTGCACATAAAATGTGTTGTGGCTATAGTATAACAACTGTCCAATCTGAAAACCGACTCCTCAAAATTCTGGCAAAAACTGAATCATTACATTTGATATCCTGCAATTATTTTGCTAACAAATATGACCCTTTATTAATTTTTATATCACTTGTTTTATTCTAAATTTATTTCCTGGCCCCATGGTTATTTGGATCAGATGAATTATGCAGGGTGGGTTGCTGGATCAGATGAATAATGCAGGATGGGTCACTGAATCAGACGAATAATGCTGGATGGGTTGCTGAATCAGATGAATAATGCTGAATGGGTTGCTGAATCAGATGAATAATGCAGGATTTTGATCAGATGAATTATGTTGGAGGAGTTGTTTGATCAGATGAATAATGCAGGATGGGTTGCTGGATCTGACGAATAATGCAGGATGAGTTGCTGGATCAGATGAATAATGAAGGATGAGTTGCTGAATCAGATGAATAATGAAGGATGAGTTGCTGCATCAGATAAATAATGCAGGATGGGTTGCTGGCTCTGACGAATAATGCAGGATGAGTTGCTGGATCAGATGAATAATGCAGGATGGGTTGCTGGATCTGACGAATAATGCAGGATGAGTTGCTGGATCAGATGAATAATGCAGGATGGGTTGCTGGATGAGATGAATAATGTAGGATGCATTGCTGGATCAGATGAATAATGCAGGATGGGTTGCTTGATCAGATGAAAAATGTAGGATGGGTTCTTTGATCAGATAAATAATTGCAGGATGGGTGCTGGATCAATGAATAGTGCATGATGGGTTGCTGAATCAGATGAATAATGCAGGATGGGTTGCTGGATCAATGAATAGTGCATGATGGGTTGCTGAATCAGATGAATAATGCATGATGGGTTGCTTGATCAATGAATAATGCAGGATGGGTTGCAAGATGAGATGAATAATGTAGGATGGGTTGCTGGATGAGATGAATAATGTAGGATGGGTTGCTGGATGAGATGAATAATGTAGGATGGGTTGCTGGATGAATAATACAGGATGGGTTGCTAGAACTGATGAATAATGACAATTGAATTTGTAACACAACATATAGTGAAACTCTTTTTTTTTTTAAACTTAAAACTACAAGTTTAACGGACAGTCTCAAGTTCCAACTACATTGTCTTCATTTGCCTAAAAAAATGTCTGAAATATATGCACAACTCATTCATTTTGCGTTGGTTAAGTTATAATCAGCTTAAAGTATGCCTCTCTCTCTCAATAACTTGCAAGCAATGAGATCTATACACATCGATCACAACATAAGTGAGGGCATAAAATAGCGAGGGAAGCAATTTCTGGTTAACATGGACAGTTGGGGGGGGGGGGGAGCAGTCCTAGCAACTTTATTGATACTTGGTATTTTAATCCCTTTGGTCCTACACAATTATTTGAATAATGGATTTTAATATTAATGAATATTAGATCTTATGAAGTAAAATGAAGTTAATAAATTGATGACAGACTTGTAATATAAATCAAGTTGACAGGCACCATTTACAAATTCATGCATCATTAAAGTCTGAGTTGCCTCCCTCTCAGTATCAAACTATGTGTATCCATCATAAGCCAACACAAATGAACTAAAGCTTCATAGCTAGAATTACAATAATAAACCAATGGAGCCAAACACATCAATATGGTTGTACTAGTTAATTCCTCAAGATAGTGATTTTAAATGTTGATTCTTTATCAATAACACATGGCAATGAGTATATCATTTGTAATAACAAGCACAGTTGGCATATGGCAGTTGCACTGTCCCGGAACAAACACTATATCTGGATTGAGAAAAAATTATGGAAAAAAAAAAAAAAAAAAAAAATTAAAAATAGAAATATATAAAGTTATTTTCAAATATATCACTGCAAAGCTTGAAGTACAATCCACAGATTCGTCTACAGCAGTGGTTTCCAAACCCCGGGACCCTATACTGGTACTGCATTTTGGGTCGCAAAAGATGGTATTTAGGGTCGTGATCAAAATAGTTTGGGAACCACTGGTCTACAGCATGTGATTTTAACAAGAAATATGACTAATCTACACCTTGATGTCACTGTGATGTTGGCACCTGTCATGCAGAGACAACTAATCTGTTAATTAGCTTGTGTTATCATGTTGAAGGACCATTAAGCGCTCAACAATTGCCAAAATAAACCAGCCACTTAGTAATCAGATAATTAGGTTATCATGGAAGCAGTGACCCGCATCATTTGGCTCTTTTCACATTTGAATAGATGAGGGCATATCACACTTATGATGATTCGACTGAAACCCAATTAAAAGATTAAATTAAAACATAAATTTCACTTAACAAGACTTCCTAACAACTGCCCCCCCCCCCACCCCTCAAAAAATGGAAATTGAACAAGATTACTAATTTCATGATTTAGGTCAGCTCAAATTACAACTGTAATCTAACCTTTTTTGCATATTTTGAAAATACGGAAACAATATATGCAAAAATATCCCACAAGGCATTGTCTTCTCAACATAAAATTGTTCAGTTAAAAAACAGGTCTCTTTTGGGACAAATGTTCATAAATTTGCCTAGTCTTTTATCTACGAAACTACCATCTACATGTATCTCTTTAATATTGCAAATAAACATGTCTAATTTAGTTGATATTTCACAAAACAAGCCCCCTTAGAAGCACTGAAATTATCCCCTTCCCCTTTTTTATACCCTGAAATTATCTTTCATCTCAACAGATGTGTTTAGAATATAAAGTAAAACATGTTTAGGAACAGATTATAAAATAACATAAATGGGTAACTATGCTGTGTGTTCATTTTACATCATACCATTGACCCTTATTTTTCATCATTGGTGCAAGAAAGTTGCCTCTATGGTGACCATAGGCACATAAAAACGATCCCACAAAATAAACATCAAAGAGCATTATCATTGATTTTAGACTAACAGAATCAAGTGCACTTCAAGATGGCTTACTGAATAGAGTGTTCTTATTGCCATAGTGCTGCAGAAGCATAACATGATCAATTTCATTGGCTGACAGAAATGTCTTGCTGATTTTGATCAGCTAGGACACAAATCGAAAACAGTTGGTCAATGATCATGGACAGAAAATGTGAAGTGGTGAAGATGAAATCTGAGGCAAAAATATTTGATTTCCATATTAGCATACAGGAAGATAAAAAATGTAGACTCTAATGTCCAAAATAAATTCTAGAGGGGAATCATTACTAAAGCCTGAGGAATTCAAATCCCAATGTGGAAGGTCGGAGGCAGGGGGGGCTGATAATGGTATGTATTTGAATTTTCTTGAATAACCAGGTATGGATATATTTTTACCCATGCTTTTTTCTACATGACCCCACATTTTGACCTATTGGAGCCCCTTAGGTCCTACTTTATCCATTTCTGGAATGAACACTATACAACTTCCTACTGATCATAAATCCCCATTAAAAAAAAAAAAAAAAGTAAATTGTGATGAATAATTTGGTAAATGATTTTGGGGTGGTGGTGGTGTTGTAAATTTCTTCACTTAATACAAGCAATTAATTATGCCAGTGATGTACTTACTGTACAAGGAAAATATAATCTAGTTCAAATGGTTTTAATTCGCAATATTCTTTCTTAATTTTTTTTAACAAAGCCAAAGTTATGTGAAACAAAAATCGTGTTAAAATAATTTGCAATATTATTTCATTTTTGTTACAATGCCATTATTATGTGCAACAAAAATCATGTAAAACATATATTACAGTACAAGTCATGTGTTTATAATGTTTGTTAATATGGGACTAGGATCATTATGGATATCAAAATTGTCTATCAAAAATGTATTCACCCAACCTAACACCATATTAGATATTTTAACAAAATTCTTATGAACAAACAATTTGCTGTGCCAATCTAATATACCTAGAGACTAAAACCATGAAAAAGCTGCCTATTATTATTATATGCATTAAAGCCAGGTGTAACTGTTAAGTGTAGGTAAATATGTTTGTTTATACATATATACATGTATAGGTAAATAACATACCTTTATAAACAGGTACTTCATATTTCTGCTCCACAGGTTGCATATCTTTATCTCCTTCCTCATCTTCCCCAGCAATTTTCTCAATCAGAGTCACCAAGCCAAATATTAGGTTAATAAATACATACATTCCCGAAAAAAAGGTGAAATATTCATAGAAATGATTATACAGCCATGTAAGAACTCGTAAAAAGAGGAACATAGCCGTCCTACACACCTTCCCACACTAAGGTGTGTAATGAAACATTTGTGAAACTTATCCAAGATTGCGTGTTGCAGTGCTCCCAAGTGGCATTATTGCTCCATTCACATCCAGATAGTACTGATTATGGAGAAGACAGTTAACATGAGACATTTGTTTGGCAATCACAGAGGAAAGTTGGCTAACCTGAAATCAATGTAATTGTCTGTAGGTAGATCAGATGGATACGCTTGGGCTCCTTCTAAATTACCAGGTACACTACTTCAAAAACTCCAGTCATGGAGTTTTGACCCTGATTGCTTGCCACAATGTGACTTGATTTAATACACAAAACAAATATTGTCTTGTTTGACAATAATGTTAGACTCGTTCTACATGCTTAGTTGTCACCATAAACAAAGAATACAATAATCAATCAAACACCTGATCATAACTCATGCTTGGGCATATATATATATATATATATATATAAAAAGAAACTTTAGTTATTAGTGCATAATATAATTATTACGGAGAATTAAAAAATTATTTTTGCCACTAGAGATTGATAAGTACAGGTATTAGTTATGTAAATAGGCTCTGTGTACATAGTTAAAGATCTATTAAAAATTATATCAATCTTCAAAGAAACAATATTAAAGGGTACCATATATACTCACTAACAAGTCAAGTCCAACTGCAAACAATATAGACCCTGTTCTAATGTCACATAATGTGCCAGCAGATCAGGCTTTCTGTTGTTTGTTCTACTGATTACTCCCAACAAACTGCATAGACCCAGATCTGCCATCTGTGCAGTTTGCAGTTGGATTCAACTTATTAGTGAGTATAAACGGTAAGTGTTGTGGTCAAGATCAAGAATACCTAAGTGGCTTCCAACATAAAGTTTCCTTTTATCTACCTCAAAAAAATAGAGCCAGCATATAAACTTCAGTTCCAGATTTTGCCTTAATATCATTCTTTGAAAAGTATTTTTTAAGAATTTATTTTTGTATTTTAAGGTGAACTCAGTATCATTCAGAAGCTTGCACAGATGAAAATGTACAATCATAGCAAAAAGATTTATGAAATTTCTTTAGATTTTGCTGAAATAAAGCTAATGATTAATTTGTTGCTTTGTTTTTAATGGCACTTTCAATACAAGATTGGCAAAATCATGCCAGGAGCATGTACCTTTCCCAAGGAGACATCGAGGCAGCTGATCTGAAAAGGTATCAAACACTTGACCCTTTGATTATGCATCCAACGCTATACCAACAGAGATACAGTGTAATCGATTCAGTGTTAAATATCAGACTTATTGACAATTTAAGTTTCTCTCTCTCTTTCTTTCATTTAGGAGGGTTTTGTCTGTTTTAAGATTTTAATGTCAATGGCAAATTAAAATGTAGCCAAACTACTGTTAATGTTTAAAGACAGATGGATTCACCTTTTTTTTCTTTAATTTATTTCCAACTGAATAAAATGACAATAGAACCATTACCAGCCTAGTTGTAAAGGTAACACAACTTGAATAACTACAGAAGTAGTAGCAGTTTTATAGTACTGTGGTGATCATGAAAACAATATACTCTACACAAGCAATTTAATGCAGAACAAGTTAACAGAATAATTACTACTGCAACTTGTTGCTAACAGTACTGGTATGTCAAATCAGAATAAAGTGCTTTCTAAAGTAAATATCAAAAGAACAGGTGTCTTAAAAAATTACCGTTTATACTTGTTTATAAGTCGAGTCCAACTGCAAACTCCACAGACCACAATCTGCCACTGAATAATGCACCAACAGATCTTGGTCTATGCAATTTGTTAGGACTAAGCAATACAACAAGCAACATAGACCCAGATCTGTTTGTGTATCATGCGACAGTAGATCAAGGTCTATGTTGTTTGCAGTTGGATTGGACTTAAAAGCAAGTTAAAAAAATACAGTATCTTTGTAAATCTATAAACAAGCTTAGGACACATGTAAAACAAATGTCAAAGTATTGGTTGCTGATGCAAAAGTCTAGGTTGTATGGGGGTACAGTTGAGAAAAATATTGACCTTCTGTTACGGTATTCATATGAATTTCCCACTAAATTTGTTTTATAGGTAGTTGTTGCCTTTTTTTAACAACTCAAGTGAACAAATGAGGGAATGTTAGTAATATGGTATCAAGCTACGATACTAAAGCACCATGCATAGTGTGTGATTTGGGGTGGGTTGAAGATAGGAGGGGAGAAATTTGATTAATTGATCTACTTCAAGGTCAAGTTTAATAGTGACAAAATTTAAAAAAAAATGGAAACAGTCTTTTGAGTCTGTTGATCTGACTGAGATATGACAATACAGATAACTGAATGTTACACATCAACAATACTAGAGCACCATGCATGGTGTGTATTTTGGGTACAGGGGTGGGGTGGGATAGGAGGGGGAAAGGGTTGATAAATTGATCTACTTTAAGGTTCAGTTTATTAGTAACAAATAGAAATGGAAACTGTTTTCTGAACTTGTTGATTTGACTGAGAGTTAAAACCAAACAGGTAATTTAATGTTTAACCAAAGAGGTGAAGTCACTTACCAATAATTTGCATTTCCATGAGAGGTGGGTGGGGATGTGACATCAAAAGAAGAAAAGCACAAAGAATACAAAACAGTTACTAGTTAAAAATGAGCAAAGACAGCTAAAATTCAGGTCTTTCACATTTTTTTCCTGCAATCCATAATTTTATCCCTGACATCATCCCGGGTGTTAACCAGTCAGAAGTCATTATTCATTCATTCAACTAACTGACTGACAGACATGGCATTTGTTCTTACAGCTCCTACGTAATTGTATACATTCATTAAACTGCACTGTTTTTGAAATGTGTATCACTTCAAAGCATTAAAAGAAGAGTACAGTAAATTGTACAATATATGCCAGCTCTGTATTTAATAGTTCTCTGTGTAGGCACTAGGAGGGAATGGTTGACTATGGAGATTAATGACCAAATGATATAAATGACTTTGACCTTTGGTACGTGGTCTTGAAGTAAACTTAATGCACAGAAACCATAACTTTCTTATTAGATACACCATGACTGTGACATCTGACCTTTAGACCCCATAATCAATAGATTTCTTTATTACCTAAGTGCAAGCAATCCACAAGACTTGCTCAAGAAAATGACTCAACAACGGAAGTTATTCTGTACAACTATTTTTTCTCTGAGCCATAATGATCTTGACCTTTGATCTTGGACTCCAAAATCAATATGCCTTGTCCATACCCAAGTCCAAGTTCAACACAAACTTTGGTCAAGGTACATGGTCTGGAACTAAAAGTTATTATGTAAAATACAATATTTCTTCTTTCAGTCAGTGACCTTGACCTTGGACCTTTTGACCTCAAAATCAATGCACTTCTTCCTTATCCAATGTGTTAGTCATACACAAACTCTGGTGAAGGTCCATCATTGACAACTGGAACTCTTGTGCAGAAACCATTTTTTTTTTCTGTCAGTGACTCGGACCTTTGACGTTTTTACTCCCAAATCCATAGGTTTCTTCCTTATCATATATACAAGCTATCCACAAAGTTTGGTAACTGTTGATGGTGGAGAACCCAAGTAATTGTGCAGAAACAATTTTTCTTCTTTTTCGACTGAAAAATCAATAGTTCTTCCATACCCCAAGGTCAAGCCATCCACAGAGTTGGTAACTGTAGATGGTAGACAACATGAGTCATTGTGCATAAACAAAATTGTTAACAGACAGACAGATGGATGGACATCATAACATACTCTGCATTGTGGCAGGTGTACAAAAATCCTTTTTCAAATTTTTCTAAGCTTTATTTAAAATAAAATGTAAATTACTAGGATTAAGAATTTTGTCACAGGCCTGAAGATAAAATCCAAATAAACTGAATGTTTTAACTTACCAGAAACAGAAATCTGACCCATACACAAAAGTTGTGAATTTTAGCTAAAGACTGTCATCTCCCTTGATTTAGATATCCTACCCACCCACCCCCTACCCTGACAACATCTTTTCTTTTTCAGCCAGTGTTTAGTCCTTAGTGCAAAATGTAAGCTACATTCTTAAGTACAGACTTATCCAAATCTCCAGGCATACAGCATGCCACTCAATTGTAGTCAGCATATTTTTCCACAATAAGGGAAAGTGAGTGTGTGTGTGTATGTGCTGGAATAAAAAAAAAAATGAAAACCAGCTATTTGAGTTTACATCACTTATATTAGATCCTCTCCCCCCCCCCCCCAAAAAAAAACATCTTTGCAGTAAATTATACCTGCTGACACTTGTTTCAGAAGTCAAATATGTATTACTGCTGCACAAACCTTTAAGAAAAGATATGATACATTCATCTCTGATCAAAGTCTTAAATTTGTCACCACTGATGAATAAATATTATATTTTTACCTGGTAATTGAAAACTTCCGAGACCCCAGAGAGAGTTAAGAGAAATATTTACAAAGCATACTGATTTTCTGATGTTATAAATCATCATAAGAGTGTGTAAATTATACCTGTAATATTACAGTCACAGGTGCCACTTTCATGAGTATCTATGTCAGAAAACAAGCACAGTACTGTTAATCAAATTATCATTAAAAACTGATGGGCCTAAAAAAAGGTCACATGGGCAGACCATAACATGGTAGATAAATAGGTGTGAAAACTGATACACATCTGTAATCCACCTTTGGCAGTAATTTCAATGGCTGTACAACGATAGAATTTCACCTCTAATAAGCCAAATTATATTATCATGGTATGGGTTACTACTGTATTACAGTCTATACTCGCGTATAATCTTATACCAACTGCAAACTGCATAGTCTCAGATCTGCCGTCGCATAATGCGCTGGCAGATCTGGGTCTATGCCGTTTGTAAGGACTAATCAGTAGAACAAACAACACAGACCCTGATCTGCTGACGCATTATGCTATGGCAGATCATGGTCTATGTTGTTTGCATTTGGATCTGAATTATACGTGGGTATATACGGTACCTTTCAATCTAACAGATTTCTGTGGAAAATTCAAACACAAAGCTTGAAGAACAGTGCGGAATACCATGCACTGTAGCCCAATCAAAAGAAAATTATTACTCTATGAAGGTCTACAGGCTGATTGCTAGTAAAGAAAAACAAATTGATTTCATATTTCATACAGTAAAAGTAGAAATAGAGGACAAGATACTTATCACTCATGTTCAATAACCTATTTTTGAGGTTACCATTTTTGACAAACAAAGTCATGCACCAATTTTTTTTATATTTTCATAAACTTCAACAAGTAATTTTATTATTTTATATTATTCCAATCCAAGGAGTAGTAACAAAGTCGGTTTTAATCCATTTTATACTGGAAATTTGTTCAGTCAGTGGTATATCAGCATGAGAGAATGCCCAGTTTACTTGAAAATCTATTGTCAACACCTGAGCCAAAAAACCAACTAAATAGTTATCATCAGCTCGTTTCATTTCGATGAAATCAAGATCGCGATCCCCTCCACCTAAAATGTCAATTTCCCCAACAAAACTATCTATATTTTCATCAAAATCAGCATCCATATCATTACCATTGCTTGCCTCTTCAATACAGTCCATCATTTTGATCTTGGCATGTCAGAACTCATTTTTTAACTAACCAGTTATCATCAGCACAGTTCATTTTGATCACAATTACCACCACCTAAAATGTCAATTTCCCCACAAAATTGTCTGTATTTTCATAAAAATTGGTATCAATATCACTGCTATCACTTGCCTCATCCGCACTGTCTGTCATTCTGATCTCCACAAGTTAAAACTAATTTTTTAAATAAAATTGTCACCATTAAAAAAAAAAAAAATGAAGTAAAGTGGCAACTCCATCACATACCACTTGTGTACCTCCTACCTTTATTTCCTTCTTTATAAAAAAGTACATGTAAAATAGTGACATATTACACAGTTAAATGCACACTTCCAAAAAATGGTAGTGAATGAAGTGAACATACAAGCAGAATTGAATCCCAAATGACAACATAAAGTACAACAAATAAAATCCTGAATGAAATGGGTTAAGCAATGGTTTTGAACAATTTCTAAATTTTATCTCCCTACACTCCACTCTCCCTATTTTCCCACTACTTCACCCTATTCTAGTGGGAAAGAGTATACAATATTCCCAAACATTTGAGTCCTGTGTGGATCCTATCATGATATACCAAAATTTTAAGTTTCTATCTCAAACAGTGTAGGTGGTGTTGTGAGGCATTACTTACACAGGCACCCACACATCCAGATGGATAACATGATCCCCAAGCTGTCACATACCAAAGTTTTAAAGTTTCTATCTCAAACAGTGTAGGTGGTGTTGTGATGCATTACTTACACAGGCACCCACACATCCAGATGGATAACATGATCCCCAAGCTGTCACATACCAAAGTTTTAAAGTTTCTATCTCAAACAGTGTAGAAGGAGTTGTGCAGCATGAAGGCAACCACATGCATATCCAGATGGATAACATAATCCTCAAGCTTTTGAGAAGCTTGGGGATAATAATGTTAAGTCTTTCACACTCAGAGGCGTACTAAGGGTAAATGGCGCCCTGGGCAACGATGATGTATACCAAAGATGATTGCCCGAAGGGCCAGAATACGAGGCCCGAATTTTTATCAGCTGTTTTGGCGCCCAAGACCTCTGGCCCCCCCCCCCCCACACCCCGTTAGTACGCTACTGATCACATTTACAGAAAAATCAGTGCATTGAAAGATGTGATTTCTTTCTTCCATGTAAAACAAATTAAATATTAAGTATAGACTTTTCTACATTTCACCATGTGAAGACTTTAGTAAAATAAATATTCCCGAACCATAATATTTAAATAAAACCCAAACCAAAATGTGCAAAATATTGTTTTTAACTTAATCTGATCTTTATTTCGTGTAATAATCTATTTTATCTACCATTGATAAAGTACCGTATATACTCACGTATAAGCCTGGTCCAAATGCAAAGAACATAGACCCTGATCTGCCATCACATAATGTGCCGGCAGATCAGGGTCTATGTGCTTTGTTCTACTGATTAGTGCTTACAAACTGCATAGACCCAGATCTGCAGGGGCATTATGCACCGGCAGATCTGGGTCTATGCAGTTTGTAGTTAGTATGCACTTATATGCGAGTATATACGGTATGCAAATTTTGCTAAAGAAAAGCTTAACATCCTTCCCCATGATAAAAATACTATACTGAAGGTATCCAAAAGCAAAAAGAACACAAAATACTGACAAAATGAAAAACAACACAAACTTACCTTTAGAGTGTGTGAAGGTCTTTGTATCTCCCTCGATTGCTTTGTTAGTAAACAGAATAGTTTTAGTACTTTGATTATGTTTAGGGTGCAGGTTAGATGCTGGCCTCATGGGGGACCTGGGGGGTTTCAGTATGCCCCTCTCAGGTTTAGCTATGCAAAACAGATAGATAGGGAATATAGGGATCAGAAGTTAGTTAACTAGCAAATACAAAGTTAGTGATCTAATATATATAACATTAGTTATGTATAATGTATATATTAATCTATATGCTAGGATTAAAGTTACCAGTGCCTTCCTAGATATATACTTTATGATTCATCATCTGTTCATAAAACACTGATGCCCTCACCAATATGGTCCAACTGAAGAATGTCTAGTTCGATATGTAAAGGTGAAGTTCTAAGTCAAACAGGGGCATAAGGAAATTAAAAACATGATCGAGTCTTTTTGATATATAAAATTTGGTTTCAATCCATTAAGTCCTTTGAAAGTTATACGTTGGAAACCATGTTTGTGATGTATGTGACATGACATGATGTGATGTGACATTCTATATGCTCCTTCTAAGAATATGGTGGGAGAATGAAAACAAAATGTGTAAATTTAATATCTTGCATGTGAAGATGTAGCTGTGGCTTAATAACACATGACTAAATGTCCCCTGTGACCTTCACCTCTGACCTTTCAACCACTTCATTCCTCTGCCAATATGTTACAAATCTGTTAACAAAACATTATGGAAACAGAATATATTGCCACTTTCTATGGCTCTTAATACTTTACCCTACAAAACTACACAAATCTTTCCTTGACCTTGACCTTAGATGCCTGGATCCATCATCCCCAAGGATGTGTCATGTAGACCTTTGAATCTGTTTAAAAGTATAATGCCTATCCATAAATACATGCCAATTCCTCCCCCACCCCTAAAAGAAAATCGAAGAAACTAACCACCGACTACCCAATTAAAATTTAAACAGTTGCTCCCAGCGACCCTGAACTTTACTTTCCTTGGTCTTCAAATCTGGTGATATTTCTTCCTTCCTGATGCATTTTTAGGAAAAAATCTGATGGTCTATTCATGAAAACGATATTGCCCTTTAAAAAAACTTAACGAAAAGCTGACACAAGATGGAAGGGTGGACAGACTTTGGGCTGGCAAATACTGAAACAATAGCAAAATCCTTTCAAAAGTCAAGAGACCACTCTGAAAATTGCTGGTTTCAGACAACAAGGGTGATGGCAATTTAAAATGCTGCTTTGCAGCATTGTATAAGATAAATTGAGGCAGGAGTGGGTTTTTTTCCTCCTCTGCTTTAGCAAAGTTTGAAGATCCTCAAGTAATGTTCTGAGAGTTATTGAAAGCTTGTAACTGACAAAATTATATATAAGCATGAATTTACCATCTGATTTTAAATTATTTTTGGTCGAGAAGACTCCATCAGTCATAAATGGGTGACAAAACATACGAGGTCACGTAATCTCCTTCACAACAGATTCTGAACTAATAGATTCGGATCAAGGAAAACACTGGTATTTTGCTAATTACATGCAATAATTGATATAAACTTTAATAATTTATAGATTTCAGTGGAATACTATAAAAATTTAGTAATCCACAGATAATGTTAGATGATACTTCTTTACAAATGTACACAGAAAAAGGAGGCCCAATTGGACCTAAGATTGCTCACCTGTCTGACAGCTGAATAAAAGCCAAGTGCACAAACAGTTGGCCAAGAGATCTGGGTAAACAGGATACTTTTCTGTTGAAATTTCTTCCATTGTTTACTGCACATATATTGCTATGAAAACAATTGTTTCATGGTTTCTCTAGTTTTTATATCTCAATCCATATTTGATGGCACATAAAAATCATTTTTCTGATATTGAATGGTACCAATGCCAGGTCATTTGCGTCAAAGTTGGTCAAATTTTGTTCAGAGAATTTTTTGAGATAAAGTTGTGTAAACGTTTTTATACTTTTAGTAAATGCAGCCACATTTGTTGACTGATCAGCATCATTTGTATATAAAAAAAATCTGACAGTGGAACAGCATCATTTTTATAAATCTGAAAGCATTCAAGCAAGAACACTTTCTGTCAAATTTGATCAAAGTCTATTAAGTTATGTTATAGAAGTTATAAAAGGTTTTCTATTTTTAATAACAGCAGGCTCATTTGAGGACAAATTGGCATCATTTGTACAAACTTAAATGCCCTTCATGCTAGAATGCTGTATATAAAATTTGGTTAATATCTGTTGAGTGGTTTATTTGAGAAGTTGTTTAAAGCATTTTCCATTTTTCCATTTTAGTAATAGTGGGCCATATATGATAGTGAATTGGCATCATTTGTATAAATCTGAAAGCCCTTATTACTTAAATACTTTCTATCAGATTTGGTCAATTTCTGTTAAACAGTTTTTTTTTTAAGAAGTCATTTAAATGTTTTTATATTTTTAGCAAAAGTGGCCATATTTGATGATGGATTTGCATCATCTGCATAAAACTGAAAGCCATTTAAGGCAGGATGCTTTCTTTCCAATTTTGTCAAATTCTCAAGTGCTTTTTTTGTTTAGAATTTCAAGGTTTTTCTATTTTTAGCAATGACAGCCATATTTGATGGCTGATCAGCATCAGCTGTACATATTTTGAAAGCTCTCTATGCCAACAATGGATAGGCATCATTTGTAAAAATTTTTAAAAGTCTTTGTGCCAGGATGCTTTCTGCAAAATTTGGCCAAATACTGTTTAGTGGTTTTTGAAGATGTTGTTTAAAGGTTTTTATATGTTAGCAAAGGCAGCCATATTTGACTGATCAGCATCATTTGTAAAAAAAAAAAAAAAAGTGGAAGTATTTTATGTCAGGATTCTTTCTGTCAAATATGATCAAATTCTGTTAAGTGGTTTTTGAGAAAGGATGTTTTATCATTATTAATGGTAGGCCACATATGATAGTGGACCAGCATCATTTGTAAAAATTTGAAATTCTTTTATGCCAGGATAGTCTTTAGCAGATTTGATAGAATTTAGTCCAGTGATTTTTGTGTGGTTGAAAACAGCAATTACTGACGGATGATAGACGATGCACTACAGGAAGAGTGTAATACCAAAAGCTGATCACGGCTAAGTCAGCTAACAAAGTTTGCAGATAATATGAGTGTCTTGTTGATAAAATTGTCATG
This sequence comes from Margaritifera margaritifera, assembly GCA_029931535.1. Lineage (NCBI taxonomy): Eukaryota > Metazoa > Mollusca > Bivalvia > Unionida > Margaritiferidae > Margaritifera > Margaritifera margaritifera. The sequence continues at coordinate 1,569,214 of JAQPZY010001341.1, forward strand.
CACTAATTTAATACATATAGTTAATATAGAACAGATACACCACATTCTCTAAAATTTTAGTTTATAAAGCAGTCTAGAATAATTATAAAAATGTTGCTGGAGTCATTTAATACCTAATGCCTATACATACAATCTGACTACAAATAGATGGCAAGGTCAAAGGTCAAATGGATGAATCTATTATATTCATGTACATGTAAATTATATTGTAGAATCTGCATATCCTTGACTAGAAATGTGAAACATATGATCAAATATAAAACTTGATTATACGGACAAGTTCACTTGCTTCTACCTTACCATCAAAGAACTAGGAATTCCTTGAAACTAAGAATTTTAAAAAGAACATTATTGTCTAAAACATACATGGTGTTGGGAATGCTTAAATTTCATGGCTGATCATCGGTTTCTCCTAACAGATCACTGATGTACTCACTTAACTTCTCTATGTACACATGATGTCTTGCCAAAACTGCCACCCCCACCCCCCAAACAGCCTGGTCTGAAACAACAGGAATGGTGTAGAAATTAATTTTGATGAAATTGATCACAGTATTTAACAAGACTACCATTAATGGCACATTATATGTTCACCCTGAGTTTAATAATGCTCTATGTAGTCACTAGTACAGAATGGTTGACTTGGGAGATTAATGACCCGACCTTTGGTGAAGGCATGTGGTCTTCAACTAAACTTAATGTATAGAAACTATTTTAATATTACACCTATCATATCCATGACCTCTGACCTTTAGACTACAGAATCTATGGTTTATTTATTACCTTAAGTGCAATCCATCCAGAAAGTTTGGTCAAGGAACTTACTCTAGAACAAAAGTAACTCTGCAAAACCAACTTTTCTTTAAGTCACAATGATCTTGACCTTTGGACCCCATAATCAACAGATCTCTTCCATACCTTACGTGCAAACACTCATTAAACTTTGGTCAATGTACGCTGTCAATAACTGAAATTATTTTGCAGAAACCATGTTTCTTCTTTCAGTCAGTGACCTTGACATTTAACCTTTAGACCACAAAATTAATTGGCTTCTTTTTTAGCCCAAGTGCAAGCCATCCACATATTTGGTCCAGATATTTGATGTAGAATGAATGTTACTGTGCAGAAGCGCTTTTGTTTCTTTCAGTCACAGTAACCTTCACCATTTTAACCCCTAACTCAACAGGTTTCTTCCTTACCCCAAGTGCAAGCTATCCCCAAAGTTAGTCTAGATATGTGATGTAGAATTAATGTTATTGTATGGAAACCATGTCTTCTTTCAGTCAGAGTGATCTTGACCTTTGACCTTTTAACCTTGCAAGCGACGAGGTTCTTATTTCAAATGCAAACCATCCACAAAGTTTGGTAACTGTAGATGGTGGACAACTCAAGTTATTGTGCAGAACTATTTTTCTTCTTTCTCTTTGATCTGTTGACCCAGAAATGGATAGGGTTCCTTCTTACTCCAAGTGCAAGCTATCCATGAAGATTGTTATCCATGAAGCTTGGTAACTGTAGAGAGTGAGGAACTGGTAACAAACAGAAAACATCATACCATAATATGCTCCACCTTATGGCAGGTGTATGAAAATCCATTTTCCAAAACAACTGATATATTGGTAATTTCACTGAAAAGATATTAATGCTTACCAACTTTGATTAACTGGAACAATACTACATGTACCTAAGTCTATAAAAGTGATGCTGCCATCTATCCTTTGACCTTGCCACTGAATCTTGGTGGATTAGTAGCTCAGCTATACTGTGGAAAAAGCAACAACAACAACAACAACAATAACAACAAAAGACTAATACTACAGTAGTTTTGTCACTATTAAAAAAAAGACTTACAATTAACTGGGGGTAGGATTCCACTTTTCCTACTCTTGTTGTCTACTAATGACTTCTTTTTGTCCTCAGCATCTCTGGACTGTAACATGAGAGAGATTTACCAAACATCACTCTGTTTAACAATAAAATGGTTAAATATTTGTCCAACTTTGTGGCAATAAAATCCACATATATTGTTGGAAACATTGATATCGTTGTGATGTCTTGGCATTTTTTGATGTGCTGCCACTGGCAAAAACATTTCCAACAATGTATGAAATACATTTTTCAAACATACATTAGAATGGGATAACAATCATGTATTGAAGGATTTGAGGACAAAAATTATGATTTTAATGTTCCAAATATCCATTTACTGACTCGACTGACGTGTTACCAGTAAAACTCACCATGTGAGAAAACGTGTTACCAGTAAAACTCACCATGTGAGAAAAAACCCATGAACTGCCCTCAAATCTTCATACACAAGAGTTATTCCATAATTTAGGACTACGGATCAAATATTTATGATCAATACACATATATTATTAATTATTGTTATTATTAAAAACTTTGCATCTCGCTTCTCCATAATGAACCCTATTTATGAAACTAGAGTACAGAGTATGTTTTTCGCTTGGTTCCCTTGCTAACTTTGATCATATCTACGAATGATTAGGATAAGCCACTGAATAATGTTAGACACTTTAATGATGTTACTTACATAATAATATTCAAAACAGTTTTTGATTAGTCAATTGAAATGATTTGACTTTATTACACAACTGTGACCACTAGCTCTTAAACAGGTAGGATTGCACATCTTTTCAGAGTTTTTATTCAACCCTTTGATCAGATTGGATACAAAAGATGTAAATACTGTGATAATACAAAGCCAGTCTACTTTTAATTTATTGGAACAATGCAACAAACACTTCTGCAAGTCGCAGATCAGAATTAGAATTAGATTCTCACAGAAATGCTTGCGGGGATTGCTTTGACAGTTGATTAACACTTTTCAGATTTGAATACAAGAAAGAGGGCATATCACATTTGTGAGGATTACACTGAAACCGAATTAAAACATAAAACTGAAACATGAATTTCACCTGACAAAACTTGTTTAACTGATATTTATTTTTTAAAGTGTTGGCACCAGTAGGCATTACAAACATTTTCATTTATCAATATTTTGTTGTATATTGCAATTTGCAATTTATTTTGAATTTTTTAAAAGAAAATTTAACAAAATATATGACTTCTTATCATTATTCATGTTCAGCAAATAGGGATCTAATATTTTGGTATTTTCTGTAAGATAAAAATGGGATTCTCACCTGCCCCTGCATTATAAGCAGGTTTGCAAGTTATATGGGTGTGCTAAAACAAGGGAGTGGTATAGCTATCAAGGCCTTAGACCAATATCAAGGCCTTAGACCAATATTTAGCCCAAAACTATGTAACATCAAGGAATATTCTCCTTAAATTTTCGAAGATTACCGTATAAAAAGAAACTTGTGTAGTTACATTTTAGACAAATCACAAACATTGCTATTTGTTGATTATAATAAATTTTGTAGTTATTTATCTTGTATCAATTCATCTTCTATGAAGTCTATCAGAGGTGGACCCTGCTTATTATTTTTTTTTTACCTGGGATGTGTCTGACACAACACTGGCAGAGCTGTCTTTTCGTTCTGATGTGGTGCAGCTGGTCTGTCTGTCAGTTAATGCCAATTCTGTGAAAATGTCAAATAAACAATGTGTTTACTTTACCAACAGGTGCACATTTCAAGTGACAATATACAGACTGGCAAGGAAGAAAATACAAAAGTTACTCAAGCATGAAAATTAGGATATTGTAACCTGCTTTTGGTATAGCTGAGTTACTCTCCTTGAGATTGATCTACAAATCAATTCTACAAATACAATAAGATCCGTAATAGTGAGCACATAATGAAGGAAAAGCTGAAAATTCACTAAGCCTGAATATTAATAAATGGATCACTGAAAACACTGAAAATACAAAAGTCCCTCATGTGTGAAAATTAGGTCAGTAACCTAGTTTTTGTATCGTAGTACTACTCACCTTGATATGCATTACACTGCAATTTCCATGAGTGTAGTTGAGAGTCTAAGATATTATGGATGTAACAAATGATTAACTGAAAATACAAAATCACTAAAGCATGAAAATTGGGTCACATTGACCTATTTTCAGTATGGTTGAATTAAACTTCCCGAGACGTATCCACATACCAAAGGAGAAATAGGGTCAAAGATGTTGAGGGTGTAATGAACAAACAGCTGAAAACAGAGACACACAATGAGCTAGTTTTGGTATAGCCGAGATACTCTCCTTGAGATGAATCCATGTAGTAATTTTCATGAGTCTAGTTGAAAGGGGCTCATGATAGTGAGGATGTAATGAACAGACAGCAGAAAAAACAAAAGTAATTCAAGCATGAAAATTGGGTCATAGTGACCTAGTTGTAGTATGGTTGAGTTACTTTCACTGAGATGCATCCACATACCTATTTTCATGAGTGTTGATGAAATAGGTCCAAAAACGAGGGTGTAACAAACAGAAAGCTGAAAACTATGAATGTCATTCAAATATGAAAACTGGGTCACATTCACTTAGCTTTGGTATAGTTGAGTTAACTCTGGTTGTGATGCTTCTGTGTACCAATTTTCATGTGTGTGGGTAAAATACGGTCCAAGACATTGAGGGTGTAATAAATGGATAGCTGAAAATACAAAAGCCACTAAAGCGTGAAAATTGGGTCAAACTACCATAACTGAATTTTGGTCCAGATAAGTTTGTTTCATTGAGATGTATCCACATACCAATTTTCACGTGGGGGTGAAAGATCTAACATATTGAGGATGCAACTAATGAACACAAGAACATAGAAAGACATGAACAAACAAAACAAAATGCTATATCCCACCCAAACTGTGTTGGTGTAGGGACAAGAAGAAGACCTGGGCCTGCATGTAAAGCCTACAATCAAAGCAAGGACTCCAAGGCCAAAAGATTAAGTGAGTATATTGCAGAATGAATTGTCTTAGTTTCATAATGATTTAGTGTTGCACACAGGATCCCATGGGCAGGGGACTGTCCCCCACCCTTCAAATTTGGGGGACACACAACATTTTAGAGCAACAAAGGAAAATAACAGTGCATAATGCACTAAAAGTGCTATAAAAATGAGATAATCTTATTTGTTTTGACAGTTTTGCTACCTTAACTTTGTGGTCTGCACTTTACTTCCATATTTTTCTTGGACATTTACATTATTACAATAAAAGTTTTATCATGTGTTCAAGTAACTTATGAAAATGTAAAGATGTTTGATATCTGGTTAACCTGAAATAAGCTGTATCACTGAATTTTCCATTCCGGATCTGCTCTCATTTTTCTTTACTGTACACTTATTATCTACAACATTTTTTAACAATAAATACTTATATTTTCTGAATTACTTTTCTTTCCAAACTAACAAAGCATTAATTAAATGACAAATTGTGTATTGGCATAAATTTAGTCTCTTTTGTCATTACTTCAAACTCAAAATAAACTCAATCTTCCATGCCTTAGAGGTGACTTTCACTTCGAAAATATGTTACACTACCGGCAGTCAACTACTTTACACTGCAAGTCAGCCGACTACCACAAACTAAGAATGTTTTCATTGCAAGATACATTGTTTTAAAATAGATATTCATTGTCATCTTACAATTTTTATCACTTTTCATGACTTTGGCTATTGCTAGCACCAACAGCGACATGGATGGACATCCACTAATGAAAAGTTGTAGATGTATTTTTTTTTTTTTTTTCTGACGAAAAAGTGTGCCCAGGGTCAAGATTTGGGCTACATAGGACAAAAAAATGGCAAGAAACCTGCAAGCCAGCGCTCAATGTGCAACACTGACAATTCATTCCAAATATAAAGAAAAGCAATCAATGGATTTCGAAAATATAAGCAAAAGAAAAAACTTTAATCAAAACCGTAACACAATTTTCAATGGTCGAAGGTGCGAGTGAGTGTGCTGCAGAATGAATTATCTCGCCATCATAATGATTCATCCCAAGTATGAAAAAAAATCTAACAAGGGGTTTAGGGAATATAAACAAATTTTTTTTTAAAAATCACAACCGTCACTCAATTTTTCTATGACTGTGACCTTGACTCCAATGTCAAAAGGGCAAGTACATGTGTCAAAGCATGAATGGTCTAAAGATTCAACTCAAGTATGATGGAAATCCATCAGGGAGTTTAGAAAATATAAGCAAATGAAAATAACTGTAACCAAAAGCTTCACACACATTTTCTACAACTGTGACCTTGACTCCAATGTCAAAGGGACAAGCAATAATGTCAGAGAATCAATTGTCTTAGCTTCATAATGATTCATGCAAAGTATGATCAGAATCTATCAAAAGGTTTAGGAAATAGATGCAAATTAAAAACTTTAACCAAAACCTTAACAAAAGGTTGATAACCACAAAGCCAGCACTGCAAAAGTGACTGATATGTCTCACTGCCCTAATGTGGGTTCAACAAAAAATTTGAGACAACTTGAAAGCAAAAGTTTTAAAGAACTTTCAGGTGAAAATAATACGGTAATCAATGCAGTGCAGCCTCAATTAAATGGCCACCAATGGGATGAAAGAATCTGTTCTTTTAAAAAGAGGTGGCTGATAAATGGAGGTAAAGATCCGTTTGTTTGGAGTTGAATGGCACATAAACACATTAAAGGTTATATCATGCCAAGGCAATTGGAATAACATGCCTTGTCCAGGAACACATCATGCAGGGCTGATCTGTGCATGATTCTAACCTGATTGGAATAACATGCCTTGCCCAGGAACACATCATGCAGGGCTGATCTGTGCAGGATTCTAACCTGAACCCATCTGGTCACGAGTAATACTAACCAATGAGCCACCGCTGTTCAAATTGAGGTAAAGAATGTCAGGAAAATAACAACAGGAAAAATAAGATACTAGCTGCATATGAGAGGTACATGTAGTTACTTATGAGATTGTGGCCATTATTAAAGTTAGGACTATTCAGAGTTGTTACCATGCCAGGTGCAAAATTTATCTGTACTTTTATACTAAATATGAAGGCTTTTTTTTTCTATACCCATTTGTACATTTGCTAACAAATGACTGGTGAAATTGATAAATTCCAACTACCATGACAAAATTATGGGGAAAAAAAATCATACAATTTGTTAATTGCTATATCAACAGAATTAAAAATACATTACATTTAACTGTATAAAAGTTCAACTGCAAACTGCAGTCCTATCTTTTATATTGCATCATTGCTAAATGTGATTTTCTTTGTTTAAAAAAAGAAAAGAAATCCATATCACTGTTGTGTTCTCCACTTATTTCACAGTGAATGGAGACTGTATAAATATAAACTTTTGTCCGAGGTGTGACTTTGCAAACAATAAACTTGAAATTTCAGGAACACTTACTACTCTGTTTTTCTGCAGTTTCATCCCCAGTGCCAGTGGTGCTCAAATCTGTGTGACTGCTTCGTACCGAACTGTCTACTGAGTTGCCTAAACTTTTGACACCATTTAATGCCTCCACAAGATCGATGTGGATACCACTCTGCTGAATCTCAGAATATCGTCTCATGGAGTTGCCAGATTGGTGTCGACTCCTAGTATTTGAATCTTTTGACTCTCTTCGACTTCTGCTAGGCGAATTTTCCTTTCTTCCAGGAGATCCATCATCTTTGTGAACTTTTGGAGGTGGGGCAATAATTTTCAACTTGCTCTGCACTTTGCTGAAGTCAGGTATTTTTGAAGCAGGGATCTTCTTTTTCACTTTGGGTTCATCTGTTTTTTCATCTGCCTTTTTTGGAGAGACTGGTATGGGAGCACTAAGGTATGCCTCAAGTTTGCTCTTCACCTCTTTGGGCTTGTTTTTCTCACTGGACTTGTTGTGTTCAATTTGACACATGATAGATTCCCATTTGCTTTTGGGAGGTGTCCTTTTGACTTTCTTTATTGGCTCTTTCTCTACAATCTCTTGCTTCTTTTCAACTACCTCAGTACTCTCATTCCTACTGAGATGTTTAGGACTGTCACCTTTACTCTTTTGTGTATTTCTTTTGTTTTTTGCTTCTTCAGTATTAGCTTGATCATCCTTTGGTTTGGTTGGCAAAGGTGCTTTAATGTAATCAGCCAATCTTGAACCCACATTAATATTGGGCTTCCTGAATTCAGTTGGGACACTTGACTTGCGCTGACTTCTTGGGGTGGCTTTCTCTGAATCTTTCATCTTCTCTACTTTTTTATCCACAGCTTTGGATCCCTCCTTGGCACTCTCTTTCCCTTCCTCCTTGTCAGCAATAACAATTGTCACTTGTTTAATTTCCTCACTGTCACTCTCTTGGCAAGTAAACATAGAATTCTGAACCTGATAAGCTTCAGCTCTATCATCTTGCAGGATCTGGAAAAAAAAAATTCAAAAGCCATTAAACAAATAACAATGACACTAATTTATTTATATGACTTCTTTTCTTCAAAATATGCAAGCTACAAATTTGCTTTAAGTTTTTTAATTTTGTCTTTGCGTTGTTAGAACTTAACTATTAATTGGCACAGTACAGCAAGTATTTGGCTGATGTGCCATTAAAACCTACACATACTTACATATTTAATTATAAAAATTCAGCCATTTTAATTCTTCAGAATCAAGTAACTTCAGTGACTGATAACAAGCCCATAACAAAAATAAAACTATACAAAACTTGACCCCATAAAAACATTTTTAAATTTAATTGTATCAAAATGATCCCTCCTAAAAACAAATCAGATAAAGAGCTGACAGTTAATATAACCTGACTTTTTTTAAGACACATGTTAAGTGCAGATCAGTTTGCCCTAAAGGTTGACTTTCTCCCTTTATCAAAAGTAGTAATCATGCTCTAAAATCAAAATAGTCTTGACTTTATTTAGAATGTCTCAAAATTATGTTCATCAGTCATACAAATGGAAATGCAAGTCCTTGTACTACTTTTATCAATTAAGGGAGATAACTTAATAGTACCTTGTTACCATAAGAGTCCTCCTTTAGTTTGATACTCATAATAATTGTTTCCCCTGGTGAAACTGACTTTGGAGCCTCAGTTCTAAAATATGAAGAAAACAATTAAATATTTTTAAAATTCAAAATAGCATCTAAAAATGACTTTCTTCTGGTATCTCTAGATGAAGTAATTACTAAATATTAAAGTTACACATAATTCTCAAATCATTATGGATGAATGATTTTATTAAACAAAGCAAAGGACTCATTCTGATATCTCAACTTTTTAAATATAATTTAAATATATTCCTTTTCTATTACTAGCAACATTTCCTTAAAGTTCAATAAATGTCAAATACTGATTTTCATTCTAAATTTCTTGTAAGGATCACTAATAAAAGTATGATTATTTATTAAATGATAAGTAATTTCTGGAAAGTCACAAGTTCAGAATGTCAGTAGCCATCAAGAGGTTGCATGCAAGACAGGGTGGAAGGGATACCCTTACTTCTGAGATATAAATCAGGAGACACAATTTCATGGGTTGACTTAGCTGCTAGCCTACCAGCCCATGGGTTTTGAGGAAGACCAGTTAATACTGACAGCCGCAGGGCCAGTTAAATTTTCCAAAGTTGTATAACCTATTTGATTGGGAGGGCCAGTTGATTTTCTGCTTGGCTACTTGATTTCCATGCGAGCTGGCCCTGCTGGCCAATGGAAAAATCTGTGTTAAGTCGACCCCTGTAATTTGGCAAGTAAGTCACAGACAGACAGTTTGATGCATGACACTTTCATTCCTAGAAGTACATACAATGTACCAGTGTTTATTTTGCTAGCAATACTTGAGTAGGTACTTATGTAAAGACTCCGACTGAAAGTACACCAAAATCCTATCATCTAAATTTGTGAGTAACTTAAGCTAGTGCCCTTTGGTACAGTACTCACAATTTAAATACTAATTACCGGTAGGCTACACTTTGTTTCCATGGGAACATCAACAAAATATTGAATGTGGAAAATTCTAGGTATCAAAAGACACCTCTATGCAACTTGCTTGACATGTACATTATATCTTCAATGGTTTGAGAGTTATGCTCTGGAAATGAAAATATTTATGGACAGACCGACAGTTATATTCCCCTGTATTAAATACCAGGTAAGATAAAAAGAATTAAAAAAATTATATGACAGAGCCATCAACATCCCCTGCTCTACCAAGATGTCTGCTAGGAGACAGACGGGTCTGTTAAAGATTGCATACATAAGAAGTCCATATTCACAAAGTATACGAAGAAGTGATAGGCATTGTAAGTTTTGTTCCAGAAATGAAAGAGTGTATGGTGGATGGATGATTAACAGACACATAGAAGAAAACATTATTAAACTTAAGAAATGTGAACAGTACAAGACAAATCTACATCACTAGTCTAATACGTGCACCAACTTTCACTGACATATTTTAAATGGTTTTTAAGTTTTGCCATGAAAATGAAAGTATGGATAATGGATGGATGGGCAAGTAGGGAAAAATGTTAACAATATGTAAACTGAAGAATTGTAATTAGCAAAAGGCACATCTGAACTACCAGTATAATATATATGTACGAAAGACCAATATTTTGAATGGTTTAGAGCTCTACTCGGGAAAAGAAAGTGTGAATGATGGGTGGATGAATGAACATACAAATATTGACATTTAACCCTTTGGCAGCGGGATACGACTCCAGTCGTACTTTACCTTTGCCAGCGGGATACAACTCCGGTCGTATGTTCACTATATTCCGTTACCAACATTTGCAGACACGTGTTTAACTGTATAAAACGTCATCAGTTTACGTGTACTCTTTTGAAAAGAATGAAATAAAGGTAGAAGGTACATATAGTATTACCAGATTGTGTTTAAAAGACCACAAAACTGGTAAAAATTTGATTTCAAAATCGAGTTTTAACGTGCGGAGATAAAATACGGCGGTCATATTCTGAAGAGCGAATTGAAGACAGTTATGTGCTTGCTGAATTAATTGAAAATAAAGACCATTTCGTGTGGAAAATTGACATTCTAGGCAGTGGGGATCGCTATCTTTACTTCTTCAAAATGAACGGAGCTGATGATAACTGGTTATTTGAAAATTTGATTTCAAACACAACTTTTAATGTGTGGAGATCAACATGGCGGACAGCGCTGAAACAGCAATTTACGGCAGTGATGTGGATGCCGATTTTGATGAAAATATAGAAAATTTTGTGGGGAAACTTTATGTTTTAAGCAGTGCAGATCGTGAGCTTCACTTCGACGAAATGAACGGAGATGATGAGAACTGGTTAGTAGAAAAGTTGATTTCAAAACTGAATTTTAACGTAATTCAAAATGGCGGACAGTACTGAAGCGGTCGTGATGCTGATACCGATTTTGATGAAAATTTAGACAATTTTGTGGGGGAAATTTATATTTTAGGCAGTGGGGATCGTAATCTTGGTTGCATCGAATGAACTGAGCTGATGATAAATAGTTAATTGGTATTTTTGACTCGGATATTGATGATGATGAAGACGTGGATGCTTTTCAAGCTAACTGGACATTTTGAGAACTTCACTTCTCATAAAGTTCGCATATATACCGATGTTGAGTGTGTGCATAATATTATGAAAATTTCCTGCATCCCTGGAAATGGACCAAAATACATCCAACATAACTCTGATATTATTACACTAAAATTTATTGTGGAATAAAAACACTGAACCAAAATGAAAAGCTTTGTCGACTTACCAGTAAGGATTATTGTTTCTTTTTCTCAATTCTCATTCGAGTAAATTTAATAAAATTGTAATAACTTTTGATATTCTTGATGGATTTTTACTATTTTGTCACCTTCTTAAATGGTATAAAATTCCCATTTCATACAATTACATAGAGGAGGTAAACTGAATATTGCAGATAGAAAAATTGCATTGAAAGTAAGTTATTAAAAAAAATTTAAAGCATTTTTTTTTGCTGACATAACTTTACTTTCAACTGAAGTTTTACGTCTGAAAATTTTCAGTCCAAAAATATATGACCTTAAGGAAAATTTTATGCTTTTTAAAATGGTATACAACATTGAAAAAAAATTTCACAAAATTGTCCTGTAAAGCCAGATTGACCAATGTCACTGCATTCTCTCATGCTGCTACACCACTGACTGAAAAATTTCCAGTTCTACACAACTGCCTGTATGAATGGGCTTCAGTATGAAAAGGATTAAAAAGTGTGAACAGCAATAGGTACATCTGGATCACAAGTCTAATATGTTCAATAAATTTTAAAGATATTTTTTTATGGTTTTGGAGTTAGTATCTGGAAATGAAAGTGTGAAGGTTGGATGGATGGATTAATGAATGAATGAATGAAAACATTAAAAATAGTGAAATTTCAGAATTGTGATTAGGTACATCTGGACTACTAGCCTAGTATGTACCAAGTTTCATGTAGATATCTTAAATAGTTTTAGAGTTTGGCCCTGGAAATGAAAGTGTGGATAATGGATGGATGGATAGATGGATGGACAAACAAATGGGCATAAACATAACAGAAGCACTTTGAACAGCACATTATACATCCAACCCTGTGTTTAGTAGTCCTCTATGTAGGGACTAGTAAGGCATGGTTGTCTTTGGAGATTACTGACCAACAGATTTCTAAGATCTTGACCCTTGTTCAACGTATGCATTCTTTAAGTAAACTAAATGTGCTAAAGCCATTATTTTCCTATCAGACTTACCAAGACCATGACCTCTGACCTCTAGACCCCAGAATCTATAGGTTTCTTTATTATCCTAAGTCCAAGTCATCCATAAAGTTTCGTCATGGAACTGACTCCAGAAAAAATGTTATTCTGCAAAACACTTTTTCTTTGAGACACAATGACACTCATCATTGAGCTTTTGACTCCCAAATCAACAGACCTCTCCTATGCATGCCCTACACAAACTTTGGTAAAAGTACACTATCTGGAACTATAATTATTATGCAACCACCATTTTTCTTTTTTCAGTCACAGTGACTTCGCCCTTTTGACCCCAAAATCAAAACACTGCTTCCTTACACCAAGTGTGGTCCATCAACAAAGTTAGTCCAGGTCTGTGATGTAGAACTCAAGTTATTCTGCAGAAACCATTTTTCTTCTGTCATTCATAGTAGTTTTTACCTTTGGACCCCCAAATCATTAGACTTCTTCCTTACTCAACATTCAAATCACACACACACATTGGTGAAGGTTCATGATCCAGAACTGAAAATGTCTGTGCAGAAACCATTTTTCTTCTTTCAGTCACAGTACCGGTAGCCTAGATCTTTCATCTTTTGACTCCTGAATCAATAGGCTTCTTCCTTACTCCAAGTGCAAGTCATTCAGAAAGTTTGGTAAAGGTATGTGATGAAGAGCTAATGTTATTGTGCAGAAACCATTTTTCCTTTTGCAGTCACAGTAACCTTGACCTTTGACCCTGAAACAAATAGGATTCTATCCTCCTAAACATGTATGTCATCCACAAACTTTGGCGAAACTACATAGATGAGAATTGAATTTTTTGAGCAGAAAGCATTTTTCTTCTTTCAATAACAGTGACCTTGACATATGACCTTTACAACCCAGCAATTTATAGGATTCTCCATTATCCCAAGTCAGAGCTCAGGAAAACCTCTCTTTCTGACCGGGTAAAAATTGGCTGGGCCAAATAAAACTTTACTATGTACTCATCAATGGGCTGTGTAGGTGCAGATTCGCACCTTGAGAATGAACTTGAATGCATTTTCTACCCTTAACAAGCACTGTAGTTCAACATCACTTAACATTTGGCATATGTCAATTATAAATAACCTTTTCCCAATTTGCCTACTTGTTGTCAGTCTAGAATATGTTGCAAAGGAAACAACTTCGTTTTTTTTTTACACGGATACCTGATGTAACCTTGATACTGAAATAGGTAAATATTATGAACATATTTTGTCGCAGTTTCACACCTAGCCCTCGTTTTCTTAATGGTGTTAGCATTTACAGTGACACTTTTCAGTAATTTAGATGTCATTTTGATGGGGAGAAAATTTCCCTTTGAACGAGCTATCACACATCTTTATGTCAGATACCTGAGAAGTTAAGAGACATCTGGTCAGGCAATGTTACAGTAGCCATTTCTATAAGTATGTAATTACTTTTCACAAGAAAAATAATGTCAACTTACATTCGAAATGAGAATTTTAATTGTTGTTATATTTATAAAGCAGATAATGTCGAGACAACAGCTGATTGGTCGAAATCTAGTTGGGGTAACAACCTAGAAATGTTACAATTCTTTTGACCTTCCTTTTCACAGCGCCCATGTATAGCTCTCTAGAATGGAGGTTTGACCAAAATGGATCATTTAGTATGGAAGCTGGTGGAAACTGAGAAGGTTGGAATTCTCCTACAAGTTACTGACATTTTTCTTGTGAAAAGTAATTACATATATAAATATCTGCTGTCGTCTTAATTTTGGCTGCACAGTCTTGAAAATACTGGTGATCTGGGACAAGCGTAATAATGTGTGACCAGACGAAAATCATAAACTTTTGCCATTCTCTGTCTCTTGACTTCTCCCATATCTAACTCATAATGATATGTGATAGCTCGTTCAAAAAGAAAATTATGACACCTAGATTAATGAAAGGTTTCACTTTACATGTGAATACCACTAAGAAATCAACAGCTCTGTGTGCAACTGCAATTTCTCGAGTTACAAACTTTGTTTCTTATTATATGTTAATCTAAATAGCCATGTATTAGAACACAATATTTTCATGATTTTGATCCATTTAAGCATCAAGCTTGCAACAGGTGCCTGTGGTTCTTTAGTAAAGCATAAGCAGTGTAGTCGAGAACTGTACTGTGTTGAGTATAATGAGGACAGGGACGCATAACTCTTCCAACTCACTTGTCCCAGGGATGAGTGTTTGGGAATTTGTTTCCCGAGCCCTGCAAGTGCAAGCAATCCACAAAACTTGGTAAATGTCTGTGATGTAAAAGCAATTTTATTGTGCAGAAACCATTTTTCTTCTTTCATTCACAGTTGTCTTGGGCTTTGACCTTTTGACCCTAAAAATGATAGCCTTCTTCCTTATGCCAAGTGTAAGCCATTCACAAGGTTTGGAGCAGGTATGTGATATAAAACTAATGTTATTGTGTGGAAACAGCTTTTCTGCTTTCAGTCATTGTGACCTTGACCTTTCACTTTTGTCCTGAAATCGATAGGGTTCTTTCTTAACCTGTTCACAAAGTTTGGTAACTGTAGATGGTGGAGAACTAAAGTTATTCTGCAAAAACCATTTGTCTTCTTTTATTCAGTGACCTTGACCTATGATTTTTTTATCCCCCCCAAAATAGGGTTCTTTTTTATCCCAAGTTTAAGCCATCCACAAAGTTTTTCAATTGTAGATGGTGGAAAACATGAGTCATTGTGCAGAAACTAAAGTGGTAACAAACAGTCAGATGGCAAACATCATAGCATAATATGCTAAGGTGGATGTATACAAAGTTGGTGATTGCAATATTCAAGGTTTATTCCACTGTCTGCTGGGCTACAGTGCAATCTTCCCAATGATCGCTTGTGTAACTTATTTTCAAGCTTGAATTAGTGACGAAAAGGGACTAAATCTCAGAAAGAAGAAAGTTTCAGAAATACATAATGTAGTATTATATCCATGAATATTTACTGTGAAAAGAAAAGTGGTTTTGAGAAGAGGGAATTATTTAAGTAAAACACTTGTTGATAATTGGTTTAGACTAAACTTAAAGGAGAGCAATACCTGGAATGGAAAATTCCATTGTGCAGCCCTTTTTAGTAAACCAAAATGTTCAAACTTGTCAGTGTTCTTACTGGGTCAAATTTGTTAACTACCTGTGAAATTCTAGTGTTTCCCTACATAATGGGCTAAAAATTGCTATTTTACTCTTTGTCAGTGTGGTTACAAAAAGGTTCTGTTAGAAAATAGGTGTTTACGCTATGCATCACATGGGAATAGCCCCATTATGTATGTTACATGACTTTAAAAAACAACCAGTTTCACACACAACTCTAACACAAGATCTTGCTGCTGCCATCTATATTGGAATAATACCTATGTCTGACCATAATTCGTGAGCAGGGGTGAGGCTTTACTTAATTCCTGCCCACAAATTGTGAGTGTGAAAGTGGGATTTTCCTATCCCACATCAATACACATGGTTGATTATTTTTCTCACATTCCAAATGAAAATATGGGTTCTAAACAAAATGGCACCCAAATGGCACAGGTGAAGTTTGAGAGGTTGTGTACTAGTTGTGGCATGGAATCAGTTACATTATTGTTACTTATTTTTGATTCTGTATAGCATTATATAATCTGGCAAAAGTACAAAATATTTATCATATCTATGGACCATTTTACAAGTTACAAAAATAGTGCACAAATTCTTGAATGAGTGAGTACCTGCCATAACTGGTTCCGTGTGACAACTGGTGCAGGCCCTCTAAAGGAATACAGTATGAACTGAAAACCTTTGGATCTTTAGAAAGAGCATAGAATATTTGGTTTACAATGACAAAGTTCAGGGCAAACTCAGTTCTGAAATTAATCCAATTATATAAAAATAGTAGATGATGTGATGTAATGCATTGATGACATCATAAAAACAAACCAGAGTTGTGATGTGCCTTTGAAAATGCTATTGTGTCATCATGTGATGTAGGATAACAGTCATGTGCAAGGTATGATAAGGACTGAGCATTGTGCTTGGAAAATTTCTATCTATACCGATCGGGGATGAGAATTACCTGTCTGTCTCTGTGTCTGTGTCTCCCATTAGAGTTCCTACATCGGAGTCAACGTCTGCTGGCAGGGAACTCTTCTCTGAATCTGGCAGAGGAGAAAAAAATAAAGTAATTAGGATATTACAGAATAAATGCTGTGGGTTATATTTCACCATAATGATCATTTTTACCAAAACAGGAGACCAGGGCTTGCATGTTGACCCTATGATCAAAGCATTGCCTGAAAAACTTTAACCAAAACCTTAACGAACTGTTGATGCCACCTCTGCAGGTGCTGATAAAAAAGTGATTGCTCCACTCTCATTTTCCACTAACGCCAGCTCCACCAATATTATAGCACAGCAATTCAAGTAACTATCAAACTATAGTAGCCATAGGGGAATCTAGTGGAAAATTTTAGTGGCCATTACCAAGCCCTAATAATTTGGTCACCATAGACACTGACAGCAGAAATCAATTGAGAGTGGAATTAATGGTAAAAGATGACAAAAAGTGTACACATTGACAGCAGAAATCAATTGAGAGTGGAATTAATGGTAAAAGATGACAAAAAGTGTACACATTGACAGCAGAAATCAATTGAGAGTGGAATTAATGGTAAAAGATGACAAAAAGTGAAGGTTTAAGTTAAGGCCAAGTAAAGAGTAATTATAAAACTATGCTTACATCTGTCTGACAAAAATGTCAACATGTCATCATCTGCTTCAATGTCAGGCAAGCAATTAAAATTCACCATCTTTAGTTCTCTAAACTATCTCTGTACATACTATCTGACTCAAATTCACCAATAAATGGCCTTAACCTTCATTTCTTCTGATGATAGTTTATATTAATAAAGCATTAGCCATATCTGTGTTTATTTTACTTTAAATGACACTAATTTTACTCCAGACAAAATTTCCATACTTGTCTATATGTCTGTATTTTGCTGGATCCATACTATTAGCTGAGGCTGACTGCACAGATCATGTATTAGACTGGTCAGTTATAGGTTGTAAGCCAGACCAGTCACATGTAAAGATGGCAACTTAGGTGGCGCTCTACAGATATTACGTACTTCTGAGAGAGTGACAGGTGTAAGGTGAAGTTGTTTGTATTTGTAACATGCACAATGGAGAGAATGTTGGCATACCTCTACGCTACTTTCAAGTACTGTGGCTGAAATTTCTTTAAATATTGTACTTGTGGAAACTGTACATGATCTAAGCACACAGCTGACTCAAATGGCTGCTCCCATATGTTTGAAAAATCAATCTGAATTAGTGCAAAGTACACTATCTTTAGCAGTTATTAAAATAGGGAAATTGAATTTTGCCAGAGTAGTCAATACCAGCTTTTGAAAGTGCAATGAGTGACTTACAAAGTATATAAAAAGTAAAAAATGTTATAAACTCGTTTTTTTACAATTTACTTTTGAAGTCCAGGAAGTGAAAATGACTGAGTGGAGATAACAGTTTTTTTTTATAGGTGCACATCTGAAGTAAGGTCAAGCTGTATACTCTATCAACCCAAATTATATCCATCAATCACACCGGTACACCAAAATAAAGGGAATTAAAAGTTCCTTTAACAATACCTAAGATATACAAGGTCTTTTTAAATAGCCAAGATAACCAGTGAGGAAAAGCTGGGAAATTCTTTTTCTTTAAAGTCTAACCCTATGCAAAGTATGAAAATGTAGAGTGCCACCTGAACACAAATATGAAAATGTGTGCAATTGCTTGTCTCTTTTTCATATCATCGTGTATGATTTTCTCAACAAAATGGTACATTAACGTTGATGTTATGCATGAAAATAAGCTGATTATGCCTATTTTGCTCTTGCTTAAACAATATGCCTTGTGGCAGTATTCTGTGTGCAATGACCTTGATTATGGGGAAATCAGAAGTCTTAGAACACAGGAGTAAAGTGAACTTAAATTTAAAACTGTTGCATTAAGTGAAGGAAAAATATAGCAAAAATGTTTCTTTTCATTCATTTTTAATAAAATTAAGGAAAAAATTATGACAAAGCAGAGTTGCTTTCTTCCATATACTAATGTTAGAATAATTAGCAAACTTTTTACCCTTTGACCTCTGTGAACCTGATCTATTCTATTCCATCCTTGTTCAAACTGTAAAATTTATTAGTGACATCTTGGGAATAATTGTAGCAAGTTTTATGTTCCCGTCTTTTAGTATAACATTAGTTGCTATGTTGAGAAAATGCAATGTGCATTTTTAAAATAGCTCACTTTTCATCAGGGGTGGGGGGTGGAGGGTAGGGGGTGGCTGAGCCAGTGTGGAACTTTGCTACTAATAAATACTGTTCTGTGGAATAAATACATGATAATTATTCAAAAGGACTGTTTAGATGCTTGCAACTTAAATGTTTCAGCTATACAACCAAAATTAAATCATACAATAATAACAATAATAATAATTATGTGGTCTTTATGGTGGCATTCTACAGATACTATGTACTTCTGAGAGAGTGACAGGTGTAAGATGAAGTTGTTTGTATTTACAACATGCACAATGGAGAGAATGTTGGCATACCTCTATGCTACTTTCAAGTACTGTGGCTGAAATTTCTTTACATATTGTACTTGCGGAAATAGTACATGATCTAAGCATACAGTTGACTAAAATGACTGCTCCCAGGTGCTCGAAAAATCAGTCTGAATTAGTCCAAAGTACACATTTTTAGCAGTCATTAAAATAGGGAAAATGAATTTTGCCAGAGTAGGCAATACCAGCTTTTGAAAATACGAGTAAATTACGAAATATATAAAAAGTAAAAAAAGTTATCAACTCGTTTTTCTACAATTTACAATCAATCATACACCAAAATAAAGGGAATTAAAAGTTTTTTTTAACAATACCTAAGATATACATGTACAAGTTCTTTTTTTAAATAGCCAGGATAACCAGTGAGGAAAGGCTGGGAATTCTTTTTCTGTAAAAATCCAACCCTATGTAAAGTACGAAACTTTAGAGCGCTACCTTAAGGACTCACAGTACTAACTATATGGAAGAATGGGAACCAGTCTAGAAAGGGGTGAAGATAAAATAAAGTATATATGGGTTTGACTGGCCATGCTTGGTTGATAATGAAAAGTAAAATTTAAGTATAAAGTATCTTTTGAGAATTTATCCTGTTCGTAACTGAAAAAAATAGAGACAATGTTTTATTGATGGAATTTCAGTCCTTTTACAGACTTGACTTTGGAACACTCATTAATAAATTAGCACCTGAATTCTTTACGTGCAGAATTTAAAACACGTTTCAAACACTTGTAAATAATAAAAACTGCTGTAGAACATATGACTTTCTCTACACAGGTCTATATAGGTCTGATCATGAGCATTCAGAAATGTAAAGTCCATGCACATTTACATCTCACCCATGAAACACAACTGGCAAGATATACTTTCAAGCTGTGATTGATTAACCATTCAATTTTGTTTAAAAGCATTCAAGTATATATATATATATATATACACACACACACATATACACACACTAACATGAAGTAAAATCCAACCTAATAACCACCCCATTATTCAGTCCACCCCAGTACAATGATTGAAATTCTCAAGAACTGATTGTTTCCTTCAGTATTCCTGTTTTACAACCCCTGAACCAAGATCACCCTGCTATTGCAAATTAGAGCCAGTAATTTAAATGATGATTTAAATGGCTGTTCTACCCGGAAAAAGCAACCATCAAAGCCACTCAATCGATCATGGATGTTGTATCTATGTAATACCATGCACTTATGAAACTCATCAATCACACCATTCAACATTTAACTATAGTTTATGCCACAGTGGTCATTTGCATCTTCAAATATGTCCCAAGATAAAGTTACTGTATATACTCTCCTATCATTCAGGTCCAACTGCAAACAACATAGAGCCATCACACGATTTGCTGGCAGATCAGGGTCTCTATTGTTTGTTCTACTGATTACTCCTAACATACTGCATAGACCCAGATCTGCCAGTGCATTATATGACCGCATATCTGGCTCTATGCAGTTGGACTAAACTTATAAGCGAGTATATAAAGTATTGAATCTGAGGTAGAAACGATTCCAATATCTATTGTCTATGCAAATAATTGAATTGTATCAAATCTAAGATTTCAAATCAAACTTAATATTCTATCTACTTATTAATGTATTATGGACAAAATGGGTTCTAAAAGGGCAACTCTGGTGTCAGGACCACCTTGGAAGTGGTCAACTGCTTTTCTCAAGTCCCACAAGTTGTCTCATCAATTAGGTTTTATATATAAAAAGAGGGTACATCATTGCAGAGTTCTAAATAATTTATTAAATTAGATATTTAACTTCCTGGTTTGGAACTGTTATTATTGCATTTGTAAAAAATTTTGTTTGGGTGTTGTGTGAACACTGCAGAACAAATATTTACGATACCAGACTGAGTCTTAATCATCCAGACATTCATCATGTCTTTTAGAATGTGTCCAATGACTTGGCTGGTGACCAAGACCAGTTCAGCATGCATTTTGATATGGGTCCATTTGAGTGACAGTTCTCTCCCATATCAGGGTCCATGCTGGACTGGAACCTTAGTGTGAAGTGAATTCTCTTCTTCATCAGAGAAGGGGAATGTGGTGGAATAATAGTGAGAAGTGAGTGTAATGTGGTTAAAATGTATAATGTTTATAACGGTCACTTTGAACAGCTGTGTTGCTAAATCTCTGAGTCAAATAATATGAAAACAAATGAAATACTCATTGAACTTTATTAAAATATTAAAAATATTCTTGGTATAATTCTGCAGAATTGTGGTATGACTGTTTTTGCTTGTATATACAGGCAGGGAACAACAATTTCCTGGTCCAACTAGTCCATGCAACTAAAAATCATTCTTGGGCAAGAAAAATGTTATATCAGTAGTCCAATTTTAACAAATGAACAATAATATGAATTTCATGACATTATCACAGCATCATCTTGCCAGGCAATTAAGTGAAAATGGGTATTGTCATCCCCTATATATATATATATATACGTATGAAAAAGCAACTGTGTACATTTAGTTAATTCTTTAAATCAGTTGAGATATGCCAGTGCATGCCGATAAATACAAGAAAAAGCACTGAATGGAGCAATAATCTAAACCACGTGTGGTAAAGTACATATTTACCTTTTCTTTTATTCATCCAGTGTAGAGATTGTTAATTTCCAGTGTGAAAATGTTTCAACTGCCCTGCTTATATCTCCAGCTGTTATGTACAGATGAAAAATTTTAACATGCCAAATGTTTCTTGGCTTTTTTATGTAAACAATTTTCAGTTGGATTATATCAACTCTCTGTCCCAAGGAATTTTACATGCAATCACATGTTGCAGACCATTAATAACGCTGTCACTGCTAGGCAAGTGATTTACCATACACACTGGTACAAACATTCCCCAATTTAACATACTTTTACCCCCATTTGTCAAAACAGATGGATCCAAATTATTTATATGAAATATGCATGCAGGGGGAGCTGGAGTAGCTAAGTTGGTAGAGCACTGGACTCGTAATCCAATTAGGGTCACAGGTTTGATACCTGCCCATGCCAGCCTGGATTGGCTGCCTTAGTGTGTCATTGGGAAAGGCACTTGGTTCCCAATTCCTCGGCATGATATAAGCAATAATGTGTTGAAAGTGCTGTTAAAAAACCAACCAATCAACATACACGTGAATAGGATTATTAAAAATGTTTTTTTATTCTGTTCAAGGTGTCACTTAGTTTTCCTATAACTGCCACAAAACATGCAGAATTGGTTTTTGAGGTTAACATACATATTAAAAAGTTATATATAGCTACAGGGTATGAAATGTTCAGTTTTGGGGAAGAACTGAGTCATTCAACAGAACTGTATAGTGTTACAGATGTCAAGATTTAATATATTATCATGATACAGTGGTCATGATATGATATGTATCACGATACATAAATTGTACCAATTTCTGTATGAACATCTTCTGATGAGCTTGACTTTAATGTTGTCACAATTTATTGCCGTAATTGTTCTCCAACCATTTGATAAATTTATTTGTCAAACCTGGCAATAATATGACAAAAGTGTCAACAAAAAAGTTAAACATTTAAAAAAATCACAAGAAAAAAATGACACATCATGAAAGAACGATCATTATGCCAAACAACATTAGTCTGCAAATCCAGTAATTTTATCTACTTCCAAGTATTAACACGTTTAAAAAATATATGTTATATGTACATTGTATAGTGCAATGCCACCATATGGGGATGTATTGTTATTATATAAAAATAATTATATTACCAATACATATTGTTATAGCTTGATTAAGAAACATGTATCTACCGTAGTATTAATATGTGGCTGCTTTTTTGTATCATCACCATAATCATCATTATTTCTGACTTAGTATGCAATATATCAACCTTTCACATATCACAACCCTCACCATACTTAAATTAATATAGTAAATTCCAATCTAGTGATAAAAAACTAGAAGGTGTGAAGGAGAAAATAATTACTGGTGTCAATTTCACACCCAGAATTTCATTTGAAGACAAGGTCAATTAGATGTGCATGAAATGCGTTCCACTGAACAGCAAACTGCTTGAAAATGGGGGCAAGTGCTACCTTTGCAAGCAACTTGCCTCAAGCAACTTTTGTGCCATCAAATAAAGGACCAGGGATTTGTCTAAGATGATTGGAAATAGGATCTGCACAGTCATCGTTTGTGAAAAAGCTAGATCCATTGAGACAAAAAATCTCAACAATTAAATTTCTATAAATTGGGAATAATGCAATTAGCTTCCAATATCTCATCTTGGGCTGAGGCCTTATTATAAACTGTTGCAGGGATATGTGCCTATTATTGAACCCTGAAGATCCCAAATATATCCTCAACAATGTATAAAAGAAACAAACAGCAAATTAATGGAGATCAAAGAATAATTAAAAATCTAACTTTTTATCAGCTGGATTTACTGACAGGAAAAATGTAACTGCATTTATCTGTAGATTACTGAATCTGTTGAAGAAATTGAGTGAAGTACACGATTATGTTGTTATGTATGTATCTGTATGTATGTATTTATGTATGTATGTAAAGGATTTAATGACACCTCATCACATTAATGGCTATATAGAGCCAATTAAAAGTTAAATTCTAAAAATGTAAAGATAAAGAAGGCACAAAAAAGAGGATAGTTTCACTCACAATTAAATATCTGCTACACAGCCTATCATGGAAATAGGTATCCACAACAAGAAATTAACGGTATGTCACAGTGAACAGGCTTACAGCAAAATAAAGGCATGTCACAGTGAACATGCTTACAGCAAAATAAATGATTACCCGATTTACATTGTATCTGTAAGAATACACTATACCCACAAAACCTAGTTACAATGACATCCAGGAGCTAGGCCATAAATTATTGACGTAATATTGAGATTGTGTAATACTTGAAATACTAGGATGTGAAAGTAATTCATAGATAGATAGATAGATAGGGAACAGAATTTGACGTCATAAAATTCATGTTACATCTACAAGTTTTTCAAAAATTTCAATTATAATAAGTTGTCCATGTAACTTAATTTTGAAACACCAGATTAGGGGCGATTTATTTTCATTTGAATGGAGATAATTCATAGGTATTGTGTAAAATTTTTAATTTGTTGTTTAGCAAAAGATACAAGGTAAGACACCAATGGGATATTTGTGCTACAATTTTTAACAATATCATTGAAAGTATCCAACTGATGCTGTGATTGTGTGATACTGAAGACACCAAAAAAAGCAATCTAGCTTATTATATTGGACATAAGTTAAATATATGAAAACTGTAATCATTAATTGATTGGTGATAGGATACTAATTTTGCCTTTTCATTAAAGATTATTAAATACATTTGATGACTCTCCAAATGAATAACCATCAATCTAAAAGATTTAAGTTAACATAATAATTTTACATTATTATTTTGCAGTTTTATTGGGTTATTATTCTTAATTTGGGCATTTTAAAAAATTTAAATTTTTTTGTCCTTTGTTACACCCATGGTAAAATATTTCTTTCCCATTTAGTGATTGGAAGCACTGACTGTCTCATTACATGTCTAATACAATTAATGTAAGCTGGGTCATTTCTAACCATTTTGTTATTCTTACAAACAAGTCATTACCATTCACAATTTATCATTCAGTCGACTGGGCACAGTGGGGGCACACATTACATCTCAGCTGTCTAATATGCCTGTAACAGGATGTTTTTGCTCAGACTGAGTGCATGAGACAAGTCTCTTCTTTTTTTTCTGAAAGAATTACTCTTATGAAATTACTCTCAACCCAATATCCAAAAGTCTTATTTAAACTTTAAATATAACAAGTAACAATGTGCTTGAATGGAAACTTGTTATCCGGCATGAGCGAGGCTGAAAAATGTCAATATCTTGAAAATCAGTTTTGACACTTAAACCATTTCCACATGAATTTCAAGCAAAATATATCATGTAAATTGAAATTATTCACCAATTTATAACTATTTATGCTATTTTCCATCTTCACTGAGGAAAAATTCCATACACAAATGGTTGTTTACACAGACACTGTGGCAAGAAAGATGTACCAGTAAATCTCTTTTGTCTGCCAATCAACAATAAACATGCTTTTGTATGATGTCAGGCTATTGTAAATGGGTAGCATATATATATTTCATAAAATAAAGACTGCTTGATGTAGAAAATATCAGCTATTTTTCCAGTTGCTGCCAATATTTCATAAGATTCCGAGATATAAGATTATGACAACAAACCAATTAACAAACTTCGGAAAACCGTGTCAGAAATTCTATTAGTGCTTTCTTTTAATGACTTGTATCATAAATTAGCTCTACAAATGTACTTTCCTTGCAAAGTCAAATACTGTTGGGAACTTATGGGATTGGCATCAAATTTATCTGTTTTTAGGACTTAACAGTTATAACATGTTACTTCCCAGACACATTGAAAAATAATCTGATAATTTATTATTGATTTCCTTCTGAGGATCTCTGCATGATTTCAAATGTATATAGTTATGCTTTCTCAGTAACTTGAACACCGTTGAAAGCTCTCTTAATAAAAAACTGGGCATTATGATGGAAATTAATCATGACACCATCATTGTCGACATGATAAAACTAATGAAATCTCCTTAACATTTTGCTTGAAAATTCACTTTTTATTTATTTTACTTATGATCAAGTAAAAACATAGAGCAATATTATCTCCCTCTTGTTAACTGTAAATGACACAAGCACAACTTCAATGTTTATTGTTTCTTGAAATACTAACATTTAATACAGCTGTGACACCTATTTCATGACATCAAATTCTGTACCATGTAAATCAGCCCACTATCAAAACAAGAAGGCCAGACCTGCATGTCGAGTCCACAATCAAAGCATTGCTGTAAAACGTGTGACCTTGGTCCCAAGGTCTAAAGCATGTTGCAGAATGAATTGTCTTAGCTTCATAATGATTCATCCAAGGTACGCTCTCCCTTGATATAACATGATAGCTGGGATTTATAACTGCTGATCATGTTTATGTACTGAACCCCGGTACAGCAAGAATGATCAAATATGTATAGTAATGATTTTAGTTTATGTAAAATGATAATGTTTTAAAAAGGAAATAAAGATGTAATACAAAGCTTCATGTTGTTTTCTTTCAACCCATTTTATCATACATTTGAGGGAGCCATGGTAGCTCAATTGCAAGAGCATCAAAATCGTAATCCAAGGGTCACAGGTTCGATATGGGTCCAGGTCAGCCCAGGTTGGCTGCCTCTGTCTCCCTGGGAAAGGTACTTGGCTCCTACTTCCTCAGCATGATATGGACAAGCTTGATAGAAAAATGGGTTAAAGTCATGAAAATATTATGCTTAGAGTGAAGACAGGTGACCATTACAATGACCAGGCAAAAAATCACTAAGTTTTGACATGGCTCTTAACTTCTCACAGGTCTAACTCATGAAGATGTATGATAATTTGCTAAAAAGGACAATTTCTCCACATTAAAATGACACCTATGTTACTGAAAAGTGTTACTGTAAATGAGTGTATCATTAAGAAATTGAGGGCTAGGTGTGAAACTGCAATTTTCTTGCGTTACAAACCTTGACTCATTTTACATTTATCTAAGGGACCATGTATTTGAAGGGTTTAAAACCTGCTGTCTTCACTCCAGATATAATATTTTCATGAGTCTGACTGATTTTAGTATCAAGCTTCCATCCAGTACCTTTTTTTTTTTTTTTTAGTAAGAGTGTGCTTAGTGTAATGGAGAAGTGTATGGTGTTAAGTAAGATGATGACAGTGACAAGTAACTGTTACAACTCACTTGTCCCAGCCATTCTAATACTCATCAGATCTCTGTTTATTGGCCATCTCTATAAAACCATGAAAATGTTGGTCCCAGCAGTGTCTGCTTAAAGGAAGTTTCACTGTACTCAGTGCTTTATTCCTAGGTCCATATTCCAAATTGGCTAAATTTTTATCCAGCCTCAAACCAAATCACATTAGAAAAATCCCTATGCAAGGTTGCTCACCTGACATTTTAAGAATCTGACAAACTGATATTTTATAAATTTGACAAACTGTTCCTTGTAAACTTTATACATACATCTAAACAAAGAATTATTAAAAGTTCTACTGGAAATTAATAAAGTCTCCTTCAAAAAGATTATATTAAAATATAGCAAGCAAACAAATGATGGCATCTTAAAGACAAAGGTATTTTTTTTTAAAACCACGATGTTTGATGCCAGGCCTCCCTATCAAAACAATCAGGCAGGTAAGTGACTAATCAGGTATCTACTTTAATGTCTGTTCACCTTTAGAGTCAGTGAGAAAATGATACAGTTCATTTAATACTCATTTTATACCCCAAATCGATCTTTACATTTTCATTGAATGCACAAATTTTTTAAAATGATTTTTGTTTTTACTGGGCCTGTACTAATTTACCTGGCTGAAAGTTTTCGATGAGACTTTCCTGTACAGTTGTCATCTCATAGTTGCCATGGAAAGCACCTTTTTCTGCCCAATCCTGAGGTGAATTCAAGGTCAAGGTTCCCATCTCAGAATCTGTATCTGGTACATATCCTGAAAATCAATCAATAAAGTCAATGTGATCACAAATTCTTCACAGATATGTTTTGCAAATATTGGGAGAAGACTTACATTGCTGAAATAATCAGAAAAGAACACAGAACATTCCAAATCTTTCCTGAGTATTCCAGCAAATGTCTGAATTCAGCAAACGATGTATGATCAATAATACTTTATGGTCAATAGCCAAATAAGTAAATTTTGATGTATTTCCAATCAATAAAAAAAAGAGCAAGAATTCCACATTATGCTACCTGCTCAAATTGGGCATATTCCAAATACTGAGCAAAGTCACTAGAGCTAGAAAATTGGGTCAGTGTGAACTACTTTTCAGAAGTGTGAATGTCGTAAAGTTGCATGACTGTGCATACAAACGTGTCAGAGAAATGGAATTAAACACAAAAACTTAATATAATCAGTGGAGTTTAAAAAGTAGATCACTGTGACTTGTTTTTGCCCATGGTAAGTAGTAGTGCTCAAGTTGAATGCACCCATCAAGTTGATTGATTGTACATACAACAGTGTCAGAGAAACAGAGATTAATGCAGATACTAAAATCAAGTCACTGGAGTATAAAATATAGGTCACTGAACTACTTTTGCCCATGGCAAGGCCAAAAAAAAAAAAGGTGTTTTCGGTCGGCTGACCATCCCTGTTTCTCATTGCCGACCCTAGCACAACCACCCCACCCTAATTTTTTTTTTTAATATATAAAAAAATCACATTGTCAAAATTGATTTGTGCATCTAATTGAGCCGGTTTTGCCCAGTACTTTGAAGCACTTTAAATAATATTTGATTTATATATAATATTTAAAAAATAAAAAAATAAAAAATACCTACTTGTCTACCCTAATTTGAAAACCAGTGCAATAGGAAACACACATTTTTTTTTTTTCCTGAGTAGTAGTCCTCAAGATGAATATACCCATCAGATTTCAGGACTGCACATGTAACAGGGTCAGAAAAACAAAGCTAAATGCAAATATTAAATTAAATCACTGGAGGGAGAAAAGTTGATCACTGTGATCTACTTTCATGCCCGTGGTGAGCAGTAGTCATAAAAGTTAATGCACCCATCAAACTTCATGACTGTACATGCAACAGTGTGAGAAATTGACCTAAATGCAAAATTTTATGTTGATGTATAAGCTGCATCAACAGTGTAAGTGTCATCAAAAAAATGATACCTATATCATGCCTATCCTTTTTGTAGACAAGACAACAAAAAAATCCTAGAATTCTATCTTTATAGAGCACACATATCCATAATTACTTGTTTTGACCATCATACACAAATTAGAGCTTCTTCAAGAAAATATTGCTACAACAATAATCAATATTCTTTATTACTTCAGTTACTCAATAACTCTAAGTGTGCAAACAGAGCCTGGGTGATGAAAACTGAGATTTATTGCTCGCCTTTAGCAGCTACTTGTAGAGTGGTACAGTCAACACAATCCGATTTGGTGTGCCAATCTAGATCAATATTTATAGTGATAATACCATATTTCCACCTTGATAAACCAAGTCTGAACATGAGCCCACCTACACCTTCACCAAGCTTTTGGTGGCAACCATGGT
Organism: Margaritifera margaritifera; assembly: GCA_029931535.1. Classification (NCBI taxonomy): domain Eukaryota; kingdom Metazoa; phylum Mollusca; class Bivalvia; order Unionida; family Margaritiferidae; genus Margaritifera; species Margaritifera margaritifera. Next base: position 1,598,673 of record JAQPZY010001341.1, read on the forward strand.
AGTGGAGTGGTCAACAGGCCAGAGATACAATTAGTGGGTTGTGGGTTTGAATCCTATCCAGACCAGCCCAGATTGGCTGTTGTAGTATCTCTGGGCAAGGCATTTTACTTCCATTGCATCAGCACTAACTAGTCTTACATGTGCTGATGTGCCAATAAGCCAGTAAACAGCAAACAACCAAATTTCAGCAAACTTGTATTGGAAAATGCTTCCTCCCATAGCCTCCAGCCCATCCCACCTCCAAAAAGGTTAAATGGAAAACCCATGGACTTGTAACAGAAGAAATACTGTAATAGAATTCTCTGAGCCTTTACATATGGGACCAACCAGTATTGATTTTGCGTTCTTTCAACTTGGTGATCAATTAAGTATCTATCAATCAGAATAATGACATGAAAAAGGGATTTTATCTCGAGAAGAAGAAAAGTGGGTTGATCCATATCTTTACCATGTGAAATTACTGTCACTTAATCAAATGCATTTAGCATGGAAATCATTGGGTTTTTTCATGTCCATTAACACAAGTATGAAAAAAATGCTTGAAATGGAGCAACTTTGACGGCTCCCCATCACAAATCGCCATATTGTTTGATCATTACCTTATCTGAAACTATCATTTTAGACCAACCCCCAGGTATGACAGTATTGTCAATTCTTCTTGAATAGTAAGACTTGGGCCTGAAAAGTCTACTTGTCTGATTGTCTCAACAAGTTGTGTGTTGGTAAAGACAAGCAATTTAGAATTTTTCAAGCTCTAGTGGGGATAAGAATACATTCATGTACAGGGCATATAAAAAAAAAATTCCAACCACTTGTCCATGACAAGTAGTTTTTAAAAATTCACTTGTCCGACATACATTTTAACTTGTCGCAAGATTTCAATCACTTGCTTAGATTCGATGAGAAAGAACAAAAGAAATATACATGTACAACATATTTATCTCTACAAAAAGTGTTAATTATTCAAAGTTTGGAATATTGTTTGTAATAACTGCAAAGCATTGCTCCTTCAGAGTTACTGAATTCAAGCTGTGGGTAATTATCGACCAAATGCGGCTAAAAATTTCTCAGCTCTTATTTTTGTCATATCTGAATTTTATTACTGCCACAGAGTATGGCTTTCGTCCCTTTAGAGGAATAGTTACCTCAGACTCAGTGGCAGCCTTAAGTTTTATCCTTGCACTTTGATATCAATTTTGTCCTTCTCTGACTCTTAATTATTACCTTCCTTGCAAAAAGAATTTATTACACAAATTTTATCCACATAGTAAAGACTTGACAACTACTTCTACAATGATTGTAACATACATTCTTTTGTTTAAATATAAACACATATAATTCCTTAATTAGTTGAATTGTTTTGCTTCAAATACAATATCTCATGTGGACATTTGAAACTCTATATAATCAATTAAAAATTAAAGAATCATTACTTTCATTGAATCAAATCATAAAGGAAACTGACACTATTGTCAGTAAAGTGCCATTCATTAATCTAATCGCATTGACCTCACTTGTAATGCAGCTGTGACCAAACCAATCATACTGGTTTTGATTTGTTTGAAGTGTTTTAACTGGCTGATAATTCAGTCACTAAGCCCATTATGTAGTCAAATGGTAAATAAAACCTGCCCACATGTGAGTTATCAATGACCACTCATGGTAGGTGTCATATATCACAGGATATGAATGAATAAATGGACGGAGGTAGATTCAAGCATTAAGTCTGCCCAGAAGGCATGAATGGCCAGATCAAGGTAGATAAAGTGACTGATGCATGAAAAGTAGAACTTGCGTGACGTGTTGCAAAATAGGAAACAATCCCTTGTCCTGGAATAGTGCCTTGGAAATTTTAATTGTCCAACTTCGAAAACTAATTGTCTGAGAGGTTGGGCTAAGGGATTTAATCAGCCCTAAGGCAACAGGGACAGGCTTATTCTCAGGGAAACTTTTATTATCTATTATGTCTAAGTACATGTAAAATGTAGCCTAAAGCAATAAATTTAATTGTTATTAGTCATGTGATTGATTTGCAGTCTTATTTAGTTCCATCTTGATTCCAAGGTAACTTTCTTAATGTGACATGCATATGTTGTACTTGATTGATTTCATTTTGCAATATACTGTGTTTATGAGCTAATTTTAACATGCTTGACAAGTGAACATTCTGACTACTATATGCAGTGGAGAATTTTTTGTAAGGGGGAATCTAGAATTTTTAGTGGGGCAGTTTTCATATGAGACCAGTATCTAAGAACAGACCCATCATAATATATTTCAACATATGATTGTGTGACAAATACATTTTAATGAATACAGATAGAAGTTTACAGTTGTTTATCTTTATTATCAGCACAAAGGCAGCAACTCTCTCTAATCACAATGGCACCACATCATTTGCATCAGAACTGAATGTAACTGCACTGAATATTGAAAAAAGTATGTCCACCACTGAACAACCTCACCAAGTGCAGTTGGTAAAATGCTTTTAATAACTGTAAAAAAAAGTCAGTTAATAAGAGCCTTATTATGGAGATTGATCTAGAAATCAAGCGCTAACATAATCAGATTCAGCCTTGTTAATATTAATGGATGTTACAGGTTTTATTACACTCATGGCAAACTGACTGCGTGATTTTTGCTCACTTGCTCATTTCCTTGACGTGGAATTCATTCAATTTAGTGGGGACTTGTGCAATCATGCATTCTGGAGAACACACTGTACACGGTAATTAAGTCTGATCAGAATGGAAATTCTGATAAAATCCATTTATATAAGTAACAAAATAACCAAGAGATGTACCTTTTGTCAAGATAATTTTCATTTAGCCAGAAAGGAAACTTTAATGTTGAGCTTAATCTAAAAAAACTTAACATTGACATTAATCAGGAGTGTGTACTGACGTGCAGACTGATGGACATACAGACACATACAAGGATGCCAAAGTAATCACTATGTCAAGCTTCCACCAAAGCCAGGGCAAATGATTTTCTCAGGGTATTTCGATCTTCCCATTGGAACACGTGCTGCTCCAAACTGCGCTTGCCTTTTGAGACACTAAAAAATGCACTTTAGAATTAACACATACAATAGATATTTCAAAGTATGGTTATGTACATTTACTTGTATGCATGAAACATGTCTTATTGAGAATCACCGAAGTAAACCTTTGAGAACATTATGTCACTAGAAACATATACACAGAAAATGAATCACCCACACCCACCTTTGTGTGACCCTGCAGTCACCAGTGCACGAGAAAATGATGTTTATACAAAATATAACCAAGGTGTGATGGATGTACAGATAATCATATATATAGATGGAAGTTCCTTCTGTATTGAAGTCATGGCATAAAAAGTAGTTTTCTGAACTGAAGTCTCATAATGGTTAATAATGATCTAAATTCCCTGTTGAAACCAACAGCTCAGGGCTCAGAAAACCCCTTGTCCTCTTGTCCTGACCAGATAAAAATTGTCTGTGTTGAGTAAAACTTTACTACTTATTCATCCCTGGGTCGAGCAGATGCAGATTTGCACCTTGAGAATAAATCTGTTTTTATTTTCTACCCTTAACAAGCGTTCAAGTTCAACATTGCATAACATCTAATATGCATCAATTATCTATTACAATTGCGTATATTGCCTGATTGTTGCCAGTCCACAACATATCGCAAAAGAAGCTGACTGATTTGTACACAGGTTCCTGACACAATCTTGACAATAAAATGAGTCCATCTCATGAAGACATTATGTTTGGTGTGAAGACGATGGTTTAAAACCCTTCTAGCATATGGCCCCTTATACAAATATAAAGGTTTGTATACTAAATCAAGAAGTTGCAGTTTTACACATAGCCCCTGATTTCTTAATGGTATTTACAGTGACACTTTCAGTAATCCATGCATCATTCTGATGTGGGGAAGTTTTCTTTTTCAAGGAGCTTATCACACATCTTAATGAGTTACACCTGTGATAAATTAAGAGCCAGAGAATGTAAAAATCTGCTTTTTCAGCTGGTCAGACAGCATTATAAACACTCCAGGTCACCTGTATTTTCAAAACTGTGTAGCTTCATTTATATTTTGTCAAGCCAAATTGATGATACAAGCAGATATTTCTATAAGTATGTACTGTTAATTACTTTTCACAAGTAAAATGGTGCAAACTTATAATCAAAACAAGCATTTTAAGTGTCTTCACCGATTTCCACCAACTTTTACACAATGCATGCCACTGTAATCTATTTATAAAACACATACTGTCAAGACATGTAACTTGTTGTAATTTAACTGGGGTCATGAATCGTAATAACCTTCCAATTCTTTTGGTCAATCTGCAGTCTTCCCTTTGATAGGTGCCCTTGAGTAGTGCTGGAAAAATGGAAGTTTGACTGAAATGGATTACTCATTATGAAGGTTGGTTAAACTGCGGAGATGCTTGGAATTCTTCTTCATATATAAGTTAGTGACATTTTTTGTTTGAAAAGTAATGTAACATACTTATAGAAATACCTGCTGGTATCTTTGTTTTGGTGTCACAAAGTATCAATAAAGCTGAACAGTTTTGAAAATACCAGTGATCTGGGACGAGCGCAGCACTGTTCGACCAGATGCAAAATTAAAAAATTGACATTTTCTGACTCAACTTCCCACATATCTGACTCATAAAGATGTGTCATAGCTAGCTCGTTGAAAAGCGAACTTTCTCCACATTAAAATGGCACATTGTAGTGATTTTGACAATGAAATGTTGTCCACTTTTTCTAATTAGGGACTTCTTTTTTGCAATTTTTTTCTTTACATTTAAACTTTGAATCTTTTCAATTTAAAATGTTAACTTTTAATTGGCACTATATAGCCAGTATTGTGTCGACATACCATTTAACCAACCAATCAACCAACCTTACTACCTACCTATTGTGAGACAGCATGAAAGATATATACAAAAAAGACAAAAAAAACCCTCCTTTTCTATGATATAAAAGTAACAATACCATAATGAGTTGATACAAACCAGAAATTAATGTTGCTCTTGTATTATTTTTTAAAACAAATCATTGTTCATAAAACTACTTACAAAACTATTATCTTTGTCCACCCCTAGAAGGCCGATTTTACTGAGTGAAGATCACAGGCTATGAATAATGGAGTAATAGACAGTATCACATGGGTAGTTTATGCATCAATAATTGCCTTGATTTACCATTACAGCTGAAGCCTTACATGAAAAGCATGCAGCATGCAGTCCAATTTGTATACTCCTTACATGTGCAATACAGTTAAGTTGCCGAGGGTAACATATCACAATATACAATGTATAGTCATTAATATGGAAAGTTTCCCAATGAATAAACATATTTATTCCTTCTTTCAATTGCACTGGTCAGAAACAACTTTCTGGGTAGGCTAGATGTATATACCAAGGAAAAATCTATGTGGTCATAAACACAAATACTTAACCCATGTAAGTAAAGCATAAAATGTAGGTCACAGTGACCTTTGGTTGTAAGGGTGTGGTCCTAAGAGAGATGTATTCAATTATCAAGTTTCATAACTTGAACATAAATAGCACCCAACACATCAAACAAAAAATTTCAACAAGTCACTCAAGCTTGAAATATACATCACAAAGACCTCTTTTTGCAATAATAATGATATCGAACTTGTTAAGATGCATCCATTCACCAAGTTGCATGATTTTAGGAAGCATACAATACATACATCATGCCCAAAACTCCTCTGGTCATGAGCTAAATTCATAAGCTTAACCAAAGCCAGTAAACGATTAAATATAGGTCATGATGAGTTTGTTTTGATGTAAGAGTGTGGTATTAACAAAGATGCACATCATCATCAGTTTCACAATTCTAGCAATGAACAGTGCCTGAACAATAAACATCAAACACAAAATTTAACCCAGGTCAGTGAAGCATAAAATATGAGACATACTATTCTACTACTGAAATAAAGCAGTGCTCATCAAGATGCATCCCCTGACCAAGTTTAATGATTCAAAATAGGATAGTATATACACAGTATGCAAAAAACCCTATGTGGTCATGAGCTAAATGTAAAAACTTAACTTAAGCCAGTATAGTCTGAAATGTAGGTCACAGTCACCTTTTTTGTATGGGTGTGGTACTAAGAGAGATGTAAACAATCATCTAGTTCAGGTTTGGCAACCTATCACACGTGTGCTAATGGCGGCAGGCAAGACTCTTTAGAAAATGCAAAGTCTTTGGAATATGACTTGCCTCAGGGCACGCAGCACTCTACACTGCACTATACAATTGAGCAGACCTGGCACAGCAGTTCTAAAAGGTTGCCAATGCTTGACCTAGTTTAATGATTCAAACAAGAACATTAAAAACATAAACTTTATCCAAAGTCAGTGAAGCATGAAATATGGGTCAGTAACCTACTTTTAAGATGGGTGTAGTACTCATCAAAGTGCATATTCTCACCAAGTTTCATGATTCCAAGTATCACAGTATTATACAGGAGGCAAACAAAAAAAACACAAGCTAAATGCCAAAAAAATTAAGTCAGTAAAGTGTGAATGTTGGTCACAGTGACCTTCTTCTGTCGTTTTGGTGTGGTACTAACCGAGATGCAAACAATCATCCAGTTTGATGATTCTAGTATATTCTAGCATGAACAGGCTTGAGAAATCAACATAAAACACAAAATTTAACCAATGTCTGTGAAGCATGAAATAAGGGACAAAGTGACCTACTTTCTGATAAGCACGTAGTAATAATCAAGATTCATCCCCTCATCAAGTTTTATGATTCTAGGTATAATAGTATTCATACAGTGTGCAAAAAACCTGAGCTAAATACAAAACTTCATCATGAATGAACAACTAATGTAAATATATGTACAAAGTTAGCCCACTCAGCTCCCTCTCCAGGAAATAAGTGCTATGAAACCCACTCAAAACTGCTGGCTAAGACCTAGAAAGAAAGAATGATTCAGATTCAGCGAGGCTGTACATATGTATATGCTTGTAGGCTGTGTGGACGCTGACACAAGGGGTTGTCAATAGCTCTCCTCTACTTCATAGAGGCCACAACTTTAACCATATCATGGAATGTTGGAAATCAAACTCATTCAAGGTCTGACCAAAAAGTTGCATGCCTTATTTGGTTTAAATCAAACAATCATTGGTAAAGTTAAGCTGTCTAAATCAAAGTTGGGAGGAAAGGGAATCAGGCTGGAAATCAAAATCTTTCGAGGTCTCATTAATATAAAGTTGCATACCAAATATGTCTGAAATCAAACAATTTCTGTTAAAGTTATCTTGTGGAAACCAAACTGCTGACAGATAGAGGACTTCATTATCATCAGTATATAGGGCTCAACTTTGTCAAGTGGAGGTCTAATTACCAGCAAGCCCCTGAACACCTGAGAACCTACAATCATTACAGCAAGTCCCAGAAACTTAACCTCCAGTTAATTTACTGATTAAGTTGTAAAAATATCCAAAGGTCAAAGAGAGACAAACTATATGATTTGTAGATAGAGAAAATCTATCATCTGTGAGCCCTCAGAAAAAATTTTGCTTGGAAAGTAAAAACTCTCTTTCATTTGCCTAACAGTTCGTAAAAACATGAAAAAAATATTGTGAAGGATGATATTTCAGAAAATCCTAATTTGAGTGGAAAGTTCTTAAATTTTTCCAGCTCTGTTTACCTACCTGTATCAGCACTTGCCGTTGATATTAATGACACTGGTCGCACTTTTCTGTCATGTCCGTCTTCTAAATCTGTAATCAACTTCTGATCTTCACCGATAATATGCACACGCATTTTTACCCGTTCTTCCTCAGAATTTGGAATATTATCAGAATCTCCTTTTAACGAAACTCCAGATTCAACCATTATGCCAGGCACTGATATTCCCGAATCCAACATCGAACCACGCATAGATGGTAAAGAATCCACTACAGAGCTGCAAAGTGAGGTAACAGATTCCGTCATTGAACTTGCTTGTGAATCTGTCATGGACCCTTTTAGCGATATCCCAGAATCAACCATCGGACCCTTAGAAAGAAGGTCTATTTTGTCATGTAAAATCATTCCTATTTCCTGTTCCTTGCTTTCTACTTCCGCTTGAATATCCATAGTGAATGTGCTATTAAATTTTGACATACACTTCAACTGATCTGTTTCATCATCAACGGTGTATGTATCATTGTGAGCCTGGTCATTAAGACTGTATGTATCATTGTTAGTTACACTTTGTGTTTTGGTTATAACTGGTGTTGATGACTCAAAGTCTCGAAAATGAACAGCTGCATTCAAAGATTTATTCTCGTTTCCTAACCCCTCCATATCTCCTTGTCTTAAGTTGTTTTGTTCTTCAGCCTCATATTCAACTAATTCTAGAATATCACTCGTTTTTTCTAGCATAAAACTCGACAAAAGACCAAGACTAGAGTCGTGGCTAATTTCCAGGCCATGAGCAATTAACTGTGCCTCTGTTAGAATCTGAATATTTTCTGTGTCAAATTCTCCATCTTCAATCATCTCTTGATCGAAAATAAATTCAGGCGAAGGGGATTCCTCAGTCTCTACAATATTGGATTCTTTACTTTCAGTGCTCTCACCTTCTTTACTTTCTTGACCTTCACTGTCAAATGTAATGTTCAGATACTGCTTAGCATTTCCCACCAAACACGGTTTAGAACTCAGACTCCACGAGTCATCACCCCCTGAACTACCTCCAAGTGAGACAGCGTGTTCTGGGCTACCATAGATTTCATTCACCAAATTGTATGTACGATTGAGACCCTCCTTGTCACCAACCTGTTTTGAAGGACTATCCCTATCTGTCACCTCCACAACTTCTTCAATCTCTTCCTCTATGAAAGTTCCATCAGTTTTTGACCTTGATACACCATATCCCTGTCTGGAGAGGTTTCTCTTAGGCACTGTCTGAAGCTTTCTTTCTAAAACTGAATGCAGAGTCTCAGTCTCATCAGGTTCTTTTTCACATTCCTGTAACTGTTTTTGGTGAATACTATCTGCTTTTCTGTATGATGACAGTATCGAAATCTGAGATGGCGGAGACCCTATGACCTCAGCAGTGTTTTGTGTCTTTTTTGCATGTATGTTAGAGACTTTATCTACTGGAGCGAAAATTCCATGACCTTTTCGGCATGTGAAATAACGAATATCTTTTACTAAACCATCATGGTTTCCATCTGGTTCATCAAGAGCAATTCCACACCACAATCCCTCAGCCAAATGAAGAGTTCCAAAATACAGTAAGGTGCCAGTTTTTACTCCTCCTATACACACACGATCACCTACATAGAATTCCGGGGGCTCGGCTTCACATTCTTCTGGAGAGACTTTGGGCGTTGGGGATATCGGAATTGGTATTGGCTGAGTTTTAGGCACCTGATCTTCCAAATATGTCGGCTTTAAGTATGATTTGGGTGGAGGAAGGAACGAACGCCTATTCTCCGGCTTGCGGTTGACTAAATTCTCAGGGGGATCCTGAAATGAAAAGAGCGAAACATTCTGAAATTTGCTGCATAAACTTGGCAAATAAACACAGTAAAATATATGTATAATAACACCAACACAGGGGACCAGGCATCTAGAAGTGGTCTTTATATACCAGTGGTCATTATAATTATGCAGTCAAGCATGTACTAATTGATGTAAAATGGGACTATATAACTTTGCCTTTATATACAGATGGTTTGTATATGGTCAGGATAGTAGGTTTGACTGTCATGTAATAGTGACTAGCGCATCACTTTTATGAGCTAAAATGTAGATTTTTAGTGATGTAGGTGCAGCTTAAACACAAAACTAATCCTGTAAGTAAACAAGAGCATCCTGGTTGGGTCATCATATGTTGCAGAATAATTAAGGACTTCTCTTAATTACCTATTACAGCCGTACTGATTATATGATTATATAAAAAGCCTAAAAAAATTGGATATTTCTGAATTTTAAATGCCTGCTTTTGTCCAATATATTTATATTCAAAGTAATGACAATTTAATTTCTGAAAAACCAAAAACTGAAGAAGAAAAAAAAAGAATATTTCTGTCAGGAGTGTTTTTTTTTTTTTTTTTTGAGTATCTAACCAGTGAACAACAAAAATCTTGAAAACATAAGTTTTGCCTGACCAATTAATGTCTGATTTTCAGAGATTATTCTGTATCTGAATTATTGTGCCTCAGCAGCTCAATGGACTTGTAATCCAAAGGTCAAGAGTTTGATACCCATCCAGGCCAGCCCAGGTTGGCTGCCTCAGTGTGTCCTTGGGAAAGTCACTTAGCTCCTTTTTCCTTGGCATGATATAGCTAATAAAGAGCTGAAATTGCTATTAAAACCCATCTGACCAAATGAATCTGACTTTATCTAATTAAATTAACTACATGTATTACCAGTTTCGCTAATATCATGTCTTCAAAGCAATATAGAGAAGCAAGATGATTACCTATTTCTATGTTAATCAGTGTAGATAATACTGAAACCTGTTTATATGTTAATCAGTGTAGATAATAATAAAACCTGTTTCTGTGTTAATCGATGTAGATAATACTGGAAATACTTTCAGAGGGAAAATTTGTGTCATCTTGTAGACTAATGCTATTGTTACCGTTACAATGATCTACTCTGGCATTCTGAATTCTGAAGAAAACAGTTTCAGCATAGAAAAGATGCGTGATGCACCTTTTCCACCTGTTTTTATTTTACTGAATGCATTAATAAAAGTTTTTAATGAATCAGAGGTTCATGCGGATATAGTGTATTTATTATGCCACACATATGAACAATAAATGGTTGTAGCTGTTGTAATCAGAGGAAGTATTCCAAATTTTCCCTTACATTGTGGTGGGAAACCAGAAATTTTCAATGCAGATCAGTAAACTTTTAAGGAATTTTGCTATTTGTTTCAACAGTTACTGCTGCAGCACATTCTAAATTTTAAACACTATGGGGTGACGGGAGGGGTGATGGGAGGGGTGACAGGGAGGAGGGAAGGAGGAAACATCTAAAATAATGAGACAATAAGTCTTGTACATCAGGATAGTAGGTACTAAGTGGTGGCTTCACTGTCACAGTTTCAGTTTTAACTGCAAGGCTGCTATACAAATTCTAACATATTTAGAGCATTTAGTCAAGAAATGTAAAAAATGTTTTCCTTTTTTATGTGCCAGTGCATCACATTACTCACCATAATGTCATAATGACAGCAACATTTCTGGCAGATGATCGCAAATTTTGCTGCCACAATTTTAAAACTAATTTGATCATATCAAGTTTACATTTGCAGATGTGTTAGAACAGTGTTTTCTGCAACATAGTTTTTGTAACCAGAACAAGAGTCCCTCAAAGGGACTGATGCTCTAATGGCCTAAATGAATTTCCAAGAATCAAAGATAAATCCATTTCTTCTGTCCTTCTATTCTTTTTAACTACTAAGTATTGAAACAATCTCTGATATTCTTGAGAAACTCCAACATACCAAATTTGGTAGCAAAAATATTTTCTGATGTGTGTGAGTTAACATGTTTACAAGAAATTATCTCTTATGGTCCTTTGACCATGAACCAGATATTATCCAGAGAACATCAATGAATCTGTCTCAAACAATGTCAAGATCTACCCACATGCCAAGTTTTATATAATCTATAAGTAATAATTTAATGGAAAAAAAGGTAGCTACTGCTCACAAATCAGTACAGCTAAAAGCATGAGGCAAGACCTTTGACCTTAAAATCAATGTCAGAGTGCTGACTATCAACTTGTTCATTGGAATGCTGCCAAATACAAAGTCTGTTTAAAATTCACTTGTATATGCACTTTTAACTGTGTTGATGAGCTCAATGAAGTACAAAAATGCAAGCAATGACCATCAACTTGACCTCAAGGTAAATTAGATCTGCTTTTCAAATCTCATTCACAAAAGTATGGATATGCTGGTTGTCAAATCTGCACCATTTTCATTCAGAACCAACTAATCTTGCAAGAAGTACTTTAGTGAAAAGCCCATGTCAATGCCACCATTCATGCAAGAGGAGCAATTATAACAATTTTCAAGATGGCCACAGTGAGTTACCTTGGAGAATAGATTGGAAGTCTGATTGGAACCATTTAGGAATCAACCATATATGATAAGAAGTCTTTTGGTAAAAATGCTACGTAGCTATGGACATCTGTTAAGAAGTAGTGATAACAAGATTTGGAAGCCATATTGGAGTTCAGATCAGTACCATGTTTATTTAATACCAAGTGGAAATCACAAATCTTTTAGTGAAAACCTCATGTTGATACAACCATCAGGAAGAGTAGAATTAACTTGAAAATTTAAATGCCCTTTATACCAAATCTGAAAGAACTACATGCCAGGATCCATTGTCAAATTTGCTTAAATTATGTTGAGTGGAGTTTTAGAAACTGTTTGAAGGTTTATCTATTCTAAATAATGGTGGCCATATTTTGAAGACAGATCAGCATCTACTGAACAAATTTAAACAGCCATGATGCCAAAATGCTCCCACTAAAATCATGTGCAAACTGATCCAGTGGTTTTTCCAAAAAAGCTATAAACATCAATCATGAAATGATGCACGACGGATGGAAGACCATACCATAAGCTCACTTGTCCTTATGGACAGGTGGAGTTTAAAATTCAAAGCAGTAAGATAAGAAGAACATTTAAAAAACAATAATATTGAAAGGTAACAAAAATTCAAAGAACTCAATCAGTAATAGACCTTGTTTTGGACTGGTCATAATCTGAACATCTGAAAATATCTGAAAAAGATTATGTAAAGAGTGACAAAAGACTTAGAAAAAAAAACTGACGTTGCTCAATTCATTTAAAAAAAACTGCTATGTTTTGTGAATAGAGATAAAGACATTAATTCTTGAGAATATTGTATACATGTATATTAAAATGATATACTGGATTATCTTCCCAAATGTTATTATTAATGAAGATATAGGTTGATACAGTGAAGCCTGTCAAAAAATATGCTCAAGGGCCATAAATTGTCCTTTATGGGCAAGTGTCCTCTGTAAAGAGATTGAAAATTATAATGAAATTAAGCAATGAAACCTGAATGTGGTGTTCTTCATATGAAGGTTTATCTTATAAGGAATGTTTAAATGTACATGTTAATTACTTCCATCACTTCTAATAAAAAAGGCATCACAGTGAATAAAAGCCTCTTGCATGAAGCATTACCATATATACTCACTTATAAATCAAGTTCACCAGCAAACTGCATTGAATCAGATCTGCTGTTACATAATGTGCCAGCAGATCTGGGTCTATGCAGTTTGTTAGGAGTAATCAGCGGAACAAACAATATGAACCCTGATATGCGAGCGTATTATGCGACAGCAGATCAAGGTCTATGTTGTTTGCAGCTGCATCTGACTTATAAGTGAGCATTATATACGGTATTTATTTGTGTGTCTTTTTATCCTTAATTTTAACATACAGGGTAAACCCTTGTTAATAGTAGGTGCTAACATTTGGTTTATTTCGGGTTTTATTCTTCATCTTGCCTTAAAATTCTCCAATTCTGTTACCATCAAATTTATGAGAATGAATCTTCAGAAATTTCAGGAATAAATATAAATGTGCTATTTGCAATAAATATTTAGCACTAAAACAAATATGACAGTCATGAGGGATTTTATTCACCATCTAAAGTCACAGGCTTCAAGGAATAAAAAGCATATCAATCCCCTCTTCAAATGAGCCAATGGAATGTTTCTAATTTGCTTAATGCCATTGATGATGTAAGAGTCAATTTATAAATTCAGATTTTTACCCATCTTATTTTTATTAGATGGATAACATTTTTCTTCATGTAAAGAAAATATTTCTGTGAAATCATTCATTTTAATGAGCATCAATATTTGTGCTATTGCAGAAAATAAAATGTTTATCATTTTCTGAATTAGGGAAGTGGATCTTATTACAAAACAACTATAGTACACTTGAGATTAGCTAGTAGCTATGTTTTCTGTGATAATTTTGCTCATATGTTAATGTTTGAGTAATAAACAAGCCATACATTTATCAAATTGGTTACTATTTTCTATTTGCGAAGTCAAATCATGTAGATGCTAAGTTTAGTTCTACAAAAATTGCATTTCATGTCTCTTAGGTTTTACAATGGCAGTCAGTCACCATTTCTACAGTGTCATTCTTCTTAGACTGGTTCCATACATGTTGTCGGTCTCTCTACTTGAGTTTCAAACTTTATTATGAAGAGAATGAGAATTAAAGAACCTACCTGTGACAAAGCAAAGATGGCAGCCAATTATCAATGTAAACCATGTACTACAGTCTAATTCTGTTTTAGTAGGTCTAAACTTAGTATTTAAACATTTTTACTTCTTAAGAGAAAATGTGGTACCCTATTTGATTGATGTCTTGTTTATTACTACAGCAGTACCTTATGAATAAATTTATATTGGAAAAAATGGGTATTACTTATCTTGGGTGTGCTATGGAGACTGCTGTAACTTATATGGATATCTGGTCAGAAACTACACTAAAACAACATAGTTTAGACCATTTAAAACACCTCATATTCTGCTATAACAAAGTCTGAAACTTGAATCTTATTCCACATTTTCCTGTGAAAAAGGAACCATATGAAATGGTAATGACTGGGGGAAAAAAACCTGCTCAGCATATTTTACTGCCTTGCATTTATTGATGAATACTGATAATGATTTTGTTCCCAGTATCTTTTATGTACAGTCCACACAAAATCAATGTGAATGCAGTGTATTTAATTAATACTGCCTGTGTTGTTTTATTCTTCAACACTGCTGATAATTACATGCCAATCAACCTTACTTAACATCTACAGATCTCATTATCTGTAACTAAAAGAAGGGCTATTATATCTAGCTCAAGTATAGTGTGAGTAGTATGGTCTACCAAAAGGGTTAAAACTACTGGTACCATTTTAACGGTATCCAATTATCATTGCACTGGTATCCAATTACATGTATCATTGCACTGGTATCCAAATATCATTGCACTGGTATCCAAATATCATTGCAACTGTGTCCAAATATCATTGCACTGGTATCCAATTATATCACTGCAACAGAATCCAAATATCATTGCACTGGTATCCAATTATATCACTGCAACAGTATCCAAATATTGCAACAGTATCCAAATATCATTGCACTGGTATCCAATTATATCACTGCAATGGTATCCTAATATCATTGCACTGGTATCCAAATATCAATGCACTGGTATCCAAATATCATTGCACTGGTATCCAAATATTGCAACGGTATCCAAATATCATTGCACTGGTATCCAATTGTATCACTGCAATGCAAATTTTTTTTGATGAAACAGTAACTTACCATTGCAACTGTAATTTTTACACTTGTGTCATTGCACCTATATTTGTATTTATTGCAACAGTATCTACATACTGTGCAATGATAGTGATCTATCGTTTCAACGATATTCACAGACATTCAAATAAAAATTTGACATTATTTTTGGTGGTTTTCACAGTATATTTTATTGCTGCAGCAGTATATATGATAGTTGCAATGTTAATATCACTGTTCAAAAATTTTGACTGTCACAATGCTAAAATGATATTTCTTCTGTTGCAACTGTAATGTTGCCATTATAACGGTAAATTTTTTGTCGGAACACGATAATTAACATTCCATGATTGTCAAAAATATTGTTTTAAAATGACAAATTAACTACTATCGTAAAATTTTAGATACTTTGGCCATCGCTAGAGCCAACTTCGATGTTGAAAGACTTGCACCAAAGAAAATAGTACACTAGGTAGATTTTTAAATTTTTCCCTGCTGAAAGAGCACAACCAGGGATTGCACCGAAGTAATGATTTGGGGGAAACAAGATTTCCATAGCATTGCATTAAAATTGCACAAAATAATTCCTGCATGCAGGGGTGGGCTGAAATTCCCTTAGTATAGTAAAGCCTCAATGTGAATTCATTTGTTTACATGGTTCTCAATTTTTTATTGTTTGTAACAAAAAAAGGGCTTTTTTTAGGGTACCAAATTCCAGGATTGGGAAATGGTCCTATTGTTTCCACTGGAGGATAATTGTTCATTTGGTCTTTAAATTCATGTTTCACAGCAACTAAAAGAATCCTTGGAAATTGGTACCTCACCAAAAATAATGAATTCACATTATGTAAATCTTCATTATCCAAATTTTGTTTGCCCAAACACCCAAGCATTTCTAATGTTAAAAAAAGAGACTTGATTATCCAAACAATTATAAAGTCCCCAAATAAATGCAGATAACTGAGGTTTCACTGTATTTATATGACTATAAAGGAAGAAAAATGTTGGTTATAAACTCCATAACTTGAACTAACCTAATTCTTTTCACTTCCTATTTACTCTATTAATACCGATTAATTCTTATAATATCCTCTACACCACAGATGTATAGCTGAATTAAACAAACAGACACCAGAGAAATTGAGAACATTATACACTTTATCTTTCTGGTCAGGAACTCGCTAACCTTTTGTTTATATAGGGTTTCTGTAACTGTTACCTATGCTTAGTTCTGTGCATAATTTTTGTGAGCTGCTGATATAAACTGTTCCTTATCTTCAGTATTAATTTTTTTCTGCGCTTTTTTTTAATAACACTGTAGAGAGTCAGGAGTAAGCAACGATCATGCAGCAACTGGTGCAGTCCATCTAATGAACAGGCCCACAGCTCTGTGCATTGCAAAAACTCTAACCCTGATTGTGTAGCTTTTAAGAAGAAAACCAGATTCAGGTACTGAAAATTGTACACACCCGATAAATGTGAATCTGAAATATTACAGGTTTGTTTTTTGTATAAATACCGACCTATCATTAGGAGGGGCTCAAATGTCATGGTTATAAGCCATGTTCCAGCTTGTCATCTTTAGCAGAGAGGTGAGCAAGAAAGAAAGAGAGTGATGGGCACCACTAACCATCAGAGTTTTTTCTAAGATGAAGAGGTATATTTTGCAACAATATCAAATGATGCTTACACTCTAGCTACATTAATGTTTCCAAAGCATGTTATGATGATGTGAAGGAATTAGTTGCCTTTGGATGGTAATTTCAAAAGCTGTCAACATGCAATGACCATAAAACTACATTAACTTCTTTTGAATATGCTTTAAGTCCTGAGGATCCTTCTGTATTTTGTAACAGCTCTTTTCTTTTCTTGTGCAAATAAACCATTAATTTTTTCATTTTTTTCACTAGGCATGGACCTGTGATTTTTGTGGATGCAAGAAAAGCAGTGTTCCGAGGTAGCCAGAACATTTATTAATATCAACATGGGATATAATCTTCAACTGCAGGAAACATTTTTTTCCCCACAATATTAAACAGAAACATATGGAAAGTCAAGTTGGTAATGATATTCTAGGGGTCAAATTTCATTATTTGGGGAAATATTTAGCCCTGAAGTGACTGTTTCAGGGCTGTTTATGTTAGAGGAGCAGCGCAAAAAAAACAAAACAACCTGACACTAAAGATTTACTATCATAAATTTTGATTTTTGTCAAAGCAGAGACATGTTACTGGTCTTATTATCATCCAAAAACTGAATGTAGCAAATTAAGTCATTTGGTGCAGAAAATTTTAAGCACAAAAGGCGAATTGAAAATGATTGACTTCAATAATGTATCAATGCAGGGCTGGACTTATACTGACTGCAGGTGGACATAATGTAACAAACTGTTTTGGACAGTTTCTACATGATTAATATTCTGAAACTCCTAGTCAAGGAATGACTATATACCACATGTTCTCTCTCACTGAGAAGCAATGTTTAAACATTCCTGAGCCATCATGCACTGCACAGCTGTGCATATAAATATACAGAATGCACAATACTGTATTGTCTGTAAATTTCATATACTTTAATTTCTCATACACCATCAATCCATACAAAGCGTAATTATTTTCTGTCCTCTATTTTGGCATGTACAGAGAACCAATGTCCTTATTTAATTTGTTTCAAATTTTAGGTACCTAAGATTTTTTTTTTTAAACCATAGTTTATTTGGACACTTGAAAAAATAATTTATAAAAAGTGTATGAAAAACTTAAAGACAATACAGTATACCTACCTGTAATAGATACAATTTGTCCCCCACATAACTTACATATGTACAGTAAATCACAAATACTTTCGTGTCATTCAAGTATTTAATATTTAGGAAATGAAGCAAATTTGTCACATAGAATTTTTAACAAATGTGCTCATTGGCAAGAAACAGATTCTGAACCTATGTTGCTACACTATTACATGTGGTTATGGCATGAACTTGTGACCAGAAGGGTGCTGGTTCAATTCCCAGCATCGAATCAGCCTGGATTGGCTACCATGAAGTGTCCATGGTCATGGCACTTAACTCTATTTGCCTCAACACAACATAACCTCCAAGTGTTACAGTATTGTGAAATAACAAACCAAAACAAAACAAACATATCAGACCAAGCTATTACATGTATATACAATGCAAATAACATTGTCAGGAATTTAGGCATCTTGGAATGAAGTTTGCTAATATTGCAAAAACTGTACACTTGTGATAAATCTGAGGTTTAAATTATCGTATAAACCCGATTATAAGTCAGATCCAACTGCAAACTCCACTGACCCAGATCTGCCATCACATAATGTGCCTGCAGATCTGGGTCTATGCAGTTTGTTAGGAGTAATCAGTAGAACAAACAACATAGACCCTGATATGCCAGAGCATTATGCAACTGCAGATTAGGGTCTATGTTGTTTGCAGTTGGACTGATAAGTGAGTATATATGGTACTTAAATGATAAGGAAATTAATAAAGACGCATTTTTAGTAAACACACTACACCGCAAGATTTAACTCAACACTCTGTTGACATTCTCTGCAAATTATTTTGCATGAAATAACCCCACTTAATCTGCTTGCATACCAAATGCCAACAAATGTTTTTGTACACAGTACTCATCTGGATTAATGGGAGGTTTTGGGGAATCTCTAACAATTTTCATACACTAAAATTTCAAATGAAAAATTCTACAATGAAGTGAAACTTTCAACTACTTATTTTTGTAAATCTCAGATTTAATCTGGATATATCAAAGAAGAGGAAGAAGAAAAAAGGGAAGAAAAAAGAAATTATGAATAAATAAATCTAAACATGAGCAATATTCCACAAAGCAGTATGTCTTTACTACCATATATACACGTGTATAAGCTGGGTCCAAATGCAAACAACATAGACCCTGATCTGCCGTTGCATAATGCGCCGACAGATCAGGGTCTATGTTGTTTGTTCTACTGATTAGTCAGTACAAACTGCATAGACCCAGATCTGCTGGCGCATTATGCGACGGCAGATCTGGGTCTATGCAGTTTGCAGTTGGTATGGGCCTACTTGCGAGTATATATGATAAGTTATTGATTCGTCCCATACAAACTACAGCATATAACCCTTTCCACACTAACATCAAAGGTGGTGGAACAAAATATTAGGACTCTATAAAGAGACACAAACCACTCTCATCATATCCTGACTTTCAAGATTCTTTCTAAAACAGTCAAGAAGATGCACATGCCAGAGCAGGAGACTGAGCCTAGGACTACAGACTGACAAAGTGAGTGGCTGAATAACGTTGATAATCAGCCCCCATCCCATTTACTACAAAGATCCTATCAAGAAATAAGAAATATATTATTGTCCTTTATGGAAGCTAGAGCAAGAAAACTAGAAAAAGTCTCTTTGCAGTAAATTACTGGCAAATCAAGAAAAGGAAAAAAGAAAACCAGACATTTTCCTAATAAACAAAATGATTAAAGGTCCCACCCACATGTCACAAACAGCTCTAGTCCCAGTGGTAAAATATTTTTACTGTTATATATCACAATAATACTCACCATTGCAACAAAATTTGATCCAACTAAAAACAAAATGGCATATTGTACATTTTATCCCTATATTCTGTAAGAATTATTGCCTTGTAAATACACAAATTATCCAGTTCTTTTCCTCAAGACCTTCAAGTTGTCCCCAGCCTCCATTTTGCTGCAGTATCTGACCTATAATTGGATGCCTTCGATTTTGTTGCCTACAGGCATATTATGTATAAATAATTCAAATCAGATTCATGACGTTTTACAATAGGCTGATGGTGAAAAATCAATAGCTTCACAACAGCACTTCATCTACAGATTTCAAAAGATGTGGAAAACACCAATAAACAAGACAAACTTTACACTTCTCTTTTGAGGCTAAACAGACTTTCATTTCTGTGGTGTAAATTGTAAGATTAAGTTCGATATATTTTCCAAAGGACATATCAATGATGTGTTGCCTAGCAACCATTTAGAATCCTTAAAAGAAGGGCATTTAGGTGCAGATATTGATTGAAGGACCTTTAATCATTCACCATAGTGGAGAACAGTTTGTAACGGAGCATCAGATCAGTCAATGGAAACAACACCCAATAATACAGTATTAAGTGGTAACAGACCAGTAGATGCGGTTTTAATATACCTAATTGGCTACCATTATTCATATAAATAATTATTGATAAAACCCACATTTTTCAATTTTCTGTCCTGTTATATATAACAATTTACCATTTCCATCCTAATAATAAAATCACAATGCATAAAAAAGATGAAATCCTTATTAGTAAATATTTTTTATATCCCCAAATATTTAACCTGTCATTCAAAAGTTTTAGATATATCATTCAAAACTGCTGCCTGCCCAACATCAGTTTTCAGGGCAGACCAGACTCTTTTTAAAGGTTTTTTCCATTTATTTTGATAGCTGCCAACACAAAGTCCATAATATTCTGAAAATTAATTTTGAACAATGTTTACATACATGTATATTCACACAAATATAACCAGACAAATAATATACAATGATTATATCATGTATTCTGAATACAAACCAAAAAAGGTAAACTTCAAGATATTGTGAACACAAGGTTGAAAGTGATCAGGTATGGAAATAAGTTGCTATTAGCTCAAAAGCTCATCTAACAAGAGGTTCAAGTGGGCCTGACATCACTCAACTGGCTGACATCTACCCAAAAGTTAAATAGCCATGCAATCTGGTTAATATGATGCTTTCTAACATATTTAAGTTTACATATTTGTTAGTAATGGCTGCCAGAACCATTTGTGCAAATTTGAAGACACATGACAGGATGCCTTCTGTGAAATCTGGTCAAATTTTATTGAGTTTTTTTTTTACGAAGTCATTTAAAATTTAACAAAATTTTAGTAACAATGGCCATATTGAATAGTGGATCAACATTATTTGTGCAAAATTGAAAGGCCCTCATATCAGGATGCTTTATGTCATATTTTGTCAAATTCTGTTTAGCAGTTTTTAAGAAGAAATAATGAAAGTTCTGTTGCTTTTTGTCAATTGTGGTTGATTCTGTTCAGCAGTTTTTTGAGAAATTGTTTAAGTTTTTGTTTCTTTCCATTTATCCATATTTGATAGTGGATTAACATCATCTGTATGAAACTGAAAGGCCTCAATGCCAAGATTGGCATTATTTGTAACAGACTGAAAGGCCTCAATGCCAAGATTGGTGTTATTTGTAACAGACTGAAAGGCCTCAATGCCAAGATTGGCATTATTTGTAACAGACTGAAAGGCCTAATGCCAAGATTGGCATCATTTGTAAGACTGAAAGGCCTCAATGCCAAGATTGGTGTTATTTGTAACAGACTGAAAGGCCTCAATGCCAAGATTGGCATTATTTGTAAGACTGAAAGGCCTAATGCCAAGATTGGCATCATTTGTAACAGACTGAAAGACCTTGATGCCAAGATTGGCATCATTTGTAACAGACTGAAAGGCCTTAATACAACAATGTTTTCCATCAAATTTGATCAAATTCAGTTTGGCTGTTTGTTTTTGTTTTGAGAAAAAGTCATTTAAAGGATGTTCTATTTTTAGCAATAGTGGCTTACTTGATGCTAGATCAGCATTATTTGTATAAAATTAAAAGGCCCTTATGCCAGGATGTTTTCCATCAAGTTTTTTTTCTGTAGTATAATTAGTCTGTATGTATAGAATTCAATGGCATGTCAGAACATAACTGTCTATATGGTGTCCAATTTTGTCAAATTATGTAAAGTGTTTTGTTTTAAAAAGAAGTCTTTTAAAAACAAATTAAAAGTTTAGTAACAGTGGTCATATTTGATATTAGATCATCATCAGTTGTATCAAGTTGAAAAACCTTTATGCCAGGTTGCTTTCTGTCAAATTTGGTAAAATTCTATTTTAAGTCATTTAAAAGTTTTTCTAATTTTAATAATGGCAACCAAATTTGATCACAGACATCAGCATCATTTAAAAAAAAAACCTGAAAGGTCTTAATGCCAGTATGATTTTTGTCAAATCTGATCACATGCTCTTCAGCAGTTTTGGAGAAGGAATCATATACAAGTTTGTCAATGTTTAGTAATGAAAGCCTTAGCTTGATGGCAAATCAACATCATTTATATAATACTGAACAGTATTCATATGGGGACATTGTGAGTCAAATTTGGTCAGATATTCCATTCAGCAGTTTTGGAGAAGAAGTCATTTCAAGTTTTTTTCCACCTTTAGTAATGATGGCCATATTTGATGACAGATCAGCGTCATTTGTATAAATTGCAAATGTTTTCATGCCAGGATGCTTTCTGTCAAACTTGGCCCAATCCTGTTTAGCGGTTTTGGAAATTAATTTGTCCAAAGATTCTTTTATATTTAGTAATGGTGACCAAACTGGATGGTGGACTGGCATAATTTGTACGAAATTGAATGATCTTTATGCCAAGATGCTCCGTGTCAAGTTTGGTTGACAATGGTTCAGCAGTTTTTGATAAATAGAAAATATTATTTGTTGATGGACAATGTACTGTACCATAAGCTCACTTGGATGACTTGGTGAGCTAAAAACCAACCTCTAATAGTCATAAAGTTTTAAAAACAAGTTCTGCAGAACCTGGTGTCTCACCTGCATCCATATGCTTGTTGTAACCACTAGTTACCACTGCTGATGCCACCACTGGTAGAAAACTAACTACCATATCTCTCCATGCTTATGCAAGTAAAACAAAAAAATTACTTGAACATAATATCAAACATTTCATCATCTGATGGCAGAAGGGTAAAATTTTTGTGCATGATCCCCCAATGTAAATGTTTGATTGATTGGTGTTTTATGGCACATCAACATATATAAGTTTATATGATGCTGAGGTCATTAGAGTAAACTGTCTCACCCAGGGACATACCACAACATCCAACCCACACTGGTCTGGGCAGGATTTTAACCCGCACCATTCTGGTTACTAATCTGGTACGATAACCCCAACATCATACAGTGAAATACTCTAAAATCATATACCAGTACCATAGATTTGCACATCTTTGTAATTTAACACTGAAAATTGTATTCTCAATTTATCACATTTTTCCCAAAATAAAGGGCCCAGGCTGCCTACTGCCAGTTAACTTAGAAAAAGTCTATGGAAGGCTGAAGTATGGACAAAGGGCATTCTGTTCTGCATTCCATATTAATTTCATTTGAGACAAATTTAATTATAAAAAAGTGATAGGCATAACTGGTCTGTGCTGATTAATAGCACTTCAGTGCCTTTATTCTGAAAATGAAAACTAAAGAGCTACTGATGTTCCAATGATTTGATCTCGTTTATATTGATCCAAACTGCTACATTTTACAGGCCCTACTAACTGTCTAGATTGCTTAGTGATAAAGTGCTTGATTTTTGCCAGGCTCCAATTCAAAACTGGCAAAACAAGGGCAGGGTGTATTCTACAACTGGAATTGTTTTTTTGGGGGGTGGGAGGTGAGATTCACACCTCCATTTGAAACAAGAGTCACTCAAAGGAAAGGAACTGATGCTCCACTTAACAAAAAATAATTTCCAGGAATCCAAGATATGACTGTTTTTTCTTTTAACTTCTGTGACCTCTGACGTTCTTGAGCAATAAGATTTTAAAAATGGAGTCTGTGCTGGCCATATTGGATGTAGATTGGAACAATTTTTGTTTAAGACTAATTACAGATCATAATTAGTCTTTTGGTGAAAAGCCTGTGTAAATGTAACCATCCATTCAGGAGGAGTAGTGATAACAAGATTTTCAAGATAGCCAACATGGAAGCTACAATGGATGTCAGATCAGCATCCATTTCATTCAGGACCAACTAGACACCATAAGACGTCTTCTGGTGAAAACCCCATGTTGATATAACTTTAAGAGGAGCAGTGATAAGATTTTCAAGATGGCTATGATGGCTACCATACTGGAGGTCAGATAGGCACCATTTTTATTTAGGACCAACCAGACATCAAAAGAATTCTTCTGTTGAAAACCCCATGTCAATGTGACCTTCCATTCAGGACAAGTAGCAATACATGTAACAAGATTTTCAAGATGGCTGCTGTGGTGGCTATATTGGATGTCAGATTGGCACCATTTTGATTTAGAATCAACAAACCATCATAAGTCTTTTAGTGAAAACTCCATTTTCATACGACCATCTATTCAGGAGACACTGTGATAACAAGATATTCAAGATATATTTTATATCTGAGCAGCAATATTTTCATTTAGAGCCAAATAAGATCTTGAGATGAATGTGTCCGTAAAGTTTCATGGTATCATCCAAGTAGTTTAGGAGTAGCAATAACAAATGGATGGACAGACAATAGATAACAGGCCATCCCATAAGCTCTTCTGGTCAATGACCAGCGGGAAATTTTATGCATACAGGAGGATTTAATTAAGAAATAAAAATAGGGCTTGCAATTTTCATGCATTCTGTTGATATTTCAATGTGAATATTGAGAAATCAGCATGAATTCCAAAATCATGTATACCTGAATAGACCCTGCAAGGGTTACATGTAATGGCTGCTAATCTAAGGCTGGTAATTTCCCTCCAAGTTACTGTATGTGTTATTTCAGCATCGCAAATACTTCTTACTTCTTATCTTATGATTTTTTGTGCAGTATTTTAATTTGCCAATTTTTTAACATTATTGGTGTTTATTAGCATTATGGCTTCAATATTGTATGAAGTCTTCGCTGTTGTTTTATTTTCATGAAGGACTGATTGTACTGTTGTTTTATTTTCATGGAGGACTGATTGCAAATACAAAAAATCTGCTATTCAGTATTAAATTTCTTTCACCATCAGGGTCATGAAATGCTACCACTTATCTGGCCATCAAGTTTACTTGATACAAGTTGCTAGAACTTGTTATAAAATCAATGTCAACTAAACAAGAAGTGCTAGAACTTGTTATAAAATCAATGTCAGATAAAAAGAAGTTGGCACTAACATGGCTAAAAGGGATAGGATTGGAATGCAAGTCTAAGATTTGATTACTGGAAGCTTATGAGCAATATAATATTCCAATGAACATTTCCCTCTCCAGTAATTGCATATTCTTTGTTCCCCCCTCCTCTCCCACTACTCCCAGTACCATCAATTGTACTACCATTTATACTCGCGTATAATCCGGATCCAAATGCAAACAACATAGACCTTGATCTACTGTTGCATAAGGCACCAGCAGATCAGGGTCTGTGTTGTTTGTTCCACTGATTAATTCTTACAAACTGCATAGATCCAGATCTGCTGGGGTATTATGTGATGGCAGATCTGGGTCTATGAAGTTTGCAGTTGGTATAGGTATAATCGCGAGTATATATGGTATTTGGACTTTGTTTTCATCAGCTGTGGACCTAACTATGATGGAATTGGCAAAATAATAAAGTAATAATAAAGTATATGTGCCCTGAATTTAAAAATTTCAAACTGTCATCTTGAAAAGAAAAGAAAAACATCACAAATTATTGTCTCTGAAACAGCCTAAATTGCCAAGCCTGCCATGACAGCGGAAGTTACATCACTTGTTTAGCAGTGTTAAAACAAATCTACTACTGCTAAAATTGGCTCTATCACATACAGGTATCATGTGCAAAACAAGTTTGATGTAGATTGTACACTGAAAGATCCAATCTACCCTGGGATTTCATTCATTTCAAAGTTATCTGAATTTTCTGCATTGATCTGAACTCCTATTTTACATTCATGGTTGTACATTATAACAACCGAGTCCATAGGAAGTATTTGCAGGACAAAGGGTTAAGTAACTTTCAAGCTGTCCGTTGAACAACAGACATAAAATAAGGATACACAAAAATTCATCAAAATGTAAGTCTTCTTTTTCATCCCTTTAGAGTACGATTTGATAGAAACATTCACAATTAGGAATTTGGTGGTGGTGGTGGGGCTGGGGGGAGGACAGTGAATTAAAAAAAAAAAAAAAATCTGCGTCTGATAATCAGCTTATGGATTTCAATCTGCCACCTTTCTGATAACTGATTGATCTTTTTACCCACTAATGGCTAATGTCCCCTGCCACTACAAGCCCAAAATATTGATTGAAAACATAATGTGTAACTGTAAAAAATGAATGGTAGGTATTAATCTTTATATTGACCTACCACTCAACTCATCGAAGCTTTTGCCGATATGAAGCTTCAGAGCCAATTTTGTCCAAGTCTAATAATAAATGTAGAAGGTAGAGCTTTCACAATGATGTCAATTCATAATGCCTATGCTAAGTTGATCAAGGGCCATAACTCTAAGAAATATATGCAGAATAAGTTCATCAATAAATCTTGCTCAGGCAAAATGTCTCAGAAAATTTGGTTCAAATTTAATAATAAATCTGGAAACTAGAGAGTTCACAAGATTATATATCTATAGCATATGCTTCAATGACCAAAGTCTTGTGGAGATGAAACTTCACAGCAAATTTGGTTGAAACCTTATAAATAAATGTTGAGTCTAGAGTGTTCACAAGGATGTGCATTGGCAATGCCTTTGCTAAGACAATCATGGGACACAACTCTAAGAAATATTTCGAGAATGTGCTCATCATTGAACTCATCAGGATGTTGTTGAGATAAAGCTTCACAGCAAATTTGGTTCAAATCTGTTTATAAATGTGGATGTTAGCATGTTCACAAGGCAGGTAGTTGGAAGCATGGAGACCATTTTTATGTCTCCTCACCTTAGTGGCAGGGACACAATGATGTTTAATATAGATATTATCAACGCTCTGGAAAAAGAGGCTACTTAGACACTAGCTAAGCATCTCAGTGGTCTCAGTTTTATCCCCAGTACCAGCATGTATGTGGCTTAGTGTCTGCCAGTCTATGGTATGTACAGCACAGTATTTCTCCCAAAATAAAAACATGGGCCAAGGTAATAAATTTATCAGGAAGTAGGGGGTGGGTATCCTGTGTAAATATTTGCAAAACTTTTTGTGAGGTAGTGCATGGGATTATCATCAGATAAATACATTGGTCCTTCACTATAAGACATCTCAGTATAACACTTAATTTTATAAGGCTGGTATGGTAATTGATCTGATTACATTGTGTGATAGTAGTACTATGTATATTGTACCTCAGTATAACACTTAATTTTATAAGGCTGGTATGTTAATTAATCTGATTACATTGTGTGATAGTAGTACTATGTATAATGTACCTCAGTATAACACTTCATTTTATAAGGCTGGTATGGTAATTGATCTGGTTACATTGTGTGATAGTAGTACTATGTATAAATGTACCTCAATATAATGTACCTTGGTATAACACTTCATTTTATAAGGCTGGTATGGTAATTGATCTGATTACATTGTGTGATAGTAGTACTATGTATATTGTACCTCAGTATAACACTTCATATTATAAGGCTGGTATGTTCATCGATCTGATTACATTGTGTGATAGTAGTACTATGTATAATGTACCTCAGTATAACACTTAATTTAAGGCTGGTATGTTCATCGATCTGATTAAATTGTGTGATAGTAGTACTATGTATAATGTACCTCAGTATAACACTTAATTTTATAAGGCTGGTATGGTCATCGATCTGATTACATTGTGTGATAGTAGTACTATGTATAATGTACCTCAGTATAAAGGCAACATCACATATAACATGTTACACTTTTATTGCTAGTTTGAACAGGAATCACTGTACAGTAGTTTCTTTCTTTGTAATCTAGGACTCCCTCCACCCTATTGACAACTCAACACTATTGTCTTGTACAGCTGTTTCCATCTGCATAATCTAGGACTCTCTCCATCCCACTGACAGCTCAACACTATTATCTTGTACATTAGTTTCTTTCTGTGTAATCTAGGACTCTCACCACCCCATATAGCATTGTTTAGCGAGCCCCTCATGTTCTACAAATATTATATGATGTCATTTACCCATTCGATCTAAACACCCCACACCCCTCGGAAAAATCTTGTGCTTTTAACTGACAGTATAAATTGTTTTCCCCATGTTACAGCACAAGCTACTTCATCATTTAATTGCCATTATGTTACAGCAATGATACAAGAACTCGAGGGCCTGGACTGATAAAAAAACTCTGTTAGCTCACAGATCCTTTTTTTATTATTACATACTTTTAAAAAAATGTATCAAACGATAATATGTTCTGAGGTAATGAACTGGATTTGGGCGGGGGGGAGTCCAGTGGGGTGCAGGTCATTTCGTAACTGGGATGTTTCGTACCAGTATTTCTACACATGCTATGGTATTTTCCATTTACATCAGTTTCATTTAATAGAAGAGACGTACGAATGTTTATAATTATGTATTTTTATTATTAAAAATGAAAAAGAAGTCAAATTTTAAAATTGTTGAAAGAACAACAAAACAATAAAATCAGAAAAATATATAAAGAGTTTAAAATGGATCTTAAAATTGCAGTTTGTATACATAAGTATTTTAGTCCATAAAATCACAAGAATAAGTTTATAAATAGTGTTTAAGACATGCACGGATAGAACAGAACAGCTTAATGTTAGGCAGCAAGAAAAATGTTTACAAAGCAATCAATCAGATTTTAATTATAAAATACCGTACTTACAGAAAAAGAATAAAGCAAATTAACTTCTTAATCAAAATATTATAACAGTAATTAGAATAATAATTCAGTGATAATTATAGTAGTATTTGTTCTAGGTAAAACATAGCCAAAGAATGTGTGAAATTACATTTTAAAAACATCTTTTGAAATTGCGGATAAAAATCCCAGTTACTAAATGATCAGGTTATGAAATGACTGGCATTCGTCCAGCATTGCCCACTCTGATTTTCAATACAAGTAAAATTAAAAAAAAAAAATTCAGCTCCTAAACTTACAGAGAAAAGGTAAGATTGCCTTGGTGTTATGTTTACCGGTACTTCTTTTTTGTTGATGTTGTTGTTGTTGGGGTGGGGCATGACATATTATATAGGCATGATGCATGTTCATCTTCAAAATGTTGTTATAATTTAATTTCACACATTCTTTGGTAATGTTTTAATAAGAACATATACTACTATAATTATCACTTAATTATTATTCTAATTACTGCTTCATTATGTTGATTAAACGTTAATTTCCTTTGTTCTTTTTCTCTACATACTATGTGTTTTATAATTTAAATAATGGTACTGGCCCATCAGATTATAATCTGTTTGTCCGAAGCTGGGGCTACATTCTATTTTTAGATATGAGGTTGTGATCGTGACATCATGCGAGGGCAACTGCTAAACAACACTATTGACAACTCAACATTATTACCTAGGCCAATAAGGGTACTTGCTATAAATTGATAACAACTGTACACATTAAGGGTACTTGCTATAAATTGATAACAACTGTACACATTAAGGGTACTTGGTATAAATTGATAACAACTGTACACATTAAGGGTACTTGATATAAACTGATAACAACTGTACACATTAAGGTTACTTGGTATAAATTGATAACAACTGTACACATTAAGGGTACTTGGTATAAATTGATAACAACTGTACACATTAAGGGTACTTGGTATAAATTGATAACAACTGTACACATTAAGGGTACTTGGTATAAATTGATAACAACTGTACACATTAAGGGTACTTGGTATAAATTAATAACAACTGTACAAATAGGTCAAATTCAGAAAAGATAATTTACATCTAACAAAGACAAAAAGGTTCCTCAGAATGAGGTGTCTCACCTGCAAACCATTACTTATAATGACGTGCCTGTACTATACTATACAATACTGTACTGTACTGTACAGTATTATACTATTTGATTGACTGGTCTTTAACAATACATCAACACATTAAAGGTTATATTGTGCTAAGGCAATGAGGAGTTAAGTGCTTTGTCCAGGGACACAACAAAGCGACCAACATGGCCTGGCCTGGGGAGGATTCAAACCTGTTTTTTTTTGGTTGCAAGTCTGAGACACTCACCACTGAGCTACTGCAGCTCCCTGCATCTATTCTGTATTTAACATTTGAAATGCAAAAGAATCTCAACACTGACCGCAATGCCACCATTGCTACTGAAACATAATACCTATGTTTCTCCATCTGCAAGTTTCAATAATTGACATGGATTGCACCAGGAATGTGCTTTCATCTTTTTTCTTATCAGCAGAAGCTGCAGGAGTAAAGATAAATCTAAATTAATACTACATCAGTGTCTCTGTTAGATCACCAAATGAATACAAGATTGTCTAATGTTGCTACAGTATACTAAAGGTAGTGTGTGTGTGTGTGCACCCATGCATGCACATAAACAGTCAAATCTGTCTTGCAGCCATGTGCATATAGTGAGCACCTGTTGTTTGCTGCAACCACCATATTAGATCCCCACTCATTTTCCTTTATAATTTGTCAGCATATTTTAAGCATCTACCTGTCTAACATGGCCAATGATGGCTGTTTTTTGGTCACATGGACCCTGATGAACTACATATAACAACCTGTGATCATGAAGGGGTGTTTTTGGGGTCTGTCTTTTGTATGAAATATCACTTTCTCTTAAATCTATAGATCAGTAAATCTACCCATCTACCAGCCTAATTTCATCTTATCTGTCTTTCCTCCATTCTGTCTTTCAATCTACATGTTATACATTAAGACCGCCTGTCTATGAAGACAACTTTCAGCTGGTCCCCTTATTTTAAGCTATACAAATGTATGTATGTAAAATAAAGTCTAGTTCAGTTCATGTAACTTCCATTTTTCCTTCCATCTTATTTTCATAACGCCATGATAGAAGGAATTTATTGTAGATTATTAAAAATCTTGTCTGTAAATGTAGCGCCCAGTCTGGTAAATCCAACAATTTGATGTAGCTATCCTAAAATAAATTCAGTCTGCCGTCATCTAGCTCATCAAAATTGTTTCAAGGACTTCTATTCCCATGATTTAAAGGAACTTTCTGGCATAAAATTCCAATGACAAATGTTTAAGATAATGTCTAAAATCATGAAGATGAGAACAATTACATGTCTAACAACTACTGTATTTAATATAATAATTGAATAGGCCTTAATAAGCATGTACACCTCATTTTGGTCAAAACTAAAAATATTAATTACCAAGCATATGTTTCTCAATCCAGGCATGCCTCATGGGTGGAAAGTTGGTACTAAAACCCACCTCAACGATCATGATATTCTTCTAACATACATGTCTGATATCTGATTACCACTTAACAATGAGTATTAAATCAGTCTCAAAAATAGTAACAAGTGGAGAGCTCCCAATACGGACAAAGAAGCTCACTTTTCTATTATGTACATAAATGTGATTGGAATATTTTGTATGTCTTCTTATTGGTGTGCACCTAAAATGGTTATTTACCAAATAAAATTTTATTTTGTTTAATGTACAAAGCAGATATTATGTTAAATACAGTATTGAAATTTCTGGGTTGGGAATAGCTACTGTATATACTCGCGTCTAAGCTGATACCAAATAAAAACTGCATAGACCCTGATCTGCCGTCGCAATAATGCGGCAGCAGATCTGGGTCTATGCAGTTTGTAAGGACTAATCAGTAGAACAAACAACAGAAAGCCTGATCTGCCGGTGCATTATGCGAAAGCAGATCAGTGTCTATGCTGTTTGCATTTGGACCAGGATTATAATTATGTGAGTATATACTGTAATCATGAAGGTAATGTTTTGCATTAGCTTAATGAGATTGGACTGTATTTGTTCAACAAACTTGTGGTAAGTTATCTTCCAGCAAAGAAATATCTCTAGTGGTTTCTCCTTAAAAAAAGGTTGTTTTTTTCCCTTTAAAAATGTCGCTTGCAATATAATGCAGTTTGATCAACATGAGAATTGTATTGAGAGTGTATGGTTAGCGAGAAAAAACCTCAGCAACCTCAGATTGCTGGCTATCACAAATCCATTTTTTCATATAATTTTCACACAAGGGACCAAGTATTTAATTTTCTGGGGCAGACGTGGGATTTTATTTTGGGTTGGGATATTATTTTTCTCTTTTACCTCAAGATAATTTATTTTGTTCAACTAATATAATGGATATAATATTTTTTATTTTTTATATAAATCAGAGCAAGAACATTTTTTTCAAGCTTTTATAAAGACCAAAACATTTTCAACAAAATTCCAGGCCCCGTCCCTGAAAATTAAACAAGTCAGCCCCTAATGCTTACCACCAATCATACCCCTCCCACTCCACACTATGACCCTGTTTTCTTAAGTTTGTAACTCAAAATCCATTATACAGATTGTCTCTCTTCTTGCTGTGACTGCATATATTAAGTTTTGGCAAATAGTTCTAAGCAATATTAAAATTATACTACAATACCAAACAACAACTAGTCAGAGAGACAACCAAACTTGCCTATTTGCCTGTGCTCAACAAAATATTAAGTGTAAGAAAAGTAAGTCACTGTCACCTACTTTCCCCTGTGGGTGGTACACAGAAATGCACAGAATATTCCGACAAAGTTCCATGTTGATACTATGCCTACAGCTGAAGATTTATCAGGACAAAACCCATACATTGTGTTAACCTGTATACAACAAAATCATTAGTGTACGAAAAGTGGGCCACTCTGACCAACCTTCACCAGAGTGTAAGTTTCATGAACACGTCAGACCTACACCTGAAACTGTTGACCTGTAAAGCGCCAAGTCATAAGTGTAACAAATGAATGTCACTGACCAACTTTCACCTGGGGTGGTTTAGAATGATGGAAGGAACACCCTGACCAAATTTCATGAACACAGCCAGCATACCTAAAGATGGAAATTTGCTGGGAAGATTAAACATTTAAATGACAAATTCATAAGTGAAAGAAAAAAAGTTCACTTTGACCTACTTTCCCTTGGAATGGTTCAGAGTGATGTAAAGAAAACACTATGTTCCATGTAGATACCATACTATACAGCTGGAGATTTTCCTAACGCACAACTGTTCAGAGTCAGAGTCAGAGAGAGAGAGAGTCAGAGAGAGAGAGAAAGAGAGAGTCAGCGAAAAAGATAGGAAGGGAGGGAGAGAAAGAGATAAGAAGAAAATTAATTAGGCCTAAATATGGATAAATATAATGTACACAGGGGCAGATATATTTCCTGAAAGGGAAAAGAAAGTAGTTTCAGAGATGATACTGCCATAGTGATGAAACCATTTATATCACTGCTGTGGTGATATACATTTTTCACACATTGATAGATTTCA
Source organism: Margaritifera margaritifera (assembly GCA_029931535.1). Classification (NCBI taxonomy): domain Eukaryota; kingdom Metazoa; phylum Mollusca; class Bivalvia; order Unionida; family Margaritiferidae; genus Margaritifera; species Margaritifera margaritifera. The sequence continues at coordinate 1,632,327 of JAQPZY010001341.1, forward strand.
ATATCTCATTATGAAATATATAACAAATCAATATCTCTGATTCTTGTTAAAAAAAATAGCATTAGATAAAAACAAAACAAAATCTTTAAAGTTGCAACTATGGCATACAAACTGCAAATATCTGACTTCCATACTGTTGTAATGGATGTGGAGATATCACAAGCTGTAAAATATGTACCATAATCTTGTAGTAAAATTGAATGTAAAATGCAGGCTGTGGGTCGAAGCATTTCCTGTCTGTTTTATTAGCAGACACAAATATCCCATCGATTCCTTTTCCACTTTCAAGAAGAAAAGGTAAATTGATATGGCTGATCAATACACCTTTATTATAACATGATCACAAGCATTTATTTACAACCTGCTCAATATTCACACTTGTAGAGTATTTTAAGCCCATATCATCTCGTAATTTCCAAACTTGCTAAAAAGTTTAAATGCATGAGAATATAGATTATTATACCGTATTTACCAGTGTATAAATCATATCAAACTGAAACAGCTGAGACACAGATCTACTGTCACATAAAACCAGTGTATAAATCATATCAAACTGAAACAGCTGAGACACAGATCTACTGCCACATAAAACCAGTGTATAAATCATATCAAACTGAAACAGCTTAGACACAGATCTACTGTCACATAAAACCAGTGTATAAATCATACCAAACTGAAACAGCTTAGACACAGATCTGCTGTCACATAAAACCAGTGTATAAATCATATCAAACTGAAACAGTTTAGACACAGATCTGCTGTCACATAAAACCAGGGATTGATACCTGTCACTAACCTACTGAACTAGTGTAGGTTAAAAAATTACTCATCCGAAGGAGATTTTAGTAGTCCCGAAAAAAATCATACCTTGAAATTTGTTTTATGTTATAGTCAGATACTTTTCCATTGCAACACAAGAATCTGACATTCTAGACTTTACCATCATGTTCGTGTGCAAAAGCAGAATGTCTTGTGAGTTGGGATTTTGTTACGATTTCAGTTATTTTTACAGTTTCTTTCCATGACTGAACAGACTGGATTGTATCATTTCTTTGTTTTTTGTGTTTTTTTCACTAGTCCAAATCAATTAGCTATAAACAAGAGTCAACATTTTTAATAGTCAATGGCAGGCAGACTAGGATAAATCTCCAACCCTGATAATATACCATCAGTTCAGGATCTATGCTGTTCATATAAAATTACAAGAACAAACAATGTTAACGTTGATCTGTGTAGATATTTGTAGCTGGGTGAGTTCTATACACAGGTAAATACGGTGTCACCCAATCACGATAATTGATCTATTATCATCATCATGTTTCTTCAAGCTCAACCATTTACAGTACCGGTATTCATACCTTAGGAAAGGATACTGAATGACTCGGGATCAATAGGGCTTGAAATTTATAGTTTTAATTAAACACTCTTCAAGTTTCCTTCAGTAAGTTCAAGCACTTTATAATTAATTATACTTTGGTTTGGTTTGGTGTTTATGGCATATCAACACTGGTAGGCTATTAAGTGCCAAGGCAATTGGAATAAAGTGCCTTGCTTAAGGACACATGATGGTAACCAACCTGAGCTGATCTGACATCAGGATTCAAACGTTTTCATCTATTCCCTGAATGTACAGAAGAACTGAACTTCTAAATGGCAAATTCATTTTCTCAAAAAATAGTGTCATTCATTTAAATATTTGTAACAAGGCAAGAAAACCAACAAAGCAAAGGCAGATTGCAAACCATGAAATATAAGTCACAATGACCTAGTTTTCACTGATGTCTGTAGTACATATTCCTCATGAAACATTTCAATACCAAGTTATGTGATTGACTACGTGCAATAGCATCTGGAAAAAAACCTAAACACAAACACTAACCTCAGTATAAATGGATGAAGAGACATCATCAATCCATAAGGTAGAATTGCTTTGTAGCCCAAACGTCATGCTAATCAGAAAGAGAGCAAAGAACCACTGCTGATCAAGTCACATAATTTATAGACATGATATTATTTTGGACAATTTTCAGGGAGATTTGTTCTTCATTCCCAGCAGTGTTTTCCAAAATATATCAGGCAATTCTTGGTTAAGTAAAGGGTGATTTTCAGTTTGTCTCACTTATTTGGCTAAATTTGAGGGTCTAAATCAGGGTGTCTTCCTGGCAATCGGGGATATATCACATGTATGATGATTTAATTGATGAAGAAATTGAAGTTCTACTCTGTTAGATGACTATCCATATAATCTGAGAAACATATTACAGTGTCAAACCTGTCTTAACCGCACCCTAGAATCTGACAAGATACCATATAAACTCACTTACAAATTGGGTTCAATTACAAACTGCACAGACCCAGATCTGCTCTCACATAATGTGCTGGTAGATTTGAGTCCATGCATTTTGTAATTAGTAATCAGTAGAACAAACAACATAGACCCTGATCTGCTGGCACATTCTATAGGGCAGATCAGGGTCTGTGTTGTTTGCAGTTTGATCCAACTTAAAAGATAGTATAACTGGTAAATAGTATCATCTCTTGACAAGTTCTCTCTTTGTAAAGGTCAAAACAATAACTTTATAATAAATTATCTTTGCTTGAAAATCTGGTCTCAAATGACAAGTGGTCTTCCCAAACAGTGGTCTTTCAAGTCAGGTTTTTTCCTTTTACTGCAGTATCAAACTGCCCTCGAGTTGATAAAAAATTACAAAAACTTGCTCTACAATCACAAAAAAACTTTACCTTTTTATGTCTTTTTTAAATGGGGTAAACTTAAATACATGCTCAAAGTTCATAATTGACTCCTGCCCTGATTACATCTTCTCTACTTTGCTTTTCTATGTTTGATGATAAATTTTACTTTACTAGTTCTCTCTCTCTCTCTCTCCCATGGTGATAAAAAAATGTGAACTTCAGATCTGTACATTAGATGAACATGTATTATCTAGGGCACTGTCTAATTAAGTCTGCTTCTAACAATATCGTCTGTAAGATAGAGCTGTTACACTACAGTTAGTGAAGCTTAAAAGCTTCCTCTACTATCTTTGTATGCAGTACACAATTATCCAGATGGTTCCATTCCAATGTTGTTTTCACAATAAAGGAATATTGAGCTGTTTAGTTTTACAATGTTCTACATGAAAGTATTCATCGTTGTTCATAACCTGTCTTTCAATATTATTTTTGGCATAATTTCTGGTCTTAATTTAATGTCTATGTTTAAAAGGGATAAAACAAACTTTCTGCTTGTAATGCTCCTGTTATATTTGCAACACCCTTCTCTGCCTAACACTGGATCCAGTTTGACTTAGTAAGTACAAATAACTCAGAGAGAGAGAGAGAGAGAGAGAGAGAGAGAGAGAGAGAGAGAGAGAGAGAGAGAGAGAGAGAGAGAGAGAGATTTGTTGTGGCTTTGATTTAAACTGGTAGTATTTCTGTTGGCAGATCAATAATATTTGATACCAAATCTGCATGACTGACATGGACAAATTATGCTGCAATTAAACCTCCCACAGAGAGATGACCTATCAATTTACCAAATGATCATCAACATCAGTATTGCCATCAGCAGTAACATGACTCTTTAATGGTAATGTGTGTATGTACTTAACATTTTATAGCACCTCAGCACTAAAGTGGCTATATGGTGCCACCTAAAGGTAAAGTTAAAAAAAAAAGTAAATCGAATGGCAAGAACTTGCCTTTATTGCAGCAACAAGTCAAAACCAGATTTTCTTTGTTTTTTTGTTTTTTAATTTTAACTTTATTTGTGTTCAGTCATGTCCATCTGTCCATCAGTTGGTTTTCCTTGTGACATGTACTCTGGCCGAGAACAAATGTTCATACCGGTAGTTGGTACAATGTTTTACAAGGAGGAATGGATGTACAACAAGGTTTCAGATCCTTAAGATGAAGGGGGTGAGACAGGACCAAAAGAGACATTTTCATAAATATCTGTAACAACTGTTCTGCAAAACCTGGTGTCTCACCCACATCCATGATGTAATTACCTAACCCCCAATCCCCAGTACCTGACAAGCACAAGCTGCTTACACAAAACTTTAAAACAAACCTTTAATGTTTATGCTGTTGTCAAATGCCAAAAGGTGATACCTGTGTCCCCTCATGTTTAAACTGGTGAAACAATAAAAAGTTTGAACATTTGCAATAGTTTCCATCCTTAGTTTATCTTAACACAGGTTGTACAAATGGTCAAAGCTACCTATACTCCATACATTTAACAGGCAAAATGTTGTTTTGAGATGATTTCCAGACAAAACCATTGAACTCAATACAAACCACACAGCTCTTTAAAAGTTCTAATGTAATCTCAACAAGCTTGATGTTGAAGGATATACACAGGTTTTCTTTCTTTTTTGACAAAAGAAATGTACTATTCTGACATCTGATATATTAAATGTATGGCTGATTTTTGTTTGTAAATTTGTATGGGGTTTAGCATGTTAAGTGGCAAAAGGTAAATGTTGAAAATATAGGATGTGAATCTTTTCCAAGCCATGTTTCTATCTAAATAAATAAAGTTAAACACAGTGATCAAGATATAATAATAATAGTGCGTAATTCTCCGGTACCAGGACTTAAAAAATTCATTTCAAAATATGACTCATAACTGGAAATATTACAAGATCGATGGATTTTACATTTTAAAACTTTACAAAACAATATAAACTAGAAAACCTCCAATGGCTGTATGGCCAGATGAAATCATAAATACTACAAATTTATTTGTATTCATGGGGTACCAATCTTTGCAGATATTTTGGTTGCTTTGAACTATGGACCGACACATGTAAAAATAAACTTATGTGACTCTACAAGCAATAGTACACAAGAAAATGACCTAAATGTACGCCCCCAACTAGATAAACTCAGCTCAACCCAAAGGTAAGCACAAATGACTGAACCATGACTAAGTTTTCACAAATAGCTGTAGTACTCCTTATGATGCAATTACATACTAAGTTATGTGATTCTATAGGCAACACTACCTGTAAAAATTTACTAAATACAAAGGTTAACCAAATCACTTGACCAAGAAATATGTCAGTGACCTAATTTTGACTGAAAGTGTAGTACTCCACCACTTTTGCAACGCAATAAACCATGAAATATAGGTCTGTGACCTAGTTTTTGCTGATGGCTGACACCAAATTTTACCCAAAACACTGTACCAAATATAGATCATAGTGACCTAATTTTCAATGAAAGGTGAAGCACTGTACATGACACATTTAATTACCATCTCATGTGACTTTATGAGCCATAGTGTCCAAGTAAATGACCTAAATGCAAACTGTAAACTGAGTGTTGTTGCCAGATGGACTGACAGACAGACATCATCAATCCAAAAGCCAGGACTGCTTTGCAATCAGGCAAAAGGTGCAAGCAAACTATTTTGATATCCTGCTAGATCTAACCTATGGGAGGTAAGGACTTAGCACAGCATATACTGACATAATTATGCCAAATATATCATAACACACATAAGTACATACACCACAGGATACCAAGGAAGCTAATTCAACTGCCATTTCTCTGATGCACTTTCCTTCTAAACATGTATACAAAGAAGCACTGACAAACTCTTTGGGAATTTAAAAAAATAAATTGCCATTAAAAAAAAAAGAACTGACCAGTCACACCTCTTAAACTAAAATAAATTCTCTTATGCTGTGTCTCTCTGGTGCAACAATTGACATACAATCACAGAAATTTTTTAAATTTGGTTTGGTGTTTCATGACATAGAAACACAAATAGGTTATTTAATGCTGAGGCAATTGAAGTAAAGTGCCTTACCCAAGGGCACACCATGGTAGCTGAAGAGCTGATCTGATGGTAGGATTCAAACCAATATCCTTTCAGTCACAAGTCTGGCATAGTAACCACTGAGCCACTGTGTCTCCTGTCTTTATTTGTTGCCTCTTACAACTTGCAGGAGAGTTCATTGGATCTATTCTACATCCATAAGCCCGTAAGGGGTAAAAGAAGGCTAGAACTCCAAATTGTCTCCTTGGCATTTTATGTTACAACCAGATTAGTGTCTTTAAAATGTATACCTGCAGTGCAGCCAAAAAGAATTATGTCTAAGAAGGTAAATATCTACAAAAATTAAAAGAATGAAAAAGATTGCTTAATGGCATGAAAATCTAAAATGTCATTGACATATGCATACACACATGCCTAAATATGTAATTTATCTACATCATGTGCTGTTTGCACAAGCAGTGGGGCATTTTTTTAAAAAAAATCACTTATTTCCTTTTATTTGTCTTTGCATGCTCATAAAAAGAATAAGAAAAAAGAAAAAGAATCAAGGTAAAGGAATAGTAATAAAATGTTAACATCTTGAAATTGACATTCATCTACCTCTATCATTACAGACTGATGTTAACACCTTGATATTGAAATTGATCTACCTCTGTCATTACAGACTGATGTTAACATCTTGATATTGACATTCATCTACCTATCATTACAGACAGATGTTAACACCTTGATATTAACATTCATCTACCTCTGTCATTACAGACTGATGTTAACACCTTGATATTGACATTCATTTACCTCTGTCATTACAGGCTGATGTTAACATCTTGATATTGACATTCATCTACCTCTGTCATTACAGACTGATGTTAACATCTTGATATTGACATTCATCTACCTCAATCATTAGACTGATTTTAACATCTTGATGTTTACATTCATCTACCTTGGTCATTACAGACTGATGTTAACATCTTGATATTGACATTCATCTACCTCTATCATTACAGAATGATGTTAACACCTTGATACTGACATTCATCTACCTCTATCATTACAGACTGATGTTAACACCTTGATATTGACATTCATCTACCTCTATCATTACAGACAGATGTTAACATCTTGATATTGACATTCATCTACCTCAATCATTAGACTGATTTTAACATCTTGATGTTTACATTCATCTACCTTGGTCATTACAGACTGATGTTAACATCTTGATATTGACATTCATCTACCTCTATCATTACAGAATGATGTTAACACCTTGATACTGACATTCATCTACCTCTATCATTACAGACTGATGTTAACACCTTGATATTGACATTCATCTACCTCTATCATTACAGACAGATGTTAACATCTTGATATTGACATTCATCTACCTCAATCATTAGACTGATTTTAACATCTTGATGTTTACATTCATCTACCTTGGTCATTACAGACTGATGTTAACATCTTGATATTGACATTCATCTACCTCTATCATTACAGAATGATGTTAACACCTTGATACTGACATTCATCTACCTCTATCATTACAGACTGATGTTAACATCTTGATATTGACATTCATCTACCTCTATCATTACAGACAGATGTTAACATCTTGATATTGACATTCATCTACCTCAATCATTAGACTGATTTTAACATCTTGATATTGACATTCATCTACCTCTATCATTACAGGTTGTTGTTAACATCTTGATATTGACATTCATCAACCTCTGTCATTACAGACTGATGTTAACACCTTGATATTGACATTCATCTACCTCTATCATTACAGGTTAATGTTAACACCTTGATATTGACATTCATCTACCTCTATCATTACAGACTGATGTTAACATCTTGATATTGACATTCATCTACCTATCATTACAGACTGATGTTAACACCTTGATATTGACATTCATTTACCTCTGTCATTACAGGCTGATGTTAACATCTTGATATTGACATTCATCTACCTATCATTACAGACAGATGTTAACACCCTGATATTAACATTCATCTACCTATGTCATTACAGACTGATGTTAACACCTTGATATTGACATTCATTTACCTCTGTCATTACAGGCTGATGTTAACATCTTGACATTGACATTCATCTACCTCTGTCATTACAGACTGATGTTAACATCTTGATATTGACATTCATCTACCTCAATCATCAGACTGATTTTAAAATCTTGATGTTTACATTCATCTACCTTGATCATTAGAGACTGATGTTAACATCTTGATATTGACATTCATCTACCTCTATCGTTACAGACTGATGTTAACACCTTGATATTGACATTCATCTACCTCTGTCATTACAGCTTAATGTTAACACCTTGATATTGACATTCATCTACCTCTATCATTACAGACTGATGTTAACATCTTGATATTGACATTCATCTACCTATCATTAGAGACTGATGTTAACACCTTGATATTGACATTCATCTACCTCTGTCATTACAGACTGATGTTAACACCTTGATATTGACATTCATTTACCTCTGTCATTACAGGCTGATGTTAACATCTTGATATTGACATTCATCTACCTCAATCATTAGACTGATTTTAACATCTTGATATTGACATTCATCTACCTCTATCATTACAGGTTGTTGTTAACATCTTGATATTGACATTCATCTACCTCTGTCATTATAGACTGATGTTAACACCTTGATATTGACATTCATCTACCTCTATCATTACAGGTTAATGTTTACACCTTGATATTGACATTCATCTGCCTCTATCATTACAGACTGATGCTAACATCTTGATATTGACATTCATCTACCTATCATTACAGACTGATGTTAACACCTTGATATTGACATTCATCTACCTCTGTCATTACAGACTGATGTTAACATCTTGATATTGACATTCATCTACCTCTGTCATTATAGACTGATGTTAACACCTTGATATTGACATTCATCTACCTCTATCATTACAGGTTAATGTTAACACCTTGATATTGACATTCATCTACCTCTGTCATTACAGACTGATGTTAACACCTTGATACTGACATTCACTTACCTCTGTCATTACAGGCTGATGTCAACATCTGGATATTGACATTCATCTACCTGTGTCATTACAGACTGATGTTAACATCTTGATATTGACATTCATCTACCTCAATCATTAGACTGATTTTAACATCTTGATGTTTACATTCATCTACCTTTGTCATTACAGACTGATGTTAACACCTTGATATTGACATTCATTTACCTCTGTCATTACAGGCTGATGTTAACATCTTGATATTGACATTCATCTACCTCAATCATTAGAATGATTTTAACATCTTGATGTTTACATTGATCTACCTCTGTCATTACAGACTGATGTTAACATCTTGATATTGACATTCATGTACCTCTATCATTACAGACTGATGTTAACACCTTGATATTGACATTCATCTACCTCTGTCATTACAGACTGATGTTAACATCTTGATATTGACATTAATTTACCTCTGTCATTACAGGCTGATGTTAACATCTTGATATTGACATTCATCTACCTCAATCATTAGACTGATTTTAACATCTTGATGTTTACATTCATCTACCTCTGTCATTACAGACTGATGTTAACATCTTGATATTGACTATCACCTACCTCTATCATTACAGACTGATGCTGACATATTGATATTGACCTTCATCTACCTCAACATTCATCTACCTCTATCATTACAGACTGATGTCAACATCTTGATATTGGCATTCATTTACCCGTCATTACAGACCAATGTTAACATCTTGATATTGACATTCATCTACCTCTATCATTACAGACTGATGTTAAGATCTTGATATTGACCTCTATCATTCGACAGATTTTTGCCCCATTATTTACAAAGCAAAAAGAAATCAAGCACATAATGCAGAAATCAACCGCCTTGAGGCAATAATAGAATTTTCACAGTGTATTCTTCTTCTTTGAAAGTTAATAGTTAGAAGTTGGACCTGAAAAAATTGGTACCAGAAAACTGTTCCAAAATCAACAGCAAATTATACTGAGACTTTTGCTGTTCAATAATTGTGATACACTTTCACCCCTAACGAGCAGAGGTGTACTTGATCTGTTACAGTCTTCAGATGTTAGATAATATTTGCACAAGGTTTATACAGGATATAGTTGCAGTAAGCAGTACATTTGATCAGAAAGGTACAAGTACCTGCTGGTCAAACTCAGAGACATGATAACTTATCAAGAACTTCCTCAAAAATGGGTAAAGGATTTTCCACCAAATATCATATTACTCGCTTACAAGTCGGGTCCAGCTGCAAACTGCATAGACCCAGATCTGCCATCATATAATGTGCTGGCAGATCTGGGACTATGCAGTTTGTTAGGAGTAATCAGTAGAACAAACAACATAGACCCTGATCTGCTGGCGCATTATGCAATGGTATATTAGGGCCTATGTTGTTTGCAGTGGGATCTAACTTCTAAGTGAGTACATATGGTACCTGTGTGATTAAAGGCTGTTTATTTATTCTGTAATTTAATTAAAAAGAGCTGTAAAGCATGTATTTTCACCCATCCCAGTTAAACTATTGGATATATATGTCTAGTGGAACTTGAACATGCGATCCAATATGATACAGAAGACCAAAGGTTTAAGCTGGAGTGGGCACTAAAGGTCAAACATGAGGTTTCTGTTCACAATTAATTTTAAATTTTCAACACTTTAACTTCATTGCTCTTATAAAATTCTACTGCATAGTTACAAACAATTGCATTTAGACGTGTTACCCTCACTAAAGTTGAAGCACACATTACATCCCCCTGATACATTATACTACAATCCTGTCTTTAACCATTGGATACTATGAAAGCCAGTTATGTATGAACTCAATGGCATTAGAAAGTATCAGAAAAAATGAAACATGTTACATACAATTTACAGTTTCTGTATATTATTTAAATGTTAGATGTCCCACTAGGTTACACCATGTACTATAAATGGCTCAGATATTGGCTGGAGACAGAGACTGATACAGAGAAAACCGAGAAAAACTAAAAGGAAATCACTAATATTGAATAGGGAATCACCTATCCTTGTCTAGCTGTGCCAGATCCTGAAATTGAACTCAACCAGAGCAACAAAAGAAAGCACAATACCAGTGTCATCTTACAAATTATATATACAGTACAAAGTTATAGGTATTTTCAATTTAAATCTTATACACTTAAGTTTACTTTTTCACACTTGAATTTGAATTCATTTTTTTGGGGATTGATAATATTTCAAAAGATACAAGATAAATAATCACAATTCAAACAAGTTTTTAACATTTTTGTTTTACAAATTTCTGTGTGAAGAAAAAAAAAATGCACACCAAAATAGTAAAACCTGCAATAATGACTACCTGCAAACAAGGACCAAGTGTATAAAGGTTAAGTTCTAAGGGTCCCATTTATACGTAAATCAACCACTATGCTTGTATTTAAATATTACTTACAAAGAGCACCTGGCACCCCCAAGTGGTCACTGTACATAGGTTTGACTAGATATATTTTCATTGGTTTCAAGATAAAAAAAAAATTTGATCATGGACAAATGTTCCTTAAAATCAAGTTCTGATTGCTTATTTCATAAATGAATGCAGAGATAACAGAGCATTTCAAGAATCCTTTTAATAAATATTTTATTTTTTCAAGTAATGTCTGTTTTAAGTTAGCAATAGAAAGCCCAATCATGATTCTCAAAAACTGTGTTATAAAAGCACCATTATAAATCTACATGTACCTGTACATAAAATCCATCGGTGTAAGAAATGAACTGAAAACCATTATCATTGGACAAGTAAAATACTGATGCAAAAGGCATGAGCAGGGTCAAGGGCAATCTAAACTATCACACCTTTGCCACGAAGAGAGAACCTTCTCTGCAGTTTCTTTCCAGCTGCTGAAACCTTCTGAACCACTGTGGCACATAACATAAACAACACAGATGTTGAGAATGCTTCTTTGATTTCACCTGTTCTGCAAACAGTGGCCTGTACTTTTGGAAGCTGGCATTAGCACATTTGCAATTAACCATACCTAAATTATCAAGTTTCACTCCCACTGCCCAATCTACATCAATACAATTTCAGGAAGTGAAGATGAAACATCAACTGAAAAAAAGCACAAATAATACGAGTTATGCAATCAAATCTTATCAGAAAAGCACCAAAGTATATACATCAATAAATTTTCAATCGATTCCAGGTGAAACATTGATTGCAAATGTGCCTGGTTCATGCCAGAAACATTACTGAGTTTCAAGGATTCCAATTGTGGAATAATATGATTGCAACTATGCAAATGGTGGCATGCCAACCAAATGGGTCAAGCTTAACCAGTGCTAAACATTCTTTCCCTTGTTGTGTGTGTGTGTGTATATATATATATATATATATATATATATATATATATATATATATATATATATAATTTTATACTACAAAGATAGATGAATATAACTGAAGATTTTTCTAGACAGAACACAAAATATTTTTGCAACACTGAGAATATCTCTCGGCATAATACCATGAAAGTATAAATCTTCATTTCTATGCAATGCATGAAATTTTGAAAATGACTCATTTTTAGGGTTTGAATAATGTACTGGAGGGGAGAGGGGCTATATAAAGAGTTTGGATAATACAGCATATAGTTTTATGTTGGTTTTCCTTTTTGAAAAAGCACTGAAAAGTCAGACACCTCAAATAAAAGTTTTACCTTCTGACATGCTGAATACCACATGAAGAAGATGCAATTTCTTTCATTCTGCTAAGTGTAGACAAGACCTTGATATTAGATTTATCTTATCTTTTGTTGTGACATAAAAGTATCATAAAGTTTGAAAATAATAATCAATAGGTAATTTTAAAATAATAATCAATAGGTAAATGGCATTTGGGCTGACATATTTCATTTATAAGTGCCACAGTGCAATAAGAATTACTATAAAAGTCAACCACAATACATAAAAACAGGTAAATGGAGTATCTGTGTGAGAAGACATATATTGGATTCTAAACAACATGGTAAGAAGCTATTTTCATCTCAGCTATTTTTTGGAGAAAAAAGATACAGCATGCATGATATCATCTCCTGGCATTGTTATCAGCTTCAACTCAATATAAAAGTTTCTGTGCATGCCCACAACTCCGAAAAAGGTTTGACTGTGCTCCATGGAACCCTTCTGTTGGATTCTAGAGCAGAGATGCCAACCCCTACTGATGTTAAATAGGAATGTCAGTTTTAAAATATCAGTATCTTAATATGAGAATAGGAATACTTTCAAATTTCTATCCAATTATTTATTTTAAGCATTAAACTTCAGTGATTCAAGGTGCTTTATGGTTGAAATTTGCTTCCAACATTCATCTTCCTACCATGTGATACTCTTAAGTCCGACACAAAAAGACTGCAGGGGCATGGCATTCATCCAGTGTTGATGCCTTGCATACATGTATACTGTTTGGAATTCTGAAGCATATGTCTGTTTCATTGAGATATGCTCCACATCGGCCATTTGTTTCAACATCTTTTATCAACTTTCTCAGATAATCAAGAGGGTAAGCTGACATGATTTTTGATTGGTCAATATTCAGTTGCTTTTGAATTGTAGCATCATCAACAGGAAAGGTGGAGATGGCTTCAAATGAATTGCTTTTGTGATATAAGCACTTATTTGGGCTTTTACAAAAGAATTAAAATCAGACAGTCACATTACAAGGATGTCACTGATCCAAATACTGCTGTTCATGTTGCAGTAGCCTATATAAAATGTTATCGGAGTGGAAAATTGGAATCTGATAGAAGTGGCATAACCTGAGGTTATAAACAGGAATGATTATAAGAATGGTTGGCATCTCTGCTACAACAATACAATAACAATTTGGGAAGGAGGAGGCAAAATTTATTCATGCAGTACATTCTAGGGATGGTCATATTCTGAAAACTTCTTCATTAAGGAGTAACTTACATATTAAATGTAGTTGTTTAAAAGACTACTAGAATGCGACTAGATGGATAAACTGCTGTTCCATTTGAAAGACTGCCGCAGTAATGCTGCTATATAAATATGCTTCACACATCTTGCTTCAAAGAGAACAAAGTTGTGGCATGAAAGAGATTACTAATTTTTTACTGAATGAAAGAAGTGGCTATTTAAGTGTTATGTAGCTCTAGGGAGGTCACGTCATAAAATGTTAATTAAATTAATTTTCTTTAAATTGAGACAAATATAAAAACATTCCACGAGGCATCAGACACATCAGAGACAATGTTTATCTTCAAGATGTATACATATATCCTCGTGCCGGCCACCATGAAACTCGAAAGAACCCAAAACTTGTACAAACATTTGGACACGCTCACTTAGAGAGTTTTAAAGTCCACCACATATTGATTTGGTGCTTTATAGCACAGCAACACAAATATATTATTTAGTGCCTTGGCAATTGGAGTAAAGTGCCTTGCCCAAGGACACACCATGGTAGCTGACCCAGGTTGGTCCAATGGTAGGATTCAAACCCACATCCTTTCTGTCATGAGTTTGGCATGCTAACCACTGAGCCACCACATATCTACCTACCTACCAACCATACTATTAATCAATCTATCAATCCACCCATCCATACCCACAGACACAGACAGACAGACAGACACACATCACTGATGCAGACCAATTTCTAACTGTCCATTAAGTCCTATTGGCAGGTGGCCATATGAGGTGCAAGATCCAAAAGAGATGCTAGCATAAAGAAAGGTTATGGCAATTATCCTGGAAAAGATATACCAAACTGCCAAGCCCAATGTAAGTACTGTATCTACTCATTTACAAGTATATCCAATACATGACAATAGCTGTGATCTCATGATGTACAGTAACCAGCACATCCAGTTCATAGTGAACCAAAATTATATCATAAAACACAGACAAAAAGAAATGGAACATTTATGCTGCTGCATAATTTATGTCTCTAGGTGCATGGCAACATAGCATTAATATATGTAAAATGAGTACCAAAATGTGCACAAATGTAGACCTGCTATTGAATGTGATGCCAGATTAGTGTCTAATCCATTTGCATAGGATTAATGTAGACCTGCCATTGAATGTGATGCCAGATTAGTGTCTAAACAATTTGCATAGGATTAATGTAGACCTGCCATTGAATGTTATGCCAGATAAGTGTCTAATCCATTTGCATAGGATTAATGTAGACCTGCCATTGAATGTGATGCCCTGTCTCTAAGCCATTTGATAGAATTGCAAGTAGAGTATTGTAGACCCTGAACTAATGGCAAAGTAGTGCTATTTGCAATGGATGCATTGCAAAGGGCCTGCTTGCTATGGTTCTCATAGCAGGGCCTTCAAAAAGGGAATTTTGTGGAAAGAAAAGTGGAATATCCAACAATAATGTGCCATAACTCTCAAAATAATATAATTTGCTGCCAATCAAACTCATACAAGGTCAGTTTAATACATTAAAGATGCACATCAAGTGATTAATGATACTATAACATTACAATTAATCTAATCAGAAATAGATAAAAATTAAATTCATTTGAGATCTCATCAATATGAAGCTGCACACACAATCTCGTTGCAATGGACCATTCTGGGTCAAGTTTTTGCTTAGAAAACCAAACTCTAGAAGGATGGACAATCACAGGCAATAACTCTTGTAAATGATGTCATCGAATGCAGGAAATGGAACCCATTCAAGTTCTTACCAATACAAATTTGAATGCCACAACAATCTTAGATAAGCTTATGTTGGGAGTGGATTGGCAATCAGGAGCCCTAACTCTTGTAAATAATGTAAAGGAATGCTGCAAATGAAAACCGTTCAACGTCTCATCAATATCAAGCTGCATACCAAATTGGTTGAAATCCAGTGATCAAAAAGTTGTGTTGTGAAAACTGAGTTAGAAGGAAAGGTAATCAGCAGTAATAACTCCTGCAAATGCTGTGGAATGTCAGAACTTGAACTCATTCAAGGTTTGATCAACATATCAAGCATATGCCAAATTCATTTAAAAACCTACATTCCATCGTAAAGTTAAGTTGTGGATACCAAAGTTAATAAGATGGGCAGTCAGGGGCTGTAACTCATGTAATCATGTCATGAAACACTAGAAATCAAACCCATTCAAGATCTTATCAATATAAAGGTCTATGCCAATTTTGGTTGAAATCCAACAATGATGTTAAAGTTATACTGTGGAAACCAAAGATAGGAGGCAGGTGATCAGGGGCAGTAACTCCAGTAAATGAAGTCATGGAACACTTGAAATCAAACTCATTCAAGGTATTCTCAATATAAAGGCGCATGCCAAAAGTTTATATCCATCAATCAAAGTCTGGAGGTGGGGCAATTAGGGGCCATAACTCCTCTAAATAATGACTTAGAAGTCATCAAGGAGAAACCATTGGTGAGCATTCTGGATTGAAAACCAAAACGGTGTGGGTTTTAACCCAACCATCAGATCAGCCCAGGTCGGCTACCACGGCATGTCCCTTGGCATGGCACTTTACTCCAATTGCACTGGCACTAAATTACCTTTGTATGTTGACGTGACATAAAACCCTAACAATTGGAAGGCATGAAATATAACTCTTTAAGGGTCTCATTAATATCGTGCTGCAAACCAAATATTTCTGAATTCAACTACTCCTAGTAAAGTTATCTTGTAGACATGAAATTGTAGCTGGATGGACTGATTGACATGATTATTATAGGGTTCTGCCAGTTTTGTCAAGCAGGGCCATAATTATGCGAAGCAGATTAAATCTACACTCTTTTTTGTTGGGTGTACATCATTTAACAATTTAATGTTGTTTTTTCTACATTTATCCAAGTATAAACTGTCAGTTGCCAAATAACACAGGTCACATAACACCCTTCCAGCATTATTTGCTGTGTGATTCAGCAACAGTTTATACCATTATGAATATAGAAAAAACTATATTAAACTCTTACAATTGCAATTTTTGAAAATGTTCTTTTATTTTCATTTTACTTTTCTTTTAATATTTAGTATAATTTTTGTAGTCATCATTCCGTGTATGAATACTAGGTTAGGGTTTTTTGCATGACAGAATTTGGTATTTTCAGAAAAGTAGTTCTATGCACAGTTTGTATAGAAATAAACACTGCTCAACCTGATCACATGATTATATTCTAACTAATGGAAATCCTGATTAAATTTACCAATTAAGGCAATTGCATTTATACAGTGATACACCTGGTATTGAACAAGTGGGTAACTACTGTAAATGTATATAAATGGTACTCAGCCTAATCCCTTATTCTACAAACTAATACCAAAGACTGACACTAATGTAAATCATATATGGCTCTTAGAAGTCTATACTTTGCTAGACAGCATATAATACATGCAATCTGAATCCACTGACATCAATACAAATCCTTATATAAAATGAAAGATTGACTTCAGACATTTCTGACCAGTTTCTGACTAGAGTTAGGATTGTTCCTGTTGGATTATATAACCTTCTAAAAATGTCAGGTTCTGCTTGCTGTTAAGCCCGAGTCTGAGGCTTTTATTGGAAGCATTTTAGAAATGTATAAGAAATGGCTTACTACATTATCTATACGGCTTTTATTGGTACCATTTTAGAAATGTATAAGAAATGGCTTACTACATTATCTATAAGGCTTTTATTGGAAGCATTTTAGAAATGTATAAGAAATGTCTTACTACATTATCTATAAGGCTTTTATTGGTACCATTTTAGAAATGTATAAGAAACGACTTACTACATTATCTATAAGGCTTTTATTGGTAGCAGTTTGGAAATGTATAAGAAATGGCTTACTACATTATCTATACGGCTTTTATTGGTAGCAGTTTGGAAATGTATAAGAAACGGCTTACTACATTATCTATAAGGCTTTTATTGGTACCATTTTAGAAATGTATAAGAAATGGCTTACTACATTATCTATACGGCTTTTATTGGTAGCAGTTTGGAAATGTATAAGAAATGGCTTACTACATTATCTATACGGCTTTTATTGGTAGCAGTTTGGAAATGTATAAGAAATGGCTTACTACATTATCTATAAGGCTTTTATTGGTAGCAGTTTGGAAATGTATAAGAAACGACTTACTACATTATCTATACGGCTTTTATTGGTAGCAGTTTGGAAATGTATAAGAAACGACTTACTGCATTATCTATACGGCTTTTATTGGTAGCAGTTTGGAAATGTATAAGAAACGACTTACTGCATTATCTATAAGGCTTTTATTGGTAGCAGTTTGGAAATGTATAAGAAACGACTTACTGCATTATCTATAAGGCTTTTATTGGTAGCAGTTTGGAAATGTATAAGAAATGACTTACTACATTATCTATACGGCTTTTATTGGTAGCAGTTTGGAAATGTATAAGAAACGACTTACTGCATTATCTATAAGGCTTTTATTATGTAGCAGTTTGGAAATGTATAAGAAATGACTTACTGCATTGTTTAAAAGGCTTTTATTGGTAGCAGTTTGGAAATGTATAAGAAACGACTTACTACATTATCTATACGGCTTTTATTGGTAGCAGTTTGGAAATGTATAAGAAAGGGCTTACTACATTATCTATAAGGCTTTTATTGGTACCATTTTAGAAATGTATAAGAAACGACTTACTGCATTATCTATAAGGCTTTTATTGGTAGCAGTTTGGAAATGTATAAGAAACGACTTACTGCATTATCTATAAGGCTTTTATTGGTACCATTTTGGAAATGTATAAGAAACGACTTACTGCATTATCTATAAGGCTTTTATTGGTAGCAGTTTGGAAATGTATAAGAAACGACTTACTACATTATCTATACGGCTTTTATTGGTAGCAGTTTGGAAATGTATAAGAAACGACTTACTGCATTATCTATAAGGCTTTTATTGGTACCATTTTGGAAATGTATAAGAAACGACTTGCTACATTATCTATACGGCTTTTATTGGTAGCAGTTTGGAAATGTATAAGAAACGACTTACTGCATTATCTATACGGCTTTTATTGGTAATAGTTTGGAAATGTATAAGAAACGACTTACTGCATTATCTATAAGGCTTTTATTGGTAGCAGTTTGGAAATGTATAAGAAACGGCTTACTACATTATCTATACGGCTTTTATTGGTAGCAGTTTGGAAATGTATAAGAAAAGACTTACTACATTATTTAAAAGGCTCAGGAAACAAAGAATTGTCCACCTAAATGTATGAAAAACTTTATGGAGCCTGTGGGCTGAAAAAATTACTTTGCAATTGTATTTTCAGAATTTTTCTAGGCTGACAGGGAATGGGTCCAGGTGAGTACATCAAACTGAGAATTGTTTTGACAGATTGTGAACATGATTTTCAGAAATTGCTAAAATCAGAAATTCTGTAGGAGCCTGAATTATTTTATTGGGATAGGGGCCCATTATTGGCCCCAGGGGTCCATTAAAACTGTATGATTTAAGTAATATAGGAAAGAGATAGCAAACATTCAACTGCAGTTAAATATTTGTAGGGAAAAGATGTCTTAATTTCTACTGTATCAAAGTCATATGGGGAAAGTTTTAAGATGCAGCCTTATACCTCTCAGAATAAGCTTCAGAATTTAATATAGTGATTTTTTAAAAATCCTGTTGATTGAAGGAACATTACTTTTGTAATAGATACACAATTTATAGTCCCACCTTGTCAATCAACCTTAATATTTCCTTATCTAATTACCTTTGACCAATGGAGGGCTACCAGCTGTTACCTGGCACAAGTGATTAATTGCAACTTGTTACTGTGTTAGCTTGTGGGATCATAAAATGACAATGTACCACTTGCTGTAGTAAAATACAGAGAATATATGGTAACTTTGAGTCTTGATAACTCAAAAGTACTGACTGAATTTCACGAAATATTTTTAATTAGCTCTTTTTTTATTTAAAGCCAACTAGCAGGTAAGTTTCTTTGTTTGAAGCTACAAGCTATTCATTCAGTCTTGTTTCTTTCAAAATAAATAGTTTCACTGCTTTAAAGAGACATTTTCCATTTGTAACTGTCAAAACATTTTTAAAAAGAGATATTTTTCACTGAATTTAGTGTTCATAACCTCAATAAATCCAAGCAAACCTCTATGGCTATCATGCTGATGTAAAGTAATTTTTCCCTAAATGAAGTCCCCTCAAATCCAAGGCTATTTAAAAAAATAAACACAAGACCTCAAAATTCTGTCACATCCATCCAAAATTGTGAATTATGCTGATCTCAACCTGAATAGATAGTGGATGACAGGAAAACTCATTAACACTTCATCCCCAATTAGACTGAATTAAGTCTACCATAAGCTGTGGTGAAGACCCTGTAATTAAATAGCCTTGATCTACACAAAGTGGCAGTCCAATTTTTCCAGGTGACTAGAAGAGCAACATACTGAAACTAATTATCTCCATCTGTTGGAGTACACATTACACAGCATTACTCTACAATCTTTGAGCTTCTGAATTTGTTGTATGTTTTTATCCTACACTTTTGGAGGTGAATACTGTACTATAATACCCTCTATCTGTCCATCCATCTATCTGTAACCACATCTCCTCCTGAACCACTAGCAGGAAATTGACCAAACTTGGTAAAAAGGTTGCCCATGTGGTGACTATTTGCAAGGGTCAAAGGTCAAATATACAAAAATTGCACTTAGTGACACTTTAAAATATTTTTTAAACCAAATTTTTGTACATACATTCATAAGAGAAGAACACATAATATATACAACCGATTTTGGCCTAAAACACCTGGATCATGGTTTGGAGGTGTTGGTTGGGGGAGAACATGCACATGTAATACTAAGCTTGGAGATTTGCCATGGAAAACCATGGAAGTAACTCCAGATTATTTTAAAAGGAATGTTGAAAATCACAATATTTGAGTGCCATAATTTGGCATCAAATAGATGTCAAAAATATAAAATGTATATGGTGATGCTTTTTGCACATGCGGATGAAACTATATTTACTTGTACAGAATTCCTACAGGTTAGTGAAATAAAAATTGTCTGACTCTTTCCTGAGCATAGATTTCATGTCAAATATTGCCACAGAAATTGTTAAACAAGCATTGGCTTTTCTAAAAAGCTTGCAATCTTTCAGCTGAACCAATTGGGTGCTGGACTGAAGTATGGGGTAGTACCAGGGATGTTAACAATACTGAAGTATGGGGTAGTACCAGGGATGTTAACAATGCTGAAGTATGGGATAGTACCAGGGATGTTAACAATGCTGAAGTAATGGGTAGTACCAGGGATGTTAAGAATACTGAAGTATGGGGTAGTACCAGGGATGTTAACAATACTGAAGTATGGGGTAGTACCAGGGATGTTAACAATGCTGAAGTATGGGGTAGTACCAGGGATGTTAACAATGCTGAAGTTATGGGTAATACCAGGGATGTTAACAATGCTGAAGTATGGGGTAGTACCAGGGATGTTAACAATGCTGAAGTATGGGGTAGTACCAGGGATGTTAACAATGCTGAAGTATGGGGTAGTACCAGGGATGTTAACAATGCTGAAGTATGGGGTAGTACCAGGGATGTTAACAATGCTGAAGTATGGGGTAGTACCAGGGATGTTAACAATGCTGAAGTATGGGGTAGTACCAGGGATGTTAACAATACTGAAGTATGGGGTAGTACCAGGGATGTTGACAATACAGAAGTATGGGGTAGTACCAGGGATGTTAACAATACAGAAGTATGGGGTAGTACCAGGGATGTTAACAATGCTGAAGTATGGGGTAGTACCAGGGATGTTAACAATGCTGAAGTATGGGGTAGTACCAGGGATGTTAACAATGCTGAAGTAATGGGTAGTACCAGGGATGTTGACAATACAGAAGTATGGGGTAGTACCAGGGATGTTAACAATACAGAAGTATGGGGTAGTACCAGGGATGTTAACAATACAGAAGTATGGGGTAGTACCAGGGATGTTAACAATGCTGAAGTATGGGGTAGTACCAGGGATGTTAACAATGCTGAAGTATGGGGTAGTACCAGGGATGTTAACAATGCTGAAGTAATGGGTAGTACCAGGGATGTTGACAATACAGAAGTATGGGGTAGTACCAGGGATGTTAACAATACTGAAGTATGGGGTAGTACCAGGGATGTTAACAATACTGAAGTATGGGGTAGTACCAGGGATGTTAACAATACTGAAGTATGGGGTAGTACCAGGGATGTTAACAATACTGAAGTATGGGGTAGTACCAGGGACGTTAACAATACTGAAGTATGGGGTAGTACCAGGGATGTTAACAATACTGAAGTATGGGGTAGTACCAGGGATGTTAACAATACTGAAGTATGGGGTAGTACCAGGGATGTTAACAATACAGAAGTATGGGGTAGTACCAGGGATGTTAACAATACAGAAGTATGGGGTAGTACCAGGGATGTTAACAATACAGAAGTATGGGGTAGTACCAGGGATGTTAACAATACAGAAGTATGGGGTAGTACCAGGGATGTTAACAATACAGAAGTATGGGGTAGTACCAGGGATGTTAACAATACTGAAGTATGGGGTAGTACCAGGGATGTTAACAATGCTGAAGTATGGGGTAGTACCAGGGTTGTTAACACTGGAGGTAACTGCAGAGTTTTATCCTTTTTTTAAATTCAAGTTTTAGTACATTTTTTGTTATGGCAGCATTTGGTAATATAACACAGGTCTTTGAACATTCCTTTAAAAATGTTAATATAACATTTGAGAAACATTTAAAACAAGGTAAAAGCTACTGAATGCAAAGTCTACAAAAGCATAAGCTGACTGAAAGCAGCAGTGCATCAAGAGGATATTGGGAGGTCATACAATATCAAACTGGGCCGTTTCTCAAGGCTTTACTTATCTAGTGCTACCATTATGACAACAAATGTTTAAAGGATAGGGGAAAAATGATCAAGACGAAGGAGTCATCTATATCCATGCCCCACCAAAATGTCTGCTAAGAGACAAAACAATTTGTTTAATTTTTAATATAAAAGAAGGTCATATTCACAAAACATATAGGGCAATGATAGGCATCACAAGTTTTGTTTAAAAAATGAAAGAGTGATTATGGTAGATGGATGGATAGATGAACAGACAAATGGATGAAAACATAAAAAGATTGAAAATGAAGAACTTTTAATAGCAAAATGTACATCAACACCACTAATGTAACATATGTACCAAATTTCAGAGATATTTTAAATGACTTTTCAATTTTGGCCCTGAAACCAAGTGTTAATAATGGTGGATGGATTTACAAAAACATTAAAAATATAAAAACTGAAGATATGTGAATTGTAATAGGTACATCTGCATGGACCACTACCCTAATATGTGTACCAAGTTTCAAAGAGATATCTTAAACAGCTCTGGAGTTATGCTCTGGAAATGAAAATGTAAATGATGTATGGGGGGATGGAGGAACAAAAAAAAAAGTAAGATATTGAAACTGAAGAATTATGAACAGCAAAAGGCACATCTGTGCCATTATATAGTCTAATACCGGGGTGCATGACATGGGATCTACTTTATACTGAGTGATACCAACACCGTCTACCAGCATGCCTTCACGAGACACTGAAACATGTTGCAAAATATTTAATTTCTTTTAATAATCAAATAATGTGGCTATGGATATATCAAACACTTTTACATACCTTTTTAAGAAATCTATTAATAAATATACATATGTCATGGGTGGCCAGACTTTAGTGACATTGGATCTACTTTTTACCAAGTCATACCAACATGGTGCAGTCTACCAGAAACTACTTTGTGATCAACCGGTCTACCGCAATCGACATATTGGCCACCACTGGTCTAATACATGTACTAAAATTTCACATAAATATCTTTTTTTGGTGGGGCATGGACACAGATGACTCCTTCTTGATCATTTTCAACAGTATGTATGTTGGATTGATAGATGGATAGACAAATGGACAAAAACATTAAAAACACTCAACCATGATATACATGTACCAAAATTTCACAGAAATATCTTTCATGGTTTTGCAGTTTTGAACTGGAAACAAAAGTGTGGAAGTTGCATTGTCAGATGGATAGACAAATGGACAAAAATATTAAAAATATTGAATGTGAACAATGTGAATACACAAGGCATACATATGCCACTAATCTAATAGGTGTACCAAGTTTCATAGAGATGTTTTGAATGGTTTTTGAGTTGTGCTGTGGAAACGAAATTCTGAAAAATGGACAGATGGATAAACAAATGGATCAAAATAAAATCTTTTGAAACTGAAGAATTGCAAACAACAAAAAATGCATCTGGACCACTAGTCTGATTGATGCACACAAAAGATGCATCTGGACCACTAGTCTAATTGATGTACAAAAAAGATGCATCTGGACCACCAGTCTGATTGCTGTACACAAAGATGCATCTGGACCACCAGTCTGATTGATGTACACAAAAGATGCATCTGGACCACTAGTCTAATTGATGTACACAAAAGATGCATCTGGACCATTAGTCTAATTGATGTACACAAAAGATGCATCTGGACCATTAGTCTAATTGATGTACACAAAAGATGCATCTGGACCACCATTCTAATTGATGTACACAAAAGATGGATCTGGACCACTAGTCTAATTGATGTACACAAAAGATGCATCTGGACCATTAGTCTAATTGATGTACACAAAAGATGCATCTGGACCATTAGTCTAATTGATGTAAACAAAAGATGCATCTGGACCACTAGTCCAACTAATGTACAAAAAAGATGCATCTGGACCACTAGTCTAATTGATGTACACAAAAGATGCATCTGGACCACTAGTCTAATTGATGTACACAAATGATGCATCTGGACCATTAGACTAATTGATGTACACAAGAGATGCATCTGGACCACTAGTCTAATTGATGTACACAAAAGATGCATCTGGACCACCATTCTAATTGATGTACACAAAAGATGCATCTGGACCACTAGTCTAATTGATGTACACAAGAGATGCATCTGGACCACTAGACTAATTGATGTACACAAGAGATGCATCTGGACCATTAGACTAATTGATGTACACAAAAGATGCATCTGGAGCACTAGTCTAATTGATGTACACAAAAGATGCATCTGAACCATTAGTCTAATTGATGTACACAAGAGATGCATCTGGAGCACTAGTCTAATTGATGTACACAAAAGATGCATCTGGACCATTAGTCTAATTGATGTACACAAAAGATGCATCTGGACCATTAGACTAATTGATGTACACAAAAGATGCATCTGGACCATTAGACTAATTGATGCACACAAAAGATGCATCTGGACCACTAGTCTAATTGATGTACAAAGTTTCATAGACATATCTTAAATGGTTTTGGAGTAATAATCTGGAAATGAAAGTGTGAATGATGGCTGAATGAACAGACAAGAGATAAAAATACAAAACTATTGAATCTGAAGAATTGTGAATAGCAACAGGCACATATATATCACTAGTCTAATATTTGTACAAAACTTCATAGAAATATCCTAAACAGAGTTGGAGTTTTGCACTGGAAACAAAAATGTGGATAATGGATGGATTGACAGACCAACAGACAAAAACATACAAAATATTGAAACTGAAGAATTGTAAATACAGGGCTTGGGCTTGACAAAATAAACAATCATCTACTCATATTTACAAGTGATGGTTGTGGAAGTGCAAGTTACTTTCTCAAGATGCTCATCTCTTTTGGACAAGTGGCATTTTAAGTCGATTTAGTATCATGTACAGTGTAATACAAGTTAAATTGATGTCAGACTAGTAAAGTTCCAAGTAACTTTCCCTGCAGGACCAATAAGCAACATAACATTTTTAGAGCCTGAAATAACAAAAAGGACATCTGGACCTTTAGTCTAATACAGGTACCAAGTTTCATAGAGATATCTTAACGGTTTTGGAGTTATCCCCCAGAAACAAAAGTGATGGACAAAAGGATGGATGGACAGAACCTATTACTATATATTTAAACCCCCAAATAGTCTATTCTAGAACTGAACAATTTTGTGGGGAAATTCCCTCTGCCATTTCAAACAAAAGGGGGAATTTTCTGAATATAGGAAGAATTCAATGAAGAAACTAAGGTAGGGCTATAAAATATGCATGATTTTTTAACATCCAATTAATTATTTTTAGAAATTTGTTTTTTTTTAAAAAGAAATTAGTGATAATACTGCAACTGTGCATCCTAGAACAGATCCTGCCCAAATAGGGGAATAAGAACCCTTATATCAATGGATGAATATAGCTTAGCATTCAGCTGGTGTAGCTGCTTGATACTATATTTATTTATTTATAAATTGCTTAATAAAAAGAAACTATTGTTAATCATGTCAAGGCACTGCTCAAGAACCCCTTGATAATATTAAAAGAATGCACAGAAACTGGTGAGTTTTGTAACTGAGATAATCTGCCATTGTTTCCACTGGAACAAACACTAGAGTTGACAAGTTCCGAGTGACCAGTGATGAGAACCTTTACTACCAATTTGCATGTTACACATAAAATAAAGTCTGTACCAACACTACCAGAAAATGTGTAAATGGCATAGACCCAGATCTGCCATTGCATAATGTGTCAGCAGACTTGGGTCTCTGCAATTAAAAGTAATCAGTAGAACAAAAAACGTATCAGTAATGATCTAATCTTTCTACCACAGAAAAATAGAAAAAACAAAAATAACTGTTTTCACTGCTAAATTCCCTAAAATGTTATGCTCACCAATATGTTATGATTTACAGTAAGCCAATGACTTGTGCATGGACAGAGGACTGGTCCTCAGAATGGTTCAGGATTAACAACTGTTGTCCATGACCATGACCATGAAGACTGGACCATAAGGCTGGAATACCTTCTGGTGATACTTTCATAAATGGTTACAATTTAAATTCAATCTCCAAGCTCAATGTTTCATTTTAATATGTGCTATTTAAAACAACATACATGGACAAATAATTAACAGTACAAGACCACTTACCTGAAATGTATGGATAATTTTTAGAAAGAGAAATATGGTATAGAGCACATTCTCTTGTTGTAATATTAAAGCATAATACAAAATTCCACCTGAGGGAGGGGGGGAAGGGTCCAGATGGAAAAATGGAAAAACTTGCTCAACATTACATGCTCTTCACTTATAGGTTTGAGAGAGTAAAGCAATTGCAAAAGATAATAATATTACTTTATTTACTGAGGATACAACTCATTTAGCTTAGTGAAAGCTAATCTCCCATGAGACCCACATGACATATACAGCAAACAGTCAGACAGATAGACTGACAATCAATTATTTCTTCATCTTACTTCTGTTACTTGCTGTAGGCAAGCAAGTTATACAACACAAGAGACTCAGACAATATATTATCTAAATTAATGTCTGCAAAGGTAGACAGTTTACCTCCAAGCTATTTACTATCTAACTTCTTTGCAAAAGAAATAAATAAATATGCACTCACATTGTTTTGTTGTAGAAAAAACAATTTCCCATCATTAAAAAAGAACAAACTATCTTTTCCATCTAGATTTTTACTATATTAACCCCACCCCACCCCCCCACCCCCCCGGTTTACATACAAAAAAGCAAATCTAACATAACTGACAAACATTTAATTCAGAGACTGATCCATCTTAACCTTGTCATACTTGCCCTGTACCGTATTTGACATAATATTTACCCTGCCCTTACAAAATATTATATTTTGTAAATTTATTATATTTTGTAAATTTACTGAGGTTACAGCTAATCATAACAAGCTCAAATAGACGATGTTATATACAACCTTTCCATCAAGTATATGTACATATTACAACAATAATCTCACATTGTTGCTCTTGTAAGCTCTCCACTTTAGAGGTCCATTCTCTCCCTATATCATCATGCCAAATAATACATATGCAAGAGCAGATTTTTATAGTGATTTAATCCACGAAGTTAAGCTGTAACAAGGCACCTGGAAAACAGGGTGGTGCCTTCCAGCAAAATAAAATCATGAAGTTCTAGCGGATTTAAGCAGCTGTTTCTCTCTTATGAGTTATACTGGGATTGAGACAAGTGCACTTTGTAAGTAATAAAAAGATAGCTGTACATTTATTAAGGCATGTACAAGTATTATATAGAATATGGTAGTAATTGTAAATCACATTCCTTTAAGGTAATGAGAGATGAATATAATTATATGCAAAAAAACCAACCCCAGACCTATTGAAAACCTCAATATAAAGGTCACTTACTCATGGATGACAACATTATTAAATCCCAGGTTTAACTTTCATTTCCACTTTTAAAGATTACCTAAAGGATATTTATTTGCAAAGGACAAGTGTCCTCAGTCCCTTAAATTGGGTGAATTCAGAGAACTCAGGGTAAATTCTGTGATCGGTCTCAATGAACTCAAGTACATGTACATGTAACATGTTTATATGCATCAGAATGAAATGGAAAAACTTGAAACTTATGTATGAACAAAGTATCCATGTAAAATATGAACAAGATCTTGAGCATGGGAAATATCTCTAAATTTATGCCGACTTTTCCCAAAAGCTGAATGTGAACTATGGATTAATCTTCAAAAAGGGTTAAATTTGAGTGTATAGGTTAAGGATAGGAAGAGAATTCAATTAAGCAACCACTTCTCAGAATTGACATTTGTCAGTTCCACAGCAGAAATGTATTTTGTCAAGAAGAATGAAGACAGCGAAATTAATATATTGGTTTGAGCAAATACAATGTATAATCAGAAATACAAGCCCTGCATTTTTTTCTGCAGATAATTTCAATAAAGTTGCAAATTCAGGTCACATAAATACAGAGATTATTTTACCATTTCTCTGGGGCCAAAACTATAGACCTCAATCATAATGTACACGGACAATTTGAATTTTTTTTTTACACCAACAGATGAACCAAGGCCCTTTCCAGAAAGTCAACATAAGCTGGGAAAAAGCTGAAAATATATTACAAAAAGATGCACACATGAGCCAATGTAGATTCTTTATGTTGTCTTCTATTTGAGGTCACATCATTACGGCCTACAGGAATAGAGAAATGGACCTTTTCAAGAACGAATAAACAGCTTTAAAATCCTTTATTACATCCGTTAATTATAAAGAACACAGATTATAACAGATCTTATCCTAACTGATTATTTTTATCAAAAAAAAACAACAAGAGTGAAACCACTACTGAATTTGATGAGGGCGCTAAATGGCATACACATGCAACCAATTCAATAATGATCTTTCTATAACAAAGAATTCTGCAAAATGCTACGTCTCAACTGCTCATCTGTGGCACAATCCGTAATATTTGCAGTCACTAGAACAAGAAAATTATGTTTTTTACTTTTGTCTTCGGTAAGTAGTATCAGTAAAGATAAATGCACTCACGTTTTATGATTGTACATGCAACAGTGTCACAAAAACTGAGCTAAATGCAAACTAAACATAATCACTGGAGAATAAAAAATGTCACCATGACCTCCTTTCATCTGTGATAAGCAGTACCCTCCATGATGAATAAACATGTCAAATTTCATGACTGTACATACAACAATGTAAGAGAAAGGGAACTAAATGCAACAACACTGACGTTCGTCAACAACAACAATGCTGTCGGAAATTGATACATATCTCTCGCCGATGCTTTGCAGGGGAGACAACAATTATCACAAGCATATATTATGTTAATGTAAATTGTTGTGATAGAAAGTAAAAAGTAAATATCCAAAGATCATTATGCCTCACCACAAACCATGTTATGATGTATGTCACAAGCAGTACGATGTTTAGGGGGCCCCAGGTGTTGGAGTGGTCTAAGGCGCTTGCCTTTACAGATCACTGACATATCACCTCTGTCTGCATGGGTTTGAGTCTCAGACTCAGCCAATGTCAGTATGTAAGAAAGCTAGACGGTAGCTTCCCGTGGGTTGGTGGTTCTTCCTGGGTTCTTCCTCCACCAGATATAATGCCTGCCATGTATAGCCTATAATGTGCTGAAAAATGGCATTAAACCCACAAAACAAATAAACAATATGATGTTTAACAAAAACAGGAATTTTAAAATTGTTGATATCAAGGCTGCTACCACCATTAATGCATATTAATATTAAACCCATATCTTGCTATGTGTAGATGCAAGTGAGACAAAAATAAATTGCCAACAAATCAAAAAGCTATGAGCTTTTCATATCCCCTTGATTATGGGATGCATTTGTCGATAGGGACATAATCTTGACATATCTAGGCTACAAAGACATAACTAATTCATCTCTGTGCATGCACAAAAGCCCACGACCATTAACACTTCAAACATATAAAAATGAAATGAAAACATTATCATTTATTTTCTATCCACAGTACTGAACTCAAAAGGGACATGTTCTGTATAGATATTACATCACAGTAACCAACCTCTCATAAACTCTCAAGTCCACAATACAAGACCAACTAATCAAGACCAATGACTGTACTGGCAATTGAAAAGTGGTCTTAATTGAGAGGTGTACTAATTTCAGAGGTCATAAATTTATGACTATTAAGTATCTTAAGTGTAATACAGAAGTCACAATGAATCTCTTTTAATACTTTATGAATATTAATGGGGGACTCATTTTTAACTTAACTAAAATCTGTGTTTGTAAAGCATGTAGTAATTTATACAATGGAAAATAATTTATATAAATACACTAAGAAAATAGTCAATTTACTATTTTTTGTGATATACCGGTACCCATTTTCGTGTATTTGAAAACTGTAAATACCCAATGAACAATAATTTATGTCAAAAACAATAGGTAGAATAACCTCAATCTATGATTTTGTACAAACACCCCCCAATATATATATATATATATATATATATATAGATAGATAGATAGATAGATAGATAGATAGATAGATAGATATAGATATATTGCAAAACCACAAAAATTAATACCCACAAGAATAAATGAATTCACAGTACATAACTTATCACATATATTTTACACTAATGTCAACTGTATACCAATAAATGGTTGGAAATTAATCATAAAGAAGTCCACATCCAAATTATCAAGTAAGAGAGACTAATATCTTTATTGTTTGTATTGAACAAATACTGTCTGTACTCGCTTATAAATCAGGTCCAACTGCAAACAACACAGACCGTGATCACTGGTTGCATAAAGTGTGCTGGCAGATCAGGATTTATGTTGTTTGCTCTACTGATTACTTCCTACAAACTGCACAGACCCATATGTCAGCATATTATGCAATGGCAGATCTGGGTCCTTGCAGTTTGCAGATGGATTCCACTTATAAGCAAGTACATACAGTACTTTTGTATTCATTTTATATTTAGACATCTTAATTCTTGTTAAGATGATTTATACTACTGTTATTTACTGTCTGTATTTGCTTACAAGTTGATTCCAACTGCAAACTGCACAGATCCAGATTTGTCATTGCACAATGCGCCAGCAGATCTGGGCCTATGCGGTTTGTTGGAAGTAATCAGTAATCAGGGTCTATGTTGTTTGCAGGGGGACTGGACTTATATGTGAATATATACGGTATTAACAATGACTTGACGGTAATTGTAAATTTATTAACAGCTCATGCCCAAGTAAACATAATTAAGTATCTTGATACTTCATTAAGTGACAGCTGAACAGATGATCGGCCTCCAGGGGAAAAAAATAAATCAAATTGGCACCCAATGAAATCATAGTATGGTAAAAGAAATACACAAGTGTATGGAGCAGTTTGTATATGATTATTACTGACCTTTCATCTGACTGAGGCAAAAGCAATGGTCCCCAGGACCATAGAACTTAAATCAAGACTAGGACCTTTATTTATCGTGACAACTGATTTATACTGACAACTGTATTACTGCATTTCTGTGTATCTCCAATAATAATCTCTGAAGATCCACCTTGTCAAATTGTTCATCATAAGTTGGGGTTGGGCTAATAATTGGATAAGACTTTCTTAAATACAACTTTGTCAAATTGTTTTAAAAGTGGGAATGAGCTTGTCATCAAGCATGGGTTTATAATTGAATAAATACGGTACACATTAATATAATATTTGAAAACAAATATTGCAACAACAATATGCACATCAATTATTCAGAAGCGGATGACATATCTTTCCATTCAAACTGTGTTAACAGGAGTACAAAAGACAAAAGATGACAACTTTCATCTGCATGAATATGGCAATCTTGCATTAAAGAAACAACAATGCGTTGTGTCGTGAAAAACAGACCGGTAGCTCACTATGAATGGATAGACCCAATTTAATGTCCCCCATTTTCTATAAAAGCTGGGAACAAATAGATAGATATTAACAGATCAGGACTTTCCCCAGGCCAATAAGCATGGTGGTACCTCTATGCCCTAATGCCAGAGGTATGCTTGCTACCATTGATTTTGCCACTATGCCTGAATTTTGTGCCACCATACCTTCAAATTATATAAGTGGAACCAATTTTCTTTTTTAAAAAATCAAAAATTATATGAGTTTGACCATTGTTTTCTTTCATTATTCTCAAAATTTCTTGATTTGTAGAAATGACTTCCAGGAATAATTTATCCATCAACTCTTGCTAGATTTGGAAAGATAAGATTGAACTATTCCTGGTGGAGAAATCTTTTAGTCCCATTCATCTACACAGATCATTTGTAAATGCCAGCATGGTTTAGATTTATTCAGTGGAAAGCCCTGTAGAGAGACTGGTTAATGGGCATATTAGAAAATGATCCCTCTAAATTCCAAACTTTACATTAAACAATAAATTCCAAGGAATTATATTTTGCTGCTCCCATGGTTGATACAGATATGATTTCACTTTCAAATGACCTTGACCTTGCATAAGGGTTGGAGGGAGGGATGGGATGGATGGATATGAAAGGGCAGATCTTCTTGATTCTATAGTCCAAGTATGATAGCTATCCCTCACTGTGTTTGGGACCTATGGCCATACATGTATATACCATTGTAATGAAATGAAGGGCAGAATTTTGCGGAAATCATAGCATGTGGGCTGGACGTCTTTCTTAGGAGTTATGTGATTTTGTATCTCCGAATTGGCTTCAAAGGTATTTACTCACTGTATAGCAGGGCTATTGCTGAAAGGCATAGTCAGGCCGGATACCCCGTGGCGTTCCAAGAAGGTGTGAAGAAACCTGGACCCAGGTAGAAAGAGAATCAAACGATAGGCGTGTCAACCAATTAGGGATGAGAGAAGCTATATCTACCGGTGAGAGGGGATAATCCTCTAGGAGGGAAAAATGCGTCATTCTTATTCGTAAAAGCACAGAGAAATGTTAGTGCGCTGCTAATTCTCAAAGGGTAGAAATGTGTTGTCTGAAGTAGAACGGAAAGCTTATGTTAAGGAGGGAATTCTAGCTACAAGCCACTCAGTCTTAACTCGAAAAAAGAAGGGAATTTAAACAAGCTTCTAAAAGGTAAGACGGTATCTTGGCCAAGTCTTTGTGCTTGATTTGAGTAGATAGTTGAATTTATTAGAGAACTGAATTATGACATGTACTTACATTTATCAGAATGTAGATTGAGAACTATGCGAAATTAGACTGAGTTGGATTTATGTGCATATGTATTTTTATGTATAATTCTGTAATTCTTAGGACGCATGCAATGGGAATGATTACTTATTAATGATGGGTAGATTGCTACGTCAGAACATATCAACATTTAGATGATGTGTGTGTGTGTTACAAAAATTCATTGAATAATACTATTCGTACGTAGAGCGCAAGGCATTTATAAGATTAGTGGAAGTTAGTATGTGCAAAGGGCCTGGTAAAGTTGTTCACCCATTATTCTGATGGAAGGTCTGCGAGAGAGTGGTAGATTTCGAAGAGTAGGGTAGGGAGACAAGGGTGTACGTCCCTTATATTTCTTCAGGAAGCTCCCAGGGTGCTCATGAGAGTCAGCGCTGAGAGATTCCCAGGGTGTATGTAGTGATGACACCGAGAGAATAAGAAGGAAGGAGTAGGGAGGAGGACAGAAGGGAGAAATGCAGAAGGAAGCCGAATAAACTCCCAGGGTGCACACAAGAGGCACGGAGTACAGAAGGAGGAAGAGGAAGGAAGGAGGAAGGAAGAGAAATTAGTAACAGATGAGTACTCGGGACAACTTACTGAACAGCAACTTTCTCACAAAAGGACATTAACTTTCGTGTCATGAATTAAAGTGTAAAGGGGCATATGGTTAACCCGACCAATTATTGTGTCAAGATATTATTGAACAGAAGGTTATGTCCAAGTTATTATTGAAAATTTGAAATTGACGATCTATGTCCAGGAAATTATTTGAATTGATTCTTATATTTTATAAAATTGTTATCTATTCAACCTCGAGTTGTTATATGTATTTAGAGAGTTGGCATTGCTGACTTGGGGCTCGTGAGTCGTTAAATTTTAATGCACACCTTCTGCAGTATTATTTATAATACCATAGTGGATCTGCAGTATTATTTATAATACGGTAGCGGGGTTGTGACAACCATAATACTGCAAACTGCATAGACCCAGATCTGCCATCGCATAATGTGCCGGCAGATCTGGGTCTATGCAGTTTGTAAGGACTAATCAGTAAAACAAACAACATAGACCCTGATCTGCCGGTGCATTATGTGATGGCAGATCAGGGTCTATGTTGTTTCCATTTGGACCTAGATTATACGCGAGTATATACAGTATATACATTTTGCTTACATTAAGTAGTCTTTAATCATGGTAACAAGGTTTTCATCCCAAAGATCTAAGTTCAAATAGTTTCAAAATGTGTAAAAATGTGAAAAAGTCCCAAAGTTTTGTAAAAAAAACCTGAAAAAGTGCTGTAATAACCTGAAAATCAAAATCAGGTCATCAATATATGAAAACAAATCAGGTCATCTATATATGAAAACAAATCAGGTCATCTATATATGAAAATCAAATCAGGTCATCCATGTATGAAAACAAATCAGGTCATCTATATATGAAAACAAATATGTCTATAGAGTTTCATTTGTCTATCTCGAGTGGATTTTGCCTAAATGGTGCTAGCAAGGATTTTGTCAAAAAGTCTGCAAAGTTAAAAATTGCAATAAAAAACTTGAAAAATTTAGGTAATGTCCTTAAAATCTAATCAGGTCATCTAAATATGCATACAGATAAGCTGTGGAGCCATGGTGATTCAGTGGTTAGCATGCTGGACTCACGACCGAAAGGGTGCGGGTTCGAATCCTACCTCGGACCAGCCTGGGTCAGCTATCATGGTGTGTCATTGGGCAAGGCACTTTGCTCCAATTTTCAAATGACCATGACCTTGCCACAATGTGAAGGGAAAATGTAATTGTGTGACCTGTATTTTACCTGCCAGATCACAGCATGTCACATGAAAAACATGATTTCTGACTCCCAAACTCCCCAACATAGTAGTGTTTCTAAAAACATTATGTCCAGTAAATCTTTAAAAAATCTATAAAAAGAGAGACACCTTTCTTGAAACCACAATATATGCCCATAACTTGTAGCCTGTATAAACAGCAAGCAATTGTGATTCACAGTTTCATGCTTTGTGCTGTTGCCCTGAGCAGTTTATACAGTTGTCTGTCGGACAACAGATTCATTCACTGACTGACTATGGTGATGTTGTGGTTGGTATTCCTTTGAGCACTGCTGTGGGGGAGCCCATTAGGCTAATTTGTATAGATAAAGTATAAGAAGTGGAACAAATCAATTTGTTTGAAGTTTGGTGAGTCAGGGATGCATTTTGAAGAAACAGAAGTAAGTAGACAACTTGTTCTCAATGGTAAATCACTTATTTGGGTCATGCATGCTGACCAACCCCTCCCGTCCGCCCCCCCCCCCCCCTCTGGAATCACAAAACACATGTTGTATCATTGTCTGAAGAATAACTTTTGCAACACTGAAAATGTTTGAATGGAACTTATATATCATGTATTGATGGCATGTCACATTATCAAAGCTTTGTGTCCTGCCTCCAGGTCAAGGCTATACCATGGCAAAATGTAACTGACTTGTATTCTTATTCAGTGTACCATTTCTGGACAACTGAAAATATTTTAATTAAACTTTAACCAGTTATTTATCATGACTTGACAGTGTGTTGCATATCATAGCCTTGCCCCCTGCATACCTGTCATAACATGATGTGTCACACAAAAAACACGATTTTTGACTCCCAAAACCCCTGACATGGTTGTGTTTCGAAAAACACGATTTTCAATATTCTAAGGAAGAAAAAAAAAATTTTTTTTTACCACCACTATACATGTCCAAAGCATGTAGACTGTACAAACAGTAAACAGTCCTGCTTAGAGCCTGTGTAAAATTATCCTTGGGGCAGTTTATACAGCTGATTATCATGGAGTCAATTAAAAGGTAAGGTGGTCACCGATAAACAACCAGCAGTTCACAGATTAATTGACTGGCCGAGAATAGCTAGGATGATGCCGTGATAAGCCCTTGGAACATGATTATTTCGGTAGTTGGAATAGTGCACAAGTGTGGTTCATATTTATGGAAAAATGTCGAAATGTATCTCTGATTTAGGAAAAGGTGAGCCATACGCAAAATGAGCAAAGACCAGCAAAACTAAATTTAAAAACTCATGGATGTAGTCTGATTTTGTGAAGCACAGCAGCAAGAAGGAGCATATTATTTTTTGCACACACTGCATAAACCATGTCAACATTAGTCATTTTGGAGTGTACTACATCTGTCAACATAGCAACACCACCCAGCATGTCTGCCACTCCCTCATAGCAATGCAGATGCAGAAAGATAATTTTCTATTGTGAGAAAATTCAACAACATCTTTGGGGAAGTTTGAACAGTACCATCCAATCTCAAATGAGTGCCAAGATGAAGATTAAAATATTCCACTACCCAATGGATTTTAAAGACAGAACCTTGGTATATTTTTAAAAATATTTATTTAATGTCTGTGTGGTTGTGTTGATGTGAGTATGGGCACATATGTGCATGTGTCTGGTGATGATATTGAACAATGCTAAGTCTACCAACTATATTTCTTTTATATGTATATTAAATGCATCAAAGAAAACAGATATGTTATTTTCTTTTTTAAAATCAAGTTTGAATTCCCAGTAATTTTATATAGTCTTATATGAAAAGAGAACTTATTCTCAATTGGACAACATCGCCTTTTTAGGCGAGATGCACTGACCCCCTCCCACGACCTCAAAACACACTTTTCGAGTCCCCAAAACCCCTCCAACACTGTCTAGGAATATGGCAAGTATACCCCTGCCTTAAGGTCCAGGTCATGGCAAGAGAAAATATAACAGTGGCCTCTCCTTCTACAGGTATAATTTTTCAACCAATGAAGATACTTTAATGACATGTTAGCCATATATATATAGGTCTTGCATATTTACAGTCAAAACCCTTGCTTCAAGGAAAAGGTCACAGCAATGGATATTATAAATCAGTTGTCTGTTTCCTTATCTAAGCTGCAAAATTTTAACCCCTACAGATATTTTGATGAATTTTTACCCAGATCCACACCTTATCATACAACAGTCATGTCCTGAGCTCAGAGGTCACAGTCATTAGCAGAGGAAAGGTTATGATATGGGCATATTATGTGCTGTATTCAGTAGAGGAATGGTTATAATATGGGAATATCATGTGCTATATTCAGTACTCTTTTGTGTATGGTCATAATTTCCTAACCCTTTGAGGATTGCTTTATATACTTGGACCATATAATCAGTAAGCATTGCTCTTTCATCTCTACACACCCCCACCCACCCAACAAGGTCAATATCGTTTGAAAATCTTGGTTAAGTTTTTTTGTATGGTCACAAGTCACAAACCCTTGCTGTCATGCTTAGTAGAATCAGTAACATTGCCCTTTGAACTCCATGCACCCCACCCTCTTTCCATCTCCAAAGCAAGGTCATCGTCATTTGGGTATTAGGCATTTGTTTCATGAAAATAACTTCAGTGGTTCAAAAGTTATACTCCAGACAAGGATAAAAGTCACATAATTTGCCTCCCTTGCTGTGACCTTCACCTTGTGGCAGGGGAAAGATTTTGGTATGTGACACACCATATAGTCATGATATATACTTGAGCAAAGTATCATTAAAATATCTTCAGTTCAAAAGTTATACTTCAAACATGCTTGTCACAGAATTACATTTGTCCTTGCTATGACCTTGACCATGAAGCTGGGGGCATGGATATCATAAGTGACACACTGTCTAGTCATGATATATATTTAGGTAGAGCTTAATGAAAATCTCTTCAACGATTATAAAGTTATGGGCTGGACAAGCAAATATCAACATATGAATGGATGGACGAAAAATGCCATATTATAATATGTACAACTTAAGACATGGATATACAAACTTTAAAAAAAAAAAACTTAAGCAATGTCGATGTCACCATTGCTGGTGGAATGAGTGACCAATATGTCTCGCTTACACTACATCAGGCAAGACAATAAAATTCGGAAGATCACTGCCAAAAACATGTGAATCTTTTTATTGATCATAAGCATTATTCCATGTTACACTATTATAATGTCCAAAAATTTATGTTCCCCAATCAATACTATAAATCTGTGTTTGTGGACTGATTTGTACAAACCAATCTGATAGCCAAGACAATTTCCTAGGTAAACAATGAATTAAGGGGAAAACAAACAGATCTAAGTTCCTGGTTCTGATTGCATACAAATTATTTTGTAAATATCTATTGCCAAAGATTCAAATTACTGTGTAAATATCTATTGCCAAAGATTCAAATTATTGTGTAAATATCTATTGCCAAAGATTCAAATTACTGCGCAAATATTTATTGTCAAAGATTCAAATTACTATGTAAATATATATTGGCAAAGATTCAAATTACTGTGTAAATATCTATTGCCAAAGATTCAAATTATTGTGTAAATATCTATTGCCAAAGATTCAAATTACTGTGCAAACATTTATTGCCAAAGATTCAAATTACTGTGTAAATATCAATTGCTAAAGATTCAAATTACTGTGTAAATATATATTGCCAAAGATTCAAATTACTGTATAAATATCTACTGCCAATGATTCAAATTACTGTGTAAATATATATTGCCAAAGATTCAAATTACTGTATAAATATCTATTGCCAAAGATTTATGTGCAGGCATAAGGTTCATCCTCTAGACATATGGTGTACGATCCTGATATTCTGAAATACAGTCCTCTGACTTAAGTTGGCATAATATCACCAGGGTCAGACAAGTCTTGTGACTGGAGTCCTTGGACTACCAGAATGCTGGATTTGGGCTACCAGAATGCTGGATTTGGGCTACTAGATGCTGAATTCAGTTAGCTCTGTAGGTTACTCAATAATACTATGACTTTTCCTAAATTTTTCCAAAATATGCATACAAAATAATTTTTTTTAAAAAAAAGAATAATTATTAATGACTCTGAACAACAAAAAAGGAAATTCTACAGTCAACAGTTTCATATTATCATTGCCTTCTTTATTTCGGCTACCAGGTGTCCATTTTGTTCACATATACTTATTACCCAGATTCTACAGTATGTACATGCAATTCATGTATTGTTTCTATATGTAGTAACTGTAGATGTAAAGAACTTCACATCATTTCACTCTATGATATAACCATTTCTTCATCACTTTATTATTATACAGTAACTGCAATTTTTCATCCATACATCCTTATGTCAATGACATGACCATGATGAAGTGTGTAAACTTAAGCAGCAGTAACCGCAATTTTTCATCCATACATCCTTATGTCAATGACATGACCATGATGATGTGTGTAAACTTAAGCAGCAGTAACTGCAATTTTTCATCCATACATCCTTATGCCAATGACATGAGCATGATGAAGTGTGTAAACTTAAGCAGCAGTAACCGCAATTTTTCATCCATACATCCTTATGTCAATGACATGACCATGATGAAGTGTGTAAACTTAAGCAGCAGTAACCGCAATTTTTCATCCATACATCCTTATGTCAATGACATGACCATGATGATGTGTGTAAACTTAAGCAGCAGTAACTGCAAGTTTTCATCCATACATCCTTACGTCAATGACATGACCATGATGATGTGTGTAAACTTAAGCAGCTCTTAGTTTAATATAATTTGTGCTATCACACAAACACAGATCCGGGATGGACATATAGATTTATAGCTGGTCAACAGTAAAACAATCTACTCCATTTTGCTGCCATAAAAATCAAGAAGTATAGATAACCATCACATTAAATATGGAATGCATAATGAACCCAAACAAAATAATGAATACATTTTTTTTTAATGGAGAGAGCAAAATGCAAACTGCAGAATGATGAATGATAAAAACAGAAATGAAATGAAACAGGAATGCATTTCATGAACGGATTTGAAAATTTATTTATTTCAAGCTGCCGCTAAATTTGCACTGTTGAAAGCACTGTTGCATGACACTCCAGAATCAGTTTCTTCCTTTACACTAAAAGCCAGTTGTTCACCCCTTACAAGCCAGGAGATTGTTCTTGTCAAGGCACACATAAAAAACAACCACCATTGATATGATGACATCATAACCAGTGGCTGTATTTGTCCAATCTTTATTTGAATGAAATGAAATAAGAAATAAATTTTGCTGGCAGTACTCTACAACTATATTTGTACACTTATTTCAGTTGCAGTTATATTTGAATTTATTATAAATACTATGCTTTCTTTTGCATTTATGCATTTGCTATTTAATTAAAGAACAATTTTAATAATACAAAATCGACAGTTCTCTCCCTTCCAAACTCTCAAATATGGAATATCTGATTTTGATAAATGCATTTCCATTTTGTTCCAACTGAGTGAAAACAAACAGAAATGATGGATGGAAGCAATAAACACAAAATTTGAATGCATTTCTGAGACCATAAATTAACACGAGTCCCT
Organism: Margaritifera margaritifera; assembly: GCA_029931535.1. Taxonomy (NCBI): domain Eukaryota; kingdom Metazoa; phylum Mollusca; class Bivalvia; order Unionida; family Margaritiferidae; genus Margaritifera; species Margaritifera margaritifera. Next base: position 1,673,228 of record JAQPZY010001341.1, read on the forward strand.
TGAAGGGACTGATGCTCTACTGACTGAAAAGAATTTCCAGGAATTCAAGATAAGGCTATTTCTTCCTTTTAAGTGCAGAGTGCTGAAAGTATTTTTCAGCCATAACAAGATTTTCAAAGTAGCTGTTGTGGAGGACATATTGGATATCCGATTGGCACCATTTTCATTTAGGACCATGTATACATCATTAGAAGTCTTTTAGTGAAAATGCCACGTCAATATGACCATCCATTCATGGGGGAAAGTGACAAAAAGATTGTCAAGATGGCCGCCATAGCAGCTATATTGGATATACAATTGGCACCATTAGGACTAACCAGACACCATAAGAACTCTTCTGTTGAAACCCAATGTGAAAATGACTTTCCATTTAAGAGGAGTAGCAATAACATGTTTTGTATGGTGGCCATAATGAACATCACATCAGCACCATTTTAATTTATGACCAACAAGACATCTTAAGAAGTCTTTTGGTGAAAACCCCATGCTGATATGACTTTCTGTTTCTTCTGAGTAATGGTAAGATTTTCAAGATGGCTGCTGTGGTGGCCATATTGTAGGTCATTTTTCAATTATAACCAACTAGACATCATAAAAAATCTTTCAGTGAAAACCCATGTTGATATAACCATTATTTCAGAAGTAATGATAACAATATTTTCAAGATGGCAACTCTAATGCCTATATTGTATGTGCAAGTGGTACCATTTTTATTTAGGACCAATTAGACATCATAAGAAGTCTTCTGGTGAAACTCCCATGTCAATATGACTTTTCATTCAGAAGGAATAGCAATAACAAGATTTTCAAGATGCTGCTATGGTGATCATACTGGATATAAAATCAGCACCATTTTCATTCAGGACCATCTAGAAATCATAAGAAGTCTTTTAGTGAAAACACCACGTTAAGTTGATATGACCATCCATTCATGAGTAGTGATACCAAGATTTTCAAGATGGCCACTATGGCAGCCATATTGGACATCAGATTGGAACCATTTTCATTTAGGATCAACTAGACATTGTAAGAAGTCTTCTGGTGAAAACCCCATGTCAATAGGACTTTCCATTCTGGAGAAGTAGTGACAACAAGATTTTCAAGATGGTTGCTGATCAGCACCATTTTTATATATAGGACTAACTAGACATCATAAGAAGTCTTTCAGTGAAAACCCCATGTGGGTATGACCATCCATTCAGGAAAAGTAGCGATAGCAAGATTTTCAAGCTGGCCACTGTGGAGGCCATACTGGATGTCCAAGCAGCACTATTTTCATGTAGGACCAACTAGACCAAGGGATGAATGTGTGTGTAAAGTTTCATGGCAATCCTCCAAGTAAATTAGGAGGAGTAGCGATAACAAACCTGTACCAACACACAGACAAGACATTTGACAACGGACCATTCTATGTTCTTTCCTGGTCTATGACCAGTAGAGCTAAAACTGACGAGATGATAGATGCTATGCAAACATGAATGGAATACAACCAAAATGCAAACAGAATGTAAATGGAACACAAATTGAATGTAAATTTGGTAAAATTAGCCATTTCAGGGTCTCTACTACCTTCACATTACTTATATATTGCAATATAAGTCAATACTTGTGAGCCTAGTAGACAAAAAATATTCCCCACTGCCACAAAACACATACACCCTGCAAGAAATCTGAATTACCACTTAAACAATTCAGTTTTAGAAGTGACATTATTCTAAATTATGAACTACCTATCTACCATCACTGATGCTGAACATATATACATACAGACATGTGCATCAGACATACCTACATACCATCTTTATCCATCCATACCACTGTAAGTCTAGGTATCAGTAAGAGCTACATGTAATATCTATCATAACCAAACAACTGCCCCCCATAATATATATCCTGATAACACAAGTTATCTCTAATAAATTGTCATGACTGCACTTGCACTGGCATACATGTGCTGAACACTGTCACACAACTATATCTGTATTGTGATAAAAATGAGTACAAATAAATATGGTTAAATGCAATCAATGCTGGAGCCATGTCTTCATTCTGTTTTCTTAAAATCAGCTACCTTTTAAAAATGAAAATGCCGTCATACTGTTTCTAGAGTAATGAATGACTAGCTGTGTTTACATGAAAGTTTACCACTGCATTGCTCAGAAAGGGTCTTCTGCATAGGCTAGAATGTGTACCATGGAACAATCTATGACATCATGTGCTCAACATAAATACTTAACCCATGTTAGTAAAGCATAAAATGTAGGTCACAGTGACCATCTTTTTTTGGTTGTAAGGATCTGATACTAACAGAGATTCACTCAGTTTCTTGGCTGTAACATAAACAGCACCAAATAAACAATCTTTAAACCCTAAATTTCATGAAAATCGTTGAAGCACAGAATTATGATCACAGAGACTTTTTTGCAATAAGGGTGTTGTGCTTATGAAGATGCATCCCCTCACCAAGTTTCATCATTCTAGGAAGGGCAGTATGCATACAGCATACCAAAAACATGTGGGTCATGAGCAAAATACAAAAACTTTACTGAAGCCAGTAACAGATGACCTATATGTCACAAGAAGCTTCTTTTGTTATAAAATTGTGGTACAAACAGATGCATGCCATCATCAATTTCCTGACTCTAGCATGAAGAGCGATGAGAAATGAATTATCATACATAAAATTTAACACAAGTCAGTGAAGTGTAAAATATGGACCACACATTGTAATGAGGAAGTAGTGCAAATCAAGATACAGCCCTTCACAGTACCTGAGAAAATAATTATCAAATATATGGGCCAAAATGCAGCGAAGGAGTGATGCTCATCAGGACACATCCTCTAACCAGGTTTCATGATTCTAGATATAGTTATGTACATAGCATGCAAAACATTTATGTGATCATAAGCTAATGCAAAAACTTAATCCAAGCCAGTAAAAAGTGAAATGTAGGTCACAGTGACCTTTTTGGTATGGTGTGGTACTAATCGAGATGTGTACAAGCATCTAGGTTAACGATTCTAGTATGAACAGCTAAAACGCAAAAATTAACACTAGTCATAGAAGTGTGAAAGATTGGTCACAGCGACCTACTTTTGTCATGCAGGTGCAATACTCATCAAGATGCATCCCCTCACCAAGTTTCATGATTCCAGATACAACAGTATACATACAGGATGCAAAAAAGTTTATATGGTCATGAGCTAACTGCAAAGTCAGTAAAATGTGAAATGTATGTCACTACAACCTTCTTTTGTTGTAATGGTGTTGTACTAACAGATGTAAACAATCATCTAGTACGATGATTCTAGTGTGACAGTGCTTGAGAAATAAACTTAAAACACAAAATTGAAGTCAATGAAGTATGAAATATGGGTCACAGTAACTTACTTTTTGTAATTAGGGTGTAGTTACTCATCAAGGTACATCCCCTCACCAAGTTTCATGACTCCAGGTATAACAGTATATATACAGGGTGCAGAAAACCTATGCTAAATACAACAAGAGTACCATGAAAGGCACATTATCACCCACCATGTGTTTAATAATCCTCTATGTAGATAACTAAAATTGTGCCAAAACCACTTTTCCTCTATTAATCACAGTGGCCTTGACCTCTGACCCCCCCCCCCCCCCAAAAAAAAAATAAATAAAAATAATAGGCTTCTTTCTTACTCCTAGCATAAGATTTCCACAAAGTTTGGTCCAGGTCTGTGATAAAGAACCAATTTTATTGTGCTGAAACTATTTTTCTTCTTCAGTCACAGTCACCTTGGCCTTTGACTTTTTAAAAAAATATCCAATCGATTGGATTCTTCCTTACCTTACTGCAAGTGCAAGACACCCCCAAAGTTTGGTTCAGGTATGTGTGATGTAGAACTCATGTTATTGTGCACAAACCACTTTTATTATTCCAATCACAGTGACCTAAACCTTGGATCTCTTGACCCCAAAATCAGTTGGGTTCTTTCTCACCTCAAGTGCTAGCTGTCCACAACATTTGATAACTTTTAATGATAGAGAATTCAAGTTACTGTGCAGACCAATTTTCCTTCTTTCAGTCAGTGACCCTGACCTTTGAAATTTTAACCCTGAAATTGATGGGGCTTTTTTTTTCCTTACCCAAAGTGCAAGCAATCCACAAAGTTTGGTAACTCTAGATGGTGGACAATTCAAGTTATTGTACTTAAACAAAATTGGTAACAGATGGATGGATGGATGGACATCATAACATAATATACCACCTTATGGCAGGGATATAAAATCTAAACCAAGAATATACAACTAATGTACATGTATGCAAACATTTTTAAAATGTACATGTATGTATAAAGTTAGGCCTCTTCCCATGGAGTAGGTGGTATGGAACTTAGTCCAAACTGTTCGCTAGGACCTATGAAGAAAGAATGGTTGATAGAGTGAGACTGTACATATGTATATCCTTTATGTGGGGACAACAATGGCAATGCTGGGGGTAGTAAAATAGCCTCCCTCTACTTAGTTGTGGTAGCTAAAAATGGTGTTGATGAGAAAATGCATAAATGCCACATATAGATCTTGAGACAACATACACACCAAATTGTATCAGAACAATTATGTTGAATGGTTCCCGAGCTATGCTGGTTGCAAGAAACTGTTGTTGTGGAGATGTAACATTGATGGAAAAAAGACAATAACTCTGTCAAAATTGAACCTGAATGGATGAAACCTTTACAAGGCACATCTTTACATAGTAGGCAATTCACCCACCAAAGGCATCCAATTACATGTATATGTAAAGTTTGTAGAGCTATGCTGGTTACAATAAGTGTAAATGGCCAGATGGATGGATGGATGGAATGTTGGACAGCGAGGTGGAAAAGGTGATAACTAAAGGACTACCGCATCTCAATATGGGTCCCTAATCAGCAAAAATATGTAAATTGTTAAATATCTCATTCATGTGCAGTTCATGCTAATAGCTTCTTTAATCTATCTATCCAGCATTTTAATAGCATTAAAATCATTTCCTTACATCACTTGCTATTTCGTGATCAAAGTTGTTCATTGTAATGAATATACCAGATGAAAAAGTTACAATACTATTTTCATTTTCTTTACAAAGCTGATGTTAATCTACTCCAACTGTTCAGATCAAGATTCCTCAATTTCAGTTCAATAATTCAATTCTGTCTACTCTTCCCCCACCCCCACACGAGTTTGTACTGCTAGGGATCTATGTTCAATCCTATTATTGTTTGTGTGTCTGTTTGCCTTAAAAGCAAGTTTTTAAAAAAAAATTATTTGCAGATAATTAAAATTATACATTCACATTAAACTAGAAAGAACAATCTTCCCCATTAATTGTGTATTTTACTAAATGACTGCCACCAGTGGCTTATCAATTTGTTGTACCTGTAGGCTATTACCATATGTAAAGTGCAAAACCAACACCATGTTGTCTTATAGACAGCCATAGCCACACACAATTATCACATTCTACCATTAAGCAACCATTACCCTAAATGTTTGTTCAATGTTTTTGTTTTAAATTCTGATTAAAAAATAAATTTTTAAGAAGCCATTTGAATAATTTGGGTTTGTACAAGAAATAAATACAGAAGAAATATTTTGGTTTGTGTAACCCTTTTTGACAGAACCTATCTGTATCTATTCAAGAGGTGACCACTTTTCCTGCTTATTCACATATAAATCTTAAAAGTACAGTACAGCAAAATGTTCAGAGGCCACCTGAATGAATCAATCACCTGTCTTACACAGGTCTAAACATTCTCTCCTTGTCTTTCAATGAACAATTATTGGAAAAATAAATCTCTTTTTTCAAATAATTTCTTAAGAAACAACACTTTAACTATTTCCACATAGTGATACTTTAAAAAAAGTTTAAGAATCTTGTATATTAAAAACACTGAAAAAGGAAACTTTCAAAAAGGAAAATAAACTCACCAGCATGAAAAGTAAATCCACATAACACCTGAAGCATATCCAATAACACAATGGTTAATGTAACATTTGGTAATATTTGGTCACTAGAGCCATCTAATAGATGATAATTGTATCACCTTCACAATAATCTTAACACTAAATGTGCACCTCTTGTCCTTTGGGAAAAGTCTCCCTCAGCTGTGATGTAAACATGCATCACCTGTTGTTTACCTGTACAACACCATGTAAATTTGGCGGGATTTACCATGTATTAGCCTTTTCTTATCACCTGAGAACCTTAGGCTTTTCACATTACAGCTTATTGAGGCATGTCTTGATAACATGACAACACAAAGAGATGTTTAATTCTTAGCATTGCAAATCTGCATGAGGTGATGAACGGGAAGACGTGATAAAAGGTGTATAATGACATCACTGGGTTCAAGTGCAGATGGATTGTTTTCAAACATCCTGTCCTTTCTATATGTATTCTCATGTACTGATAAAAGACTCAACAAAAGTGGAGCAAAGTAATACTGCTAGAATTTCAATCATATCTGAGTTCAATTGTTTTAACCATTAATATAATCTATGGTATTATCTTTGAGGTAGTCAACCTTGAGACAACAAATTTGTTCAAGAGTTAAGATCAAAAACTTGACTTATCTCTAAATAGCATTCTAAGTTCATCAGAACTTTTCCTGACATAAAGCAGTAATTTCACTTTTACTTTGTGGGATATTACAGTTGGTAGATTTTTTGGTGACACCAAATAATGAATTTAAAAACCCGACGTAAAATGTCTTTCTGATAAATGTCACTTCTGTTATAGGTATATCCACTCATCTGAATACTGACAAATATGCAAATATTTTCTTTTACAAAGCTTAAAAAAGAAATCGATATTCATAAAAATAAATGAATTCCAAGTACATGTATACTAAAAACTCTTTGTATGGATAAGATTTATTAAGGTTGAATAAAATCCATAAATCACATAAACATCGGGGGAGGGGGAGAGAGAGAGAGAGAGAGAGAGAGAGAGAGAGAGAGAGAGAGAGAGAGAGAGAGAGAGAGAGAGAGAGATAGTGGACAGCAATGAGCAATGGTTTACAACAGACTGGGTTGACTGAGTTCGTGGACATAAATGAACTGTTGTATTAACTCTAATGTTAAAGACTCTTGTTTACTATTTTAGGTATTGCCATATTAAATTTGTATCCCAATTAGACCCTGCAAGTTTAATGAAACCCCATCCCACAGGCCTAGGGATATAGAATAGGCCCAATATGCTCTCCTGTACATCGTACAAGGTGATTAATGGAGGTAACCTTTTTGCTCTGGGATGCATGCCGTGATATTCCAGCTGACTCCTTGGACTTTTTAAAAGAGTGCAGTTTATATCAGACATTTGGACTTTTTAAAAGAGTGCAGTTTATATCAAACATTGGACTTTTTAAAAGAGTGCAGTTTATATCAAACATTGGACTTTTTAAAGAGTGCAGTTTATATCAAACATTGGACTTTTTAAAAGAGTGCAGTTTATATCAAACATTGGACTTTTTAAAAGAGTGCAGTTTATATCAAACATTGGACTTTTAAAAGAGTGCAGTTTATATCAAACATTGGACTTTTTAAAAGAGTGCAGTTTATATCAAACATTGGACTTTTAAAAGAGTGCAGTTTATATCAAACATTGGACTTTTAAAAGAGTGCAGTTTATATCAAACATTGGACTTTTTAAAAGAGTGCAGTTTATATCAAACATTGGACTTTTTAAAAGAGTGCAGTTTATATCAAACATTGGACTTTTTAAAAGAGTGCAGTTTATGTCAAACATTGGACTTTTAAAAGAGTGCAGTTTATATCAAACATTGGACTTTTAAAAGAGTGCAGTTTATATCAAACATTGGACTTTTTAAAAGAGTGCAGTTTCAAACATTTGACTTTTTATTTTAAGGACCTTACCCTTTTTTTTCCTTTAAAAACTTTTCCTATTGCTTGGTATGCCTTTTTGGGGATACCTAAACCTACTCTGTACAATGTAGCCAGGATTGTGCTGTTAAACCCTATACATACATCAGTGTTTTATAATGGTGTCAGTCCCCACACAACAACCAGATAGAGAGAATATTTACTTGAAACGAGTGAATAACGGATATATTTCATCGAGTGGGTGAAAATACTTAAGTTTTTCACCCACGAGATAAAATATATCCGTTATTCACTTGGAACAAGCAAATATTTTTTTTATTTTATGCTCAAGCGTATTGTCTAGCAATTTGTACAACACACTGAAGTAGCTGATTTCTTACTGCATCCCGCGCGATGTCAGCAGTTTACCGTTTATGTTCTGCAATGTTTTGTGCATATTTGCACATAAAATATCAGTAGTTACATAATGCTCCTTCCCAATTGAAGGAAAAATAGCAGATAAAAAGAAAATGAAAAAAAAAAATTGTCTCTTGTTGGATTTGAACCCGGTTCCCCGGGTTGCGAAGCAGCCATCTTTACCATTACACCACGCTAGCGTCTTCAGAAAAGTTTGAAATTTCTTCCTTGTAATGTTATCAATGTCTATTGACGGCCAGTGAAAAAATATCATATTTTTTCACTGCAGTGAAATATCACAGTTATTTCACTTAGAAAATCCAGTATTTCACTGCCTAGCATAAAATAATTTTCATTATTGACCAATTTTTCAGTGGGGAGTTTGGACAGATTGAGCAATACTCAAAATGTCATTTAATTTGCTACAATTAATGTGTAGGTTTGATGCAATGAAATTAAGCTAATCTCCCCTTGATCGGTTACATAAAATTGCTTTTAATTCACTGAATCGTCACCTGCTGACCAATGAAAGTATGCTATACAAGTTGTGTTGGCAAAGTGGCAATGCCCGTTGACAAGTGCATTTCACAATGTCTTTGTTCAAATCAAAAATCCAGAACAATTCTAGAAATGTTTAAAAAAAAAAAAATCTCCTGAAGACTGTTATACACATGTAAGTACAATCTTTTTTGCGTAAATGGTATATAATCCTAAATTATAATGCAAATATGCATGCTGGCTGCAATGTTGTCTGCTACGTTGTACACAGTAACGGTCTCAGTCAGGCGTCAATCAGTATATATTTCACAATGGTTAGCATTTAATATATCAATTGAGTTTTGATTCTGAAATCATTTATATTCAAGGGCTCTAAGTACTTTTTGTTCAATTTTCCAATCTCATTATATGGTTATTGAAAAAATACACTGATTATAATTGATGACAATAAACTTGCTTTCATTTTATTATTATTTAAATATCCTGCATCCATCCATATTGATATTCATTAATATTTCCATCACAATGCCACAATTTTCTACCACAGTTTAACAGGTACATTTGTAAACCTTAAAATTAAGCATTAAAACTGTACAGAAAATATTTCATTGGCAATATCTTTCATCTACATACAGTAAATGCCATGCACGAAAAATCCATAAATTTTTATCCTTTTTTTAAATTTAATATTGATCTTATTGGGGTTTTAAATAGTATTTACATTCCATTCCAACTTTAAGAAAAAAAAATTGTACATTTTTGGGATTGAAAAAGTAAAAAGTCTTGGATCAATGTAACATTTATTTCAAACACCTGTTTTACAAATATGGAAAGTAAATAATTAAGTGATCAATTAAGATCCTGAAGATAATGAACAAGTGAAGTTTTTTTTATCACTTGACTGTTGGAACTGAAGTGTTCCATTGTTTTGGATTTGTTGATTTCTGAATAAAGAATACAATAAAAAAACTGAAGTTTTATTTGAATTTATTTTTGGTGCAATACTGACAAAATTCCATTTAATTCACACTCACATAGTTTGTATTACATGTGCAAAAAACAGTCACTTCTTAGCAGGAGTTTTGCATCTACGTTCCATGGTCATCACTATCATGACCTGAAATCTTGATTGTCCTGAATTTTGGACAAGCTTCAGGATAAGTGTCCTGGGCCTAGTCAGAACTATCTGAAACACCATACATACATTTTGATAAAATCTGGTGCTGCTTTAAAAGTAAAGTTGCAAAAATGTAAATATAGGCAATTGCACAAATAACCTTAGAAAAATAAACCCTTCCAAATATACATAAAAACATTAAGTACTCCAAAATAAAAGATAAAAGGTAAAGATGTTATAATTCTGTAACAGGTACATTAAATAAAAAATAAGAAAGAAAAAAAAAATTCCTTAAAATATGAGGTCAAAATTTGTTATATAAACGTTTCCTCAAATAATCAACAATTTTCCTGGGTGGTACATCATCATAAAGTTTCTTAACTGAATTCATATATAAAACGTGTGTCACAGGGTGCAAGTCAATACACTCAAGAAGAATGTGTTCCATTGTCAGTGGACACTGGCAAGGTATGCACTATGGTCATGTATCCTTCAATGCACGACTAAGGTACAGCTCTCCCTTGTTATAAGTCAGGGTCCATAACTGCTGACTGTATTATGTACCGAACTGTGTTATATTAAGAACCGTGATATGTATGGAACCACGATATATTGAGAATAGCATAATATACCGAACCGTGCTAGAGCGGGCACTATCAAACTCTCTTAAATAATGGTGCTTTGAAAAGGAAATGAAGATATATGACTAAGTTTCACCTTGTTTTCTTTCAATCCGCATTGTTATACATTGGTATGATTTTGGTCCTGGGGTTGATAGTAATACCATGTTATATCCAAAACTGCATTATAATGAAGCGTATTATAATGATGGAGAGCTGTATGTGTGCTGTGTGTTCAATACGTGATCAGCACAATACCAACTCATCTCTGCTATTTGTTCTATATGAAGGATGCCATTCTGCAGTATAGGTCCGATGTTCCGAAGCTAGTTTGTGGAGTTTCATTCCACATATTTTGATGAGAATGAAGAATATCCCCATTTATATAATATTTGAAGTCAGTATATGGAATCTTCCATTCAGAAACAGGTGACTGCAGGGCAGTTTTGGTTGTTTTATGTGCCCTTTTATTACCCTTAATACCAATGTGACTATGCAGCCAACAGTACAGAATACCTTGTCCAGATTGTATTTTTCTGAATACTGGAGGGATTTAATGAAGAAATAAAAGCAGGGTTTGAATATAAGATGCATGATCTTCCTGCATTTGGTAGATTTTTGGGTAAAAGTTTTTTTTAATATATAAATGTGTGAATTCTGCATCATGTCTCCTAAAATAGATCCCGATACATCTTTTCAACAAAAAAATTAACCCATTTTTAATAGACTGAATTGTCTGTAGAGACAGTCACATATTTTAAACTGTTCTATATTTCACAACTGTACTGTGTCACACTCTTTTTGTAACTGACTTTCCTACCTCACATGGTTCCCTTGTTCTACTTGGACATAGACTGTACCAGATGACTTGTAGGACCTACACTGTATCCATGAACTGTTACACATGATCAAAGTGGAAAATGGTTATGACTGAAGATGTAAAGCTGAATTGACACTCATTTTTATCACATGAATAAATAGATATACATCATATCATTTTAAGTGTAAGCAAATATATTTACAAATAAAAGATATTCGAAGTGTGTGTGGGGGGGGGGCAACCCATCGACTGGCAATTGTGTAGTGGTATATCTGCCCTCTACTCATTGAAAGAGAATGTTTTGCTGAATTGACACTCAATTTTCTCACTTGAATAAATCTGATATATATCATATCTTTATAGGTGAAAACACACAAACACACACACACAGTCAAACCTGTCAACAGTGGCTGCCCATGGGAAAAGGCCAAAGTGGCCTTTATAGACAGGTGACCTCTGAAGGCAGGTTCAGCTCTCAAACTTGGTTCATGACAAATACACGTACTATGCACCAAATAGCATTATTATTATTATGAATAGTAGAGGTATGCTATCAAGATAATTTAAATACACCCCTATCAAATCAATAAAACTCAATACAACTGTGTACATGCACTCATTTATACAACTTACTCTCTCTCTCTCTCTCACACACACACACACACAAACACTTTAATCTCATTATCAGTAGAAATGGCATCTAAATAAAATTATTAATTGTCAGCTGTGATTGTCTAACACAGGACTTACTTTTTGTTACGCCAGCTGGTATAATTAGGCATGAACACAGGTGTTCACACTTCGAACAACTGATGGCTTAAACAGTTGCTCAAACTCACCGAGATCAAAAGACAGTTGGCTTTTGTGAGAGACCTTTGATGATTAGGGAATGAAAAGAAGCTTCCTGCGGCTATTGTTATTAGCATATAAACTGTAAGGGATATCACAAGTACAGTGTACATGTATCTCTACTCTGAGATATTTTTTTTCATCAGAGATAGCTTTAATTAAAAATCTTAAAATAACAATTAACAAATTCATCCTTTTAATAAGGAAAAACAATTTGGTGTGATTGTACGTAATCTCTTACACTCCGAATTAACGTTGTTCTCAAAATTGCCCATAATATCTCGCTTACGCTTAATAATCCCTTGGATCTGAGTTCACCCAACTCCAATTTCTGCAGCAACTACACGACTACTTTTTCCACTATCCGGAAAATGAATTGCTTTGATTCTCTCATGTAAGGACAAAAACAGCCTTGCTTTTGAAGCTGGCATGTTGACACCTTTGAGTTTGACTGACAGCGTGACTGGAGTATGGTAAGTACAATCGAGATATGAAATGCTTAAACATTGATTCATATGATATGTCTTTATCTAAACAATGCCTTGCTCATCAAACAAAAGAAGTGTTTAATTTGCATACTTGAAGCAGTCACTGCAGATACGCTCCAGTCACTGCTTCAGGCAGGGTGAAACCATTGTTTAGTTAGGAAACACCTGGCTGCAGACTGCTGTAAGCAGGTGACCATTAAATACAGGGCATTTATATAGAAAATTTGCCGGGGGGAAATTAGAATGACCATTGTGACCAGGTGACTGCTCAACACAGGTGACTGTTAGGACCGGTTTTCATATATATATATATATATATATATATATATATATATATATATATATATATATATATATATACACACACACACACATGTATTTACACACACACATACAAACAAGTGAAAGCTATTTAAAACTGCTGGGGGAGGGAACTAGTCGACTGGGCAAATAGTTGTTTCAACACTAAAACCATCCTCATCAAGAAAACTGAAAAATATATTTTATCCCTGTCACTATTATTATCTATATGGATAAGGTATGATGAATAAAATCATATATTTTTTAAATCATGGTTTGTACAGACCCGGAGATTTTTTTCCAAAGACTTTTCAAGGACTTCCAAAAAGCTGTCAAGAAGTATTTGTCTTATGAAAATTGAATCTACTCCTAATGTTACTTTGTTAACTACCGGTGTTGTGCATCATTTTATCCACCAATTTTATCCCATTTTTACATATTCATTATTTTTGGACAATACACAAATAACAAAAATTCTTAATTTAAAAGTGATATATTGTATTCAGTTTTAATGTTTTGTATTCTCTCAGGTAAATTGAAGGAGGTCTTAGCAAAATTCAAGAAGTTTTCCAATAAATTCAAAACTTTTCAAGGTTAAAACCAACTTTTTTTTAAATTCAAGGATTTTTCAAGGCAACTCCTTAAATTTAAAGATTTTTCAAGGTTGTACGAACCATTTAAACTGTTAATAACTAATGAATATAATAAGATGGTTTATTTTAGTTTTGTGGAATTTAACACCATTTTTTAGTACATGATAGGCTATACATGGCAACCAGTATATTTGGTGGAGGAAGAACCCATGTAAATTATTAATCACTAATGAATATAATAAGATGATTTGTCTTGGTTTTGTAGGATTTAACACCATTTTTCAGTACATGATAGGCTATACATGGCAGCCAGTATATTTGGTGGAGGAAGAACCCAGGAAGAACCACTGACCCATGGAAACCCACTGACCCATGGAAACTGGTGGCAAGATTTCTCACATACCCATGATGGCTGAGCCGAGACTCGAACTCATGTGAACAAAGGTGAGATGTGAGTGATCTGTAAAGGCGAGTGCCTAAGACCACTCGGCAAGCCGGGGGCCCTATATTATGATGATATCATATCAAATTTATACACAGTTTGTGCATATCCTTTGAAAGGTATAGTTGTCAATTATGGATAATTTTGCTATAAAATCATTTTCATGCATGTACACATTGTTTTTGCTGTAAGTATACAACTACAGTATTCAGTTTCTTGTCAATATTGTAGGTTACATTAATACATGGTACTTTTATTAATACACAGTGCTTTTAGTTTATGAATGTAGACTACACCAGATGAAATTGAATGAATTTGCCTGCACATACATTAAGGCATGTCCTAATTTGACATGATGATAAATCTGTTTTCTGGACAAAAACTGTGACCCTGATAATACATTACTTGCTATTAATCACACAGAGGTGACATGAAATTGATCCCTCCAAATACGACACAAAACAATGCCAATACCCTGAGGTCCTCAGGGATCAAAACTCAGGTAACATCTAGCCTTGGGTGTACAAAATTCCGCCACTATTATGATTTTATCATACGATACTGACTCCTGTAATGCAGAATAAACTCCTTCACCTTGAGAAATCTGTCAGGATCAATTGTCAGAAGCCTGTGAGAACAAGGTATAAAATCACACCAGACACAATGTCCATCTATCTCTTCGATCTAAATGGCCGAATGGCCGCACACGTCGTTAATCCAACTAATGAACGAATGTCCATCTATTTAGTGTTCACTGAAATAGGGACATGAATGTCTGACAACCAAACTCAAATTTCCACCAGGTTTATCCCATGGACTGGCCATTGTCAATTTTGCAAGAAAGTTTTATGTGCAGCACTCTTTCATTATAATGCTTTTCATTGGAGCCACAGAGTATATTGCCTTATAGTGAAACCACCTTATAATGAAGTACATTATATATATATATATATATATATATATATATATATATATATATATATATATATATATATATATATATATATATAATTTAATTATAATGAAGTACATGATATATATAATTTAATTATAATGAAAGGGGATCCATGACCATAACTACCTTATAACAGGAAGTAAGTTATAATGAAGGGCCCTTAACAGTGGGGGAGTGCTGTACATATTAACTGTTGATTGAATTAATTTTTAAATGGGACCATACAATCATCGATTCCAATATGGCATATATTTTTTTATTCAAAGTGCAACATTAAGGCTTGCTCGACCCCTAACATTTTCCTTATGGACCCTACAATTTTCTAACAATTTTGCACTTTCACATAGGCAAGTGGGCCATTGGATGGCCCAATTTTTTTTCTGGTCAAGGGAAATCTTTGTTACAGTAAGCATTCATTTTCATGGATAAGGATGGACATTAAATTTTCAACAGTATAATGAAACTTGACTATAACCACAGAAGTATAATCAAACATGACTATGACCACAAAAGTATAATGAAACATGACTATAACCACAGAAGTATAATGAAACATGACTATAACCACAGAAGTATAATGAAACATGACTATAACCACAGAAGTATAATCAAACATGACTATAACCACAGAAGTATAATCAAACATGACTATAACCACAGAAGTATAATGAAACATGACTATAACCACAGAAGTATAATGAAACATGACTATAACCACAGAAGTATAATGAAACAGGACTATAACCACAGAAGTATAATGAAACATGACTATAACCACAGAAGTATAATGAAACATGACTATAACCACAGAAGTATAATGAAACAGGACTATAACCACAGAAGTATAATGTAACATGACTATAACCACAGAAGTATAATGAAACATGACTATAACCACAGAAGTATAATGAAACATGACTATAACCACAGAAGTATAATGTAACATGACTATAACCACAGAAGTATAATGAAACATGACTATAACCACAGAAGTATAATGTAACATGACTATAAGTTTGTCCTTTATCAGCAGGACTCCTCTATATGGAGACTGAATTGTTTAGGTGAAATTAAGAAAAGTCAGAGGTTGAAAAATCTCTAAAAATCAACAAGTCAAAAATCAACAAGCCCTGTGTCAAAAATACTAATAGTTTTTACTCGCCTAAAATTAACTCTTACTCACCCAGTTATTATAGAAATACATGAATAAAAAGTTCATGATGTTGATGTTCTAAATATGATTGTGTGAAAGTTTTTTTCCCATAACTTATTTCTCTGAACTTACTTAAACACAATTATTAGTACATGTAATTACATATTGCAGTCTGCTCTGCCTATGGTAAGTACTTATTAGTATTTAGGAGTGAGAGCAAAGCACTTGTATGCACTTGATTAAAATAATTTGGAAAACTAACTCCCAGTAGAAAATATGGACTTTCAATGGACAAAGTTGGCAATATTGTCAAAAGAACAATCTTTTCATTAAAGAGAAACAGTGTTCAGCCCTGAATCAGCACTTGCCCATATGATTAGAAAATTCAGTCAACCACCAGAAATTTTGACTTCACGTTGGGCTAGTAAAATTTCAACCCTGATAGTGATTCATAAATGTAATTCTGTACATGGAGGTGTTCTTTATATGGAAGTGATCGCTAAGACAGGTTTTACTGCACTGTTGCACCAATGATCTCTATGGCAAGGGACATCGCCCCCTGTCCTTCAAATTTGGGGACACAAAAAATGTTCAAAGGGAAAAAGATTTCAGATAATACTTTGCACTAGTAGTGGTAAGAACAGATGATCTTTTTTGTTTTTTTATATTTTTGACACCATCACTTTTGACATCTGCACTGCACTATCTTCTTTTCCTTGGATACCTATATTTTTATTATAAATGTTTTATCAAGTGCTCAAGTAACCCATAAATACATTTACATGTTTGAATATCTGGTTCAACTTAAAAGAGCTGCACTATGGAATTTTCCATTCCAGATCTTGCCCTCATTAAACTTTAGTGTTCACTCATTATCTACCAGTGTTTATTATAATAATTCCAATGTTTTCTTAATTACTTTTTTTTCAAAACCAATAATGCACTGAATAAATGGTAAACTGTGTAGCTCTGCAAAGTTTTGACTGCAGAAGTTTAGTCCCTCTTGTCATTAAAATTCAACTTCAAAAATATGTTACACTAGTGGCCGCCAGTGACTGCATTGCAATTTGGCAGACTACTACAAACCTTCAATGTTTCGACTGCCAGAAATATTTATTTATATTGGAAATTAAAGTTCTTTTTTATCACCTTTGGCAACTTTGGCCATTGCTAGAGGACACGTAGATATAACCGATGGGTTTTGGGAAATTTCACTGATAAAAAGTGCACCGAAGGGGTGCACAGGAGTCCAGACTTAGGGGACACAGGACGAAAAAATTGCGAGAAACCTGTGATCCTGCACTCAAGGTGCAACACTGTTATTGTATCATAATTCATCTATGTCAAAGTATATTAAGTGCTGTAAGATTGTCTAAAACAACCAGCAACCTAGTTCCATAATCAAAATGAATAAATTAAAAAGCCATGGAAGTATCTGGTGATGTCCAAGAAGTATCGGTTACACAAAAGACAGGTATGAAGAGTCCTAATTACAGTTCTCCCCCATTATAACGTGCCTTGTTATAACACGATTCTGGATATAACATGGTACTACTATGGTCGCCATGACCAAAATTACACCAATGTATAACAATATGGGTTGAAAGAAAACAAGGTGAAACTTAGCCTTTTATCTTCATTTCCTTTTCAAAACACCATAATTTACCAAATTTTAATATAGTGCACACTATACCACTGTTTGGTATATTACACTGTTCGCAATATATTGTGTTTCCATATATATCGTGGTCGCAATATAACACGGTTCGGTACATAATGCGGTCGGCTGTTATGTGCCCCGACTACCACATTATTACGATGGACATCTGTACAACATTTATAAATCCAAAGTTAATCCACAACTATCGCTACCCTACTACCTGCCTCCTCTTTTCTGATTAGGACAACATATAATTTGGCTTCTGCATACTACAACCCATAAATGCTTTCATTTTTGAAGAAGACTAGCCAAGATCTGTACTATTAACAGTTGAATTTATCAAATATGCAATTGTAGAAGGCATATCTCTGTAATTTATCATAGAGCTCCTTATGGTGACAGATCACTTCTCAAGCATGGGGAATTTAAGTTTGTCAGGTCTAACTAACAAGCTTAAGGCAATTACCATCTACACACATCTGTGAATGAGCTCTAAAAACCTACAAGGAACTATGCTAAAATTAAGAAGTGAAATAATACTGTTTTATATTCACATACAAATCTGTAAATACTGACTCCCTTGCACAAATGTTATTACAGTCCGGAGTATAATACTTTACAGATGCCAAAAATGATTAATTTTTTTTCTTCAGGAAAATATGAGTAACACTGCTAAATGAAAATAAAAAAACGGCTCTACAGGGGTTGAAAAATCACTCAAGTTGCCCAACTTGAAATGGCAAGTGAAAATTGCTGGCAATTGAGTGAATTTTCCAAATCCCTCGCCCAAATGGCCGAGTGCTGTCTCAGGGCTGACTAGTGTTTCTTTGTCATGAAAAGGATGTTCTGTCAAGAACATTGCCAACTTTGTTCATTGCAAGTCCATACTCTCTACCAGAAGTTTTTTTTCCATTTGGTTTAATCGAGCTAATATGGTACTCTCTCTCTCTCTCTCTCAATACTAATAAATGCTTACCAAAGAGAGAGAGAAGACTGGTCTTAACTTGTAATTACTAGTTAATTGCTAGAGAAGGGTCACAGAAAAAGTTCCAAAAAACAACCTTTCATATGACAGAAGTTAGGTCATGAAATTCATAAACTTTTTTTATTTCTGTAATAACTGGGTGAGTTAAAGTTTTTAGTATTTGCCTGAATGGGCAAGTGGATTTTTAGAGATTTTTCAACCCCCGTTCTAGCTTCATAATATGTGCTGTTCTAAATGCTTTCAGTCGATACAAGATAGAGTGAAATCTTCCATAATAAGTGTATGTTTAGAAATTCTAACCTGCAATATACATTGATAATCATGGAAATGAACACAGATATATAAACTGATGACCATGGAAATGACCACAGATACACACATACTGCCATTTTGTATT
Organism: Margaritifera margaritifera; assembly: GCA_029931535.1. NCBI lineage: Eukaryota > Metazoa > Mollusca > Bivalvia > Unionida > Margaritiferidae > Margaritifera > Margaritifera margaritifera. The sequence goes on from JAQPZY010001341.1 coordinate 1,692,362, forward strand.
TGAAGCTATAAACTGCATTTGCAATTTTTGGTTTAATAAAGTTTATGTTCTGTTCTCTTCTTAAATGGAATCATAATTTATTGCTCCAAATTAGACATCAATTTTTCACACTAATGATGTCATGTTTTGACCTGCCATGATGAGTGCACAAAGTCCGAGAATAATCTATCTATGCGAACATAAGACTAAAAACATGACGAGGTCAATTTCAAAAGCTTTAACAAATGCCACTCTCTGATATTCCAAGTCAATTGGTAAACTTGTGTGCAAATTCTGATGTCAAGTGATCAATAAATGAAAATAAAACAAAGTTTATTCCTGGAATTTTTAAAAAAATTCAGGCAGTGGTCACCATGACCATGACCTTTCTTTGAGGCTGCAATTTATAGGAATATTCTTGGTAAAACTGGAGTGTAAAATCTGATGATCCACTTTTGGAGACAGAAAATGCTGCCTTTGATAGCCAAATTGTGATCACTGTACCTCACCTTGTCGAACAAGTATGCATCAGCCAATCAGATAATCAATTATCACTAACAGAGATAACAATGGACTGCTAACCAATTCAATTGCCAGCTAAGTGCAGATTGTTGTATAAAAGGATGGCAGGAGAAAAGTTTGCCCAATAGAGAGAATTTACTACCATATATACTTGCTTAGAAAGCGAGTCCAACTGTAAACTGCATTGATCCAGAACTGCCATCATATAATGCATCACCAGATCTGGGTCTATGCAGTTTGTTAGGAGTAATCAGTAGAACAAACAACATAGACCCTGATCTGCCGGTGCATTATGCAACGACAAATCGGGGTCTATGTTGTTTGCAGTTGGACTTGACTTGTAAGCAAGTATAAATGGTATATAACATGTAGAGAACCAACTCTGAATAACTTCAACATTTTTCATCCAATTTTCAGTACATTTTTCATAACAAACTTATGAATCTTGTTTCAATCACTGTGCAATTTTTCAAAATGAAAACTGCTGGTTTTAAAGAAACAGATTTGCAAATTAGTGGGCTGAGAATTCTGTTTATCCGAGGGGTAGATTTATCACAGAAGAAAATTAGCTAAGTAATAACCTATATTGATTTAAAGTTAACAGAGACAAGAAAAAAGCCATATTTGCCAACTGAGAATCACATAATTGGGAATGTCTCTGGAGTAGCAAGAAATCTTCAATCCCTTCAATATATCTTTCACCTTCCTCCCCTCCCCCCCCCCCCCTTATACAGCCAAAATCTTGACATTTTCCAATGCAGACATTTTCATACCCATGCAAAAATAACATGTTTAAGAATTACTGTATTATTTAAATAAAAATATTGGTATTCCAGGGCAACATTGTTACTGCTTAAAATATTTGTGCTTTTTCAGTTTGGGATTTATATAAATTTGTGTGTGTGTGTTTATGTGTAAACTTTTCTACCTTATTGATATAAACTCCTTGTTGTTTTAATACCTGACTGTAACAGAATTATTCTACAAAGCACACAATGGCTATCTAAATGCTAACATAAATAATTGAAAGATATGTTACTAACATTATTGATTTCGTATCCATTTGATATGGAATAATGCCAACTCACATAAATTCAATTATTATATCAGGAGCAAACATGCATTTGCAAGACCTAATTCAAACATCTGAAGTAGAAATCAATGTGTTTGACACTAGCCCAATATTTGTATACTTACAAAATAGTGCTATGTCAAACACCTCATGGGCTCGATCTTATAGGGACTTGACCATTTAAAAGAGCTCTAAATATAAGTGTTCAGTGTCCACTGAAGAAGATAAATGTGCTGGGTTTTTAATTTTATTGAAAACAAAAGGATTTTCAAACGCTTGGTTCCATATAGTCAATTTGAATGTCAGCTTTCTAATGGTTATTTACAGCAAGTGTACAGTTTTACCTGGAGCTATTACTTGTAACCCTGATTCTAACATCTGGATTGACAAGCTGTTCTTGTTGCCAGGGCAAAATATAATTTATTGCATCATTAATTATGGTGTTTGTCTACTGAACAACCACTTTACCCCCATCTTTCTGTCTCTCTCTCTCTCCATCTGTAAGAAGAGACATGGATAGATGGAGAGTGAAAAGACAAAAGAAATACAGATGATGGATCAGGGATATAGATAAACATAGTGTTACAAAGACAAGCACGAATAGATACACAGATGAACAGATGGCTGGAATTTCATAGTTTATCAAACCTGTTTCTAATGATAGACTGATAATTTGTTTTCATTATAAACAGACTTTCATAAGAAACATTTAAGAATACATTAATTTTATAATTATTTGAATTTACACAAATTTTGTCTCATATTCAAAATTGTCTAATTCTGAATGTACTGTGAATAAGTTACAAAATTAGATACTAATATTGTGTAAAAGAAAATTTCTTCAAAATATAATTTGTTTAGATATATGTGCCATAATCATGCAATATCAAGAATCAGAAAATAATGTGTAGAGATTGCTTTAATGAGAAACTCAGAAATCTAATAAAATACAGGAACCCTTAAGTTAAAGCTGCATTGTGTGCACATAGAAGTCTGCTCATTAAAAACTCTGGTAAAAATCACACAGGGTAAATTTAGGGCCCATGTGGCAACTCAAATAATCTGAGTTCAAGCATGCATGAAATTTTTTTGTTCCTCCATATATGACACCTGTCCATAAAGGACACAATTGTAAGGTCCCACAAGTGTCCTTAATAGATGGGCTTCATTTGTTTGAAGTTGCTGAAACTTGCATTCATTGATTACATCCATAGAAAGGTAAAAATACTGGAAAGCTCTTTTTGTTACATAATCTGCATTCCTCAAAAAGTCCACAATTTTCTTGGGTGGTACATCATCATACAGTTTCTTCATGCACTTCACATCAAAATACTAACACTGAATGGGGTAACAGAAATAAAAAACACACAACTGATCTCGTACAATTGTAATTACAATGGTAATGTGAATAACTTAATATTTTTAAAGTAAAAACAGAGGGAAGGTCTGAGTGAGCTAAAAAGACAAAAAGTTTATTCTTACATCCGAATGTCGCTACGTGAGTGTCGCTATGACAACATGTAATTTGTCATACAGAAATCTGAAGCTAATCAAGCATTGTTAAAGACTCTTTCACGTTTATTACTAAATTTTGCTTTATCTCATAATCTTGCAAATAACCAGTTAAGATCTCTCTTCAAAAAGGAACAACTCGGCTAATTACAATAGAAAGCCTACAGAAAACTTGGTAATAATACCAAGAATCTACCTAACTCGACAGAGAATGATAGGCTTTACTGAACTAGACTTACTAATGATAATAACTCATAAGAAAACCCCATCTGTAATAATCATGAACTTATACAAGTAATATATGAGGTTTGTTTGTACAATAATGCGTACTGTCATTCTTTAATTCATTATTCTGCGGATTAGGCTTATATCATGCCTCCATTACTCGTCAATACCATTTCTGGATTTTTTTATTTATTTACCCATCCATGTTCTAAATGTACAGTATTCAGGTTTATTTGTTTTGGCTCGACTGGTTATTTTTTAGCTTAGTTTATATAAACAGGTCATAGTTATTGCAATATCAGGATGCTGTCATTGTTTCAAGTTTAGCTTAGAGAAATAGGGGTTCTGGACCATTTTTTCATTATCTTAAATCTGGTAGTAAGGGTTAATTTGGTATTTTAAGCTGGAATGTATTTTTGTCACTTTTCAGTCACTCATCTGTTAAAGATTCCCTTTAAACCTTCATTTCTGCATGAATATTAACAATTCTAAAGACCAAGTAACTTTTTCCAAAGTTTTTTTTTGTTTGATGAAGAAGTTAGAATCCCAACAAATTAAGTATGGTAGAAAAGTATGCTAGTAAAGCTAGAATGATTGGATATTTCCCCATGGCAATAACGGAGACTCAGTTGAGGAAAAGGTCTAGGACATAAATATCAAGGCTATCATCTTTCAGTCACAAAGTAATACATTGAATATTCTGTTATTCTGTTTAAAGTAATAAAGACGTTTGCATCGTTTGGTGTTTTACAGCACAGCAACATAAGGAAGTTATTCAGTGCCAAGGCAACTAGAGTACAGTGCTTTGCCCAAGGATACATCACGATATAGCCATCCTGGGCTGATCCAATGGCAGGATTCGAACACGTACCCTTTCAGTCACTAGTCCGGAAAACTAACCACCGGGGCACTGTGGCTCCTAATAAAGTTGCACCGTGCATATAGACGCCAACCTAGCTTGCCCTCAAGTTATGTGATCTTTTGTACTCCAAGTCAGCTGTTAGCAAGAACTCAAACCCCTTTAAGAATCCGATTTAAATCTCGACATATTGTAAGATGTAAGAAACCTCTAAACAAATGGGGAGAAACGAATAATATAAAGCTCATTAGCATTCAAACACATAGAAAACTGATAAACCTAAAAGATTCATTCCTAAATATGCAAGCAAAGATAACTGCTTAAAAAAAAAAATTTTTTAATAAAGGAAAACAAACATGACTATAAATTTTTGCCATTTAGTACCGTATACATGAAGCAAAAATGAGTGTTGCAACAGTCAAAAATGTAAGCAATCTATGGGCTATGAAAATTGGTAAAAGTTCAAAACATAGGGCCATTTAAAAATTAAATGCACTATGACTGCAACAGTGCAAGGGATGATATGGAAGATAAACAAACTGATGCCATTCTTATAACAATGGTCAGACACAATGTGTTGTAATATAACATTACCCATGATAATTATAGACTGGTATAATCACCTGAGGCATCAGATTTTGACCAGGGCTATACTAAAAAAGTGAGACTGTCATTTTATAGATGCCCGTAGGGTTTCACACTTTATCATCATGTACTAAGCTTAGAAGGACAAAAATGTACATGGATAACAATATCGTGTTAGGTTCTAGTAAGTAGTTGTACTGGGTAATGACAGATAAAAAGAAAAATTAGGTTTTGATTAGGTTTTCTTTAATAGTACAAAGAAAATATGACCTTGTTTTCTATTTCCCCATCCAATGGAATAAAATCCTTCAATGAAAGTATTCCCTCAAATCCATAAAATACTACTTTTTTTCTTCTTCTTCAGATAATCCATAATGTTTATAGTTACATCATCACTGGCATTAATCCTATCAGAAGCCTGTATTTAATATCACCTGTGCATTAGAAAAGATGATATATTTAATATCACCTGTGTATTAGAAGAGATGATATATTTAATATCACCTGTAAAGATGATTGATGTCTATCCTTTTAATAAGATCATTTGAATTTATTGTGATAAACTGAATCTCAAATTCATATTTTTCTGTGGGTTAAGATGAAAATATATCTTAATGAGGACTTTATTGTAGTGAAACCTGACTTGGCAGACACCTTTGTAAAAAGGACACCTGCCACCTGCTCATGAAAAACCATATTCTTGATATAAAAGATATATCCTCCATGCACGTAATTTAGCACAATGTTAAGTTTCCTTTACAGACAGGTTTATGGTTCATTTAATTAAATTTAAAGTTCAATGATTGGTTGAACAGAATAAGCAAACATCAATTATAATTGGTTAAGGATATTTTTTATTTATTTGTTTGGACAATGTAACATTTCTGTCAATTTTGAATCAAGCATTTGCTTTTGTCATGGAAAATATAATAGATTACTGGAACAAAATTATTGTCTGCCATGTTGTTGATGCTTGGATTATACAAAAGTAAGGTTATCTGAGTGTAAGATTTTATTTTCAAAATTTTCTTTTTCATTAGATTTCATCCTAGAATGTTGAACACTTTTAACAGTGCATTTATCGCCTGTCATGATTTTGATGCTCAGGTTCTGTTAAAACACACTGGAAGGCTAATGCAACTGAAGCCTGTTGTTATGTTCTTTTTCTCCAGGATACTTTCATAGTTATAATGGGACAAAATTCAATATATGGAAATTTTCTTGAAATAACCATCTTTTTTATGTGTTTGATTATCACAACACTAGCTGGTCATTCTTTCTTTTACAAAAAAAGCACATTCTGTGAATTGTCATTTAATAACAACATTTAACAAAAGCTTGAACTGTCTGGAACTGGTGATCAACAACCAATAGGAGTAAATGTCTTTAATGGTCCATCATGTACTAAATAAACATCATGTTTGGTTGCAACAAAGTAAAACAGTCAAAATTAAAGGTATTCTTAAACTAACATTTCCAAAAGAATAATTGTTTATAATCAATTATAGACAATGATCAATTTAATGCTTGGTTGTTTGGCTTCGCCAACCAATCTTCAATTATTTCAATTATTTTAATTAATCGTCACACCACTTGGTTTTGCTCCCACAGCGGCACCATAGTCGTTTAAAAATGTCCCATAACTAGTTTTCAGAAATCCCATGATTAACTTTCTTTAATTGATTTTTGCATCTACCGCAGGTGTCAGCAACCTATGGCATGCCAGACACTTTGGAAAGTGCCAAGTCTTTAGCATATGATGTACCTCATGGCACACAGCATTCTACACAGCACTATACAACTGATCGGGTCTGGCACAGCAGTTCTAAAAAGTTGCCAATGTCTGATCTACCATAATGCCTTTACAGAGAGTGAGAACAAATGTAAGTATGTGTCTAAATTGTTTTATTAGTAGAAAATTGGTTAAATTTTTAGTATATGTCCATTGTGTTTTAGTAATTCAGGATATTTTTACTTTAGTGTATGTTCTTACATACATTTGTGTTCACTCTCTTTTTCTTCTGTGTGCCATATGCGAGATCAGCATCAACTAAATATGAAACCATAACTAAATAATAATAATATTATTATTATTATGTAAATGTATTAGATTAAAGCTTCTCTTTTGCAAACATACAATTTAGGGCATAAACTATTATCTTCTAACAAGTCCAGAAGAATGACTACAAACGTAAGTATGTATTTAAATTGTTTTATTAATAGAAATTAACTAAATTAGAGTACATGCCCAGTGTGTTAGTAGTTAAGGACATTTTACTTTAGTATACATTCTTACATACATGTGTATTTACTCCTTTCTCAGCAGCAACTAAATACAAAACCCTAACTAAAAAATGTTGTTGTTGTTATTATTATTATTATTATTATTATTATTATTATTATTATTATGTAAACATATTAAATTAAAGCTTCTCTTTTGCAAACATACATTTTAGGGCATGAACTAAATCTTCTAATAAGCCCAGAAATGGTTATTTGCTTTTGCAGCACTCACAAACTAAATAAATAAGTATAAATTTCCCAGCATATCAAGGTGATTCTTGTTTTGGTTAGTGAACTAATTGATCATGTTAAACAAATTCTAAACTGGAATAATTTTTTATTTTCATATATAGATCCACAATGAAGAGCTAACAAATCTGATAATAGACATAGGTTCAAACTTGAACTGATTTAATCAGTCTTTAATCATATACACAATTTATGACTGTAAAGTCCCTATTATTTTGTTTTTACATCACCCTGTCAAATCTTTTGTACAACATGCTTTGTAAATACATATAAATGTCAAATGAATACACAAATTTAAACATGTTTAATATAAAGGGGAACATTGCTATTAACAAAATCCATGCCTTCAACTCAATTCACACCCTTTCTTTAAAATGAAGTTACATCTAAGGCCTAGATTTCAATTACCATACTCCCTCTTAAATTGGAACCAGTTACTAAAGGATTTCAATTACCATCTCCCATATAAATTGGAACCCATTACTAAAGGATTTCAATTACCATACTCCCATATAAATTGGAGCCAGTTACTAAAGGATTTCAATTACCATACTGCCACATAAATTGGAACCAGTTACTAAAGAATTTCAATTATACATCTGTATGGGAGTTGCAAGTAAATTACAAACAGTTTAAATATTTCTTCTTCATTTAACTAATATGTTATACCCAACAGTCTGACTTAATTAATTGTATTTTCCTTTTTATTGTATTTGCTCTTATCCTGCCATAAATGTGGAAAAATGCATGTAGTGCCACCCCTGTCCATCCATCCCATTAAGTTCTGCAGATTGGTTACTTTCTTATGTACTATTGGCTTCAGGGTCATATAAAGATAGGTGGTGGGACATTAGTGTTCTATGAACATATGAACACAGGATGGTGGGACATTAGTGTTCTATGAACATATGAACACAGGATGGTGGGACATTAGTGTTTTATGAACATCAGAACACAGATAGGGTGGTGGATCACTAGTGTTCTATGAACACATGAACATAGATAGGGTGGTGGGACATTAGTGTTCTATGAACACATGAACATAGATAGGGTGGTGGGTCATTAGTGTTCTATGAACACATTTCGGGGGGGGGGGGGGTTAACCAAAAAAATGCATATTATTTCATGTAAACACTATCCAAAGTTATCTGAATGTTACTGGAAGTACAAAGAACTCGCATTGGCCTTGATTTCACCTAAACAAACCTAGAATCAACTAATACAACCAATGAAAATAAAGTTTATTCTATTTATTCCAAACAAAAATATAAACTATAACAAAAAGTTAAAATGTACTTGTATACCATGTGTTAGCAACAAGAACCATGACTAAACTGAACTCATTTCTGTCCATGTATGGTAGTTACATATGTGTATTCCAGCTGTGAGAAAACTTTAAAATTCCTACTCACAGTAAAGAATGATTGATGATTATAGGTCTACCTAAATATTGAAACATTAGATGACTTAGTTGTTTTTTTTAATCAAGCTGATGTATTAAGAAAGTATTATAAACAGGAATTTTATGCTGAATGCCAAGCACAAATATAGAGATTATTATGTTGGTAATTTAGAGAACACAGTATGATAAAGACTGAGTGTATAAGCAGTTTCTTTCTGGAGACAGAGTGAAGCATTCTAATTTAAATTAGTACATGAATAAAGTAGCCAGCTGTCTGATTTCATAAAGTTTAAAAACTTGTAATCTCACACACAAACACAAAGAACAAATCAGTTACTGAATAAGTCTCATGAAGACATACCATATATACTCACATATAAGTTGAATCAAGCTACAAACTGCACAGACCCAGAACTGGGTCTATGTAGATTGATAGGACTAATCAGCAGAACAAACAACATAGATCCTGATCTGCTGGCACATTAAGTGACATCAAATCAGGGTCTATGTTGTTTGCAGTTGGGTTCAACTTACATGTATATACAGTATAAATGGCAGACATAGCAGTAACGTGGATATTTTTGTTTACATTAGAGACACTCATAATAATAATGCGTGCAATTTAATTGACAGTAAAATCACTAAATGAAAGCAAAGTTCTGAATGGAAGCATGAGTTGGTTTTTTTTTTTTAAAATTGCTACAGGGGAGAAATACATTATTTTCAATCATGAAATTTAAATGGGTATAGAATTTTCATTAACTAGTATTTAATATGAAACATGCATTTTGCTATTATTTATATTGAAGTATACTGTGCAATTTTCTTTCTGAATGGATGAATTTCAATTATAATGTCATGAGACAATGTTGTGAAAAAATTTATGGATCACTTCTGGCTTTTTCCAACCAGTGTTCAACCAGTGTCTGCCCAGTACAGGTGGTATGGCTGTACATCATGCATTCAACAGGTTGAGCACATGCCAACACTTAGACATTTAAAAAAAAATATTCCCATCAAGAACTTTACTGCAGACATTACTACAGACTGAGCACTCTCTTATCACAGCATTCTGAAAATAAACAAAGTCCAGACTACAATTTCAACACAAGTTTTAAAATCAAGTCCCATGTCATTTGATTGGTAAATTTTAAGCCAGACTTTAATTTCATCCAATCAGATCACTAGATTTCAGACTCAGGTTTAAGATCAAACTTAAAATCTGCTGGTAAAATCCAGGCCAGATTAACATTTCAGCAAAAGTGGGAGTCAAGATTTAAGGAAACTGTAGACTAAAAAAAAAAAAAAAAATTATTTGAAGAAGTCCAAGACCAGAAAATAGATGTTCCTGAAGAAGGGACTCTCTGTAACGACAACTCTAATAAGGAACTATTCCTTTCATATTTTTCTACTGTGTTCTTTATTCAATGAGATCATTTGCCACTTGATACTTTGTAAATGCTCCTGTCTTCTATACTAATTGCCTGAAAACTACTATATTCATAAACTCAATTACAATGTCCTACTTGAGTGGTTAGAGACAGGCAAGCTTTGTTATTTGATACATTAAGAAATTTGAGACAACTTCATCTATCTGTAGTGGCTAACCTAAGAGGGATAAGAAATATGATCCAGTCTGACCAAAATATCTTTTACAAGCCAGTCCTGGTAAAAACAACAACAATTCCTACCAAGCCAAGTCTGTCCAAACCACAATATTGAATATTGTTTATCATAATAATTTTGCCTCATTAAATTTCCCCCAAATTATGCAGATTCAAGGTAGTTGTAACAGCATGGTTAAGTTTATTATAAAGCTGCATTTCTATTAACATAAATACTCACTCGTACATGGCCGAATGGCCGTACACAAGTATAATTCCATTTAAGTAAGAAACATGAATAAAATTTTAACAGATTTGGTTATCTTGCTTCATTCACTAAGACTTTATGAAAAACAATAACAAAAAAAGGAAAAAAAGACTTTATGTTTATGTAGATTGGCAAGAACAAAACAAAAGACAACTTCAGTAACCCTTAATGCTATATATACATGTACTACACTACGTAAGAGATGAACCACACTAGGTACATAAAAAGCTCTGTAATGCATTTCATCACATGGAACTTAGATGTGGTTATGGCACCCTGTGCTAATTTCATGGCCAAAGACAATCTGAGTAAAAGTATATTAAACTGTACATGATGCAGGGATACATTTTGTATCTCTGTCTACTGTACATGTATGTATCATAAGTAGGTGTACTGAACAAGAGTATTTCATATGGCACATGATACAAGTTGATCTTGGCAAAATTTCAGATGGATTGGGTGGAGTAATTACTGGATGTGGTGTGTGCGTGTATTTTTTTGGTGGTAAAAACTGGAATACCTGAATGTGGCTAGGAGAAATATTCTGAAGAGAAACAGCGCTTAGCAACATGAAAATTATGAAATATTGTATAAATGAAGGACAAAATCAGTCCATAATGAAACCTTTCATTAATATACTGAATAAACATTATAGATGTTGGAATGCAACTTCAAATCTTATCTTTTAACTAGTCTACTGTGTAATATTTATTTCTGCATCCTGTATATACAAATTGTGCTGAATCTGCAACCAATGATGTATGGATCACATATGTGTTGGTAAATTTTGTCCTGCTTAGTGTGAAGTAATCGAGTTATATTTTCCCTTGCTGTGACCTTGACCTTGGGGCTAGGGGCATGGCTGTGATATGCAACACACCATTGAGTCACAATATATATGTGGTTAAAAGTTTCTTGAAATACCCTAGGTGGTTAAAAACTTGTACCCAAAGGATGCAAGTCAATAATTTACATTATCCCTGGCTGTGATATTGACCAGGTGGCAGGGATTGAGGGTGTGGTGCCTGACCCGCTATCTTGTCATAACATACATCTACGAAATGTTTCATCAAAATATCCTCAGCATTTCAAAAGTTCCAGCCCAGACAAAGACTAAAGCCACTACTTTTGTGACCTTGACCTTTGACTTGGGGACTTGACAATGATACACAACACTCTATCTAGTTATCATATATACCTGGGCAAAGTTTCATCAAAATCTCTCGAAGAATTGCAAAGTTATTAGCCATACAAAAAACTTTTAACAGATGAACAATGCCAGAGCTCTTGAATAAGCAGCATATTTGTGTATTTTAAATACAAACAAATTGACAAAAAATGCAGAAAGCGATTTTTTAATGCAATGAAATTACACAAAACAATTTAATCTTAAGCATTTAATTCCCAGGTTGTCAGTGTGTTGCTTCTGCTGTAAGCAAGTATAGTCTATGTTTTGTAATGGTGCATTTGATTAATATTAACAATGCTATCAGGACAAGTTTTAAATGTTCCGTGCAAGTTTAAAATGATAGAACATTTGGTCAAATAGAGTTATATCTTGAATTAGTTTTGGTTACTAAGCCATTTGAGGCATTCATGGGCATGATTAACATTTGAATAATTAAGGTTCTATCTGGTATCATAAGTTTGTATTTTGCAGTGTTCATAAAATACTCCATCGAATTAAAAAAAAAAACAATAATAAAAAGAAACCAAAATTAGTTCCAAACCTGGAAGTAAAATACCTAATTAAATTCTTATCTAGAGCTCATAACCTAATATGCCTGATTTGATACAGGTATAAAAAAAATTACTTGTTAGAAAGATATTATGTATTATATAGGCCTATGTATACTTTCTCAATTACCTGTAAAATGTAGCCAAATTAGTAATAATACAAAAGATGATGAACAAGTCACACAAAAAAAGAATCATAAAAGTTAATACACAAAGTCCTTGTGTTTTGGTGAAAATGGTTATAATGAGAGTTATTCGGGTGTAATTTTTCTTGTTTGTGTTTTCTGTTTATGGAGTAAAGATTGGAAGCACTTCACATCAAAATAACTATAGGCATATACCTTAAAATCTATATGATTTGTTCTTTCATGTGATATAAGGGTTTTCAGAGTTAAAAATTCAGTGAAATTAAGGTACATTTTAAAACTGAAAGATGATACAAACTAATCTATTAGTTTTTATCCAAATTTTGTTTTGATTTTAAGCATGAATTAAAAGACCCTTATGCAATATTAAATGCAATACTCCTGCAAATCTGAATTCTACAAAGTAAATATTTAACTTATTTATATTACCAAAAAGCGATGTCAGGTCTCAGCAATCGGTAGATAGATACTCTTTACTCACAAGAAGGCCAGGGTCTGCATGTCAAAACCACAATGAAAGCATTCTTAATGATTCATCCAAAGTATGAAGAAAATCCATCAAGGGGTTTACAAAATATGAGCAAACGAAAAGCTTGAACCAAATCCCGAACACAGATTTTATATGACTGTGACCTTGACTCAAGGTAACTGAGACAAACAAGCAAGTCGCAGAATGAATTGTCTCACCTTCATAACTCCTCCCAAGTATGAAGCAAGGGGTTTTGAAAATATAAGTGAAGAAAAAAACTTCAACCAAAACCTTAAGCACATTTTCTGTTACCTTGACCCCAAAGTCAAAGGAGCAAGTGAGCATGTCATCAAATTAAATTGTCACTTCATAATGATTGATCCCAGTTATGAAGAAAATCTATCAAAGAGTTTAGGAAATATAACCAAATGAAAAAACTTTAACCAAAACATGAATGCAAATTTTCTATGACTGTGGCTTTGACCCCAAGGTCAAAGAAGGGAGCAAGCATGTCATAGAATGAATTGTCTTAACTTCATAATGAATCATGTCAAGTATGATGATAATCTACCAAGGGGTTTAGGAAATATATGCAAATGAAAAACTGTAATCAAAACCTTAACAAACCATTGATGCCACCATTGGAAAAGTGACTGCTTTGTATTGCTTTCCACTAATGTGGGTTCAACAACTATGGAAGAATAAGAAAATATTCAAGATAACAAGAAAAAAAATCCCAAAATATGTTAGATAACAAAAAAGGGGATTGGTAAATGAAGAATTATACAAAGACTACATAGTTTTAGCAAGTAGCCTAATATTCATAATTCAATGAGTAAATTAAGGAATATAATGATGTACAAGAAATGTTTGAATCAATAAAAATGCATCCAAAGCATTTCAAACTGCAAATCTGACAGTGTTACCTTATAGAGAAGACAAAAGTAATGCTGAGATACAGCTAGACAGATAATTAGAATCTATAAAAATACTATTGTACAGAGAGACAAACAGACACATAGATAAATTAACAGACTGACAGACAGATAAATTAACATTGCACAGATAAAACCAAGGAAGAAAAGACACAATCTAAATTCTTTACCTGAAATAAGTAAATTTCACAACTATAGATCAAAGATGCAGTCTCTCAGTATCTTCAAGTTATGGTCATTTATTATCTCCAGGTTAATATTTAGATCCAGCACAGAGGAAATTGACCACGAATGTGCACTTAATGAATTAGCAATGTGTAATGGAGTAATACTACCCCTTTTAAGCACTGTACAGCCAGGTAAGATAACTAAACCAACTGAGAAAACTCCAGAATGTTATTCACTCTTTGGGCCAATACCTGCTTATGTCTGCTGTACACAAACATCCAGGTAGTAATTTATTGTAGTGCTAATTACACTCTATAAAGGTAAACTGTGTGAGCCAGTGGCATGAGGTAGAGCAATGCCCTCTTTATTACTAGTAAAAGTAAATAATGAGAGTCTTGGCTCTGTCTTAGGACCCGTACCATATTTCAATTTAGTATCAGGTAATGTTCAGTAGCTTACCAATATATACCACTGATACCTATCAATGGGTCTACCTTCTCTGATGCAAAGTCTCTCTCACATGCACAAGAAGCACACTTTTTAAAATTTTACAACATCAATACTATTCCATATTTACTATGTCAATAAGAATATCATTGTTACCATATGGTTATGTGTTTGACTGATACTCTTGGATTATGTCAAATAAGGAGGCCTGTTTCCACTGTTTCTCATGCTAATCACTCATAATAATAATTGTCTCTGATCTTTATTTTACAGGTTATGTAGATGCAAATAAACACAGGGCTGAGCAAATGTTTTTTTCATCCACTAGTCCAGGACAAGTGGTTTCAGAAAATTCACTTGTCCCACCTTACTTTTCACTTGTCCTACTTTACTCTTCACTTGTCCCACCTTACTTTTCACTTGTCCCAAAATGGTAATCACTTGCCGAGATTTGATGAGATGTATGTACTTAATCCATAGAAAAAACAAACGAAATAATATACAACAATTATTTCTTAAAAGAATTTAATTTTTCAAAAACATTGGTTGTTATATATTTGGCTTATTCATGTTCATGTATATATGTTTTAGCTGATGGATTTGAAAAAATGTCCATGTATATGTCTGCCACCTGCACCAGCACTAAGCCATCAGTTGATAGCTGTGTCTGGGTTAAAGTCCTCAATATATTGTGCTGCACAGGCCTTGTGGGGTCCAGACATGTCATGAGACTTGATTGGTTCAATCCTGAATTTGTCAGTTCCACTGACAAATACACTGGGTGAATTTCCAACCTGTGCCAGTTTTGGATATTGTTTGCAATAACTGCAAAACATCTTTCCTTCCGAGTCAATACATTTAAGCCAGGGATAACAATCAACCCAATGTGGCTGAAACTTTCTCTGTCTCTTAGTAGTGTCATATTTGACATTTTTTGCCACCACGGATTCTTGCTTATGTCTCTTTGGAGAAATAGCTACCGCACGCTCAGTAGCAGTCTTACGCTTTATCCCTCCACTTTCACAAACATTTTCCTTCTCCAAATCTCCCTTATTACCTTCCTTGCGAAAATAATTTAAGAAACTCATTTTACCCACAGAGTAACTATCAGCTTGCTTGACAACTACTTCTAAAGTGATCATAACATACATTTTCTCTTTTAAATACGAACAGAGACAGCTCATTAATTAGCGTAATTGTTTCGCTTCAAACACAATATCGCACGTGGAAGTTAATCATCTGTATAATCAATTAAAAATTAAAGAATCAGTATCGTCATTTAATCAGTTCATAAAGGAAACCAACACTGATGTCAGTAAAGTACCTTTCATTAATTTAATTACACTGACTCGCTGGATTAAAATCATAGTGAGCCGTTCTTGAGGATCTGGCTTGAGTAAACACAATGCAACAAAGCCGCTTAAAATACTGCTAATTGATCATACTGGCTTTCTTTTGTTTGACTTGTTTTGATTTGCCGATAATTTGGTTGCTTAGCCCAATATGCAGTCAAGCGGTAACAGAAAGTGCGCATATGCAACAATAATCACTGACCACATTTATGTGTTATACAGGATTTAAATTTATACATAAAGAGGGGTAGAATCAAGTATTCAGTATGCCCAGAGGGCATGATTGGCCAAATAAAGGTAGATATAGTGATTAAAGCATGAAAATAAGGACTTGACCAACTTTTTTAAAAAGCACTTGTCCCGGACTAGCGACTTGGAAAATTTTACTTGCCCGACTTCGAAAATGAATAGTCCGGGACGTCGGGCTATGGGATTTGCTCAGCCCTGACACACAAAGTAAATCATACATATTACCATATATACTCGCGTAAAATCGGGGTACAAATGCAAACAACATAGACCTTAATCTGTGGTCGCATAATGTGCTGGCAGATCAGGGTCTATGTTGTTTGTTCTACTGATTAGTCCTTACAAACTGCATAGACCCAGATCTGCCGGTGCATTATGCAATGGCAGATTTGGGTCTATACAGTTTGCAGTTGGTATCAGCTTATACACGAGTATATATGGTAAGTAAAATTTTGATATGATCATCCAAATAACAAGACAGTTTTTTAACATGCAATTAATCAACAACCAAGGTTCTGATTCTAAACACACAATTTTCCTTAATGTTGTCATTATGATAAGATTTACATTAAATTACTACTTGGCACTTCTATCACATCAAAACTTAATCAAATTTATAGGAATGATAATCAAGCTGGACCCTTTTCAAAATCTATGATCCATGCCTACCTTAAAATGTATCCAAATAAAAACAGAATCTGTGATCTTTAAAGCATGATCAATGGCCATTACCATACTGCATGTAATTTCTCTTACCCTTTAATTTTGAGCATATCATCAATCAATAGCAGTTGTGACTACTTTTATATATATATATATCTTTTTGTGCAGAGAACATTGTTCTTTTTGAAAGTTTGCTAATTTTTTAAAGTAAGAATGAGCCGAGAATTATAATCAATTTTTTTTTTTATTTTTAAAAAATGTGACCCTCCCAAGCAGTATGAGTTCTCCCAGTTTCAGCAATGCCGCCTGTCCCTTCCGACAATGTCTGAAAACTACTGTTTCCCGTTGTAAAAAACAAAAAAAAAATCAAATTTCCATGTTCAATGGTATATACGATCCATGTCTGTACCTGTAATGCTGTTTAGTCATTAAGCATAATGTGATCATCCTGACACTGGCATGCTACTTAAATAGCATAAGGAAGAAATCCAATTGTAGTGTATTGGTGATATGGCAATACCAAAAAAAGCAGGGTGCAAGACACTTCACAGACAAAAATCATCACTGAACACATAAAATCTAGAAAACAGAGAAATTATGGCATGAGTGACAAGAAGCTACATATTAAGCAAGATGCTTGACAATTCCGCAAATTACTTTTTGAAGTAAATTTATCAACACTGTGACGTTTGTTTTAGTGTCAGTTGCGAAAACTTTATTCATCCCCATTTTTGAAACACAAGACTGTAAATGGAATTGTTAGTTTCTATTATTCTCTACTGTTGTATGTCATCGTTATTAATCTTCTTTTAAATTGGACTACATCTTGAATCTGTCCACTGACTTGCAGTCCAGGACCCAAAAAAGTCAGCAGTTTATCAGATGTTTTTGAGGTAGTCTGAAATGCCTTTTATTCAGACACTAGGTCAGTCTGCCACTTTAAAATCTTCAGTTCTAAGTCTAAAAGTTACAACCCGTCATAAGACATTATTTTCCAGACCTTTTTCCAGTTAACACATTTCATCTTTATATAAAAGTCATTTGTCCATAAAGGACATCTCTTGAGTGTTCTTTTATAGACAGGTATCACTGTAGTTGTATGATAAACTTGCCATATTCTCACATACAAGTCAGATCCAACTGCAAACTACAAAGATCCAAACTGCATAATGCACAGACAGATATGGGTCTATTTAGTTTAGGATTAATCAGCAAAATATATAACACAGATTGTGACCTGCTGGCACATTAAGTGACAGCAGATCAGGGTCTGTCTTCAAATGCAAACAGTTAAGACCCCAGATCTGCCAGTACATCTGGTTCTGTGCAGTTTATTAAGACTAATCAATAGAACATATAACATAGATCCTGATCTGTTGGCACATGGATCTGCAAACAACACAGACCCAGATTTGCTGGCACATAATGCTCCATTGGATCTGGATCAACACAATTTGTTTAGACTAATCTGTATAACAAACAACATTGACCTGATCTGCCGATACATTAAGTGGTAACAGATCAGGGTCTATGTCCAACTGCAAACAGAATAGACCCATATTAGCCAACCCATAATGTGCCAGCAGTTTTGGGTCTATGCAGTTTGTTAGGCCTAAATAGGAGAACTTACAAAACAGACCCCGATCTGCTGGCACATGGAACTGCAAGCAACATAGACCCAGTTTTGCTGGCACATAATGCTCCAGCAGATCAGGTCAATGCAGTTTGTCAGGACTAATCAGGAGAACTTACAACATAGACCCTGATCTGACTTATAAGCAAGTATAGATAGTACTTAGTGGAACCCTGAATTAAAATATCACATGAAATAGAGAATATCGATGTGTTTTTAGTAGATATAAGGAAATATTTCACACGCGAGTCTGAGCATGAGAATGTTTTCATTATCGCAGGGACATACAGAATCAAATTCCACAAAAGGGATTCAAATTTATTTGCGACCAAACTCTGTTGTTAGAAAGGGGTCTTGTTACTGACAAAAAATATCAGATAAAAGTCAAGATTTCTTAAGTCTTTATCTATTTTTTTATTTCCATTTTTTGGAATTGGGATACAAAATGAGATGAAGAGGATTATCAGTATAGAACCTTGTATGTATGTATGTATGTATGTATGTATGTATGTATGTATGTATGTATGTATGTATGTATGTATGTATGTATGTATGTATGTATGTATAGGTTTTAATGGCACACCAGCAGAATATTAGCTATCTGGTGCTGAGCAAACATTAAGTTCTAAAAATGTAATAGAACCTTTAAATTACAAGCACCTTGTGTCCTTAGGAGGCAAATAGTCATCAAAATTACACTTTAATATTTTTTTTTTAAATTAAGGTGTAAATGTTTTAATACTGAATTTCTATGATTGAAACATAGTATGATAGTAGATCAAGTTAGTACATAGATTTCCTTTCAAATGCTATAAATCATGAAGTTCTAGCAAGTACAAAATTTTGACAAACCTGGCAACAAAACTATTAGCAACAATATTTTTGCTAAAAATGTAACAAATAATTGTTAAGATAAATGGCTCATATACATTTTATTTCATTAACATAACGAATCAACTTTATTCTCAAAAATTTGATGATACAGAAATATGTAAACAAAAACTACATACATGTTTTGTTCCAACTTCTTTTCCCCCAGCTCAGAACAAAACATGAATAGTTTTGTATTTACTACAAACCCTCTCTTTATGCTTTCCAAATATTTTTATATGTACAGTGTTAATGGAATTCAAAATAAACCTGGATATTTACAGTGTAAATGGAATTCAAAACAAAACTGGATATTTACAGTGTAAATGGAATTCAAAACAAATTGGGATATATATAAAAGTTCAATTCTGTGCATCTAGAAATATTGACATGAGGATGTCCCTGAAAACACTTATATAGTTTCAGTCATGGGTGTGTAACATGGAAAAATGAATTGAACATCCGCATTTAACTCTAGCTCATCCAGGTAAGAGTAAATACTATTAGGTTGATAATAATATTGACTGAACCTGTCCTTACACTGGGGAACTATGTAAAAATACTCCAGTCTAGGACTGAGAGAACAAATATTCAAATTTTGCTCACCTCCACTGATGCCAACTGGAAAGTTAGAATCCTCATTGATCTAAATTCATCAGAAATTATTTCTACTTCTTCTAATTGAGTAACTCCAGTTTCTTTGAATAATGACAAATGAAAATCATGTGTAGCCTGCATTGTAACTCAAATTTAATTGTCAATGCCAGTTTTTGTCTCAAACTCTTCTGCACACATACATGTAGTCGAAAATTTAAAGTTGGACTACATCTAAAACCCTGTGTATCCAACATTTATAATTAAAAGTAAAATGACACAAATTAAAACAGTTCCCTCTGATGTCTAAAAGATCTGATATAAAAGTACTGTACATTCTTTACAATGTTTCTTGAGCTATGAAAATAACATTGTTATGAACATTTCCACTGGTGTCACAGTTCAAATATTTGTATGTCACTCTAGAAACAATACACAAATCCCATTCACAAGCAGGACATTTGACACCTAAAGCAAGACATGCTTTTTTTTCATCAGAGGGGAAATAATGGAGAAATTCACTTCCTAATTACATTGATCAATAAACTTGTGCCATCAATACAAAAGCTAAAACCTGTATACTAAATTACTCTAAAATAAATTCCAAAAATAAATGAACTCTTAAAAAAAATGGAATCATTAACCTTTGGATTTTTGCTTACAAAATGATGTCCATACAAATTAAATTGTAATGGCTTGTAACATGATCTTTATTTGTGATTGACATGGTAATACCAATATCCGCCTTACATATTGCACTTGCAATCTGAGAAGGGTTCCATGACTCTGAAAAGTATATCTCTTACTTTGAAGAACAATAAAATATACTTTGACATACCCATTCATAATACTGAAGAAAATGTATCAAGACGGTATGAATAAACAGTATATGTAATTCCTCACTATTTATGACATATTCCTTGCCATTACTGGTAATTATTTAATGCTTGTAAAGTATTTAATAATTTTGGAACTAACTGATATATATTGTATAAGTCTGAACAATTAAAATAGTTATGAAGATAAGTTTTTTGTGGTTTTGTGGGTTTAATGCCATTTTCCAGCACATAATAGGCTATACATGGTGGCCAGTATATTTGGTGGAGAAAGAATCCAGGAAAACCCCTGACCCATGGAAAGCTACTGACAGACTTTCTCACATACCTACATTGGTTGAGCTGAGAGTCGAACCCAAGTGAACAGAGGTGAGATGTCAGTGATATGTAAAGGCGAGTGCCTTAGACCACTCGGCCACCCAGGGCCCCTTATGAAGATAAACATAAATTGTGTAATGAATGAATGGTTACTGTGCCTGATACATAAAAAGGTCAAAGTGAATATAGAAGATAGATCAATAATTGGATTAAGAGTAGGACATGTTTGTCAGTAGGCAAGTAGATAGAAAGGAAGAGAATAAAGAAATAAAGAAAAGACATGGCTAGTTAGAAAAAGACAGTCAAAATAGACTGACACATACACATGGGGATGAAATGAAATTTGACAAGAGATCATAATCTGTCATATTCAGAATGTAAACAGAATACAAGAAAGTTGTGATTTGTGTCAACTAAAAATAATACTTAAGTAAATGTGATCATTCAACCAATATAACACAAAGTTTTGAAGTATAAAAAAAATGGAGACTTGGATTCTCAGGAGTCAACATTATTCACACCCCACCACCACCAAATGACATATGAACAAAATTGTCCATAACAGTATGAACACTTTAGCTCATTATTATGCATACTAAATTTCAGTGATTGAGGTCAAGAAAAGCATGAAATTTTGACGGAGACAAGAAAGTGCTCTTTGTGCAGTTTAATGGTAGAGGGCACTTAACTATTGGTCACTGCACCAACCTTACAACAGTATCCCAGTTATTCCCCTTTCAAAACTATTCAAATCAATACGATCCAAAGAAAAAAAAAAATTTTCCTTGTCAATTAAATTCAGTATTTTAAAAGAATAAAAACAAAACTGCTGACAAGTGAATATTACATTTGTTTATTCCATGAACTTTGACCGCAAGACAATCTGCAGGCAAAAACAAGAAAGCTGCCAATGGTGGTTTGGCCAGATTGCAAAAATCTGTCTAAATCATCAGGTGTAGTATAGACTTGTAATGCATCTATGCATCACATTACCTAATTCTGAAGTCCCAGTAATTGAACTACACACAAAGGTTCAAGTAGGTCACTGGAGCATGAAATATAGATAAAAATAACCTGATTTTGACTAAATGTTTAGTACTCCTAATGCATCTATGTACCAAGTTACATAACTCTATGGGCAAAAGTGTCTGAGAAAATGAGCTAACGCAAAGGTTAACACAGGTCTTTGTAGCCTGAAATAAAGATCACACTAACCTAGTTCTTATTGAGGTTGTTGCAACTCATCATTACACATCTAAGAATCAAATTACATGACTATGCAGGCAATAGTACATGAGAAACTAAGCTAAACACAAATCCTAACCCAAGTGTTGACACCAGAGAGATAGACCGATGGACATACAGACATGATCAATTCACAGACTGCAATTGCTTTGAAGTCCAGCGAGTAAAAACCATTATCTATTTCCTGGAACTAAACAACACCATCACTATAATACTTCACTGTTGTACATCAAAATTAAACATCATGATATTTAACTTGTATTCTAAAGAAACTTATTATGGCTAACTATTGCTGCAAAGGTATCATAAAACTCCTTAGTCACTAAATAAGCTAATGACAAAAGTACCATACTGAACCTCTTTGAAATTTTTAAGTATATTGAAACTATCACACACAAGTTAGCTAATGGAATAGCTTTGGACACTGCAACAGGGGTGGTGATATATTTTATGTTTAACATTGAGGTGTGCAATGGGTTTCTTTTGGCAAAAAATGAAAATAAATAAAAAGCAAATATAAGAAACTAGCAGAGTTCATATTAAAGTCTTCTGTTTAAAACAAATGCATTGCCAGCAACCATTATAGGTATAATATTCATAATTGAAATGTGCATGGGGGTGGGGGTGGATTGTCCCTTTAAACATTACATGCAAAATCACCAATGAATAAGAGCATCACAAGAAAGCCCTTTCACCAAAACTTAACTAATGTGTTGATTATGACAATGACACAGCTTCTCCATTATTTATCACTTTGTATCACAATGTATTGCTTTGTACAACTGTGTATCACTTTGTACCACTGTGTAACTGTGTATCACTTTGTACCACTGTGTATCACCTTTCAAATAACATAAGCAAATAAATAACTGTACCAAATGCATCAAAGACCTGCAAAAAGTTAGTTATAGGGTTGATGTGTTAATCCTTCATAAAGGCTAAGCTAATCAGTAACTGTACCTAATGTATCAAAGATCTGAAAAAAGTTAATTATAAGGTAGATGTGTTAACCCTTCATAAAGGTCATTCAATAAAAAAACATAAAAACATGAGCAGAATGGTATGCATGTATATGTGTGTATAGGGTATAATGGCATATCAGCACAATCCAGGCTATATAGTGCCAATTAAAAGTATAGTTCTTAAAATATACAGGGAGAAATTGCAAATTTTTTTAGGAAGATGAACCCTTTCAAATAACTTTTAATATGTAGTCTTTCAAGATAAAAGGCAAATATCTTAAAAAGGTTGTATATTGCAAGGCACTGTTTGGACGAAAGGTCAATTTATTTTGTTGAAATTACCATCTATATTTATTCTAAGGACAGGAAACCATATTATAGCTAATCCTAAGATTCATTATCAACTATGATGATCTGCATGGGACACAACCAGTATTATAGCTAATCCTAAGATTCATAATTAACTAGATGATGGTACATGTGACACAACCCATACTTTAACTAATCCTAAGATATGTGATGGTACATGTGACACAACCCATACTATAGCTAATCCTAAGATTCATAATTAACTATATGATGGTACATGTGACACAACCCATACTATAGCTAATTCTAAGATACACAACCCATGCTATAGCTAATCCAAAGATTCATAATCATCTATGATGACTGTGTGTGACACAACCCGTATTATAGCTAATCCTAAGATTCATAATTAACTCTGTTACATGTGATGCAACCCATATTATAGCTAATTCTAAGATTCATAATTAACTATATGATGTTACATGTGACACAACCTATACTATAGCTAATTCTAAGATTCATAATTAACTATATGATGTTACATGTGACACAACCTATACTATAGCTAATTCTAAGATTCATAATTAACTATATGATGGTACATGTGACACAACCCATATTATAGCCAATTCTAAGATTCATAATTAACTATATGATGTTACATGTGACACAACCCATACTATAGCTAATTCTAAGATTCATAATTAACTGTATGATAAAATGTGACACAAACCATTTCTGTAGATACTCTGGCAGGATCAAGTGCTCTTAGGTATTCCCAAGGACCTGAAATACAAAAAAAAAACAAAAAACCCCACTGTAAATAAAAATATGTTGGCAATTTTAATTGTACTGTATCTTATATTTTTTTAAAAGAGTAATGTAAATTGAACAAAACTTATCATACATGAGCTACTCAAGTAGACATAGATATTATGTAGCTATAACTGGCCTTATTCCCTTCCAAAAATGAGGCAAATTTTGCCCATCTCAATCTAAAAATTCCCAATAGACGAGTAAAAGGAAACAAATAATTCTGACCCTGTAATGTCTGAGAACGATGATCAGACACAAAACTGAAGCAGAGATGATGCAAACAGTCTTTATATCAAGGATAATGCATGTTAGTATAGTGGTTATGTTGAATAATTGATGAGTGGCTAAGATCATGAAAGTTGTGAGTGAGCATAACAAAGGAATGAGCTCCTTGAGCTTACACATAATTTAATTATCCAACATAACCACTATGTTATATTACATTATTCTCAATATTCTGTACCTCTCTGTTCAATAGTCCAAAAAAAAAAGAAAAAAAGTTGACATGTAAATTGTTACTATGTACAGTAGATACATACACTATGCCAAGTGTAACATTACAATTAAGAATGAACAATTACGTCACAATGAAAAAATGTCAATGTACAAGCATTAAGACATCAAACTTGTGTTTCAGATGGTTCAGACTGGGACCAGGACAATCAAGAAAATATCAGGACATATTCCGACTGGGACCGGGGCAAACAAGAAACCTGACTGATCTACTCTTTAGTATGTGATAACTGCTCACTGTACTTGAAAATATACTGACATGTGACCACAAGTTTATAACCTTGTACATCATTGCAGACAGCAGTACAATCAGCTCTCATATCTGCATAAAAGAAAACTTTTACTCATTTGTATACATTCTGCATGATAATTAAGATTTTCGACATGTTGTTGCCCTTTATTCTGCCATGTATACTCCTTGCACTTCTCAACTGGTGATGCCATTTGGATGAACCGGGTAGGTATTGCTAATAAAGCACACTACCATTAGCCAGCAGGTGATGTAATTCTGCAAATCAAATGTAAGTTTATATAACTGATCATAGATGTAAAAAAGTACTGGGTCTTTGTGTACACTGCATTTAACATTTTGAACATGATGTTGCCCTTTTTTCAGCCACACATACTCCTTGCACTTCTCAATTGGTGACGTTATTTTTGATGAACACAGTAGGCATTGCTTATAAAGCACATTACCATTTGCAAGTAGGTGAAATAATTCGCTGAATCAAAAGCAAGTAATGTAATTGATCAAGGATGTTAACAAGTACTGGGCCTTCGTGAACACTGAATGAAAACTACAAATGTATGTTAGTGACTAAATGAAGTTTTGAATATCAGTCAATGTGTCAGAACTTTCCAGTGAAAAATTGGTAAAAAAAATGTAAAAAATGTGACACTGCCTGAAGAACACCCACCTGAAATATTACAAACAAAATTGTTTTACCAATGATGGAGATGATGTGCATAAATCAACCCATCCATATTTCAAGGTGTTCCTGAAAGAACGTTTATAGTTATAATGGCTGCTATATGATTGATAATAAAGTAGTGAATTATTTTCAGTAATTCACCAAGTGAAATTATGAGGAATAATGGTGAGATATTTCCAATAAATTGACTTCATGTATATAATATTTTCTTTTATCTGAAAAATTTCACATTTTTTATGTACTTTTTCCCTAAATCTTCAAGTACAATAAAGAAAACTTTGGAAAAACACAACAATGACTCCATCTTCATCCCCCCCCACCCCCAAAAAAAAGAATTATAAAAAAACATGTTTCTCAGAAGTGAAAGTAAAGTCATGTGAATACCTTTAAAAACATGCCCTTTTTAAGGTAATAAAACAAATAAATGTGTGTTGTAAAACATGTCAACTCCACTGCAGACCCATTAGACCATAAAAGTCAAAGTCCCAACAAATTCAGAGTAGTTCCTCATTATAATGCTGTCCATGGAAGCAAAAGAGTATATGACCTTGTGGTGAGACTATCTTATAATGAAGTGCACGATACTAATAATTTTAATACCACTTAATGAAATGGGATCCATGACCATACTCAACTTAAAACAGGAACTATGTTATAACGTGAAAAGCCTTGTAGTGAGAGTGCTATAACTAGAGAAACATTTGAACGAAAGTTCCATGATGGGACTGAAGATCTATTGGCCAAAAAGAATTTCCAGAAATCCAAGAAAAGACCATTTCTTCTTTTTAACTGCCGAGTGCTGAAACCATCTGGCTGCCATAATGGATGTCAGAGCAGCATCATTTTATTTTAATTTAGGACCAATCAGATATCATAAGAAGTCTTCCAGTGAAAACCCATGTCAATACAACCATCCATTCAGGAAAAGCAGTGACAACATTTGCAAAATGAACACCATTGTAGCCATATTTGATGTCAGATCAGCACCATCTTCATTGAAAACCAACTAGGAATCACTGAAGTCTTTTGGTGAAAACCCCATGTCAATATGACCATAAGTTTATAAGTAGTATCAATAAAAAGATTTTTAAAATGGCTGC
The DNA here is from genome assembly GCA_029931535.1 of Margaritifera margaritifera. NCBI lineage: Eukaryota > Metazoa > Mollusca > Bivalvia > Unionida > Margaritiferidae > Margaritifera > Margaritifera margaritifera. The sequence continues at coordinate 1,719,216 of JAQPZY010001341.1, forward strand.
CATGGTGACCATATTGGATGTCAGAGGGATACCATTTTCATTTAGGACCAACTAAATATACCTTGGGATGAATGTGTCTACAAAGTTGGGTGGCAATCATTCAAGTAATTTAGCAGATTTAGTTGCATTAATGACCAGTAGAGCTAAAAACTGCTAAAATTACATGAAAATTTAATTAGGTCATCTATTTATGCATACAAACAGGCATACCAAATTTCACTTGTCTTCCTGTCAGGATTTTGGCTCAAATGTGCTAACAAAGTTGTTGTTAACAAAGTCCAAAAATGTGTTTAAAAGAGAAAAAAATTGCTGTAATGACCCAAACCTAATTAGGTCATCAAATTACAATACAAATAATTGCACACCAAATATCATTTATCTACCTCAAGCAGTCCTTCCTTAATTACGCTAACAAGGTTTCTGTCAAAAAAAGCCCAAGTCCAAATGATTAAAAACTGGTGTAAAAAATTGAAAAAATCAGTCATAACCTAAAAAGCCAATCAAGTCATCTACATATGAATAAAAACATGCCCATCGGATTCAATTTCTCTAAAGTGGTTTTGGCTAATTATGCTAACAAGGTTATTGTAAAAAGCTGAAGTCCAAATTGTTAAAAAAAATGTGTAAAAAAATTGAAAGATTGCTGTATTGATCTTAACATCAGGTCATCTGTTGATAAGCATGATAAAGTGAAACATTTAACCCATTTCATATGGGATACGCTTCCAGTTGTACTTTACCTTTTCATTCAGAATACGATTCTGGTCATATGTTCACTATATCCCGTTTACCATTTCGCAGAAGTGTACATTTAACTGTAATAGATCATTATTTTACATGTATTCTTTCAAAAAAAAGGAAATAAAGGTACAAGGTACACAAATGCTATATCATGGAGTGACAGCATGAGTTTTAAACAAAAAACAAAAAAAAAAACCCAGTAAAAATTAAATTCCAAAATTGAGTTTTAACATGCAGAGATCAAAGTGGTGGACACTACTGAAGATGCAAGTGATGGCACTGATTTGCATGCTGAATTTGTTGAAAATATAAGCAATTTCATGTGGAAAATGACATTTTAGACAGAGGGGATCATTATCTTTACTTCATCGAAATGAACCAACTTGATGATAACTGGTTAGTTGAAAATTTGATTTCAAACATGGGAATCAACATGGCAGACAATACTGAAGTGGCAAGTGATGGAAGTGATTTCGATACTGATTCCGATGAAAATAGAGACAATTTGGGGGGGGGGGGGAATGGACAGTTTAGACCATGTGGATCATGATCTTCACTTAGATGAAATGAACTGAGCTGATGATAACTGATCAGTAGAAAATTTAATTTCAAAACTGAATTTTAACATGCAGAGATAAAAATGGCAGACAGTATTGGAGAGGCAAGTTATGGATGTGATCAGTTTGCTGATTTTGATGAAAATATAGACTATTTTGTAGTTGAAATTGATATTTTAGGCAGTCATGATCTTGACTAGATCGAAATGAACTGAGCAGATGATAACTAGCTAGTTGGGTTCTTTGACTCGGCTATTGATGATGATGAAGACTTCAATGGTTTTCAAGCTAACTAGACATTTGAGAACTTCACTACTCATAAAGTTCGCTCATATACCGATGTTGGAGGGACAGTGATTCAACTACCAGATGAACCTTTACCATGTCATTATTTTGATCTGATATGGGATCAAGAGCTTGCGCACATTTAGTTACAGAAACAAAATTTTACACAGAACAGGAGCACCCACCCTCTGCACCAAAATGGATGCCAATTAATATTCCAATTGTGAAGGCATTTATAGGTTTATGTTTTGCATTGATGTTTGACGTCTCTCATCCATGAACAACTATTGGAGACAAAATGAAAAGGATGTTCAAGACTAATTTCAATAGCATTATGTCCCATGGTCATTTCAATCAAATATAGAACTACTTACCTTTTACACATTTTTAAATTATAAATCATGTGAAGTAACTCACGTTTTTCAGACAATTTGTAAAATTATAAATATGTGTGCATAATATTATGAAATGTTACTGTATTCCTAGAAATAGACCAAAATAAACCAAACAAAACTTTGGGATTTTTGCATTAGAATTTATTATGGAATGAAAATAGAGAAACAAAAGAAACAGCTTTGTCAACTTTCCAGTAAGGATCTGTTCTGCTTGTTCCCCAATTATATTGCGAGTAAATTTAATAAAATTGTAATAACCTTTGACAGTCTTAGTGGATTTTTATTATCTATTCACATTTATAAATGTCTTAAAATTCCCGATATTTCATAAACTTACATAGAGGTAAAATTAATATTTCAGATTTTTTAAAAATGCATTGAGTGTAACTTTTAAAAAAAGTAGAGTGTTTTTTTAGTTTACTTAACTTTACTTTCAACTAAAATTTAAATTTGAAAAATTTCAATGAAAAATATATGACTTTGCAGAAAATTCTATGCTTTTTAAAATGGTTTATAACTTTGAAAATTATCTGAAGAATGTGCCTTGTAAAGCTAGATTGACCAACATCACTGCATTCTCTCATGCTGAAACACCAATGACTGAACAAATTTCCAGCTCTACACAACTGCCTGTCTGACTGGGCTTCAGTATGCAATGGGTTAATGGCTCCAATAGTATAACAATTCTTGCACTATCACACTAAAATGAATTCAGGACAGACATTCAAAGTAATATGCCCCTTCTGCTTTCAAAGTGGAGCATACAAAATTCTTAATGTGACATCCCTGCTGCTGCTGACAAAGTAACCCATGTTTTACATGCTTTTTACAGGCAAGGCTTTCCTTACTGTTTCCGACCTTTTCTACATTTTTTGCAAACATTTAAAAAACAAACAAAAAACCTAAAGCAACATCACTGGCTTGCCTAAAGCCACATCTTTGTATAGTGGCTGCCTTCTCCCCAACCATCAAGGGGGTGTGCCACAGCTGTCCAAACATCAAATCCATTATATATATATATATATATATATATATATATATATATATATATATATATATATATGATAAAGTCTTTATGCTTTGAATATTACAAAATTTAACTTAACTGAATTTATGTACTCCTTTTGACAGAATGATCTCTACGGAGAAAGGCCACAATCATTAATACTCCTTTTGACACAATAATGAATACCCCTTTTGACATTAGGATCCCTAAGTAGGGAGGCAAGAATAATTAATACCCCTTTTGACACAAGAATCTCTAAGGAGGGTGGCAACAATGATTATTACCCCTTTAGACACAGGGATCTCTATGGAGGAAGGCCACAATAATTAATACCCCTTTCAAAACAAGGATATCTGAGGAGGAAGATCACAACAATTGATACCCTTTTTGACACAAGGATCTCTAAGAAGGAAGACCACAATAATTAATACCCCTTTCGAAACAAGGATCTCTAAGAAGGGAGGTCACAATAATTAATACCCTTTTTGACACAAGGATCTCTAAGAAGGGAGGCCACAATAATTAATACCCATTTTGAAACAAGGATCTCTAAGAAGGGAGGCCACAATAATTAATACCCTTTTTGACACAAGGATCTCTAAGAAGGGAGGCCACAATAATTAATATCCCTTTTGACACAAGGATCTCTAAGAAGGGAAGTCACAATAATTAATACCCTTTTTGACACAAGGATCTCTAAGAAGGGAGGCCACAATAATTATTACCCTCTTTGACACAAGGATCTCTAAGAAGGGAGAAAACAATAATTAATACCCCTTTTGACCCAAGGATCTCTATGGAGGGAGCAACAATAATGCCCTTGTAACATGTTTGCCACATATAAAGTGCAATAGAAAAGTAAAATACCAAGTTTGATGAAATTATATCCAGTGGTTCAGGAGACAGAGAGATTGAGGATATCACACTATCCCAAATCTTTACCTTAATTTCCTTTCCCTTATTTCCCCCCTACCCCTGATGTAAATTTACTATGCATAGTCCAAATTTTGTACATCCTCCAATAATTACCCCGAGATACCTAAACATCTAGAATGGTGCAGGGCCTTTTACCTTAGTCAGAAGGCATATACAAATAATAAGACAATTTCGAACCATCACACTATATCAACTTTCCCTTTGAAATGAGCAGAAGAATTTGTGTCTACAAGTTCTTAAACTAGTTTCTGGGAAAATCAATAAATGCTCTGTGAAACAAGTGTTCTGCGACTGTGCAATGATGCAACCTGCATTTGTACAATGGTGTATCTCCCATCCACCCATCCTTCATATCCAACTTGGAAACACTTAAACCAAAACTTTTAAACTGATGCTGCCACAAATGGTGCTGGAAAAACAACACCTCTGTCTTACCATGCTTACTCAGGTGCAACAAAAACCCTATCCACAACATGCATATGAACTAATTTGTATTTACACCATGTTTATGCAGGTGTGACTAAAATCTGTTCACAACAACAATGCATATGAACTAATTAGTATTTACACCATGTTTTGTATACTGTGGGGAATACAATCATACAAAATCCATCCAGTGATACAACCATAACCTTCTGTTATGAATGTATGTAATGTCCTAAATACACACTTGTAGCTTACCACACTCCCACAACTCATCAGCCTCCCTGTATTATATCACACCCACATGTTGGCTCCTTACAATACAAAATAGCATCCTCCTAACGCAACAACTTCTTTTGATTCTCTGCCAGCTTCATTCCTTGTCTGAATTCCATACTAATTTCACTGGCAGGCCAGAAACTGAAATGAAAGACTTGTAAAATTATTATAAACAGATACAACTACTCATGAATCTAACTCTGGAATGTAACAAATTCAAATATCAAAATAAACCTAGAAAATACAATGAACTATATTTATCTTTTTGTCATAAACTTATAACTCATTAATGGCTTTTCCAATTAAACAAAAATGGAACCCAGGTTAAGCACTTTTAATTTTGGATAGATACCATATTATGAAAGATATTTGTAAGATTTTTATTAGAGCTCAAACTTATCAAAGTTTGCTAGTAGATATGTTTAAAGTGTCTTCCCCCTAGTAACATGCATGTTTAAATGGAATAGTCCAAAAAACTCAAATCTTTTTTAAAGAATGTATGTATGTATGTATGTATGTATGTATGTATGTATGTATGTATGTATGTATGTATGTATGTATGTATGTATGTATGTATGTATGTATGTATGTATGGTTTAATGGCACATCAACACAATACTGGCTATATGGTGCTCATTAAAAGTAAAGTTCTAAAATTGTAAATATGTAAATATAAAGAATTGCACATACATGTAAAACCTAAGGAAGATAAACCCTTCCAAATAAATGAAAACACAAAGTACAACAAGCTACAAGATACAAGGCAAAGATGTCAAAATTCTGTTAAATGTATATAAAATAAAAGATAAATGTAAAAAAATATAAAAAAATCCCCAAAATACAGGTTCAAGAAGAAAGTATTGACATGAAACCATTTCATAAAGTTAGCCGATCTGACAATAACCATTACATCACAAGTGTTACATGCATGTACAATCGTAATATCTTACTGTAACCTGAACCGATCTTTAAAGCCTACCTGTGACAGTGGTTGTGAATCTCCATATTGTACAACGCACTCTAGTGCTTCAATCAAATTAATAACTGCAGCATAGCATCTGAACACAATCCTTATATCCCTAATATTATCCAAAACGGACAATATATAAATGCTGCATTTGTAAAAGAGAGTAGAACCAACTCTGAGCTCTACTTCAAAGCAGACACCTGAGATGCATTCCAGCCATTGCCTCACTGTTGTTTACATACTAATGTAATATTCTCTGGCTGCCAAAGCTTAAGGCTCACATTTATAAATAATCATGGTGTTCTTGAATGCACTGGCATTTACATGAAGACTTGCTGCATCATTCATTGATTTTGGCAATAACTAGAGTCTGCACCTCAAGCTGGTAATTTGTGTATTCCCACAAGTCAACAAGCTGGTAATATGTGTATTCCCACAAGTCCAAAAAGTCTGACAAGAATAGTTGTATCAATACATCTTAAAATTCTCCTTATAATCAATATTTACAAAATTCAGGCACCAAATAAAAATGTGCTCAGTTTAGAGTGACATGAATTTCTTTTTCAGAAATATCAAATAAGATTAAATCTCAAATATGATGTGTTATTAAGAAACAACAACGATGTAAAAGTTTTCAATTATAAAGAAAATCATCAAATATACATTGCACTATCTTTAAAAACTGAATAAGAATTTTTTTTCTCCTGGAATTTTCCACACAAAAAAATGACTCCAAAGAAAAACAGCTTATTTCTTAAATATATAATATTCATTAGGGGATTGGGCAAGTTATATCAAATGGTGTAAATATGTTCAAAAATTGCAGACTTCTGCTTGCTAACATTGCTAACTTGTGGCAGATCAGACATAACAAATTAGGGGTCTAAAAATAGTAAAATAAACAAATCATTAAAGGTATTACTATAATAATTACATTCCTTATCTATTTCCTTCATTTTTCTACATTTGATAAAATACAGTGTATTAGTTACAAGTCCAGATACACCAAAACTATCTTACTTATGTTAGGCACCAACTTGGACACAAATTACCAATATTTAAAAATCTGCATAGGTTATGTTGCATTTTCTGTAAATAGTTACACTTCAGTGAAATGACTGGAATTTTGTGTGCAAATGAAACTTTCTCGAACTATACTGTTTGTTTTGTAATCCTACACAAAAGCCACGAGAATCAACTTAAACATGTTATTTCCATTGGATTTTAATGATGCTGTCTACTGAATGAAAGTAATATTCTTTTACTGGTTAGCAAATATCAAGAAAAATTTAGAGAAAACATATGAATGATTTTCAAAGAGACTGTAATATAGGATGCAAAAACAGCTGATTAGGTCAATTAATGTAGTGATACCTTGATAAGCCATATTATATTAGACATGTTTTCCTGCAACATGAATGATTTGTTACAGTTAGATGATGGAGAAACCAACAATGCCCCCCATAACTGACCAAATCATACAACTTAAGTCAGTGTCATAAAATATGGGACTTAGTGACCTAATTTTATTGGGCTTGTGTTGTACTCACTAAGACACAACCATACACATGGTTGCATGTTTTTATGGCATACAATGCCCAAGAAATGCAAAACTTAACCCAAGTGTAATGGACTGATGGTTGGATGGACAGACAGACAAGGGTAAAACTATATTCCCCTTCTACGTTCATGGCATTAATGGTCCTCTACCATAATATTCAAAGTGAATGCCCATGACCACTCGATGGCAACCACATCTATCAGGCACTGGGTAAGTCCAGTTTACTGCCTTCTGTAAATATACAAATGTTTAATTTGCTGGATCGTCAGTGATCAATGAAGATTTCAACATCTACAAGCATATTTTCAACACTTTACTGCTACATCCACTTAATCACGAACAAATAACTATGTCAATAATTAAACCATTTGCTTATATTGGTTTTAAAAGCATCATAGTTAGGAGCAACTATGGCATGATTAACCAGACAATGTAGACTTAAATTGGTTTGAAATGCCAACCAATGTAGTCACCTAAATTTGTTTGAAATGCCAACCAGACAATGTAGTCACCTAAATTTGTTTGAAATGCCAACCAGACAATGTAGTCTACTAAATTTGTTTGAAATGCCAACCAGACAATGTTGTCTATTAAATTTGTTTGAAATGCCAACCAGACAATGTAGTCTACTAAATTTGTTTGAAATGCCAACCAGACAACGGTCTACTAAATTTGTTTGAAATGCCAACCAGACAATGTAGTCTACTAAATTTGTTTGAAATGCCAACCAATGTAGTCTACTAAATTTGTTTGAAATGCCAACCAATGTAGTCACCTAAATTTGTTTGAAATGCCAACCAGACAATGTAGTCTACTAAATTTGTTTGAAATGCCAACCAGACAATGTAGTCTACTACATTTGTTTTAAATGCCAACCAGACAATGTAGTCTACTAAATTGTTTGAAATGCCAACCAGACAATGTAGTCTACTAAATTTGTTTGAAATGCCAGTGTGAGATAGTTTCTTTCAAGAGCCATAAGTAAATTAATTTTATAACAAAATTCATGTGCATTTAACTGTCTCCATAATTTAGACTTGAACCACTAAAATTTCATAAATGTTCTAGTCAAAAACATATATTTACTATTATTTCTTTCCAGCCACTTGTCCAGGACAAGTAGTTTCAGAAAATTCACTTGTCCTACATACCTTTTCAATTGTCCCAAAATTTCAATCGTGTACCTAGACTTGATGAGATTATACACTTTAATCCATTGAAAGAACAAAAGAAATACATATATAACATTTATTTCTTCAAAGGTCTTAACTGTTCAAAAACATGGGTTGATTTTATGCATTTTTCTAATTTAGTTTGATCTCTTTTAGAAGCTGGATTTGAAAGAGTGTCCATGTCCATGTCTGTCGCCTAGCTGGTCCAGCACTAAGCCAGTAGTTGATAGCTGTGTCTGGGCTGAAATCCTCAAGCTCTAGTCCAGTTGCTAAAATGTTCAAAAGAATATGTCCACTCCCTTGGTTTAAGGAATTCCTTTACGAGGTATTGAGTTCGTTGAATCAAATCTTTGCTTACACTCCAAACTGGACAGGCTTATAACAAACATATCATTACTAACAGTCTGCATAACAGACTGATAGAAGGCAGACTGTTCACCAAGAATGTGCCAAGAATTTGACGAGATGGATCCGATGACTGCTTGTGTGTCTCTTTGGAGAAATAGTTACCTGAGACTGAGTGATAGCCTTATGTTTTGTCCCACCACTTTCGTGTAAATTTTTGTTCTTGGAATCTTCCTGATTAACTTCTTTGCAAAAATATTTTTTGTAAGCACATTTTATCCACATCCTTGCTTGACAACCACTTCTGAAGTGATCACAACATTTTGTTATTTAAATATAAACATAGCTCCTAAATTAGTGTAATTGTTTCGCTTAAAACAGAATATTGCATGTGGATAATTAATCCTCTGTATAATAATTAAAATCTTATAAGAATCATTACTGTCATTTAATCATTCACAAAGCAAACCGACACTCGTGTCAGTAAAGTGTCATTAATTTAGTGGGCATAAATTGGCCAGATAAAGGTAGATAAAACAATTAAAGCATGATAATTAGTGCTTGCCCGATTTGTTTTAAAATAGGAAAAAGCACATGTCCTGGACTAGCGGCTAGTAAAATTTTACTTTGATGACTTAAAAAGTTTATTGTTGGGGACATTAGGCTTTGGGATTTGATCAGCCGTTGAAATATTTTTATAACTGACCTCTGACCCGTCACTGACCCAAGGGGTGGAAGTTAAGAAAGACACCATTCTTGCAGATGCTTACTAAAGGGGCAAAGTTTCATGAAATTCCATCCAGCATCTTGCGAGGATATGCTAACAGACAGACAGACATATGGACAGAAGGTATCAATATATTCCAGATGCTTTTTTTAAAATGCATGGGAATAATAAATCTTTGTCCCAAATGATGGGCTCAAGCCCTGACTCCAAATTATCCTGGTTATTGTGAACAGTTGCTGAGCTAAGCTTTCTGCAAGACAGTTTGACTGATCAGTGGTGACAGATATGGTAATTGTTTGACTCTAGGGATTTCAAACTGATAGCAATTAATGTATGTTTGGTTTTTCATGAATTTGTACGCCATGCAGGATATGCACAACATTAATTTTTGTGAACTGAAATGATCGATTAAATTTCTGTTGACCTGTGTAATAGGTTTTGATTGCATCTATGAAATTGTAATGATCTATAAAGTCAAGTTTTATTGCCAACCAGAAATGTATTAAAATACATAAGTCTTTGTACTGAATCGCTACTTAAACTCATTGCCAAGAGAAAGCACATCATCAGGCATCGAGATTATATTTCAAATGGCATTGTTGCCAGACAACATCATTATCATCATTGGAGATTGAAAGTTCATGATCACCATCATCACGATCAAGGGTTCATCATCAATTGATCAAACTACCATAAAAACCAAAACAAAATGGAAGAAAATAAAAACTAACCAAAACTTAAGTTATTTAAGGAAAGTTTTGCATAAAAATAAGTACATGTAAGTAAATTGTTGAAAAATATATCTTATGCATTAAATCATAGCTGTACTAACTGAAAAAGTTGGTTTTGTCATACACAAGTCTTGAACAGGGTTAGAAGTGAAATTAACTATTAAAATTTTAGGGTTTTTTAAAGTTTTTTTTTCAAGGTTTTAAGTTTTTTGAGGTTCAAGACACAAAACAGTTACAAGATTATCTCCATGGTGAGCATAGCGTTTATTAAAAATTTTAATATACACATAAAGAAAAAAGGGACTCTGTTAAGGAGCGGTGAAGAGACCCTTCAGTGAGGACTATTTTGCCCGATCTGGACAGACTGTCTGCTAATATGTTCTTCTTCCCTGAAATGTGGCGCTTTATGAGGAATGTGGCTGGTTCAGAGGGTTATCCCTTCCGAGGCATCCAGCAAAGGAGAAAAGGGGCATGTGAGCCTCCTTGACGTTGGAGATATGTTACGATGGCCATATTGTTGCAGGAGACCATGACACAACAGCCTCTTACTCTGTCAGTCCACCCTAAAACACTTTTGGTAAAAGAATCTTAATCCAAGCAAATGGACTTTGAACTGTGCAAAGATTAAAGTGAACGCAATGTTAACGCTGTTGATGATCCAACAGCGATATGCCATTATGGGTCTATCAAATGAATGATAGAATAAAATGACTGGATGTCTTTAATTTGCATAATTCTGGCACTTTCTCAACCGTTAGGCTTGCCTAACAAAAAAAATATGTGGAAAAAAACATTTTTTGTGGGGTCGGGGTAGAGTCGTTCATCATTTTTTCAATTTTTTTTGTTTTTTGATTATTTAGGTTTTCTTCATTTTTTGGTGCTTTTTTTGACGTTTCTAAGGTCAAAATGGAATTTTAGGTTTTCAATTTTTTTTAGGTCTGCTATGGACCCTGCATGAACAAAACTGAATTCAAGATCACTTGTGACACAGTTCAAAATACAGTCATACATGTGAACCTCCAGCACAGGAGGGTTTTTCTCCTGAGTTTAGGGGGTCTCCCGTCCCTCCTGCCACTCACTAAAATTGGTTCCAGTGTAGTATATTTACAGTGATACTGCCTGTGATAGGATGACTGTGAACTGGCTTAAGCAATGCACGACAATGTAGTTGCTAAATTCACCCTTTGATCCTGTCGGCATGGTTGGCTGGCTTTATGTCTGAAGTTTGTCGAGGTGGATTACACTATGTGTGAGCAAAAGTAATTCCGAAAGGATTAAAGACATTAATTGATTATGGTTGGGTTACTAAAGAGCCCAATCACCATAAAACAATATATATTACTCTGATTCTCTCCACAAGGTAAGTTCTGCTTTGGTGCTTAAAGTTGTCGAAATGGATTAGAGTCTATACTATGTATGATCAACAGTAATTTTGGACAGGATTAAAGATGTTAATTGATTATGGTTAGATTACTCAAAAGCTCAAGTGGCATAAAACTGGGTTGGTTTGACTTTGGTGTTTAAAGTCTGTCGAGATGTCTAAGTGTGCCAATGCCAAAACACCAAAATCCAAGCAACCGAAATATCACACGAAATTCAATGAGCGTTGGGAACGGGAATTTTAGTGGTTGCAATCACTTTCAAAGGGACATGAATATGCATTCTGCTCTTCCTGTTAAGCTGATTTTAAAGTCTGTAACAGTGGCAAGAATGACATCGCACGTCACACAGAAACCCGATCTCAAAAAAGCATATTTAATGCAACAACAAATATGCCATCACTGAAATCCATGTTCGCTGATCTGCATCAAATGTGGATAAAGTTATGCACGATGAGACACTATTTGCCAACTTTATAGCCGAAGAAAGTTACACATGATGAGACACCATATGCCAACTTTATAGCCGAACATAACCTCCCATTTCTGGTAGCAGATCATTTTTCAGATCTATTCAAAATAATGTTCCCCGACTCATAAATCGCACAAAAGTTCTCATGCAAATAGACAAATGCTACTCACATAGTGACTATTTTATTGTTCACAAGAAATCATAATCTTAATTGTAATATAATAATAATAATAATAATAATAATAATAATAATAATTTATTATATAAACTCACTGTTGTGAGTGACCATCTGCAGAACGCGACCAGCAATCACGATTTTTAGGCAAAATATGCGCTTGACACTACTATGAACGACCGCATCGCAAAAACCGATATAAATATCAATGACCTTGATTTAATCTTTGTAAACATGAATGTAAACCAGACTAAAGTACATGTCACTAACTGCCAATGTAATCCATAATGCCTGTGATAAATGAGGTCTTTGTCTGCGTTTATAATACTAGTAAGTGATAATCGTTTACTGGATTTGATTGTCATTATTAAAGAGTGGTGACAGTGATGATAATGATGTCAACAAAGGTGTCTGCCAATTAGGCTTAAAGTCACAAAGGGTGTGATGGTATAATGTATGCATTTGTGCTACATGTGAAGAATCTTACTTACTTTAAAACAACATTAGACCCAGACAGTACCAATCTTGAGCAGTTCTGGCAGCTAATCAGCAATCTGAATCTACCCAAAGGCAGGAAACAATTTAAACTTCTTGGTGGACTCAGTAGAGTTGTACTGACATTGTCACATTCCAATGCAGACACGAAAAAAGGATATTTTCCATTCTGAGGAAAATTCAGGCTGACTCCAGAGGAAACCTGGATCCATTAACAATACATCATCTCCTAAGTGTTAAGATTGACAATGATGAGGACTGCCACCAATATAATCCAGCAATGATTTAAGAAACGCTAAAAATGCTTGTGGTACATATAAGAAGAATTTGAATGGCAACAAGTTACTGTGAAAGGACTGATTGATGAGATGATGTGCATATTTTAATATTTAAAAAATGTAAATTTGTTCAATAGTTGTAATTTTGTCCATTTGCATGCTAAAATCAGGTCAATGAATATCCTCCCTCTTTTGAGGTCAAAACTCCTGACCAAATTTTGGTAATCTTCTGATCTGTCCTGACATGACTTGTCTTTTCTGTCACATGTATGCACAGTAGCAAGTAGAAAATCTGCTACCTGTTTTATGGTTTAGCTACCGGGTGAAAAATCCAGCAGAAACTTTTGCTACCAAAAGTTTTTTTAAAACAAGAACTCTCAATGACACAAGGTCTGAATTTCACTGATTGACAAGATGAAGATCAGCGGAATGCATGCACAATTCAATCAATGTCGTTTCCACTCAAATAGCGGACAACTTGCTCCTAATGAGTAAGCAACAACATAAAGCAACTAACTCATGTAAAATAAACTTTTGCTACTTGGCAAGTTATTTTGCTACTGGATTAAAAAGTAGGTAGGAAAAATTTGCTATCTGCTACTTCATGTTTAATTCTAACCCTGTTGTGATAAAAACATTCCACACTCTTCAAAATCATTCATACTTGTAAAAGTTCAATTCAAGCAATATTATTTGAATTGAGCTAAACTCTGTTTTATATATTTTTCACATCTCCTTTTTAACATTCATCTCATTTGTTCGCTACGATTAACCCATTTCACTCTTACCAAGACATATATACGTACACAATATATTCTGGCATCCTACGTATACGAGTTCTCGTCAATAATACAAATATTATTTCACTTTTCAAAATCTGCTTTCAATATTTTTCAATAGTTTAATATTAAAATGACTTTACTTCTCTACAGAAAAGAAACTATTTCCTAAATCATTCTATTGCAAACAGCTTCCCATTTAGACAGTTTATAAAAATAGCCCAATTGAAACCTGTGGTCCTCACCCTACTGAACTAGTTAACATCCACCTTTACAGTGCTGTAATATATTTACTTATTTTATAGTAAAATATGCCTTTACTTTTATATTTTTTTATACCGAATATTTTTGAAGTGATAATTCTATCAAGATACACTGTTGATCTAGAAATAACACTACAACTTCCATTAATGGCTGTCCATTTTTACTTAAACAGGTGTTTCTCAAAATAATACTAGTATTAGGTCAATGTTATCCATGAAATAAATGCTATTGCTACACATGATTTATTGTTCATTTGACTCTTAAATGTGTACGTTTATTTAGCCATCAATGGCATGTATATGTAATAAAATAATGATCTACTATTTCCCATTATTAGACCGATATTGCACACGTGCAAACTCAGTGTGTGCTTCCACCTACAAAACAATGTAAACAAGATGGTTTGCAATTCTTCACAGCTTTATGAATAACATGTTTAGAAGTTGATGCTGAATGCTGCTCTTCAAACTTACTTTGAAAGTGCTCAAAGGCTATGATAACACAGAATTCAAAATTTCAAAATCTATGCTTTTTGAGAACCATAACAAGAACGGGTTGCTGATGAGAACTGGTAGGATGCAAGTGCACGTCTCTATCATACAAGTAATTCCTTAGACTAACCTATTCTCCATTCAAGCAATGGCACACTTACTTGCACATCCATTGAAATTATTAGTTAAATTCCCTTAGACTACAAAATGAACATAACTTGACATTTTTTGGTGTTCATTTCAGTTTGTTTTGGTTAGGGACTGACCATTTAATTGGGAGGGGGAGGGGGTTGTGATTTTCTTTTGAACCGGGATATTTTGTCCTAACTTTGTTCACATCCTTGATTCATGCACCATGTTTCTTGCGACCTCATGTGCTTGTTTTGAGATCACCAGGTGGGTCACACAGCATTCACTGTCAGTGACAGCAAGTGTTAAGGAAAAAAATAAAATATGTGTTTCCTATTGCAACGGTTTAAAAATTTTTAAAAAAAAAAAAACACTATATATAAATTAAATAATATTTCAAGTGCTTCAAAGTACTGGGTAAAAGCGGCTCAATTAGATGCACAAATCAATTTCGGCAATGTGATTCTTTTTTTTTTTTACCATGGGGGGAAAAAAGTGCTAGGGTCGACAATGAGAAACTGGGACAGTCGGCCGACCGTAAATACGCATTTTTTTTGTTTGCCTAATGTAGAAATATTGGATGCAATGAGACTTAAATACAGACAAGTCAAATACCAGAAAACACAATGAAATTTTCTAAATTAACTAATGCCATATTTTCCTCAAAGTTTGTGGCCATGGTGTAAGTGTTAGCTGTTCAAGCCAGAGCCGCTGTTCACATGTTGGCTTTCTTTACCTCTTTATTAGTAGGAAACCCATGTCTGGGATTTCTGAGTCCACAAAGTCACTGTAAAAAATGGTTACTATAACATGTACTTCTTATATCATGTTAGAAAAAAATTAATTCAATGGAAAACTACACAGTACAGAATTCTTCATTCGAGTATTTTAAAATAGGAAAATACAAATCTTTGCTGTGAAATAGTGCAAAAAAATATCTTAAAAATCCACCATACCTTTAAATTTGATACATTTTTTGAAATAACTTCACAAAAAATTCATAATTTTAAATTTTTATATTTTTATTATTATTGATAAATGTTTTATTACAGTCAAAATGCGTTTGAAAGCAACAAAACATATTACAGATGCAAATAGTAATACAGAGACACCATAAACGACTGATTTCTACACCTTGGCTTAATTGTCAATTTCCACTCTTATGTCACGTGGGATTTATATCAGAGGCACAAACAATGGACAAACTTCCTAAAATGGGCAAACTTTGATGTACTCGCTAAAACGATAGCTCACCAAAAATTTAGTGGGTTTATAAACATTTTTTCAACGATTAATAAATTAAGCAGATACAGTTGGACATTTCCTAAAGTGATTTTAATAGTTTCTTGCAATATTATAATGCAAGCTTTAAAATTCATGTTAAGGGCACAAACCATAGCAGGTTGATGATAATGGATATAGTTGGTACTTTATTTCTAAACATCAAAGAAAAATATTTTTTTCAAGCTACATTGGGGTGGAAGTTATTTTCTTACAAAAAAATACTCGGTCCTCCTCTGTGAAAATTACATGGTCAGGGACAGACGGGGGGGGGGGGGGGGGGGGGGGGGGGGGGGCGGGGCTTTCATTATTTTTTTTCTTTTATCTCAAGATACCGTCGTTTTCTCGTCTTATATAATGAATAGAATTAGTTCTTTTTTCTACAAATCAGAGCAAGAGTACTCGTTTCAAAGTATCTGAGAGCCGGAATTTTTTTTTTTTGAAATCCCAGACCCACTACTAACCCTAACCCAGTACAAAAATAGTAAACAATGGTTACTATTAATAGTCGGTCCGCTTATCGGCTTTCCCATTATAATCATTACCACCACTAGCATGACCGATGGCTCATTGACAATGCCCTTAAAACCTCAATGATGGTGATGATGATAATCACCATATTCTGGGTTTTAAGGGCAATATTAGGATCGTCATGATAAACCATCATCCGTAATTTCGCGCTAACGACACTGCATACGGACATGATATTTGCCGTACTACACTACTGTCTACTGAAATCGTATTTTTGATTTGATCGTGTTCACTTTATCAGTAAAAAATGTTTCTTGATTTATGAATCCCACTTTCTTAATTACTAGGGATGGTATAATTTTGACGGTCCCTTTCCTGCTCTCGTTTGAGTTCACAAGCCTCCCGTTGCTACTCTTCAGGAAATACAATTTCCCGCGAAAACCCGTTCTGGCAGGCTACATGTAATGTCAAACACAAACACGGGGACTGGGCTAGCTAATAGCCACCCGAAGAATGCAAAGTTTATATCCGACATTTTTTTAGCCCTTAAAAAAAAAGAAAATAATGGAAATAATTTGTTATGTTTTTATATCTTTTTGTTTTTGAACAAACAAACATGATCAAAATAACAACAAGCCATCAGAGCTAATATATACATAGAACCGTTTATTCGCAGATAGGTTCAGTCATTGTGCATATTACAAAATGTAATGGGGATAGGACATGGTAGTAATCGGAATATTATACGTAAACAAGTCAGTGGTAAACATTGCACAATCCAGCGAAGATGATCTAAATATCATGCACACTGTGAGCCCACCCCCCACTCCCACCCCACACACACACATTAACTGCATAATAACAAAACATGGTTCAGTTTCTCAAAACTGTTGAGGAGTTTGTTGTTATCTGTACCAAATAGATTAAAAAGTTTCCTCTGCCTTAATTGTTTTGCTTTGATTAATATATGTAATGGTGGAGAGAGAGAGAGAGAGAGAGAGAGAGAGAGAGAGAGAGAGAGAGAGAGAGAGAGAGAGAGAGAGCAATTTTAACATCATCTTCTAATGCACTCGAGTATAAACATTTTTTTTTTTTAAATTGCATATGATATAACACATCTGACTATAGGAATATGTGTTAAAACTCAAAACAAACCCAACAGTATCGTAGAGAATGACTAAAGAGAAAGAAAAAAAAAAATACAAACCGACGACCCGTACGATTATGATTTGTGATAGTGAAGTCGATGTTAAAAACTTACCTGTCGCTCAGGTTTCTAATAGAAAGATTAATTACAAATTAATTTTACGTATTTGATGATGATGATGACAGCGGTATGGGCGGCGACGAAAACGATATGTGCTCTAAAGATAGTCGATAGACAAAGACAAAACACAGAAGACAAACGTTTGGCGACTAAAATACTGTTTCTCCGAATATGTCATCTTCATGTTAACTTTCAAAAAGAAAACTTTTGACTACCGGTATGTGAGAAACAATGCTCACCTTAGGATTTTGAAAATAGAACTCAATGGAAACGAGCGCAGGGCCGAGTGTGCGCTGGTCCATGAGAGTGAATTATAACTCTCGATATGGTTGATGTCATATATATATATATATGGAAACTATGTTTTTGTTCAGTGGAAGGGATTACATATTAAATAAAGATAATAACTATAACTCTGGGGATCTGGGGAATTAGAAGTAAATATAATATTTAAGTTAAAACATACAACACATAAAATCTGACAAATATGCTGAAACGCGAAAATATGTTCAAACAGTGAAAATAATTCCTTGAACAATTATTTTTATTGAAACAAATTATGACAGCAAAAAAAAAATAAAAAAAATATAAAAAAATTCTTACAACTGCAAATTTTGTATCATCAGCATAGAAATATAGTTAGTTTTCACAAAGAAAACACATTTTTAATCTACCTTTTAACTTTATTGACAAAATTGAACATATTATAATTTCTAAATGAAAAAAGTGTCAAAATTAAATGTCACGTTACAAATGTAATGGGCACATCATTAGCACAAATTTTAGATTATCAATTTCTGAAGATAGTTTAAAATGATTAAATAAATCATTAATTAGATTTTTAAAAAATAAAGGAACCATCAAAAAAGCGATTAAAAAGGTGAGAGAAAAATAATTGAAAAAAATTAAGAATGACACAGAACGGCTAATGGATTCAACAGGACTGTTGATAAATGTACATCTATATAATTGAATAATGGATGATACATATACATTTCTTGGTGAAATAAGACCAACTATCGTTAAGTTAATCAAAAGTAAAATAAAGCAGCTAAGATTAAGCTCTGCGGAAAGTTCGAATGGAGCTGGTTATGAAAATAGCTGACAATAATAATAATAATAATAATAATAATAATAATAATTATTATTATTATTATTATTATTATTATTATTATTATTATTATAAAACGGGGACATGCTGCAGAATTGCCTACCTGCTATCACAGAACAAAAAATACACCAAATAATAACTGCAGAAAGAATAAATACTGCTTAGGATAAAATGTTCGTAGAACTGGTTATACAGATTGTCCAGAAAATTATTATGACACAACTTGTTAATTTGTTATTACTGAATTGAAACATTTTACATTGATAAGTATATATCACTTAGGGACAGATCTCAAACGGATTCACCAAAGTAAATAAAAATTATTTATAAAGAAAACAACTGTATCAATAACCAAAACAAATAAACAAAGAATTTCTAATTATAATACTGATAAGTATCGACACTGCTCAATTAGATTTAGTGACATTGATAATTTTGAAAATGGATTTAATTTATCAATAAATGCTCATGAAGTTCGTTATGAAAATATTATTTCATGAAGGTATCAGAAAACATAAAAGATTAAAATCCACATGTTTATTTATTATTGATAAATGATGAACAAAACTGAAGATTTTATCAAGTTTAATTTCAAAAACAATAATTTCGCAAAATAAGGATAAAGATGAGTAGAAAACATTTAAAGTAGTATGAATCACCATATAAATCATTTGAACAACAGTTGACATGAAGCAGCAAAAAGTAATCAATTGATGTAATGACTGAGGAAGATTCATGTGTAAAATTACTATATTTTAAAGTCAGTTAAGGGTAACTTTTGATATTAATCGCGATTCTATATCAACAATAGAAACAATAGGAACACGCAAAGGAAAAGCAACTAAATGTAAAGAAAAAACCGCCTAACATACCACATCAAGCTTTTTTTATTTGTTAAAGCAACACACAAAACTAAAAATCAAAATCTTAACTTATACATAAACCAGTTGTTTTTCAGGGGAAAAGACTGTATAAAAGTGTCTCACAAATATTTGCAAGAAATAGCTGAAGAAGTTTGTAATAGCCTTAAATCCACAAGTACTAAAGCAATTATATTCGCTTCAGATTACAAACTTGATTATGTACAAGTATCTGCCACACAGGTAATAATACCAAACAGGAGAACAAACTAAGATTAAAGATTGTGATAATCTAACAGGTAAGTACACGGAGCCAGCACATAATGAATGCAATTTTAAATTAAAATATATATAATTATTTATTCATCATGTTAGGATGTCCAATTATTTATTAAAACAATGGGCTAAAATAAGGCTGAAAATTGAAGTTCAATTTATTCCAATTAATTAGAAAAGATATTTTTCATTTAGCAAGGATTTTGTTGTTGAGGAACTATTCATAAAAAAAGAAAAAAGATCATGAAAAAGTAACAGTTAAAGAACAATAAGGTTTGTTGAAAGTTGCAGATTTATGCAATTCCTCCATGTCAGTTTAAGACACCAAAAAGATTAAATTATCTAAACCAATCTATAGCGGATTTAATTTTCTTGAAGATAGCAAAGAACTCATGAAACAAGTCGAAGGCGATAAGGCAAATCTGCTGACATCTGATTCAGATTCATTATGTGTTAGTATAAAAACTGATGATTTCTATCAGAATCTTAAACATAATATTAAATAATATGATGCTGGTGATTATCCATCACATATCATCTATGGTATTCCACTTGTTAATGTAAACGTTCCAGGATTGTTTAAAGATGAAGTAAATGGTATACAAATGCAGGAATTTACTAGATGAAGAAGTATGTAATCCAAATAATTTAAAGTTTGAAATGTACATGCATTATTTACTGGAACAAGAAAGAAATGATCAGGAAGTCAATTTCCCTAGATCATGTGATCATGATATATATTGAATTACACTAAACAAAATCTTCAGTATCTTCATTTGATAATAAAAGCTATTTAGTTGATTAAACTTCAACATTACCTTATATACATTGTTCCTTATGATTATTATTGACATTATTCTCTGACTTCATAACCATGCGGTTACTTTAATCTATTAAAATTTTTCTGCTCCTTGTTTCCTTTAAAAACTAAAAATTTACTTTTGTTTAATTTCTATTAAAGTGTTATTTTCTATATAGATTCTTCCCATTTTCTGGAACCCCTTGAAAAGAATGCAACAATGAACATACTATGTACCATGAAATGTTTATTGTATTTAATTACATTTTTGTGCAATTACCCCAACTGATATTTTGTAATGTTTGCCACTACGTGCTAACTTTCTTAGATATGATGATTTATTTTTCCAGTCATCCAAGTCAGCACGATAATCAATATGTTACTATTCGCAAATAATTTTATTAAATTTTCAATCCAAAGACCTAATTTATGTTTTGTTATCAACAATAAAAACATATTAGTTGCACAAATAATAGCAATATACTAGACAAAAAAGCTTCAGTTTCTTACAAATCCTAAGTAAACTTTGTTTCTCCACAATTTGTCTCCACAAATATGGTCACGTCAAACGGATCCTTTAACAACTGTATACTGTTAATGTGATTATTTCTTTCATGTATTTAAATTGATGTTACCACCCACACCAGTATCAGTTTCCATGTTTGTTCAATATAAGGTAATTCTTTATTGTTAATATAATCAAGTACTCCCTCTCAGATTATTATATTATAACCATTCCTGTTCGTACACAACATTTTATTTATAAATATTTTTTAAAAAGTTCTGTTTAAGAAAAACTAGTAATTATTACTCCGCTTTTATATCAAAATAACACATGTTTTTAATATATTATAAACAATCTTAACATCCGTTTTTGTAAATTTGCTACTTTTGATTATGTTACATATTTCAAATGCTAGTTTGTAATGTTTGATATTGTATTTTTCTTTTAGCATCCTGCTTACATGATCAAATTCTTAAGTTGTATTTGCTCTAAAATAATTTTTTTTTTCAGAACACTTAGATGATAGCAACCTTATCAAAATATTTTTCAAATGAATTATTTTGATATTCTGATGAGTGTCAGCTTTAGATTTTCTTTCTTTGGTACTGGTTAAAATTTGATAGCAACATTTTTTTCGCTAGATTATATACTTTTACACAATATTCATATTCATGCATATGACATGTTACAAAGGCTGTATTTGTGTCCAGGCAATTACATTTATTTATTAATCTTTTGATAGCGAGTGCTCGTCTTAGACAATCTGCCAGTCAGTCTTTCACATATTAAATATAGGTTTTATGTGCATCAATATTTACTTTTCTGTTGATCTGATAATGAATTCCCTGTTGAACATTAGCTATTTTTAAACTAGTGCCATGCAAATCATGATCATGTCTTGATCTTAAATCTCTCCATATACAGTGATGTTCGGCATATAAATTATCAGCTGACACATTCCTTATTTCAGTTGATTTTTTTAATTCATCGTAAAATATTCTTGTTTTACCTTCCATGAATTATTGATTTAATTTGAATCCTTGTGAATAAATGATGTTTGGCTTTCCTTCGATTGTTAAATTTGTTTTGTCAATTCCAGGATTAAAGAAGTATTAATTCTTTCCATTTCCTTATTCCACTAAATTAATATTCCTTAAAATTACATCATTGGTATAGCTTGTTAGTGTTGAATTACACGGGACAGCAATTACAAGTTCCTTTGTTTTACATTCATATAAAAATGACAAACCATTTCTACATTTACCTAACATTGTTTGTTCTACTGTTTCTGATGTTACTGAATAAAGTTGCAGGCAGACGTTTGCCATATCATAATTTTGATTGTTACCTTCCATGACTTCAGATATTTTGGCTAATGTTATTTCAAATCTGATACAAATATCCAAAGTCACTGGTTATGTCAAACTGAATCTTATCACAATTTGCATTTCTATATTCAATTAATTGGAGTGCTTCCTTGTTAGTATCTCGTATGCCAGCTGCAGGTACTGCGATTTATAATCTTATCTTTCTATATTTTTGATTCATAATACCTAATTTTTCTGACACTTTATGGAACAACAACTGTTTGTATAATTTGAAAAGATTGTAACGATTCAACCTACAAAATAATCAGTTCCATAATATATTTCAATAATTTGTAACAAACGTTATGCAATCATTGTTAACGACACGGGTTCCTCTATCACCTTTAATCTTGAAATCAACTGACACAAAAATGTCCCAGAAACAATCAGTATATTTTGAATTATTTTTGGAATATACATTTTTAGCAAGTGTTCAGGTTTAGCTGTACTAGGAGCATGGGTTATGCAGGGATGTATTGCATTAGTGGGCTTGCTTTTATCGGGATTTTATTTTCTGCCAATTAGGATTTTATATTTTCTAGTGTTCGTTTAATTTTAAACTTTAGATACATTTTTCTGGAAAATATATAAATTAACAGAACAATACTATAAAAAAAAGCATTTACACAAATATATTAATATAAAATATAATTATCTGATAATAATTATAAACTTGTTTTTGAATATTAATTGAGCAACTTTTTCCTTCTTCACTAAAATATGTTTGTTCGTACCAATAAGCAGATTCCGTTAAGTCATCTATTCTTTTACTTATTAAATGTTTTATTCATATATAATTATTATTTAAAAGGGCACATATTTTTTGTTGTTGTTATTTTCATTATATTGATAAGAAACTTATTGATAATCTTTCCATGTTTGATTCCTTCTTAATTGTTTGGTCCCTTGTCTGTAGACATCAATTAACTGGCAAAGTTAACAAATTTTGACATGAACATTTACCATTCAGCTGATGAAATGAATTTTCCGGTTGTTGATATAATAAATGGTGCACCACCAACTTCTGCTAATACAGTCATTATTTAACTAATATCAATTTTGATCTAACTTCCATATCAATATTCAACAGTAGGAAAGAACAATTTAAAGTTTCCAAGTACAAATACTATTAATCCATTATATGCATTTTTAATTAGTATTTTCAATTTCAAAACTGTTATTTTTATTTGGTCCATTATATGAGAAAATTACAACTTGAAATATCTAATTTTGCTACATATGGTGTAGTATTTTGTACAGCTTTATTAATAACGTCATCAATGCTTTTATTTTGATTTCTATAAAAAAAACACAAGTTACTTGATTCTTTTTGTATCCATAAATTTTCTATTCACTTTTTCCTACTTTTATCGTAATTCCACCCCAGAACTTATGATCTTCATAAGTACCAGTAACAACATCATTTGGCACTTCATATTCATAATTATAATCATGTCTAGGTAATGAAAAGGTATTTTCAGTAACATCATAAACAATATTTGGTTCTTGTGCATATTTTAGCGAATTTATTTTATTGTTTAAATAAATATCAAACACTGTAACATAATTTACTACTTTATTCATCTTTTCATTTTTTCAGTTTTAAATCACAAGTTTATGATATAAATATTTGCGCAACATCATTGATTTTATTTTCCAGTTCATTATCCATCCCTGATAAATACTAATATTAAACCTTAGAGCTTGTTCATTTTTAGCAAATAATTTTTCTTCTGATTTTGTTTGCATCTATTTAAATAATTATGGAATATCACGTTATTAATATCTCAGTTCAATCTTTAAACTTTGTAACTGACAACGTCAAAGTCGTTTTCTGTGAAAAGATAATTTTCATTTATGTCAATCCTTGGTTTGTTATCATTTATCTTTTTGTTAATATTTGTAAAGTCATTTTGTTTGTTGTGTGCTTCTAATTAATGAATATTAGCAGTTATTTCATTTTGTAGTTGACTTAATCTGTTATATATTGTAGATGTTAGGTCAGCCAGTTCTTTGTTGTCAGCAATTTCTCTATCCAGATTCTTTCTGAATTATTTAACCATTGTTTGCAAAGATTCACATTTGTCCATGAAATCTTTTAGTTTTCCTATATCAGATTTTAACTGTTCTATCTCCTCCTTGATCTTTTGCTTAATATTTTTACTATTTAAACTGTCAGAGTTTTCACCCTTCAATGCATGCAGATCATAGATAGCTTTTAACAAAATATCAACCTCTTGTTTAAATAGACCCCGCACAGATACAATCTTTCTTCTGTTTTCATCTATCTCACTTTGATGCTCTTTTATTCTGTTTTTTTTTCCCCCGTGTCTGATGGATCAGATTTTTAGAACTTATTTGATTAATTTCAGTTTTTAAATTCCTTCAAGATCACTTTATTTGTTAATTTCTCTTTTATTTTCTATCAAGCTTAATATTATATTATTATTTGGTTTTATATTTGTTGATATACTGCTACCAATCTGTGCAAGTGGCAACTTAGGTATCTGCTGTTGAATATGTATTATTAAGACAGCCGGAACCCTTAAAGATATTTCCATAACTGACCTTTTACGAAAAGCATATGTTACATGCATGCCATTATAATTAATTATTTTCATATTTTCATATTTTAAAGAAATATTTAATTTGTTGGTAGTTCCACTCTCTAACTATTTATAATTTCCATTATGAGGATATAAAGTAACGTTCTGTAACACAAACAGTGCACCTATTTGATGGTGGTACAATAATGTATGCATTACGTTTCAGATATTCAATATCAACACTATTTTCGTCATAACCATTGTTTGCTATTTCTTCTTTAACAGCTATCGTGTGAATATCAAGGTTATAAAACCGGCTACTGGACGTGTTGGCAGGCACCAGTTTAGAAGACAACATCGACCATAATCCCAGTTCAACAAGTGCACATGACAGCTCCCTATCTTCTATGACGAGGTCCAGTCTGTGACCCTGATTCGCCATTCTATGGATGTAGTAAAGAACGCAGTGAAGATTTTCAATCCTGGACAGGTGCTCATCATCAATGTGGATCAGCTTCTGTACACATTTGCAAAGCAAATCCAAAAGAGCTGACCAACAAGCATTTATTGTGACGTTCGGCGGGCTGCACATCGAGATGGCAGCTCTCAAGGCACTTGGAGATCTTTTGGAGGACAGTGGGTGGACCAGTGCTCTTGTGCAATATGGCGTTGCCAAACCCGGAACAGCAAATTCGTTTTATAAGACCTCCAATGTGACACGCACTTTACACGCTCATCAGATCACAGCTAGTGCTCAGAATCTACACATGCAAAAAGCTTACGCCCAGTACAGTTGCAGGAAGAAGGAGAGAATCTGATGTCCCTGGAAGACTGGTGTAATGAGAAAGCTGTAGCAATTCCCCAGTTCCAATTTTGGTCTATTATCCATGCAGATGGAACACGAGGTGATGATCCATGTAAGAGCAATACGATAGACAGATTTTGTACTCTATGTTAATGCTGAAACCACGATCGTTCCATGGTTTATCGCCTTGGAACACGCGAATTATGCTGGGTGGATTCCAGGACATCTACGTGACATGATTACACTGGAAGTCAAACATCTTGATGTATTTAGAGTTTCTCACAGAGACATTTACTGTAGAAACGACGGCACGTGCATTCTCCGCTATTGCCATAGACCAGGCCCTCGAACAAAACAATGGAACCTTGAAAGGCGATGGCGGAGCTGTGAGTCCGACTCCGAATCCCGCAGCCCTGTGGCGCTCGACGGTATCTAGACCCAAGATTGCCCGGGCGATTCGAGAGATCAAAAACTCAATGGAGAAGAGAATGGATATAGATCTGCAGCATAATGAGCAGACTCCAATGTACAGAAGCCATTTGCACAAGGTGACAAATTGTTAATGGATGTCATGGAAGAGATAGGGAATCAATTCAGTGATGAGAGCGGTGACCACCTCGTACTAGACAACATAAACTTTGCCTATTCAACTGTCATAAACACTGTGCGCTAGAGTAAGACGTTTGAACAAGAGCAGTATGGCACCTGTGTCAAAGAACGCCTTGACAACTAAACATAATCCATTACTGAACTCATCAAGAGGACCCCCCCCCCCTCTTCCGTGAACCTCCACTCCGAGAGAAGTCAAGAAGTCAAGAACACAGAAACAGCTGTCATCGGTGAAGAACGACTGTTCCCTATTCTCCAGGTTGTACGTTGTGTCACAGATACGAGAAAAAGACCTCCACTAATTCTTTGTGCACAAAAATCAGGCATGACCACCGGCCTTATCACAAATGGGCAAACTGAGAATTGGAGAAACAATATCTGATCTGGTAGGTTGCTTGGAATACCTGGTCTCTGCAAAATATAGTGCTCCCAATCCAACTGCTGAAGTCTTTATCCTTGATGAGGCTGCTATAGTCAACATGCTTCGACCTGGTCCTGCCGTACGTCAAATCCCAACTGCAGCTAACAAGACAGGTCGATGTTGTGTTGGATCAGTACCTTCCAGACAGTTTGAAAGCAGATACACGAAGCAAGAGTGGGAATGGTGTTCGGAGACGCGTGGAGCCATCAGTGCAGTTGTCTGAAATTGATACGAATTTCTTTTAACTGATGACAAATATACGGAACTGTTCTCCTTCCTGGCGACCAGTGCAGCAGTGGACAGTAACAAACAAGTCATCAGCACACTTAACTCTGGTGTACTTTGTACTAAGCCCTGCTGATGTGTCAGATCCTTCTCTATGCAATCACGAGGAAGCCGATACATAAAACCTCCTCCACCTAGAAGATGACGTGAATCAATGCACAGTTGACACGGATGTGGTCATTCTGGAAGTGACATTAGCCTAGCGCCTCAATGTTCATGAGCTGTAAGCTGCCTTTGGAACTGGGAAGAACTTTCAGTTCTTAGCAGTTCACAAAATGGCCCTAACACTGGGTCCTGATCGGTGTGTTGCTTTGTCAATATTTCATGCATGTATTGTGTGTGACACGGTGTCATCCTTTGGAGGAAGAGGGAAGAAGACTGTATGGGACACACGGAAAGCCTATAACGAGTTCACACCAGCATTCTTTGCTTTGGGTGCTACACCAGAATCCATAGAATATTGAATTAAACCACTGGAGCGCTTTGTGGTCTTGCTCTATGACCGTACCAGCAGCCAGGAATGTGTAGACCAGACTCGCAAAAAAAAGGACTCTTCACTCAGAAGGGCAGAGCAATTGATGACTTTTCCCCGACAAAGGCAGCATTCATCCACAAAGAGGACCGTGTACCAGGCTGGTCACTGCTGGTTCCAGATGATGATTGCGGATCCTGCGCTTCCATCGCCAAGTGAGTTGGGGTGTAACAAAAATTCGAAAATGTGGCTGGGAAATATGATGGACAACTCTTTCAGAAGAGTATTATACATGCAAATAGGATTGAAATAATACAATCTAATAGAGTTTGCAACCCCATAAGTGGATCCAGTCAACCAGGCAACATTTAAACGGATGGCGGCCATCTTGGAAAATGGCAGCCATTTCCGTCCCAGCCATTTTATCCCTAACACCCCTTCCACATCTACTGTCCATTAGAATTGTCATTTATCGCTTTTAGTTGTTACCTAGAGCCAAATGAAGTATGTTCGAAAGCGTCCACAAATTTTGGTGCTAACACAGTAGAATGGTTTGTGGCCCATGTGCAAAATGCGGGGTTTACTCTTGTTTCGCAGAGAGCTAGAGACCGGAAATTTGACTTTGTCTTATAGAACTGATGCTCGTTGTGTTAGTCTTTTGCAGTAGATTACATGCGTTCTGTATCTGCACGTTTGAACCAGTTTGCAGTTATTTACCATTTTTTACCTAATAAATAAGTTAATGTTATTTTTAAAATAACAATATGTTGATAATTTTGTACAAATATAGACTGTCCGAATTTCCCGTCTTCGTTTTGTTAGTCATTTAACTTCGGACACGCTATTTTTATGGGGATGGGGGTGTTTGGCGATAACTCTATCGAGTTGAAGTTCAACTATGATTCGAACATATGACGCACTTGTAGTGGAGCGAATAAGTGCATTTTTTTCACAGGAATCGTTCAAATTGTGATACAAGTATGAAACTTGCTAAAGATATTCACAATAGTGTATCTTTTCAGAAAAGAAAAAAAAAAAACAAAAAACAAAAAATAAATTTTTTTTTAAAAAAATTAAAAATAGTAGCCACTTGAAAATCCAAGTTCGCAGCCAGTTTTCAAGATGCCCACCAATGATTTATATTTTCGCTACAGAAATTGATCGAGTTGTCCAGTTTGGATGAATGAAGTGTCCATTTCTATGCTTATGAGTATCCAGTAACTGATTTTACGATTTTTCCAACTTTTCAGATAGCGCGGGAAAGCGGTGCCAAGGATGGCAGGCTTTAGTTATCAGGATGGTGTACAGATCGCACGGGACTTACATGGCACTGGATGAACTATCGGGTTAGGTGCAGGGTAAAGGCACGAACCTAACTGTATCCC
Source organism: Margaritifera margaritifera (assembly GCA_029931535.1). Classification (NCBI taxonomy): domain Eukaryota; kingdom Metazoa; phylum Mollusca; class Bivalvia; order Unionida; family Margaritiferidae; genus Margaritifera; species Margaritifera margaritifera. The sequence continues at coordinate 1,748,263 of JAQPZY010001341.1, forward strand.
ATATATTAAAGCCCTTAGGTGACACATGGTAAAGGATACACCATCGGCCTTGAAATGTTAATGTGAACCTCTCAAAATGGCTATTCCTGGTAAAGTTCAATCTAAATGGAAGACTGACTGGAGCAAATGTTGCCTTTGTCAACAGGACGAAAAAGAAGAGTTCAAGTCATTACCAAGTTCCTACGGTGCAGAACAAAATAGCTATAGCAACATCGCAACAAATGTTTCTCTGCTTCATGCTATCAATGCTTTACCCATCATCCTAGATCCAGCCAGATTAGGTGAAGGTGGTGGTATAGTAGGCACATTTATAATGAACAAAGCAAAATATCATCAAACCTGTAGATTGATGTTTAACAACACCTAGGTACAACGGGCTCAAAAAAGAGCATCTACTTTTGACACAGACACAGTTCAAAGCTGCAGCAAAATATCGATAACTAGAATTTTCAATCGTCCGAATGCTTTTTGTGTGAGAAAGAGGCCCCAGAATCTGCATCGAGACAAGAAACGACCATAAAATTAAATGACATACTAAATGAATGTGCACGGACTCTTAGTGATTGAAGGCTCTTGGCAAAACTCAGTGGTGGAGATGTCCTGGCACAGAAGTTTAAGTACCATCCCGATTGCTTGGCAGGATTGTATAACAGAGAGAAAGCCCACCGTAGGCATGAGAAGAGTGGTTGAGGCTTCCCTGGCAGTGAAGTTTATCAACTGTCATTTTCTGAACTTGAACTAGTCAACTATATAACTGATTTGAAATCTTGCAGTGAAGGTACCACCTCCACCATATTCAGATTTGCAGATCTAGCCGAACTATACAAGCAACGACTTGAACAACTGGGAGTAGAGTCACCAGATGTCAACTTAAACAGGCTAAAAGACCAGTTATTCTCGCATATGCCAGAGATAGAATTGCACCAGAAAGGTAGGGATATATTCTATGCTTTCAAGAAAAATGTTGGCTTGGTTCTCTCATAAGCTTCTGAGTGCAGTAAATATATCCTCCTTGCAAAAGCTGCTAAAATGATGCGAAGACACATGCTTGATCACAAATCTAAATTTGATGGAACGTTTCACGAAGGATATGTTAAAGAAGCCATCCCACCAACACTTCTTCAGTTTGTGGGCATGATGGCGCAGATATACAATCACAGATAAGGCTTGGTACATCTAAAACAGATATGGGTAATGCACAGCTTCTTCATTACAACTTTTTTGCAGGGTACACAGAACGAGCAGAAACACACAGACACTCCAAAGACCATGAGAGTCCCTTCCTGTTTACATAGGAATGTCTGTTTTTGCAAAGACAAGCAAAAGGCAACGTGTAGAAATGCTCCATGACAATGGAATCAGCATTTCCTACAACAGAGTGCTTGAAATGTCAGCACAACTTGAATATGCAGTGGTCACAAAATATGTGGAAGAGGGAGTAGTGTGCTCACTGGCTTTGAGAAAAGGGCTATTTACAACATCTGCCAGGGACAATATTGATCATAATCCAACTGCAACAACAGCAACCACATCATTTCATGGCACTAGCATTTCCATTTTCCAGTAAGCCCAGACAATTAGAGTGAGATGCGTGAACCACTTAAAATCAGAGAAGGAAAGGTGAAGACAGTTACAGAGTTTCCAGACTCTTTCACAAATATTCGACCAGCTTACTTCACAAAGAAGAATCTAAATCCACCTCCATCCCAAACCTCAGTTTTGTCTGTGCCATGTACTAAGTTACGAAGACCACATTTTACAGCGGAGTATGAATGGCTTGAAAAGGTGAACATCAATGAGAATGTGGACGATGCTGTTAGCATATCGTGGTCAGTTCACCGTGTGTCTCAGAAGAGATGCCAGAAAGTTTAAGTCAGCATCGCATCACTACTGCCTCTCCTCCGAGATAATGCACATTCTGTTGCCGCCATAAAGCATATGATGGATAAAGTCAGACACACAGTAGCATTTCTGCTCACATTAGATACCAAGGATATTGCCGATCCTATTCTTGCTGGTACTTTTGGAACACATTACAAAAGAGGGAAGGAGCATTTTAAGGTAGATTCTTGTTCTATCAACCCATCAAGAAGAACAAGGTTGCATTCTTCAAACAGGTAACCATTTCCAGTCGACCCAAGCAAAAGACACTGAAAGAAGACTGTCACCTCTTCTCTCAACTCTTCATCTCCTGCCAAAGCAGACAGCGTGACTTACATGAATTCTCCCTGTATGAAAATCGGGCTGTTACTGCCGCTTTGAATGATAATGGGAAGCTCCGTGCCTGTCAAAACTCTCAACTGAATGACATTCTTGAAGCTTTGGTGACAATAGTAAACAGTGAGCTAGACGTAAATGCTCTCATTTTTGATGATTCAGCATTGGTGAATAATCTGCCATCATGTACAGCAAAGATATTTGATGAGTATGTCAGGATGGATGTCCTTCCCACAATAGAGGCATACTGTACCAAGTACAACAGAACTGACATAGTGTTGGATGTATATTTACATCCAGCTTAAAGGCTGAAACAAGGTCCAAGCGAGGTCAATGAGGTAGGAGAAGGTGACAAGCACAAATAAGATTTAAAGAAACTGGTGAGGCTTCCTGAGAGATGATAATAACAAGACAGAGCTCTTCTACTTCCTTGCAGAAAGTATAGCTCATGTACGCACCACAAACACGGCGATCGTCACAAAGGGAGAAAATGCCATCAGCAATCAAAACATCAGCGTGGACAATTTGTCTCCCAGTTCTCATGAAAAAGCGGATACCCCCATTTTTGTACATGCCAAACATGCAGTGATGGAAGGCAACAATGTCACTATGATCAATGCAAATGACACAGATGTCGTTGTCATAGCAACATGTTTTGCATTCTCTGAAGGAGGTAGGCCTTGAGAAACTATGAATAGCTTCTGGTCAAGGATCAAATCTTAGATGGATTCCAATATATAACATCGTTTCTACAGTAGGCTCTGAAAATTCAAATTGAATCCTTTTCTTCCATGCCTTCAATGGGTTTGACACTGTCTCTGCCTTCCGCGGCAATGGAAAGAAATATGCATGGCAGACATGAATCCTATGTAATCAGGCTTTAAGTGTCTTTACAAAACTTAGTAAATGCCCACCATAGGTTCAAGATGAAGACCTTGAAATCCTGGAGAAGTTCGTTGTTACGATGTATGACTGGACCAGCATCGCTGCAAATGTAAATGATCTAAGACTTTACCTTTTTGCCCGAAACAGAAATAATAATAATCGATCCATCCGACTCAGGCTGCTCTCCTGCAACATTCAAAACGGGTTGTATACCAGGCAGGACATATTTGGAGTCAGTCAATAGTGCACCAGCCAGTAACTCAATGCCCCTCTAACTGGGGGTGGTTAAAGAAAGTTGAAATGTGGCGGACAGTTTGGACTCCGCTCCCACCTATTTCAAAAAGTTGCAGAGAACTGACTAAATGTTGCTGTAAGACAAAAACTGTCATGGAAGATGCCAATGTTATTGCTTGTGCCTCATATACACTGCGCTATGCAGCTCTGCATGCCAGGACTAGCTGGAATATAGTTTATCTGTTTTGTAGACCAAACTGGTGCATAAATATGAGTGGAAACACAATGACGGGGCTCCATTGATCTGTATTTGAAAGTAAAATGTATTTTTTGGCATAAATTGGAGTTCATCTTGGATTTTGTTGATCATTTAAGAATTATTAGCTTTTTTAGTTTATAAGTTAGATCACAAGCATATATATAGACATTAAAATCAATACGACTTAACATCTTAGCTCAAAAGGTATTAAAAATTAAAACTTTTGTGAAAAAATGGTGGTCATCTTCGAAAAATAGCTGCCATCTTTGATTTGTTGGTGGCTAACTTTTTTTTTTGTGTCTTATTAAATAACCACGGAAGATAATACATGCCATATTTGGTGCTTATATCACCATGTGAACGATTATTGTACTTATAGATAATTGCTTCTAGGTAATGACTAAATCAGTAAATAGATCATATGCAGAGTGAAAAACTTTTTTGTAAAAAAAATCTCTGAAATTTGGGGGACCAAAATTGGAGAAAAAAGCACTTTACAAAAATACAAGGCGATACAATTACAATCTTTCAATTGACGAAAAATATATTTGAATGGATTTCCTAATGGGAATTTAAGATAAATCAAAGCATAAGGTATCAAGGATCCCAGTACCAAATTTTGATGAATTGATTAACGATGCTCTGTCTGTCTCTCTGGCACACACACACACACACACACACACACACACACCATCTCAGTTTAACTTATCGAAATATTCAACTCTTTCCATACATTTAAATCAACACCTTTACCTACTATTATTGATCTTCAAACACACACACAAACACACACAGATTTTATGCCTTAAAATGTACAAGATATAATGTAATATGGTTAATACAAATCTCTCTCTCTCTCTCTCTCTCTCTCTCTCTCTCTCTCTCTCTCTCTCTCTCTCTCTCTGAGAGAGAGAGAGAGAGAGAGAGAGAGAGAGAGAGAGAGAGAGAGAGAGAGAGAAAGATAGAGTCAAATTGTATTTTTCACTTGATAGAGAGAGATAAAGAGCTTATAAACCAAGCAAGAAAGCGTAGGTTTTTAAAATCTCTCTCGGTAGTTCAGCTGACAGAGTGTCGTTGGACTTGTAATCCAATTGTCGCGGATTCGATACCAGGGTCTGCTGCTTTGGTGTACCTTTGGGCAAGGTACTTTTTTCATATTGCCCAGGCACTATACTACCTTCATGTGTCGGTGTGCCATAAAACAACTCTCTCTCTCTCTCTCTCTCTCTCTCTCTCTCTCTCTCTCTCTCTCTCTCTCTCTCTCTCTCTCTCTCTCTCTATCTCTCTCTCTCTCTCTCTCTCTCTCTCTCTCTCTCTCAGATCAGATCATTAAAGACCGTTGCATACATTTCAATCCGCATTAATATGTTCCATAATTGTTCTCTGCTTCTTCATCACTGTTGCCATCATCTTCCTCATTTTCACCACGACAGTGATCATCTTCATCATTATTGTTGTTGTTGCTACTGTTGTTGCAAATGTTCGAATTTACCCCTCATCAGACTGAAGTTACCCCGTAACGGTCCGCAGTTATCATGCAGATGTAGTGGCGGCGCGAGGGGGGGGGGGGGCAGGCGAAAGGGCCGCCGTCGGGAGCTTTTTTCTTTTCTTTTTAGCTGAAATTTTCATAGTATTTCACTTCACCTTAGTGTAACGGGAGAAATTCTTGACAAAAATTATATTTAGGAGTGGGGGGGGGGGGGGAGAGGTTGTCAACTGACAAAAACTGTTCTCTGTGGCAAAGTAGGGGCGCCACTAAAGAACATTGCCCCCGGACGCCTCGAACTCTCGCCTCCACTGTGCAGATGTCGGGATTTACCCATTTTGAATATGGTATTATACATTTATTGTTTGAAACAATCCCCAAATAGGATGACGGAAAACCAATTAAAAAAAAAAGTATCAAACTCTCAGTCAACTGGACACTTACTATAACAGCCCTTCAACATTGAGCGTCTGTAAGTATAGCTAGGAAAGTTGGTTTGAAACATATGCAAATTACTTGCTAGTTTGAGGGTGATTGTGCTCCGATAACACAACGGAGTAAACGACAAAACAACAACAAATACTATGGCCTTCACCTGACGAAGTAGAGGCTCACGATTTCGATTTCTCACCATTGTCTATATAGAAATGGCTGATTCATACTCTTTCGTCAAAGGTGGTAAATTGAAACTGAAAGGACACAAAGATAAGAAGTATGCATTTGTACTGTATCATCTGTGTCCTCTGCTCTAAGGGACGCGTTGTTTAACTTTAGTGACTGCACCCACCCCTTCCATGCATTTTGTTGCTATTATTATTATTATTATTATTATTATTGCTATTATTTTTATTACTATTGCTATTATTATTATTATTATTATTATTATTATTATTATTATTTATATCAGTTACAACATTGCAAAATAATAGTTACGTATAGGTTATTTTTACAAGGATAACTCGCATAGTTAGCATCCTATATTGACATTATTGTGCAGACTGAAGTATAATTGGTTTAGTTGTACTAAACTTACTGTAAGGGTTACACGAAACACCCAAATCCACCCAACTATACACCAAATACACCCAAATATATCTTTGATATGCGTAATATACAAAGTATATGTTCATTAGGTATCATTTATTACAGGAAAATATATAAGTAGATGCAGTAGATGGCTAAGATTTTCTTTGCATAATGAGCATAACATATTGTTTGGTGTGCATTTTTATAACACGTTTATGTGTAAAATTGATATGTATAAAATCTCATTAAAGATCTTTTTTTTAAACTGTTTATACTGACGTAACAATTTTTAATATTTAGAATTTCTTTTTTTCACTGTTGTATGATACCCAAATAAGTACCTTGTTTATGTAGTGTATTATAGGTGTTAAAGGTATATTTGTGTGTATTTGGGTGTGCACAAATTACAGTGTACATTCTTTGTTTTATGAAAATATCAGAGCAGTTGATAAAAAAACAAGTTCAGATTTTGTTTTTACCTAGATTAAACCAATACACAAATATACTCTGTCTTATTAGTCAGCATGTATTGATGTTGTTTCCAGCTGGTACCATGTGGAGGTGTGAACAGAGCTTAGTTTGATGTTTAATATATTTATTAAACAACAAATGTTTAACCTTCTTTTTTGTTATGTATTGCAAAAGCCAAAATAATAAAAGTTTAAAGACTATATTTGTCTATGTTCCTTTCATACTAATTTTTTCAATGATTAGTTCTAAATAGATATGCTTCAGTTTTGTTTTGAATTTTCAGATTTATTACCTGAGGGAGGTACGCATCCCCAAATGCTAAATGGATGTGCACCTCTAAAGGTACTAAAAGTTGGTATATGTAGACTGATATAAATTAACAAATTGAACAATATATTATTGAACAAACGAAAATAATCTTTGATGAAAATACACAAACTCAGATACATCCCCTGAACTTGCAATCGTGATACATATACAAATAAAAGAAACAAATAAAAAGGATTTATATGTAGAAAATAAATAATAAATACAAGCAGTTTCAAACTATAAAGATGTTTAGTGAGTATACATCACATGAACATACAATTTGGCCAACCCCAAAAATGTGTGTTTCCTTTTGCACTGGTTTTAAAATTAGGGTAGGTAGGTATTTTTTTTTTTAAAGATTATATATAAATCAAATAACATTTCAAGCGCTTCAAAGTACTGGTCAAAAACCGGCTCAGTTAGATGCACAAATCAATTTCGGCATTGTGATTTGGGGTGGGGGGTAAGGTGGGGGAATTGCTAGGGTCAGCGGTCAGAAAGGGATGGTCGGAAACACAAAATATTTTTGTTGTGGCATTATAAGACAGGCATACATTTTATGATGTCGATTTTTTAGTCAATTAATAAAATGTATTCTGTGTTATAATGTCTTGTGTTGCCTTCATTTAGTTTAATGTTTAAAAAGAGGAAATTAAGGTAAATAAGTAGGAAAAATGTACAACATATTTAATCAAATTGAAAAAATAAATGCAATAAACAATAAACATTATACCTTATGAATTAAAATAACATACATCCCATGAACACACAAATATAATACATGTGCATTTGTATTTTTGTTCTATAGTAAACAAAAAAACTTTATTTAATTTAATTTTTTATGAAGAAATTGAAAAGAAAAAAAAACAACATGCAACCTGAAATAATTAAACAGGATACCAAAGGCATTAAAATTACATAACATCGATGAGTATCATTATGTGAACACTTCCCAGATGTTTATTTTATTAAAATGAGAAGTTGTATTTTATTATTTCTAAGAGTTTATGTAACAGTAAATATAACTGTTAGAATATATTGATAAAACAATACGGTAGGTCTGGTAGTTTCTTTCACAAAGAAAACTGAAATTAACACAGCCTAGCCACTTGAGGTGACTAGGAAAAAAGAAATGACAACACACACACACACACATATCTTCTTGTAGATTCTTCAATAAGAAGAATGAAATTTTAATTCACACAGAGTGTATAGCCACTTGAGGTTACTAAGAAACAAGAAATTTGAACACAGATCTTCTTGCAGATTCTTCAATAAGAAGTACGAAAGTTTAATTCATACAAAGCTTAAAGCCACCCAAGGTCACTAAAAAACAAAAAATTAGATATTCTTGTAGATTCTTCATTGAGAGGAACAACATGTTAATTAACACAGCCTATAGCCACTTGAGATGACTAAGAAATGAGAAACCTGAACGCACACACATAGATCTTGTAGATTCTTCAATAAGAATGAAACTTTAGATTTTCCCACGAATATGCTTATCACACACATGAAACACACGCATCTGTAATGCCGATCCAGAATTAATGCCTTCACTTCTGTACGACAGTTGTTGCTCTCTCAGCTGCCCCACGTTTTTGCTGACACAGATTGTTCCCACATTGTCTGTTGTTTTTACACATTTAACTGAACGTTTGTAGCTTGAACAAATTTTGAGTGTTTGCTGGGTTCTTTGAGTATTGATGCCAAGAACTTTTTCATTTGTATTTCCATTTCTGTCTGTGAAATATCATGCCAGTCTGATGCATCAACAGCGTGTGACATTATAGCACTATGTAATTTAAGATCTCCCTTTCCATAAAGGGTACAACGCAGGTGTAGAAGTTGATTTTTCATAATTTTCCCTATATTATCGATTAGTTCTGGAATTTAAGACTGTTTACAGTTAACTGCTGATTTGAGTTTGTGGTTCATTGATTCACTATTGTTGTTTGTTCAAAGTTTAGTTACTGTAGGATCCCTTAATGTAATTTTTAATTTTCCGACACATATCTTTCCCAATACGTTTTGAAATGATTGTTATTAGCGAAACAAGTGTCTAATTGAGTACCAGTGCTTTGAATGCATTCAGAAATTACAAAAGTGAGCAACATTTTTCTGACAAATTTGTTCAGGCCAACAAAAAGAAAAGAAGAAGAAATGTTATTCCTACTTTAATGGTATTCCTACCTGTAGTTTTCTGTATCATTAAATAAATATGTATATTTCATCCTGTTCTAGGGATTTGTTGAGCCGTCTAACCGGAAATAATTGACACCCTTTGACCAATTTTTGCCAAATTCTTCCAGCTGAAAAAAAGATGCAGTAAAGTTTACAAATTCTGAAAAGTCTTAGAAATGGATGGTGGTGAAGTTGACCTATTGATGATTTCAACTGTAACTAAATATTTTTATAATTGTTAATAACAGCAAAAGATTTTTATCGTGAAAAAAATATTGTCATCAGTGTTTGTTATTTTAACAAGCGAGAAAATGTCGTACAATTCTTTATAATATTATAATATACAACTTTCAACAGGGAAATGCAGTGAATTTTTGTCCCCCTCCTACTATGGTGAGGTCATGCAAAGAGTACATTGATGAAGTCTTGTGCCTGTTCTACATACTTGAACTGGGGTGAAGGGGTGGAGGCCACGGGACCAAGACTTTCATGTACATCAATTAACATCAACATAGATAACACTACTACCTTTGTCTAGTTAACTGCTCAAATAAATGTGACAAAAACCACCTGTAAAAAAATTAACAAAGTAAAATAGAATAGGTAAATTGAGTTCTCCTAAACTGCTTGGCATTGGAAAGTCAGTAATTTATGCATCAGAAGCAAGTACTAGTTTGTTTTGCCTACAACAAGTGTCGGCTCAGTAGCCTTGACATTTACCCCATTGACCAAGGACCATTGGGGGGGGGGGGTCTTCTATGTGGCAAGTCAATAATTAAGGTATCATAAAAAACTACTTGTACAAACAGGAGATATATCTTTGTAAAAAAGGAAACAAAATGCGCATACCAGATGTATACTGAACTGTTATCTTAAACAAAGCGACCTGATGGTTTAACTTTTCATAGGAATATTTATAAAAGCTACATCCTGTTGACTGTACTGTCAGGTGTAAGAGTATAGATGCATCTTGCATGTTTGGTATTAACGATATTTCCTTGCAAAATATGCATGTACATGATGAAACTGATGTGAACTGAGCTAGGTCATTAACCCTTTGCTCCCCAGGTAAGCTTTTCTATGCCTTTACCATTGCCCCCGTGCCATCTATGCATAACTATGCTTTTGCCTTTGCGCCCCTCACCCCATCCACACATATTTATGCATTACACGGTACCTGATAAACATTGATAATATCTGCGAATTTTTTTTAATTCGCCATGAGGTAGACAAAAACCTGGTATCAAATTCAACATCGTCACTGGCAAAGACAATCCTCGAATCTTCAGAAAAAATAATAGAGTATAACCTTTTCTCCATCTCTAAATGATTGTCTCATAATACTATCCTTTATGTGTTTTGAACAAAGAATAAATTTAGAATTTTGGCATTTTGACTTAAGTGTGTTGGTTATGCTAATTTCTTGATCACTGCCAATGGTGAATTCCCCCTTTCCAATCTTATCACTGACATGGGAGAAAAACTTTCCATAATGTGCATCCCTCCATGACCAGATGTATCATGCAAGGTGCCATCATAAGGGGGAACTGATAGGTTCATCTGCAAGTGACTCACCTATTTTTATAAGAAAAGGCTGTAACGTAAAACTGACCTATATTAAAAGTTCTCTCTACACCTAAAACACTGCTGTTGATTCCCACACAGTTACATCTCATGTCTGTCATCTGGTCTTTTATGTCAATAATAATGACAGGATTTTTGTTTTCCCCTAAAATGACCTCATGGATACATGGATTAGTGTGCAGCTACTAATTACTGCAGTTATATCATCTGCTGTTTTTAACCTGGGGTTTCATTCCTTTTTTTTACTTCTTTTCATGTATTTTGTACTGTAATAGCCTCATTGACCTGGGCACAGAAAAACTGCCTTCTTCAGGTAATTGAGTAAATACATTGGCAATATTATCAGCTTTTGCCATCTTGGTGGCCATTTTTAATATGACTGGGCTCGTCCATCTGTATGGTTCTTTGTCTGGGGCCTTTGAGTTACCATGAGGTTTGCTAATTGCTGGAATAGTGCCGCAATACTCCACTACTGCGACATTATTTTTATTCGCTATAAACTGGGGATTGTTGACAATGGTTGTAACACGTTTTTTGCAGTGTCAACACTCTTGTTGGCTGTGGTTGATAGAGGTTCGCAGATTACTTTACCTTTGACAACTTTTTTTATACAATACTGTTTGTTTTTTAGAAAAATGTTCCTTAGATTGTTCTCTGTTCCTTCTGTGATAAAAGTTTGATTTACAGTTGAGGCTGACTTATTCCTCATGCTGCAGTCATCCAGGAAGTCATACTTTCCATTCTTTTGGACCTGACTTCTGTCACCACAAAAATGTCCTACTTTATTCCAGGAGAGACAAGCTTCTTGAGCTGTTCTGTATTTAATATAATGTCAAAAAATTCGTTATTAGACATAAAACTACCCTATTTGCTTGCAGGTGTAATTTTGCTTGGTTGGTTTGCTGCATCCTCATCAATATCGAAGTCATTGTTGGTGGTGTCATCAGATGATATGGATGTACTTTCACTAATAAATGAGTCATCTCTGGAGAGACACTTGAACATATTGCCATTTGACATGTCAGACTCGTCTGAAACAACTAATTTGAGTGAACTTCCTTTTCTCTTTTGGGGCATTTGAAATTCAGTTGGTGTACAGATATTTACAATGGCTGCAAACTGGTTTACTGAATACTACTTTACATGTTTTGCCAGTTGACCCTGGCTACACCACAGTATATGTATGGGGTAATGACTCTTTGGTGTTGTGTCAAAGGCTGAAACATACTATTCAATGAAGTGTGGGCCATGTTCATCACACCGTTGAATGGTGGATATATTATTCTTAGAGGTCGCTAGATGACATTACTTGGTGCCATGATTGTCCAGGCTAACAGGAATCCCCCTATTGTTGCATAGTCATTGCTCGACTGTTCAGAACTTGGTGATAAACACTGGATTCGTCCATGCTGTGTGTGTTTTATATATGTTGACAAGTTACCTACCATTTACTAGCATGTATGGTATCTTAACTCTACTGATATGTTTTCATTCCTGAATAGGAGCAATGAGGCAGCATTGCCCATGGTGATAATTGGATTGCCACTAATGTTGTCAACATACTTTGCCAGCAGCTGCCTTGTGGTTTCATTGATTTTGTGTGACAGAGAAACCATCTTGGTATCTGAAACAGTTATACAACTAGCTTTGAACTATTTCTACATAGCAACCATAGCCTCTAAACTTGCAAAGCTCTTCTTGTCAACAGCCTACAAATGATTAACACCTCACTTTTTCTTAAGGAGCATAAGCTATTACTTTGAAGGAATTGCCAGTGACATTGTGCTATTGATTTTTTAATATAAATGATCATTAATTCAGTTCATTTTATATTCATTTTTAGCTCATCTGTATTAAAGGTCAACTCATTTTGAAGCTTTATGCATAAACATATTTTAATGGGTTTTACCAGTTCTGGTGCAACTTTAATGACCTTGACCTGCTTTAAAGACATTGTTCTTTCTGATCAACAGTGCAAATATATATATGACACTTAATGCTCCTTTAACTCTCAGTAAAATTTATCCTTTTTTATAAATAAATATTTAATGTATATGCCTCTGTAAAATGTATAATAACTTGTCTGAATTTGTTAATTACTGTGCTTTTCACTATATCAATACACACCCAATTAAACCATTCAAATTAGTAGTAAAATTTTAAGATCTATAATTGAAAACTACACTCTTTGGTAAGGCAAATTTTTGATACTTATTACAATAATTTATTGTACTTGTATAAAAACTGAAACAATTTTTTTTTATCAATGTCACTTTTAACTTTGGGATTAGCATATCCAATTTTCATATGATAATTTAATTAAAGGAACCAGTATGAAGTTAATTGATACCTGATACAGCTTATGTGGCACATGTCCAGAAACAATAATTGACACTGACATCGACATGCACTGGTTAATTTATCAAACTTGATTAATCTGCAGTTCCTTACCGCTGCTGTTATATAAAAACATTTTATTTTAACAATGAACAACTTAAATCAATGTTACCAATAAATAACCCATATATTCCTTTTTACAAATAAATAAAAAATGTGTAGAATTTCATCATAATATATAATGTATTATATATAATCTAAAGCCTAATGAAATGAAATGTTTTTAAAGTCAATTGTTGTTAATTTAACATATGAATTCTACTTCTATATGATTTCAGTGTTAAGGTAGCATAAATTTATTATCATTACTTAAACTGAATTATTAATCCAAATATATTAATTTATTATTAACCACATTGAAATTGATTTAGCAAGATTAATTTTAACTAATTTCTACTAAATGGTTGTCTTCATTCTAATTTAATAAATAATATGTTAAAATTTATAATTGTAATATGTGATTTCCTTCAAAAGGAAATAATGTATTAATCCATGGTGAACCTATTTGATGGGAAATAACACTATAAATATAAACAGTAATGGGTGAAATATTCCTGTTTTTGCAATGACAAACATATTTGATAATTTATAAGACACTGCGTAGGCTGTTACATATCATTTTAGTGATATTAGATCACAGATTTTAAGTACATAGACATATGGCAGTTGGGATTCTGTATAGTTTTATTTTAAAACAATTTAATTTAAATAACTAAATGACAAAGTCCGTTCTGTCACTGCTTACCAAATGACACAAAACAAATGTAATCCAGTTCAAGAGCAGACCATTATTATTACATAATCCATATTTAATTTTGTTTAGCACCAGAAAATTAAAAAAATCAAATGAATTATTCTTCAGTAATTTTTAGTAGATTTAATACATGATTGCCACTGAAATTGGCGACATTATTATTATTATTATTATTATTATTATTATGCAATATTTATTTGTGTAACTGCTGCTGTCTATCACCACACTGCCCAAACACACTCTAATAATACCGGTAGATTAAACTTTACATTGAGAGATTATGATACCGTAGAAGAATGTATAATCCAATTCAGTTCAATACAGAATTGCATATGATAATGTTGACTTTTTGCATTTAGATAAACAATTGTGAGTTTCTTTATTATCTGAAGTTGATGGTGCTAGGACAAACACTTCATTGATGCAAACTCACAGTGTTATATTCAAAGGCATGTTCTGTTTCACTTTTATTATTTGTTAAATTTGTTAACATTGAACTCTGGTCTTCTTCTGGTGTAACTCAAGGGGTATTAAAACATGTACTGAGGTTTTACCTGTGTGCAAGTCTGCATCAAGTCACTGCACCTAATCATGTACAGTAGGCTACTCCATCTCCCAAATATAGCATGGAGATAACATTGCGCTTGCCATCATCGACATTTTTCCAAATTATGACAGTTTGTGTGGACAGAGGAAGTAATTATTTGAAATAAAGATAAGGTTTGAAGAGATTAAATCGTTCTAAGCTAAACTTTTCTGTGACAGGTAGTTATTTTCCAAGATTGAAGGTGTGGTACAATTCAGAATATACACTGATTGAGGGATAGTGGTCATATTTGGTTTGATTTGTAAGGAGGATGATTAGGTGACAAAGAAAGACCAGAGTAATTGAAAGAGCGTAATAAGGTTGTCACTGACAGAGGAATTGTTTGTACTTACTTACCTTTAAAGATCACTTTTACTTACCTTATTTGCCGGCCTATAAGTCGATGCGGAGTATAAATCGAATTCGCTAATTTCATCAATTTTCAATTCTTCATCCATATATAAGTCGATGCGGAGTATAAGACGAAGCCCAAAATGATAATTATTTTTTTACACTATACTTTTCGTACTTTGAAATTTTTTAATTTTTTTCTTTTTTTTTCACGTACGAAAAATTACATTAACATACGGTAAAGCAATTTCAATGACATAATCCATATATAAGTCAATTCGGAGTATAAGACGAAGCCCAGACTTCCAGGTAAAAAAGTATCGACTTATAGGCTGGCAAATACGGTATATCAGTCTCTGTTCTAGTGATGGTTTATCTATGTAAATGGTACCAAACACTTTGAATATTTTTAATTTTAATTTTTGTACACCCTGTTGGTTGATTTGAGTTTGTGAACCCATGTCATGCATATCTGCGCATAACCTATCGATTATATTATGACTTGAACTTGTCTTAGAGTACACCATAAATGTGATCAGGAGCAGAAAAAATGTGAAAATCCACGGTTGTTTCTGGGTAACCAGCTTTGAAATACAATTGCCTGGCTGATTTTTCTGATTGCTAGGTAAATGGCTTCAGTTGCCACCAAAATTGCCATAATAAAAATTTTCCAATACGGTAACTTTTGGTATATATATAGTTACCTAATTGCATATGATACTTGTCCTTCACCATCAGTCCTGCTAATGGAAAAGTGTAAAAAAGTTTGCACACTTATTTAATCAACAAATAAAAGATAATGTAACAATTTCCTTTTTTGATGCTGTCGTATTGTCTGTCAACTTTCTACAAGTTGGCCACCCTTGGCCACAAACTTTTCCATCTTTTATCTTCATCTGAGTTTACATCATTACAGTTTACAATTGTTAATCTGATGCTGTTATTGATCCTTTGTCTAAACTGTCAGGAACTTTAATCAATCCACATGGGACTTGTGTTTAGCCATGACCCAACAAGCCAACATAATATGCAACAACAACTGTGATTGATTTGATTATTAAAACTTGCCATATTCCTTTAGTGAAAGTAAGCCAACAGGAACAACTGTCACATGCTCTACAGCAAGTACCCATTTCTTCAACAGACCAATCAGGAAGAGTAATACTATATCATTGTGTGTCAAACCAAAGTAGAAAGATGCCATTACCATATGTTTGTGTGTTGATAAAAGCCGAAAATCCACAGGTCTTGTTTCTATAAGGGTTCACCCTGAATGGCTTGTAGTATGGACTGTGATTACCTAATCAGGTAATTAGTAGCCAACACATGAGGATTAGTGTGGCCTCTTACTAATAGCAGTCACCCAGCACCAAAATATGGAATTAGATGGAGATAATTCAGGCATCCTGCTGTAGGTACTCAGAGGGACAATTTAATGATCATGTTGTCCCTGTAAAATATGTAAATTTCATTAAAATTTTTAACATTTTTAATAATACTTTTGGTTGCCTGACTGGGCTTTCACATTGGGAAAAATGGTTTGCCAGCATTATATTTTAGTTCTCCCAGGCTCCTGGGCAATTGATTTTCTACCCATGGTGATTATTTTTTCTTCTTATGTCTGAGCATCAGAATATTCTTTGTTTTGGCTCATGGTACTCATTTTTGGAAAGAAAGTGGGTATATCAGTTTCATGTCAGAGTTAGGTACATATGTTCATCATTAGGGGTGAAACAATTAATCGATATATCGATGTATCGATACTTTTTCTATATTGATACCCATATCGATACAAGAGGGGAAGAATTGATACAAAACGATACTTACTCTATGCAAGTTACTTTAATCTTCAGCTGTCTTGAATAATTATTAGTCATTTGCCTTTTCATTCTTTCAGTTGACAATTCATCTGAGAACGCCGTAGCAAGTACATGCACTCATTTCTGTCAGTAAAAAATAAAAGCAATTGACAGCACCCACTCGCCTTCTACAAATTAACACAAGGTGATTAACTCACGTGGTTCAAAATCTGCCCCCTTCTCCAGCCCCAATTCCATGCTAATTAGTTTATCTTGTCTGCATCTTCGGCCACTGATAACATATATCAACGGAAAAAAGACATTGCAGATTTCTTCCCTATGTATGATTTAAGTACTTTACTGATCATTTAATAACCACTTGATGCAAAATTTATCTGTCGCATCACATCTTGTCTACTTGGATTGAATTGAAGGCTACACATCTGGTGTGTCACACAGTATTACATGCAGTTCTGATTAGTGGTTATTGTTTGTTCAAGTCCAGGGTAAAACAATAACCACCAATCATAACTAACTGTAGCGTGTTCACTGCGTGACATACTAGAAATATTGGCATCCAAACTCTATCCAAATAGATACAAAGCAACATAGAAACTTCACACAAAAGTGACTATTAAATGATATGTGTAAAGTACTTAAATCATAGATGGGGAATAAGTTTGGAATATCTCCTTTTACGTTGATATATGTAATCAGCGACCGAACCTGCCGATGGGATTAAAAAAAAAAAAATAGCACAGAATCGGCAAGGGGGCAGATTCCAAACCGCATGAGTTATAGCCACCTCGTCAATTTGTAGAAAGGGAGTAGGTGTTGTCAGTGATATCCTTTTTCACTGACAGAAACAAATGTGTGTGGCCATGGCAGTTGATTTGCATCTGCAGGAAGTACAATGTGAAGGATTTAGCTATTAGTCATCTCCGCTCCCACACTTGGATTTGTTCTAGATAAGAATTTCCTAGCACAAGGGAATTGCTCTGTTTCTTCTGTTTTGAAGATAACACCGTAATCTCTTCAAAATTTAAGTGAAGACATGAAACTAGCAATAAGATGTTTTAAAAACACTCATCAGTGTAAAACAAAGGGCGTGGTGACCAGGATGATTCGTGCATATGATGAAATGGCCTAAAGGGGTGAATAAAAATAACTAACAGCTAGTCTGTTTAGAAGTTTTTTTTTTTTTTTTTTTAATCTTGTCAAGGATGAGAATGGCATATGAACAGATGATAAGTCTATGTTTCTTTGTAATCTGCATACTGGAAATACACCCAATATGTCAACACAAAAAAAAACAAAAAAACCCCACCCTACAATTGACAGATATTAAAAAATAAGATGAAAAGACCATTAAGTTGATATGTGTATCGATAATGTATCATATCGTAGGCTGTGTATCGAGAATCGTATTGATGCATGGCAGAGGTGTATCGTTTCACCCGTATTCATCATATTTGTTGTAAGCACATACAATTGTTGCCATTCATGATTCAGTGGCCAAACTTGGCAGGTGACTTCCCTATAGGGGGTGGGTTTGCAGTAAGGTTTCTCTATTTCTCTGTTACCCTAGTGGTCCAGGTTAGGGTTATAAGGAAAAATACATAAAATGCTCTTTCTTCTCAGTTGATCGTATTTTTTATTTTCGTTGTGTTACAGTTACTCAAGATATAGCACACAAGTGGCTTGTTCATGGTGGGATGGGGGTGTCAAAATGGTAAATGGGTCAAAAAGTTGAACACTACAGACAGAGGTCTTTGAGTGGAATGGATCTTAATCCTCCTGTTGACTTCAGAGGCCCAAGTACAGAGGTCACAAGACAATAGATGAAGGAATAGGATGTCAATAAACCATGTTGTCATGGGCATTAAAGTAAAGGTTTCTGAGATCTTTGTAACTGGAAATTTTTTTTTTTTTTTCTTTTCATGATGGAAATTTCAAACTCGGCAAGTGACTTCCCTAAGGGATGTATGTTCACTGTACATTTTCCAAATTTCGGTACAACCCCAGTCCCCCTCCCTTCCCTTCCCGCCCTCCCCCCCCCCCATTTATCCATAACCCAAGAGCCTTCAAGCACCTCTGTAGAGGCAGAGGTATCCTCATATCCACCTATCCAGATTTCTGGCACAAAATCTTGTTAGTGCAATTAGTTGCACAGTTTTTGATGGGTTGCCATTAAACTTTGTAAATATTATAGTTGTCACCAGAAGATGCACATATTAACAAATCACTGTGCTCCTGCAACTTTTATAAGAGTTACTTGCCTTTTTGACTTGCAGCTCTTGTGAATGCAACTCATCGTACAGATTTCATTGGATTGCCACAAGCTCAATATTTTAGAGTTATTGCCCTTTTTGGCTTGCAGCTGAATTCAGTGTATCACAGAATCTTGTGAATGGAGATAGTACAGTAGTTTTTGATAGATCGCTGTGAAACTTGGTTCATATTCTGGTCATCATCTGAAAATGTGTGTACTGACAAATCACAGTTCTCCAGCAATTTATCTTAGTTATTGTTCTTTTTGACTTGGAGCTGGATGTAGTGTATGACAGAATCTTATGAACTCAGCTAGTCACACGGTTTTCACCTAATTTGGTCATAGGTTCATGTTTCATCTTCACCATGGGGAGTGGAGTGGAATGCAGGAGATGTTGGGGTATATTTACTTCAGCCAGTTGGTCACCATTCCTCAGATTTATTTTCCGTTGAGTACATTTCTTCAGCAACTCAGTATATATATGTTATAACACATTAGGGGCAAGGGTAGGGGATATAAAAAAAATAGGACATCACCAAAGCATGGAATGAATCTTAATTTTTGAAAACATACAAATTGTGATAGACAGGTATATAGAATATCTTAAGAATTTGTTATGACGCTGTATGTGGTATGAAGAGGGACACATTTGTTAAAACCAAACTTTGTGTATGGAGTCATTGCAGGAAGGCACATCATAGATGTAATGAATTATTTTGTTCTGGCTGCTGGGTAACTGTCTGGGGGTATGATGGAAAGAGTGAGCTGGTCTTGGTGGTAGGGATTAGACATGGGAATTTGGGATGGCAGGCCATCAAAGCAGCATTACTTTAAATTGCCTCGAATCCGAATCAGACACCATTCCCAAAAAGCAGGTATTTTGCAATGGTGTGTTGACAACTTTCCTCTTGTATCTGGTTTGTTTTTGTATGTTTTGGTTCATTCTGCACTGTTTCAGTTCATTTCATTTATTCAGGTACTAGCTGAAAGAATGCAGTACAGTTGAAACTGTATTACATAAGAGACCACATGTCTCTAAAGACAGTTCTTTTGATAGGAATATAGATCAGCTGCAATATTGCCTTCATATTTCGTTCAAGCATTATAGCAGTCTTTTTTTGTGGTAAGGTCATCACTGTTTGACATTTATTGTATTCATTGCTGTTTAGGGTCCTTTGCAGGCATTTGCACTGTTAGGTATGGGATGAAAGTTGTTTGTGAAAACAGATGGTCACAGAAAAGAGTTGTCTTTGTGCAATTTCAATAGTTCTTGTACAATTTCATGCCACTGTCCTAAAATTGTGTAATAAAATATGAAGAAAAATTTGGATTGCATGAACATCTCAATAAATGTAGGCAACAATTGTTGCTGTCATGAACCACAAACTTGGTCCCTACAGTTAAATTCGAAATGCGAACTTGCATGAAGTATTTGCAAACTTAAGAGGCAAATTTTCTATTTCCTGGATGTACCTATTTAATACAGGTTTGACTTCATAAATATGTTATTAATTGCAGCAAAGGTTATTAAATAAGGTCTCATTTTTCATCATCATTTTTCAGGCATAAGAAGCATAAGAAGAGAAAGAGAGATGAGGTTGAAGACCATGGCACAATAGAGGAAAGGCAGTTGTCAGAAGAGCTGAAAGAATATGGTAGAGTTTGAAATGAAAAACTATTTTTTATAAGGTTTAATTGATATTGTAACAGCTATATTCCTCCATCTGTCTGTCTGGGGAGCCATGGTAGCTCAGTTGGTAGAGCACTGGACTTTTAATCCAAGGCAGGTTTAATACCCATGATGTTCAGACAGGGTGCTCTGCCTTGCTGTGTCCTTGGGAAAGGCACTTGGTTCCTGTTTCCTCTGTATGATATACCTGGTACACAATAATGTGTTGAATGTGCCATTAAACTAATCATTTTATTTTAACATCACTATTGAATAATAAAAGACATTTTGAAGAAAAAAAATATTGTTTTTAAATAGACGCATATAAAAAATTCATTTTGTCACCATTGTTATATAAAGAACTGTAAAATACACTTTTCTTAGATAGATGGAACCCATTTCATCACTGCATATCAAACAGTAAGGCCGAAACCCTTTTCTTCTGCATAATGCTCATTAGAGTTAACCCAAGCAGTAGCTGATAAAGAGAAGTAACTCCAGTGATAAAGCACTAATATCAGGAATTACTCCAGCAATAAAGCACTAATCAGGAACTACCTATCAAGTGCCAGTTATTTTTTGGAGATTCTCCAGAGAGTAAAGTTTATTGACAATTTATACTTCATGTATAGACATACATTTTGAGACAGTTTTCTATGTAATATGTTGCAAAGTTTATGCATGAAATAGCTAAATATTTTGAATTTAACTTAATTAATTTGTCTTTATACTGTTAATCTGAATCGTTTGCTGTAGATATTTGTTTTGGTGATTTTGCAGTTTTTCCAGAAACAAGCAATAAATATTTTGCCAGTGAAAAGCCAATATGCAATATGTGGCAAAGTTTATGTTTCAAATAGTTGAATATTTTAAATGTAACTAAGTTAATTGGTCATAACACTAAATCTGAATGGCTGCTGTGGATAAGCTTTTTTTTGTTGTTGCGATTTTGTAGTTTTTCCAAAATTGAAGAAGAAATAAGCAAAATAAAAGCACTGAAAGGCACTTTAAAACAAATGACCCCAGAAATATTGCCTATTTTATAATGCAGTACACCAGTATAACCAGTGGTAATATATTGTCAGCAACTTTCCATATAGGGCAAAGTGTAGAATGTGCTGTTGATGAACCCACCCAAGAATTGCAAGTTTATTCTTTAGTTTTGTTGTACACTTCCATAAATATGCAAAGATAATTACACTATCAGATATAATTCTTTTCTGTAATGGAATTTGTAAACCACACATCATGTAAAATGAAGTGTTTTTTTTTTTTAAATAACCACAAAATTTATTATCTCTCTGTAATTAAAACTGGTAAATGAGGACACTTTGTCTGCACAAATATCACTAGGTTCACAAGAAAGAAAGCAACAAAATATCAAATCACTTCATAACTGATTCAGAAAAAAGGAAGCACAAAGTAAACATCCCCAACTTTTGACCAAATCAGCAAATAAATCAACACAAAAATATCCAGATTTACTGTACATACCAGTGTTCATTTTGGCTTGATGACCAAATATAACTTGATGATTAAGGGTATACATTATTATGGAACATTGTGTAAAAGAAATATGATTTTAGAATTATATTTTTTTCAAATGTATTCTAGCAGCATTTCTAGGTAATTTCATAAGCATTGCTATCTTTTCGAGGTGATGATGACTTAAATAAAAAAGTAATCAAAAAGGAATAAAACAAATATGTTTATTTCAGTAATGTAGGTGACTGGCCCAAATTACAAATGATATTTATAATTAATGCATATAGACTGAGGAGGTGGAGACCATAGTCAAATATACAAATATTCAGTTTCACAGAAATTGTCTTTTTTTCCTTAGCATATAGTACATATTTAGAAATTGTTATTAAGTAACTTGAAAAGTTTCAAGAAAGGTTTGTTTTTGCCTTTCAATTCCATCTGATTGACTTTTCCACATGTATGTACATTATGTACCGTATTTGCCGGCCTATAAGTCGATACTTTTTGACCTGGAAGTCTGGGCTTCATCTTATACTCCGAATCGACTTATATATGAATTATGTCATTGAATTTGCTTTACTGTAAAAAAAGATTTAAAAAATAAAAATTCATAGTACGAAAAGTATAGTGTAAAAAAATAATTATCATTTTTGGGAAGAGATCGTGTGGGAAAAAATATAGGACCCGACATGGAGAAGGATTCTGAAATATTTACGTGATTGTCAGTATTAAATTCACGTGCATCAGACGTAATTGCGCTAAAGCAGCATGCACTTGTAATATATGTTGTTTAAGTTTGCTTTTCATATGTGTGTAGTAGAATAGACAAGTTAGAAAACAGATTACCATGACATGGACATGGGTATTCCATTGCACATTTTTCTTATTGCATCTTGTGATCGAAATAAAAGAGAGAGAGACAGACAGACAGAGAGATATCAGCCCTTCTTCATGTTATTTTGCTTAATGTACCTTACTGACCCCTTTTAGCTGAAGCTTTTGTCAAAGAGAGAAAACAGTAATGAAATAGTCAATGGAAATTAAAACAATGCATACCATACTCCTTCAGTTTCAAAGATATATAATTTATATTTAAATATTCACAATATTTATATCCATATAGACTCCATTTAGTTTAAATCCCAAGATGACCATTTAGCATGCTGTGTTTTTTTTTTTTTTTTTTTTGCAAATACAATGAACTCTTTATTCCCACGAAATAAAATTACCCTTTATCAGTAAGTGCATGTACACTTCCTGTAGTTAGGCGGCATTTTGGTTTGATCTTTGCTCATTAATTCAAAGCTCTGACGCTTCTGTCGGCGAAATCAAAAGATGTCACTGGTTGAGAAACTTACATGAGCCAGCACCTGGCATTACAGGTCATTACACAGTCCTGCATACATTAACATGCTTTACAGGATCAATTACAATACCCTATGGGTAGCTTCATTTCCCTATTGGTAGCCTCACTAATTTGACCACATCTACTGCACGTGTCAACTGGAATGACCTGACCAAAGCTGTAGGCATATTTAATTAGAATGTAAATAACACTGCAAAGCCAGTTGGTTCTTTATGATAATGGATATAAAAACAAGAATGAACTGTTTATTCAGAGATATTAATTGATAATGGAATACAGTAATGCTCCTGTACATGAGTAAGATCACAATCATCAGGTAACTCAACAATACTTATTACAATCGTCCTGTAACCTTTCTCTCTCTCTCCAAAAGCTACAAGTAAAAACTGCTCTGAATGCATACGTTCTTACACACTGACATAGCGTTGTTTCATCCTCTCTCTCTCTCTCACACACACAGACACACATACACGCATTCACTAAAAACAACATGTCTTAATTGAGTTCTTTTAGTTTTTATTGTACATATAATTTGATAATGAGGTTGCTGTTGCTGTAAGAATACAAGTTGTACTTATTTTTTGACAACAGGGGTTCATATCATTGCGTACAATGTACCAATAAATAATACCTATAAATAATACGTGTACAGACCATCTTAATCATTTTCCCAATTAATCTGGAATAGCATAGTGATACCATTAATATTCATGAAACTGGAAGTTACTAGCGAAAGTGACGAAGCCAAGGTGTTGATCTGGCTTCGTCTTATACTCCGCATCGACTTATATATGGATGAAGGATGGAAAATTGACGAAATTAGCGAATTCGACTTATACTCCGCATCGACTTATAGGCCGGCAAATACGGTATGCATATATATATACATCAGATTGAATTGTCCACGTGTATACTGAAAGTGAAACTGAGTATATTGTACAGAATGTATGTCATCAGGCTCTTGATGTATGCATACTTATACATCATATTGACTTGTCCACATGTACACTTGAAGTAAAACTGACATGTCATCAGGCTCTTGATGTATGAACATATATATCAGATATATTACAAATCCACAAAATTACATATTTCTGTACTGGGTCATATACTTGTTCAAATTCACAATCCAGAGATATACATGTATAAAAGCTGTATACACATTAACCTGTACTTTTACCTGTGCACAAAGTCCCAGAGAGAGAGAGAGAGAGACACACACACACAGACACACACACACATGTCCCTTTTGATCATCTGCATATATGTCTTTGTGTTGTAGGTGGTTGGTGGTCTGTGAGGAAGTTTGATGACATTACTGGAAATATTGCAATAGAGTTTGGAAACAGGACATACATCAATGCTCAGGATAATGGCAGATTCATGCTGGGGCCTCCAAGGGAATTTGGTAATTAGACCTTGTTGTTATTAATGCTTCTCTTGATAAGAGATGTAGGGACATAGATGGAGATCTGGAACAGGGGATGCAACTCTGTCAAATTATAGAGACAAAAATCCTCAAAAGAAACACTGCATCTAACATGGTGTTTACTCATACAGTGGTCCCCCTCTTGAACAGCCCCCCTGACCAGCAGCCATCCACTTTATACGGCCACAATTCATTGACACTGACGAGTTTGTGTTCAAAAGTACCCCTCAAGGACGGCCACCCCTCTAACGCGACCAGCGGCTGGTATTTTAGTGCAAAAATGGTCAAATTTACCCCTCGCGAGTGGCCACATAATGGATGTTTACAGATTAAAATCTCATTAATATTTGTTAATTTCTCAACTCTACACATTGATATTTGTTCCAACATGCCAATATAGTAACTTTAATCCATACAAAGAGGTAAATAATCTGATTATCCTTACTGCTGTGTGTTCCTCAGATGTTAGATTTTGTCACTTTGATAATTAGTGGCCACTATTACCATCGATAATTATCAAGATGACAAAAGCTAACCACTGAGAAGCACAGCAGCATTGTTCAGCTCAAGTCATCATGACATCTGGTCGCTAGATAGTAAAATGGTATGTTAGCCTTTCTGGCTTCCCTCTCGTAGATTACGAAATGTACTTAACTGGGTACCAGACTGGAGGAAGAAAAAAAAAAGTCAATCACGCGACAAGCTCACTTCCTTTGTAAACACTGCATCTTGTGTGATAACTACTTATTGCCCACGAAGGAACAAGTTGTTGTCAGACATTCTCAGTTTAGAACGAAAAGTGAAAGCAATTAGAATAAATGAAAAGAGGGAGAGTCCTTTGATCACTACTGAGAAATTTTATATCAGAAAGATTCAAATAAACATCGTCAATATAGATTAAACTGCAGTGAGTGGGAAGATGGAATCGACAGATGTACAGGGATAGTTACAACCAAATGTTTGTGACCAGAATTTACCGACAAGGTGGTTTTGCACAACGATTGATGATTATTCATATTTAAAAAAAAAAAAAAATACCATCATTAAGTCCTTAACCAGATAATATTCCTGTGATTTTAAATGAAAATATTAAATATATAAAAATTAGTTACACCTTTTATACTTTATATGCAGTTATTACTCACAACTGTGTGATCCCCCTCTAGAAAGGCCACCCCTCTTATAAGGCCACTTTCCTGATGCAGAAGGGGTGGCCGTATAAGAGGGGGACCACTGTAAACACAAATCCCCTTGATAATAGCACATTTGAAGTAGCCAAAAATATACAGACTGGTTTAGAGGAAAATACAGGAGTCACTTAAGTTTGAAAATTAGGTCACAGTGACCATCTTTTAATATGGTTGAGGTACTCTCCAGGAGATATACCCACATACCAATTTTTATTAGTGTAGGTGAAATAGGTTCCAAGATATTGGGATGTAATGAACTGATGGCTGAAAATACCAAAGTCACTCGAAAGTGAAAGTTAGATGAGTGACTTTCTTTTATATGGTTGGGTTACCATCATTGAGATGCCTTCACCTACCAAGTTTCTTGAGTGTAGGTGAATTAGGATCCACAGTATTGAGAGTGGCACAAATAGATAGCTGAAAGCATAAAAATCACTCAAGCATAACATTTAGCCAACAATGACCTAGTTTTGGCATGGTTGAGTTGCTGTTATTGAGATGCATCCACATACAAATTTTCATGAGTGTAGGTGTAGAGACCGAGATATTGAGGGTGTAACAAATGGATTGCTGCAAAATTTAAGTCACTCTGGCATGAAAATACGGTCACCCTCATCTTGTATTTGGAGTGGTTGAGTTACTTTTTTTGAGATGCAATCAATTGAGGGTGTAACAAACAAACAGCAGAAAATGCAAAAGTTGCTTAAGTTTATAAATTAGGTTCTAGTTTTGGTATGGTTAAAGTAATTTCATTGAGATGTATTTACATACCAATTTTCATGAGTGTGGGTGAATAGGTCCCAAGATATTGAAGCTGTAATAATGAACAGCTGAAAACACAAAGAGACACTCAAGTGTGCAAATTAGGTTACACTGACCTAGTGTTAGTATGGTTGGGTTACTTTAGTCAGGATGTCTATAGATACCAATTTTTAGGAGTATAGGTAAGTTAGGGTCAAATATATTGGTGTCATCAGAAATGAAACTGCTGAAAATACAAAAAATCTCTCAGGCATAGATCACTGTGGCCTAGTTTTTGTATAGCTGTGTTACACTTTCCGAGTTGCATCCACTTAGGTGAAATAGAGTCCCAAGATATTGAGAGCATAACAAATAAACAAATAAGCACACAAATGAACAAACACATGAATGAACTGGAAAAATGTTATATTCCCTCCCAAGTTTGTTTGATAGGGGATGAAAATATAGAGGTTTCTTTTCCTTAGCTACATGATAATACAATCTGATTAAGATAATCAGATACAAACAATTAATGGTTAAAAATTCTGGAAAACTTGTGGCTTTTTGTGTGTATTTGATTTTTTAGCTCAAATAGTCATAGACCAGAAGAGTTTATGGGATGGCCTGTTGTCCATTGCCTGTCCATTAGTACCAGTTTGCTATAGCTACTACTCCTAAACAACTTGGAGGATTGCCATGAAACTTTACATGTACATTCATGCCAAGGTCTAGTTGGTTCTAAATCAAAAGGTGCCTCTCAGACATCCAATATGTCCTCCACAGTGGCCATCTTGAAAATCTTTTATTGCTACTCCTCCTGAATGGATGGTCATATCAGCATGGGAGTTTCAATAAAAGACTTTTTATGACGCCTAGTTGGGCCTAAGTGAAAATGGTGCAGATCTGACATCAAATATAGCTGCCATGGCAGCCATCTTGAAAATTTTGTTATTGCTACTCCAGAAGAATGGAAAGTCACATCAACATGAGGTTTTCACCGGAAGACTTCTTATGATGTAATAATGAAAATGGTGTCACTTGGACATCCAGTATGGTCAGCACAGTGGTCATCTTGAAAATCTTGTTATCTCCACTCCTTCAGAATGGAGGGTTATATAAACATTGGGTTTTCACTTAAAGATTTTTTTATGTTTGTCCAAAATGAAAATGGTGCTAATATGATATTCAATATGGCTGCCATGGCAGTCAGCTTGAACATCTTGTTATTGCTACTCCTTCTGCATTGAAAGTCATATCAAAATGTGTTTTTCACCAGAAGACTTCTTATGATGAATAGTTTGTTTCAAATGAAAATGGTGCTGATCTGACCCCCAATATGGCCACCACAGCAGTCATGTTATAACTCTTGTTATCACTACTCCTCTTAGATGGATGGTCATATCAACATGAGGTTTTCACCAGAAGACTTCTTGTGATATCTAGTTGTACCTAAATGAATATGGTCCCAGTCAGAGATCTAATATGACCACCATGGCTGCTGTCTTGAAAATCTTGTTATCGCTATGCTTCCTCAATGAAAAGACATATTGGCATGTTTTTTCACCAGTTGGTTCTAAATGAAGAGGGTGCCAATCTGACTTCAATGTGGTCACCTTTCTGAAAATCTTGTTATCATTATTCATTGGTTATAAATCAAAAAGGTGCCAATCTAACATCCAAAATGGTTGCCAGAGTGGCTAATTAAAAAATCTTTTTATCGTTTCTTCTCCGTCGACGGTCATATCGACATGGGCTTTTCTCCTAAGGACTACTTATGATGTTTACTTGGTCCTAAATGAAAATGGTGCTTAGCATACATCCAGTATGGTCTCCATGGCAGCTCTCTTGGAAATCTTGTTATTGCTTCTTCTCTGGAATGGATGGTCATATTCAAATGGCGTTTTCAAAATATTTCTGATGATGTCTTGTTGGTCATAAATGAAAATGGTGCCAATCTAACATCCAATATGGCTGCCATACTAGCTTATTTGAAAATCTTGTTATTCCTCAAAAATATCAGATATGGTTTCAGCACTCAGCAGATGAAAAGAAGAAATGGTCTTATCTTGAATATATGGAAATTCTTTTTGGCCGGTAGAGTGTCAGTCCCTTCCAGGAGTTCCTAAATATTTTTTATTCCCATGCCGCATTATTTTTCATGAGGCACTTATAAATTGGATAAACTGAAGTCAGGTACTAAAATGAAACTTTATTCCAGTCGCAGTATTTCATAAACTGTTTATACTGGAATTATTGCTTAACAAATTTAAAGTTTCTGTTCATTATAAGGAAAAGATTATATGTAAAGAAAAGGGAATATCTCAGAGAGAGACAGATTTTTTTTAGACAATAGATCTTTTTTATAATGTCAATCATAATATTGTAGCTTCATTAAATTTTAAAATTCATGGTATTCATATCTTAATATTTAATAATTCAGCATATACATGTCTTGACATTTAATAATTTAGAATATTCATGCCCTAATATTCAATAATTCAGCATATGCATGTCCTAATATTTAATAATTCAGCATATACATGTCTTGATGTTTAATAATTTAGCATATTCATGTCCTAATATTTAATAATTTAGTGGATTCATGTCCTAATATTTAATAATTCAGCATATTCATGTCTTAATATGAAATAATTCAGTAGATTCATGTCTAAATATTTAATAATTCAGTATATTCATGTTTTTATATTTTCATGATTTGCTTGGTGGTAATATGCATTTCCTATCACTGTGGGTTTGAAAGTGAATTACATTTTATGCAAATGTAGTTGTCACTAAATTTGCAGAAATAACATTTTTGATTTTGATTTTCAGTATTAGATAATGTTATGATGAATAAATCATCCAAGGACATTCTTTCCACCAGCCACAGATTTTCTTTAAGGATTCAGATTATTGGCATCAGACAGGATTGTGCCTTGTATTTATATTTAGTTAAGTCTCTATGGGATACAATTTAACTCATCTTAATTAAGTTGATTTTACAAAAATATAAATCCCATAATATTTTTCATGAAACAAACATTTCTCACTCTATATATTTTTTGTTTAATGGATATATATGCTTTTAAATTTCAGTTCCCTACCCTTCTGCACACTTTTTGAGGTCAAATGATAGTGGAGCATTTTAGATTCAAGACAAGGAACTAATTCCGAACCTGGTTTTCCACCCTTTTTCTAAACAAATTTTCTTTGAATGATAAGGTGATACATTGTGAAAAAGGCATTAAAAAAAGGCCATCAACTGGGTTGCAAATATGACAACCCCAGTAAAACATTGTGAGGGGAAATTGTTTTGAAGATAGTTTAAAATTCTTAAATTTTATAAGGGATTCATTTAATTTCTTCAGTGGTAAATCTGAGTGAAAAAAAAGGGAAGCTGACTGTTCAAATCAGCGATATTTTGTTCCCACAAAATGAATTTCATGCATACGGCAAAGAAACCTGAAATTTTTTAGATTTCCAATTGTATTTATTTGCATCATACCAGAGATGAGAAAATAGCAACAGGTCTTACAAGCAATTTTGCTTAAATTTGACCTAGGTTCAAGGTAAAGCAAGTTAAATTTTGTATATGGTGTTTGCATTGAGAAAGTTAGGAATGCTTATTAATCATCTTCCAATCAGATATTCTTTCCTTATGCTAGGATGTCATTTTTCAGACCTCTTTGTTCTAAGTGAATATAACTGCATGTGTTCTGTCCCCCCTAGCAAGAAATTTATAGCTTATTTATTACATGTATTTGTGATGTTAATATGAATGTTTTTTAGTCCTTGCTTTTTATGCCCCTGTCATTTTCCAAGGTGAGGGCAGGTGCTACAGTGGCACAGTGGTTAGTATGCCAGATTCAGGACCAAAAGGCTTAGGGTTTCAATTGTGCAATCAGATCAGACTGGGTTGGCTACCATAGTGTGTCTATGGGCAGGCATTTTTACTCCAATTGGCTCAGTAATAAAAGACCTACTTGTGTTCCTGTGCAGTAAAACTTGAAACCAAATCAATGGAGGGGCCATGTTGTGTTACTCATGTCTGTCTGTCATGTACAATCAAACAGTGTCCATTGCAATATTTGTTTCCGCTGAACATCTTTGGAAAACTTCATGCATAGAAACCATATTTGGTGTGAGGCTTTATATTAAAAAACCTAGGTCAAGTTCAGTTTTCAACATTTTATGACTACATTTAAATGAGTTACAAACCTTGTTATACTTACAATTTTGCCTGTGCAGAGTCATTTGTGTTACACAGACACATTTTCTAGTTTAAGATAAAGCAGGACTCTATTACTTTGCGTAAGCAAGCATGCATTATTTTTGCCTTCATGTATTAAATGGATTCTTGCTTCCCAAACTGTTAGAGATGCAGACTGGAAACTAGATAATGTTTTGAAATGATGCTTAGAGCAGTTTCAGACTTTTAGGATGTCTTCTTAGTCTGTGGATGACAGTATTGGCGGTGGTGAGAGATTATTTTTTTAGTATTGAGTGACTGCTGCTTCGTATCAGAATTATATTAAAAAGCTGTCACATATTGTTCTTTCTGTTAGGTGCAGAGCCTGACCCAGTTGAGATATTGACGGCAGTCAAACTTGATGAAACAAAGATAGCTCTGAAGTCAGGGTATGGAAAATACCTCAGCATCACCCCAGATGGCCTGGTAGTGGGACGTTCTGATGCTATCGGCAGCAGAGAGCAGTGGGAGCCAGTGTTTCAAGAGGTTTCTCTATGCTCTATATTTAATTATTGTACTTGACATATGTAAAATGTTCCAACAATGTATAAGTACCTTGTATTCTCAAAGGTGCTGGTGATGATATAATGCCACTGTGGTCTTGAATCATTAAAAAGTTAATATATATGTAGTGTATGTTACATGTCTGTTCTTCATATATGAAAATATATTTGCTGTTCATAGGTTGCTGTGGGTCATGGAACCATCTTGCAGACTACCTTACAATTTCTTTTCTAAATCGTAAGTTTTTGTGTATGCTTAATAATATCTATGAAATTATATTGAAACAATTCAGTTATAAAGATGAATTGACGTACATGGCATTCTAACTATTGTCACGAGAAAAAGAAAAGAAAAACAGAAAAAGAGTAAGAAATAGGACTTGCTATAGAGAAGATATAGATATATATATATATATAGTTTAATGCTCATAGACAGCTATGATATGTGTAAGGAAGAAAAAGGAAAGAGGAGAATGAGGTGTACACAGAAAATATTAAGAAACAGAAGTATTGAGAATAAAGCTTGCATATAAAATAGATATATAGATACATGTATATATCTTATTAAGCTTGTACATGATAATATGTGTAAAATGTAAAAATAAAAGTAATCATTTGGGATTTTGGAGATATCAATCCATTTTCATGGATGTATCTTGGCATTTTCAAAAAATTAATAATAACTACTTTGTCTGCATGACATCATGCCAAAATGGGGGATATTTTTCAAATAGTCTGAAGTCCAAGAGCAGCATGAATGGTGCAGAATTGAATTTCTGAAAGTCTTTACAGGAATTGTAATCATTTAATTGGTTATTTTACTGAAAGTGGCCGATGCTTGACAAAATTGATTAATCTAAAGATCACTAATATTATATACCATGAACATTTTGCAGGAAGTGGCATATTATTTTATTTAGTAAAGTTTCATGACTAATGAACATATAGGTTCAGGTTCTATCACATATACGGGGCTTGAAATTAACACTAATCCACTAATCCAAGACCATTTAATTTTCAGATGGATTACTGAAATTCCAGTCCTCACAATCCTTCATATCAGTAAATTCCTGTTGTCCAACTTTCCTCTGACATTTCCCACCCTACTTTAGATATTTGGACATTTATGTAACTGTCCAAATATCAAAAACAGGGTCTGAAAAGTCAGAACAAACTCAAACTATAAATTCCTACTGGTCACTATCAAATCATGTATACCAGATGTATAAAACAAAACATCTTGAGGAATAGATTTTCATTATTGAGATAAGTCTGCTGCTATTTGTCATTGCGGCATGCACTTTAGCTAGTTGATTGTCAATTCAGTGTAAAACTGCTGTTCTAACACCAATCACTTATTATCAACTTACTTATCTGCCCTATGCAGTCACATCCATTTTATTAGCTCTAGTGGTCATAGACAAGAAGAGTTTATGGAATGGTCTGTTGTCCGTCGTCCATTGTCTGTCTGTTCGTTAGCACAAGTTTGTTATCGCTACTCCTCCTAAACTACTTGGAGCATTGCCATGAAACTTTACACACACATTTTATCCCATGGTTTAGTTGGCCTAGATAAAAATGGTACTGCTTGCACATCCAATATGGGCATCACAATGGTCATCTTGAAAATCTTGTTATCACTACTCCTCCTGAATGGATGGTCATATCAACATGGGGTTTTTACTAAAAGACTTCTTATGATGTCTGCTTGGTCCTAAATGAAAATGGTGCTGATCTGACATCCAATATGGCCACCTCTGTAGCCATTGTGAAAATTTTGTTATCACTACTTCTGAAGAATGGGTGCTCATATCAACATGGGGTTTCTCCATCAAATACATTACCTAATCACATTATAACTTTCTCTGCTACCTCTGAATCCAGCCCTCTCAGGGGGAAGCAACTCTTACAGGTCAACTCTTTCTACCTGCTAGGTGGATACCATTATACCTGGTTTTGACCAGTTTTTACTTTCCCTGTCATGCTGTAAAGATGTCCTTGATAGAATCCATTTAATCTTATACTTAAATTTCAAATCGTCTATCTTTTATTTTGGTGGTATAGGAAGTGAAAATATTTTTATATGGTGCATACAACATTTTTGTGAATCGCAGTGAATTTATTCATATTTTTGCAATTATCGTATTGTTTGTTATTGTCACATGTGATTTCGATTTGTAACATTCAGTTTCACTGGAGAAATGTTTGGGCGCAGTACTTATCAACTATTACACTTCTAAGTTGTTAAAATAAAGTGGTTTACATTATTTCAATTTATATATATTTGTTGTATGCACTTGTTTGTTCCTCTTCTTCATT
This sequence comes from Margaritifera margaritifera, assembly GCA_029931535.1. NCBI lineage: Eukaryota > Metazoa > Mollusca > Bivalvia > Unionida > Margaritiferidae > Margaritifera > Margaritifera margaritifera. The sequence goes on from JAQPZY010001341.1 coordinate 1,782,028, forward strand.
GCAGAGATGACAACCAAGTTGGGAAGTGTAAACGATTTAAGGGCATGTAGGATGGCCATGAGACGTGTCTACACATACAATTTCTCGTTGGCATAAACTACTTGGTCCAATGTTTTGAAAAAACAGCTTAAGGGCCACAAAAATGAGCACGCTCCAATACATCATAGCAAGACTTTTAACATACACCTCACGTCTGAATCATCAATTAATTTCATGGGGTATGTCGAGATGCCCTCTCCACCCCCCACCCCTTGTAGATGCAGAAACAGCACCAGAACATACTGTATTTATGAATACGGTACAATCATTGATTAGTCTTATGGGTGATGTCGAGATGCCCTCTCCATTCCTATAAAGATGCAGAATTGCACCAGAACTTACTGTATCTGTGAATACAGTAGAATCATTGATTAGTTTCATGGGTGATGTTGAGATGCCCTCTCCACCCTCCATGAAGATGCAGAATAGTGCCAGAATATACTGTATAAGTGAATACAGTAGAATCATTGATTAGTCTCTTGAGTGATGTTGAGATGCCCTCTTCACCCCCCCCCCCCCCATGCAGATGCAGAAACTGTGCCAGAACATACTATGTCTTGAATACAGCAGAAAGTAAAGGTGACTCCAATCAGGCCATGGAATCGCATATGATTAATATGACTCAAAAGGCTTTGTTATCAATATGTCAACAAGCAGAAATGGCATTTATATATTGTAATCCCACTGGGGATAAGCCTAGGACCCCACCAGTTAGGCGTGAGGGCTCACAAACAAATAGGACCATGTCCATGAGGCATGAGGGCTTCCAGTCATTTACTCTGTCCATGCATGAAAATATTAGGAAAATGAGCCAGACGTGAAGATTTGCAATTTGACCAATATTGTACAGATGGATGGACTGTACAAACCATACCTCCCCAGGAGTCCTGACTGCAAAGCATATATTATCTTTGGTATGCCGTTCTGACTGCTAACCAACTGGTCCCGACATATAATTGAGCTATGTATCATTACAGTGGTCAGGAGTCTGTTATCTCCGATTGTCTAGCCGGCTGTCCAGACAAACCACATAGCTGGCTGGCCATACCAACCATACTGCACCAGCCAGCTTGACTGCAAGGCATATACCGTTTTTGGTATGCCATTCTGGCTGCAGACCATCCAGTCCAGCCGTACGAACATAACTATGTACATTTACAGTGGTAAGGAGTCTGTTATCTCTGACTGGCAAGCTGACTGGCCTATCGACCAGACCGACCATTCCTATGAAATTCATAGCGAGCCGGCATTACTTATGGAGCTGTCAGACTGAGATAAACTGGCCACACCAGACCGGCATTCATAATGCAATCACAACTGATGGCATATCCAATGGGCAAAATGGTGATGCATGCCGATGATACCTTATCATCATTTCCCATTGATGAAAGTGATGAAATGGAAATGCCAGAACATGCTGATTTGACACGGAATGGATGGAACTTAGTTCATGGTAGTGATAGAGCAAATCTATAGGATTTTGTCTCCATCAGAATGCTCTCCTCCATCTTCAATCAATTCTACCTATAAAGTCAATGCCATGGTGGATGTAGATGATGATAATAACAGTCTGTCATTCGGATTCTTGCCACAATTGTTGAAGATTGCAAAAATTACCAGGCATCTCTTGGAGCATTCGTGATTTTGGTAACACAAGAGCTTCTTTATGGTTAGTCAGTTGCATGCAGCTTTCTCACCCCACTGGTAAAAAGTCATGTACAGAGATATTTTCTCCATACATACTTTGTCTAAATGTGCACAGACAGGTCTTTAACGCCACATCATAGTTAGTCAGGAACATTGTGTCGACTTCCTCCCTACTTGACTTTGCGCATCTGACAATTTTTTCGTCAGCATGGCCCTGTTAGGGAACGTACATGAGAAGGGACGATTGTTACCTGAGAATTGGCAGTGGTGGTTCTCAACAATGACAGATTTTTCTTTTTTTTCTCCTGGCCAAGTGAATTAAAGGCAGTCATATGCCTCTATTTTGGAAGGCAGGCAGGGAGGAGACAGAGAGGAACACAGTTTCTCCTTCACCAGGCCTTCCGTCAATCATCAGTGATATACCGTCACCCATGCCCTCTGGTGACCCACCTGAAGCACCAGACTACTCCCTTTTTATCAGATTTGGATCCATCATTCTTGGAAAACAATGGGTTATCCAAACTGTGTCAGAGAACCTCCGGATTTTGTTATCTGAACCATCTACTTTTGTTGTTCTACCATCATGAAGGAACTCCCAAGTGATCCTATAAAGGGGGATGTTTTTACACAAGAAAATCTAGTTTTTCTGCTTGTAAAGGGCGGTGTAGATAGTATGAAAACTGCACACACTGGGCTTCTACATCAGAACATTTCTGGTTACAAAGTCCAACAGCAATTGAGACCTGTGATAGAGATGCAACGAGTGCACAATCAGTCTTGACATGTTTGACGTGTACTTCCATATACTGATTCATATGGCCCCAATCTAATCCCTTGGACCTTCACAAAAAGTTCAGGACATCTGCCACAGAGATGGCGATGTTCCTGCATGGCATACCACAAAAACATTCGGTAAGTTTGTTTTTTGGTTCACGACATGAACAACCTTCCTTCCCTCATTGTGTGGTGAATAATCAATGTAGAGAAGTCGGACCTTGCCCCTTCTCAACATTTTGGTCCATCTAGGTATGGAACCCTTAACACATATCAACTTGGCATCTTCCTCCCAAATGCATTGAAAGAATCATTCATGCGTCGGAGAAGGCATCAACCAAGATGTTTGAAGTTGATCCTATAATAAGACATTAGACCAAGTCATGTCCCAGTTCAGGACATTCTCCATTGAGAAGGCGGCATACAAAACCATTTGGTAAGTATGCTTTTTGGTTCACGGCATGAACAACCTTTCCTCATTCACAGTTCAGGGTGGATAATCAGTGTAGCGAAGTCTGACCTTATCCCTTCTCAACATTTTGTCCAGCTAGATATGGAATTCTTAACACATATTAACTTGGTGTCTTTCTCCCAAACACATCAAAAGTATAGCTTATGCATTGGAGAAAGCATCAAGGAAGATGTCATTTAGGTGAGGAAATTGTTTTACAGCTCCTTGGCCTACTCTTTGCTGGGGTGGACCTGTTACATTGCCAGTTTACTACTGGACTTGTGATGGTCAGTGGCATGTGGATGCTTCAAGAGAAGGCTCTTCATATCAACCTCTTGTAAATTGAAAGCCATTCTCAATGCCTTCCATATATGGGTGGAACATATCCATGGAAACATGGTCCTGATAATGTCAGACAATTTGGTTGTGGTGACATACATCTGCAAGTGGGTAAAAGTCACCAGACCTTTGCCTTACAGTAGGGGAATACCTTCATGGGTACTCCCAATATCAGGTAATACTGTAGTATCAGAAATTTGTGTGGGAGACCAATTTGCGTGGTTTTCATTGTTGCCCTGACACACAAATTTAAATACCCAACAAAAAATTAGCCATGTATGATAATGCCCCCCTCCCTGCTCATTTTCTTACTGTGTGTCATTCCTAGAGATTAACGAAGCTACTAGTATTTGATAAATCAACATCAATACTGTAATTTGGTAATAAAATATTAGCTTTTACACTTGTTTATTTTATTTTAACCCTTTGAAAAAAGAATTATAAAGCATTTTATATTGTTTCAATGCACACGTATCGATAAGGTATCCGATAGTTGTATTTTCCACTCACTGCCTTATATCGATATGTGAGGTAAGTAAGGATAGAGAAACACGAGAAAAAGCATAAGGTATTCAAACACTGGTAATGCTGAAAATGAAAGAAAGAATAATAAAAAATACTAGTATATGAAAATTAAATTTAATACTTATTCAAATCGATCCTTCACTCGAGTACAACTGTTGTTGAAAAATTAAAATCCTCCTGAAACCACATTTCATTTTATCCATGCGTAGCTTGAAGCACTATTATTAATGAAACACTATGTATATACACTAATTACAGCAGAGTATTAAAGCTCACACTTCACTGATTTTCGGACAAAGCCACTATATCGGCATTGTGTCAATGAAGTCTGAAGGTACACACAAATGCTTGTCAAGTAAATAATCTTGATAAATAACACAATTAAACAAGTCCAGCTTTTTAAAAACCACTGATAATTAGGTCTGATATTCAACTCATTGTTGCGTGAGCTGCAGTTATCCATTCAGCCTGAATTGGCTTGATTAATGAGGTTGCAATCAGTTATCGTCACCAGTAACATCCTCCTTTCAAGTGATTGCCTCCATGACCTGTTTAGCATACCAGTTGTGGAAGTGTGATTTTAATTCTTCTTTGTACTTTTTATATATTGTTAAGTTTAGTGGTTGAAGTTGGTCTGTACATGAGGCTGGCAGAAACAAATGTGTGATTCCACTGTCTTTCAATTTAGTTAGCATCTTCTCACATTGGTGGGCTCTAAACACATCAGATATTGTCACTGTCTGCTGATTGCATTGAGCAAGGGGCAGCCGGTCACATATTTTGTTCACTTTATGGACAGTGGTTTAAGTATCATACCGATGTACTTTAACAACCGATTGGCTTAGTGTTGTTGGCTGTGTCAGCTTCCGTTGATGTTGAGCACTCGGAGACGAAAACCCGGTGTAAGTGATTGATCTTGACAGGTGTTTTATTTGTGTTCTTAGAGGTGGTAGTATTGTTTTAGTGTTGTTGGCTGCGTCGGCTTCTATTGATGGTATTCACTTGGACAAAAACACATTGTAAGCATTGAATTTGTCAGGTCTTTGATTTGTGCTCATACATGTGGTAGCATTGTTATAAACATTAAAGTAACCACCGTTTACATTGGCATAGTTTTTTTTAAAATTCTTTTTTTTGGGTATTTGTAGAGGTTAAACCACAGAATTAAACACTTACTAATATACAAACTTTGATAGGCAAAACCCCGAATTTAAGTACCCACAAAAATGTATTTTTTTTTACAAAACCATGAAAATTGAACCCCACGAAAATAAATGATACTACAGTATTCAAGTCCCACACATTACTGGCCAGCTCAATGTTCTGGCAGGCTCATTATCAAGGGAGGACAACTGCTTCATACAGAGTTGTCCCTCCAGGAACCTGCCATCGGGTCTGTGAGAGAATATGCCAGTCTGTAAGAGGCATGGTGCCATGTGAAGAAGTGGGCCATAAATCCTGCAAATCGCAAAGGGCAGGGTACTTCTTTCATTTATTCGCATATAAGTTGAGTGCAAATGTAAACTGCACAGACCCATGTCTGCAATCGCATAATGTGCTGGCAGATCTCAGTCTGTGCAGTTTGTTTGGAGTAATCACTGGAACAAACAACATAGACCCTGATCTTCCAGCGCATTATGTGACAACATATCAGGGTCTATCTTGTTTGCAGTTGGACTGAACTTATAAGTGAGTATATGTGGTATACCTGCCCAGCTTTAACTTTGTGAACTGAATACATTGTGGACAGAAATAAAAAAAGTAGTGGAACAGTGAAATTATTCATGATCAGTAAAAATTATATAGTGATCCTTTGGATCAGTGAAAATAAATTGTAATTATCAGCCCTGCTTATTGGCCAATAAGAAAAAAACTTGCAACAACTTCCTTTCAATAACCACTGAACAGAATATGGACACTTTTGACAGAGTGTGTCCTGGCACCAAGGCCGTTCAATTTGTTTTTTTCAGAGAACGAATGACAAACTACACCACTCCCTCTATAACCTGGATAACTTGCGAACCCACTTATAACGTGGGGTCAGGCGTAGATCCCATTTTTTAATACTAGAAAATGCCAAAAACATTAGCCCCTATTTGTTTAACATGTAAAACGATCAAAATTGGTAAATTCAACCTTGATATATTGCTTGTTTTATCATCAAAAACTGGTTAGTACCTGGAAATTTGAATCAGTGTCCTGAAATTCTCAGCTTTTAATAAGAAGTCATATATTTTGTTCAATTTTCTTTCCAAACAACATTCTCAGTACACTATAAATAACAATATTCGACGAAATTTTGATAAATGAAACTGTCACTAATGCCTACTGGTGGCAACACTTTAAAAAATAAATACCAATTAAATAAGTTTTGTCAAATGAAATTTGTGTTTTAGTTCAATCTTTTAATTCGGTTTCAATGTAATCATCATAAATGCAATATGCCCTCTTGTATTCAAACATGAAAAATATCATTCAATCGTCACAGCTATGTCTGCTAGCGTTTCCGTGAGAACCTAATTAAGTGCTGACCATTTTTTTTATCTCTTATTTGTTGTTGTTACACTCAATTAAAAGCAGGCCTGTTTTGTATTATTGCGTTAATTATGTCTTTTGTATCAAATCAAATAAAGGGGTGGAATAAAAGAAAAGTTAAAAGGCGTGCAAATCCTACCTGTGTAAGAGCTAGCGGTCACGGCCATGTGTCAGGTCAACTCATTTCAATTGATCAATCAAACACTTATAAATATTATTATGTAAGCAATATAATTCAAGTATCTTAAATTAGCCTACTCATGCACAAATGTGATCAAAGATAGTAAGGCAGCCAAGCAAAATGAGTACTTGGTGAATAAAAAGCTTTGTTTCACAGATATGGTTCATTAGAGAAGAAGCGAGTTCCAGAGTTTGTAGTGAACTTCAAATTTCTAAATTGCCACTCAGAGATTTCCTCAGGGATGAGAAAATGTTTCACTATTACTTGCAATGAAATCATGGCATCCATATTTTATAATAGAACAATAAAAAAAATGAGTTTCGAAGTTAACGGTTGTTTCACGAAATATATGTCCTTGTTTTTGTACAAAAGGAATCTTATTTTGTTGTGAATCAACAACAACAAAAAGTAGTGACATAATACACAATGTATTCGCGTACACGTGTTGTTGAAACCGCTTGGACTAAAGTTGTTAACGATCTTTCAGCAGTTGGGTATCTTGAAAATAAAGGTAATTTATACAAAAAAGTGAACAACTACATTAGAAAAAAGCTCTTTATTGACAATTATTTCCAATGCAATTTTAAAACGAGTATTCAGCCATTAAACAGCCCCATTACCTCCACCCCCCACACACTATGGTTTTCTCGATGTCCAGCACCACTGGCAGGGGGGATGGCATCCCCTTCTTAATTTTTTTTTGAGGTCCCTCTTTAACTCGCACCTTCGCTTATAGTGCGGTCTATGTTTTTTTACCCAATTGTGCATGAGTTATTGAGGGAGAGGTGTACTATTAAACATGGCTGCTGTTTCAAAAGTAGAAAAACCTCTAAAAAACTTCATAAAAACTGCTATGTGGAATTTGGACAGATGTGACTTGGAACATTCTCAGATTAAGGCAGATTGGACATAATGTGGCTACAGTTACTGATATTAGAAAAATCTTTTAACTGCATCGTTTCAAAAACTCCTGAACAGAATATAACCAAATTGCTTAGCATCCAGGCATCAAGGCTTTTCAAATGTTTACAATGATGCCCACCCATCATTATATATATGCCCATTATTATGAACACAAATAACTTTTGTGCTTTGGGTAGTATGTTGATATCAGCCAGGTATGTGATCTCGTACTAATAATAGGCCTCTTGTTTAAGCCTCATATCTGAAAGAAGTACATTGCGATTGTGTCAAGTAAACATTTTCAGATGTCAGCTGTATGCTTTATGGACTTACCAACCTTCAGACAAGATAAATGACCTAGATCTGTCATTGCATAATGCACCGGCAGATCTGGGTCTAGGCAGTTTTGTTAGGAGTAATCAGAAGAACAAACAACATGGACCCTGATTTGCCGGCACATTATGAAACAAGAAGATAAGGGTCTATGTTGTTTGCAGTTGGACTTGATTTATAAGCAAGTATATACGATGCTAAGGCAAGTTTTACTATTTTTCATCAGCAACTTTACAATTCAGGGGAAGCTGGCTTTGAATAGTTATAATGGCTGCTTCATGTCAGTGGATGATGATGGGGACATCATTTGTACAGGCAAGACAGCTGGGCCTCAAGAAATTCTTCAGGTGGGTTATGTATGCAAATAGTGCTGTATTTGACTTTTATTGGGTTGTTGTTTCATGGGGCTATCCAGTGTTTCAGCTAGAATCCTTAAAGGGCACGGCTTCAATCCACCTAAAAGATCATAGAGTGAGTGAAAGTTTTGTAATAGGACATTTAATTTCACAGCAATGTAGAGGAGACTTTACATATCCAGTAATAAAAATTTTGTAATTCCAAAATACATATTGTATTTGCTTTTAATTAACTTTACAGAATTTAACTGTCAAAAATAATTGTAAAAACATGTTTACATTTACAGAGGCTGGATAAAAGAGGGTTTGACTATTTCATACATTGCATCATGAATAAACAACAACTTACATCCCCACTGGGATTGAAATAATCGCTGAAACTCTAAAAGCATAGATATAACCAATTTAAAAGACGAGACTTTTAACAGTAATCTTGTCCAATTTTATTTGAATCTAACAGGATGTACATATTTTTTCACTTTCCAACCAGATGATTGCTAATTTTGTCTATTGCTACCAGCTTTGACATTTTTTGGACCCTAACCACATATAACTTATTATTAAATGAATTATCTAACTTCATTTAGCACATTCTTTTTATTTCAACCTCAAAAAAATTCACCCTTCTTAATTGCAAGTGTTTCTTTTTGTCAATGTAATCACAAACTTAGTGCACCATATTGAGAAATTTCAAAAGTTGATTCCAGACTGTGTGACATCAGTAACACAGTACAAATCAATGTGCTGATCTGGAAGTGGCACAGTACTAGAACACAACAGGGCATCAATCTTACAATGAAATGGGTGCAGGGTGGGATGCAAATCAAGACACGCATAGTTGGGGCCACAGGCCATGCCCCTCTCTCCCTGCCTATCTGGAACACTGCTGTCTTTTCTGAAAGCATGTGGTATTATGTTATGCATTTCAAGTACAGTACGAGCCATCATGTAAGCATTCTCGGACATTCTCCAGTTCAGTGAAAATACAGTCAGACCAATTTTAAACCACCACCTCTTGGACATCCTCCATTTGAGTGAAAATACAGTCGGACCAATTTTAAACCACCACCTCTTGGACATCCTCCATTTGAGTGAAAATGCAGTTAGACCAATCGTAAGCAGCCATCTCATGGACATCCTCCAGTTGAGTGAAAATACAGTAAGACCAGTTTTAAGCAGCCACCTCTTGGATGAGAAGAAACTAGCTTCTTAAGACTGGTGGTTGTTGAATGGAGGTTGTTTTCTACAAGAGTTTGCTTGATGGGACCTTTCTAAAATATGTAGGTGACCTTTAAGGCATGTTTTACTTTCTAAATTTAGTTGAAGTCATTAGTGGTCAAATTTAGACAGCCTCCAGTTTTGTGAAATAGGTTAAGTACAACTCATGTGTTTTCAACTTTGCACATCCTTTAATTTGGATGAAATATCAGGTTTATTATGATTTAAAAATGATGACTCCCTATCTTAAGAATGGCTGTATTCAGTTATTTTAGCCTTGTAAGGAGTACCAATGTTGGCTGGAAAAACTTGAAGATGATTGTATTCAGTTATTTTGGTCTGGTAGGAAAGAACAATTTTGGTTGGAAAAACTTGAAGATGACATAAAACTATGTAGATAATCCATTATATATCCTTGAAGTCCTGTCAGCACCTGCTCCATCCTACTCCCCCATCTCCACTTATGAGAGGTCACCATGCCCTGCACCAATAGACTAAACTACATCTTTACCCCATTGTTCCTAATTAACAGGTCACATTTCCTTAAGGTTTCCAAATATAAAGAGACATTTCCACTAAGATGCATACAGTCTTATGGTGTATATAAAAAACACATAATGCTTTCTGTTTTAGGTCACAGGTGAAGAAAAATAAGATATGACAGCATTTAAATGAGTTATAGGATTGGCATGAAGGAACGTATAGAACGGAGTATAGGTACTGGGTGGGCAGAGCTCTGTGCAAAGAGAAAGACATGCAGTAGGGCAGGGAGGGATCCGCAGCTAGAACTAATGATATATATGTTTGTTCTGCTTTTAACACATAGATTTAACATAGGAGATAACTGAACAATATATTCCCATACACATTGTTACCAAGTGGTATATGTTGTTGATAAGGATGTTATTATTTGCTATTGGAACTTCTTTTATTACCACCCCCCTCCCCAGTTTGTAATACACAGGGTATAGCTATGATTATGTCTGTCTGTCCATAAATATTTTAATTTCCAGAGCATAACTTTTGAATCGTTAAAAGTATCTCTGTGAATCCCCAATCTCTTCCCCTTCCCCCTAGATTGTAATATACATGGGATATAGCTACCATCTGTCTGTCTGTCCATAAATATTTTCATTTAGCATAACTCTTCAGCCATTAAAAGTATCTCTATGAAACTTGGTATGCATATTAGACTAGTGGTGCAGATGTACCTTTTGCAATTTTTTTAGTTTGAGTACTTTTTATATTGGACTTGTGGTCTAGATTTTACTTTTGCTATCTATAAACACAAGTCAGGTAGTATTCACAATTCTTCAATTTCAGTATTTTTGATGCTTTTGTTTTTTTTTCTGTCCATGCATGCATCCATTATCCACACTTTTGTTTCCAGAGCATAACTCTGAAACCGTTCCAGGTATATCTACTAAACTTGGTACATATATTAAACTTGTGGTCCAGATTTGCCTTTTGCTATTTAGTATTCTTCAGTTTCAATATTTGTCATGTTTTTGTCTTTTTATCCATCCATCACTCTATCCATTATCAACTTTTCCTTTTCAGAACATAACTCCAAAACCATTTGAGATGTCTTTAAAAATTGACACACATTTTAGACTTGCAGTCAAGATTTGCTTTTTGCTATTAACAATTCATAAGTTTCAGTATTTTTAACTTTTTCATTTGTTTGTCTGTGCATCCATCCATCCATACACACCTTTGTTTCCAAAGAATAACACCAAAATCATTCAGAATATCTCTAGAAATATGGTACTCATTAGACTAGTGATGTAGATGTGCCTTTTGCTATTACCAGTTTCTAAGTTTCAGTATTTTTAACATTTTTGTCCATATGTCTATTCATCATCCATCCACCATTCACACTTTCACTTCCCTCTGTACTTTGTAAATATGAATTTCCTACATATGAAATCTTTGACAAATCATTCTACCTCCTAGCAGACATTTTGGCCAGATCAGGGATGTAAATAACTCTGTCTTCTTGTTTTTTGTGGGTTTTTTTTGTCCAAGTATGTAATGCAAGTGGATATAGCAATTGCGATGGCCTCTGTCTATAAACATTTTAATTTGGAGGATAATTCTCGAGTTATTCACGATATTTCAACGACTCTTAGTGCACATGTCAAGCAGGTTGCATATAGCTGTCTTTTGATACTAAGAATTGTCCACCTCCCAAATTTACTATGTTACCATGGAAACAATGTGTAGCATAAGTAGTATATCATTTGAGAGTGATGCGCTATAGAGTACATCATAAGCAGTATAAAAATTGAGTGTTGAACCATAGGGTAGTTTCAGTAGGAATCTATGCATAAATAAGGGACGGGGGTGGATCAGGAGAGGTGATATGTCATATCTAGAGGGACGGGAATGGGTCAGGAGGGGTGATATGTCATCTCTTGAGGGACTGGGGTGGATCTCTCGAGGGACTGGGGTGGGTCAGGAGGGGTGATACTGTAGTATCACTAATTTTCATGGGGTACCAATTTTTGTGGATTTCGTTCTTGGACCAAACCACGAATTTAAAGACCCAACAAAAAATTAGCCACATGTGATGAAGAAGCCCCCCCCCCCTCAATTTCTTACTGTGCTTTATTCCTAGAGATCAACAAAGCTATTTTATAAATCAATGTTATTTATGTAATCTAGTAATCAAATAATAGCTTTTACATGTGTTTGCTTTATTTTAATCCGTGAAAAAAAGAATTATAAAGCATTTTATATTGTTTCCGTGTACATCTATCTATACTGTATCTGGTAGCTGTAATTTCCACTCACTGCCTTAAATCAATAATATGTTTTGAGATAAGTAAGGATAGAGAAAATGCATAGGGTATTCAAACACTTCTGTTACTGAAAATGAAAGAAAGAATAATAAATTATACTAGTGTATGAAAATTAGATTTAATAATTTCTAATCGATTCTTCATTCAAGTGAAACAGTTGTAAAAAAAATGTAAATCCTCGTGAAAGCACATCTCATTGTATCCATGCATGCTTAATTCCAATGAACAACATGACTTTCAAATACTTGGACTGTTGCCTGAAGTACAATTAATAATGAAACACTATGTATATATACACTAATTACAGTTGAGTATTGAAGCTCACACTTGACTGATTTTTGAACAAAACATCTGAATCAACATCGTGTCAACCAAGTCTGCTTGTACACACAAATGTTTTTCAATTTAGTTAGCATTTTCGCACTTTGATGGGCCCTGAACACATCAAATGTTGACACTGCTTGCTAATTGCATTGAGCAAGGAGCAGCTGGTCAGGTGTTTGGTTCACATGTGGAATGATGACATTATCCAAACTGAGGGAGATCTAAGTTGAATTTTACCTCTATTAAGCCACTGTGTTAACACCATGGTCATCAGAAAGTACTGATGGGACAGTGTTTTAAGGAAGAGATCACACACACGTACTTTAATGACCAATTAGCTTAGTGTTGTTGGTTGTGTCGGCTCCCTTTGATGTTGAGTGTAAGTGATTGATCTTGACAGGTGTTTGATTTGTGCTCATACAGGTGGTAGTATTGCTTGAACCATTGAAGTGACCACCATTTCTTGTCTGCGTAGCTTTATTCTTTTGTATTCTTCAATTTGGGTTTTTGTACAGGTTAATCCATAAAATTAAATACCTACAAATATGCAAACTATGACAGGCAAAACCATGAATTTAAGTACTCACAAAAATGTCTTTTTTCACAAAACCACAAAAATTGAGACCCACAAAATAAATGATACTACAGTATATCATCTCTAGAGGGACTGGGTGGGTCAGAAGAGGTGATATATCATTTCTAGAGGGACTGGGATGGGTCAGAAGGGGTGATATATCATCTCTAGAGGGACTGGGGTGGGTCAGGAGGGTGATATATCATTTTTAATGGGACTAGGAGTTGGTCAGGAGGGGTGATATATCGTCCCTAGTGTGATATGTCATCTCTTTAGGGACTGAGGTGGGTCAGGAGGGGTGATACGTCATCTCTAGAGGGACAGGGGTGGGTCAGGAGGGTGATATATCATTTTTAATGGGACTAGGAGTGGGTCAGGAGGGGTGATATATCATCTCTAGTTGACTCTTGTTTACAGTGAACAATAATGTCCATTCACATTTCACTAATTGGAGTTACCACCTGTTGTTGTTGCACTCAGATTAGATGAAGTCGGGTGAAGATGGCCCAGACCAGAATGTGGGTGGAGTTTAAACAGGGAATTGAAGTCAAAGAGATACATGCATCCTGAATGAAATTATTAATGTAGTTGAATAAACTGTGAGAAGTGCATAATTATTTTAATATTTATGATTTTTTGTTTCCTTTTAAAAAAAACTTTGAGATTTGTTAACTGATAATAATAGTAAGTTGGAGTATACAATAGGTTTTGAATGTGTTTTGTTTAATATTTGGGGTGGACTTGTCATTTTGATATAACCAGCTTGCATGATTGTCAGCCACAAGCAAAAAGCAACTTGACCACTCAAGATATCGTACTTTACACATACATTAACCTGTAATTTATTCTTTACACATAGTACTTATTTATAGATATACTTATTCCAGATACGGTCAAATGTGGTAAAGGAGGTAGATCCCAAGGCTCACATACCTAAGGAAGAGAAGGGGTCACTGAAAGATGCAGAAATCAATTATGTGTAAGTAATTTTTAGCTTACCTGGCTGCAAGTCAGAGTGAGCTTATGATATTGTACTGTGTCTGTTGTCCATCAACATTCGCTTGTTATCACTCGGGAAGACATGTTTCTGATCTGATTTTGATCAGACTTGGAATATAGCTTTATAACATCAAGATCTTGGATGAGCTGAAAATCATGAACCAGATACATGCATACTAATAGTGGTGATCCTGCATCTTATTAACTGAGCTTTTTACCTGTCTGATCCTATTTTGATCAGACTTGGAATATGGGTTTATATCATCAAGATCTTGGTCGACTTCAACAATGAGTGAGATCCACACATATTAATGAGGTGATCTTGCATCTTATTGGCTGAACATGTTATCACTTTGGGAAAAAAAACTATAGGTAGATAAAATCAACCAAATCAATGTAAACATGTAATACTACAAGATTCAAGATTAAAGGTAAAGATGTTAACATTCTGTACAAGGTATATGAAATAAAAGATAAAGGTAAAATATTTAAAATCCTTAAAATATAGGGTAAAATTTTATTATATAAACTGCATTCCCACAAAAAGTCCCAAGATTTTCTCTGGTGGTATATCATGTTCACATACAAAAATTAATGTATCACAAGGTGGAAGTCAATAGAATGTGTTTCACTAGCACGGTATGTACTCGAGTTGAGTTTCATCCTTCAGTAGCTATGCATGAGTTAGGTATACATGTCCTATACACAATCGGTACAATATCACCTCATTTTTGTAATTTGCTCTGTATGAGGGATGCCTCTCTCCAATGACAGGTTTGAAGTTCTGAAGTTTGTTTGTGGAGTTTTCGTTCCACATATTTTGCCAAGTATGTAGAACATGCTGATTTATATAATATTGGAAGTTATTATATGGAATCTTCCATTCACAAACAAGTGATTGCAGGGCAGCTTGGCTGCTTTATCAGCCCTTTCATTATCCTTAATACAAATATGACTAGGCAGTGAACAGTACAGAATACTTTTTCCAGACTGTGTGATCAAATCTTTCCATACTGAAAGCATTGTAGATTTGATCTAATTTTGATCAAACTTGGAATATAGCTTATATGATCAAGATCCCGCACGAGTTCAATAATGAGAGAGATCCATGAATATTAATGAGGTGATCATGCATTTGATTAGCTGAGCTAGTTACCTCTCAAGAGGCTGTATGATTTAATTTTAAGTGAACTTTGGTAAATAGACTTAAATCTTCAAGATCTTAGATTGGTAAGAATATGAGTAAGGCCATGCATATTAGTGATGTGATCTCACATCTCATTGGCTGAAATTGTCAACACTTCTGTGGCTCTATTTCTGATCAGATTTTTATCAAACTTATTAAATAGGCTTCTATCAAAATATCCAATGAGTTTTATTATGAGCAAGATCTGCATATATAAAATCAGGAGATGATCTTGCGTTTGATTGGCTGAGCTTACTTGGGAGACAGTGTTTCTGATTTAATTTAATTTAATTTAGTAAATATGCTTCTATTGTCAAGATGTTGACGAGTCATATTATGAGTAAGACCTACCATATTTATGAGGTGATCTTGCATCTGATTAGCTGAATTTTTTTTCCACTCTAAAGACTGTATTTTTTTTTATAGGATTTTGATTAGATGTGGTAAATAGGTTTATATCATCAGATCTCTGTTGAGTATGATTATGAGCAAGATCCACACATATTAATGATATAATATTGCACTTTATTGGCTGATCTGTCAAATCTCTAGCAGCTGTATTATCAGATTTTGATCAAACTGTTCATATCATCAAGATGTTGGATGGGTTTGATTATGAGCAAGAGACTATGCATATTAATGATGCCTTTATCTTTGAAAATAATATTTATCAGACTATAGTAAAATAGATACAATTGACATAGTTTGGGACATAGTTTACATAGGGTTATGTTCTTACAATACTACATAAGCCTGCTGTGTGAAATGACCAACTGTTATGTATGCTAGGTAAGCAATATGAAGCCTACTTGTGCCTCTTAGTATTGCTACTTTTTAGAATCTTACATCATGACCAAAGCTCAGTGGTTAAGGCATGGGACTTGTGACCAGAAGGGTGTGGGTTCAGTTCCCACCATCAGATCAGCTACCATGATATGTACAAGGGAAAGGCACTTGTCTCAGCATGATATAACCTTCATGTGTTGTATTGCCATAAAACACCACCAAACCAAAACAAACTCAACCTAATAGCAGCCTTTTCTGTCTGCCTGTCCTTCTGAGCTTTCACTGTTGTAGCTCAGCAATGATGCATTTTGAAGTTTCTATCAGTTCTGTTATTTGTATCTTGCTTGCAACATAATTTGCTAAGGCTACACATAGCAGCATGTAGTTTGTGATTTGCTCTGACATCATCATTGGTAAAATCTTTTAAACTGCTCTTTCTTGAGATTGAATAAGTGGATTTTTTTAATCATCAGACATCACAGATATGATTTTTAGTGGTAACTTTGCCAATTGGTTGGAACTACAGATTCAGATGTGGAATATTTTAGGTTCAAGTCTCAAGTTGGTAAAGTCTTTTGTGCTTTTGAGCAAGGCGCTTAAACTTGCTTGCAACAGAGAACCTGGCTGTATATTTTTAAATATTATCTCACGACTCATTACAATAAATGATTCTTTTTGGAATAGCAAGAATATACAAATTGGATTATTTTCATGATTTGATTGGTCATAACTTCTCATTTATTTTCACAGTGACATATTACATGTATTTTGCTTTTTCAGTAAGAAATTCCAGAGTTTCCAAGACAGACGACTAAGGATTAGTGAGGAGGAGTTTGTCCATGTGAAGAAAGCTAAAAAAGAAGGAAATTTACATGAGACACTGCTTGACAGGTAAGGATTTGTTTATAGTATAGATCTTTAAGTACCTGCCCTGCTATCAATTCTTGGACTTAGTCATATCTGTACTTCCAGTAATAGAAAAACTGATCAAAATTTACATTGACTGGTAGTTTAGGAAAGACTAAAGTAAACTTGTTGTCATGTGGCAGAAGTTAACATAATTATTTCAGTTTTCTTTTAAATTGTTGGGCATGAATTTGTCGACATTAAATGTTAGATATATTGTAATTTTTTTTAAATGAAAGAATGATATTTAGATTCCACTCTTTATTTCTAAAAATGCATTGGGAAGGAAGATTCTACAAGGCTCATCAAGTCTGTTTTTATCTCTAAGAAATTGAAATAAAAAAATACCATCTCAAAGGATTTTTTGTATGGACAACAAATAAAGTATCATGTAACAGTTATTTAACCCTTGAATTTGAGTTTTAAACCTCTTTTTTAAAAATTCATAAACATGTTTAAATAATAGTTGTAGAGGAATCATTTATTGTTTCTAAAATTCATGTTTTTATTCCGAACGTTTTGCCTTTTATGCCAATTTGTGACAGTATAAATTGCAGAGTTAGCTCCCTTTGACCATTGGTTATGCATTTTCACATATAACTGTCCAGTTACAACGTTTTGTCTTTTTCCCGCAGGAGAGAAAAGATGAAAGCTGACAGATATTGCAAGTAACCATCTGAGGATCATGCACTGGATCATGGAACAGAAGTTATTTTATTTTGTTTACATTGTAAAATTTAATTTTGAAAGATCAAAGTTTACAAAGCTCTTATAGGTTCATCAGTGACATATCTTCATATATTTCTAAATATTGTTGAAATACAATAATGAGACATTGACTTTATAACAGCCTCAAGTAAGTTAAATACTAAAATTGAAAATGCTATGTCGGTCATTGTAGAACAGTTTCCTTTCCCCTCTGCCAACACATTTAGACAAAGATACATAAAGTCTATGTAATTTTGATGAACCAGGAATATTATGCTTGTCAAACTGGAATTCTTTGACTTATGCTATTTCAGCAGGTTTAATAAATTAGCATGTTTGTATTTCAGCAGGTGTAATAAATTAGCATGTTTGTATTTCAGCAGGTGTAATAAATTAGCATGTTTGTATTTCAGCAGGTGTAATAAATTAGCATGTTTGTATTTCATTGTAAATAATCATGATATTAAAACATTGATCATGTTTTAATTTAAGTTTTCAAATTTTTTATTTATTACAAATATGAATTTACATTACAAGAATAACTCCAATTGTACATTGTTTTTGGAGGGATATATACTTATGCATCTTAATTAGAATTGTATACAATTTGATCATAATTTTTATTATCAAGCTGATGAAAATAGACTGTGTTATTGGTTGTAAGCTTTTTGTTTTATGTCATCTTGTGATTCACTTATATCACATCATTTCTATTATCAAGCTGATAAGAATGGGTATCATTGGTTTTAGGCTTTTTATTTTATATCACCATGTGATTCACTTACATCACCTTGTGATTCACTTATATCACATCATTTCTATTATCAAGCTGATAAGAATGGGTATCATTGGTTTTAGGCTTTTTATTTTATATCACCATGTGATTCACTTACATCACCTTGTGATTCACTTACATCACATCATTTCTATTATCAAGCTGATAAGAATGGGCTGTATCATTGGTTTTAGGCTTTTAATTATATATCACCATGTGGTTCACTTACATCACCTTGTGATTCACTTATATCACATCATTTCTATTATCAAGCTGATAAGAATGGGCTGTATCATTGGTTTTAGGCTTTTAATTATATATCACCATGTGGTTCACTTACATCACCTTGTGATTCACTTATATCACATCATTTCTATTCACTTACATCACCTTGTGATTCACTTATATCACATCATTTCTATTATCAAGCTGATAAGAATGGGCTGTATCATTGGTTTTAGGCTTTTTATTATATATCACCATGTGGTTCACTTACATCACCTTGTGATTCACTTATATCACATCATTTCTATTATCAAGCTGATAAGAATGGGCTGTATCATTGGTTTTAGGCTTTTTATTTTATATCACCATGTGATTCACTTACATCACCTTGTGATTCACTTATATCACATCATTTCTATTATCAAGCTGATAAGAATGGGCCGTATCATTGGTTTTAGGCTTTTTATTTTATATCACCATGTGGTTCACTTACATCACATTGTGATTCACTTATATCACATCATTTCTATTCACTTACATCACCTTGTGATTCACTTATATCACATCATTTCTATTATCAAGCTGATAAGAATGGGCCGTATCATTGGTTTTAGGCTTTTTATTTGATATCACCATGTGGTTCACTTACATCACCTTGTGATTCACTTATATCACATCATTTCTATTATCAAGCTGATAAGAATGGGTATCATTGGTTTTAGGCTTTTTATTTTATATCACCATGTGATTCACTTATATCACCTTGAGATTCACTTACATCACCATGTGATTCACTTATATCACCTTGAGATTCACTTACATCACCTTGTGATTAACTTAAATCACCATGTGGTTCACTTACATCACCTTGTGATTCACTTATATTACATCATTTCTATTATCAAGCTGATAAAATTGGACTGTATCATTTGTTTTAGGCTTTTTATTTTATATCACTGTGTGATTCACTTACGTCACCTTGTGATTCACTATAAGAGATTCATAAGTTCATGACTGAGATTTTGTTATTAATATTGTGACATTTTCATCTCTTATACCTTATATTGATTTGACATGTTAGGAGTTAATGTACTGTGATTTCATTATTTTCATGGGCACAAGTCTTCATGGTTTAGCAAACATTGACATTTTCACCAGTGTTTGAATTTGTGGTGTTTTGTATCATCTTTACAGATAGATTATTGTTCATTTGGTCTGTTTATTTATATTTTGTAGCCACCATGAAATCCACAAAAATGTATACCCAATGAAAGTGAATTCACATTAATTCTTTGTAACATATTAGTTCAGCAGATGCTAAATGTGATTGTACATTTTCCTTCTTCTATGCCAACACATTCAAACACACTTACAAAGTTGGGAAAAACTTATATAACATATGTAATTTTGAGGATACCATAAATTTTATCTGAGAATTTCATGAAAATGAACACTAAAAATGTTGAATTTTAAGGAAACTTTAGATAATATGTCAAGAAGTATACAATGTTAGTGAAATAGTTAAATATACAACATTGTTTATGGTATGAGCAAACTTTGGAAAGTCATATTCTACAAAATCAATATGATTTGAAAGCAAAAGACTAGTAAAAGTAAATATTAGTTTTTATGAAGGCCTTATTGGTAGAATATTACATATGTTTATTCTTTGAGATAAATTAACTCAGTAGAGATACAGCTATAAAGGATGATCCTAGACATAGTTTTCAATTTTTTCTGGATTATTAGAACCCTGCATAGAGATGCAGGAGCCATGTAAAATCAGCTTTTCCATTTGTCCATCTGTCCATCCATCTGTCCATCCGTTCATACTTGTAACCAGCATAGCTCTGGAACACTTGCACATAATTGAATGACATTTGGTAGGTGAACTGCCTATTACATGTTTTTTATTGGTTTCATCTTTTTAGGTCAAATTTTGACATGAGTTATTGCCCCTTTCCATCAATATTACATCACCACTAATGCAGATCCTTGTAACCAGCATAGATTAGGAGTCATTCAACATGTTCTGATGCAGTTTTGTGTGTACATCATTTCACAGAAAATATCTCATAGCCCCAGATATGACTTTTATAGGTTTTGTCTTGTCAATACCATTTTGAATAGAGGTATGGTCTTTGACAGTTAACTTCATATCTTCACATGGGATGTTGCTTGTGACCAGCATACCTCAGCAACCCTTACACATAATTCAGTGCTATTTTGTAGGTAAACTGCATGTTACATGTTGATGTGCATTTTAAACAAGGCTTCGTGTTTTCAGTAAATTTTTAACAGAGTTATTGTCCCTTTTCCACCAATATTAAATCTCCACTACAGCAGATCTTTGTAACCAGCAGAGCTCAAGAACCATTCAACAGATTCTGATGCAAGTTAGTGTGTACATCATTTCACAGACCAAGATGTGCCTTATATGGGTTTTGTCTTGTCAACACCATTTTTAATAGAATTAATTGCCTTGACAATAACCTTTACATCTTCACATGGGATGTTGCTTGTTGCCAGCATAGCTCAACAACCATTTAATATATTTTGCTGCAGTTTGTTATGAACAATGAATTTAGTCTTGCTCAGAAGAGTTAATGCTGCCTGACTGCTCATTCTGACTTTGTTTCTGCAAGAAATCTTCGCTAATATTATTCATGCCTGTCATCAGAGAAGATACACCCAAAAACTGTTAGAGATGAATTTTTTTTAAGGCTGTTTGCAAAGCAGTACAAAGCTGTATAAAAATAATAAAAGCATACAACTCCCAAATTAACTTTGATTCTTAGATAATAAACATGATGTTATTACCAACATCAAAGAAGGATAAAATAATCAAGTGCTTGTTCTACATACTTGAAACTTTCAGAGCACAAAAATCAACCTCAATCAGAGAGTTTGAAAATTAACCTGTAACTATAAATATGGTACAGAAACAATTATGTAATGTACATGATCTTCTTTGTTTTCTCTGTAATAGCAGTGGTGGATTTAGAGGGTTTGGGGTGTTTCAGTCACAACTACCCATTTATGGGAGGTTAAAATAATAGGCTTTTAAGTAAACAGGAGAGAACATAGTTCATGCAATTTCGAAGAATCCTTGGATATGAGGGGTAACCTTGAAAACACCATGAATTTTAAAGAAAAGTAGGTTTTATCAGTTAAAATTCCTTGAAATTTGCCCAAATTTGCCTTGAATTTATCTGATGGAATACAAAATATTACAACTAAATAAACTATCACTTTTAAATTCAGGATTTGTTTTTATTACATATTTTCCAGAAATAATGAATAAAAATATAAATAAAATGAGATCTAATTAGTTGGACCAAATGACACATGACACAGGTAGTTGCCACATAGAGTAGTGTACATTTACTGTAGTGACATGCTAATCACATTTGCACATGGATGACTAATTTAGTACGGAATGAGACCTGACTAGGAATGAGCTGTGTTTACAATTCAAAATGGGAATGTAACCCACCTTCCCAAAGAAAAGTGCTTCTTGAAAACATTTGGAAGCCACTGAAAAGTCCTTGAAACAAAACTCTTCAGTGCTGTATGAACAATGGAGAAGTTGACGAAAGAACCCACCCATCTCCTATCAGGAAAACACATTCTATTTAATTGAGAAAGTCCCAAAATTCAGGAAACTTGGACTCCCTGTGGGGGTTTAAACAGCCCCACAAAACATCCCTACATTCAGCACTTTTGCAACTTTTGCGCATCACTGCATCTTAATGGTGTTGTATATGGCAAACTGATAATCATTGCCATAGAATTACTGTTCATTTATTTCGGGTATTTGGTCTGAATCAGCAGTTATTACTCCACTTGTAACTTTAATTAGCCTATATATGGTAACTACCGGTATACAGTCTACAGAAGTGTCTCTGTAAACTCATGGCTCCGAGTTATCGGTTTAGGGTAACTGCAGACAGATCACTTAGAATCTCATTTCTATGAAGTTTACTTTTGCACCTTGTATGCATGCATGTTGTACTCAACCCAGGTTGACTTTATATACTAAAAATACATGACAACTCCTGGAATCTTGATGTTTCTGAACATTTCTATATATAGTTGCAGCTAGCACTGAAGTAAACATGCAAAACATACTACACATGTGCAGAGCTAAAATTAGCACACTAAAAAGAAAAGTCTTGTTCATGTTGCATTGATCTCAATGTCACATTAAGCCAGAAAATGGTGAAAACAGCAAGAAATTTTTTTGAATGCTATGACGCAATAACTCGGCATAGCTAATTTTTGGTTCAGTAAATCGGCCCCCAAACCTGTATTGGTATGTTGGTGGTTTGGGGTCTTATCTCATCAATTCATCAAACATTACCATTATTGCATACAGATTTGTCCACAATACACTAGTGCACATATAAGCTGTTTTTAGACACCAGTATTTCTTGTTGCTTTTGAGGTACAGTCCATTGAAATGGCCATTTGGCAATCTGTACAGCATACTTCTGTATCCAATCCGATGTTTGACAACTTATAAATTCACATGGAATCATGTAACCCTACCAACTCGCCATTTTTAATTACCAGGATACATCAGCAGATAATTGGTTGTTCCATCAATATCTAGCAGTCAATCAGATGCAAATTTAACTCTTTCTAAATATTTTGGTTGTGGTTATGTGATTTGAGCATCCATAGATTAGTCATGTGACATTTGTGTGATGATTATTTTGTCATGTAACTATTATCATGGTTCAGCAATGTGCCAGGTTACCAAATATATGGATTAATTTTACATTGTAAAAAAAATTGCTCCAAACACTCAATTAATCGGTCCCTATTGTAATATGTCACTTTTTCACGTGTGAAATAAACTCTTTTTGTACATAAGTGAATTCATTTATTATGCATATGTGAAAACGTTTGTTACTTATGTGAAATTATTTTAAATATATGTAAAAATATTGTCCACACACATAAAGTAAGTAATGTATTTCACATGTGTAATAAAGAATTACACATGAATGTTTTTCATATATGTGAAATAGTCTTTTTGTACATATGTCAAATTCTTTTTCACATAGAGAATTCTTTTTTATATATGTGAAATACATGATTTATGTCAGATCTGTAAAATATTTTTACATATGTAAAATTCTATTTCACATTTGTGAAAAGAGTTTCGCATGTGTGATAAAAAGAATAAAAGCTAAATGGGTTGGCCTTAGACCAGACGTTGCTGTTTATAAACTTTGAGAGTTAAGTCCAATTATGCATGGAAGATTCTGGAATTTGTTTGCTTTCCTTCTCACTGGGGACCCGGGTGGCAGAGCGGTCTAAGGCGCTCACCTTTACAGATCACTCAGACAACTCACCTCTGTCCAAGTGAGTTCGAGTCCTGCCTTTACCAACATGGGTATGTGAGAGAGCTTGCCAGTAGCTTCCTGTAGGTCAGTGGTTCTTCTCAGGCCTTCCTGGGTTCTTCCTCCACCATGTATACTGGCCACCATGCATAGCATATCAAGTGCTGTAAAATGGCGTTAAACTCCACAAAACCAAACCTTCTCACCACATGCTCTCTCCAAACATACAGAAAGAATGAGAAATATTTTGTAGGGGTGTAAATAAACTGATGCCAGTCAAAGGGATTGCAGAAATGAGAGTAGAGGGTGAAGTCAAGTGTGTACACTTCAAGAAGAATTACAAGATTTGCTGCATATATATATATATATATATATATATATATATATATATATATATATATATATATATATATATATATATATATATATATATATATATATATATATATATATATATATATAAGTTGCAAGGTCAGCCAAAAGTCTGGTAATAGCATAGGGCCACGCATGAAGTAAAAACCTGGCACACACACACACTAACAGAGTAACACAGATTAAGGCCAGTGCCCACAATAGGCTAATAAGTACATGTACTCTTTACACCTGATTAAAGTGGCAGCTTTCAAAGTAATAGTACATGTATGTAGTATAGTGCAGTGACTGTGCAAATCAAATGAGATTATGTTTATTTCTGTATCATCAGACTATGTCAGATACTATACACCAAAATGATCCTGAATCAACTGACTTTTGAACTTAGAACAAAGCTTGCTCCCTCACCTCTGGCATTAGTGCCAACAAGGACCAGTAAAAGAACAATTTTGCAACAATGTTCTCTCAAATTTACTGGTTAGTAACATTTTATGAAATTATGTAAATTTACGTAAAAGTACAAATGCATGTGTTGAAACAAAATTAAAGTAAACATGTAAACTCTAAATATAAATAGAAACAAGATCAGTATATCAATACAACATAAAGTAGACACTAATTAATATACACATTATGTTACAACTAAGATAACATAACTTGCATCTCATATTAGGTGAAATTTAAGAACCTCAGTTAGCCAAAAACTTATAAAAATTGAAACTTTTACTTTGTGCCATTGGTTTTTAGTCTTGAGAGGTTTCAGTGAATATTGATTCAACGGATGTTGTACACTCCAGAATGACTAATGTTGATATGATGTTTGCGGTATGTGCAAAGAATGAAATGCTCCCTCTTGCTGCTGTGCTTCGCAAAGTCAAACTCCGTCAAATAGGAGTTCTGAAATTTTTGCTGGGCTTTGCTTGCTTTGCTGATAGCTCATTGTTTTCTGAATTACAGGAAATGCATTTTGACATTTTGCATTAAAAAAACGAATCACATTTGAACAATATTCAGACTACCTAAAATAATAATGTTTTACATTTTATATATGGAGTAAAATCCGACTTCAAAGAAATGTTGCTGCTGTTCACAAACTTGCCAATAATCTTCAATAAAGATGGCTTAAACATTCTCATTCAAGGCAATGATGTGTAATAACTTTTGATCTTCAACACACATCTCTTTGATTTACCTATACCTTCAAATGAATTGGGTTGTTACACTTTGTGAACTTTATGTATGCAAATTAGCCTAATGGGCTCCCTCACAGCAGTCTTCAAAAGACCTGACACATCACTCTAGCTATTATCAGCCAATTAAGTAATACATGAAATCATGGTTGTTTGTACCTGACCACCTTGCTTTTAATTGCCACTATGAGAATTAGCTGTATAAACAGCCCCAAGGATAGTTTTACATAAGCTCTAAGCAGGACTATTTACTATTTATATATACATGTTTCTGGCATATGTTGAGGTGGGTTTTTTTTTTTTTTTTTTTTTTTTTGAAGATTACTGAAAATCGTGTTTTTCAAAGCAAGACAGTGTCAGGGGGTTTGGGAGTAAAAAAATAATGTTTTTAGCATGACATGTTATTTTATGGCAGGTTGGCCATTATTCACTCAGTGAAATTGGGCTCAAGTAGCATTGTTGATTAATGATGCCCCAGCCGCTCCATAAAGTACAGGCTTTCTTCCTTAACTGCCAGATGCAGTCTTCCCCAAATCTTCCCTTACACTGTTTACATTGGAACATTTTATCATGTATCAGATTTCAGAAAGCTTCTGATGAAAAGGTTTGTAATGACATGCTTGTTTGTGATTGAAAAGGATTCATTATTTATTCAAGCTCAGTTCAGGAAATCATGAAGAAGGAGCAAGGTGTGAAAGAAAAGAAGACTGTATAGAAATATTGAACTAAGGGAAAATTGCCAATTGTCATAGAGAAAGAGAAAAATGAGACTATTGAGTCATTGAGTAAGAGAGATCAAGAACAAACTTGTCCCAACAATGCTGAAATGCCTAAAACCTCAGAGTCCAAGGAAGAATAGAAGCAGAAGGTTGTAATCCACAAGAAGTGTGAGAGGATGAACTGCAAAGCGAGGAGGAGGGAGAAGAAAAATAACCCCATCCACAGAGGAAGGAATCCATGGAGAGGATGTAAGTACGAGTCACCTGTGCTGAGCAAAGAGCAGAGTAACCATGTGAATGTGATGAGTCCACATTCAGAAAGAAACCATTTATCGGATGCTAATGAAGACACAAAATCCAGCTTGAATAAAGAAGATGAGTAGTGGGGATAGAGAGTGCAAGACCAGTCGACCAGATTAAACCAGACAGTCATTTTAGCTCACTTGGCCTATGATTGGCTGGGCTTGTGAACACTCTAGGAGAGAGGTGTCAAACATACGGCCCGCCAGACTCATTATTTATTATTATTGTTTATATAATTTATTATTATTTATATCAAATCTGGCCCGCCATAGCAAATGAGTTTGACAACCCTGCTCTAGGAGCGATATTTCGGATAAGATTTAGATCGGATTTTATTTATTAGCTATATCACCAAGATCTTGAATGAGTTAAATTATGAGTTACATCCATTCTTTATAACGAGGTGATCGTGCATCTGATGGGCTGAGCTTGTGAAAACTATAGAGGCCATATTTCTGATCAGATTTTGATCAGATTTGTTAAGTAGATTATGTCATCAAGATATTGGATGAGTTCGATTATGAGTGCCATCCACACATAATGAGGTGATCTTGCATCTGATTGGCTGAGTTTGTGAGCACTCCAGAGGCCATATTTCAAATCAGATTTGGATCAGATTTGGTATGTGAGTATATACGATCAAGAACTCAGATGAGTTTGATTATGAGCAACAGCAGTGCATATTAATGAGCTGATCTTGCATCTGATTGGCTGAGTTTTTGAACACTTTAGGGGCCATATTTCTGATATAATTCGATCAGATTTGGTATGTGGGGATATATCATCAATAACTCAGATTACTTTGATTATGAGCAAAATCCATGTATATTAATAAGGTGATCTTGCATCTGATTGGTTGAGCTTCTGAACATCCTCAATATTTCTGATCAGACCTTGATCAGATTTGGTATTGTAAGCTTATGGTGGCGCTCTGCAGTTTCGTACTTTGCATAGGGTTTCATTTTTGAAGAAACGGAATTTCCCATGTTTTCCTCAATGGTTATCCTAGCTATTTAAAAAAAGGCCTTGTATAACATAGATATTTTTAAAAGAACTTTAAATTCCCTTTATTTTGGTGTATGATTGATTGGTGTAATTTGGGTTATAGATTATACAGCTTGGCCTTACTTCAGATGTGCACCTATCAAAAAACTGCTAGCTCCGCTTGGTCATTTTCACTTGCTGGACTTTAAAGGTAAATTGTAAAAACAAAATGAGCCAATAACTTATTTTACTTTTAATATATTTTGTAATTCATTAATTGCACTTTCAGAAACTGGTATTGCCTACTCTGGCCATTTTTTTTCTCCCCTATTTTAATAACTGCTAAAGTTGGTGTACTTTGGACAAGTTCGCTCTGATTTTTCTAGCACATGGGAGCAGCCGTTTTGGTCAGCTGTGTGCTTAGATCATGTACAATTTTCACAAGTACAATATGTAAAGAAATTTCAGCCACTGTAAATGAAAGTAGCATAGAGGTATGTCAACATTCTCTCCATTGTGCATGTTGCAAATGCAATCAACTTCACCTTACACCTGTAACTTTGTCAGAAGTACAAAATATCTGTAGAGCGCCACCTATGTCATCAAGATATTGGATGAGATTTATTATAAGTGATATCCATGCATATTAATCGGGTGATATTGCATATCATTGAGTGAGCTTGTGAACACTGGGGGTCGTGTTTCAGATCAGGTTTTTATCAGATTTGTTATGAGAGCATATACCATAAAAATCTCGAATGAGTTTGATTATGAGTGACATCTATGCATATTAATGAGGCGATCTTGCATCTGATTGACTGAATTTACGACCACTCTAGAAGCCGTATTTCTGAGCAGATTTTGATCAGAGTTGGTGTGTAAGCTTGCATCATCAAGATCTAAGATGGGTTCAATGACCGGCACACATATAAATGCATATCCAGGCTAATTAAATGGTGGGAATCAAACCTGCAACCTTCTGGTCATGAGTCTAATGCCTCTACTACTGAGCCACACGGGTGGGTATCTCAGTTTCTTTGAAATCCCCTTATAATGCCAAGTAAGTGTATGTACTTTAATGCTGGGGTTATGAGCAGTTTTTAAGTTAAGAATTAGGGCTAGTCCTCATGGGTAGGGAGAGATCCGGGAGGAGGGGGGATGCCTGTTGCCTTATATACTTATATGGTATAAGAAAGAAGATAAATGACACCAATATTAATACACAATGTAGCAACTATGTGCTCCAAGGTTCTCTTTCCCTTCTACATTTTCGGCACATGTGTGAATTTGCACTCACAAACTGACATGTCAACTAATCAAGTGAGCGATATCAGAGCCCATTGGGCCTCTTATTAGAGTTTTCAATGTTTTATCTCTATACTTCTTAGCCACCACAGCTCCCTTGGGTGGGTATCTCAGAGGCTTTCAGATCCCCTAATAATGCCAAGTAAGTATACTTTAATAGTGGGGCTTCGAGCAGTTTCTAAGTTAAGAATTGGGGTCTAGTCCCCGTGGGTAGTGAGAGATGCAGGGAAGAATGCTGGTTGTATAAATGACTTACCCTTTTTATCTAGAGAAAGTGGTCATATATATATATATATATATATATATATATATATATATATATATATATATATATATATATATATATATAGCAACTATGTGTTTCAAGGTTTTCTTTCCCTTCTACATTTTTGATACATGTGTGAATTTGCAATTACACGCTGACATATGTCAACTAATCAAGTAAGCGATAACAGGGCCACTTGGACCTCTTATTACAGTTTTAAATGTTGTATCCATATACAAGAACATTTCTGGACCACTCATTGTGCTAAAAGCAAAAATACCCTCAGGTCGTGGACTGTAGTATAAAGTGATGCTATCTTACACATTGACATGCAGAAGCTGGACTGTTCATATATTTGTGTATTGTCATATCTTCTATGGATATGATGTTCCACTCTTTCAAAGATGAAAAAATATTTCTGAACCAATCATTTTCTACCCTTTTTGCATTTCTAGATCTTGTGTAGGGATATAATGTTCCTTCAGAATACCTCTCATTTTCTTATTTGGGGATGAGAACATTGAAAATAAGAATCGAAAATTACAGACAAAAATACAAAAATACAAGTAAATACATTATCTTCAGCTAGAATTTTTCAGGTATATACATTCCTTTAGGAGATGACTTCTCACCCCGACAGTGGGCAAACAAAAACAAAACAAAAAAGTGGATGAATGCTACTTATGAATGACATTATTTGCTTCAAGTTGCAGCAAGACATTATTCTCTAAATATTATACTCAAGACTGAGTCTGATCTGAACAATTAGCAAGACTGTAAGATTGTTTTAGATTATGTTACGACTCTATGGTCTAAGAAAATTGTAACCGAAAGAAAGTGAAACCAACAAATCAAGTAAAAATCAACAAGCAATATATTTCTAGATAATTAAAATCAAAATCAAAAGACACGTACAGTAATGTGAATTAAAATCCAAATAATCCAATAATCCTAAGTGTCCTAATCACAAGTCCTAAATATAAAATCCTCAGAATGAATTTCAGTATCCTTGACTGTGCTGATGTGCCAGTAGTCTTTACTGTCCTGATACACCATTAGTCTTGAATGTGCTGATGTGTCCAAATGAAGTACTCAAGAATATCTTTGAATAAGTTCACATAAATCCCAAAATCATCAATTCAAAATCCAAAATCCAAAATCTTTGATAACTTTTATAATCCAATGAATATTTTTAATAATTCCTCTCTCTGAATTTAGAATGATTTTTCACAACTGTAATGACTTTTTACAGACTGATGTTAATGTCGAAAGTGAAAACTGTCTACTAAACATGGAATATGTAAAGATAGCTCACATGACAGAATGTTCTAGAAAATTATATGGTGTATGTAACTTTTAACACATAATTCTAAACGAAATTCTAGTTTTCTCTGTAAAAAAAATCAACCCTGACATCAAATTGAATACCAAAACCGTCCTTGAACTCAAATACTATGTAAACAACTTAATTTAAGGACAACAGCTAAACATATAACCTGATACATAACATTAAGGTTTGAGCAAATATTAAAGTCAAGAAACATTTATAATTTCCTAAAATATTTATAATATTATATAAACATCATACATAACAATTATTTTGCAGATACAGCACACAATTGTTATTTTGTGAATAAATATTTTACTCTAGACTCTGGTCTGAACCAAGGTTGTAAAGTTGCTTTAGATTCTAATGTAGTTGGAGGCAATGTTTGCATTACATGTTGTGTTTATATTTATTATTTCAAAATATAAGAGTCAAAAGGAAAAAATAATCTTAAGCCAGCTGATAGGAAATCTTAATACAATAAATGCTTTAATTGTGGTTTTGAAAATTAGCAAACCTGATTAATTTAATAGAATTGTATTACTAAGGTGAATGTGTACAGAGCTCAACTGTTATGGTACTTAAATGACATTGTCCTGAAAGGACAAACATTGTTATCTGCTAGAAAACATACTTTTTTTACCATGTTATTAACTGCCAAGCATAATATTTAGGATTACAGCTAATCATATCATTAGTACATTATATACAGATCTGCAGATACGATCAATGCTATCTGCAGCACAGGTAATGACTTATATATAAATTGTGGGTGTATGTATAAATAGCTTTGCAACCTGTTGGATTGGTGGGTTAGGATTTTGTGAGAACCTGCAAGCAGTTAAAGGGTAAGGTATAGACTATATTGTCATCATGGCCTTAGGGAAGTATCTGTGTGAAATCATGTAATCATCTGTAAGGTCATTTCGTAAACTGTCTCAGATGTCGATTGGATGGAATCAAACTTTTTTTTTTATAAATGTTGTCGAAATGTAGATTACAAAGTTTGAAAATGACTTGAAAATTTTGAACAGCTCTAGAATTGACAAATATTTTATATGTCTTCTTGATTTGTTTCTCATCAATCTTTTAAACTCTTTTTCAGTTAAATGTTTATCAGATATCTCTTTGTATATTTAATTTGCTAGAGCTATGTTCAATTCCTGTTTGTACTCTTCAGTTTGTGTAGAAACTGAGGTCTTGATATTTTTGTCTTTGATAAATCCTAATTATTTTTCCAGTTGTGGATTGTCCATTTCTGCCGTATTTAAATCACCGAAGAATGGCTGAGGATGGAGGTGATGATTTTTATTATTTAATTGAAAATCATTTGTATGAAGACAGTACTGAAATAGACACACAACAACTAAAGGTAGTTGATAGTGCAAATCTTTCTAGTGATTTTATAGAGCAAAGTATTGGACTTTAGGTGATATAAAACCAGTTCTTGATTCTAGCTTTTCACGACAAGTTCTCGACGTTTGTAAAAGGATTGCATAAAGGAAGGCCGTGACATAAAAAAATTTCAATACCACTTGGAGAACAACAACCATAAGATACAAAATAAACCACTTTATTAAAAAACCAAATGGTAAGACAGTTCAGATCTCGAGGAGGGCGATATACAAATAATGCTAGCATCCAGCACTATAGCAGGTCACACTGGAAAAGTGTTGTTGGTTACAATAGACTGGATAAAACGATGTGACAAATGGATACTGAGCCAAAATTTGTGTCAAAGTCAAGGCCAATGTTTGATGTCGCAAATTCTGATCACAATATATTTTTTGAACTACTCTCACATTGAATATTTAGTAAATCAGCCAAAAATTTATTTTACAAAAATAATTATATACTCTGAGTATTTTATTGCATTAATATGCTTATCCCGCACTACAGAAAAATGTTTATAACCATCTATAATAAATTATGTTGTATTATAAGCCCATGCTTCAACAAAACCAATAAGATCATGCTTACATATGAAATTATAAAAGAAATTCTCTCTGTCAAGACAGTCCGCATATCCACTAAACTTTGATCTTAATCCAGATATATTTCGTACAATAAAAGTGAGAGCTCCCTTGAAATTACTTACATTGATATTAGAATTATCTATATTTACATATTCAGTGCATGTGGAACGACCACTATTAGTGCCATCATCATATTGTAGACCATTAGATGATGGACCTCGGCCGTGTCCCTATTAATTTTTCACTAAAACAGGCTTTTTTGATAGCTTATCGTACACATAGATGCTTCCAATGACAACTAGTTTGTCATACTGCAAACAGGCTTTTCTTCTTTACTTGATATACTTCTGTAACAAAGATTTCAAAAAATTCCTTATTTTCTTCACTCGTGCCGGAAAGTCTTCACTAATACGTATCCTTGGTTGTGCTTTATGTTGCTTATTATTTGTTGCATTATAAGCTGAGTGTGTTCTGTCACTCGAATTCTTATTCTCCTTATTCTTATTCACCTCTCTTTGTTGTCCAGTTTCTCCTTACTCTGTATGTATTCAACACTGGGAGCAATGATGGACAATGAGAAACAAATCACAAAATTTAAAAAATGGGGCAAAATTGCACACATCTTACATTATGTAAACAAGTCGACAAACAAGGATCTTTTAGCTTTAGTCCAATCCATTCGGGAATTGAAAAATATTATTAGTTTTGCTAAAGTTGAGCAGGTATCTCATGTCAACACCAAAACTCTGCATGTATGCCACCCACACTTTGTTCCGAATAACCAGTTACGTGACTCTTTACGTAAGCACGAAAGACATAAATTTTGTTCGCTAGTTCACGCATACAAACACGCATATTATGTTTATATTCCTCACTTTACTCCTACTTAAGAAACCCAGGATTTTGATGATTAATCGGCTGGGCCTTAGAACAGAGCGAATGTTTGAAAAAGTATTGGGTTTATCGTTCTGAAAGATGCAGCAAAATGTAATACAGAGGTTTCAGGACGTAATGCTCTTCTTGTGGAATGTCAAGAAATGAAAGCCCCGATACTCTAAGGTCTAAACATGATCAGAAAAAGTTATATAAACTTGAGGAATGCTGAGCAAGTTGCTTACATAAATATACCCCCCGCCTCCCATGCACTCCACCCCTAACCCATGATATAGATGAGTCAAGGAAAGGGCATAACTCTAACGAAAACAGTGCGAGTACAATGATTGGTGAACATGCATATGTTCTGATGATGATCATAATATATATTTAGTTTTCACAGCAATCCACTATAAACTGCAAGAGAAGATGCATTCACAAAATTCTCTAATACATTGCATTCAGCTGTAAGTAAAAAGGGCAATAACTCTTATAAAAATAAAGGAAGCATAATGATTTGTCAATATGGGCATTTTTAAAAGATTACCATAATACGTATCAAGTTTCACAGCAATCCTTATAAAACTACAACAGTAGCTGTATTCACAAGATTCTGTCTTACACTGCATTCAGCGGCAGGAGGAAAAGGGCAACAACACAGACAAAATTCATTAAGCAAAGTGATTTGCCAATAAGTAGTAATGGGAGCGAAATGGGGAGAAATGGGCCACCTTGGAGTGAATTTGAATTTAACATTAGGAGGCCATCTTGAAAAAATGGCACGATGGGGGAAAGGGGAATTTAATGTGAAAAACGTCCAAAGGTTTTATATTATGGGGTGAGGTGGAAGAGCAGTTTAACATAATGTTGGATACTGGTCAACACTCTCACCTACTGATCAACACAACTTTTTGCTTACCACCACCCACACTTACTGACCAACACCAAAACCTACTCACCAACACCCAATGAGCAACACACAGTCTTATTGATTAGCACACATATCTACTAACAAATACCACTGGTCTAAAAAATTTATAAGTCGTCTGCTTCAGAGATAAAATGTGCTATTTATTAGGGATTTTGATGTGCTGAATTCAAATATGACAATTAAAACAACTGATTGGATACTGTTTCCAAGATATTTAAGTTTTTACATTTTACGTCCATGTATATTGTGTACATAGTTGAGTTTTAATCATAAATTGTAAACCTAGGTCTTTTCATGTGTTTATGGTTGCTTTACATGATAATATTTCACCTGTCCTGTTTATGTAACACTTTAAAAAACAGCAAAAGGGTTATATAAATAAAAAATATATTGAAATAAAAGTCAAAAAACTATTATGTATATATAAGTACATAGTTTAGTCCTTATTCAGTGTCTACTCGGTGCTTCTTGGCTTGTCTCTTGTATTCATTAAATGGAGCATCCCTTGTCACTGTCCAGCAATAGTCTGCAAGCATTGATGGGCTCCATTTGCCCTGATGGCGTTTCTCCATTGTTGCAATGTCCTGGTGAAATTGCTCGTCGTGCTCGTCGCTCACTGCTCCGCAGTTCTGTGGAAAAGAATCTAGATGAGAGTGCAAAAAATGTATCTTTAGTGACATGTTGCAACCAAGGCTTTTGTATGCCTTGAGGAGGTTTTCCACTAACTCCCTGTAGTTGTCTGCCTTGTTGTTTCCGAGAAAATTTGTTGCCACTAACTGGAAGGCTTTCCATGCCGTCTTTTCCTTGCCACGCAGTGCACGGTGAAATGCATCATCTCGAAGAAGTTAACGAATCTGAGGACCAACAAAGACACCTTCCCTTATCTTAGCTTGACTTAACCTTGGAAATTTTCCACGGAGGTATTTGAAAGCTGCTTGTGTTTTGTCCATGGCCTTGACAAAGTTCTTCATCAGAGCCAGCTTGATGTGTAAGGGTGGTAACTCAATCTTCCTTGATTCAACAAGTGGTGGATGCTGAACACTTTTTATCCCAGGCTCCAATGACTGTCGGAGTGGCCAATCTCTCTTGATGTAGTGGGAATCTCTCGCACAACTATCCCATTCGCATATAAAACAGCAGTACTTTGTGTATCCAGTCTGCAGTCCAAGCTAGAGAGCAAGAACCTTGAAATCGCCACAAAGCTGCCGATGATGTTTGTCATAGTTTATGCACCTAAAAAGTTGTTTCATGTTTTCATAGGTTTCCTTCATATGGACTGCGTGACCAACTGGGATTGATGGCAAAGCACTGCCATTATGCTGCAAAACAGCTTTAAGACTCGTCTTCGATGAATCAAGGAACAGTCTCCACTCATCTGGATCGTGAACAATGTTGAGGGCTGCCATCATACCATCGATATTGTTGCAGGCTACAAGATCACCTTCCATGAAGAAGAATGGGACAAGATCCTTTTGACGGTCACGGAACATGGAAACCCTAACATCACGTGCCAGGAGATGTCACTGCAGTAGTCTGTAGCCCAACAGCTCTGCCTTACTCTTGGGTTGTTTCAAATCCCTGACAAGATCAATTAGTTCACCTTGTGTTATGAGGTGTGGTTCAGAGGAGGAGGATGGGAGAAAATATGGGTCATGTGACACTGATGGTTCAGGAGTAGAAGTTTCATCCTCTTCCTCTTCCTCGTCTGATTCAAGTGAGAATGATTCTGGTGCATCAGGAACCGGCAGTCCTTCTCCGTTGAGTACCGGGCGTACAGCTGACTGAATGTTTGGATAATGCATAGTCCACTTTTTCTTCTTTGACACACCTTTCCCAACTGGAGGCACCATGCAGAAGTAACAATTGCTGATATGATCTGTTGGCTCTCTCTAAATCATTGGCACTGCAAAAGGCATAGATTTCCTTTTCCTGTTAAACCACTGGCGAAGATTTGTTGCACAGGTGTTGCAGCATATGTGTGGGACCCACCTCTTGTCCTGATCTTCAATTTTGCAGCCAAAATAAAGGTGATAGGCTTTCTTAACCATAATGGTTATACTGCGCTTTTGTGATGCAAAAGTCACTTCACCACAAACATAGCAGAAGTTATCTGCATTGTTCACACAAGTACGAGGCATCTCTGCTCACTTTGGCTAAACAGAAATGTGTCCCTTTGCAAAATCAATCACTGACAAGTAAGAGAGGACGACACTATATGATTTGTAGATCTGATATAGGGCAATTTCTTCAGCAGAGTGATGTAAGCTTAGTTATGATTGTATCATCCATGAGTTGTAGGAATAACATGATGCAATTCATGTCATGTATGATGCGATACCAGCTTCAGATTGCATTATTCATTGTTTTGCCTAAAAAGCAAGTACTGTCCAAACACAGTCATAGATTTATTCATAGATCCAGTCAAAGATGTATTTTAGTCATTTCTGGTTTAAATTGAGATCCCTTCCCTTTATAACTCACTTATCGTCCGCCATTCCCAAGTCAAGGGTCGTATATACTGACCCAGTATCATATCTTTAAAACTAGAGCCAATCAACAATTTTAAGGATCATTTTCGTTCTCAGTGAACCAGAATTAGTAAAGTTTGACAACATTTATTGCGGAAGCATATTGGCTGTAGACCAATGTACCCACACCTACTGACCCATGCCCATTCTACTGACCAACATCCACACCTACTGGCCAACACTCATTTACTGACCAGCACCCACTCCCCTATTGACCAACACACACACCTACAAACATAGGTGTAAGTGTAGAATTAAAGTAAGGGGTAAAGTCACGAAGATTAATACCCAATTTTAGACAACCACTCACTATTCCTTTTACAAACAAAATAGAGGAAGGGCAGGCTCAGAATGCTGCCTAGTAGCTACATGCATATATCTGAGATTTATATATAACGCATTACCTAAACCTCAGATTATGTTGGCGGTGTCCGTAAATTTGCATATATTGTACTGATTTTATGAATTGTTGTAGTCAAGGGAACAAGCTGATAATAATTCTAAAATTTTGAAACTAATTCGGAATTTAACTGTGACTAAGAAATGTTCTGAAAAATTAAAAATATGGCAGAGACTAAAAGTAATACTAAAATTCCGAAAATAATTAGCGGAGACTGAAAACAATTAGGAAAAAATGTAAAATTATGCATGAGACTTAAAGTAGAACTGAAATTCTTAAACTGATACGGAAATAAGCGGAGACTATAAAGAATCCGGAATATTATATTAAAAACTATCGCCAGAACTGATAGTAATACTGAAGTTCCGAAAGTTATACTAAATTTAGCGGAGACAAAAAAAGTCCTGAGAAAAATAAGGTTATGCTAAAAGTAATACTAAAATTCCGAAACTCAATCGGAATTTAGTGGAGACTAAAAAGAAACGCGGACCAAAAAATTAAAAAATGTACAAAGATTTTTTATACGTTGTAAAAAATTATAAAGTAAAAAAGGTAAAAATTTTGTTTTCGGAAAAGTTTTAAAAATTGCACAAATTATACCACATTTAGCAAAGACCGAAATCAATCTGGACAATTTTAAAATTGTAAAAATAAAAAAATAAAAAAAATTCTAAAAACACAATTATTTTACAAACAAATTGTTACAAGTTGTAAAAAATATGTACAAGAAAATTAAAAATGTACAATATTTAAAAAAAGTTTATAAATTTTGAAAAGTTTTAAAAAATGAAACATTAAAATGTAGCAAAGTTATTTGGGGTTTGGTAATACTCAGCAGTATTTCTATTCCTAGAAACCTTGGTGGCATTGGATAGAACCGTTGGGGGTTGGCAAGGTCTAGGTTGCTAACACATGCTACAATCTTTTGATGCATCCTTTAGAGTGATGAGGACAAACACCGATTGACCATACATCATCGACCCTGACTATTTAACCCACGCACACATACAATCAAAACTGACAAGGGAAAGGGGTGTTATGTGATGATCACTAATACACATAATTACAATCCAACACCCACCGTTACAAACAAAACAGATAATGGAATGAGGTAGTTGAAGATCACTTACACCTACTTATGGACAAACAAACAAACACAAACACTATTATTATCCAACACACATACACAAACAAAACAGAGAAAGGAACGGTGATAGGTGAGAGTAACTCACACTTACTTATGGACAAACAAACACACACTTTTACTTTCTATTACACACACACACGTGCATACAAACTCATTTGAAATGGGCCAAAGGATATGTAGTTCCTGTCACACATAATTGCTATTAAAAACAGGTTATTTACTATCCAACACCATGCGCATACAAACTCATGTGATAGGGGATATTGATTATATAGGCACATAATTACAATCCATCACACGTTATTTCAATACAAATACAGTTCCATACAAACTCATGTGAAAGGGGATGTGAGATATTTAATGGATAAGATCACTAACACTCGACTTTACAAACGACTAAATATTTTATTATCCAACACTCAATCTCACAAACAAAAACATATATGGGCAGAGAATGGGTGTATATGATGATTACTAACACACATATTTGGGAAAGCCCGGAGAAATAATCTTGCCTTGCCTTCCAAAAGCCCAAATCATCCGCATCATCAGTTGCAGTAATTACAACAAGGACTACGACGACGAAAGCGACGGTTGACTCGGACGAGGAAAAGGTTTAAGACAGTTACAACAGAGGATAGAAAATCCATTACTTTTTAAAATATTTTTCAGAAGCAAGGGCCCTTTCCTGTGCCATCCATATCTCTGAGAAAAGAGATAATATTCAATCATTGCCAAACCCAAATAAATAAAAAGTCCCCCTCCAAAGAACCCCAAAACAAAACAACCCCCTCAACCCCCCCCCCCAAAAAAAACCCCGACTACAAATCCTCAAAACTATCTAGGTTTGTTTATCTTTGTAATAATAATAATAATAATAATAATAATAATAATAATAATAATAATAATAAGCAAAAAATCAAGAATATTTTGATTTTTCACTTATGTTTTGTATATATTCGTTAATGAAATTTCATACATTTCAGAAAAGTCAATTTTTTTTCGTGTGAGTGTCATGCTTTGAATTTCTTAGAGAGAATGTGGGGTTTTTTTTCTTCTTCTGTGATCTCTTTTTCTCTTCTGCCTTCTCTCTTTTTATAATTTTCCTTATGTTTGGAAGATATTCTAAAGGCCAATGTCCTTGCTCGTGAAACACAAAACATTCGTCTTGGCTTTTGTGTACCGACCTCTGTTAAATCTTGAATATCACCCTGGATCAGTGGTGTACTAAGGGTAAATGGCGCCCGGGGCGACGATGATGGCCCAAAGGGCCAGACTACAAACCCGAATATTTATCAGTTGGTTTGGCGCCCCAAGACCTCACGAACAAGTACAAGAACACTTGGACAAAAATAATTCTGGCTATTTCGAAAATAAAACACCAGCGGTAGCAAATGCCTGATTGAATGTATGATACTAGAAATCCTCTTTGATAGTATTTTGTCGATACGATTTTGAATGCAAGGCGTTCGAGAAAACTAACAGACGTGTACTGATGGAGTAGCATCCGCCCCCCCCCCCCAATAGTCTTAAAATGGAATTTTCTGGCATAAAATGGTGTCCATAAAATTTTCACCAAGTCTGTTTGCTATCCTGGGTGGAAACACAGACCTCACTCCAACAAATGACATCATCAACAAGAACAAAGTCTTCAAGTATTTTCGATAACCCATCTAACTGGATGAAGGACTCAGTTGG
The DNA here is from genome assembly GCA_029931535.1 of Margaritifera margaritifera. Taxonomy (NCBI): domain Eukaryota; kingdom Metazoa; phylum Mollusca; class Bivalvia; order Unionida; family Margaritiferidae; genus Margaritifera; species Margaritifera margaritifera. Next base: position 1,821,985 of record JAQPZY010001341.1, read on the forward strand.
ATGTGTGTGTACTCCGATGTTGTCAAGTACAACATTGTAAGAAACACAGTTGTCCTGTTGCCGTGAGTCATTCCCTTTATAATGGATTCGGCATTTAGGGTCAGCAATAAAAGATGAAATACATATCACGAGTAGTATTGTATATGGGAGTATTTGGATACTTCTCCAATAAATATAACAATATTTGTTTCCATGGACAATTCGACTATCTGTTTTTGAGGCTATTTTAATAGTTATTTCATGTGATTTTTTGGGAAATTTTAAAATGGTGTTTCTTATACTTTTTTAGAAAATTTTAATGACAAATTAGTTATAATATTTTTCAGAAAAATGTAAAAACAAATAGGTTCTTTCACTTTTCAGAAAATTTTAAATGCTGTTTCTTATATTTTTTGAGAAAAAAATAAAAATGGTGTTTCTAAAATTTGTTAAGAAAAGTTTAAACAGATTGGTTCTTATTGATTTTCAGAAAAATTTAGAAACAAATTTGTTCTTATACTTATTTCAGGAAAATGTAAATAGTATGTATCTTTTCTTTCTTCAGAAAAAATGTAAATACAAATTGGTTCTTATACTTTAAAAAAAAATTGTAAACAAATCGGTTCTTAGGCTTTTCAGGAAAATATTCTTACAAAATTGTAGTTCATATTCATTTTCTATTAATTTAAAACCGTTTATTTGTGTTGTTTCTGATGCAGTTATCTTTGCATGTAAATGTTTGCAAACCATTTTAATTTTTATTTCGAAGGTTAGAAAATTAAATTAATCATTTAATTATTTAAATAAAAGGTAAATTATTAAATTAATGATTTTAAAAAAATATAAGTAAATTATTCATATAATTATATAAATAAAAATTAAAGTAAATTATTAAATTACATATTTAAATAAAAATAAAGGTAAATTATTCAGGTAATTATTTAAATAAAAGTAAAAGTCCATTATTTCAATAATATTAAAAAATATTTGAATGACAAAACAATATTTGATAATTTAAAAAATGTAACAATATGAGTTTTTAAAACAGCACATAATCATTGATTAGGTGGTAAAATCGTGATATTTTTGGACCTTACAAACATATAGATTGCAAAAATTTAATTTAAATAATATATAAAAATGATATGTGCGTAACATTTTTGAAAAATAAACTTCTCTTTGACCGTTGTTGTTAAACTATTTTGCTAAAGAATGAAAAAATGATTAGGTTTATATTTTATAAATATAAAAATCAATCATACAATTATTATTTTAATATCTTTATGACCGTACGCAAGTGTGTCTCTGCCATCTGGTAAAATAAACCTCTTTGTGCCAAATGACGAAAGCCCTATTTTATTAAATTTGTACAATCCCATTTCGTGATTGATATTTTTAATATTATGCATAATATAAGAAGTTTATTTTTTTTAAAAGAACAATGACCTTTTATACAGATCGTGTTTTAATTCCTTTTTAACAATTGGTTTAGATACCCATTTTGCCGTTTAAACTTTGTTTTGGTCTTCAGTTAAAACATTGTACATTTTACTTCTTAGCTCCACGTGCTCTTGTATTGGAAAGCCGTTTGTCTCATCCTTAAATTTACCTACAACTTTTTAAAATTTATATTGCTGTGTAATGAGTCTGCTGGTGGATAGTCGCTAGTGTCATATAAGTGAATATTAGCTTTCATATATTTATAAATATTTTTAGTTTTGATGAATAATATTAAACTGTTTTGATGAATATAAAATAATTCAATCTTGCCTTAATAAATTGGCTTTAATTTATTATAATAAATGTCGTACGTCAACAATTTAGATAAATTGAATATACTCATACTGTTTCAATCGGTTAGTTCAATATTAATTTAGTTTATAATCTGTCATTGGCCACTATTTGGTTATAAAAACTGTTTCTAGTTATAAATGCTGGGTCTGCTACTTTAATATTACGAGTTTCATAAGACCTAATGAAATCAATATTAATCCTTTGTCTTAAATTTTTCATAGATTTCCAAACCTGATTTGTTCATAAGCGTATACAAATCCTTTTCAGAATCGTTTTAGCATTGGCTCTAAAATTAGTATTAAGCTCAATCTATGGCGCCATCCAAGCCTGTTGATTAAATTCCAATACCCGCGGGATTTTTGTTAATATCATTCCTTGTTGTAGGTAAAGTTATCTCTTGGGCATTAAATTTTGTACTAATTTTGGACATTATATAAAACTACGAATCATTTTAGTATTCACTCATCACTCTTGTTTTAGTGTTGATGTGTCTGGGGCAGGGGGATAATCAGTATGACCAGTATTATGTAAATTTTTAGGTTATTCTAAATCACATTCGATGACGTGTCTTTTTTCGCTATCATCTGATGTATTTCAAGTATCTTATGTGGTGACTTTTTCAGAATTTTTCAGCCACTTAAATCCAGAAAAGGGTAAAAGTTGCATCATAGCCCATTCATAAGGGTTGTTGAATTGTGATATATTAACCACGATATTTGCTCATCGGTATTATACTCACTGCATAAAGGATTATACGCTATTACAAACCTTAATATTATGCATAGTACGAGAAGTGTTTTTCAAGCAATGACCTTTTTTTCTTCAACTTTTACTTTTCCTTTTTCAGTTATAGCCCCATTTTTTTTTTACATTTTTGGTTAAGGTTTCAAGTGAAAAATTTAAATATTGTACGCAAACATAAATCTTATTTGTCCGATGCTAAAACTCATATATTACTCCATACTATTACGTATACATGTTATCTGACCGCGTAAATAGGATTTTCCAATATTATTAAATGACCATCATAACCTCTTAAATTGTGAAACAGCACAAGAATTTGTGTCTGCAATGGAGATAGTTTGAGTTGCATATTACAACTGTTGTGTGCACTCCCTATATATTTACCTGTAACACTTGTCTACAGCCAAAATGCTTCCGCAATAAATGTTGTCAAACTTTACTAATTCTGGTTCACTGAGAACGAAAATGATCCTTAAAATTGTTGATTGGCTCTAGTTTTAAAGATATGATACTGGGTCAGTATATACGACCCTTGACTTGGGAATGGCGGACGATAAGTGAGTTATAAAGGGAAGGGATCTCAATTTAAACCAGAAATGACTAAAATACATCTTTGACTGGATCTATGAATAAATCTATGACTGTGTTTGGACAGTACTTGCTTTTTAGGCAAAACAATGAATAATGCAATCTGAAGCTGGTATTGCATCATACATGATATGAATTGCATCATGTTATTCCTACAACTCATGGATGATACAATCATAACTAAGCTTACATCACTCTGCAAAATTGGAAATCATGACAAGAGGTGGGCCCCACACATATGATGTAACACCTGTGCAACAAATCTTCGCCAGTGGTTTAACAGGAAAAGGAAATCTATGCCTTTTGCAATGCCAATGATTTAGAGAGAGCCAACAGATCATATCAGCAATTGTTACTTCTGCATGGTGCCTCCAGTTGGGAAAGGTGTGTCAAAGAAGAAAAAGTGGACTGAGCATTATCCAAACATTCAGTCAGCTATACGCCCAGTACCCCACGGAGAAGGACTGCCGGTTCCTGATGCACCAGAATCATTCACACTTGAGTCAGACGAGGAAGAGGATGAAACTTCTAGTCCTGAGCAATCAATGTCACATGACCCATATTTTCTCCCATCCTCCTCCTCTGAACCACACCTCATAACACAAGGTGAACTGAATGACCTTGTCAGGGATTTGGAACTACCCAAGAGTAAGGTAGAGCACTTGGGCTCCAGATTACAGCACTGGAATCTCCTGGCTGGTGATGTTAGGGTTTCCATGTTCCGTGACCGTCAAAAGGATCTTGTCCCATTCTTCTTCATGGAAGGTGATCTTGTAGCCTGCAACAATATCGATGGTGTGATGGCAGCCCTCAACATCGTTCATGATCCAGATGAGTGGAGACTGTTCCTTGATTCATCGAAGACGAGTCTGAAAGCTGTCTTGCTGCATAATGGCAGTGTTTTGCCATCAATTCCAGTTGGTCACGCAGTCCATATGAAGGAAACCGTCAGTGGCAGCATTGTGGCGATTTCAAGGTTCTTGCTCTCTTGCTTGGTCTGCAGACTGGATACACAAAGTACTGCTGTTTTATCTGAGAATGGGATAGTCGTGCGAGAGATTCCCACTTCATCAAGAGAGATTGACCACTTCAACAGTCATCGGAGCCTGGGGTGAAAAGTGTTCAGCATCCACCACTTGTTGAATCAAGGAAGATTGTGTTACCACCCTTGCACATCAAGCTGGCTCTGATGAAGAACTTTGTCAAGGCCATGGACAAAACATAAGCAGCTTTCAAGTACCTGCATGGAAAATTTCCAAGGTTAGGTGAAGCTAAGATCAAGGAAGGTGTCTTTGTTGGTCCTCAGATTCGTTAACTTCTCCGAGATGATGCATTTCACCGTGCACTGCGTGGCAAGGAAAAGACGGCATGGAAAGCCTTCCAGTTAGTGGCAACAAATTTTCTCGGAAACAACAAGGCAGATAACTACAGTCAGTTGGTGAAAAACCTCCTCAAGGCATACAAAAGCCTTGGTTGCAACATGTCACTAAAGATACATTTTTTGCACTCTCATCTAGATTCTTTTCCACAGAGATGCGGAGCAGTGAGCGACGAGCACGACGAGCAATTTCACCAGGACATTGCAACAATGAAGAAACGCCATCAGGGCAAATGGAGCCCATCAATGCTTGCAGACTATTGCTGGACAGTGACAAGAGATGCTCCATTTAATGAATACAAGAGACAAGCCAAGAAGCGCCGAGAAGACACTGAATAAGGACTAAACTATGTACTTATATATACATAATAGTTTTTTGACTTTTGTTTCAATATTTTTTTATTTATATAACCCTTTTGCTGTTTATTAAAGTGTTACATAAACAGGACAGGTGAAATATTATCATGTAAAGCAACCATAAACACATGAAAAGACCTAGGTTTACAATTTATGATTAAAACTCAACTATGTACACAATATACATTGACATAAAATGTAAAAACTTAAATATCTTGGAAACAGTAGCCAATCAATTGTTTTATTTGTCATATTTTAATTCAGCACATCAAAATCCCTAATAAATAGTATATTTTATCTCTGAAGCAGACGACTTCGAAAACATTGTAGACCAGTGTAATTTAATAACAAATGGTCGAGTTGTTTTTACTAATGTAAATGGGTTTGATAAACCTAAATTTCACATTTTAAAAGTACGCATATATAGTATCCGGTTATTATAATGGGTGGGGTCAATTAACACTCTTGATAAACAATGCGCCTGGTCCACGAATAATAATACGTCAGAATCCAGACGAAATTGCAGAATCTTTTACATATATAATACCAGTATCATTAGTCGTCAAAGATGAAATCCAGTTTGAAGCATTCCGCATCTATGCATACGGCTACTTAACCCGTTTTTAGGTGTTTGTGTTTAAAGATTAAATTTATCATTACATATAAGTGATGGATTCTGACCGCGGTGATGAGGTTATGGAATTGGACCGGTTGACAACGGATGCTAACATTGGTGGTGATTTTGTTAAGAGCCAAATAGAAATCAACAGTTGGGACCACCCTGATGTACCAATACCAACTCGAGGCCAGCTTGGTGTTATACCATTAACACGTGAAAATACGCGGTCGCTGCCTGCACAGCCAGGCGTAAAAGTACTCTGGGATTGTTTCTACAAATAAAAAGTAGAATTCACCGACACATCCATCCGGTTGCATTCCCCATTGATTATGTCGCACCAGGCATTGACTCAACCAAGAAGAGAAAATTCTTGACTGTTATTTAACAAGGACGCACTTGTCCGTGTAACAGTTTTTGGGCGAAAACGAGAACGATCGTTTCAGAGCTATTTAATGGTGTAATCGTTGTGTTTCTATATGAACGTGGTGCTAGGTCCACAGAACGCACAATCACCGGAGACTTAAATATTCCCCAGGTAAATATTTTTCTATGATTGTATGACAGTTGAATCCAGTAAAAAGAATAATCGGTTACAAGTGCGTGTGCGCGTTACACCTCAAGAAGGCAAAGTTGTCGAGCAATTATACTTCGCGATCACATTATTAATAGAAGAACTTTGATAAACTCTCACATTTACCGACGCGAGAAAATAATCGATGCGGAACAACAACTGCGAGATGGAATCACCAAGAGCACCGCGCTACTCGTGAAATACAAACACGTGTGTCTGGTTTGTAGATGCTATTTGCGGAATCACCGCCGCGACCACCGTTGGCCTTGGTGCTTCTGGAATTGTAACCACAGCAACGATTATAGGGACGCCAGTCGGATTTGCCGTCGGGGCTATTTTGATAGTAACCGCTGCGCAGGCGGTGCTGGTAAAATAATTTCATTTTACGGCTGCATTCACGAATACGTGTTTATTCAGAACGTCTCGCGGCGGCACAAAGTAGTCTCAATACAATCAGTGCTCTATACTCGGGGGCTATCGAGGATAAAATAATTACCATGGCGGAGTTCGAGACTGTGTTGGTGGAAATGGAAAAGCACCGACGACTTCGTGTGCAGATAAGGAACTGAGGTGTTAGCGAGCCAAAACAGGTGATCGATTTACAGAGAGTGAAATCTAGTAACCGTTTGCCAGTGTATATCAACCTTTGGCTCACCATTTACACTAGCTGATTTTGCTGCGCAAAATTGTTTACGTTTCCGAAGAGTTTCCACAATGACACCACATATGCAAAGACGAAATTGTCTGCTTCTGCGGTTGCAGCATGATTGTCGGTGTCCCCGTGCATTTGCAACGAATTAATAATTGTAGTAATTGTACTTCCAAAGAATTAGTATTTGTAATTTTTTTAAAAATTGAGTAATGGCCACATCGTTTTAACAAAACCATTCACGCTAGCATTAGAATTATTTTTACTGTCTAAATTTTATCCATCCCGCATACACTCGCATATGACGAACGGGTAAATTTTTTTAAAATAATGGGGTATAGAAGGGTTGACCTAAATCAGCTGCCGAAATCTAAAACTCCCATTCTGATAATAATGGTCGCTGTAACTAAAAATAGAAAAATCATTAAACAACTGCTTCTCAAAAACTGTTAAACAGAATTTGATCAAATCTGACAGGAGGTATCCAGGTTTAGAGGGCTTTTCGTGTTTATACAACTGGCTTATCCGCCATCCAATATAGCAACATTACTAAAAATAGAAAATCTTTAAATCACTTCTCCCAAACTACTAAACAGAATTTGATAATATTTGACAGAAAGCATCCTGGCATGTAGACCTTTAAAATATACACCCGCCCAGACTAGTCAGGGTCGGCTGACTAGGTGTGTCCTTGAGAAAGGCACTTAGCTCCCATTTCCTCGGCATGATAAAGCCAATAATGTGTTAGAAATGCCGTTAAAAATAATAAGAAAAAAACCACAAATAATACTGATCCACCTTCAAATATGGTCACCATTACTAAAAATAGAATAACCTTGAAACGACTTCTCCAAAACTGTTGAATAGAATTTTACCAAACTTGACAGAAAGCATCCTGGCGCAAAGACCTTTCAAATTTATACAAATGATGCATATCCATCATCAAATATAGTCACCAATATTAAAAATTAAAATGACTATTAGGCATATGTCAGCAAAATGTGCGATCTCAGGCCTCTTGTTTTGGTCATTTAAGTTTAGAAATTTAAAAAAATAATGACTGAACCACTATTACATTATAATACAAGTGGTAAATTTAAAAATAAAAAAATTAAAGATTTCTCAGCGTTTACTTCATTATGGACAACATGCACCCCAAGTATGACAACATAACATTTTGGAGTTACCTCCCTTTCACCAGTGAATTTGAATTTGATCTTGCCTGTAAAATTTTCTTCATTCTTCAGAAGTGAAAGTTAAAGAATGGTCTTTTTAGGGTTATGAAGAAAATCAGCCATTATTTTCTAAGATTTTAAAATATCTACCAAAACTTTTCTAAATCATTCATTTGGTGAGATGCAGCACAGTTATTACTGTTATGTCTAGGTTTTTATACCTCTGTCTTGGATGCAAGTTTATAGAATTTCTCATTAACATGATTCCATCAATCTGTCCTTCCCTCTGTTATGTATATTGAATTTATCATGTGTGTCCATGAGGTAAGTTGTACTTTAGTGGTAATTTTGTAAATAATATATTTACTGCATTTGAGTTCAAGGTTAGTCTTGTTTACATAGCATTTAATACTTAGATTGGAACTTTCCATGCATGATGTGAGAAAAGTCAGGTACGCACAGTGATTTTCCATTAGAGTTGCTCATATTCTAGAATATTCTGTTAGGTGATTTGTCTTTATATTTATAGAGTATTTGGTAAACAAGATTCCATTCCTATACTAAACTTCATGTTATAAAAATCAGTCTATTAAGGAATTTATTTTAGTAATCAAATGTTACAGTTGTGAAAATCAGAGCAAACTCAGAGAGAGGAATTATTTATTTGAAATATTCATTGGAATTACTAAAAGTGCTCATTCTCACTTTGGATTAATACTTGAATTTGGGATTTATGTGAATTAATTCAAAGATTCTGGATTACATCATTCAAGCATATCAGGACATTCAAGACTACTGACACATCAGGACATTCAGGGCTACTGGAATTCATTCAGAACATTCAATATTTAGGACTTATGATTAGGACACTTAGGATTATTGGATTATTTGGACTTTAATTCACGTTATTGTAAGTGTCTTTTGAATTTTATTTTAATTGTCTAGAAATAAATTGCTTATTGATTTTATTTACATTGTTGGTTTCACTTTCTTTCTGTTACATTATTTTAAGACCTTGAGTCGTAACACCTCACCATCCGGTTAGCACAAACAGTGCTGCAGTTTTAAGCTTAACTGACCGTAAGGCCAAGTGAGCATATGGTACATATGGTATGGTCCCTCGTGTATTGTAAGTCAGCTGTCTACAATTGTTATTTACAGCTTGTCAAAAACAGCTTGACCAATTTGCACACGAATTTAAAGGGAGCATTATGGCATCAACGCTTTTTTAATTTGTTCAGTGGGTGCTGAACCTTCATCCAATATGACCACTATTATTAAAAATAGAAAAACGTCTGAACAACTTCTTCACAAAAGTCACTCAATATAATTGAACCAATTTGCCGGGAAGCATGCAGGCATGATATAATTCAGATTTATTCAGATGGAGACAATCTACCATCAAACATGGCTACCATTGCTAAATGACTTATCATAAACTATAAGCAAATTTGAAAGAAAGCATTGTGGCGTAGAAGGCTTTAAAATTTGTACAAATGATGCCAATCTGCCATCAAACATATGTGCCGTTACTAAAAATATAAAAACCTGTATGCTACTTAAAAAATCATTCAACAAGATTTGAAAGAAATCATTCTGAGAGAGTGCTGTTTTTTACAAGTAATACCAATCCACTAAAAAATGTGGCCAATGTTATTAAGAACGGAAAAAAAACTTAATACAACTTCTCAAAACTGCTCATAAGTAAGCAGATTTGACAGAAAACATCCTGGCATAGAGATCTTTCAATTTCTTTTTACAAATCATGCTGATCTGCCATTAAATATGGTCACCATTACTAAACAGAAATGTTTTTAAATGACTTCTCAAAAATGCTTACTAGATTTTCACCAAATTTGACAATATTCTGGCAATGAAAGCTTTCAGTTTTTATTTGCCCGCCTTAATTACGATCAGGCCGTCATAAAAGGTGAGCGCTTTTTTTTTTTTTTTTTTTTTGAAGAGTGGGGGACACCGAAGGCGACGCCCGCCCGGGGCGCTGCTTCGTCCAGCGTAAACATGCGACGGCCCTGAATAAGATGGAGCGTATTATGTTATGATGTCCATCCGTCTGTCTGTTACCAATTTTGTTTCTGTGCAATAATTTGTCCACCATCTACAGTTACCTTACTTTGTGGACAGCTTGGACTTGGGGTAAAGAAGAACCCTATTGATTTTGGGATCAAAAGGTCAAGGGTACTGTGAATGAAGCAAGACAAATGGTTTCCACACAATAACTCAAATTGTCCACCATCTAAAGTTATCAAAGGTATTGGATGGCTTGCACTTGTTGTAAGAAAACATCCTATCGATCTTGGAGACAAAAGGTCAAAGGTCAAGGTCACTGTGACTGAAGGAAACAAATGGCTTCTGCGCAATAACTTGAGTTCTCAACCATCTATACTTACCAAGAAGAAGCCTGTTGATTTTGGGATCAACTGTCAAAGGTCATGGTCACTGTTACTAAAAGAAGAACAAATGGTTTCTGCATAGAACTTTAATTTATTGATCATGTATCTTCAGCAAAGATTGCAGATGACTTACAGGTTGGGTAATAAAGAAGCTTTATGATTTGGGGGTCAAAAAGTCAAAGTTACTGTTACTGAAAGAAGAAAAATGCTTCTTTTTTGCACAATAACTGTAGTTCTAGACTACGTACCTTGACCAAAGTTTGTGGAGGTCTTGAACTTGGGTATGGAAGAGGCCTTTTGATTTTATGGTCAAAAGTTCAAAGGTCTAGGTCTTTGTGGCACAAAGAAAATTTGTTTTGCAGAATAATGTTTATTCTAGAGTCAGTAACTTGAGCAAACTTTATGGATGGCTTGCACATAGGGTAATAATATATATATATATATATATATATATATATATATATATATATATATATATATATATATATATATATATATATAGATTCTGAGATCTAAAGGTGAGATATCACAGTCATCAGAAAATATTGGCTTCTGCACGTTAAGTTTAGTTCAAGACCGCATACCTTGACCAAAGGACACAGTCGCTGAGACCCATTGCTAAATAATCTCAGGTCAACCATATCATACTAGTGCCTTCATAAAGGACTATTAAACACGGTGTGAGCGTATAATGTGCTTTTCACGGTACTCTTGTTTACAACTGATGCCAATTTGGTTTCAGACATGGCCGCCATTACTAAAAATGGAAAAATTTATAAATAACTTTTTCACAAAATCTGCTCAACAGAATTTGACAGCATCTGGCACAGAGGTTTTTAATTTTTTTTTTTAATAATTTTTCTTTCTTTTTTACAGATGATGCAAACCTACCATCAAATATGACTGCCATTACTCAAAATAGAGGGAAAAAACTTAAAGTGACTTCTTCTCAATAACTGCTCAGCAGAATATGACTAAAAAATCGACAGCATTCTGGTATTAACAAATGTATTCAAATCAAAGCCGAATCGCAGTAAAATATGGCCACCTTTACAAAAAATTGCTTTAAATGTCTTGTCAAAAAACACTCAACAGAATTTGACTCAATTTTACAGAAAGCATTTTGGCATGAAGGGCATGAAGGGCTTTTATGTGTGTACACTTGATGCCAATCTGCAATTAAATGTGGCTGCTGTTACTAAAAATAGAAAATCTTTAATAACTTATTTTTTTTTAAATGCTTTACATAATTTGACCAAATCTGACAAAATGTCCTAGCTTGAAGGCCTTTCAGATTTATACAAAATGATTGCCATTCCGCCATCAAATAAGGCCAACATTGCTAAATAAAACAAAATATTTAGACAACTTTATCTCAAACAACCGCTGAACAGAATGTGACCAACTTTGACACAACGCGTCCTAGCATAATGGCTTTTCAGTATTTGAGAAATTATGATGTGCCACAAAATATCAATTTGAGAATCTCTAAAACAACTGTTTTCATAACAAATGCAATCAACTGCATTGGAAGAAATTTCTACAGAAAGCATTATACTGACCAAGATTTCTTGGCCACCTGCTCTTGCATTGGCTATAAGGCAGATGTCGGCCAAGTGAGCAATTATGTTGATGAACTGCTGTAGTAAAGTATGGTATACGTTGTGGTTACCCTCACAAAAGGCTTCTATTGATGAATAATGGTGCTGAGAATCCTACAAACAACGCAGTTCCCATGCTTTAATTCAAGTGTTCCAGACAGATCATAAATATATACTGTAGCAAATTTGGTTGCCAAGCGCACAAGAGCGAAGGCTGTGATATATTTAGTGCTTTTGGTTTCTGTTTATTCAGATGATGTCATAATGATTTAATAACACTAAATTCTAAATACGCTTTTTTCTATTTTTTTTTTCTATTTTTTTTGTTTTGTTTAAATTATTATTATTATTATTTTGCTACTGCTACACAGAAAGGCAAGGTTTATAAACACTGCTATATTACCTAAAGTTCGTGTTTACTGCACTATTATTTGGTAACAAAGCTTCTAAAAGCTGTTTGGTTTTGGTTTGGTTTGATACTAAACAACGGAGCAACAGTTTGAAGATTATAACATGCTAAGACAAGAGTAAAGTACATTGCCCTAGGACACGTCGCGGTAGCAAATCTGGGCTGATGCGATGGTAGAAGTTGTATGTTTTACATTTTCAGAAACATATTATAATGCACGTGTTATAGATGTATCTGACATTTTGAAGTAAAACATGTTTATAAATAAAGATCACATGTTTATCAACTCTCAAATGCCATGTGATTGTTATGGCATCATTAAAAGACTGTTGTAACATACAACTTGCATTACGACCCCTACACAAAGTATATAAAAGTCTGTAAATCTAGCTGTGCTGTATAAACCTTTTGGACAATGTACCTTGTAATTTTCAGTGAATAAAGATAGGAACTGCTGTGGTCCAAATACGAGATTCTTTGCTTTATCTGTATATTTTACGTAGAAATGTGCTGATAATTTTAAAATTATACAGGAAATATTGTTATCCAAAAATTTTAAGTTTCCCATATTGTGTCTCTTGAGTGGCGTGTGCCTCTTCAAAACTGGCGATACGCATTGGTACTTGAAAATTGGTCTTACTATTATTAACTTTGTGCTGGATTCTGCTTTCTGAAGCATTAAATGACAACTTACGAGGCATCGCTTAGCTAGCAATAACTTTGAACCTTTGAAAAAGTATTTCAGATTTAAATCGTATCCTTTATTGTGGTGAACAGTACCTAAACAAATCAAAATGTACTGATGTAGTGAACAGTACCTAAAGAAATCAAAATGTATCGATGTCAATCTACAAAACTTTGAAAATACCCTGATAATAAGGCATTCCAATACTTCATACGTATAATACTGAAATTCAATGATCTAGATATTTTGCGCAGAAAAATTAACTAAAAGCGCAGAAAGATTTTTTTTAGTATGTTCATTTTAAATTACACAAATAGTCTAATTTTAAGCATTTAGTCCAAAGATTGCTCATGATGTTAAGAGCTATTTTTGTTGTGTTTATTGTTCTGTCCATTACAAGGTTGGCCTCATTAGATATGGTAAATGACTGTCTTTACCGGTAAGCGTACCACTATTTTGCCAGAAAAGTGACTACCCCTAATTAATTTCCATGAGCGTGTTGAGATTTATGAAAGACTTTCAGTAATATCTGTACAACAGTATTTAAGTGTATAATACAGTTAGTACTGCAAAATAAGATCCAAAACTTTATGGCTGCTTGTGAAATAAAAACCGAGTTTTCACCACAGCCTAATGAGGATTCACTTATACTGCTTTATGAGCCGAAAGCAGTCCATGTGACCAAGTTCTAGGTTCTTTGTGCATGCATTAAATGATACTTCTTGATCATTGTAGCAAATAGAACTATATTATCCAACGCACCTTGAATTAGTCTTTACCGCTAAGCTGTTTGACGCGTTCAGAAGGGCACCATTAACATCTTGATGATTAGGACTGTCTGGAACACTAAACAAAAATTTGCGGTCTTCAAAAAATACCTAATTCAATTTCCAAACAAGAGTACCTTCAATGGCACATTATACGCCTGCCCCGTGTTTAATAGTCCTCTATGCAGGTAACTGAAATTGTTGTGCAGAAACCACTTTTCTTCTTTCAGTCAGAGATACCTTGATTTTTTACCTTTAGACCCCAAAATCAATAGGCTTCTTCCTTTCCCAAAAAGTAAGCCTTCCACAAGATTTGGGTCAGGTATGTGATCTAGAACCAATGTTATTGTGCGGAAAACACTGTTTTTCTTTCAGCCACAGTGACCTTGGCCTCTGACGCTTTCACCCCAATATCGATAGGCTTCTTCCTTACCCCAAGTGTAAGCCATCCATAAACTTTGGTCCAGGTCTGTAATGTTGAACTAATGTAGTTGTGCAGAAACTATTTTTATTCTTGCAGTCACATTGGCCTTGACCTTTGACCTTTTAAATCCAAAATGGATCAGTTTCTTCCTTATCCCAAGTGCAGCCATCTACAATGCTTGGTAATCATATATGATGCAGAACATAAATTACTGTGCGGAAACCATTTTATTCTTTCAGTCACAGTGACCTCGAACTTTGACTTATTGACCCCGAAACCGATCGAATTCTTATTTACCAAAGTGCAAGCCATCTACAAAGATTGCTAAATGTAGACGCTGGAGAACTTGAAGTACTTTTCGGAAGCTATTTTCTTCTTTCAGATACAGTGACCTTGACCTTTGATCTTTTAACCCCGAGATCGAAAAGGTTCTTTTTTACCCAAGTGCAAGCCATACACACGTTGATAACCATAGATGACTGAGAATCCAAGTTAAGATGCGAAAACCATATTTCTTCTTTCAATCATAGTGCCCATAACCTCCAAAATCGTTTGGGTTCTTCCTTACCCAAAGTGCAAGCCATCCACAACGTTTTTAAATACACATGGTTGAGAACTCGAGTTATTGTGTGAAAACCATTTGTCTTCTTTAAGTCACAATGACCTTGACCGTTGTGCTTTTGACCCTGAAATCAATAAAATTCTTCTTTGACCCAAGTGCAAGTCATCAACAAAGTCTGGTAACTGTAGATGGTGGACAACTTGATTTATTGTTTGGAAACCGTTTTTCTTCTTTCAGTGACAAGGACCTTGGCCTTTGATCTTTTGACCCCGGAAACAAAATGGTTCTTCCATATCCCAAGTGCAAGCCATCCCCAAAATTCTGGTAAATGTAGATTGAGGACAACTCGAGTTAATGTGCGGAAACCAAATTGGTAAACAGACCGGCGGACAACATCAAAACAATACGCCTTATGGCGGGGGTAGAAAAACGCAATTATTTCCAATACAGTAGGCAAAATAACGAATTTAATATGAAATAGGCAAAGCCTAAGAGAAACAAGCACAGCTTCTGACGTTTGTGTGTACTTACTACTGACTGAAATTTATTGCGTATGCTGACTAAGTGCTTCTCACAATTGAAGCGGACGAATATGCTAGAACAACAACAATACTGCGTTTTGCATAGCCTCACGTACCTGTGCAAATTTCCTCTCAAATGGGTTACACTTCCGGTACTCGTGAGACCGCAGATAACTATCAGCCTCCATCTTTGAAATAAGTACAGAAATTTCGTACTATTTACCTATTATGCACCGTCCCGATGTAAAGCTACCAACCAATCACTCGAGTTTATTGGGAGTTTCCAAGTCGTATGGAAATAACGTTACTGTTGTGCGAATGACGTCACTGACTAACCAATCGGGAGACAGATATTATACATTTATTGCCCTCGTTAGGGGGAGATATTAAGATTTTTTCACCCAAGGTAAGTCATGTTCCACAAGGATGAGGCCCGAGTGGAACATGACTTGTCGTGGGTGAATACATCTTCATATCTTTCCCGAAATAAGGGCAATAAATTGCTTATTTTCCGTAATCAGACATTGACAGTTAATTTTATGAGGTATTATAATTGTACTTTGCGGCCCATGATATTAGCTTGCCAATTTTGGCCGTTACCAGTTAACTGTGCAAAGGAAGTGTTTCTGTAATGCGTGGAATATTAATTTTTCCGATGAGTATTGAACATATATATATAAAGTTAAGGATATTTTTCTTTGCTTTCTTTTTATTTATTTATTTAGTTTTGCTTCCGAAATTTGTATTCTCTGCTCAAGTACTCTAAGGAGTAAATCATTAAGGAAGCCGAAAATTAAAAAAAGCTAGTAAGGAAGATTTTAAACTGGACCACTGTCTAGATGATACGCGTTAACGTAAGAGCTCGATAAGTTCAGCTCGCTATTAAATCTTTATCTAGAGTCCTGCTGAATGCTTAAATTTATTCAGTAATAATATGACTGGATATAAGGAAATTAAGGTCAACATGGTCATCTTTTCCCGCTTATTGTGACAAGCCGGTTCCTTAACTGTGGTCTGTTTATTTTTGTTACAAATAAAATCCAAATTATTGTGACTGGGCTTGACATCCATGCTGAGATTGCGACAAACCCGTTCCCTTGGGTGAAGTCTGTTTATTTTAATCAGGTAGCATTAAAAATATAGTCATTATACGACTGGGCTTCACGTCACTCTGCAGCATCGCCTCTAAGTAACCGCCTCTGCTATCTGGTGATATACTATCCAAGTTTGGATATTATCCCTACGCCGACTAGCACGGCGGACACGTATGTATGTTAAGGTCAATCTAATATGTCTTGATTGTAAGTCAAACTAATTAAAATTTTTAATAAAAGATGTGATTTTGCAAAACGTCAAATTGTCCATGCTTATTGGAGCACTTCCGTTGTCAAATCTTCAGTTTTGGAGGTGCAAAGTTGTCCACGTTGTCAAGCTTTACAGTGTCAAGAGATAAGTAAATCTTGCATGTAGTCCTCAATCCCATACTGCCTAAATAGAAGTGATCGATTTTCAAAAACACAGGAACTTATGAAGTTTAGATGTGTATTGTGCACATGATGTCATTTATTTTTTTATTTTTTTTTAAAGGTACATGTATATGCTACTGTAGTATTTCGGAGGCCCTTTTCCGCTCAATGGTTAGGTGATTTTTTGTTGGTTTTGTTTGTTTGTTTGTTTTTTACAGCTTACAGCCAAGCCACGATTATTTACAGTGAGACAATTTAGCGACTGGAGTATACTCAGATTTTGCTTTAAGGGAAACAGTTACATTTAAAATGTGTATCATTACATTATCCATGCTACTAGTATATACAATGCAGAAACAATGGAGATATTCAGCAAAATGTAGGGATGTGTGTTACGGAATTATGTATCATTTCTTTTAAAAAATTGTATAGTTTTATTAGTTTATGACCTCTGTATAATAGTCTAATGGATGTCGTTTTGCAGAGTACACATATAGGGTAATTTCAATGTGACGCAGTATATTGGTCCTGGGAAAAATCAATATTGTCGGTGAAGCATTTAGTCATGTCACGTGACTAGCGCGTGCTAAAAATGTATTATCATTTTTACCTGGATTCAATGTTCTGACCTGGATTTCGCAAATCAGTGGATGATTCATTTTGTTGACCAGAAGTTATAATAAGATCGTAATAGTAAGATGTTGATTTGAGACGGAATAAGAAATGGGTTTTGTTTGTTTCAATGACGCAGTAAAGAAAGCTATATAATAATGTGATCGCAGCATTCGTCATTCTTCTATATAGTTCGTCAGCCTGAGAGGTCATAAACGAGATTGGTTCATTTTGTGTGTGGTATTCTGCTTCAGAGATATTACTATACGGTACATTTTGGATTTAGTACTGCTACTTAAACTTTAATAATTATTCAGCTCCGTTGGAATTATCGGAAACATCTCTAGAACTTGTGTGATATTCTATATTCACACGGATTATTTGGAATTAATAATATTTGGGTATAACTGATTCTTTTTAGTACATCAGCACAGTGGTGTCAATCTAAATATTCTCCATTCGAAATAATTTGGATTAACTTCCGGATCAGTGAACTTTAGAACAATTTAGGACTTTTAATGATATTCTATACTGTAAGTTATTTTTAATTCTTTCACTTTGATTGTTTGTTGAAATATTTTAATATTTTAAGAAACAAAATTATTTGTATTTCAAATCTTGAAAGCTTGTTTGAGTCTTTTCTTTTGTTACATTTACCCCTAGTCGCAACAATGTGAAGCCCAGACTCATGAATACACACCATCATCATTTATTACGGCGACTTATCGATTAAGATGACTTATTCGTAGCCGAAGCATTCCGAAGTTCCTTTATCCAAGTATGAACTTACGAGAAACATTTTACCAGACTTGTTCAAATATTCCATAATGGTATCATAACGCTTTTGACATGGTTCTATTTTGCCTCAAGAAATTCAGCGTGTGACTGAGTTCTCTACCATTTTTCACCTTTTTACGCTGTATGACACCATGGAAGGATTTCCGAAGTAGATTTTGGTAGAAAAGACACGTGTTCAGTTTTGGGGTGCTGTTGTAGTTTATACTGCTAGGTTCTGAGAGAGAGAGACAGACAGACAGACAGACAGACAGAGATTAACATGCATAAATATGGTACATGTGTGACAACAGGTACATAAAGGACTTTTGGAGGGTCTGTTTCTAACTTTGGTCAATTTTCAAGGTAATAAAAAAATTTAATAAATATGAAAGTGTATGCTGGCCAGGTGCGGATCTGAGGGGGGAGAGGGACAGTAGCGGCAACTCCCCCTAAAATGTGCCTGGCCCCCCACAGTGTGTTTCGTCTTACAGACACCTCGCCCACTTGTCCCCCCTCCCCCCTTAAATGATAATTTTTGAGCCGCTGCTGATGGCAAATTGCATTTCTGACAGGTATTGTATGTGTCAGTTTATCACATATTTAAATAAAAAAGCATTTATATATTTAAAAAAAGTTGTTCTATTCTTAACCAAAGACCAAATAACCGCATGTGCCACGTTTGGCCTTCAGATCTGCGCATGTCAAACAAAACAGTGGCAGCCGAAAGTGATGTAGCTGTGAGGATTCCCCGACTTAACTCAGAACCAGACGAAACACCAACCATCCGATGGGAAAACAGCGAGACGCAGCGTAAATCGTGGAAATCCTCAACAAGAAGACAGTGTTTATATGTCATTTAAAGGAACATTACTTTTTACATTTTCATAAATTTAACTTTGCATTTGGTTTTCGTTTGTTTGTTTGTTTGTTTGTTTGTTTGTTTTTCTGTTTGATTCAAAATGTCGAAACATCGTGAAATTAAACTAGTGTTCAACTAGAGATTTATAATAACCGATATGAGAAACTCACCAAAATCTCATGATATATCGGGACCACTATTGTTATGTAAATGTAGTCGCGAGATCAGCTATAACCCATGAAACAATGGGATATTAAAAGTTCAATACTACTATAAAAAAAAAACTTACACCAGGTTCCCTGTAGACCTTTTATTTAATATTACAGCACATATGTGCTTGACAACAATCCTTACATTAAGTATCATTCATTTTCAAAGAGTCTTATGAGAAGGAATAGATGCATATATGTGCTAAACTACTGTATATCATTGATTTGTCCATATTTTGAATTTAAAAAACAACAACACATTTTCAGTTAAATTTTGTAAAGCAAAGATACATTGAGACAACATACGAGCTTTTATATCATAGTACAGTTCATCTATATTTGACAAAAATATATATGTGTATATTTTAATGTGTAACAATGTGAAGGAGGATATATGCAAAACTATTTTGATTGTCATAGTTCTGTTCATATTGAAACGAAAATACACACTTTCAGCTGTTCCGATTCCTCTCTCTCTCTCTCTCTCTCTCTCTCTCTCTCTCTCTCTCTCTCTCTCTCTCTCTCTCTCAGCAAACACAACAACAGGGAAAGCTGCGAGCTTTTATTTCCTGCAAGGAAATGGATAAACCTAACAAAAAGATACATATTTGGTATACGTAACCATTGAAAAAAAAAGTTATACAAACGCATGCGAAAACATACATACAAGACAAATAAATTATCTTTTCGTATTTAAAATAATAATTATCTTTTGAGATCAATTTTGCTTTGTAAATAAACACACATTTATTTCCTACTCAAAAACATTCACGCTAAACAAACAGATCAATTTCCTGTGTATATTATCAAATATAAATGGTGTGTGTGTGTGTGTGTGTGTGTGTGTGTGTGTGTGTGTGTGTGTGTGTGTGTGTGTGTGTGTGAAGATACTTAAGGCATAGATATTTAACCCCTGGAATTGTTGGAAACCTAAACACAAATACAGTATATATGTACAAGAAATAAGTTACAGAAAAAATAACATTAGTAAAAGTGGTATTTAACAAATTAACTAAACAATCGAATGCAAACACCTCATTCTAAATTCAATTGAAAATCCACATTAAAATTGAACAAAACAAGGGGGGGGGGAACGTTCAAAAATTGTAATACATTTATTGAGGAGTGACTTGCTCCTGCTTTTTATGTATAATGGCTGAGACTGACATAACAGGGCAATTGGAAACTCCATACGTAGCTACCAAATATCACTTATTTCTCTATCTTTATGCAAATGAGGTTTCCAGTGCACTGTAAAATCATAGGTGGATTTATTGAGAACAATTTTAGAACACTTGTAAATTTCGAATTCACTACCAACACATTCGAGTTCCTAGACCGTATTATAATCTATTTATTGTGCACTAGTAGAGAGAAAAATATATATTTTTAAAATGTATATATATATAAATATATGTTGTTTTTTGTATTTTCAATTTTTTTTAAAAAATTTCCTGTACCAATTGGCAATGGGATCGGACCATACGTTATCACAGCATTAAAGTCTTCTCCGTTACAATTATTACACATACAAATCATCCAACATCAATTCTAAATATTATATCTAGTTCAGTGATATGAAAATAACTAAATAAATAAGATGGGCGAGAGAGAAAGTGAGACAGTGAGTGATTGTTATTTCTGTCAAAGGTTATGTTACAATTTATATCACATCTGTAAGTTTACATATATAGAGTATAATATAAATATGAACTATGCTTGGAAAGAAGTAATTGTTCCCACTGTTCCCAAATTATCATGAAACATTCTTTCCTATCCGATTTGACTGCATTGTATTTTTCTAAAATATAATATTCTTTAAAGAAGCTGTTAAGGCCATTTAATGTAGGTATGTGTCTATTCATCTTGTATGTGTATATGTAGTACTTGGTAAGTAGAAGAATAAAATACACAGGTTTTTCATACAATTGCTCTACATCTGTATCACCAAATAAAACTATTCTTTTGCTTGGAGGAAGTGCTATTTTATACTACATCTCAAATCCAGTGCGAAACATCACTCCACAACCTATTAACCACATTACATTCCCAAAACAAATGCACTATTGTTTCTGGTGAACCATTACAAAAGGTACTTTTATCGGTATCATTATCATTTTATTTTATCCAAAAACGTATTCATCGGCAGAATTTTATGTATAACACGATATTGGAACCATTGTAATTTTAAGGGTTTTTTGTGTTACTTGAAACCCTTTTGAATATGTATTTGGCCAATATCCACTAGTAAAGATGAAATTTTCTTGCCATCTTTTTTCACAGGTTGGTGAAACATTCGAGTAATTTGTAAAACTCTTTGCAACCTTTATCACTGTGAAAAATAATTTTCAATTGGTTAGGTATAAAATGTCTTGCAATTGTGCCTGTATTCAATTTTAGGTTGAATTTTCTACATAATGACCTTATAGCCTGAATGACACCTTGAATAGCAAAAAAGTTTACATTGATGTCGTACTTTGGTTTTTAAAGCTTTCAAATTCAAGAAAACTTCCCTTCCCTGTTATGTGAGCACTTTCACTAATATACATATATATATATATATATATATATATATATATATATATATATATATATATATATATATATATATATACATATATATATATATATATTATGTTCAATCCATTTCTTGTTCATGATAGGTACTTTGTTTATTCTTATTAGTGTGTTCATCCACAAGTTCGTTGTCAAACGAACTTCTCCTGTTTGAGGTATGTTTCTTTGTCTTACAAGTTTCAAAGCCAATATAACATCGCGCCAAAACATATTTTTGTCTCCTTTAATAATGTACCTCTATATTCATCTCCTCATATGGCAATGTTTTTGATAATGCATATTTAGTATTCAAACAAGTGAACACATTTTCTTCTAGTTTTAAAAAGTCTATAAATCCAAGTTATTTTTAGAGGTAATATAAATATTGCAATATCTATCTATGCTAACTCTCCTTTGTGGATGTTCTAAAACATAATCTCTCTTTTAATCTACTTTTGACTTCCATATAAATGTGAAAAATATTTCATTCAATTGGCTAATAACATTTTGCGGAGGGTTCGCGAGGAGGTGAACAAATGGTTTCATTTTGGAATCACTAAGGTTTTTAAAACTGTTATTTTACCAATTGGTGTTAGGGTTCGTTTTGCCCAATTCCCCAGAAACTCCTTTATCATGTGTGTTTGACTTTCAAAATGTATCTGTACCATTGTATTTAAGTCGACTGAGAACTTTTTACCCAACAGAGTAAATTCAGTAACCCATTGCAGTTTTAACCTATGATGAAAGATTTCTTCACTATACTTCTTACTTCCTATCCAGACTGCTTCTGTTTTGGTAATATTAAGTTTCAGGCATGAGATTCTTGCAAATAAATCCAATTCATCAATGGAAGATTTAAGAGATTCAAAAGATCGATCAAGAATCAAAGTAGTATCATCTGCAAACTGTGAGAGTAAATATTCTGTTTCCTTCAGTTTGACACCTTTTATGTTCTCTTTTTAAAAAAAATAATATTGACAACATTTCTGCACATATTAAAAATATATGGAGATAGTGGGTCACGCTGTCTACAACCTCTAAAACATTTAAAAATGAATATATAAAGCATTTTGACACTTCTGAAGAGATATTACAAAAACTAGTTCTTAACCATTGTCTTATCATCGGTCCAAAATTATAAAAGGTTAGAACATTATGAATAAATGTCCATGAAATTCAATCAGAATCCTTTTCAAAATCATTTAATAAGATACCAGGCAGATATAGTTTTGCATTATATCATAAATAGTCCTTGTATTTTCACCAATATATCTTTCTTTAATAAAAAGCAGTTTGGTCATCAGGTATTATACCATTCAGTACTGACATTATTCTTTTGGCAAGACATCCTAATACTAATTTGTAGACGACATTAAGTAATGATATAAGGCACCAGTTTTGTAAATACTGTTTTGGTTTATCTTCCTTAGATATACAAGTTATAATTCCTTGGCACAAAACTGTTGAAAAACATCCAGAGTCATATGCTTCTTTAATTGCTCTGACTGCAAATTTCCCAATATCAATCAAGAAGATTTTTAACAATTCTGCCGTGAAACCCTCTGATCCCGGACTTGTGTTATTTTTCATATTTTTTAGACAATCTAAAGCCTCTTGCTGGGTGATTTTCCCCTCTAATTCTAAGCACTGATCTTGGTCTATCTTAGGAATGTTATAATTTTGAAGAAGATCATTTAAATCTCTATCCTCTATCACATTTTCCTCTTTATATAGTTTTTCATAAAAAAAACCCGAACTTCTCTAAGAATATCAAAGTGCCTTGTTATAATCTCATTTTAATCCTTAATTTATTTTGTCACAAAATTTCTATTTCCTAGGTGGCAAAATTATCTTGTTGGCTTCTACCCTTCCTCCAGCCATTTTGACTTGGACCGAATGATACTTCCTCGAAGTTTACTTTGCCTTACTTTTTCCAATTCTTTCATTTTTTATTCTAATAACTCTAAAACAGTATTTTCAACAGAAGTACTATTCTCTAAAGACTGTGTTTCATGAATGAGTTTTTGTTCCTGTTTTATTTTACATTTCTTTCTTATATGAAGCATATGAAATGATTTTACCACGAATTTCCATCAAAAGAATATTTACAAATAACGAGCCTGATATAGTTAGTTTTATATCTGTTTTTGATATATTAACAATATTTCCATTATATCTAATGAAGCATATTGTAATTGTATCCTTTGAGTGCAATTTTTAATTTAATTTACATGTTTAGTATTTTCAAGATTAGTTAGTAAATATCCACAAACCCTTACCTCTAACAAAAATCATTTGAGCATAGGTTTAATATTATCAGAGTGGTCAGATATATAACTTTATTCAATTTTTTAAAAATACTTTTGGCATGAGAAACTCTCCCATAACAAAATCTAATCTAGCTTGTTTAAAAGGATTTTTTCTTCTCCATATGTATTCCTTTAAATATGGATTTAGTTCTCTAAATGGGTCTACAAGACCAAAAGTATCTTTCATACACCATAATACATTTCTAGCATTATGATTAGTTGTATGTTTATAATAATAGCAGTCTAATTCAGGATCTTGTACCAAATTGAAATTGCCACAAATGATAATTGAATAATTTTCATATTCACTTCTAATATCATTAATATTATTGTAACAGTCTGAGCAATTGTTATTTGGCTTTTTATATATATATATATATATATATATATATATATATATATATATATATATATATATATATATATATATATATATTAATTAGAGAGAAATACATCTATTTTTATGTCAAGTGCAATCAAATTATCATCAGGATCCCTTTTGCAATCTTTTATATCATATTCAAAATTATTATTAAATAAAATGCAAACTCCTCTTGAATTGGACCTATAACAGGTACCGAAACATCCGAAATCCCATTGAGCTCTGATATATGATATTTTATCTTCAGCATAATGTGTATCATGTAAACAATATATATGACACTGTTTCTCCTAAGGTAATCAAACACATCCTTGCACTTTTCCAATCTCCTCATCCCCAACAGTTTGCAGATAACATTCATTTTAATGTTTGTGTAATCCATTTTGAAATTTTAAAAAGTGTAAATTCCTGACCAAGTAAAGTAATCATAGTTGTGACTTACCATACACAATACTATCAATAACTCATGACTTTTTAAAATTTTGTCAAACTAAACCATCTTATTCATATACACCAGAAATAGATCAACTCCATACATATACAAAAGACACATCTTCATCTCTTTCTCTGTAACACAGGAATAAAATGAAAAAAATATGAAGATAATAAAACCACAAGAAAAAGAGAAATAAAAATACTATCAAAAACATCTTTTGTCCAGTTATAGGTTATTGTCAATCAATTTATGTTTAAATAGGTACATATTATCCTTTGGTTAAGTGAAGGTGTAAAAGAAAAACAGAACAGAAACAGTAAAAAGCCAGCCACCCAATCCCCCTCACCCCCCCCCCCCACCACCGAAAAAAAGAACAACCACCAAAATAAAACCCAGAATATGATTTCACTTATTTAACACGGACTTTTAAAGTGAATGTGTAACATAAAGGTGAAAGTGAGAACAGAATAATAAATATAATTTCTGTAGTAAACTAATCACTTTTCTAATTCATTATTGCAAAATACAAAGTTTTAGAATAACCTCTATAATGAAATATATGTCTACAGAGGAGACACAGGACGAAAATGGTTGAATGTGATATAACAAAAGTTATTATATTCTATCCACGAGTTCAGAGAGTGACCCCAAAAGACCATCGCCGAATCTCAGAAGAAAAGATTATTGGACAAGAACCAGGAGAATCAAGAACAAATGGTAGCATTATCACAAGAAGAGAGTCGTCACTCTGTTACCACCAGAGTTTCTACATTTAATGTTGACGCTAAAGAAAAGAATAAATAGAAGCGAAAAAAATTACTTGATTATTATTCAATAGACATAATCATAACTGCAGATGTAAATGTTGATTGTGCTTCTTTAAAAAATGTATTGAAACTATGCAAAATTTGAACACCCTCATGCAAAGCGACGAAAGAAATATTATCAGTACTACCAATAAAAAAGATCAATATTTAGAGGAAAATGGATTCAAATGTACTATCAATTGTTGTAATGAAAGTGTACTATTTTGTAAAGTTGTGGAGGACAGCCCAAATTTAGTCAAAGGAAGCGTTTCTAGTAGATTCATAAAAAATAATTTAAAGACGATAAAATACATTTGTGCAGATTTAGGATGGTGATTTCTATGCTTTTTTTCTGCCATCTTGTTGTAATATCATGTAATTCGAGTCATTTGTTTTAGTTATATTTATTAAATTGTTAAATAGATTTTAAATTGAATGTGATATTGCTAAAAATTACATAAATGTAAATTACTGCATTTGTTGTATTCGTATTGTTTGTCAGTGCACTGAAAACAAATATATTTTTGTCCCACGACCAAAGATGCAGCGATATAGTGATATAATCATTCCTTCCGTTTATAGACAAGGTGCTTTCTGCAACATAACTTTTGTTTGCGTTGGACTGTTTTCTCAAACTTCAATTGTGGCTTACCCATGGGCAGACGCAGAAGCATATCCATTTTGGCGCATCTAGATCCAAGGTTACGGTCAGTGGACGAATTTTGTATTTGTTATAGCTTCATTCGCTTTTGGAGATCAGTCATTCTTCTGATGGCTATTTATCTGCTTGCAATCTTTTCACACAAACAAATACAGACAATATTAATATCTTTTTTTTCTTTATCTTCATCCAACAAACCCAAACAATTAGTAATTAAATAAATATTGAAAATATTGCTTTTTAAATAAATCAATGATGAAGACTTTGATACTTTTTTATGTACTCCAAAGAAAGTCAGAAATAATCGAAATATCCTTTAGCAAGACTTCCAAGAAGAAAACATCTGAGACGTATGAATAAGCAAAATGTAAACTTAATTATCACTCAAGGATTTGTAGATTCATTTAAAACAAATTGCAATGAGTACTGATTTTGCGGTTTCAGCTATTAACATGTACATGAATGTTTCAATGACATTAAAGCGTATTTAAAGAAATCAACATTTCGAAAAATTAGGCAATTTGGTCTCTTAAAGTTCAGTTCGACATAACGATGAGACCTATGAAAAGACCCACCAAGGAGAGAGAGAAGTTGAGTAAAGAGAATTTTACCACAAAACGAGTCATATTAACATAATGAACAAGGGTGAAATGGATGAAGTCATCGTTTTTCATTTTATTTATCATATTTGGACAATTATTAAGCGAATATACCAGATGGGATGTTCAACAGGATTGACTATTTAACGTTGTAAAAGCTAGTGTAATTAAATTGGTTGCTTTCTTTTTTTTTTCTTTTTTTTAAATCATCTAAATTTCTGCAATTATTCGTTAGAAACAAAATATTTGTACATCGATAGATATTGGCCAGTAACTCTAACAACTTATTTAATTTATCATCAAGATCTATCACAATCACCTCCTCATGTGTTAGTGATTACTTTCTATCGTAAGTCTTCCTGTACAGACAAGTTGGACAGATAATAACCTATGTAATCAAAAAAGTCTTAGTATTCAGTCTGTGTCAGATTTAGTGCTTACAAATATTTCGAAAAATTTTTAGTATTCACTCCCCAAATTATCATGTTACGAGGTTAAGGTAAGTGAAAGCTTTGACGTTGTCGCTGGGCGACAAGGCTGTGCTCTTGCAAACGCCGTTCCATCAAATACATTAATCCGTAGATAAAATTTGTATTATTTATTAATGCGTAAAACATAATTGATTTAAGATCATTGTTTTGAATATTTACCTGACCATCAGACACGAAATAAATATACATTTTGTGAGCATCTACATTGTCTGTTCTATTGATTTGAAAGTGATTACCGTGTTGTACAGTTTCTAATTGAAGATCGTTATCATACAATATGTTATCGTGTTTACATCTCACATCAAACCAAGTACAATGAATGTCAAAGTAATCTTTTCAAACGCTTACGTTACTAATTTATGTGCGTCTTTGTTGCTGATCACAAACTTGCTTAGTTGCTTCTGCA
Organism: Margaritifera margaritifera; assembly: GCA_029931535.1. NCBI lineage: Eukaryota > Metazoa > Mollusca > Bivalvia > Unionida > Margaritiferidae > Margaritifera > Margaritifera margaritifera. The sequence goes on from JAQPZY010001341.1 coordinate 1,849,788, forward strand.
GACTGTTGCGTTAATTGGAAACCTTGAAAATAAACCATTTTTGGCAGAGCTTTTATAGTCACAGAGATTTGTTGTTTTTACTTTTAATTACGGATTTGTACAACTTTTCAGGAACACTTTCTTGACTCTTTTTGCACAGTATCACAACACCCTTTAAACTCATCTTGGGATAATTAAGTGTGAGGTTGGTTAATGTCGTATTGGCTGCTATATCGATGGTAGAGTGGTAGAAGAAAGCAATTCCATTGCTGTACTTATCAGTTAACCGATTGCGCAGCTGATTTGGAGGTAATCGTATCCCACTGGCGGCAAATGTTTTCCAGTTCATAATCTAAGTTTCTGAATTCTATAACTTTAACTGCTTTTGCAAGTGTAATGTTCAATCTGAAATCCCGAAGATGAGCACAAGGATACGGTGGAGAATGGTATGTTAATATCTGGCTGTCAAGAGGTATTCAAAATATTGTTCCTTCAACCACAAACTGTACATCTGTGCCATCATTTTGCGCATTACCAGCTCCTGGTCTCAACTTTCCCAATTGTTCATTCGTGACGTCTTGTTCAATCCTGGTTGTTCTAACAGAAACAGGTAATCATAAATCTTTGCATGCCATGAAAATGTTGTAGATATTTAACTAAAATATAGCATCTCTTTTGTATGCTATGATTTTGTGTTTTACAAGCATTCTACCGAAATTGGTTACCACTGCATTGTTAGGATCTTCTTTCACCTTCATATCAAACGACACGAAGAAATTACGAGGTACAATCAATACATTTATAGCTAGCATTTGTATTGTTATTTGTAAAGTTTGTTCGGATTTAATGCATCTTTGGGTATATGTGATACATTGATGTGTTGGACTGAGATATTGAACTTCTTTTGGTATTTTTTCATGATTATTAGGAGTTATGTTCTTACCATACGTTGCCATTTATTGTGCCGAGAAAAAGTACAATAAAGGCTGTGCCGAAGCCGCACGCCGTTGTCGCTCTGCGGCAAGGTTTGTCCCATATCTCTCGAAGAGATGCCTCTCTATTTTATGGTGCTAAAACAAAACGTCCTATGGTCTTCCGTTCTACAAAAACTTGTAAGCAGCACACATTCTAACATCCATCACAAGCCCAGTGAAGATGTATTTGTATTTTACTTGATCATTATAAGGTTGAAAGAAATGATATAGTTGAGGCTGTCTTTGTTTTTCAAGTCTTACGTTACCTATATGATTAGACGCATACAGAGGAAATCATTGTCCAGGTTGTTTAAGTACTGAGTCTTTTGCTAAAAAAAAATTCAAGTGTCTTTGAATTGTTTTCATTGAACTCATCAATTTTACTCTTTTACTTCTCTTTGTTGTGTCTCATTCTTTTTTCATCAGCTACATCTCGATCGTAGATGTTGAAGAGATAGTTACTTCCTATACATCCTAGACAATTAGCTGCTGCTTCCCAATTATAACTGCTGATATGGCCATATTATTATTGTTATATATATATATATATATGCAAAAGTTGATGGAGCATAGTTCAATCCAAAATTTGTATCCACTTTTAAGGTGTGATTTTGGACATAAAAAGTTGCAGAAACATTTCTGTTTAATGACATTGGTAGCGAGTTTTAAAACAAACTCGATACCTTTACTTATTTGTGAAGACGTTTTATCTCCAACATTTATTGTCATCCGGATTCTCCTGACTTTGTGCGAAAATCGTAAATCAATATACATCCAGGCATTGTTTGGTTTTCTCATCAAACTCTTTTTATTTGTATCGATTTGATTTCTTTTTTTAATTCATCCATTCTAACACCAAATGCAATACTCTTTATGCTCATTTCCTTTTTCAGTTTCTTCAGTTTTTAATCTGTTTTCGTTTTTTTCTGCTATAACTATATCAATTTCAGCACTTAATGCGAGAATCTTTTATCCACTTTAGTCTTCAATGCATCAGTATATGTTGTAAATATTTGTTTCAAATCAGTTGAATCAGTTAAATCCTTTCTCATTGTTTCATCCTTTTGTCTATTTTGATAATACTATCTGACACAATGCCAATATTTTCAATGAGTTCTTCGTCCGAATATTAATTTGTATCTGTTTGGATTGTTCAACTTCAGCGCGTAATTTATTGCAAAACTTGGTGAATGTTGCATCTTTCATCGTTTTGATTCTTTTTTCTTTTTCTTTTTTTTTTTTTGTTATCTCTGTTCAATCTTTATTTTCCTGCAACTATGATGTGGTATATATGTTAGCTGCTATCTTGTTTTTCAGGTCAATAATATCTGTCTTAAAATCATGTATTGCAGATTAATTCTCTTAATAGTTCTGCTGGATTTCATTATTCAAATCTATCAGTAACTGCTCTAGTTGAGATTGCAGAGTACCATAGTTTTCCAGAGATGTTTGAATTCTCTCCATCTCACTGCATAAAGCATCTCTCTCGTTGTTTATCCTCTACTCGATAGTTTGCATATAGTGTCTAACGTAAGGTAAATCATCTGCACTTTCTTTTTACTGTTTGCTAGAATTGAATGGCAGCATATAATGTATTAAATCTATGTCTGAAAAATTCATATGCATCAGAAATCTTTTTCTCTGTTTTCATTGACATGAGGGGAGTGGGGTGAAACCCCTAGAGTTTGATAGCTCTCTCATTAGCACTCTGCTCAATAGCTTTTAGTTTCTTGTCAAACTGTTCCCTCACGGTCGTAATATCTTCAAATTGTTATGCTCCAGAATCTTACGTACTGGTGTATCAACTCGGTTTTCAACAAAATTCCTAATAGCCGCATCAAATATTTGTACTGAATCCGCTAAATTGGCAATGCGCTTATAGGTGAGGTTTACATCGATATTACCTAGTAGAGCATTTATTTTATATGATTTTGTTTAAGTATAAAAAGAAAACCATTTCTAAAGAAGAATCACTCAAACCTTGAAGTAATATTTATCCAATCATTCTATATATTATCTACCCTATTTACTTTATATGGAAAATATATTTTACAAGCAAACCGTGAAATCTATAATTTTACATCTTCATCTCTGATGATGATACTAAGTCTGGTAATTGTACCCCTCTTTAATTGCTTTTAATGGCCATTAACATTGTATGAAATAACGCTTCCCTGAAAATACATTTTAATGGCAACGACTCCTGTAAACACAAATAATAACCATTAGAGTTTTATTTAGGTGTTAGGGGGCAAGAGAGGAGGGGTAAAAGCCCCCAGACTGTGTCAGATTCATTAGATACATGTATAGTTCTATGGCTGTTGAATCCTAACAATTTTGGATTACTCTGTAATTGTTACTCGAATTATTTTATCTTTTGAATTATGTATCAAGCAGTTGTCATCAATACTTTCTTTCTTGTCACCATTTGCAGTTATTCCTTGTTTGACTTTTTTATAAACATTTCAAGATGGTAATAACCTCAGAAATTAAAATAGTTATTGTTTCGTTCTTTTATGTAGTCAAATATATTGTTTTTAGTTCATCTGAAATATTGTGGTAACCAAAAACAAAATATATTCTCTGTAATAAAATAGATATTTTACATTTCTGTTTTCAATTGGATTGGTAAAATATATTTCATTTTTAGGGAGACCATTGATCGTAATACAGTTTTCTTGCTCTGCAAAGGCTACGCCATTCATGTTTCTGTTGCTAAAGGTTACCTAAAGACGAGGACACTTTGAATAGCATAGTACAAATTAGCACAGACTCAGCTGTTATTCTTTTTTTCAACTTGCTTTCCTGTAAGTTTTTCTACGATCATTTTCTCTTTTTGTTTCTGCATTCATTTATTTTTACTGACTGTTTTATTTTATCTCTTTGTATTTACTGTACTCGTTGATCATCAAAATAAATCTCTATTGTTGATTTCCTTTTCACTTATTGCTTTGTTTATCATGTTCATCACGTTTTAGAACTTTTGTTAACGAATGATCTACAAAATCCTAAAACTGCCGTGCTAAATCTGGTGAAAGTTATTGAAACAACTATACCAGTTGCTGTTCTCGATAAATACAATTCAGCTTCAGAAACCACGAAACTAACTGAAACTGCGCCCCTAACCAATTTAAAACGTTGTATGGTATTTTGTATTTCTTTCTCATACAGTTATAGTGATTGATCTACTGGATCAAATAATTTTTAATTCTTTTAACTTTTTGCAGACGTTGTTGTTTTGTTAAACTGGGTGGATGTTCTAACAATCAAAGTTACGCCATTTATTTAGCAGCAATTTAGTCAGGTAAAAAGATATATTTACTATCAGGTATTCAATTGTGATCTGGTTACAAGAATCTGAGATTATCAGCTTTATGGCATCTTTAAAGCGCTTAATAATGGCGGAACAATTTAAAAACTAAACAGCTTATCTAAAAGCATGCTGTAAACAACAATAAGAGAAGAGCTTAAGGTCGCATATTAAATTATGTCGATAAAATTTTGTTGCTTTGCGCTAAATCATATTATTTATCTAACTAAAAAGGTTAGCCAACTGGTGTTGTCCCAAAGTGACAAGTCTTGTTGAACAACGGCGCTCAGACATAAAGCTCTACTAATGCATTTATGGTATTGGATTTTAAAATGCTGACATGGCTGGATTTTATTGCTGTGATTCTTTTGATTGTTTATTGTTCATTTCAACTTCTTCTACAACAGGATGTTGAAGACTCTGTAAAGAAACGACATTACTTTCTTACCAAATGAATAAGATGATTAAAGCAGCTACTCCACCACCTATTAAATAATAAATTGTGCTGTTTGACCTTATTGCATTCCTTTTACTCAGTGGTTTCAGCATCTTGTGATTTACCGTACTCTCTGTGTCCGTATACCGAAGGTATACTTTGCACAGTCTATAATATTTTTGATTCTTCTTCTTCTTTCTTTAAACGTTTGGCTTTGGGTTTCTTAACATTATGTGAACGTTTTCGTTGTACTTAAATTTCAACTCTATTTGGATCGTTTTGCTTAGTGACCTTATCAGATTCTTTACTGACCTAGATTTCATCTTGCTTTTTATCTTGTTAGCCTTCCATTTAATTTTCAAGGAAACTTGGAAGGTAGATAAATGAAATCTGAATCTGAACAAAGGTTAATTGCAAAATAATTTACAAAACTGTTGAATCATTCAAGATGGTTATCTTCATAAATTAGCAAATATTGAACAGTATTTTCTAATTTTTTTTCCATATTAACATTGCATGGTAAACTGCTACTCCTGTAATGATAACTATTGTAACAAGTGTGGTTAAAGGATCAAATACATCAACAACAATACAAGCGGTTAACATTTATTTATCAAACATTTATATTTCGCATAGGGGTACGAGGATGTTTGAACCAGTTTTAGCCGGCTGACTGTTTCAGAACCGTCCATGCCTATCTATTGATTGCAGATGTTCTGAAAACAACTTTTTCATTGTTTCCCTAGATTTTGTATCTTCATGCATATTTAATGACACATCAGCATCATTTGTCCAATATTGAAAGACTCTTTATGTCAAAGTTGGTCAGCCTCTTTTAAGCCGGTTTGTGTGTGTGTGTGTGTGTGTGTGTGTGTGTGTGTGTGTGTTTAAATGTTGTTGTTTTGTTTTTTGTTTTTTTTTTTACTTTGAGTAATGTCAATCATATTTCATTACTGAAAAGCATCATTTGCATAAATCTGAAAGGCATTCAAGATATGATACTTTCTGTCAAGTTTGATCAAAGCCTGTAACGCTTTTTTTCTGAAGAAATTATTACAGTTTTTTTCAAATTTTAGTAACATCAGCCAAATTAGATTGCATCATTTGTACAAATATAAAAGTTTGGTCAAATTCTGTTCAGTAGTTTTTGAAAAGAAGTCGTTTAGAGGATTTTCAAGTTTTGCTAGCAAAGGCCTTTTTTAATTGTGGATCGGCATCGTTTGTACAAATTTGTAAAGTCTTCATGCCAGGGCGCCTTCTGTCAAGTTTGGTCAAATTGTATTCATCGGTTTTGAAGAATTTGTTTAAAGGTTTTTCTATCTTTAGTAACGGTAGCCATATTGTAATGGGGGATATGCAGCATATGTACAAATTTGAAAGGTCTTCATGCTAGGATGCTTTCTGTCAAATATGATAACCTTCTGTTCATTGGTTTTGGAGAATTTATTTAAATCTTGTTCTAATTTTAGTAATGGCGACCATGTTTCATGACGGATCGGTAGAATATAAACAAATCTGAAAGGCTTTTTTGTCTGGATGCTATGTGCCAAGTTTGAATAATACTGGTCTGGTGGGTTGTGGGAAGAATTAGAAAATATCAATTATCGACGGAATTGTTTCTATTTTTTAGTAACGGCGGTCATATTTGAAGGCGGATCTGCATTAATTGCATAAATTAAAATGGTCCGTATATCACGATGCTCCCTGTTAACATTGATCAAATTCTGTTCAGCGAATTTCGAAAAGAAGTCTTTTATTCCCCCCCCCCCCTTTTTTTTTTTTAAATAACAGCGGCTATATGTTAACGGCAGGTCGGCATCTTGCTCTATTCCTGATTTGGTCAAATTTGGTCTAGTATCTTTTTAGAAGAAGTTTAAAATAGAAATTCTTTGACGAACACACAATGCATGACGAACGCATGGACATACCATACATGGTCTTACCGCCAGGTGGGCTAAAAATATTACAACCATTCTTCACCTAGGAGCAAGTTAAGACATTTGAATAATAATTATTGATTTCTGTGTATTAAGTGTACGAAGAAACTTAAAATCTGCAAAGGATGCGTTTGAATAAAGCAACAAAATTGTTACTCTCATCGCTCTCGAGCCACCTTAACATATGCTGGAATTTGTAGAATTTCATCGCTACCACATGTCTGCTCGCATTTTTTTCACATAAAAATTAGCAATTCTCTGTGATTAAATTTTAAGTTCTACTAAATTGTAATCAATTAAAATCTGATTTATGGAGAAATTTGTATCGATCTGCATTTAAAACAAAAGTATGACTATACTCTCTCTCTCTCTCTCTCTCTCTCTCTCTCTCTCTCTCTCTCTCTCTCTCCAACTTGCTTTTGGAGATGATTTATCGTGACTATCTAATGATGGAATATACGGTTGCATACAAAAGGAAATAGTTTAACATTTTTACTTTGAATTCATATTTGAAATCGCATGTCCTTATCACATTAAACTACATTGGACATATTAATTAGGTTCTTCACTTAATTATATCAGGGATAATGGGCCACTTCCACAATGTAAGCTCTCGCATAACTGAACGCCGCAGTTTCAGATGAGACAGATTCATCCTTTCCCAATAATATATCAGACTATTACCCTATAATCTATCTGACTATTACCCTATAATCTATCAGACTATTACCCTATACTCTATCAGACTATTACCCTATAATATATCTGACTATTACTCTATACTCTATCAGACTATTACCCTATAATATATCAGACTATTACCCTATAATATATCAGACTATTACCCTATAATATATCAGACTATTACCCTATAATATATCTGACTATTACCCTATAATATATCCGACTATTACCCTATAATATATTTGACTATTACCCTATAATCCATCAGACTATTACTCTATAATATATCTGACTATTACCCTATACTCTATCAGACTATTACCCTATAATATATCTGACTATTACCCTATACTCTATCAGACTATTACCCTATAATATATCAGACTATTACCCTATACTCTATCAGACTATTACCCTACAATATATCAGACTATTACCCTATAATCTATCTGACTATTACCCTATAATATATCAGACTATTACCATATACTCTATCAGACTATTACCCAATAATATATGAGACTATTACCCTATACTCTATCAGACTATTACCCTATAATATATCAGACTATTACCCTATACTCTATCTGACTATTACCCTATAATATATCAGACTATTACCCTATAATATATCAGACTATTACCCTATAATATATCAGACTATTACCCTATAATCTGTCTGACTATTACCCTATAATATATCAGACTATTACCCTATAATATATCGGGCTATTACTACATCTCTCAGACAATCGTCATTTCAGTAAGAATTTCTTGGAATGTCCGTCCATATTTCTGTCCGTATCTGAATAATTGTTTTCGAAAATGATTGGTATATTATTTTCTCATATTCTTCAATAACTTTTATTTCCTGTCATATCACCACGAGGTCTTCCCTTTTCCTCTCCAGTGTAGTTTTCACCACAGGGATTGGGCAATAACAGGAGGGATTGGCTGTGGAGTGGGGGAGGGGCAGGGAGACCTCTGTGTGTTATAGAAATGTCATTTCTATCGCACACAGAACCTCCCTACCGTCCACTCCACCATGAATCCCTCACGTTTATGGCCCAAATCCCTGTGTTTTTTACGTACAGGGCTTTAATGACCAAAGACCCCTCATCAATCACGAAAGTGGATAGTTCGTATACTCTCTAATAAATTAACATATTTTTCCATACTAGACATCTTTCCTACAGTGAATTCGAATTTCTCATCCTCGAACTTTACGCTCACGCTCGGCATCACCTGAAAAATCATATGTGTGTTTTCAATAGCCGCCTTCCTACATACTACTATATTTTTGTCCGATATATCCATTTGAACATAATATTTGTCTTTAAGCATAATGAATGTCGAATTAGAGAGATAAATATACTTACATATAGTGTCCTTTAATAGAGCATCCTGTCCAGAAAAAGAAAGCACGACCCCTAGAAGCAACAAACTTAAAAACTGGAGAGCTAGAACTATTTTTAAGCTTAAATATCATTTGGTACAAGCCGCGGCATAAGAAATAAATCTTATTCACCAATTCGCAACGTTTGGTTTTCATTTTTGTTTTGTTTCAGCATCGTTAGTTTTCTCTTTAGGTTATGTTTAGTTCTGTAAAAATATCTGTATTATTATTTTTTTTAGTCTTAAATTGCCGTAAGCCAAAGTGTTTACGCCAACATCCAAGACATATATTTTGTTGTCATATGCAGATAGCCCAATTTTATTTAGCGTTATAGTGTGCAAAATGTGGTGATTAGATCTTAAATAATCTTCGTGAGTAACAACATTTTTGACAAAATTTGTATTTATGTCCTTAGCACTTTTTTATGCTGTCGTATGAAAGCTTAATAGAATACATTTTGCTCCTGAGGCTAATAAACACTGCGATCGAATTAAATGAGGTTTCATCTTTGAGGTTGCCTATAGCCAATTTCTTGCTAGGATCGTAAAATCTGCTGTCACGTGGTTAATTAGAAAGGTCAAATAATTCTTTTGAGGTAAACATATCTTGATAGACGTCCTCCGTGGCAATCTCATAGCATAGCAAATTCGTATCCGCAAAAGATAATTTGGCTTTGTAGCCATACTTTGCTTTGACTTGGTTATAATGAAAATCATACACGTAACTTTGAAAGTTCTAATAAAGTAAAACCACAGTAGATTGGTTTATTTAGCATCAACTAAGTCTTCTTTTTATGAATCGCCACTACATTTTGGTCAAATATTTTTTTTTCGCTGCAGAAGTTGGTGCTGCAAACAATTTATCCCTGCGCTTTTGAGCATTGACCACTTCTATATTGACGCGCTTTCTGATATTTTCCATAGTTTTGCCAAAGACAGAATTATTCATCAGCTTGAAGAAATCGTTATTTGTTTCTGCATTTCTCTTTCCTGTGTTAAAGTCGATGTAAGTTTTAAACCAGGCTTCTGGTCTGAAGTTTAATACACGATGTATTCTGATTAACTGCAAAATTAAGTCTAGACATTGTTTTAGATTTCTATAATGAATCATATAGCGCGTTTTATCCATCAGATATGGAATCAATTTTGTAACATTGAAATTGTCAACGCCAAGTTTTTCTTTGAGCGAAAGAATATGAGGATTTAGCATGGTGTCATCCACTGTTATGTTTTCTGGTGCTAGCGGATAATCATTATGCAAGTCATGTAAGCTATCATGATAGACAATATCAACTTCTAAAATGTAGCCAGTGTCATCGTCACTCTGGAAAATATTTTCTGTAAACGTTTCTGGATACAGCCATGAGAAATCACCAACAGGTAACTTTTGGGACATATCCCTTTCATAAAGATTATTGTATTGATAATAAACGATATGTTTTGACTCCTGCGCAGAATTATAATTTGGTATATACTTGTTGTCGGCCACAGAATGTCAATTTGCAATAACTGAGATTCGGCCACAAATACCTTTTTCGATAAATCCAATACGTCGATGTCAGTGAGCAACTCCAACTTTACCTTTGACATCTTAAGCCCGACATCACACGACACGCCAGGACTTGAATAGTACCAAGCAGAATACAACTTGTAATAGGACATGCGGATATTTCGAAAGTTTTCAAATACATATGTAAGCAACAATACATCTGTGTTTAAATACAAGTCGTAGTACTCACCCATATTTTTAAGGTCAAAAGCAGACCAAACATTGCAGGCGTGGTCATAGTCACGATCAAACATCAGCATCGTTAAGTTGACTGTAAAATGATTCTTTCTGTGGAAGACCCGTTTCTTGAAATTTATTCCACGACGAAGATTATGCAACACCACTGGAATACATTCTGGTGTTTTCAAATAAAGATTGCACTTGTCTTGAGCAGCACCGCGATAATTTCCAGTAAAATGACAATGATCACGTACTCTGTCCGTACCAAGTGGCTATTTACAAATTCAACACAGTTCAAATTTCAAAAAGTTTTGTCTATCTTCTGGAGTAAAAATCATTTTTGCTGGAACAGTGCTGCTCACATAATCTACTTCGCCAAGCAAACTTTTTATAAAATGTTTTCCACAGTCAGCACTGCGATACAATTTGATCGGCTTACATAGAGCATAATTAATGCAGACCAGCTTGTATGAGTAGCCGCAAGGAACATGCTCTTGGTACTTTCTGGCAAAAGAAGAATTTTGAGTATTGTTTGCGCCGTCAGTCGGAACAGTGAGTGCTTCACAATCGGCATAAATAACAAACAAGACTTTTGTCGTATGGCAGACATTTTTAAATGTTAAGGTATTATTATTTTTGTCTGGCATGATAGCTCGTACGATATTGACGCAATCTTGACTATGTGCATTAAGCAAGTCTTCACGCGCAAAACCATGAAGACATTTTCCTCATTTAAATATTTTACCCTTGTGTTTGTTGTACTCTCCATTCATCAGTCCTGAAAAATTATTGATCCAGCAATAGTGGCCGTCCTTAGTATCCTTATGAATGTAAAGAAAATCAACTTGAACTTTGCTAGTAATTGAAGAAATATGCCGAGGATAAATTTTACCATTATCCACGCCAAAGACATTGACAGAAATATTGTTTAAGTTTTCGAATGTTGGCACGTCATTGATCTAGATAGGAAATTGATTCCAGTAAAATTCAATGTATTCTGATATGTTGCGTATGCGGTTTGGATTTATGTTTGCATGATACAGCGCAGATAATACAGCCCACATAAAACACTTGTTGTCCTTGTTTTTGACTTTAACGCAAATTTGGTTGCTTTTAATTTTGGCAGACAGTTCCAAATACAAGCTTCCGCGTAATGGATTGTACTTGGAAGTATTAACAATGCATTCTGAAACACCAATCGTAACCAAGCCAGAACTCTCCGAAAATTATCAATACTATTTTGAAGACATTCGAAAATGCTTTTAATGTCAAAATGATGATGAAATGCACGAACTGGTTTGAACATAAAATGTGATTCAGTTTCAGTGTTATTCTTTTGTTGTTCAAACAACATGCTAATACCAAATAGAACATGTTATGCCACGTTGCAAACGCAGCTCATTGGACAGAATTTGTTTTATGCTTGTCTCTGCTAACCTGACAAAAATATCAAACGGTATCAACTCCTCATTTTCCATAGCAAACGTCTTGTCGTAGCCAGCAAAGGCCCGACTTTTTTCTCTAAAGCTTATGTTTGTGCTCATGATATATAAGGTAATGTATTTCTCTAATTGTTGTTTCTAGCATCGCCAAAAGAGTATTTCGCTTGATGCAAAAGACGAGATGGCGCATTAGCAAATAATTATTGTAGCATATATTAATTCGGCCAAATTCGCTTAGCATGCGCCGCTGCTCGTCCGTAAGCAACACTTGACATTTAGAATTTCTTATCGGCTTTGTTACAGTAAGATTAAAGTGAAAGCTCGCATAAGGATTTCTGTACAATGTCACGATGGCATCAAGCAACATTTCTGACTTTTCCAAGTAAACGTCTGTGTTATAAACAATTGTATCTGACATAATATATAAATTGATTAGACAAATACGTATGACTGATGAAAACGAAGATGTCATTGTCCGGGATTACGATGAGTACAATCAAGTCGAAAATGTGCACCTGCATTACAATATGAGGCCGCAAAAATATACCAGAAAATATCACATCAGAAACAAGTTGGCGCGATTTAATATGTCGTACGAAGAAAAGGCGCAATTCAACTAGATCTTTAACAAATTTTGTACGCTAAGCCTGCCATGAAGACAGAAATTTATCAAGTTCGATTACGTATTTAAGAAAATATTTCTGCTCATAGGTATGCCAGACAAGGCAAATATGTGCAAACCTGTAGCCAGCAAAGAAATATTGGCAGAGTAAGACATAATTATTTCTCAGTTCTTGCCAGCTGATAAATTTTAGACAGCAGACATGATAGTTGCTTGCTGAAAAACGTTTGCTTAGACAGCAGACAACTATGTGGCAGACAATTCTTGTTCATAAAAGGACCCAGAGATAGGTTCGCCATTAAGGTCTGCGATTCGGTACGTTACAGGAATTGTTTTCAATATATCTGTCATGGTAAACACTTCTTTGGTCCAGTTTGCTGTAGGACCTCTTTCAAAGATTTTTTTTAAATTCTAGAAATCCTGACTTGGTCACCAACATTAAACTTTTGTTTAAAAATATTTGTTTGCAGCACTATCTTTTTTTGGTTTGTCGCTAGCCTGTGTTGGCGTCATTCCAATGCTTCTGTGTTTTGTATTGTTGTATTTGTCCACTAACGACCTTAGCACATTTATATACTTTTTTGTTTTATTTTTTGTAAAGTGTTTCCACATCGCAAATTTTAGCGTTCGATTAATTCTTTCAACGACAACTGCTTTGCCTTCATTAAACGTTGAATACTTATGATATTTATTTTGATCGAGCCAGTTTTCAAATGTGTTATTGTAAAATTCCCCGCTATGGTCGATCCAGAGTTTTGCTGGTTGACGCGCGGATAACAAAGTCATCGAAGCAAAGACGTCTCTGATTGCATACTTGCTAAAATCATCAATGACATTCAGCAGGTACTTAACGCCATTGTTATTTCTGGAATATTCTTTCATGTCTATGAGATCAGCAGACCAAATGCCATCTACGCCATTAGCTACAACTCTGCGCCTAGGAAAACGTTTTCTTGCTGGCTTATGAAGTTCTTCTGCAAGTATGTCATCAATATATTATAAACATGCAGTTTTGACACCAACCCCAAGCTTATATTTTAGTCCAATAGCGCCTCTGACAAAAGCTCTGCCAATACGTTCTCGCATCCCTTTTGATTTTATCGCAGCTAACTCATCAAGCATAATTTTGTCGCAGCAATATTTTTCTTCTGGATGATCTTTTATCCAGTTCAATGCGTTTTTTAAATATTTCATCAAGACTTTCTGAATATTGCTAGTCATCAGCTGATTTTGCCCATTTTCTATAAAACAGTTATTTTTCTTCCTTTTCGGTCATCTTGGCTTTTGCTTGTTATGGCATGTGTTTTTCATGCCATTCTTTTATAAATTGTCTTACTGGACTTTCATAGGACTCTAGTTGTTCAGTGTCCACTGGCTCGGTGCTTTTTGCAGGTTCATAAAGTGCTCCCACTGGTGTTTCTTGTCTGCTGACGACTCATTTTTTCTGATTAATTCTTTTAGTGCGTCAAGTTGTTTTTTTCTGTTTTGCATTTAGCGCTAGCAAAAATTTTGCTAAAACTGCATCGGTAACTTTTTGGTCTTTAATTTGCGTGTCTTATTTTTTGTCATCTGCAGATACGATTTCAGATATTGCTGTTATCAAAAGGTTTAAATAATGTTTGTCCTACATCGCACTGAAATTCCTGTTTGCCCATTTTCTCTGCGAGTATGCGACCACGTAATTGTTGCTGCTGCTCTACATACATACTTAATACAATTCCAGATTTGTCTTTTGGCGCTTCTACTCGTACAAACGGCATTGTATACAATGTATTTGCATACCATTATAAGATCTGACCATTAATCTGGCAAATACAATTTCTCGAAGCCGCGACGATACATTTCAGGAACGTGTTCTGCATCTCTGTGAAAAGTCATAAAATAATGTTTGCTACCGCCACTTGCCTCGTGATAACATTGCTTTAATTTAGCAGCGTGTATGCCACGACAATGATCATGCACAATAGAATCTATGTCGCGATTGTCCAAGCCAGAAAACAATTCAAAACAACCTGTGTTGCGTCGAATGTATTTTGGCACATCATAATTAGACTGCGCCAAATAGATAAAATTGCAGTGCTTGTTTCGTGTCATGGAAAAGTATTCTTTGATTTTATTCATGTTGCTGCGGTCAATTTTCATCAAATACAATCACCGAGTCGTTGTGGCCATCAAGCTCTTTTACGGACGTTATTTCTTCTGGCTCTAATATTGTAAACGTTTTTTGATCTGCAGAATATCTAACAGCCTCGACAAAGTCACTAAGTATCCTGTGTTTATCTTGACTTGGATTTAGTGTCTAAATGACTACCCGGTTATAAATGAGCCCACTGTAAGTAGCATATTCAAAAAGCAAATTGGTTCCGCCGCGACCGGTAGAACCAACAATCATGTAATGACAATCTGGAAACAAAATGTGATGTCTTCTGAGTCAAAGTTGATGATGCGCATTTCTATAGATAGAGTTACATATAATGAGTCATGATACAGCTTTTGGTAGAGTTATTGGCGGTGCTGAATCGAG
The DNA here is from genome assembly GCA_029931535.1 of Margaritifera margaritifera. Lineage (NCBI taxonomy): Eukaryota > Metazoa > Mollusca > Bivalvia > Unionida > Margaritiferidae > Margaritifera > Margaritifera margaritifera. Next base: position 1,864,820 of record JAQPZY010001341.1, read on the forward strand.
CACAACAACAGCCATTTCTGATGCAGAACTCAACAAGCGCTTGCTAAAAACTGGTGATAACATGTCTGGACCACTGGACATGCCTTCGCAAAAGATTTTACTAATGTGGCTACACCAGAAGACAACGCAGATGCTGCTAAAAACAGTATGCAGATAAGTATGCAAATGCCAGGGTGTTGTTAACAAATGCCAATACAAATTTTCCTCGAGGACGTTTGCTTTCTGTAGGACAAAACTTGGCATGGTAATCTTTGGAAATGAAATGTTAGTGTCAGCGCCATATGTTTTGTCACTAGCTGGTGGAACTATGACTGCCGACATCGACATGAATTCTAAACAAATGACAAACTTAGCCACTCCAGAAACAGAAAGAGATGCGGTCACCAAAGAGTATGCAGATACAAAACTTAGCGCAGGTGGCGACATTTTGGTCAACGCGCCAGCTACAATAAACAGATATATCCGAATGACTGCGGATCTATCTGTGTTTGTTTTTGGTTCTCAGACAATGCGGATTTTCGTTGCAAGATCATCTGAGGTACCTTATAATTGTCCAAACGCCAGAAGGTTTTAGAATTACCAACAATCTAAACTCAGATATGTTTGAAGTCGCTGGCGCTGGAATCAATAATTATATAATTGTTGTTTCAGAATAGATTGTCCTGTGGCGGCTGCTATTTGGCGCTTTCAACTTAGAAGCAGATCATTTGCAACTGAATACATCAACAATTGGCGTCTAGAATCGTCCAATGACAGCGCCAACTGGATCATGTTTTACACAAGTACGAATACATCAGGGTCAGCTCTGGCTACGTTTTACATTGCATACCCTGGTACGACAAAATATCGCCTCTACATATTGTATTGCATTTACGCGATGCCAACCAATCCCGGTCAGATTTATTTTCAGATTTTTACGCTAGATGATCTTATGTAAACAACATATATAAGATATAAGAATTCGTAAGAACTGCACGCAAATTTAATACGCTGTTGTTTGAAAAAAAAACACGAGGACATGGTTTCTGATGGGGCGAGAGTTAAGACGTATTATGACAAAATTGGTGAAAACAACCAACTGTATAAAAAGTTTTGGGCGGATTCAGAAGGCGTAAAAATAGATGATCACATGTTCAATCTTTTTTCGGTAACTCATATGAGAGCGCCACAGTTGCGGGACGAGTTGAACAAATATGACAAACTAAAAAAGTTCTGCAATGACAAGGAATCGGCCAGCGCTGCTAGAAACATAAGAGTGCTCTTTAAAACATACTAACTGACTTGGGTATGGATAACTTACACTCCGTGATTCTAATCAAAGGAATAAAATGCATAAAACTTAGCGAAAAAGAAACAAAAGATCTAGAAGATGACTAAAGATGCATGTACGATCAAATTTCGCAAAAAAAACTTTAAAGAACAAGAAAGACTTCCAAAGAAATCGACAAGCGGTATTTTTACAAAGAGTTTAGCTTGGATTATGATGACGTAGAGATGATTCTGAAAGTGAAGGCGTTGCCTGATAAAAAAAAAAGATGGTGAGAAAGATCTTCCTGTGGATCCACAGCCACAACTTGAAGCGAAAAGCCGCAGCCACAACCATAAATAGAACTTCCTGAGCAGCCACAAAAAGATGAAATTCCAGAGGTTGTAAAAAAAAAAGTCTGCTGAAGCTTATTATCATATACTAAATTACAAATGTTATAACGTATATGAAGACAACGTACTTGCAGCGGTTCTTGAGTACGTTGGACAGTTAACGTCACAAGACAAACTGGCTCATGCCGCGTTTAGTGACAATATCACATTGACCTTACTGCTCAGAGGTAAATATTTTACAGACTCACCAGATCCAGGTGAAGAAATGAAAAAGCATATTAAAGACCGCTTGTTTGATATGACACCCCACAAGGAAAACTTTGATAAAACAGCAAAACGTATTTCGGATCAAATACAAAAGTTTTATATAGTTTTTCACAATAGAACTAACAAAGTGCATATGATCAGATCCTCAAATATCACGTAACACAGCTCTATGAATCAAAATATCTTGCTGGTGCGATTGCATATCTTAAATCAAAACCTGATGGTGGAATTGGAATGAATAAGTGCTTATTATGACTCAGAAAAAAAATTTCATATTCACCTCATCTTCATGACTCGCTAGATAAAACAGAAGAAATGGAAACAAACTTTAAAAAAACAGGATTCCTCCATGACAAAAGTATACCATGACATGGTGAAGCTGAAAATTTCTACATTTTACATGCATGTTACTAGCATCTTCAGAATTTAAGGTTGGGGTAAGACAAAATAACATTAGTTATATACGATGAAAAATATCATTGACTTTAATCATATTAGCAGCCATCTCGAAAAAGAACAGCGCGAAGAACTTATCGCGTATTGCTACAGTTATCACAAATGGGCCTATTGTTTAAAGTATTCTTACGGATATTACAAGCGCTTGTTGTTGTTGTCAGCAGTTCCGTTAGCGTTAAGCGCCGCAGGTGTTGCTAGCACAGGCGCCTTTTTGAATCCATTCTGTTGATTATTTCTGGCGTTGGAATTGCAGCACAGGCCGCTTTCAGAAAACTGGAATCTGGAATTCAAAACAAAAAAGCGATGTGCAAATACGTTTACATCACGTTAAAATTAACATGGCTGATTTAGTTAAAGAATTCAAAATCTTAGATAACATCGTGGTAGATTTAAGTCCATGTGTGTGAGTAAGTATGAAAATGTTTATGCAAAAAAATATCAGAGGGCAGAAAAAAATAGACGCTTGTGTGGGCACATCTTAAAGCTTGATTAAGGTAAACAACGCCTCGCTACCAAGTCTGTTGTGTTCATTCTCTAGTGAAATCAAAATTCGCTTCAACTCTATGACGATTGTAGCATAGCAGTCAAAGTGGTGATTATTTGTTTCCATCAGATTCCAAGTGATGTCAAGGGTGTCTCTTACAAATCCATGGGCGTAATTGACCGTCATCGGTTTTCTGAGATCATAAAAACTGAGTTAAGGCGGAAAGTTAGAGTAACATGCTTCTTTGTAGTCATCTATAATTGCTTCTGCGTACATTATATCAACCGCTTACATAAAAGTAAACAGCGGGCTTTAAACCAAACCGCCATCAAACTTTATTATGACAAAATCGTACAAAGATCTGCGTCATAACCTGTGACTTTAAAATTACTGACCCATTGCCTTCTCTTTGAACAATGATTACATGTGTGTGTGTGTGTGGGGGGGGGGGTGTCGGTTGCTGGAATAGGATGAATGGAAAGTAGGTTTATCACAGCAAGGGTATCATCAGAATAATGCTCAATCCCAGGGTATAGCTCTGAAGAACGTTAAAAATTGGGGCTGTCTGGTTCAGAAAATGTCCCTCTTGAGGATAATTATATGAATCTTTAAAAGCGTGTGTCTTTACTCCAATTGATTTGTAACTAAGTGTGTCTTTACTGGATTGTTTGTCCTAAGAAACAGTATCCATGTTAATAGAATATTTTTGCATTTGAGTACCAAATTTTTCGTCTAACTCGTCAATGAAAGAATTGATTCATAGATGATGATACTAACCATCGATCTTGTATATTGCCGGTATTGATCGAATCGATATCTCTAGATGCTGGTAGGAAGCACGTGGCTAATTATTCACAGGTAAACAAAATGTGTACTTGGAAAAGCTGAACTTGTGCTAGTCTAAAATTAGATGGACATTATGATCGGTCTGATATGTCAGAACAAGGCTGCTATTTTAAAACGTGCGTTATTTAGATTACAAATGAAAGTTTAAAGTTAAAGGATTTCTACTGGTACCTGAGAAACTTCAAACCATGTGCAAAGAGGCTGAGATCCACGCTCGGATTAACACGTGTTGCTGAACCAATCATCACGTATTGCTGAAAGAACTTTTTCGATACCGTAACTATAAACCGTACACATAAAACAAGCTTGAAAAAACTATAGGTCATATTATAATATTGCATTTTCACATGATCAGAAACACAGAGAATTGTTTAACTGCTGATAACTATTTTTTCTGCTATATAGGAGTTTTGTTATATCCACGCTTCTGTCTCAGGTATATCTGTCCGTTCGTATGTCCGTTACCATATCTCCCCTTCAACCACTGGGAAGAAACTTAGTATTCTATTTGTTCATATGGTAAACTTGTAAAAGATGGGTATTATTTTGAGCTAGCTCCCAGGGGTTCGATGGTGAAGGGGATTAAAAGGTCACGGTTACTAAAATTTCAATTGCAAGCACATTCTTTTTGAATATTTTTTGTCCAAACTTTATATAAAGAGCCATATCATGAGGACTTGTCAAATATGTGTGGCGGATTTCATCTTACGACTCCTGAGTAACAGCCCCGGAGATGAGATGCTGAGGCGAAGGGAGGAGTGTGGACAGTATAAAAGAGCCCGGAGAGTTGCTATGGTGAACCATAGAAGTTTTGTCAGCGATATCGATTTTAATCAGATTGCCAATCGTGCATTTACATCCTTGAGAAGGAGGGAGGGGAGGGAGAGCGGGAGTGGCAAGGGTGGATTATATTCATAACGCACATTTACAATTTCCCTCTAATCTAATCTAAATATTTGAAATATTTTAAACAGCACTTGTGTTTCAGGATATTAGAGACACCGCACACTCATAAATATACCCTAGCTATACAGCTATACATGCAGACGATGGGCCCTATTGTTTGATATAGAAACGCAAGACCGATTTTTGAGGTATGCAGACGCTATATATATATATATATATATATATATATATATATATATATATATATATCTATATCTATATATATATATATATATATATATATATATATATATATATATATATATTGAAAGTGCTTAAGGGTAGAGACGGCACTATTACTTCCAATTAGGTATTGTGAAAATATAAATACATAATTTCATTTGGAGGAATGCTCATAAGATAAATCTTTGACACTTCATTTCAGATTTCTTTTTTTTTTCGAATTTCATGTAACGTGATCGTTAAAATTCATTTAAAATGTTTACGTTATTAAATGCGTTTTCCTATCAGCCTTATTGTACGTCCAAGGTCAGTTGTATCAGCCCACTCCTGGAAATAATAAGAAATACACGTATTTCTGCATGAAAACTGTAAAGTAATAAAGAATATTAATAGAAGAATAAATAGAACAACAATCATAATTATATTTACTATTGAGTAGCTTGCACATAATTCGCACGTTATTTTGGTATAGCCCGAATGTGGGCAAGGCTAATATTACACTGACTTAGACTGCCAACGTAAACAACATACTGGGCAAGCAAACAACATTTAACATCAACATTATATCAACACCAACATTATTTTCAGCAGTCAACAAACAATATTTGACCCTGGCGAACAGAGGTCAATTGCAGATAACCTATCGCTGGGAAAACAGTGGACAAGTTGTAATATGAAACCTGACTCACTCTCAATAAATTCAGTTTCATTTCACTTTGTGTCGCGCAATCCGCCACTGCGGTAGCGTGCCAGACTTAAGCATTTGACCTGATACCGTAGCCATCTGTCCCTCACAAGAACATCCACTTGTTCGGTGGCCGTGCAAGATTTAATTCTTTAACTGTATACGGTAGTCATCTGTCCCTAACAAGAACATCCACTTGCCCAGTGCCGTGCCAGACTTAATCATTAACTTGATACGGAAGCCATCTGTCTCTCACAAGAACATCCACTTGTTAAGTGGTCATGCCAGACTTAACCCTTTCCCATCTATCTCTCAAAAGAGAATCCGATGGACTGTGCCAGGCTTGATCCTTTGACTTGATATGGTAGCAAACTGACCCTTATAAGAAGATCCACTTCTTTTTCCATCAGCCGCCCCCTAATCTTTATGTTGTAATATACAGACACGCTGCGCTGCATGAACTAAGAAACAACGGCAGCAGTATCCATTTCTAACCAACGTGTAACAGGAATTTAAAAGATGGGGATGTGTTGTGCGTTTTTGCTTGTTTTTGAAAATAATTTTTAAACTGATAATAAAAGTTTTGTGAGCCACTTTCAATTGCCTGCACCTGGGACTTTCTACAAAACCGAGTAAGCTGCAAGACAATTATGTTAGATTTACGCTGTAAAAGGGAGGTAACTTTGTCATGCTTAGTACTCATTTGTTTCACAGCATAGTGACACCGATGCTAGAACCCAACCAGCTTAGTCAAAGAACAAAGCTGCACAACAAAATGATAATGAAGGAAACATGTAATGAATTCAGGACGTATTCCATGAATGGTGTAAAAAGTGGCGACTACTCATCAATTCCAAGAAATCAAACTGTGTTAGCTTGCGTTAGAGTAGGATGCCTCGGAGCAAGTTTAAATTTATTCAATGTCAGAATTTTATGAGATACATATATGGTTATAAATACCTTGGTGTTATATGCCACGAAAATGCGGGTTTCCAGAAAAACACAGAAGTTTTTGCAAATGCTGCAGGAAGAGCTCTAGGATAAGTTATTAAAAACTGCACAATCTTAGAAACGTTGGGTTTACAACTTTTGATACACTCTTTCATTCGTGTGTTACACCAATTCTGGATTATAGCTTGTCAGTTTGGGGATATATACCTTACAAGGATATAGATGCAGTGCAAAATAGAGATATGCTGTATTACCTTGGTGCACACATATTTGTCCCAATTCTGGCTATCAGTGGGGACATTGGCCGGATGCCTTGTATGCAGCGTAGGTGAATTTAAATGGTTCGTTACTGGAACAGACAAATATGCATGGACAATCGTAGGCTGACTAAGCCAATTTTTATATGGGACTATACTATATAATTGGTCAGCAGAGATTAGAGACATACTCAATAGGACTGATATAAATACACATTTTCAAAATCGAATGAATTGTGACATGGACCATATTAAAAATGTTATTTTTGATGAATATACACAGACTAGACATGAGAAGATACAAAATGTCCCAAAATTACTAACGTATTGCAAATTTACAGAAATAGTTTGCATAAAAAATTATGTTTCCCTTAATTTATCAAGGCAGGAAAGATCAATCATAGCACAGTTTAGTAGCGGTGTTTGACCTCGAAGAATAGAAACAGAGAGATGTATAAACGAAAGTGTGAGAGGAGAAAATCTGTAAGTTTTGTGATGCTTATGAAATTGAAGATGAAATTAATTTTTTACTAAATTGTAGCTTGTATGGAGATGGACGTAGACCTCTCTTTGATATGATAAGCTCTGAGACAACGAATCTGTAAGTTTTTGGAGCCGATTGAAAAATTTACAACAATGTTGAGATTTTACGCTAGAAGAACTGCACAATTTCTTTTGAAATCTTTTATGATTAGAAGAGACAAACTCTACAAAAGATAATTAATAAGGCTTCTTGATATACGTGAAAAATAATGCACATTATATTATTCATCGTGTTCACAGTATTTTTTAAAAGTTCTTTATTTTCAAAAAGAAATTAAGTAATCTTTTTGACCACTGAGCCAGAAGGTTTTTAATTTCTCTCATTTTTGGATCATAGTTTAGCTTTAACATATCATTTCAATTCCAAGAACATTTTATGCCAAGGAAAGTTAATTCAGTGGTGTTACAGTCTAGATTCTACTCTGGATAATATTCAACTTTACAACCTGTTCTACTACCAAACCAAATTACTGAGGTTTTTTTCAATATTTGCAATAAGTCCAGAAAATTTAGAAAACTGATAGATAAGATTTAATGCAGCTTTTGGTGATTTTTCAGAACCATCTAAAGTAAGGGACGTATCATCTACATTATGAGATATTAAATAAGTTTAAGTATTTACTTCTATGCCCTTAATATTTGGATTTTTCCTGATCATGTGGTCCAAATTATGAAAATATATGGGGAGAGGGGATCGTCCTGCCCGTAACCTCTTTTTATGTCAAACCATGAAAAACACTGGCCATATACTATTACACAAGATTTTATATTATTATAAAACTGCTTTGTCCATTTAATAGTATCTGAGATAAAATTATAAAAGAGCAGCACTTTTTTCTGTAAAAGACCATACTTAGTAAAAGAGAATCAAATGCTTTTTCAAAGTCTATAAAAAGTAATAGACATGGTTTCTTACACGTTTGTGCATAAAACAACAAAATCATATAAATTACGGATATATCTACCTTTAATAAAACCCGTTTGGTCTGTATTTATAATATCAGGTAAACCATTTTCATCCAATTTGAGATGCAAATAGTGGTTGTTTTATATAAAACATTTAAAGGAAATATTGGCCTCCACTTTTTAAGTTTTGTTTTGTCCTCTCGCCTTTAGGTATACATGTAATAACCCCCGCATTTTTGTAGATTATAATTCTCTTGAAAAGTTTCTTGCTCTTACAAAACAAAATGACCAATATCTTTTCATTTTTTTAAAAATTCAACTCTTAATCCATGTGAGCCAGTACTTTTATTATTTGGCATATTTTTCAAAGCCGAGCTTGCCTCCAAATATGAAATAGATCCTTGTGAAGATTAAATTTAAGATTTATTCAATTTCGGCATATCTATGTAACTTAACAGAGATTCAAGATCAACTGCATGAACAAGTTTATAAGAGTATACATTTTGACAGTACAATTTTGTTTCTTCTAAAATATATGTTTGTCTCTTCTTATATAAACTACTATAATGTTTTCTCAAATCAGGCATCATCTTACTAATATAATGTCTATTTTCTAAGTTTAAAAAATACTTAATTGTTTTTTTGCATCTTCAATCCACTTTGCACGTGATATTACTTTGATCCCTTCCGTTTTTTTTTCATCCGGATTTCCATCAGTTGATCTTGTTTACTTTTCAAAAGAGAAAATTGCACCTGTTCACTAGCCTGTTCTAGAGTTTCTGTTTCTTGTGTAAGTTGTTTTCGAGTTGATCTTGCTGTCTCTTCTTGAAGGATGAAATTTAATCTGGATATTGTTAATATTATTTATTTGTTCAGGGAATGCATACTGATTTTTACACTTCCTAATTATCTTTTTCACTCTGAAAATATAAACTTTATGTTTCAGCAAGGAGTTGTTAAATTTCCAAAATGCTTTGTGCTTTATAAATTTAGAAAAATAATTATAATCTTGACAAGAGAATGGTCAGTCCGATATCCTGTTTCTATAGAAGATTCAGCTACATATGCAAACAGATGTTCAGAAATAAGAAAAAAGTCGAATCTGGCTTGTTTAAGGGGGTTAGTTTTCATCCATGTATATCTCTTGCTACCGACATTATGTTCCCTCCAAATGTCAATCAAATTGTGTTCGGCACATAAATCTAAAACTGCTTTCCTTGCCTTTGGATTAATTATTGTTGTATAATTATGTGTGTCAATGTCAGGATTAAATAACAGATTAAAATCACCACCAATAATTACATAATTATGGTTAATTTCAATTATATCTTCATTTAATTCTGTATAGGAGTCAGGTATAGGCCCTTATATATTTACAAGTGTAAGTCTCTGGTTCTGAATTGACACATGAAGAATAATTTTATTTCCTGTTTCATCACTCTTCTCTCTAAATTGAAACTTGTTATTTAGGAATATTGCTACCCCTCTTGCGGTTGAAGATACTGACTTCTAAAAACATTTATATCCCCATGGTGACCTTTTATAAGTCTCTAATTTTTAGTGAAATGGGTGTCTTGCAATAAATATATTGCATAGTTTTTAACTTTTTAAGTACTTAAATACATCTCTTCTTTTATTAGGATCCCCAATCCCTGGAAATTCATATTAACTATGTTAATGTCACTGTCCATTCACAAGAACCTTGTTATACCTAGATACTTCTAAAGTGCAGAGTTCACCAAAATGCCCTGCTATGTTAAATATAGTTAAAACAAGCTTACAAAATACACGATACCATGCTTTTGTTGATGCTAAATATACCATAATTATTTACAAGTTTTATAAAACAAGAACAATTAGAGCGTTTTGGGTAGAATTGTCAAATAGAAACTTTAGGTATTAGTACGTCAAACAGGTACAAAAATGTGAAAAGGTATATAACAAAATAACCATGTAAATACGAAGAAAATATAAACAAAAAGAATAACTATATTGAAACAAATCCACAATACTATTAGTCAGAGGAATAAAGCACTGTTGTAATAGGTCAAAAAGGAGGTGATTCCATTTTACGGGAAACACACACACACACACACACACATACACACACACACTATAATCAGAAAATTTATAAATATCTCTGATAATCTTAGGTACTTGAGCTCTATTACACACACACACACACACACACACACACACACACACACACACACACACACACACACACACACACATATATATATATATATATATATATATATATATATATATATATATATATATATATATATATATATATATATGACATCAATATATTCCTGTACTAAATGCACGACACACTTTATTGAAAAAAACAGACATTGATACGTAAGGTTACAAATCAAATTAATCCGAAAATGTGATCCGCAAGTTTTTGATGCATATATCATTTCCTCAATGACTGAAATTAATTTTTGTTGAGGTCATTCTTTTTTCTGTATATGTCTTTAAAAAAAAAAGAAGTCTATATCAAATATGTCAGTTTTATATGGTGGATGTTTTAGTATAAATATGCTACTCTTTTTAGACCTATTAATGTAACTAGCATGTACGCAGTGTTGTTAAAAGGGGAAGGTACTCCTATTGACTTATTTACGATGTTGGACATTCTCCTCAAAGTGGGTTACCTCCCTTACTTAGGATAATACCACTGTTAGTTACTTTCAGTTTAATTCAACTTAATTTTCGACTCGTTGACGAGGTGTATATTGTAGTCACGCATGAGCGTCGCGGGTGTGTGCGAGTGTGCCGGCAACTGTGCAGTTTATATATATATATATATATATATATATATATATATATATATATATATATATATATATATATATATATATATATATATATATATATATATATGTTGCAAGCCTGCAACAAGAATTAAATTTACTTTGCCCCTCCCTGCCCCCGAAAAATTCCTGCGGATGCCCATATAGTCACGGTTGTGGATGATGACATATACTATAATCCACAAACAGTATGCATGCAAACACAATTTTTTTGTTTAGAATGTAAGACAGCCTGATAAAACGTGTTTCCATTTCTTTATACTGTTGTAGTGATTGGTGTGTGTGTGTGGGGGGGGGGGGTCCATTACAGATTTAATACATATTATTTTCATTTGCGTTGTGTAATGTATCTTAATGTATTCTATGCACATATTACTGAGATAAGAATGTTACTTACTTGCTAACTAAAAGCAGTTACAGATTTAATACATGTTTAAATATTTCAACATTTATAACACAAGTCAGCCCAAACTTCAGATACGACACATCTCTCTTTCTTTAACGAAAGCATATTTTCTGAAGGGAATATATGGCATTATTTCCAGGAAATGGCAGACCTTGTAGAAAGTTTTACCTTGTAGAAAGTTTTACGTTTCGTTTTGCTAAACAGCACTTTGATTCATTGGATGACTTTGTCTCGGTAGGGTGACGGAAAAAGGAAACCAGAGAGAGAGAGAGAGGGGGGTAGGGGAAGGGGAAGGGGGTAGAGGGGGGGGGAGGGAGATGTTAATGACAACTTCAATTATGTCATGCGAAAGGAAATTCATTAAGGGGAAGTCACTTGTGGTCAATAGATAGTTTCAGTATAAGTTTTCTCCCTTTAGTTGTCGTCCGTATAATAGATTGACTGCCAAGCAGATCGACATAGAAAAATACAGAGGGATTTTAATAGTATACATCCTTGGTTCTCTCTCTCTCTCTCACTCTCTCTCTCTCTCTCTCACACACACACACACACATCCATCCACAAACACACACGCACACATACACTGTCAGTTTTCTTTCCAAAGAGGAAGGAGATTGAAAACTTAGTTGACAGATGACACATATTTTCGTCTAGATGCATGAAAATATTCTGAATTGGATTCATGATAATTCACAAAAAGATAACATGACCTAATGTATACACCTGCCATAAAGACCTACAAAAGACTTTGCCAGCTTGTGTTAAAATAGGGGTGTGAATTTTGATTTTATTATTTCTTTCCCAAATATTATTATTCATTTCATGTCGGTCGCAGGAAAATGTAAACTTGTAACGTTAATAAATAAGAAAGAAAAACAAACGGAGAAAATAAATAAATAAATACAACTTACTTTAGTTCAGCGTCTTCTAAAACGGGTAATGATTTTTGGGGTGGGGGGTGGGGTGGGGGTCTAATGTATATTTTAAGACTGGAGTGGCTATCAATGGGCTTATTTATTCCAAAATTGCCATCCAGTGATTAATTTTGAAATTGGATAATGGAGATGAAAGTGACATGTTTTGTTAAAACTTTTGAAAATGATTACAAACAAATCTACGAAGGCAAAACTTTAAAGTGTATAAAGGTACATACATATTTTGATAAACTATATTCACTCATTTATTGAGTGTATGGAAAACGCTGGGGTAGCACGATCGCTTTAGGTTACATAAAACGCGTCAAGTCTGAGAAAAGCTCAGCTTGAAGGCTGATTATTTGTACATTATGTTGCAATAATTGCAATAAACTTCCTTTTTGAAACAATGTGATTATTTTAGTACTTTTAACTGAGATACTGGTCTTAAAAAATAACTTGTTCTTCATCCTTTCTACTATCTATGTCTCTGACATAAATCCAAATATTGTGAGAAATATCATAAGCAAAATAATATAAAATCCCACTTTCTTTGTTTGTTTGTTTTTTCTTTGGGGTGGGGGTGGGGTGGTTATTGAAACTGGGTGTAAGAACTTGATCTACAATTGATGTAATGTTAATCAAGTTTAACCATTTGTTTGGTATTTGCTCTTTTGGTATTTTTTTATTTTTCGTTCCTAAAGTTCTGCGGAAAAAAAAACGAAGATACAAGGACGTTAACACTCGTTTCCTGAAATAAAGTGTCTGGCCTTTCAAAATGCATCCATCGGGTTTTTAAAAAAACGACGTGTGTTCCGATGGCGCAATTCATATGCTGCTTATTAAATCTCTGTAGTCAGAGGTTTGATCTCGAATTTAGCAAGTGTAAGTGACGTTGCTGGTGGTTCATTCGTTTCCAACATCTGACACCAACTGGAGCGTTTTCAGAGAACTAGATATCAGGTTGGGGGGTTGGGGTTGGACTCGTTAAGCAGAGCTGAAAATTTAAGTGTCATTTTTAATAAAGAAAAAAGATACAATAAGAATTGCAAACCATGCCACCCTTAGTTAGTATTACGTATTCCAATATTGTGCAAATCTACAATGTACGTATTTCAATTTTTGACCGTTGATAATAGTAATTTCTTCTTACGTTCAAGTCGATACTTTACAGTCCGCAATAAGAAAAAATCCTATAATCATCCTTTTATTTCTATTGTGGATACCTTTTTATTTGCCATATCTCCGACAATATTACCAGCCCACAAGCTTTTGGTGAAGTATTTTAACGTTATACAATGTGTGAACGAATGTTACAACAGGATCACAAATTCTATTTAATAGGTGACAAGGCTGTGAAACGCCTGAGAAAATTTTATCATTTTTATGAGTCATCAATGTGCGCTGTTATGTCCGTTCTCACATCTAAAAAAAAATGAAGATATGACTTTTGGGAAATTTGATCGCAATATATACGATATCCGGTTCGACAACCATTTATTGGAGTCGAGGGCTATTCAGCAGTTGCGACGTTTCCAGGTAGTAAGCTAGACAGATACATAAAGATACAAGACAAGGTAGGGAGCCACATTCGCTCAGTTGATAGAGTCGGACTCGTTGGTCAAGGTTTGCGGGTTCGATACCCGCCCAGAGCAGCCCAGGTCGGTCTTTCAATGGGAAAGACACTTAGCTCTCGTTTCCTCAGCATGATGTTGCCAATAATGTGTTGAAAATGCCGTCAGAACACAATCAAAAAACAAGCCAACGTAGTATAGATTTTTTTGACATTCTCAACAGTCTTATCTTTATCATCCTTGTCATCTTTGTCGTCTTCGAAGTCACTGTCCTCCTCCTCCTCATCGTCGTTGTCTACGTGGTCATCCAGCGAGAGTTGTATTATGACCTTTGTATTGTGCAGACAATTAATGTAAAATGTACCGTTTTTCAACTTTTCAAAGTTATTGATATCTAACATCAATGACGATTATTACTGCATAGCATACGAGTTGTATTAATGGTATGATGCCGCCAATCGCAATTCTTGAGCTAGTTTCATGGTTATAATAGTGCAAACATTCTCCAGACCGCATTTTTCTTTTTATGCTAATGTACCAACCAATAATTTGACATTATATTCACTTTCTGCCAAAAGTGACAAAATCGTAAAGCAAATGTTGTAACAAGCAAATTTAGTGAATCCTCTGTCTCACACACACATACCCAGGCGAGGTCAATAAAAGTACACAATGATGAAATCTGATTGTGGCAATTGGGACACTGCTGTGAAGTTACTGGGCAGACACGGAAAGTAACCAAATTTCATGGTTCTGTCTGGAAGGTAGAAAAGGGAAAATTGGTCAGTATAGCTCGCTGCATTATTTTTAACATTAAAGTCCAAAAACTCCATTCCTCCAAAAGTACTAAGAACTCTCACGACAGAGAGGTCTGGTCAAAGACCGTGACCTTGAAGATAAAACCTTGACTGTGATGCATGAGATGTCATGTGGTTGAGAAAAGGAACTTTACTATGTTCATCACTGTATATTCAACAGCTTTTAAGATATAACACATAAACAAAATAAAACCTAAATATATTGACCGTTGACATTGACCTTGAAGAGAGGACGCCCAATGAATTATGCGACACACCATCTAACAGTGTACCATGTTTCATTCAATCATTTTAAACCACTCTAAAGCAATAGAGCAGAAGGGGAAAATGCAACGGAAACCTAAAATATTTCAGCTGTGACCTTGACTTCAAATATAGAAGCCAATGTTGTACCCAACACACCTGGAAATGATGATTTATAAATATACTTGGTTCATCCGTTACACCAAACGGCCGTAAAGTTAAAGATCGGAAAAGAAGAAAAAAAGATGGAAAATCTAACACATTGAGCCGTGACCCTGACCTTGAAGTTAGTACCCACCAATGTGTTATGTGACCCGCACTCAAGTAATGATATATGAGTATGCAAAGTTTCATCCCTTACAAAAGCGGAAAGTAAATAAAAGTAAAATGGCGCAAAGGAAAGTGTGATAGAGAACTTAAAATGTCGAGCCGTGACCTTGACCTTGAAGATAGTATCTCCAAATTGGTATGCAACACACCCTCTAATAATAATTTATAAGTATGCAAGTTTCATCCCCTAATCTCAAACGGTTTGAGAACTATAGAGCGGAAATTAAAGTGACAGACGAATACACAAATTGTATGTTCCCCCGCTTTTCGCGAAAAAGTGGTGGATGGGGGATCTTACACAACACTGAATAGATGGTGTTTTAATATAAGTACCTCAATCACAGCATCATATCCATGTTTCAAATTTTAGGCTATCCATGGATAGCAGCCGGTCACGTATTTTCCTTATGCTGTTAAACCTATGGATTTGTGCTCTTTCGTGAAGTAAAAATATCGGGCAAACGATTTAATTAATACATTTAAAGAAAGCACAAAACCTATGAAAATCATGGAAAATTTATTAAGGAGTTCGTACAAGAAAATTTTAAAAATTAATTACTTAAGTCATCTGAAAATTCAACATATCAAACTTTTTAGAGAATTTTATTTATGGAGTGTAATGGTGCTGACAACTATAAGCATCACAATAATGAGAATGAAATTAAATGATATTTTCTACTATTTCATCACAGGTTGTAAAGGTCCCAGGAGGAATTGACTGATTGAAAGTATGGGGACTACATTTTCGAAATCCCTTCATACAACACTAAGACTTAGACAACACTAAAACAAGTTTTAAAAAATAAAACAAGCAAACAAACGAACATAGAAATCAGAGCATATATTTAAAAAGCTCGCGGTCTCTAAGGTTGCCCAGACAGCTGCTCCAAAGTAATGTCAATACATAAAATGGGGAAATATAAGAAAATATGCTTGCTTTAACCAATGTACTATCATAGTTCGGTAAAAATGCAAATTTCTTAAAAATCCACGCTTCCAATTAAGAAATAAGTTATTTTTTCGAATAAGAAAGATACTCGCTATTACCCCTGCACAAGTTAACATTTTATCAAATATCAGGTATTGTTTTAATAACGGCCATCAAAAGTATACTTAGGTCAATGGAATACACTATCTGCCCTTTAAGTTTATTGTCCTTTCTGACAAATCAATTTCTTTAAATAGTGTTCACCTAGGGCAAGTCAAGGGACATTTGCTCACCTGACGCTGCATGTGTTCCCTTATCAGATATCACATATTGTTTTAATAAATGCTATCAAAACTTTCCCAAGGGCAATTAAAGACACAATCATATTAGCTTATTGCCTTTCTAGTAGCTATTACCCATCCCTCGAACAGTGTTGCACCTTGGGCAAGAGCAGGGGACATTTGTCTACCCAGACACTGCCCGTGGCCCTTCAAATATCGTCATTTACCTATATGTAAATCATTATAAGGAGACACAAATGTACTAACTTTCCCAGACAGCTGAGCCTAGATACAACACTGCCCAAATATCTTCTTTCCGGGAAGGATTGCTTGACATCTATCTCTAGAAGTTAATATTGATTTAATATTAATACCGGTTGTCAGACTCATACCTGAAAGCATGGGATTGTCTATTATACAGCAGCTATAAAAACTCGTTTTACTTTATTTTCCAAAAGTCAATCCAAGAATGACATTGACATTTAGTTTATATCTCAAGATTGTCATCCACACAACAGGAGTCATAATGTTATGCGATGTGGAAAGGGAGATTTTTCATACTAGAGTTAAATGAGCTGATTTTTCATACTAGAGTGAATTGAGCTGATTTTTCATACTAGAGTTAATTGAGCTGATTTTTCATACTAGAGTTAATTGAGCTGATTTTTCATACTAGAGTCAATTGAGCTGATTTTTCATACTAGAGTCAATTGAGCTGATTTTTCATACTAGAGTTAATTGAGCTGATTTTTCATACTAGAGTGAATTGAGCTGATTTTTCATACTAGAGTTAATTGAGCTGATTTTTCATACTAGAGTTAATTGAGCTGATTTTTCACACTAGAGTTAATTGAGCTGATTTTTCATACTAGAGTTAATTGAGCTGATTTTTCATACTAGAGTCAATTGAGCTGATTTTTCATACTAGAGTCAATTGAGCTGATTTTTCATACTAGAGTTAATTGAGCTGATTTTTCATACTAGAGTTAATTGAGCTGATTTTTCATACTAGAGTGAATTGAGCTGATTTTTCATACTAGAGTGAATTGAGCTGATTTTTCATACTAGAGTCAATTGAGCTGATTTTTCATACTAGAGTTAAATGAGCTGATTTTTCATACTAGAGTTAAATGAGCTTCCTCGCGGATATATTTCATACTAGCGTAACTTCAGCTTCGTCCCTAAGTCCATGTAAAATGTAGATTATTTGTAGTTCGAATTATATATATATATATATATATATATATATATATATATATATATATATATATATATATATATATATATATATATATATATAATCAGTCCATTGAGAGAGAGACAGACAGACAGACAGACAGAGACAGAGACAGAGACTTTAATAGTTGATATATGCGATCATGTTTGTTTATGTGCAACGATGATAGCCATAATCACTTTACTATGGGAATGTCTTAACATAGAGTCAATATCACGACTGAATATAAGGGTACAGAGATATAAAATATAAAATTTTAAATCGGAAGGCAGAATAAGAGCTACATCTGACTAGTTAAATTTAATGCAGAGAAAGGTGAATACTTATTTTTCTGCTTTATATTTATGATCCGTTCTCAGTTGGCATTCTGTCACAATCTTCATCAAATCATATACAGTTTTTCTTGTCATTTTGTTATTCTGACAACATCAAATATTTTAATAGTCAATTAAAGCGTACCATTTTAAAAAAAAGACATTTTCTACATTTTTGCTGAATACACATAGGTTTGTAATTAATATGTAGGTAAACCTCAGAGTCAATTTATTTCCCTAGTATCTGTGAGAAAAGATGAAATTCCGTTCAAATCTTTTTTTGTATGACAAATACAAATTGCCCCTCGCAGCAAATCTGACACTTGAAGGGAGTATGCCATAACTGAGGTGGCCGAGTTGTCTACACAGGAAATAGATAGACAGTAGAATGTACCTTGAAATAAGTCCTGACCGAAATAATCTGGATTCGAAATCTGTCTTGACACTTTACAGGTTGCCACCCGTAATCTATTATAAATTCAGTAGTGTTCGTTGTCACTATTGCCATGAGAGGACAAAATGTTTTGTCTCTAATCTTACCCGGATTTGGTAATCTTAATAGTACAAACTTTCCTTTGACTTAGCTTTACCTAACCACAAAATGTAAAAAACTCATACAGAATACAAATTATAGATTTTATTTATTTCTAAATTAGGTTCAACGGATCCTTGAAATAGAAGACAATGGAGTTCAAAAGGAAAGACTGGGTCTTTCTAGCTGGGTCTTTATCTAATAAGAGAGAGAGAGAGAGAGAGAGAGAGAGAGAGAGAGAGAGAGAGAGAGAGAGAGAGAGAGAGAGAAATATTGGCAGATCACTGAAGGTTTAAGTAGTTTATTCCTGCATTACATTTGTATCAACAAAGATGCTGTGGTAGCGTTCTGCGCTTAACGGTACCTCACCACAAAAGTGGCTATATGGTGCTAAAAAAACAAAGATACAGAGGAAGATGGATGAACTCAAGGAAACCATCCATTTTAAAGGGATGGAGACAAAAACATTGAGACCACAAAGTACTTGTAGATGGTAGAGAACGATACTTGTTGCAGAAGCTTCAATACAGGAAAAACTTCCATTTTAAAACTTGCGTGTCCGGTTCCCTATCTAAAAGAAGAAAAAGGGGGTGGCTGGGGGGTGGAGGACTTGCACAAAATGCACAAGCACCGTTTGATGCAATATGTAAGTTGCCAGACGGCAGAGATCTAATCACAAACTAAAACAGAAGTAATAAAAACGTAAGCACAAATGATAGAACAGACCAGTGATCGCATTTTTCTTACTTATTTTGGTATAACTGTACTTCAAGAATCCAAGTTAGTTGTGTCATTTATGCGTACACACTTCGTCATGGATCAAATAGTGTCACTATTATTTCTACTTATTTCTCAGGGGGGAGGGGAGGTAGGAACTGACTCTAAGAAAATTAATTTATAAACCCTTCGGCATTCCTTATCATTAATATAATTAAGAAGTCCTTATTCCTTAGCACTACTTGTGCCCAAATAATTCCTTTCATCCGAGGATAAGCTAACATGTAGATATTCCAATACTGACAACAATTTGATTAAAATAGTTGTGTTTTTTATAACTCTTTTGAACAAACATATACAATTTTCAAATAGATATTGTTGTTCCAGCGACAATGATAAAAGCTCTCAACTATGCGTTGCAAATATGTCTCAGAATCAGAAAACCAGAAAATTAAATCTCTTCAGGGATCTCAAGCAACGAAAACAAAATAAAAAGTCTTCTTCAAAATGCACAAAGGTCATCAAGCAAAGAAATTAATATGTGTTTGACATTTCAATCGGAAAGTATATTTAATGATGGATATTGCATTTTAAGATTTTCTTTAAAAACAAAAGCAAATGTTATAATTTACAGCCAGCCTAACTGTTCATCTTTTCATTACATGCGTGTCATGTATATATGACCTAGACCTAATGCTACGGTTCTCGTTCCGACGGTATCAAATGGAATTTATACGCAGTTCTGTATTCCAAGAAAGAAAGAAAAGAACAAAGAAAGATGGAAAGAAAGACATTTTTATCTCAGTTCAGATCTGTTGATTTATTTAAAGATTTGTCCAGAATCCATTTGGAAGAGTATGAAATCAGGTACTTAGATATATATTTTTCTAATACATCTACTTTACATAGACATAAACGATCGGTAAGATCTAGCCTAATTTTCTACCATATTAAAAATAAACTTCCATTTAACAATATTGTTAAGATTTTGTCCTCAAGCTTCTTGCAGACTTTTTATCGGATCAAATATTGGCCGATATTGACAGAAATGTTCAACAGGTCATGTTATCTAAAACAGACATTTTGGCGCTACACGTCAATCATATTCTGAACCACAGACTTTTTCTGGCCACTCATTTCTAACAGACCAAATACATCGAGAAACATTGAATTTTTTATATTTACGTCGTCTATATTAGTCAAACTTTGGAGTACACTTTGCCTTGTTGGCATGCACGTCTGCGAGGAAGTTAAAATATTTCATAGCACGAAAATGACAGACATCCGGATAAATGCTTTTATTTCATGACATACAGTCAAACACGTTGATCCGTACATTATTTTATCCTAACGTAGTTATTTATTCACACGTTTTTCAATTAAGAACACGCGCTTTTATTTTTGAAAAAAAAAAACAAACAACATGTTCTTTAATATGCCATAACTGGAACTATTTCTTACATAATGAAAAAGTAGACGCATACATGTGTCCAACCAAATTCATCCGTTGTACAGAGTGCGTACATTTTGCATACATGTGTCCAACCAAATTCATCCGTTGTACAGAGTGCGTACATTTTGCATACATGTGCCAACCAAATTCATCCGTTGTACAGAGTGCGTACATTTTGCAGCGTGCCTAACTTAGATATGCGTTCGGTATTAGGGTGATATATAGAGATTTCAGACTCATGTACACATGCGTTTTTCGACAATTATAAAGTTAAAAAAGGTCCCCTATCCCCACCCCACCCCCTACCATATGGGAAGTAAAGGTAACCTTATCGAAGTTAGATATGTATAGGTCGCCCAGGCCGGCGGCAAAAATTGGGTGGCGGGGGGGGGGGGGGGGGGGGGGGGGCGGGGCGGCGGCAAAAAACTGAATGAATAAAAAAAAAAATAGCGTAAAATAGAAGATAATAAGCGTCTAAAAATAGAAAGAGAAAGAGAAAGACAGATGAATAATTTGTATTCATACTAATGCACAATATTCGTTTTTAAAAGTTAATTGTTGCCAAATACCCTTGCGCCAGTCCTGCACACTCACTTCTTTGTTCGTGATTGTTGGCCACCCTACTTGCTTATCATTTTCTGTGGGTCTCATTTTGTGATATCATTTGAAATATATCTGAATTGCACAACGTGAAGTTTCTGTAATTTTATATATTTTTCTACCATTTACATCTTTTTTAGCTAACTGAATTATCGTCTGCCTGTGACCGTCTATCAATTCATTAATGTGAGGCGCTATGTTTTGTTCACATGACCAGGGAGGTTTAAAAATAGTACTCGCTAGAAATTTACAATTTCGGACTACAGCTTATATGTTCACTAGTGAACACAGATAAAATCAAGCTTACAGAATAATTCTTATTCATGTAGTGACCAACTAAAATCATATTTCGCTAAATGACGGCGATTTTTCTTACTCCAATTGCTATTGACTTTTGATCCTGACACTGCACTGTCACTTCGACTAGTAGATATATCTAAATTCAACATAAATGTGCTTCATGTCAGGAAATAAACATATGAATACCCCATAGGAGTCAATAGTATAGCCAGCAAGTATTCTGCGTTCGTTCCTCTCCTACGTGTTAAATTTTGTCTTTTCTGAAAGGAAATAATTAAAAATCTGCTGGGTACATGTAAGTAAGGAAGTAAGGAAGAAAGAAAGAAAGTCAATCAGTTGGAAACTAATGGAGTGAGTAAGAACAAATAAGTATCAAGGTAGGTGAATTAAAAAAAATTTACATGAGAGAGAGAGAGAGAGATAGTAAGGCAGCAAATGAAAAAGCAAATAACATTCAGGTAAATAAGCGAAACAAAGCAAGTAACTACACATATTTTCATAAGTAATTAAGTGTATCGGTGATAAATATGGTGATTGATTGATTAGAAAGGAAAAGAAGTTAGACAAATCTGCAACAAAAATTTTAGGTAAAATCTGTGTAGACACAAAAGAAAGCTAACAGGTTTGTAGGTAAACCAATTGATTGTTCTCAAAACTTTATTCTATGTCTTATTCTGATTAACTGGCCATCCATTATGGGCATAATTTGACTTTAAAAAGGAACTCATGTTCAGGAAGTTATGGGATATAAATCTGATTTACTTAAAAACGACACACATTTGAAGCGTAGTTACAGATTAAGGTCAGATATAAATGCCAAATAAATACAACGCGGGCTACACGGGAAATTTAATTATTCAATGACAGTTATCCCTATTTTAATGCCATGGTAACACGAGCATAAATCACAAAAAGAGAGACGTAACAAGAAATTCGATTTACCTTATTGAGTAATAGATACAGAAAGTATAATTGTATACACGTCTAAGTACAACGGCGTACAAAACAGGAATGGTGTGCTGGACACTCACATGTATCTCCGTCGGTGCAAAACGGTTACAAACTCTAGAAAGAAACTCTTAGTGCGAAAAGTTGGATTCAGAAGAAAATTAATATAATAGTTCGAATTTATAGCTAAGCTTTCAAGGCAGTGATTAAAACCCTGGTGAACGAAAGATTGACATTTCAAATATGCTGTGACAATTAATGTATCTTGTGACAGTGTTCGTCTTGAAGACTCCCTGAATGGAGCAGTAACTAGATCAATTTATTTAATCGTTGTAAATGTACTCCTAAGATGGAGAAGGAGGATAGCTCTTTATTCACATTATCGGAAAGGTTCGTTACAAAAAAGGAAAATAGCAATATTTCGGTGAAATATATTACGTTTCTTTTATCTTCAACAAAATTTGTACTGCAAGTTCTCCGAAGACGCCTCGTTCTTGACTTTTCAGTTGTTGGAAGCCATGATTTCTCGAGCACGAATACGATGCAGGTGTCACGGAATAGCCTGCATGAAAATACCTTTTATATTATATATGAACATAAATGTAGATTGGTTTTCGTTGCCGCGTACAGCGTTGTCCATGGAGTACGATTTTAGTCCTGGAGATATCTGTTCACTTACTCCCGTTTATCCTGTGTTATCTGGTCATGGATTTGACCACATTCAGAATACTAACAGTGCTATTTTTCCCTACATTTTCACAATGCATATGAGCCTTGCAGGGAGCTGTCCACTTTACGGAAGCAATCTTCAGCTGTAGAGGTATGTGTAAATGCAAAACTTTATCATTTCTTGCTATCCGTTCTATGTGATGAAACTGTTTAATATAATGAATGTTTCGGAATTTATTCTAAATTTCTAGAAAGTCAGACCTATGCCACATAATGCCGTGCTATCTAATAGAATATACCTTTTTCAGGTTAGACGTCTTTTTAGATGAATAGCCAAGTTACAATTAATTATATGTTGTACGCATTAAGCGATGAGAAACGTTCGAGCTTTTATTTTTCGGTACGTAAACAGATTCAAGTGGCTATTATAATAATAATCTTGTACAACCGTTTCTTTGAAAGAAGAATTTATTGTATAACGAAGCCAGTTCATGTGCAAGCATGCGTAATGTATATCACTGTATTTGAAAAACAAATTTGTTGGTGTGTCTCGTGTATTACACGGCTCAGTTGTTCTATTTTTAGCTGTTCCCTGGGTCGTTGAACATTCCTTTTGGGTTCTTTAACCCGCACACTGCAGTTAATGGTGATTTTGGTGATACTGGTATATTGAGAGTGAGGGGCCAAAGATTCTAGACCAATGGGTATGCGGGATATAGAGGTTGTCGATTGATAATTATGCAGCCGAGAGGAGTGGACTACACGAGATCATTCCTCAACCATTCATTGCGATTGGGAGTATACAGCGTCGTCATCGGTGATGTCATGAGATAAAAGCATTATATTTGTTGACATACAGTAATAGTTTTTTTTTACATTATATGTATGCCAATCCAATACACCATCATGCTTGTTGATGAACAATAATAATTTCTTGATAAATTCATACATTTATCATATCTGTTAAACAATCCATAAATTGATCACATGTGTTAATAAATCCATACATTGATCTTATCTAATAAACAATTCATACATTGATCACATTTGTTGATAAATCCATACATTAATCATATCTGTTGAACAAATCCATGCAGTGATCGTACTCGTTGACAAACGATACCATTTGTGATATTTGTTGATAAACTATGTATTGATCGTATCCGTTGACGAATGATACCATTTGTTATATCCTTTTATGAACTTTGTTTGTACGTGTAGGGTAGGGTTTTTAGTTGTTTTAGTTTAGTTTGGGAGGAAGAAGTCATGGTGTAAGCTAGTGTGTCAGAGATTCAATTATAATTCATTTGCATTATAAATAAACATCTCATTCACGTGCTTTTGCTATCTGTCTTCGCTAGATCCAATCCCACCCGGATTCATCCTGTTACAAAAGTGACTAATCAATGAAACATTATTTCAGGTGTGCATTTATGGAGTATTTCAATGAAGCTGTTATATGTTGGGTTCCTATCCTGATTTTTTTTATTACGTCATCGATAGAAAAAAATGATATAGAATTTTCGGGGAATTCCGCACATTGATGCTTTGCCATGGAGTAAGACCCAAAAGCAATTCACCATGTTTTGACAAATCTGTTGTTTTACTATGTGCATTATATTTTACTTCTACATCGTTAATTTCTTCTTATCTTCGATCATAAAGCTGAACGCCTTAAAACCGCTCTTCTTTTGTTGAGAGAGAGAGAGAGAGAGAGAGAGAGAGAGAGAGAGAGAGAGAGAGAGAGAGAGAGAGAGAGAGAGAGAGAGAGAGAGAGAGACTGGCTTTATGCTGAACTATTCGTATTGTTTCGGTCTTGCTTAACTACAGGATGGTGTGGGACGGGGGTAGGGGATTTCCCCATAAAGAATTACCCTATACATTAACCGGTAAATGAAGAAATAGAAACTAAATTTAAATTTTATGTATGCCTGATAATTGTTTAATTTATTCTCTGTAAATTACTAAAAACTCCCAAACGTGTTGCTTGAATAGATCTGGGTTTTGCCAGGAAGATGTCCTTTTATCATTGCTGCGCCTTGGTTGAGCTGTCAAAGGGACGTTTTATTTATCTCTGTGCCCGTTTAATGGTCATGATATAGTAATTTGTTGGTTGAGCCGTCAATGTGAGGTTTTATGTATCTCTGTCCCCGTTTCGTGATCATGATATAGGAATTTGTTAAATTAAGGGGGACACTGTCAGTTCTGGATGGGAAAATGCCCCCCTCGGCTAGCTCAAGATGCAACACTGTGTTATGCCCCTATTGCTCGCAGACGTTTAGGGGTGGGGCGTCATAATTTGGTTCTTTCTCTATCTGTCCTGAAGCTTGTTAGCACGATTGTGCTAAACCCACTTGGCACTGACAAAGCGGTAAAGTTCAGTATGCATATTATGACGCATATGTAGACAATTTGACAAGATTTTCAGGCCATTTAGAATTTTTACATTTTAAACAAAATGTATACTTTTTTACGTTTACTTCATTAATGAAACCATTGGGGGGGGGGACACATAACGTAGACAAATTAAATTTGTTAGGCATTTCCGAATTCATATGTAGATTATATGTCCATGTTTTCATGCTATTACGGCATTATTTTGTCAAACGTTTTAGTTTTTGAACTTTTTGGGACTGACTTTTTCTGTAGTGGGGGCATACATGTTTTACCAATACACGCATACTTTAATTTCTCTTAGTCAAGAGTCTTTTATACTGATTGTTGATACACCCGTCTCAATATAGTAATCCTTGTCTCCGCTCATCTGTCTATGCATCCTGCACAATCTTGTTAGCACAACAAGTCCCACAGCTTTTGATTTATTACCATGAAAGTTGGTAAATATTAGGGTCATCACTTGACGATGCGCATATCGACAAATTTACTTTGCTTTGTAAGAGTTATAGCTCTTTTTCTCCTACAGCTGAATGCATTGTAAGACAGAATCTTGTGAACGTAGCTTGTATTGCAGGTTTTTTAATGGATTGCTTTTGCTGCTAAATGTGGTACATATAATGGTCATCATTTAAAGATGCACCTGTTGACAAAATCTTTGTGCTGTCTTAATTGTTGGAAGAGTTATTGTTCTTTCTCAGCTACAGCTTGATATGAAAGAAAATTTTTCTTGGAATCCCGTATAACTTAGTGTATACTATGGTCATCATCAGAAGATATGCATGCTGACCAATCATTATACCCAGACAATTTTTGAAAGGGTAATGCCCTTTTTTTGGACGATAGTCTCGTCTCCATCATGGGGTAGGGGTGGGATGCAAGAGAGATAGGGGTATATTATGTGAGCAAAGTGCTCACTGTGCCTCTATTTTATTTCAGAACTTGAGTATGTGTTGCAGAAATATTAGGTTAACAAGTAGCTCATAATAGATGAACGTAAATTATATTCAGTTTGTATTTGGATCAAAAGATTAAATAACTGATGTAGCTGATAAAGTAACTCATTTATGTTATTATCTATTCCTGTTACAATATAGGTGTTTTATATTTTATTTTAGAAAATGTAATAATCAGAAATGTATTTACATTTTGATAAAGGTTATTTTCATTCATCTGAAATATTAATTATTCTTAACAATAGGAAAAAACATTTTGTAAAGGCAATTGTAGTATGAATGGGTAAATGTATGCTTTGCCTTTAATCAGTCATTTACATTCGAAGCATATTATAAAGGCAATTGTCGGATAAATAGAGGTTGGATAACCACGACATCACTGTGCATTATCTTGTCCTTCGTGATTATTTCTGAGCTTGTTCTTTTCATTTTTTTCTTCTTTGCACTTTACACTTGCCTGTCATTAACCCACACATAACAACTATGCAGTAAACGTTTCCACAAAATGTTACAGTAGTGAACAGAGATACAGGCATGAAGTTTTCATGATATATAAAGATTAAAGTAGTGAACAGAGATACAGGCATGAAGTTTTCATGATATATAAAGATTAAAGTAGTGAACAGAGATATAGGCATGATGTTTTCGTGATATATAAAGATTACAGTAGTGGACAGAGATACAGGCATGAAGTTTTCGTAATATATAAAGGTTACAGTAGTAAACAGAGATATATGCATGACGTTTTCTTGATATATAGAGATTACAGTAGTGAACAGAGATATAGGCATGATGTTTTCGTGATATATAAGCATTACAGTATTGAACAGAGATATAGGCATGATGTTTTCGTGATATATAAATTCTTCATACATCAGGTTACCATAATCTAAGTGCTTTTGATGGCTGGTTTGGATACATTGGTCTTTGGTGTCCTGAAATTGTAAAACCTAGACGAAACCATCAAACTTGGATGGTTACCACTGCTATATCCTAGGATTGAACCCAGGCTCACAGAGGTACAAAGTGTTGAGTGTGTAAGGCCGTCTAAGCCTTTTTGCAAGAATTTACACATAAAGTATAATCTCGTAGAAATTAAAGCTACTTATTATCAAATTTACAACAGAAAATGCTACTTTTGTTGCTAGTAAAGTTTAATACAAGATAATATTTTCTGCAACTTTTATTTCTGTAAAGATAACTATTGACTATTGTAACGGTATACAGCAGTATATACTAAAAGATGTAAAGACTTTTAAGTTTAAACTTTAATGAGTTTTCATGACTTAAATGCAGTTTTTTTGTACCTTTTAAGGAATGGAAATGGTTCCCTTTAATTACTTACGGGAAATATTTAATGTCTCTTTACAAACTAAAAGATTTACTTTTATACACCATTTGTTCGTTAGTGAAGAGGGCCATTTGTTTGTATTTTAGGACCCTAAATTATTTTTTAAATATCTTTAAGACATTTAAGTTTTTTCTGACAGTTTGTCTGAAAGTTAAGTAAGGGTCCCGCAAAGTCTGTCTTGTTTCATCTTTTAAGTGTTAGTAAAGATAATTTTTCAAGCAGTGTTTGTGTTGTGTCTTTGTGGTGCAAACGTACAAAAAATGCCAAAATCAAATCGAACCTAATCAAATGACCCATATTTGACAAATATTAATTTGTAGACATTTTTATATACCGAAAAACGGGGGGGGGGGGGGGGGGTGTGGGGGGGGGGGTATTGACATAAGAGCATACGCTGTGATCTTCATATTGTACCCATCACTTGAAACCACTAAGGTTACACCTAATTCAGGTAATATTTCAGTTTAGTTCATGTGTCATTTGTGTCCCGAATATTCTCCATAATATGCATGGGGATTAATGCTTCTCTTGATACCATCTCCGTGCCGAGATACATAATATGAGGACACTTCTATTAAGATTTCCACTGCACTTCATTAGTCTTGACTATAGGCCTTTGGTCTTAGCACTCCGGTTAATAATTTTCTATCGAAAGTCGGACTGGTAGTGCACACTGCTCGTAGTTATAATGTAATTTATCTGCTCTTTGACTCCATCAACCATAGTCATACTCGTGAATGTCTTTTGCACTGCAAACATTTGTACATACTGCATTCACTGGCACTTCTAGATAACTAACAGGAATTCAGTGACACGTGAACATCACTACAGCTGTAGCCCGTGTCGCAAGAATTGTTCAGAAGCTCTATAATGCTGGCGCTAGCAATCGACAAAATTGCCAATGGCGATCAAAATTCTCATATGGCCGTTTAATTTCTATAAATAAGAATAGTTGGCGATTGAAACTGGTTGGGCTTGTTCTGTTCTCTGCAGATTTTCACCTTGAAGTCGTCAACGTCATCTAATATAACGTATTTTCGAGGTTATGTACATGATATAAAGGTCCAAACGAAAGAACATTCAGAAACCCATACTTCAGCAATAAATAACTTTTTATTACTTTGAAAATAATACTTTCGGACAAAGGGTGAATTATAAACGAAAATGATAGTTGATACTGGGCAAACACTGAACTTGAATAGGAGCCAGATCCGAAACGGAAAATGCCATAGTGCAGCCCTTTTCTGGTACGTTAGATAATCGTGCGCTAGTATTTTTCAATGCAAAAGTTTGCTACTAATTGGAAAATTTTCATACCAATCTAGGGTGAGAACATTTTTACATAGTGTACAAAAATAGTTCGTTGTTTTTTTCTGAAAGGGAAAGTGTTGCTTTCTGACTATAAGCATATGACTGTCAAACAGATCCTTTAGAAAAAGGATAGTCAATTTTTTATAAAACATTCTGTTGTAACATGAAAGCTTAGGATCACTGAAAATCTCACGGAAAGAAGGCACATATGAGGAATTTATTGCATTAACAATTAACGAACACAAAGCCTTGCATGTCTATTAAAGAACACAAAGCCTTGCATGGCTATTAATGAACACCAAGCCTTGGATGTCTATTAAAGAACACAAAGCCTTGCATGTCTATTAAAGAACACAAAGCCTTGCATGGCTATTAAAGAACACAACGCCTTGCATGGCTATTAATGAACACCAAGCCTTGCATGGCTATTAAAGAACACAAAGCCTTGCATGGCTATTAAAGAACACCATACCTTGCATGGCTATTAAAGAACACAAAGCCTTGCATGTCTATTAAAGAACACAAAGCCTTGCATGGCTATTAAAGAACACAAAACCTTGCATGGCTATTAAAGAACACAAAGCCTTGCAATGCTATTAATGAACACCAAGCCTTGCATGGCTATTAAAGAACACAAAGCCTTGCATGGCTATTAAAGAACACCATACCTTGCATGGCTATTAAAGAACACCAAGCCTATCATGCATAGATTTATCCTGCTCTAATTTAGGTGTATTTGCTTTTTTATATATTTCCTATCTGGCGTATGATATTCATGAAAAGCGTAAATTTTATCTTATTTTAATACAATAACGCTTAATCATCCTAGTTAGATTTACACATTTTGCTTCCATCTTAGATATGGACCTAACATGAAAACCTTAATTATATAGCCTCGAACCTTAATTTAGTGAAGGTAAAATATACAAAATAAAGATGTATCAATGCAGACATGAAAGCTACCCAGTTGAAGGGCTATCGTGGATTTTCTGTTTTCATTTGTTGAGGTAACAAAATGGCATATGAGTCGTTTTGCTCCTCTAAGTGGTACCGACTGGCATGGCTGGCTCGGGGACTAATTGCAGGATTAGTTCAATATATCTTTCCTATGTCTAAATTTCAGTTTAAACAGTTTTCAAAGGCACTACTATAATTCAAAGCAATGTAAGACACTGTAGGTAAAGAAGGGCAATTGTACAAATGACTTTGAAATGAAAAAAAAAAATCCTGATTTAAGTTGAACATTTTTAACTATTTGATACGGGAATACATATACTTTAGAAACTGTTTTTGTGTTTTTGATGATATGATACAAAAAATAGAAGTAAAAGCAATTGTATTGTGGCATAGATGATCTTAAAAGATATTATTGTGCATTTACATTCTGTCTCTCAAATTTTCAAAAGCAAAGGAAGGAAAATGGAGAGTTATAATAAAGAAAACCTCTATTATTGTGGTGATATGATTTACTTGAGGTGTGGGTGGCATCGAATAGCTTGTAATTGTTATCCGCAAGGCTGTCTTATCAATTTTGTGAACTGACAACGGAAGCGACACCGGTGCTGATTGCTATCATGCAGGATAACATCAACACTTTTCACCTTCAATGACATTTAAAATAATTTATGGAAGATAATGAAGAACGACTAGGTACATAATTTTCCACAAATACTGAACAACTTAGGGTGACGGTTGACAGCCTTGTCACAACTTTCGACAAGCTGTTTTATAAGCTATAACGCGTCTTTCCTTTTCTATGACTAGTGACAAAAGTTTCCGAATGTATTACCGAAAAAAAAATTCCAGGCATTAACGTTTTCTCCATTATTTAACTTTGTGCTTTAAGAACACTCTGTTCAGACTACCAATTAAAATCCAACGTACATCAATCTGCAGTTCATGTCCAATGTATCAAAATAAAGATATTTTTAATTCTTATAAATTCTCAAAGCATTTTTGAAGTTCCAGAAATGAATATATATATATATATATATATATATATATATATATATATATATATATATATATATATATATATATGTGTATATATATACAGATATATATATATATATATATATATTTGTATATATATACAGATATATATATATATATATATATATGTGTATATATATACACATATATTTATATATATATATATATATATACAGATATATATATATATATATATAGTTAAACCCTAAAAATCGAACCCTCGGAATACCGGAATCCCCTTAAGATTGAAATTTGCAGGGGGTGCGGACGAATTTGTCCTTCGTCCTTCTTTTATATCATCATTTTCCCAGTTAACCGAAACCCCTCAACTCCGAAAACCGAAACAAATTTCGATCCCAAATTTCAATTTGACACTAAAAAGAAACAGCATAAAATAAACTCACTTCAGACTTGAAAATGTATTTTAGCTGCTCTGATTCACGGTGGGACAGATTATTTACGCTTAGCAAATACTATTGTAGGCTTATCGGTGAGAAAATGTCCCACAGGTACGGGTGGTTGAAACAATACTTGACACGCACGCCGACACAGATTAGGGCTGACAATAGGATAATCTGAAGTCTTTGCACCATAAAAAAGAACCAGCTTTTAAGGTAAATTAATATAAAAAAAATAGATAAGCCATTTAAGAGAGATTATGCTTATCTGATTATGATCTACTTGTGATTGATGCTATTCGTTTGTATCATTGATCAATAGAACGTTGTTTGTATAAATGATCAATAGAACGTTGTTTGTATAAATGTTCAATAGAACGTTGTTTACATAAATGATCGATAGAACGATGTTTGTTTGTTGTTGTGTTGGGTTTTTTAAAATTAAATACCCGAGCTTTATCAACCAGGCATGCGACCCTGCTTTCGCTGTTTTCCCGACGGAGACTGACAAAACAGTATTCTAAAATTCAAATTCACTCAATTGATTTTCAAAGGAAAAAAATCATTAAATAGCGTCGTACAATTGAACTATACTCAAAATTAGTCTGATCAAAGAGTATAAATCGGTGTCAAAACCGGATATGAATGTACGTTGTTCAGCTAATTTTTCATTTAGTGTTAAAAAATAATAGCTTTTTAATTTGTAACACTCTTACACACGCAGACACAGATGTTCTCTCATAATTATATTCTCTCTCTCTCTCTCTCTCTCTCTCTCTCTCTCTCTCTCTCTCTCTCTCTCTCTCTCTCTCGTCACATAAGCGCTTGTTAAAAGACATTTTGTCACATCTGCGAAATCCTCATTAAACCGAAAACCTTTTAAAACACACGAAATTATATATATATATATATATATATATATATATATATATATATATATATATATATATATATATATATATATACCTTTGAAAATAAGGTCTTTGGACCCAATGTCATTGACACCATCACGCATATGTAAAAATAAATTGAAATCACACCGAGTAATAACATGAAGTCAGATGAATGTTACAAGCTGTACAGGATGTATCAAATCTCGCCCCTGACAAAGAAATATGATAATGTGCCATCGATGATGGACCATGGTAAAAGTAAATGAGGACTACATGTAAGATTGGTTGATTGATTCAGAACCAAATTTATTATCGTCAGAAAATATTATTATTATTATTATTATTATTATTATTATTATTATTATTATTATTATTATTATTATTATTATTATAGTAAGGACGTCTGTCTATCCAGTAAATAGTCACCTAAGGAAAACATAAATATATACAAATATGATCGTAAGTAACATTGCACTAGAAATAAACTATCACTGTTTATAGTATTTCATCTACTACCGAAGTTTATTCATTTACGGTGAGTAGAAATATTACATTTACGGGTGACGTTTATTACGTTCATTGTTCATGTGGTTTATTACATTTACGGTGAGTAGAAATATTACATTTACGGGTGACGTTTATTACGTTCATTGTTCATGTGGTTTATTACATTTACGGTGAGTAGAAATATTACATTTACGGGTGACGTTTATTACGTTCATTGTTCATGTGGTTTATTACATTTACGGTCAGTGGAAATATTGTATTTACGGGTGACGTTTATTACGTTCAATGTTGATGTGGTTTATTAAATTTATGGTTGACGTTATTACATTCACAGGTTTAACGTGCGTCTTCTTTGTCAAAAACAAAAAAAATTTATTGAAACCTGAAAAAAATGTTCAATTTCTCTTTTCAGTAAACTTTTATGGATGGATAGTTGGTAGTGTATGTTATTTGATGTTATTGTGTATGGGATTCTTTTCAGTTCATTTTCCAAACTCGTTTTGCACTGGAGAAATCCATATCATTCTAGTTTGTTTTTCATGTTCTATAGATTTCGGGATAAAGTGTGTTTCTTTTTAGTTAAAACCTCTAAATATCCAATAACCTAACTACATCATCTATGACAATGTTTCGTTTTAGAGCATATTCATTTCTTACGTACTTCGACTCCGTATTGTTTGCGTTATACATGCCTCGAATGGTCGATTTCTTTAATGGAGATCTCGATGTTAATATGTAGGTTAAAAAATATGATTTGGTTTCTTTTTTTAATTTTAAATACAACCGTATATCTTATAACTGTGTATTTCATGTTTTCTTTGACTGTCGAAGATCTTTATAAAAATTTTGGGTTAATGGAATAAGCAACTAATGGAAGGATTTGAGAAATGTCGATTCCAAGTAGTAACATTACAAAAAGATTCTCTTACTCAAACTCAGACTCAATTTAAGTTTCAGACATCTGATTGGTCAACGATTTTATGTTAGCCAATCGAACGTCAAGATTTTGAGTTAAGTCTCAATTTGAGAATTACTTATACATAAGGTTTAAGGTCCTCAGGCTCAACATAGTTAAAAAAAATTAAAATTTTGTGAGAACGAGTGTAAAAGTGAAAAAGAGCAAGTAGCCAATCTAGGATTTCTTATCTTAATTGTACTTATTCTAAAAAGGATAAGAATCCACGAAATTTCGAAATGGAAACGCAATGCAACAACACTGACCTAATTAGACATTTCACCGATTCAAATCCACTTCAAATGATAAAGGTTCCGACTTTAAGCTACCAAAGGCTGGCGAAAACCATGTCAGGGTGGGGTAGCAACGCACCATTTTTTTCTTTTTAATTTGTGGATGTACTTTCTATCCTTCACGTGGTGTATAAAAGAGATTAGAAGTATATTAAATTTAACACATTCCCTGTCATGTTCACATTTTTGTTTCTGTGCATGATAATACGACAGTAGGGGTGACATCGCAAAGTCAGAGGGCAGCGACTCTTTCTAAGACTGGTAAATCTGATATTTCACGCAGAATAATACCATAGGTATCTCATTATTTATTTGGTGGCAATTGTGGATAGCTTTACAAATTCGACACTAATAAAGATGGATTACATTTCCTTCGGGAAACAAAATTTAGCAGCCGTAACGATCCGAAATTTGAGTGTTGCACGTAGTCGTTTCAATCTGATGAACTCTATTAATCATAAATAACATCGTGATACACTTGCTATGTACGAAATAAATTAGGATAATTACGTTTTAGATTGAAAGTCACCCGTATTTAACTACTTACATAAATTACATCATCATACATTTCATATGTACGAAATAAATTAATACCAAACAATTTAGATTGAAAGTTAGCCATATTTAACTACTAACACAGCACATATTATCTTTTTGTCAAACGTATTTCGGATTTCAAATCATATTATAGATATCGATTTGAAAGGAACTGTGAGTAGGTTTTTCTTCAGAAATTGTGAAAACAAAATTAGCAATATAAATCTGAGGTTATTTTTAAGCCCTAAGAGGTGCAATACTATACACGGTTGTCAACTATGATTGACTTGCTTGTACTTATTTACATTGAAGAGCATAATTCTAACATGCAAAATATTTACATCATTTCCGTTTGACATTGGACTACCTTTATATAAAGCATTTAAAAAAAACTTCAGTGAGCGGTAAAAAGGAAAGGTGACGTTGGAAACTCATTTAATTTCTTATCATCTCATTATTTTTTTGATATTTTATCATATTATCAATCTAACATTTAATTTTCATGTGTCGTTTATGAGGCTGAATAATTCGAGTAATTTTTTGCTTTGAATTCACCACCAAGCATCCGCGTTATCTTATATCAAGTCTACTTTTGAAAAACCTGAAATTAAAGGTAATCTGTCTAGTTGGTCTGAACCCATTCTGAAATCTACTTTTTTCGAATATATGCGATTTCACGTTTTAGCAAATGCTTTTTCATGTCTCTCTGTCTTTTTGCAGATGAACGGAGAAGGACAGTAATAGAGGAAAAGACTCGAGTGGAGATTTAATTTTTGTTGTTGTTGTTGTTGTTGCTTTTTTTATTTTCTTTTTTAAACTTTTGTTTACAGATGGATAGAGACAATGAAAGAGATAAAGTGAGACAAAAGTGGAGATGTAGCAATCGATATATGTTGACTACTTCATTGTAAGGATACCTATGACTACTTCATTGTAAGGATACCTATCAACGTATTAAATAAAATCCCATTGAACCGTGTAAGATGTAGATAATAAGAACCCATTATATTTCATGTAAGAAGAACCAAAAAACAAAAACAGTTGCACTCGGCAACAGGGTTTCTTCCCTTGAAGTTTACCAGAGAAATAATCTACCATCGTTAAATGAAAATGGCTTGGCAGTGATTACCATTTGGAATATTTTGGCAAGAAGTTCAAGATTGTGAGATCAATGAGTTCAAGATTGTGAGATCAGCGAGTTCCAGATTGCGAGATCAAGATATTTTATTAGTAGCGTTTGTATGTTTTCTACGGTTGTGAAATATATATCGTGGTCTGATATTCTATGAGACATTCCATGTTTCAAATTCAAAACTTAATACAATAGAAGTCTACTTTACTTTTCAGTTGAAACAGGGTACATTGATGTAAAAAGTTTTTTAAAAAAACTTCTTTTGAAGAAAACTAATGTATCATACAACTGTTTCATTACCATCCTCTTCACTTTTTGTCAATTTTGATCTATCCATCTATCTATCTATCTATCTATCTATCTATCTATCTATCTATCTATCTATCTATCTATCTATCTATCTATCTACCTACCTATCCACATATCTATATGTGACTAACTTTTTGAAAAACAACTGTGTGGAAATTAAAACAAAGGGACCAGTCCCTTTATTCTAGAAACTTTTTGAGCAAGAGATTCAAGCTTACGCTCAAAATCCAAAATTCAAAGAGAATACTGAGGGTACATCAACGTCATCGAAATTTGGTAATCTAGTAGAGGGACCCAAGTTTTAAAAAAATCTTGAAATTATATGAATCTAGATTTTGTTCTATTAAAGTTATAAACTCTCAAGGTTTTTGTATTTTAACCTTGGGCCTGAGTTTTTCTCTCAGAAAGTTTCGAGAATACGGAGCAAGTCCTGTCCTGGAAATCGTAAAACTCGGATCATGAATTTGAGATATAGTTTCTACTATCAGCCAATCAGAAACAAACTTTCAACAGTAACGCCATTTGTGATTGGTTAAAACAAAATCCCAAGCTCAAACTCAAGCTGACGAGTTTTATGATTTCCAGGCCTTGTGTGGAAAAAGAAAAACAGTACACGTAACTATTCTTCTCGGCCTTTTTACGCATGCGCGCATTTCTTGCCGCAGAGACTGGTAGAATTGCAATGAAACGAAGAGGACAACTATCTTTAATATGTTTTAAACAACATCTGAATAGCAGTATCAAAAAGTTGTCAATAGTCGCAGATAGAGTGGTATCATTTCAACAACACATTATTTTTTAACACAATTTAAGGAGTTTTTCTTCTTGCTTCTATTTTTATATTTTGACACTATTATCGAGCCGCATAAAATGAATACAGTTTTGCCCGAAAATGTACCAATCCTATTTTTTTTTCTCTCTTTTTTTCTCTGCTTTTTATTTGGTTAATCAAAAGTTATTTATACATTTGTAATGTATATAATCATTTCTACAGCATGTTATATTTTTTCTTATACATATTCACTCGAAAAATTGCCTCCGTTTTTAGTTAAAATCGCCAGTTTTGCAATTTTATCAAACTTCTCAGCCGTAAATCCACAACTTTCACAGGAAAATAGTTCAAAGGCATATCTTCCAAATTGTGTTTTTGGTGAATCTGCATGTGTGATAATTCATATGATAATAATAATAATAATAATAATAATAATAATAATAATAATAATAATAATAATAATAATAATAATAATAATAATAATTTCTGTCATCACAGAGATGATGATGATGATGATGATGTGATGATGAATCGATGATGATCATGATTATGGTCATGATCAAGATACTTCTATACTTCTAGTATTACAACAAAAATAAGAAAATACTACTACAACTACTACTACTTCTACTACTACTACTACTAATAATAATCGTAATAATAACAATAATATTTCATTACTAGTAGTATTAGTAGTAGTATATATTATGCACACTCAAAAAGCGATTCTGTGAAAAATAATTTCAGAGAGAGAGAGAGAGAAGGCTGATGCTATGAAAAAAAATATCGGAGATAGAATCACTTGAAAACCTTCATGACTGAAGTTACATCCTCACATTAACTGTATTGATTTCTTATTAATACACATCATCACATTAACTGTATTGATTTCTTATTAACATACATCCTCACATTAACTGTATTGATGTCTTATTAACATACATCCTCACATTAACTGTATTGATGTCTTATTAACATACATCCTCACATTAACTGTATTGATTTCTTATTAACAAAGTGCATAAATCACCTGCATTTATAGCGTAAGCAATGAAATCACTGTTATCAATTTGTTCATATAATACATGTCTGTTAAGATCAAAATCTGAAACAATGCACGTTCTTCCAAATACAAAGCAGAATTATTTTTGCGAGAAAGCAATAATGTTGGACGAAAATTTCAGTCACATTGCTTAAGGAAAGGAAACCAGTTATTGTATATTTTGCAATTTGGTAAACCGAGAAATAAGTGACAAACCATACATAACTATTCCACATCCTTGTGAATGAATACGTATCCTTTGTTGTTTTTGTTGTTGTTGGTTTTTTTATATACTTTTTCTGACGTAATTAGCTATGATACATTTATTGCCCTTGTTAGAGAGAGATATGAACATTTGTTCACACAAGGTAAGTTATGTTGAACTAGGGCGCGTGAACAAATCTTCATATCGCATCCAAACAAGGGCAATAAATTGTTTATTATACCGAATCAAACAAGACAGGGAAACACGTGACATTCCCTGACACGTGACATTCTCTGAACCAATCATTTATGTTTATGAAGTATAATAATAATTTGTTGTCTCCCTTACAAGGATCACACAGAATGATTTGGTGTTTTCTACTAGGGGCATCACATTTTTGCAATAAAAATAAAGTCAGAATACTTAATTACTCTATATAAGAGCTTTGCATTATTTACAGATAAATCCTTCAATAATACTTTAAGAGCATTATTTAAGTACATAACACAGTCAGAACTACATAATAAGATCCTAAACTTGATCATTTCATGAGGAATAAAGACAGTTTTCACCTCAGCCGAATGACAGATCACCTAAAAATACACCAATTTATAAAAAAAAATTAATAATAATAATAATAATAAATCAATATTTAAACCCCCAGGCCTGGAGATCGCGAACCTCTTGAACTTGAGTTTGAGATTTATGATCAACCAATCGCAAAAAAAACGTTACTTTAGTAACATCATTTTTGCTTGGCTGATGATAAAATTCAAGCTCAAACTAAGTTCGAGTGTTTTATGATCTCCAGGCGAAGTAAAATTACCTCTCAGCTCACATCGGTGTGGGAGTCTTATTTATATCCCTCTGCAAGTGATGTACCTGTATGCAAATCAGGTTATATAATCGGATCTTGTTATTTGATTATTTTCTTTTCTTTGTTGTTGTTGTTGTTGTTGTACCTACTGTGTTTCTTAATATATGATATTTATGTCAGTGACGGATTTAAGAGGCAATGGGGTCTAACTGCGCCCCTTGCCCCTTCCCCCCCCCCCCACACACACACACACACGCCGGCTGGTCAGACAGTTTTCAATTGAGTGACCAGGCACCTCTTTAAAACCCCAATATAAACCTGAATGCTGAATGTCCGTTTCATCGCCGATAAATACTTGCATGCCACTACTGACTTACTTCCTCTGTCAAGGTGGCAAACATGGCCTTATACAAATATTCTAAATCCCTCTCTCGGATTGGTATGCTGTTCATTGATACCCATTGAAACCGAGGAAAGTCCAAAGATATTGCAGAGCTAAGACCAGTAGAATTGAGTAAACCGAAAGATCCCTTATATATAACACCCAACAATATGCCGATCACAGCTACGAACCCAGAAAAGTGTAGAAAACAACTCGGAATTACCAAACTAGGATGCATGATGAAAAGATAGATGGAGGAGCCAATCTGAGAGAGGGAAAAATATTAACAAACACGAGTAACAGGAAGTATCTAATTCTATAGACAAATTTGCAAGGGATATATTTTCTTAGTGGTTGTTGCGATGTTTCTAATGATCAAAAAACACCTCCCCCCTCCCCCCAAAGAAACAAAAAACAAAAAACAAAAACGAAAGAACTTATTCTCTTAGAGCAACGACAAAAA
Source organism: Margaritifera margaritifera (assembly GCA_029931535.1). Lineage (NCBI taxonomy): Eukaryota > Metazoa > Mollusca > Bivalvia > Unionida > Margaritiferidae > Margaritifera > Margaritifera margaritifera. Next base: position 1,904,740 of record JAQPZY010001341.1, read on the forward strand.
TGAAACAAAGACTTTTAATTCTGGTAGAGTTTATAACTTTGAAATGTACATGAACAAAGTCATAGAGGGAATAAGTACTAATAATCACAACAAAGAAAGTGTGGATGTTGACTGTTTGTAGCACAAAAATCAAGAGTTTAAACCACCCTGAGTAACAATAACACGGTGTGTATAACCAGCTACAAAGATAAATTGCTATGATTCAATCGCCACAACAACATTCGATAATGTTTGTGGGTTTTTGTAACCCAAATATCTATATACTTACCTTGATCAAATCAACAACGCCAAATATTATCTCAGTTGGAACGAATCTACTATATTACAGTCTATGTCCGTTAATTTGTTGCTGTTGTTGTTGTTTGTTTGTTTGTTTTTGTTAATTTTTTTTTTTTTTTTTTTACGGTGTTTTTCTTTCTTAACCTGTTAAGAGTCGTTGCAAGCAATTAAAACCAGGTACAATTAACAGATTGAATATCATCATAAAAGCTGAAAAAGTAGTAGATTTTCACGGTATATATGTAACATGTTGTCTGCAAATTGAATAGAGCTAGCACGATGATATACTTATTTTGAAGTGGACCAAGTGAATTTGGTTTTAATACCGTCGATGAAAGCGTGGAGAAAGCTTCAGTACAAGATCAGTCAACTAACAATCTAACAAACTTAAATAACAGCTGTATTTCTAATATAACCTATACAGTACATAAAGTCGATGCAGGTACATGGACCTTTCTTCAGAGACTTGTTGACAGTTAAATACGTACGACTTTGGAGTATAACAATTTCAAAGATATTATAAAATTGAGAGAAAACCTTGACGATAAATTAACAGCTATTAAACAGAGTGATAGTGAAAGAGCTAACACAATCCAGAACTACAGTAAGAGAACAAAGAGAACACTAAAAAGAGTTTAGACACTCAAGACTTATTAAAACAACGATTCAGCACATGTTCTATACAAGCCCTACAAATTGTAAGGGAAAGAGCAGATGAAATACCTAGCATTAAACAATATTTACAACCAATTTGGACGGAGGATGAACAGTGATATAGACGCTATGGAGGGCAACATGGATGAAATAAAAGTCTCTTGATGACTATGACAGTTTACAATCACAGTTAGAACAGTTACAGAAAGATTAATTGTGATATTAAAGATATGGGGTAATCTTTAACGCCGCTACTAATGACTCAAAGAAAAATATAATTCGTATCAATAATAGTTTGCCAGAGTTGCAAAAGAAAACATTATTTAACCTAAATGATAAAAGACAACCAAACACAAAAGTAAATGTAAATGACGGCATGCTTAGAGCTAAGACGCAACTTTAGATTTATCTATTACCTATTTGAGTAATACGATCATAACGATTGAAGATATTACATTTACTGAATTTAAGAACAAGATACATGCTGGGGTAGAGCAATCTAAAACAGGTGCAAAATAATATAAATATAATGAAATAATTAAAAATGTCGGCGTGGCAAAAGACAGTATTGACGAAATAGACAACGAAAATAAAAAAGAAAAGCTTTAACTGATTTAGAACGGAAGTTTAGAACTGGTACAGATAAAACTGCAATAAACAAAGACATGGTCATTGAAAACTGAATTGAACTCGTAATGGTCTTAAAGGATATTACATCGAGTGTTACATTGGATGAGTTAAAAAGAAAATCTATAGATAAAAAGGAATTCGAATAGAAAACAAAACTAATGCCTGGATGCATACAGCTTTACAATTTAAATGTTCGTAAAATTAATGTTTATGCAGATGGTGTAAATGCTCAAATATTTGGTTGTATTGTCCACAAACTCAATTCCATAAATGTAATTTTTTTTAAGGCATATCACCTTCAAATTTAGCCGATCTTTATAGATTAAAATATGCCCCGTCAAAATGTATTGAATACACACTACCCCAACAAATGATCCGATGGTAAAGTTCAAATGCCATTAAAACCATTAAAAACAAAATCTCCATCTCTTTTACCTCTCTCTCTCTCTCTCTCTCTCTCTATATATATATATATATATATATATATATATATATATATATATATATATATATATATATATATATATATATATATATATATATACGTTTTACAATAGACCTTATAATGAAAATAATCTTACAGTATAAATGAATTAAGTACATATTATCTAGACGAGAACAATGTTTTAATATGAGGTTTAAAAAGTCGTAAAGTTTTATTACTGATTAATAACCGTAATTATAATTTTAATACTGACGGTATAATTAGATGAAAACAATATCAAAATGTGTTGCACATAAATAGAATGGCAGCATCAGAAGTAATTATTGGAGGAGCAATAGCTAGCCGTCTAGCATTTACGGGAGGCAATAATCTATTAAAATTACATAATCCTGATAGAATCTAGGAAGAAACAATTAAACACGAAAAATCTTACTGGAATTACTGAGAAAACTGCAGAGTTTAATGAAAACTGAACTCAGATTATGTGTTACTTCAATGAAAGATTGAGAGACCAAGGTTTGGTTACTCATTGTTCAATGATGCGTATGCTGTATATACATCTATTCGTTCCGATGCCTCTCCTCGCCAAGAAAATGAGATAAAATCTGAAAAATCGATGCAACCCAAACTTAATTACTTCCACCAATCTTCTGGTGAACTGGTAAAATACTAGTACATATTCATTGCAATTGTGATGGGTGTTAGCATGTATGCTGCACCTGCATGTTTTTATTAAAAAGAAAGACCAAAGGTCGTGCTCTGCACGTGCGCAAAGAACATCTTTAATCATTTAAAATAAACGAGAACTTACGATAAGTACATAACTTCTCGCTGCCACACAGAGTGAAATGCCTGAAACCAATACATCATTGTATCATATGTAGTCCAACCAACATTAAATCCGAACAAACTTTATTGATGGCGATCGTCTCCTTTTATATGAAGTTAAAATGAGATGCTAATAATTCAGTGGTAAACAATTTGAGTAGAGTGTGTGTGAAAGACATCACCATATCTTATGGTAGTAATGATCCTTTAAGTCGAATGACTACATCTTCATGACATACGGATATTTGTGATTACCTGATTCAGTTGGATCAAACAGGATTGAGTAAGTTATTATTAATGTAAATTATAGGAATTTACGAAGAGGAGAGGATAATACACAACACAGTTGCAAGAAAGCTATTCAATTTACAGTTATGATAAAACGTTTAGAATATCGTTAGACTTTCATATTCTAACTGATCATTGTCCACTATATTCTTTTGCTGTTTGGGGGATTTATGGTATGACCCAATGACTTCAGAATCAATTATACAGTCGATACATTACTAATACAGGAATGGAATTGCTTTCTTTTGTGAATAACAAGAGAGAGAGAGAGAGAGAGAGAGAGAGAGAGAGAGAGAGAGAGATTATTAACATAGCAACCAATACAACTTTAACAAATCTCACACTTGAGTCTCATAGAATGAGTTTAAAGGGTGTTTTGATACTGTACAATAAAGAGGAGAAAGTGATCCAAAAAGTTATTCAACTCAGCAATACAAATATTTGTAAAAAAATCGGTAATTATAGAAAGACTGACGAATATGATTTATTCCCACGGCTTTCTGTTGAAGCAACAACATACCGAGGCTATAAAGTATTTGTTCAATGAACAAGAAAAGCACACAGGAATTAGTAACGTGAGTCATAACAGTTTATACACTGGCTTGATTCTGAAATATACATGATACCATATTGCATGGTACTAGTCATAATTATATAACGTTCAGCAATGTAGTCACTTGCATATCAGCAGAAAATAAAACGAAAACGCCTACAAGATGTAGATTTACTCCTTATTTGATGCTTATGTAAATATTAAAAGCAATCAAATAAAATATGTAATCTTTTAGGCATGAATGGATAGTGCTAGCACTGATGCATTTAAATGGTCATCATAATATGATAAATTGTGGAGTGACTAATTGTGGAAAAAATAAATTTGCACTAAATCTGGTCAAGACTGAATACAGAAACATTTTTCAGTGATTATATCTTTGAGTATTTACTTTGTTACATAGTTATATGTATTGTGATAATTTTCTGGCACATTGAAAAAGCTCAATCATTTTTCTCCCAGGTATGTTTATGTTCGTGACGTCCGTTTTCTTGTGATGACACTAGTCTCTATCTTTTTTTTTATTTCAACGTAAGGTACATTCCATTTTTGTAGTCATGAGGATCACCATATTAAAATATTATTAACATGTCAACACATCATTGCCTTTATATTTCAATTATTCTAGCCGGTCGTATGCAGTTTCAGCTGCACTGCACGTTGCACCTAGGGTGTGCGTTGCTCTGGCACGATTAGATTTAGCACACCTCTGCTGCGTCCTTTTTCCAATCGTTCATACACAATTACAGACATATCAAATTCCTTTTCAAAATTTACAGTGTCTTCTATTTTGATACTACATGTATTAAACCAATGATTGCATCTATTCAAATTTTCTTTTTATGGACTATTTACATGATTAGTTGATGTGTTTAACACTGATGCCGCAGCATATAAGAAACATCTACCGCCTTTTTTACATTAATAAAAGATTGTATGCTCTTCGTCCATTCAAGCAAATCGATATATGAGTTTCTTCTAAGCGACAGATGCCTGTCTATGTGCAATGTTGAATATTCTATCTTTTCAAACATTCATCTTATACCTTGGCTTATTTTTACCCATATTGGGTGTGTAAGATGCCCATATATGGTGTGTAAAATGTTCATATTGGGTGTGTAAGATGCCCATATATGGTGTGTAAAATGCCCATATTTTGTGTGTAAAATGCCAATATATGGTCTGTAAAATGCCCATATATGGTGTTGGGTGTGAAAAATGTCCATATTGGGTGTGTAAAATGTCCATATTGGGTGTGTAAAATGTCCATATATGGTGTGTAAAATGCCCATATATGGTGTGTAAAATGTCCATATATGGTGTGTAAAATGTCCATATTGGGTGTGTAAGATGTCCATATATGGTGTGTAAAATGTCCATATTGGGTGTGTAAGATGCCCATATATGGTGTGTAAAATGTCCATATTGGGTGTGTAAGATGCCCATATATGGTGTGTAAAATGCCCATATATGGTGTGTAAAATGCCCATATATGGTGTGTAAAATGTCCATATATGGTGTGTAAAATGCCCATATATGGTGTGTAAAATGTCCATATATGGTGTGTAAAATGCCCATATATGGTGTGTAAAATGTCCATATATGGTGTGTAAAATGCCCATATATGGTGTGTAAAATGTCCATATTGGGTGTGTAAAATGTCCAATCAGAGTTAAATGACATTATATACAGTTCAATGGCATTTTGATTCCTGTCATCGTAAAATCTGGTTTCATTACAATATGAATCTCTAATTATTTTCGTTATGATTCTGTTTTAAATTGTGTCCATTCATACTATTTTATTATCTGTAGTCGGAAAACATATTAAAACTGGTGATAATTGTTTTATTATTTGTTTAGGTAATGGCATACAAAGTATCGAATTGTTTATTTTGATTTATTTAACTGGAAATATATCCATATATAGATATTATTTGCATATGACTATGTGTGATGTTTGACATTTAGCCTTGATCTTTTGCATCAGTTTTAGCAACAGCGCATCTGCTTTTTCTCTCTAGTCTGTCAATCGCTAGACTGCATCCGTCTTTAATGTTTTGGATCCACCTGACTGACCCCAATGACAGGATTCATCGCCTTTACCTGCAATAAATTGGGAGAATTGTAAAATCATTCAGAATGTCTCTGACTCACTTCAGTTACACGATGGAATTTAACCCTTTGGAGCCCCTCTGTAGAAGGGAAAGGCTACGAACTCCGAACGTAATTCAGCCTGTAGGCATAGTGAAACCATCTCAAGAGATTTAATGTGCATTGCAGTTTCACATGCTATGTAATCTGAAATAAATATCAACTCATACCGTTGGCATCAATTTGATGTAATACGCACTGTGACTGAAACCATTCGACCCAATTACACTGTCATACTTTGACGACGAATCCAAGAGAGAGAGAGAGAGAGAGAGAGAGAGAGAGAGAGAGAGAGAGAGAGAGAGAGAAAGAGAGAGAGAGAGAACACAATTTATGACGTTTCGTGTATTTGCTATGCGACATTTGTTTACACGTATTCTAGAATACGATATTTTATTTGGTATTCGTACCACCTCTCTCGCTGTTTAGCTGCGCTGCGTTCTATTCAAGGCTCAGCTGTTTCGCTAATTGTCTTCATTGATAGATTGGGTGAAGCCCCTATTATAGCTGTAATTAAGACTGTTACTACAATTCTTTAGAAATCAATGATGTCTGGTGTGGGTGTGGATGTGGGTGTGGGTGTTTGGGTGTCGGTGTGGTTGTGTGGGGGTGTGGGTGGGTGTACACATGGATACCTCTTGTACATCGCCCCGCCCGTCGTATGGCTCTGCATCCGCCACTGTGTATCGTTCAAGACAATAAAGTCTTTTATCTATGACTATTTGGATAACACCACTGAATCTTATGTATGTATGTATGTATGTATGTATGTATGTATGTATGTATGTATGTATGTATGTATGTATGTATGTATGTATGTATGTATGTATGTATGTATGTATGTATGTATGTATGTATGTATGTATGTATGTATGTATCCATACATACGTTACAGATAACGGTATTGTAATCAGTATTTGTTCATGGGGGGGGGGCGCAGTTAGCGTAATAGCAATAGTAACAGCTTGCGCAGATATTTCAAAGTGCGACAACTCGTTAAGCGCTGCTGTAAGAACGAATGGGGCTGATTCATCCTATGAGAGTTACCCGACCCAGGTGACGACAACAGTTGAACAAGAGAAAAAGTTTTAAATCGGCCAAGATAGTTGCTGACTGATTTCTACTTTTTTTTCATCTACAGATATAAGGCAACCAAACATGTACAAGACCTGCATGACGATTAACATTTATACCACTAACCCTAGAAGGCATTCATGTCTTTGAATTGAACAATGCAAAGAAGCGTAAATAAGTGTACGTGCTTACTGGTCTCCGAATTAATATTATATACCATCTCATAAATTTCAGTAAAGGAAGAATGGTATAATATAAAGGATTTGTATCCATATATCGAAAAACGTAACTGCGGAAGTTGCTAATGACTAATTAACGTCATGATAATTAAGTTTTGAAAGTCATTAATAGCGTATAAAGACCAGGACAAGATTAAAATTGCATAAAAACAAATCCTGTCCTAAAATTTCAACACGAAGCTCGAAGATTCTGGACAGAATTCATGCGAAATCAGACTGTCAACATATTTTGCCTTGAATTAATGTCATTGTAGCATGGTTAAAGATAGAAGCCATCTTTTGGTTCGGCAAAGCATCATTTTCTCGGAAACTGTGATTTTAGTCATAAATTGAAAGTGATATCAGGTGATCCCTCTCTAAAAAATAAACCAAGTTTAATGCGATATGAGCAAAAGTAAAAACATAATTATTAAGTGTTAATTGTTACTTTGATTACGGATATCAAAAGCTTACATATGACACCATAAAACATGTAATCAGGGTCTTTCTGACATCCATTTGCTATCTTTAAACATTTTCTCTTAGGGAAGAGTTGTGGATAAAGACGGATCCTGTATCTAAGAGTAGAATACAATGGGATTGACATCGCGAGGTCATAGGCTATCGTCTCCAGCTCTAGAAGGTAACGTTAATACCAGCGTTGGACAAATACCACAAGTATCTAATGGTCTATTAAGTGGGTAGATTTACAAATAGCTCTTCTATCCTACCCTGCCAATTCTAGAGCTGGCACATATCCGTTACATTCGGATACATCGACCTCTTAGATTTTGTCCTTTAAATTAAAACAGGATATCCTAAGGAGCACACGTCTCTATTTTCAAAATCTAGGTAATTAGTGACATCGAAATCTAGTTCACACCTACAGCGCGAAGAATAAAATGATGTAGAGATAAAGGGGTGTCCCCCAGAGGCTACATGTAAGGTATTTTTAAAATAGTTTTTCGTCCATTTTTGCATTAGTAAGCTTTAAGAACTTGACTACTCTGAAAGAAACGAAAGCCTGTCTTTATAAACTGTATTAAACAAGAATTTAAAAATTGAAAGCTTCGTTAGTTTGATGACAAAAAGCTTTGTTACTTTGATGACTGAAATATTCGTTACTTTGATGTTTGAAAGCTTCGTTACTTTGATGTCTGAAAACTTCGTTACTTTCATGAGTGAAAGCTTTGTTACTTTCATGTCTGAAAGTAAAAGTTTCGTTACTTTGATATCCGAACACTTCGTTAGTTTGATGACTGAAAGCTTCGTTACTTTCATGACTGAAAGATTCGTTACTTTGATGACTGAAAGATTCGTTACTTGGATGTCTCAAAGCTTCGTTACTGTCATGACTGAAAGCTTCGCTACTTTGATGACTGAAAGATTTATAACTTTGATGGATTAAAGTTTCGTTATTTTGATGTCTGAAAGTTTCGTTACTTTGATGAATGAAAGCTTCGTTACTTTGATGATTGAAAGATTCGCTACTTTGATGACTGAAAGCTTTGTTACTTTGATGACTGAAAGATTCGTAACTTTGATGACTGAAAGCTTCGTTATTTTGATGTCTGAAAGTTCGTTACTTTGATGACTGAAAGGTTCTTTAGTTTGATAACTGAAAGCTTCGGTACTTTGATGACTGAAAGATTCGTTTCGTTGATGACTGAAAGTTCCGCTATTTTGATGTCTGAAAGTTTCATTTTTTTGATGACTAAAAGCTTCGTTACTTTCATGATTGAAAGATTTGTTATTTTGATATAGGAAAGCTAGGTTACTTTGATGACTGAAAGCTTCGCTACTTTGATGACTGAAAGATTCGTTACTTTCATGTCTGAATGTGTCGTTACTTTGATGACTGAAAGCTTCGTTACTTTGATGTCTGAAAGTGTCCTTACTTTGATGTCTGAAAGCTTCGTTACTTTGATATCTGAAAGCTTCGTTACTTTCATGACTGAAAGTTTCGTTACTTTGATGACTGAAAGCTTCGTTACTTTCATGACTGAAAGCTTCGTTACTTTGATGTCTGAAAGTTGCGTTACTTTCATGACTGAAAGCTTCGTTACTTTCATGACTGAAAACTTCGTTACTTTCATGACTGAAAGTTGCGTTACTTTCATGACTGAAAACTTCGCTACTTTGATGTCTGAAAGTTGCGTTACTTTCATGATTGAAAGCTTCGTTACTTTCATGACTGAAAACTTCGTTACTTTCATGACTGAAAGTTTCGTTGCTTTGATGACTGAAAGCTTCGTTACTTTGATGACTGAAAGCTTCGTTACTTTGATGATTGAAAGCTTCGTTACTTTGATGACTGAAAACTTCGTTACTTTGATGATAGATCGAGAGGCAAAAGAAGCATAATTGAATGTAAGCTACAGTGTATTACTAATGGAACTAATTTAACAAAGCTCAAAAAAATGTTAAACTTTGCTTTATGTCGTGTCACAATGTGTAATTTTGTTTGCAATATATATATATATATATATATATATATATATATATATATATATATATATATGTGTGTGTGTGTGTGTATGTGTGTGTGTGTGTCTGCATAGCCTCTCGTTTTCTTCAATATTCAATTAATAGTGTTTTCCATGAAGAATTGATAATTGATTCAACTGTCAATCAGGTAGTTTATCAGGCTTTGGGATTGGACCTTGCTTTTATTGGTTATCTGAAAACGTTATTCATCTCTTCTGTTTAGCATGCTTGAAATAATAGTTGGGTTTTTTTTAATACACTTTGGGCAAAAATGTGTCTATTATGTAACCAGTGTGCCTATGTGGCCACATATGTGAATTTAAGTACCCCATTCTTGTTTCATTTGCGTTGTTTTCTCATGTTGTTGTTCAACGTCCATAGAGCGTTTGCAATTTTTATTGTACACACACACACACACACACATATATATATATATATATATATATATATATATATATATATGTGTGTGTGTGTGTGTGTGTATGAGAGAGAGAGAGAGATGCTTATAAATATTACAATTTTAATTTGTAACTTGGATGGGGCTTATCTTGAACAACTTCTGTTGAAAAGGTAGGAAAAGCAAATACTATCGTTGCATGTTATCAGTGGTGTACCTATTATTTTCCTTAATGATATAGGATTCATTTTGAGTAGGTGACCTTTAGGGCAAGTTTAAGTCAGGTATAAAGTAATCATATTTCAGTCTGATAACATCCGCTGTTTTTATATTTTATTAAAATCATCCTTCACTTTTGTGTAATTTTAACACCTTTTACAGATACTTCTACGTAGATCTTAGGAGATTAATTGTAAATTGTATTCAACAGTTTCTATAGAAATGTCACGTAGACTGTTTTCCCCCTGACATTGTATGTAGTTTTAAATGTAAATCAAATCTTACAATATAGTACCAGGTACCTTAGCCTCTGCGTGTATTAAGTTACGAAGTACAAGTGACGGGAGATAAAATCACCATCCAAATTTTCTTCTGAATGTCAAATACAAATTGCGCCCCGCAACTTTTCTGTCAGTTGAAGGAAACATGGCACGGTTGGAGTCATCAACATTTTTACGCAAAGAAAGGGTATTCCTGAGTATATATACTGAAAGAATTCCTTGATGAGAACGAGAATTGAGTGACATTGTCGGAACGTACTTTATGTATGAAATATGAAATAACTCTAAATGCGATACCACCCGTAACCTGTTGTATATTCAGTTCTTTTTCTTATGACCCATTTGTACCTGAAGGATAAAATGAATGTATTCCCTATTTACATGGGAATTTATGTATAATCAATCAAACTTAAAACTTGTGACCTGGATTTTATTGTTACCTAAACAAATACTGCTTAAGTCATATAAATTCTTGTAAATTGTTTTCTAATATAAACAATAACTGGGTTTTAAGCAAAACAACAAACAAACAAACAAATAAATAAATAAATAAATAAATAAATAAAAATAAAAACAAAGCACCAATAATAAAAATAGCTACCATTCTAAAAAATTACGACACTACAGCCTACACGACATCGATGTTAACATGGTACCCTAATAATTTAAGGTTAAAAAATATTTCAAATTTATCTTTTATTTATTTTATTTTTTATAATTCGTAGGACATAAAGTGTAACAAAGCAATTAAACCGCAGCTGATTTCTTACAGAAAGTAAATATAAAGTTGTGTGCAAGTAAACTCATTCATTTAAGGACACAATTGTTGATTCTATTTGTGGTTAGAGTGCTATAATCATCACCTACCACATGGATTCATATATTTAGAGTGGCCATAAGCGAGTTATTTGCTTATAACTTTATGAAGACTGTTCCATTACATTCCCTGCATGCCAGAATTTATTTATGTATGAAGTAATGCTCAAAACGAACAGTATTGACCGTATATACTATATGTAATTTTCATATATTATATTATTGTAATGCAATATGTATTCATTTATAATCTTACATATTTGTAAAATGATGAGTCCAATGCTTCCAAACCATGGTATCGCTTTCTATACGTGGGAGAGGGGTGTGTGTGTGTGTGTGTGTGTGTGTGTGTGTGTGTGTGTGTGTGTGTAGAGGGAATCATGAAGACCGCACACTTGTAACCATTTGGTAGACGATAGAAATTCCTTACATTACAGATACTAAAGAACAAGACCACCTTTAAAGATAAGGTCGGTGTTTTAATCCAAATATCCGATTGTTCAAAGACAAATTCGTTTGGTATGGTGTTTGGTATATCGGATTTTTTAACGCAAAAAAAAAAAAAAAGAGATTGCAGTTTTTATTTTAACTTAAATAAAGTATTAAGAACTCGTTTTGTTCAATTAAAACGTGATTAGAGCCTAAGGGTGTACATCCGCTATTTTTTTTCTCCATAGAATTTCTTCTCAATAAAATTCTTTCATTAAAACGATAAATTACGGAGGTACTCTGCTGTGCTTTACACGATAAAGCTCCGTTTAACCAGATATAAAAAAACGGTTTCAAACTATAATGCTTGCATTTTCTAGGGGTTTTATGCTATTTTGATGAATGAGATATATACGACTTTTCCTCCTACATTTTTCCCACGGTCTATCAATATCTTTATTCATCTTTTAATTCATAAACTTTCATTAAAAAGATTACAGGTCGTATAAATGGTGTTCTTTTCTGTAAAATATCTGCTTAAAAAAGACACAAAATATATACAGGGTCATATCTGTACCTAATCGTTACATTACAACTCAGTTTACGATTTGACGATTGTGAGCTGGACCCCCTTGGCAGTGAATCGAACGTAAATTTGTTCTGCAAGACACTTTCTGTTGCCAGGATATTCCACATAATGTTTCTATTGAACGGCTTAAAACCTACTTTATTCAACTCTTTGGGTAGGTTGCTTTACTTCTGACTTTTTTATTTTAAAAAATGGTGATAGGCAAAATGGATCTTTTTCGCTCTGTCGATAAAAGTATTTGTCTACATTGAGAAAATGTCACTGCGAATGGCAGATATAACTGTAAATTCATTGGTTGGGTTCTGCGATGAAATGTACAGATGTGTGCCGTGTGTAACGTCATTGCCGTAGAGTCAAATCGAGCAGGTGTGTAAGTAAAGAAATAAGTTAGTAAGCAAGCAATCATTTAAAGGGATTTTATTGAATTTTGACATAAAAAACTAGACATAAAAAGACCAATCTTTCCATACATTATGTAAAATTATGTGCTTTGTTAATTGCATACTTGTAAAGTGCACTACATCATGCTCTAGTGCTTAGATGATATGAACAGATTAATCTACTTTTGTCCCGACTTATGTCGAATATAAAAGTGGGTGTTTGAGTGGTAGCCACTGTCGGAGAGAAATTAACAAAAACAGCACGTGTTGTCCGTAAAACAAACAATATTAGCGTTTACCTGTAATCAGAAGCATATGTACATATTGTATTACCCATAATTACCCGGAAAGGAGTAATTTCGATGGATATTGAACCACAGGTATACAACACATAATCATCATTTCCCCAACTGATAGCGAAAGTAATACGCACTATGCACATTATAATACTCGCTTAACCAAATTACCTAACCGTGAAGTAGAAGTCGTATCAAAGTGAGATTGGTCTCATATTAACTGTCATGGTCTGTAGCCTTGTACAATACATATAACATGTTAATTTATTAATTAATTGAAAATCCGGCGGGACGCGGACATCGTCTAGTACAGGAATATTGTTCTCCGGGCTGCATGTGCTGCATATCGGTCCTGTTCTGTTCTATCATATTATCCCCGTAGCAAATATGCATACATGAACATTTAGATTCAACGTAAGTCGAAACAAATGTAGAATGCTTTTTTCATTCTAAGGAAGTATATTGTTTCCTCTTCTCAATACCAAATCATTGCCATTTTGTACTTTTGCAACTGTATAATTAACAGAAAGCTTGTAACTTTATCGGACCTGATTAAAGATGACATGTTTACCATCAAACTTTCTATGTCAGCATTCTTTACAAAGACGCCAACAGTTCCTTAAGTAAGTGAGGAATGGAGGGGATGTGGAGGTGTAAGGCCAAGTAGGTGATTTCTTACAAGTTTACAAGTAAGAAATCATGTAAGTCGATATGTAAGTTAGTAACACACTGAGTGGATGACTGAGTAAAGGAGTAATTAACGTGAAAAACAATCAAGCAAGTTCAAGAGGTAATTAACAAAGCAAAAAGTCAGTAGGCAAGTGAAAATGGAAGTGAATAATTACTAGATTTACACCCCGTGTATAACTATATAACACCCCCGGTAATAATAATAATAATAATAAGAAGAAGAATAACAATAACAACGACAACAACAACAATAACAACAATCACATTAATTACGTATTAGTTATTTCAGCTTCAATTCCATTCCCTTTGTCTATTGACTTTTGAACTATTGAACAAAACCTAAAGGTTTCTGTACGAAAGAATAAGTCTAACTCATCAAATATTTATAGACTGTTGATGTCATGTATTAATGTGTGTGTGTGTGTGTGTGTGTGTGTGTGTGTGTGTGTGTGTGTAAAAGGAATTATTATATTAGTATTTAAGAAAACAATTAATTTGCCTAATTTTTGTCGGAGGTGTCACCTTTGCAGTTCTTTTGAGGAGAGGATTTGATTCTCCGAAGTTCTTATTTTGGGTAACGGACTGTGAGCTGCTGTCTATGTCTGTTTCCAGTCTCTCCAAACCCTTGTCCTCCCCAACATCACGAGCTTTTATTCCCCGTTTCTAACAACAAATGTATTAAGCATATTAAACTGCTTACGTATTTGGTATATACAGTATTTATATGATGAAGGACTATATTCAGTCTTTTAAAATCCATTTCATTGTAAAATTAATTTCACGACTGTTTCTAAAATTCATATTTTCTCAAAAATTATGACAATGACTGAGGTGAAAATCTGTCCTGATATCTCAGCCTGTCTATTCTAAATATCTCTTACATGGAAAATTGTCTCTTTTTTCACAAACGTATTTTTACATTTGATAAAACCCCATTTCTGTATTTTATAAAATAGGAAATAAATTTCAATTAACCGAAGGTAAATCATATGATACCATTTAATAAGCCTTTTCCTAACATCAGAGTCTTATTCAGGTACATATCTTTTCTAACAGTTTAACTATTTGATGATATTACTCAACTACACTACATGTTCTTTTCACCGTTTAACTAAATGATGATATCACCCAAATACACTACATGTTCTTATTTTACAGTTTAACCAATTCATGATGTCACCCAAATACACTACATGTTCTTTTTTACCGTTTAACTAATTCTTGATGTCACCCAAATAAAATACATGTTCTTTTTTACCGTTTAACTAATTCTTAGAACTGCATTCAACCTTTAAAAATAGATAAGTCATACGTACAGATAACAACGGTTTTAAAACTTAGGTGGACATGTCTTTTTAAGGTCTTGTCAATTTTGTATTTCAATATGCTCTGATGGAACAACAAAACAGACCCATAAAAAAGCAACGATTCCTATCGACATAATTATTAGGACATAGGAGACATTCTACATTATTGAAGATAACAATGTGCATCCCAACGTCTTCACCAGAATTAAAAATCGAGCTGTGTGCAATACGATCTTCAAACACCTTCAAGTAGAAAAATCACTCCGTACATCTAAAATCAATGCCCCTAACCAATACTGATACAGTTATGGTATTTCTACAACTTGCTACTTTTTTTTATCAGTTCAGATGTGATTTATTGCACGTTTGTTCAGTTTCTTTTATTCAGGGCACCTTGATCGAGGGAGTGAAAACACGGCTTCTATTTCCGCGCTACGTAAGCTTTCTGTGCCCGTGTACAAAAAGACCATTTGTGTATATTTGTACATAATTAAGCAAATAATGAGGAATATGCGATAAATTCTAATGACAGTGAGAAAAAGAACGTCTAAAGAAACAAAACCAAAACTAGAAAAGCTGCCATTAAATGGCGATGCAAAAAAATTGTAATTGTGTTATTTGTACAGCATTTATTCAGTGTAGATATCTTTTTATGATGGAAATATATTAGTCAGTTTTTAAATCATTCTGAGGCATACTCTTGCATTAGAGTATAACATCTTCTAGCGATAAAAAAAAAACTAAATAACTTAACATAAATTGAATGTATTTATTTTTCCATACGCTCCAGAGCTCTAGTGTCCGTAGCTTAATCTGACTGATAATACATTGTAAAGATAAGTATCTTAGATGGGTTATTTTCCGATTTTATACGTGGGAAATTGTTTGTGGTCAAATTAATAATAGTATTCGTTACAGGTTAGTACAGCTGACCGCAGAAAGGATCTTGTCTTAACGGTCATTTGACTCTGGTCAGTACACACTCATTGTATTGGGTAAAGCAAATGGCGTTATGATTTTACTTCAAGAAAGTCTTTATAACTCATTTATAAAGTTTAAATTAATACTCATGTCATACAAAAATCATACAACTAGTTGAATAAAGTCTATGCTTTGCGAGCAATCTATGGAAATATATCTCAGATTTTTTAAAAAAATTTAAATTAGCACAAAATGTAAGATTATAAATCATTTGACGATAAACGCGAATGTTTTATTTAAAAAAGCAAGATACAATATTTTGCTGAATGACTGTGTTGTATCTTGACATCTTGCGTGTTACGCTTGTACCTTCATAAAATGACGCCAGGTTGCTATGTTACACGTTACATATCATCAGTAGGAAATGAGTTGATGAAACTTTATATCCTCTGGTTCATTCGACGTTCCTTTAGATCGGTATTAATGTTGTTTTTTTTTTTTTGGAAGGAACACCTAAACCCTCAGATCTGGAGCGGAATTATCTCTCTGAGATGACATGCAAGCAGACTCGTTCTTTAAAACCGATAATTCTTACCCGTCTTTGGAAGCGTTTTCATGGATGCTTTTCAATGCTGAAAAGCACATTCTATCTGGCAAGATTAAACAGTACCCTTTTAAAGCATACATTTACATACAAACATGTTTGAAAGTTATATTTCTTTCATATATTAATCGTTAAACTGTATGTTTACATCTTAGCAAGTGCATTACAATTATCGTATACCAATTATTATAATCCCTAATCAATATATAATATCAAATATAATTTGAAGCAAAGTAATAATTTAATTGATAATCTGAGCTTCTGAAAGTCAATAACTAAATACTACTCTAGACTATAGACATAAACAACACTTTACGTGTTTACATGCCATGTGACAACTAGACAAGTTGTCATGTGGATGTTTTTTTTCATAAAACATTTTCATTTTTGGCATATTTCGGAAATTTTTATATTTGACAAAAATGATTGACGTGTTTACCCTAGATGAAACTTAAAAGTACCATGCTATTAACACAATGATTTTGTGTTTGGGGTTCTTGCGAGCAATAAGTGAGAAATGACTGATTTTACTCAGACATTTTGTCCGCATTGACTTTATAAACTAACGTTATCACCATCAAGCTAGTAAGAGACAAGAAACTCCATAAACCGTAAAATATCACCTCATTTTATTTTAAAAAAGACGATGATGATATTCCTGTTGTCAAAGGTCAAAATTTCCTATAATTATAAACGAGATAACGAGATTTTTTTAACCCCATCTCATTAGACGACAATTGATTTTCCTCCTGAACTGCTATGATACTGCTATAATATCAACTGACAATTTGAATTGTACTCTGAAATATGGTAGCCAATGAAACCTCGCCCTTATTTTTTTTTTTCACTTTTAGTGTGTGTATTGTCTAGAGAACAAGAAGCCTACAATTGAGGTCACAGGCAAGTAAGTATTTTATGCAGCTTACAGAACCAGCCTATATGTGGTGGTATAAAAGAATGAAAGTAGCTGATTGGCAGAAAATAATGACCGGAAAAAAAATTAACTTAAGTTTTCAGAAGAAGCCTGCGTTTGGGTAAAGTGTACGCATTAGGAGGCTTGAACCTAAAACCATTTTTATTTTATCGCTGTCGCCGCACAGTTAGTTACTACTGGATGTAAATGGGGAGATCTCACCAGGCTTGATTTTTATAGTGGGCACATGCACGGGAATTTTTGTCAAAAACGAGACACGCAGCATATCATTTTGATCGCTTTAAAAGTTTGCTGTTTGATAGATCATTCATAAGATGTAAGCGTGATTTGACGATCTTACCACAAAAGTATAGTAATTTGGACAAACGTTACGGTCTATGGGAATTGAATTAGTTTTTCTGTGCCCACAACGTTGTTCTTTCTTCCAGATTTGAAGTCTGGGTGCAGAATGCGCGAAACCAATGTTCACGTAATATTTATGTCCCGTTCAGGTTATTTTCTAAAATTTTGTAGTGTCAGTTTTACTGCAGTGGCTCAGTGATTAGAGTTCAAAACTCACAATCCGTAGATTGCAGGTTAGATTTTAAATAAACTAACACTTTCCTCAGCACATTACCTGGATTTCTCTCAAGCATCAAGAAAATATTTTTCAAACAGATTTCATAAATATCTTGGGCGCGAAAAAGGTCTATAAAGCTTGCAGCAATGACTGGGTATCAACAGATCTCAGTACTTTATGATAACCATGAGCTGTCATTTTGAAACCATAAAAGCATCAAATGTCACACGTTAATTTCTCTGTAAAAGTCTACAGTGAGGAAAACAGTTAATTTGAGTTAGTTTACACTACCTCAGAACAAGATGATGGCGAAACTTAGGATATCAGGTGCATTGATAAATGAAAAAGGGAAAAGGTGGTTTTACCTGTGACATTGGTCTAATAGATTATAAGTTTCATATGTGCGCATATTTACAAAAACAATTGTCATTCTTTTTCAATAGATTAAACGTGAACTTTTATCACAGTGGTGTATATATATATATATATATATATATATATATATATATATATATATATATATATATATATATGTGTGTGTGTGTGTGTGTATGTATGTGTGTGTATTAGAAGTATTGTCTTTAAAATAATAATGATTGAAATGCAACAATCACATGAATTAAAGACAACAGTTTCTTTAAACTTATATTTTTCAGAGATATAAATATTTTACATTTCTTGTTTATTAACGTACTCTGTACAACAATACTTGCATGATTTTATTATCAATAACGGCCTCTTAATATCATTTTATTAATGTTTATAAATATAATACATACATTTGATGTTGCATTGTTTTGCACTGTCTTGCAGGCTGAGTTCATTTATTGTTTATGTCCGGTTCGATTCTCTTCCTGGCAAGGGACCCGCGGTTGCTGAGTTGGTAAAGTGTCCTAATCGTTATCTACGAGTCACGTGTTCCATACCAGTCCAGCTCATGTCGGCTGTCTCGGTCTGCCCTTGGGAAAGGCACTTAGTTCCCATATCATGGGCATGATATGGCCATATAAAGTACTGAAAGGGCTGTAAAACCAACCAACCAACCAACCAACTCCTTGGCCACTATCTTCAGAATATAGATATAACAGCTCAAAAAGCAGCTACATCAAATGAAAACTTTGTCAGAAACCATTCGTCCATCTTATCCATCTCTGCGTATGTCATACTGTCTGTTTCTTTGTCTGTCTACCTTTATGTCTGTATATATATATATACATATATATACATATACATATATATATATATATATATATATATATATATATATATATATATATATATATATATATATATTAGTTTTGTTAGTTAATACTTGTTCAAAGAAAGGTTCGTTTATGGTTTATGTTGGACTAAACGTTAATAGGATGTAATCTTATCCATCGCACCTGCTCTGGTGAACATTTTGATGTTCGGACTTGAACCGTACAGTTGAATCTGACAATTATATGTAAAGAAGTCATTAATTTGGTCCAGTATACAGTAACAAGCATAGAATTTCAAATTAACGTATCCATTATAAAAGAGGGGATATTTTCTACTGGTAAATAAAATTTCAAGATTCAAGAATTCTTCAGCTATTGGCATAGAGATATTGAATTATTAATGTTCCGTTCATGCGCCCTTACATGGTCACATTAGAAGAAAAACATTTAATTAGCGAGTCATAGCTGATCAATCTCTCTTTCGTCATCAAGATTCGACATTTCACGGTAAGTATGATCAAAGGCACATACAGATAGATAGACTGACAAGGAGGTCAGTAGCTTGGTATGAATACTTTGATCGCATGTCTTCATAATCAATTACAAAATGTTCAATTTAAATTACGTACTAACTGCACCAAATAAAATGTATTTTTGTCTATTTATTTAAAACACAAAGTCTGATATAACCATCACACCCCATCATAAAAATGCAGACCTAGCAGGAATACTTTATACCATTTCCACTGCAATTTAAAGACACAAAATTAACTGTTGATCATTGGCATAGTGGGTTCTCAGTCAAAGTTTAAGCCCAGTTATTTGGATTCTTATATTATCATTTAACGGCCGTGTGTCTAAACATCAACATCTGTTGTTTTTTTTCTTCTCCTTTATATGGTGGAAAATGTGTGCACCAAAGGAACAGATGACATATTTACCCGTTCATTCGACAATGGTCCATTACTCTCAAATGTTGTACTACATATGCTTCAATTTGTTTCCACGGTAACATAAAATATATTGAA